>OZ053312.1:19085975-20395641 GCA_964056655.1 Arabis hirsuta | reverse complement strand
GTAACTAACTGAGATCGTTTTGTTACTGTATTTTGGATTATTCAATCGATGTTGTTCCAAGCTTTTTACTTTTGTTTCGTGCTTTTAATAATTATTTTTGACAATCGACATGTCATCATTCTTTTTTTTTTTTTCCCTTAAGCTGTTGTAGTTCTTGAATCTTGATATGCGATTGTCATGTATGATCCTCTGGCCGTAAATTTACAAAAAAAAAGATTATTGTGATGTTACTTGATCTTGGTCATCCTCTTGATAATATTTCTCAATTAAAATATAGTATATGGATCTACACCTATTTTTGGGTTGTTAATTGTTAGAATTCGAATATCAAACAGGTGTAGATTGTAATATTTGGACATGGACAGGTAATTGTTATTTTCCGTTCCGAACAATTTAGAAAAATTTGAGACGGAACGGATATGAAAATATCTTCCAAGTCATTTTCTATATATTTGGGCTTGACTGGTTCAGACACAGCGGGTGCGGTTGCGGGAGATTGCGGAAAAAGCGGGCGGTAGCGGTTTCAAGCGTTATTGAAAAGTGGTGCGTTTGCGGAATGTTTATAACTGATTGACAGCGGGTGGAGTAGCGGTTAAACATTAAATTAATAATATAAACACATTATATAGTTATAAAAAACTATACTATTAATATATATATATATATATAAAATCATTGATTCAATATAATTATTAACTAGGGCAGTACCCGCCCCATGGGCGGGAAAGTATAAACTTACAATTAAATCATGTAAAACATAAAACATCATGAAGGTGCATGGTTGAAACCCTCCAACTGTTTGAGATTTTCCCATGTTTTCTCCCAAACCTAGGCCTCTTAAAATTCTTATTCTCACCATCAACCACTTCGCAGTGAGATAGTACATTGTTTCTGCCATAAGTTGTGTTTACGCACCAAGGCGAGTTCTTACCCCTTGAACCAACAATCCACTTGCCATCACTCCACAGTAAAGCCAGAAACATAAAAGTAACTTCTTACTTGTAATATAAATACGGAACCCAAAACAAAACAAAGTCAGTACAAATTACAAAACACATGCAATAGAAATCATTACAAAAACAAATATTTTAACCGAGACCAATCAAATGATGATTAAGAAATCATTAGACAAAAGAAAGTCAAGAAAAAGAGAAATATTTTAAAAAACTTTATCTTTAACAACATTTCAATGAAAATCAGATAATTTAAGGTAAGAACTCGCCTTTACGTGCCAATATCTCTTTTGTCACCAAATTATGAAACATTTAGCGAGTGGATCTAGTGCTCGTGAATCACCGAATGGTTCACTTCATGCAATATATATTGTTGTATTACTCGGTGTTCCCAAAGCCTTTATCAACCTTGAATCCAAAAAAAACTTTTAAGTTTTCATCAAATTAACTATACAAATTAAATTTTAGTTTCTGATGTGAATTTCAAGTTACTTGTAATCTCATATGCATTGAGAGGAAAAAATCTAGAACACGACTTGCTGACTCGGTCAAATTCTGGCCTAACTACAAACATAGAGAGATCTTTGATCAAATGTTTGCGGTCTTTTCTTAATGGCTATGGACGGGAGCATATGATTGATGTGAAAATTATGGTGCCATATTGTATTACGCAAATTTTCAGTACAAATTGGAAATTATCGAGTATATCCGTATTCATATCTAGGAGCCCTATTCATATCTAGATTATAGAAGAGGCGGATCTATAAATATATGTAACATATATCGTATTTATAGTAAAAATAATAAACTAATCGAACACCAAAAAATAGTAAATTTTAAAAGGAACTAAATCTTAAGAGTGGAAAGTCTTAATCCTATGAAAGCATTAAACCCTAACAAACTAAACAAAATTATGTTTCAATTAGCCTATATATATAGTATTCAGTTAGTTTTGGCTGATGGATAAACTAACATACTATAAAAAAAAGCTTGACGATGGGAAGAGTTATACTCTTGGCTTTTATATTCTTACATGCACAATTGGAAAGGACCAACAATGGGTCAAAATCAGTCGTTCAATTTATTCAACTAATTATATAAAAAGTGGATTAACTCACACTTCTCGGTAAGATGGTGGATCCTAAAGATATTCTCGGAGACTTTCTGAATAATATCTAATGATATAGTTGATGGTGTTAGCAATAAGAAAGAAAGAATCGATCATATCAAGGATTAAAAAAATATTCTAAAAGGCACGACAGGTTGTTTAGGGTTTTAAAGTCTTTTTTTTTTTTTTGGGCAAAGAGGGTTTTAAAGTCTGCTATTTTTTCTTTTAAATATGACTAAACGGTTTCAAATAATCGACCTCGAAGTTGTCCTCACCGTCCGTCAATAGACAAATCATCCTTGAAACCATCATCCAAGTCTTCTTTTTTTCTTTGAATCGAAGTTGAAATAAATTGTCTACCTACAAAACAAAAATTCGTAATTAAATTAACAAAACAAACAACAGAACACTAAACCAAAGAAAGAACATACAAACCAAACAAAATAATTCTTGTATATTGATTTTAAAAAATCAAAAGCATTAGGAATTTTACCCAAATCTCGATGTCGAGATGTTGAATGAAAAATAGAGAGCTAACCAAAAGTATATATAGGATATATATTATTAGGGTTCCTCACATCCGTCTAAAAGAGGATTAAGCTCTCTCAAATGCATAATAGGAGTAGATCTCTTCTTAACAACAAAATGTCAAAACCATATCTCTGAACAAAAAAAAAGGAAGAGGAAGAACATTATCTGATATATCGTAATATGATTCTGCCAAAACCTGTAAAAACATCAAAACAAAATTAGAGCAACAATTGAGTATAAGAGAAACAAAACGACATAATTTAATCAAAGATATGAGAGCATTAAAGAAGAAACATACATAATATAAGAATCTTTAAAATATAACAATTTAAAACTTACATAAGATGAAGCAATTTTAAAAGTAAAAAGAAGAAAGGTACCGTATATCATTTTAAAATTATATAATAACTATCATAGCTTATATAATCTTATTGACGCAGCATCTATAAACACATATATCGATCAAACGATCTCCAGTATCGAAACAACCCGAACATCACGAATCCATAAGACGATCCTATAAAACATAGGGCCAAAAGTATATAAGAAATAGAAATCATTATTGGAAAATTGTGTTTAAAAGTAAACATCTAAACTATAAGAAAAAAAAAAGAAAAAAGTAGAATAAAAACAATATTTCAAATTAAAATACCCACGTACGGATTCTATATAGTTGATAGATATGATGGCACATGCAGTAATTATAACAAATAATAAAGGGTAAATTCGACAATTCAAGGCTGAAACGCATTGTGAGCTTGACCCGTCAGATTTTTGACCTCACAATTATAAACATAGATGACTTAACTTCCGATAATATATAGTTTTGAATTTGCATGATTTGTATTAGAACATGAGAATTATGAGATAAATTGATTTCTACTGGTTTTAGGATCCACGTTAAATAATATTTTAAAATTTAACGGTTACCAATTAAAATTTATATATTTATTTCATTAAATTTTATAGTATTTACCTGCGTATTAACGCGGGTCCTATTCTAGGCATCATATGTGCTTCACATTTGCCCTTTCAATTATTACATTGTTAAAAAGAAATATATATTATTAGCCATGGAAATCTATTTTCATGACATGTTTCACCAAAAGATGCGTCCATATTCGTAGCATTTTCACAGAGAACAAACGTCATTGTAGTTCAAATCAAAGCTCACAAACCCGGATCCCGGTTTAACACATGCATCTCTAGTTTATTTTGTTCGTCTCTCTATTTTCTTGTTTTCATATCAACATATATATACATACCAATATTTTCCTTGTTTTACTTTGTTTTTTCCTCTGTTACGCTGTTCACAAAATCTATAATTCCTCATATACAAAAACATTATGTAAAAACTACAATTAAATTATAGAAATTATATATCATATATAAGCCATAGAAATTAAACAGGGAAACCAAAAACATAGTAACAGAGTTCAAAAAACAAAACAGAGCGTGGGAACTAAAAGGTGCACACAAAAACAATAATGACAGACCATGAATTGATCACGTGTTTCATCCTGAATCTGTGTATGTAACCATTTTGGACCTCCTAGAAAGGTAGGACTGAAGTAATAGATACACTTCAAGTCTTCAATCATAGCGACATTGGTGAAGCGATCTCGATGGATTGTTCCCCTTTTCTCTCGAAATAGATTGGTATATCCAACATATTCGTGTTGTCTCTGTGAATCAATTAAAGAAAAAATAACATAAATCACACAAACTCAATTTTCCAAATCAGGCCAAAACCCTAACAAAGTAAATAAAGAAACCTACAAAGAGTGTCACTGTCTTGAAGACAGTTTCTTTTAACCAGAGAATTTGTACTTATTTTGAGGATTTATAACCCAAACATTTTGACCTCCGACTTAATCTTCCAAGGTTCAAAGACGACGAAGAGCGCTGCCAAAGAAGAGAAGACAATGTTGAGCAAAAAAAAAGAGAAGACAACGGAAATAAACAGGACGTTGTTTCATGATCCTCGCCATGGTTTCGAAAGCAGCAAAAATCTGAGATTATGGTTTGATGAAATCTGAGATTAGGGTTTTGTGTTTTTCATCCTATAGATAAAACAACTCCAAATTTAAACCCTAACAAAAAAGGGAAACTAACAGAGAGTGCCATGATTTGAAAACAATTTCTTTCAACCCAAGTTTTGTAAGTCCGATCCCTTGAGGATTTATGACTCAAACGCTTTACCTACTACGTTAAACATAAGATTGTAAATTGCAAATATATGATTGTTAAAAAATAATTTAGATACCTAAAGTGACATCAAAGGAGGAGAGACTGATGGAAGTGGTGGCATGAATGGACGTCAACATCTATTTTTGAAACATGGTGGATTTTAGTGTTGTTCGATCGAGGAGATTGGTTTGACAATTAATACTGCCTTGAGTTTTCTGGAAGTCATAAAGAAAACAAACCATTAAGATGCATTGGTGTCACATAGCATCGTATCTTATTCGACAGCTTCCAATATAAGTACAAAAAAAAACTAAAGAACATCAAACACAACTAAGCGACTCGTTAGTATAGTGATTAAAAAAATATAAACCATACAACGAAGCAATCTCATAAACAAAAGAAGAAACAAACAATTTATTACAACAAAGATAGATACGATTGCTAAAAAAACAATATAATAACAGAACTATAAAAGAAGAAGAAACATTAAATACCTTCTTAATTATCACCACGCGAAACCTACAAACCAACAAAAAAATTAAAAAAAATTAGTACAAATCACCATACAAAGGAATCTTATAAACGAAATCACTACATAAACGAAAGTTATTAGTATATTTCTATACTTATTTCATATTAAAGCAAAACCCTAGGCAGTTCATAGATCTAGAAATATCTAAGAACACTAAAATCGGCTGCCTGATAATTTCGATATATATAAGAAATTCTAGAATCACGTTAGGGTTTTTTTTGTAACTGACTTTTGCTAATGGGCCACGTAAAATATTGGATTAACACTAAAATTATTGCTTTATTGCTTAGAGTATTTAAAGGAAAAAAAATTCACTTTTTTGTAACTGACTTTTGCTAATGGGCACGTAAAATATTGGATTAACACTAAAATTTTTGCTTAATTGCTTAGAGTATTTAAAGGAAAAAATTTCCCTCGATGGCAAGGTTGTAAATAAATCAATTCATTAAGGGTAATATCGGCAAGTCAAATCTTAAACTCGTTGTGGGAGCGACACGTATGATTTTTGATCTCACAATTATAAGTATAGATAGAATACCATGAACATGTTTCTTATGTTTATTTTTAAAATTTTTAGTTTAGACGAAAGTTACGATTGTGACGTGAAAAAAATATGAAAAAAATTATGATTTTAATGAAGAATTTTTTATTTTAGAGAGATTAATGTGATTTTGAACATTTTATCTTGTTAGATTTATTAATCAGTGATCAAGGACAATTTATCAAAAAAATTACGATTTGAAGATTTTATAAATATAAAATTATGATAGTTTATTAAGTTTTAATTAGAAAGTTTCAAATTATTGATATATTTCATAATTATAATTACTAAAATATCAATTTTTAATTTATTATATTTATTTTAATTTTTAAGTAAATTTTCTCTTTTTTTATAAGAAAAAAATTTAATTTTTATTTTTATAATTATCCAACCGCAACCCCAAACGCTCGAGGGAAGCAATTTTTGGATTTGAGAGGTTTGGAGCGACACGAAGCGGTATAAAGCGTTTCCCATGATTGTTTCAAATGCCAACAACCGCTACCGCCTGCAAACGCAGCATTTGCGGGTGGTAGCGGATGAACCAATCAACCCCTATATTAGGAACATTGAAGAATACTTATATTTTTATTATGAGACATTCCCACAACTTTTTCTCATTCTTTTCATCTTTCATTTATTTTTATTTTTGGTCAAAACATCTTTCATTTATTTAAATTTTCTACATACATTAATAAATACACTTATTTTTAAATATACTTATCTTGATTAATCTAGCTCTAATTGTCAAACATACTGAAATAGTCTTAAACTAGCCAAAAATAATTATTTCAAATTTATAATATTAAATTATATCAATATTAAATGTGAACACAAGGGTTAGTTAGCTAGATAACAAAAAATTATAGGAAAACTAGGAAAATAACAACAAAAAAGGGGGGGATTCTTTCGCAAAACAATAGGTCTGCAAAGGTTTTTGTTATTTTGCTAGTTTCCAATAGTTCTTTGCACAATCCAATTTCAAACAATTATTATTTTTTAAATAAAATAAGTTATTTTCCTTCTGAAAATATTTAAGCATATAAAATATTTTTTCATATATATTTTTTCAAGATACAATTAGACACATTTAAGATAAAGACAATAGTCATTTTTCTTTTAAAATTTGTGTAAGCAACTAAAAAATTGCAATAATCTTAACACAAAATCTAGAGAAATTTTGAGAAATACCACTTTACAAGTGCCACATTTTCAAAATCTTTGCGAAAATGCCACTTTTTCAAAATTATTTATTCATTATATCATTTATATTTGGGTTAATTATGTTGTATTAGGGTTTGGTTTTGAGGTTTAGAAATCAAAACATTTTTTAGGGTTTAAAATTTCATATGACTTGCCCAAGCTTTGTTTTCGATGTGCCTTATTCCGGGAACTCTCCCGATGATGTTCTTGGTAGTCCCTTGAGGAAATGCCCTTTAAGCAATACATATTCTATGTTCAACGATATATCGTCGAATTTGTATTGTCTTTAACCTTCCTCCGTCGTTACGGAGAGATCAGCTTCCTCCCTTTGGGAGAGATTTTTCTGATCATCCTTCTCTTTGCGAGGAGAATTTATGCGGTTTTAGAACTTTAGAACCGAGAACAAGCGGTCTCCACGGGACCTGAAGATGAAACGGGACTCGTCTTGATGAGTATCCAAGGTGTAGATTATCTTTCAACGTCACAAGTTAAGTTGACTATCTCTCAAATTTCCGGCTTTGCCGTGAATATTTTGTCGACGCATCTGATGTGTTTGGATCCGCAGTCGCTCTATCTCGAAGATTTATCTTCATGTTTACTGTTTTCAAACTTTAGAACCGAGAACAAGCGGTCTCCACGGGACCTGAAGATGAAACGGGACTCGTCTTGATGAGTATCCAAGGTATAGATTGTCTTTCAACGTCACAAGTTAAGTTGACTATCTCTCAAATTTTCGGCTTTGCCGTGAATATTTTGTCGACGCATCTGATGTGTTTGGATCCGCAGTCGCTCTATCTCAAAGATTTATCTTCATGTTTACTATTTTCAAGCTCTGTTGTTCTTATCAAGGTGTTTTGATAACTCCATCCTATCCATGTAATGTAATGCTTTAAGTAACGAGAATCAATGTTGCACAAAAAAAAAAAAATCATATGGTTTTAAGTGGGATTGTAGAGCATTCACTAAAATCATCTAAAATCTCGTTAAAATTCAAATCCCTTTAAACGTCACATTGAATACACCCCCTGGATTATTCAATCAATATTAATTTGCTTTAAGCTTTTTTTTTTTTTCTTTTTATGATTCGTGCTAATTTATTTAAACAATCGACATGTCCGTCATTCTTAGTTTTTTCATTGAACCTAGTTCTTCAAGTAAAACAAAAAGTAGTTCTTTAAGTTTACATTTATTTATATTATTTTCTTAAGTTCTTTACCAAATTATCTCCTAATCTTCAACTACTCTTTTTCTTTGAGCTGACCAAATGACTCTAACAACTGCATGATATTTTGCTCCTCACACCATTACAATCGTGAATCCATATTGGACCAAACCTTCTTAAAATCTCCACTAAAGCACACACTCCTAGGTGGAGGCACACAGATCTTAAACCTTCTCAAACTTTTTTCTTCAATGCCTCCTCATACGTTCTCTAACCTGCTAATGAGGTTCCCGTTTATTGGGCCGCATAAACAGTAATGGTAAATAAGTTGGAATACCCGCAATCTATTGGTAGTTATGTCCCATCCAAATTTATTCCTTCCTTACTAACGTGATATCGTTAGTATCGAAGCAATTAGTGTGGACGGAACGTTACTCCCGATAGATCCCGGGGCATTCCAACGTATTTACCAAAGCCGTTTAACAATATATATATATATATATTGATTTGGATGTTGAATTGATGGGTATTGATGACCTTTAGACAATCGTTTTCAATGGAGATCTCAATGGTCTTTGTCAAAACACAAAGACAAGGTCTTTTGCTTCTTTTAGGATATTGGAGGTTTGCCATGTATCCAATGGACGATTTCAAAAGAACAATTATCTGCATGGTCAGGGAGAACGAAAAAAGGTAGAAGTATGGATAGATTGAGTGTTGAGGAGGCTTCGAAACCATTGTCGGGTATGTTTTTCAAAACCATTGTCGGATATGTTTTCTTTGTGCATTTTGCAACACTGCAATCACCTACCATATTTGAAATTCAGATTGTTGTTGGGATTGTGTTTAAATGCGAAAACAAGAAGGAAGATGAAGGAGAAGAAGTAGAAAAGTGGATTAGAGGTGGGTATGGCTTATGGGTATAACGAGATGGCAGCCATAAATAGTAAGGAATGATAAATAAAATTGATAAAATTTATGGTGGCAACATAAAGAGATATTGTTTACTATTTGGTTTTCAAAACATTAGAAGATCATATTTATTCGTCTTAAAATTAGAGAGAGAAAATGGAATTTCGTTTGGGCTAAATGGAATGATATGTACGGGAAGATGGAGTTGTTTACCTCCACAATATGTTTTTGGGCTATATTGCGATTTGCGATTAAAAACATAATTAAAATGCCTCACTCTTAATTTAGACTATAATTTGGTTATATGATTAGTATGTATTTATATTCATTAAAGTTTTATGTATGATCTAAAATGCAACTCCTGATATTGAGTCCATCCTGAAAGCAATTTCATGAGAATAGAAAAAATTACTAGGAAACACCTGAATAATATATTTATTGTTTTCTTATAGTGTCAATGGTAAACATTATGACTTTGATTGATGTTTTTAAACAAATGACAATTACAAAAATGTCATTGTCTTCATTTTCAAAAATGTAATTATGGGTTATCTTCACTAATTATAGATTTTTAAACTCTAAATCTTCAAATTCTAAACTCTAAAAAATATTTTGACCCCTAACAAATCCTAAAAAGTAGTTTGCCCGTTAACAAATTTTCTACTTCCGCCACTGGTCACAACTACCGTGGCAGAACATGGTGTCGGACATAGGGAAAATGACCGTCCAAGCTAATGATTTCCGGAACAGAACTGTGGTTGGGAGGGGAAGATATGGGAGACTATCATCATCATTGAGACGCATGGAAAGAATATCAGGACCTCGTGATTGCCTACGACGGATGAGTTGTCTTTTTTTGAAAACTTGGGGACTCGATTGTCGATTTCCACTTGTTTGATACATACTTGAATCTATGCAGAGGTACCACGGGAAGTCTCTCGAGTATGAACTCTGCCACATCTTGTAGTAAAGATTCAAACATCGAGTGTTGTCTTCTCAACATTATGTCGTCTCTAATTGATATTTGATAATCTAGGTTTTAAATGTATTATATACACGAGCTTGAGGAATTGGAAAAATGGAAATTTTCAAAAATGGAAAAGAAAGGAACTTTCAACACTTTCTTCTATTGATTTCTTTATTTGGGAATAATTTTATCCAAAAACTCAAATTTCATCAAATAAATCACAATAACAGAAAATGTATTATGAATAAGAGAAAAAGAGAAAGAATTGTGTTGTGTTATTCCATCAATAATAGAGAGTATATATAAGATTACAAATACTTGGGGAATAAGTAGAACTTGGAGAACAAGTAAATCTATAACATTCTAGAACATGGGCCTATAATGGACTACCACATAATGGGTTTATAACACTCCCCCTTGGATGTCATTATAGTAAAAATAATCATAATGCGCTTAAGATGTTGCCTCATTAAAAACCTTACCAGGAAAACCCAAGTGGGACAAAACCATGGATAAGGAAAAAAGAGTGCAACGCGCGATTTCTCCCCCTAATGAGTGCATAATTTGATATTTCTGTGACGACGTACCCAAATATTGAACTAGCATCTTGAAAGTACTAACTGGAAGTGTCTTGGAAATTAAGTCCGCCAAAACTTCACTTGAACGAATCTGTAGAACATGTACATCGCCTTTCTTCGGCAACTCATGTATCTTTCAGATGATTTATCTTAATCATTCTCTTTGTTTCTCTCGATATCATCAATGTATGATATACATTTGGGAGATTGATAGACTTTCATATATCATGTAAAGATAACATTCTTCTTTAATTATCATATGCGTGTTCTTTTGATGTCTCGTTAAAAACCTTTCATAGGAAAACCCTATGGCTATGGGATAAAAACTATGATAAGGGAAAAAGAGTACATCCACGCTCATCATTATATTTCTCCCCCTCGGAAACATCTTATTCAGGATATGAATTCCGACCATATATACTATCTCTTTTTGGAATCATCCAAAACACAACCTTAGTGAACAAACTTGTATATGATCTCTTATATCATTGAACTTCTGGTTCATGACATCCTTTCTCATAGAAGATCATATCTTCGTCTATTTAGACTTCATGCCTAAATTTCATTTATGTATAAACATGTTATTCATTCTCTTATGGTCGTGCATATATTTCAAGCATGAAAGAAATTAGTAAATTGCTCTAATCGCATTCTATATATGATACTTCAATACCAAACATATATGAGCATTTTTCTATAAAATCCTGCAAGGATCTATTGAGATATCATCTTTTTGTTAGATGTTTAACTTGGAAGATCTGAAGATAATTTTATCTTTCCAAGGTATATTCCCAAATCTCATTTTCAGATATTAATCTCTTCAAGAGTTCTAGTGATGTTTGAATCATCACATCACTGCAATTATAACAAATCTTTTCACAAATCTTCTAACATTAAATCTTTCTCGGACTTTCATGTAAATATCACTATCGAGTGATCTTTTATCATATATTATCATCGTACTACTTGAATAAAAACTCTGCTGGAGTTTCGATGATCTTCAATTAAGAATCACTTTATCAAAATCTTTTGATAAATACATGATTATACCCCATGTTACATATTTTCTTATCATTCGATCGAGTAGAGTTTCTAGAAACATAACTATGATATCACTAATCCTTCAGAGATCATAACTCTGATATCATTAATCCTTCATGGATTATATCTTTCATATTTGTATCCTTCTTGGATTGCATAAAAATGTCATTTTTCCAGTGTTTCTTCTCTTATTGCCAAACTTATAAGATAGCTCAAAATAATGCATCCACCACAAGAGAATATATCTCTTCATAATATATTTCTTGCCTTTGTGACAATTTCACTATTGTCTCACACAAAGACTCATTTATCTTCCACTGGTTTTACACTTCAGGTTTATAGACTACTGGTCTAATTATCTGCAAGAGATTATACGTCTATTTTCTTCAATTCCATTTGGCCAATCATTACTTTGTGTATACTTTTCAATAGATTTTCATAATCCTCTTCTTATTCATATAATCAACTGCTCATAGCATGCAAAATATTACGACGTCGATTTGCTTTTTGGTTCCATCTTATATCAAACATGACATAGCTAGCTAGCTCTCTAAATTGTCAAGTACTTGAAATTTTTATTCGTCATGTTTATGTCTCTTCTAGAGCTCATTCGGTCTCTTTTGGAGATCATTCGAAATCTTTCTTTCCTCGATTTGGTCATTCTCTGTTTCTGCTCTTTTTCTATTACGAGGATTCTTATATTTGGAACCAAATAAGTCTATCACGTTTCATGTGATCTTTAGACTCACTAGCAGTTTGATATTGTCCTTTTGGAACATCATTTCTAATTAGACCATATACAACTGGATAGGTGATTTCATCACTCTATTTGGGTCAGTAAATGTGTCTGGCAATCAATACGCTAAACTTGGAATTATCTTTTGGACTTCTAATTCTCATCATTTAGTCCGAGGATCATTGACAATTCATAGATACTTATACTTTTTTCAGCTATTTTACTTTCTCCCCCTAATGTTGGAAAAACTGACTCATTAAAATGAGAGTCTTCAAACAAAGCCTTAAATAAATCATTCTGGGATGGCTCTAGATACTTAGATCATTCATATCCAACATATATTTTTATCCTCTTTTGAGGTCCCATCTTAGAGTTTTGTGGTGAAACACTTTTCATACTCAAAGATTCTCATATGGAACTATTTGGTTTCTGACCCTAAACCAATAATGATGGGGGATCTATCAGTTATTCATCGGTTTATGCGAGTCATTGGTACTAAACCATTTTTGTGTATGAACATGAACTTCGAGATGTTCAACACTTATTCCAATGGACATACAATAATCAGACTTAAATATCACTTCTAGAATACTCTTGTAATTTAATCAAGAAAGTAACCTCGCAAACAGTTGCAGGTTTATAACAAGGATAAATGTAACGTTCTAGTTGATGCGTCAATTGAGTCAATGCGTCCATTGAATCGATGCATCTATTACAACCATAAGGTATCCAAATGTCACATAATGGGTGATCAGCCCATAATCATCTCCTTGTATATAAGTCTATAAACAAAGTCCAAAATATTTTGACTAGTGAAAGTCACATTATCATATTGCTTTATGAGCAAGCTACATATGGTAAATCATTAGAAAGAATCTATTGGTTCTTTACTAAATGTTCACATAATTTCTCGTATCATTATTAAACCAAGATGACCAATCCGGTTAAGCCAAATATTTACATTCTTAGTAAACTTCTGGTTTACTTTACTTCGCTAATCACTTACTCCCTTCAAGGGATATCGTAATTAAAATTACTTCCGGAAAATCAAAAGTGAGGCTATCACTTAGTAGCCATTTTCTCGGTGAATTTTATTTGGTCTTTTCTTTTATATGTAAGATATCATATTCACTTTAGTGAATTGACCAAAACTAACCATACATGAATCATGATTTCTCATCAACAACTCATTAAAGATATTCTCTCAATATAACTGATTTAAATTCACTTACAGACTTCAAATCTTGTAGTCTTAACTATCACATTCTGGTGATCACACTTTTCGTTTGAGAATTGTTCGAAGAACTTAGTGAACATAATTCTTTAATTCTCCCCCCCCGAGATGGTAAAACTTCAGGTTCATCAATCTCGAATTGCCACTCTAGAATCAACAACATTCTTTAATACTCGAGATTTGGGAGAGTATAACGCATCAATGATTTCTCATAGGCAAATTTTATATATGCTCTTTAGGATCTTTCACTAAACTTTATACTTCTTAATATTGAATTCACCCTAAATTCTTTCATTTAGATCCCGTAGGCAATCTTTGTGCTCTTCTGGAGCATTAATATACATATGCTCTTCTGTAGCATTCAATATGTTTCTTGTACTATCTTGTATAGTACCATCTATATTTTTTCACTTTTGGTGAAAATATGAGTTCTTGATAGAAACTCTTTGATCTCGATATTGACCATTCAAGAAATTTTCTATAGCCACTTCTTTGGCTTAGTGCTATTAGCGTGATCTTATGTATAAGACGTCACATTCACTTCAGGGAATGGACCATAATCAACTTGTTACTATATTCTTTTCACACTTCTGGTGAGAATTCAAGTTCTTGGAAGAAACATTTTGGTTTTGACCACTCAAGAAAACTTTTGGCTTAAAGTGATCTTTTCTTTTCCTTTATAATATGTCACATTCACTTCAAGGAATGCACCATGAGATGTGATTCATGAATTTTGTCGAAAGAACCCGACAAATTTTACCAATATATCATATAACGATCTCATCACAAATGTATATATTATCATCGTCTAACTTTAACAATATTTAGAAAATCAATATGAGTATTGCTTATGCCAACATATCTATAAATAATTGTGAAAGAAACATGTTCGAAAATCAAGCATTGAACAATACAGTATGCAAAAGCAGGCTAAGCAAAATTCAACAATTCAAAGTCCATGTTTGAACAAATTAAACAATTCAAACCAACTATTTATCATGCCAAGCATAAAACATGATTAGGTGGACTTAGCAGTTTTTTACTTATGAAATTAGTGATTGATAAAGCATGTTTAATCATAATTCTGATTCTCATCGACATAGACGTTGGCGGAAATTTGGAGACGGTTGCTGTTCCATGTTGGAGACGGGAAGTCAATTGAAACATTAACTGTATGCACTCATCGCCAGCATCGGAGTCAAAAATCAAAAGATTTAACAGTTAAATTAGTGAAGAGAGAAGGAACCTTTAGCAACAATCACAAATCCCTCTACGTAATCATACTTTAATTGACCATGCATGATAATAAGCATCACGAGTAAATTCGATCTATGATGTGAGCATATTCCAATCTAAATATGATCAGATTCTAAGAAGAACTGGTTAAATTTTATATATTTATCAACATAATTAAATAAGACTTTCACGATCGATATACAAACTCTAACTTTTTTTTTTTTTTTCCTTAGAATTTGGATTCATAATGCAATTTGACTTAAGATAAAGTATCACAAAAGTAAATCATGAGCCGATCTATAATTATGCCATTAATATAAATATGTCATGAATATGATTATGCATGAACATATCGGATGTAAACATGAGATATAAATATATTACTTATCTTAATGGAGATGGTATTTTAAAAAGACAGACATCTTCGGAGATACGTGATGGTGACGGTGGAAGATTCGTTTCCTCAGTTGGCTAGATTGGAATTCGAAACGGAGACAAAATCGGTATCTTTAGGCGACTAGGGTTTTGTGCTCAGACGGTTAGGGTATCGTGCTCAGACGGCTAGACTATCGTGTTGATAACATATTATGAATAAGAAAAAAAGAGAAGGAATTGTGTTGTGTTATTCCATCAATAATAGAGAGTATATATAGGATTACAAATACTTGGAGAATAAATAGAACTTGGAGAACAAGTAAGTCTATAACATTCTAGAACATGGGTCTATAATGGACATCCACATAATGGGTTTATAACAAAATGAAAATAATAATCGAAAAACTTAAAAAGATATTGCAGATTTCATCTAATCAAAATGACAAAATCACAATAACAGAGAGATTTTTTTTTTCACTAATGTTTAATGACAAAAATTTGTTTGGTTACTTGTTCAACACGACTCTTGTTCACACTAAGGAGAAACTGTACATCAAAGCATAAAGAATTAGGTTTTTTGGTCTTGAATGTAGTCTAACTGTATATCAAAGCATAAAGAATTAGGTTTTTGGTCTTGAATGTAGTCTATGCGTAAAAAGATTGAAGTTATAATGATACAAGAGATAAATTCCACAGAGATTACTACAACAGCCAAGCTATTAAAGCACATTGTCTACACATCATTCCCAGAGACTGTTGAAGCTAAGTCTTGCTGCAATCTATGGGATAAAGGTCGGTGAAGCACTCTTCTGCGTTTAGCTCCCCAAGATACAACCAAACAGTTTGGTTCTTTTCTCTTTGTCCCAAGATAACCTTGACAATTTTCAGAACCACAATTGCATTTTACTTCAGGACCAAACTGCACAAATATGCAAAAACAAGAAAGAAGCTTAACATATATATATCAGAATCTCAGATTGCTTTAAGCTCATCATCAATGGTCCAGAGGTTAAACCTGTAATCATATGTGAGTGGCTCTCCTCCTTCGATCGGAAACACGTGTTATATTTATTTGTAACAAGACAATGTAATATATATTGCGTTATATATATTTGTAACAAGATGATGTTAAATTGTATTGTTTTTTATATTTTTGTTGTTTTGTGTTATTAGACTTTGTTCGTGTTATCCAACATAGATTAATTTGAGTTTTGACTTTGTGTTAAGTTGAAGAATTAATAGAAGAGAGATGAAGAGACAAGAAAAAAAAAAGAGAAGACAAAAAACAAGCATTAAATGATGATCATCAATATATTCATCCCGCGCAGCACACACAAAATATTTGTTTCTTTTATTGCCACTTGCTTTTTTTTGGTACATTTTTGTTAGTTTTATTCAGTGTATGAGGATTATGATTTCTCTAGGGTTAAACCTCATTTTTTAGGTTTTAGCTTTCCTTAATTTGCTAGAAACTTTAAATTTTTTAGATGTTTTGCGTACATTTTTGAGGTTTTAGCCTAAGCTGCATGAAATCGGAAACAGAAACATGGAAACAAAACGTTAGGAAACGCGGAAACGGAAACGTTTTGGAAATGTATATATATATATATATATCATGAAACAAAATATATCGATGGTTTTAAAATATTTGAAAAAACACAGATCCAATCTGACTCGAACAAAAAAAACACTTAGTTTATGTAAATGACTTCACGATTTCAATAATCAATAACAAATCTATTGTAATAGGAAAAAATACCTTGTTTATCTCTTTGATTCTTCTACCTTTTTAGGTTACGGTGATGATTAGAGAAAAAAATGTATTAGTGTTTAATAATTAGGTTTTAAAACTTATTAAAAACGACAACCAATCTCTATTTATTCAAAGTATTTATTCAATTTGTTTCCAAAACCAAAAGTCGCATTTCCGGCCGCGTTTCCAAATTGAAATATTTAAGAAACGCGATGGACGCGATGGAATCGCGTTTCTCCACGTTTCCGTTTCCCAAACGGGAAACGGATCTTGGGTGGAGTTTCCATGCAACCTAGGTTTTAGTTTTACATATAAATGTTAGAACTTTTAATTTACTAAAAATTAAAATTATATTAATAAATGCAAAAGAAAAAATAGTAAACAAGTATTCGATCATAACATTTTATTTTTTATCAATTTATGAGCATTCTTTTCGTTTTATGGTGCATATCAATCTGAACGAAATTTTACACAGTTCTTTTATAAATATTAATGTCGATATTTTTTATTAGTTTTTCGTTCACAACTGTTCAGAAATGGGGCTGGACAAAACATGACAAATAAAAAAATATTTGTTGATAACTTCGAATTTCAGGTTGAAATCCTAATTTGTTGATAACATTTAATATATTCTCTTTGAAAATATTATTCTTCCCAACAAAAAGAGAATTTTCTAAGTTTTCAATTTGAAAAATTATTAATTAAAAAAAACTGAATTTACGAGAAACAAGAAAGGGAAATCAAAAAAAACCAAAAACAAAAAGGAAATGTTAAGGATTAAACAAGAGATGGAGGCTGAGGGAGACGATTCTAGGGTTTTGTGCGGGCATGATCAAGATACGAATATGAAGGACATAGGGGTGCAGAGGAGACCTCCAGGGGACCCTCACGACGGGCAGATCTCGTGGGTGCAAAAGGTAGCAGGGAGTAATGGCAGAGGGATGCCAAGGCCGGAGGAGGTTTTAGCGGATGAGTTTGTATCGATGAGACTATAGCTAGAGTTTCCGAATGGGGAAGATGGGGAACCGGTTATTACCATCGGGAATGAGGTGTTGGAGGCGATGAACGGGTTATGGAAGAGGTGTATGATAGTGAGTATTGGGGCGGAATATCTCAATATCAGTACTAACTTGGAGACTAAGAGAGATGTGGAAGCCTTTTGGAGAGATATATGTTGTGGATCTTCCGCGTCAACACTTTATGATTCGATTTGAGAAGGAAGAAGAGTATATGGCGGCTTTGACAGGAGGGCCATGGAGGGTGTTTGAGAGTCACTTGATGGTCCAAGCTTGGACACCAAAGTTCGATCCGGCTAGAGATGAGATCGCAACAACTCCGGTTTGGGTTCAGTTGGCTAATCTCCCAGTGAACTTCTATCATAAATCAATACTAATGGGGATTGCGAAAGGGTTGGGAAAACCGATTAAGGTGGATTTGACAACGGTAAATTTTGAGAGGGCAAGGTTTGCTCGGGTTTGTGTGGAAGTAAACCTCAAAAAGCCTCTTAAAGGAACAGTGTTGATCAACGGGGACCGATATTACGTCGCATATGAAGGATTAACAAACATTTGTTCTACTTGTGGGTTGTTTGGTCATACGGTTCATTCGTGTCCTAGGAGGGCGGATGAGAGATTGGTTGACAGAAAGGTCCAGAAATTGATCGGAAGTGGGGACACAATGGTAGGGAATCCAATAAAGGAGGGGGATAGTTCGGAGAGGCCAACTGGGAGGTGGACGGAGGTGCGCATGCATAGGCCGGTGCAAATGGGGGGGAGGAGGACAAGAAAAGTCTGGGAAGAACGCCCGTGAATTAAGGAAGGAGCAGGATTTCGCGAATATTCCAGCCCTCGAATTGTTTTGGAAGGTTATCAAAATATTTGGAAAGTCCGAACCCAAAGGAGAAGGCACAACTGACGGAGGAGAATAAGGAAAATAAGGATCCAATAAATCAAACAGAGGAGAACCAGAGTGTAGTACAAGGCACGAGAATCGTATTTGGAGCGGATATGGTACAAAACATAAAAGGAAATCAGAATGTTAACAATGGGAGGAGAAGTGGGCTTAACAAAGGCCCAGATAGAACCAAGCCCAAAGTATTGAACATCTCACGGGCCACTAGAGGTCTAATATTTGGTCCAACTAGTAGAGAATCTGAGCCATCGGCGAATGGAAAGAGACTGAGAGTCGAGGAGGAAAGCTCGGGGAGGTTGGGAAGTTGTCTAGTGAATAGCAGTACAAGTCGAAGGGATGAAAAGAATGCGGCATCGACGACTGAGAAGGCTGTTGTGAATACAGAGTTGGCTTTGCGGGAGACTACAGGGAACTCAGAGGGGGTTATGCTCACATATTTGGGGGATGTAGCGAAGGAAATTCGAGTTATTTAGCAAGTCACCCCAGTTTTTCTTACTGGTTTTTGCAGATTATTGATGAATTGCTTAATGTGGAATTGTCGGGGGCCAATAAGCGTAATTTTCGGAGATCGATTAGATATATTCTTAAGAAATTCAATACGGATGTGTTAGCAGTGTTCCAAACTCATGCTGGAGGGGAGAAAGCGGGTCGGATTTGTCAGGGATTGGGGTCTGAGAATTCATTTCGGGTGGATGCAATTGGCCAAAGTGGTGGCTTATGGTTGTTATGGAGAACTAGAATTGGAGATGTGGAGATTGTCGAGTCCTCGGACCAGTTTATCTATGCACGTGTCGTGAAAGAGTTAGAGATTCTGAATCTTATCGTGGTTTATGCGGCTCCGTCAGTCAGTAGGCGAAGTGGTTTATGGGAAAAATTGAGCAGCGTGGTTAAGGGGATTGAAGGACCAGTGGTTATTGGTGGAGATTTTAATACAATAGTGCATCTTGATGAAAGAACGGGAGGAAATAGAAGGCTATCATCGGATTCTCTAGCATTTGGAGAGTGGATTAACGAGCTTTCATTAATTGAGACATGGGGTTTACCGGAAACCAGTTCACATGGCGAAGAGGAAGAAGGGGGAGCTCCTTTGTAGCGAAAAGATTAGACAGAGTCTTGTGCTGTGCTAATTCTTATATCAAATGACAAGAAGCTAAGGTCACACATCTTCCTTTCCTGGCATCTGACCATGCACTATTATATATTCAGTTGTCCCCATCAATGAATATGAATGCTCGGAGGTGATCGTTTCGATTTGAAGCCGCTTGGCTTCATCACTCTGGTTTCAAAGAATTGGTGTTTACTTTGTGGAACCAAACAGTTAGCACGAAAGAAGCTTTAAATAATCTGCAAGGTGTCTTGAAGAGATGGAACCGTGAGGTATTTGGGGATGTGCAAACACGAAAGGATAAACTGGTTAAGGAGATTCAAGAAGTGCATATTCTAATTGACCAGAATCATACGGATGTTTTGTTAGATAAAGAGGCTTGATTGCTAAAGGAGCTAGATGTAGTTATAGAACAAGAGAATTTTTTATGGTTTCAATAGTCTAGGGAGAAGTGGGTGGCTCATGGGGACAGAAATACCAAATTTTTTCACACATCTACGATTATAAGGCGGAGGAGGAATTGTATTGATATGCTAAAAGATGATGAGGGAGTATGGATTTCAAGTAGCCAGGATCTTGAGAAGCTAGCTGTGGAGTACTTTAAGAGGCTATATTCTCAAGATGATTTGAATCAAATGGTGGACGCTCTACCGTGGAGAGGATTTGTAATGCTGTCGGAGGCGGATCAAAGAGAGTTGAGTAGAGATTTTACGGCTGTTGAAGTTGAAAGAGCAGCACGTAGTATGAGGAGTTTTAAAACCCCAGGGCCGGATGGATTTCAATTAATTTTTTACCAAAGCTGCTGGGATGTTGTGGGGGAGTCAGTGAGCAAATTTATATTGGATTTTTTCGAGACGGGGCAACTACCAAGGGATACAAATGATGCGATTCTGGTGCTTATAGCTAAGGTGGTGAATCCGGAAAAAATTACACAGTTTCGACCAATTAGTCTATGTAATGTGTTATTCAAAATAATTACAAAGACTATGGTAGAAAGGATGAAGAAGGTGATGGTGAAATTAATTGGCCCTGCGCAGGCAAGTTTTATACCAGGACGGCTAAGCACAGATAATATTGTTTTTGTTCAGGAGGCGGTCCATTCGATGCGGCATAAGAAAGGAAAGAAAGGATGGATGCTCTTGAAGCTTGATCTGGAAAAGGCGTATGATCGAATTTGATGGGATTTCTTGGAAGATACACTTATGGCTGTTGGGTTCTCGAATAATTTCTGATGGATAATGCATTGTGTAACGGGACCCTCGATGAGTTTATTGTGGAATGGTGAGAAAACAGAAGAGTTTAAGCCTTTGAGAGGGCTACGACAAGGAGATCCGTTGTCCCCGTACTTGTTCGTGTTGTGCATGGAATGGTTATGTCACTTGATTGAAGGGGTAGTGGAAGACAAGAAATGGAAACCGATTAGCTTATCAAGGGGAGGTCCAAAGTTAACTCATATATGCTTTGCAGATGACTTAATACTTTTTACGGAGGCTTCGGTTTCTCAAATCCGTGTGATTAGGGGAGTATTGGAGAATTTTGTCAAGCCTCTGAGTAAAAGGTGAGTCTAGAGAAGTCGAGGATTTTCTTCTCAAGCAATGTTCCTCGGGAGCTTGGGAAAAAAATTAGTGATGCAAGTGGGATAAAATCGACCTATGAGCTTGGCCGATACTTGGGAATGCCGGTTCCACATAAGCGAATCAACAAAGAGACCTTTGGTGATATCTTGGAGAAGATTTCCACAACGTTTTCCAGGTGGAAGGGTCGGATGTTGAGCGCTGCGGGGAGAATAACTCTAACAAAAGCAGTTTTAGTGTCAATCCCGGTTCATGCAATGAGTACCATTAAGTTACCAGTCTCTACGCTAAACTCTTTGGATAGGATTTCAAGGAATTTTGTATGGGGAAGTACTACGGAGAAAAGGAAGCAGCATCTACTGGCTTGGGAGAAAGTATGTTTACCAAAAAGTGAAGGCGGTTTGGGAATTCGTAAAGCAAGTGACATGAACAAGGCATTGATGGCGAAGATGGGATGGAGATTGTTGCATGATAAGGAAGGATTATGGGCAAGAGTATTAAGAAGTAAATATCGGGTTGGAGAAATTCAAGACCAAACATGGACGGTGGTTAATAGTCGATGGTCTCCAACTTGGCGAAGTATTGGCATTAGGATACGAGAAAGAGTATATAAAGGACACAGCTGGGTTCTTGGTGACGGGAAGACGATTCGGTTATGGTGTGATAAATGGTTATCAAATAAATAGCTTCGTGAGATGGTAGGGGATATATTACCAGAAGGAAGCAAGAACCTAAAAGCAAGGGATCTTTGGCTTGATGGATGAGGGTGAGATCTAGAGAAGATAGCTCCTTATGTTTCGATGAATCAAAGGTTGGAATTGGTTGCGGTAGTTCTTGACAACGTCACAGGAGCTAGTGACAGGTTATCTTAGGGAGAGACGCCGGACGGTAAGTTCACAGTCAAATCGGCATATGAGTTGTTGACGAGGGATGACTCACTAAGACCAGGCATGGAGGCTTTTTATTGAAGGGTTTGGAAAGTAATGGCTCCGGAGAGGGTACGAGTATTCCTATGGCTCGTCGGCCATCAAGCGATAATGACAAATTAGGAGAGGCACCGCCGACATCTTAGTGATTCTGATATATGTCCAGTATGCAAGAGTGGAGTTGAGACTATCTTACATGTTCTCCGAGACTGCCCAGCTACGGAAGGTATTTGGCTTCAGATTGTTCCGGTAAGAAGGCGACATGATTTCTTTGATAAGACGCTACTTGTTTGGTTATATGAGAACCTTAGGGAGGACGGGCAGTCTAGTCACACTCCTTGCCTACAATGTTTGCAATGGCTGTTTGGTGGGGATGGAAATGGAGATGCGGGAACGTGTTTGGAGAGAATCGAATATGTCGTGATAGAGTGAGATTTGTAAAGGACTTAGCACATGAAGTGGTCACGGCAAAGTCTGGGAGTAGCACACAAAGCACGGGGAAGGTACGAGTGGAAAGAATGATAAAATGGTTAAGATCGAGCCCGGGTTGGTTCAAGTTGAACACAGATGGAGCATCACAAGGGAATCCGGGTCTGGCGACGGCAGGAGGAGTGCTACGGGATGTGGATGGAGAGTGGTGTGGTGGGTTCGCGGTGAATATCGGGCGATGCTTTGCTCCATTAGCCGAATTGTGGGGAGTGTATTACGGTTTATATACAGCTTGGTAGAAGAAGGTGACGCAGCTAGAGTTAAAAGTTGATTCAGAGATAGTGGTGGAGTTTCTTAAGACAGGGATTAGTGAAGCACATCCGCTGTCCTTCCTGGTACGATTGTGTCATGGCTTTCTCGTAAAGGACTGTGTAGTCTGAGTTTCTCACGTGTATAGAGAGGCTAATCGTCTTGCAGACGGATTAACAAGCTATGTATTTTCTTTACCTTTAGGTTTTCATGCTTTTAATGTGGTTTCAGTTGACTTGGCAGATATCTTGAATGAGGATGTTTTTAGACAGCCTCAGCCAAGACGCGTTTACATGTAATTGCTTTAAGATTTTAATAATATCTAGGAGAAATTTCTCCCATTTTTTCACCAAAAAAGAAAAAAAAAACAAAAAGGAAATAAAGTCGGTCTTTCAACGTCTATATAATAAACACATACGCACAAACACTAACTAAAAAAAAAACAAAAAAACCAAAGAAACCCTAACCTTTTTCCCTATATACGTACAAAACCAAATTTCCAAAGTTTTCGTCTACACCGGAAAAAAAAAAAGAAGATGCGATTCAACAATGGCAAAAGCTTGTACAAGAATCAGCTTGACCATCCTCTTGATCCTGCTCAGTTTCTCTGTGTTGTCTTGTGCGGCCCGTATAGTGATGAGCTTGGACCCTTCTTCGACACCGTTGAAGTTGAAGTCAATGTAATCGAAGCTGACTTCAATGAAGATTACATATATGACCTACTTCCATATGAAAGGGTGATCCATAAGTTTCTCCGTAAAGATAGATTCCATTGGAAGCCAACATCAAGATTGTCTCTCTTTTTTCTCGATTTTTTTCTTTTTTTTTCTTAACTACAAAGTCATTTTACTATTCGAGTGGATTTGTAACGATTAATTAGGGCTCTTGGGGTTTGTCTGAAAATCTGATATTACTAAAAGGATCATTATATACTTAATAAAGCAGTTACATATTGCTGAAGTATTTGTAATTATTTAGTTATCAACAGGTTTGTTAGCCTTAATTGAAAGTACGTATTGATGTACTAATTAATTCGATTTGGTTTTTCTTGCAAATCTATTGCAAATTCTAGTATATAGCTGATAGATAAAACCCTAATATCTTATGGTATGATGAAAAACGTCTTTTACATCGCGGAGATTTTTTTTCTTTTCTTTGGTGTTTGGTTAAAAACGTTAATGTAGATCTCTTTTCTTCTCTCATTATGTTCGATTGTTTTTTTTTTAACCTTACAACTAGGGGTGTATTCGTGAAGATTTGAAGTGATTTGTATTAAAGTGACTTGTATTAAAGTGACAAATCCTATGTTATTGAAACATGAATTTTAGAACTTGTGATTTGAAATCCAATGTTATTGAACTTGTGATTTGAAAATCTATAGTTATTAGAAATATTTTAAGTAGTGGATTTTAGGAGATTTGTTGTGATTTTAAAGTGTTTTGATATACTCCTTCTGTTTCAAAATATAAGTTGTTTTAGTTAAAAACACGAATATTATGAAACTACTTTTATTTTAAAAAGTATAATTTAACATATATAATACAAATAGTTTACCAAATAAATAAAAAAACTGCAGAATATTATTGGTCACACAGTAATACCATTGTAATTGTTGTCCAAATATTCTAAATTCAAGATATTTGAAATCCTTTAAAAAATTTTACTCTTAAACATTTAACATAATTTGTGTTAGTTCTGAGACATGGATAAAGATAAATGTTGTTGCTCCCTTTGCCAATAGGCCCCAATACCCAGCTACATTTAGATTGGGAGGAGAGATTTTATTTCCTTTTTTCACGATTGATTAAACTTTGTTTTGATTACTTGTTCAACACGACTCCCGTATTCACATATATACAACTGTGAGCCTCTAAGATTCATTTAGAAGCACATAATGAAATGAAACTCCATCACACAAAAGGAGAAACTATATACCAAAAGCATAAAAGAATTAGGTTTTTTGGTCTTGAATGTAGTGTGTATGTAACAAGATTGAAGTTACAATGATACAGAAGACAAATTCCATAGAGATTACTATAACAGAGAAGCTATTAAAGCACATTGTCTACACATCATTCCCAGAGACTGTTGAAGCTAAATTTTGCTGCAATCTATGGGATAAAGGTCGGTGAAACACTCTTCTGCGTTTTGCTCCCCAAGATACAACCAAACAGTTTGGTTCTTTCCTCTTTGTCCCAAGATAACCTTGACACTTTTCAGAACCACAATTGCATTTTACCTCGGGACCAAACTGCACAAATCTGCAAAAACAAAAAATAAGCTTAATATATATCAGACTCTCAGATTGCTTTAAGCTCATCATCAATGGTTAAACCTGTAATCATATGTAAGTGGCTCTCCTGCTTCAATTTGACGAGCTGCAAAGACACCTACACGGATCTCACCTTCAACTTGCCTATTGAAACTCAACCACACATTTACCAGAATTTAGACTTACCTCTCTCAGCAAAATTATCGACATATTTATATGATGTATTCTATGCTTTACCACTTCTCCAATACACAGTTTGGGTTGCAACTGTGATTCAGAAAGCGAGAAGCGTTCCCTTTGAAGGTGGCATCAATCGTGAAGTCTTTCTGAATCTCACACATGTAAAAGTCTTTCATGCCTTTGTGCTTCATATCCCAAAGCCTTTGCTCACACTGAGCATCACTAATCACTGTGGATAGAGTGAGAACAACAATCACTAAAAAAGCTGTCTCTTTTCCACTACAACCATGAGGCTCAAATACAAAATCAATTAAGCTTACCTTCACCGATGTATTCGACTATGAAGTCTTCTTTGTTGATAGATTCTCCTGCCTCTACTCCCCAACCGCAATGTTCAGTCTGTAAAACCAATATCATGTCAAGAAAAATAAGTGTTTCATGTAGAATCAAGGGGAAAAAAATACTAAACTTACCTTAACAATTTTGATCTTCTTGTCTTTTCGGAATGGTCTGTTGCTACAAGTTTCAGGGCATCCACATCCCTTTGAACAGCTCACACATTGAACCCTGTTTCAAAACAGAAACCGTTCAAGCGAAGTTTCAATTGTTTACGACAGAGAAGAGGTTGGTTGGTTAATCAATGGGAGTACCTGCAAACACAGCTTCTACAGCAAGTAGGGCCACAGTTTGTGCACCCAACACCATCATTAGCATCATCACGCTTCTTCTTCACAAAGTAAATATCTTAGCTCAGTCAAAGAAAGACACTTCTATGAAGTGAGAAATGAGAATCATATACTTATGGCACTAATATTGACTTGAAAGAAAGTTGTGTATGGAAACTATGAAGGATACTGCGCCTGATGTGGACATAAGGAGGCAGATCATCTTTCGGAACAGAATCTCTCCATGTCAAGTCAATCTTGAACTCTTCTTCAACATATGGCAAAGGCAATTGGCAAAAGACCTCCTGAAATTTTTGAAGTAAAGAAAATTACTCATCTAACTCTTGAATTGTGTAAGAACAACAATACCTAGGATGTGCCAAAGGAACACTAACCTCCATCTCACTTTGTGCAACTGCGTGCTGCTCAACCAATAGATAAAGTATCAGTCTTGTGAGTGAGTCTGTATGAAATTACAAATAGTAAAAAGGTTTCAAATAGAAAATTGACCTTTTTGTCTAGTCGCCAATCAGTTGGATGCCTCCAACAAATTGCTCTTCCTGGTTGGTCTTTCAAGTGAAGTATTTCTTTTGACCATGGAGAATGCTTATCATGAGCAGCCATTGGACACTTTACACACCGCCATTGAGTTCTTATCTTGCAGACAAAGCATTCCTGCATACTCCGTTCGATCAGATGAAGTTAGAATGATACCGCGCAATCAAAATAATCCAATTCATTTCCCTACCTAATCACCATTTCTTAACTAACGGTTAAGTATCTTATTCTAAACAATGAATGAGGATCTTACATGTTGAGGGCATCTAAATTTTCCCAAACTGGATAAACCGATACTTTGTTTCGCACAGAGCGAGTGATAAACGCCTTGACAGCCTCGAACAGAACACGTCAATTCTTCTCCCGGGTACACCAGCTTATGGCAAACAAGACAGTCAACCTGAACACCAAATTCCATATAGTCAGTGTGTCAATAATCTGAAAAACTCAAACAGTATCTCTCTGATTGGGACAACATATTTGCAATGGTTTATATAAAATCCTAACTGGAGCAAAAAATGGTAAATTTCCTTAGTTTATTACAGTCATTAAATGATAAATATCACACATGATTAATTCAATATTCTTCTATTCTTTTGCCCTAAATTGATAACTCCAAACAAGATATATCCCAAAATCCATCGCAAAACTCACAATTTCACCATAAACAAAAATCAAATTGATAACTGAATAAACAGAAGCACACAAAATACCATTTTCTTAGATCCAACAAGAAAAGGAAGGAAACATCTCGACTCCGAAACTCCGGAATCAACTCTTCTCTTAACCCAATTCCTAACATGATCTTCCAGAATCAACCCTTTCTTGCCTCGCTCGGGAGGATCTAGATTACCGGTAAAAGCAGTGATTCCATTAGCATTGCTAACCTCTCTGACCTCTTCTTCAGGCGGAGGAAGCACCGGTATAAGTTTCCGATTGCATTCTCCCGCGGAATCGATCGATTTGGCTAATTCCGGCCCTGAAGCCGCCGGAAGAAAAGCAGGACAGCACGTGAGAGCAACAGATGCCGACATAGACATGTCTCCCAGATCTAACATCTTAACACGTGAAGTGGACGAGGAAGAAGAAGAAGACTTACTTTTTGTTTGGTAAGAGAAAAGCGAAACGAACGAAAATATGGAGGGAATTTAAGGCGGGAGATTTGTAGAGTCAAAAAGGATTGTGTCGTTGTCCTCGAAATTGGTACACAAGGTCTTGTACTTCCGAATATTTACAAAAGGTTTTTCTAATGATGTTATATTAAGAAATTAAAGAATTTAGTTGAAACTATTTGCAAAAAATGAGATGAATTAATTTGAAATTATGATTAAAATATTTGATTACCGTAACAGAATGGATGTTAATATCATAATAAACTATTCAATTAAAATGATATATGTTTTATGTATATAACATTTATAAAAAACTATGGTTATTATTTTCAATGTTGATGGATACATTTTGAAAAAATTATGTGTAAAGAATTATGTATAAAGAATCAAATGTTTTGTCTATAATTTTTTCACAAATTTTGCATACATACCTTAAAAACAATCTTAAAAGTTGTTAGTGCAATAAGTAAAAGTAAAGATAAGCTCTAACAAGATACAATTTTAAGTCAAAACAAAAATCATTAAAACCATATTATATTACATTATCATAGTTATATATGCATAATTATATATAATTATTAATTTATACTATTATTGGGACCATATTTTACATAGAAGTTTTAAAAAGAATTATTATCTTATCATCTTATCGAATTTCGTAAATTTTTACATTGGCCGAAGAATTTTATTACTTTATAGAGATTATTAATTTAAAGAGTATTACTTTATAGAAGTTCTACAGTAATATTCAACAATAAAAAAATACAAGTTAATCTAAAACTACCCTCTTTTTATAATCCCACACATTAAAATATACGATTGACCACGTTAATTAAATAACTGTGAATTATAATTGCGGAAGATATTTGGATGTTAAATATGGAATTAGTAACAAAACTGTAGGGGTTGGATTTCACTACTATGAGATCGATATAGCGACGAGATCAACTTTACAATGTCCTGACGAAATCAGATCAAATCTACAAGGGCTCGGTCTGAATCTAGATCCAAAATGACATTAAACCCATAAACAAAATAGGTTTAATGAAATTATGGACCTAAATTAGATATATTGCTTAATGGGTCAAACTCATTTTATTAGTTGCCCATATTACTTAATAAATCTATATATAGCTCATTGTACTCACCCAAAAAGGGGTTCATAACTTTTAGCAGAGAAACGTTCTTGTAATCACAGCTTAACAAAAACAGCAATTGAAAAAACATATTCTCAGTCTGTGTTCTAAGTGAATCCGCGACATAGAATTCTCTAATTCTCAAACACCCTTGACAAATTTAATTATAAAGGTCTGAGTCCCATAGTTTGGCGCCGTCTAAGGGGATACTAGAGACTTTCTGACACAAAGGAGCCACACAGGCGACGACCCTGTCAATGTCACCATGACGAATTCGGCAGCCATGGACGAACTGAAAGACATGTTGAAGACGCTTCTCAAAAAGTCGACAGAGCATGAGGACAAGCTGAAGGTCCTTACGATGGCAAGCAAGGCGCGTAAGAAAACCACCAGGACTGGCGGACCACGGCAGTCACTCGGGCGGTTCAGGCCACATACACTCAACTTCTCAACGTCGCGCACCGTACGGAAAACCCGAGGTGACCTACCACCGCCACTGCGCACAGAGAATCCAACTCCAGAACGAGCCAACGGAACAACGGGCACAGAAACAACTACTTCAGGAGGGATAGCGCAGGAACTGTGACGACCCAACCCGTCAAATAAAAAAAATTTCAACCCGGATCACTATTATCATAAATAATGATCCTCAACGGTCCAATAAACAAACAGCGCGGAAACAATGATTCAAACAATCAAATACAATTATCGTTCAACAAGCCCATACTTATTAATTCTAGTTCAATTCGGTAATACACATAGTTCTGAAATTGCTAACACCCTAGCAATTCTAACTTATTACACGAAAACGAGCCACTAGATCATTCCCCTCGTCCCGGCCATGATTCCACGATCACTGACTGTCTTTACCTGCATCACATGGTTATAAGAGATGCGTGAGTATTATCATAAATACCCAGTGAGACGGTCATCCCATCTACAGGCTATACACACATGCATAAGCAAAAGATACAATACCAGGATGAACAAACAATAATGCATCACACAACAACCAAACGAGAACAACACGTTCAATATGTCAAACTGACGGTAATCAAAAACCCGTGTCGATCGACACAACCTCCTTGTGTCGATCGACACACCCGGCCGACACTATGTCGATCGACATACACAACTTGTGTCAATCGACGCATGACCAATCAATACGTCAAACTGACGGCAATCAAAAACCCGTGTCGATCGACACACCTCAACTGTGTCGATCGACACAGCCCTCTCTGCTCGACTCCTCTTGAGTCAAAACAACATACGAGAATCGACCCAAACAACACACAATCGCATCCTATCAATTCCTTTACCCAGATAAGCCTATGGTCACGCACTCACCTCGAATTCGGATAGAAGAGGATAAGAATCCGACGAAGAACACGAAGAACAAATCCGAAATCCTTCACCGTACGATCCTCCCATGCTTCCACAACCTCACAAACACTCCCACAAGCCTAATAAGATTGAGGAACACGAAGGAAACAACACAAACAACCTCTCCTCTCAATCCTCTCACTTTCTTTCTCAAAAATCGGTTTTTCTGTCCAGAAAATCCGATTTTCGACTTAAATAGCCCGTCTGCCGACATTGTGTCGATCGACATACACAACTTGTGTCAATCGACACATGACCAATCAATACGTCAAACTGACGGCAATCGAAAACCCGTGTCGATCGACACACCCCAACTGTGTCGATCACCACAGCCCTTTCTGCTCGACTCCTCTTGAGTCAAAACAGCCGTGTCGATCGACACACAAACCTTGTGTCGATCGACACCCATCCAAAAAATACTTTTTGGATCACGGGCGTTACAATTCTCCCCTACTAACACGGATTCGACCTCGAATCACGCAACACCGTCTCACTACTTTCTCCACTACCTGACCCGAACGCGGCCATTAACCTTCGAGATTACGCTTGAATCCTCTAACCGTCCTGCTAAGGCTACACTCTCGCCCAAAATTCGCCCAGATTCCTCCGGAGCACCCACGATGCACGCCCCATGGTCCGGATTAGAGCTGCCCGATTGACCGTCCGACAATCAAACAAGAACATGTCCGATCCACCGTTGACCCCGCACTGGACCAAATGATCGTACAACAATCAAACAAGAACATGTACGACCATTGGCGTAACATATGCTACCAAGATTGTCCGACCCGAATTCCAGACTCCAATAATAACCCTAGACTCGACGTACACAACACAAAACCCCTGGCCCTCAGCCAGCACCACTCGCGATCACACCTGATCCCCGAGTTCTACTAGGCTCACACTAGCCTCATTGCACCATATCTATGGATACAATCCTGACCAAACCCGATCAGTCCATGATCAGAGATCACCACCCGATCTCAATCACCTAACCCCGTCTCACTAAGGTTGACACTCTCATCCAAAACCCGCCCAAATTCCCCCAGGAAACATCCACGATGCAGCACTCGCTGATCCGGATCAGGGTTGTCCGATAGATCGCGCAACAATCAAACAAGAACATGCCCGACCCACCGTAGACCCAAACTTTGGATCAATTGGTCGCACAACAATCAAACAAGAACATGTACGACCAAAGAGGCTACATATGTTTACCAGGTTCGTCTGAACTAAGGTTCTAAACTCGAGTAACAACCCTAGATTAGACATCCACGAACCACCTGAGATCATTCCCGATCCCTGAAGTTCATCGAATCTCATACTTATAATCACACTATAGGTACTATTGCTCAAACTCATATCTCTATACACCACTCCCACTCGCAGGGTCGTCACCCATCGAGCTCTCGATGTATACCATACTGGCTCTCGGTATGCCCCAGCCCCTCCGCTTCAGGACACACAGTCCATCAGCTCTCGGCTGCAGAGGAATCACACATCCTCTGGAGAAATCGCAATCCCTCAAAGTATATGCAGGAGAATATCACCATCCCCTGGAGCAGTAACACTGTAACGTGCATCATAAGCACCTGTCGACCGATTTACTTCTGTGGTTCCTATCCTGATATTCCCTAACCCGGAATATCCCTCATGACCAATCCCCAGGTCATTGGAAACAACCCAATCACCAGGGTGTTTCCTACCCCGATATTCCCTAACCCAAAATATCACTCACGACCAATCCCTAGGTCATCTGAAACAACCCAATCATCAGGGTGTTTCCATCGGAGTCCCTGGAAACGACAGTCCTAACTCACATAAGACTTCTGTTCCAGACTCTGCCTAGAAAATAGACAGGTTCTAACTCACATAAAACCTATATTTTCCAGCATCATCTAGGGATCTACCCGTCCTAATCCCTTAGGAGCCCTTATGCCTAGATACCTGGACAAGGCCTAACTCCCATAGAGCTTCTATCCTAGCCCCTCAAATGACCTCCCCGTCATCACACACATGACCTAACCCAGTCATCAAACCCATGACCTCCCCGTCATACCATAAGAACATCCGTCTTATAACCCAAGATAATAAGAAAAACTCCATCTTATTAAATCTTAACAATGTATATCGTTACAACCCAAACGAAATACATACAACTCATAGCCACAAGCTAAAACAACCACTGAAAACCAGAAAGACACTCAAGCCTCCGCTTGCTTCTCGAACCACTTCGAGAACCTTACCTTCATACTTGCCTCTGGTTCCCAAGACTCCTCCTCGACACCATCACAGTCCCACACGACTCTCACCAATGGTATCCTCTTCCGGCGCAGAACCTTGACTCTCCTCTCGAGAATCCTCACAGGTCTCGCCTCCAACGTCATGTTGGGCTGAAGATCCTCCGGAATCCTAGCCAACACCTCCTCAGACTCATGTAGACACTTCCGCAGCATCAATACATGAAATACCTTATGAAACGCTCTCATACTCTGAGGTAACTCCAACTGATAAGCCACTGGTCCAACCCGCTCCACCACCCGGAACGGACCCATAAACCTCGGACTTAGCTTATTCTCCGAAATGGATCTGTTAGGACCCCTCAACATCGCTACCTTGAGATACACCAGATCTCCCAGCTCAAACTCCAGCTCTTTCCGTCTCTTATCAGCATAACTGTTCTGCCGATCTGAGCCTCTCTCATGTTCAGTCTCAAGACACGGATCTTTTCCGTCGTCTCCTGAACAAAATCCGCACCAAACATGCTCCTCTCCGCCACTTGAGTCCAGCACAATGGTGTCCTACATGGCCTCCCATACAGAGCCTCATATGGAGCCATCCCAATACTCGCTGGCACCCCGTGCAGCCTCACTATCTCACGCACATACTTCTTAGCCAACACCACCGTCCCATCGGTCTTTTTGATGGCAAGAAAATGTGCTGACTTGGTCATACGATCCACAATCACCCAGATCGCATCATACGTCCGTGACAACGGCAACCTCGTCACGAAGTCCATGGTAATCATATCCCACTTCCACTCCGGAATGGGCAAACTCTGCAACATACCACTCGGAACCTGATGCTCAGCCTTCACCAGCTGACACACGTTGCACGCTGCAACCCAATTAGCTACATCCCTCTTCATCCCGACCCAGTGATAATACCGCTTCAGATCACGATACATCTTGGTCATCCCCGGATGAATCGATAACATGCTCGCATGAGCCTCACGCAAGATCTCTTGCCTCAGATCCTCATCCTTGGGTACACAAACCCGTCCGTTTACCAGTATCGTCCCATTTGCCGAGACCATATACTCTGAACCTGCAACCCTAGCAGCATCAATCAACATCGGATCCAACTCCTGAGCTTCTCGAATACGACTCAGCAAATCTGCTTGGTTAGCTACCTCTAACCCCAACGGCTCCTGTGAGATCACACACAACCTCAATGTACCAATCTCACTCACTAAAGCTTCCATATCCCGTTCTTGAGCCGAAGCAATCCTCATCCGACTCAACGCATCTGCCACCAGATTAGCCTTACCTGGATGGTATCCGATCTCCAAATCGTAATCCGCTACCAACTCTATCCAGCGCCTCTGTCTCTGGTTCAGCTCCGGCTGAGTGAAGAAATACTTCAAACTCTTATGGTCTGTGAACACCTGAACCTTTCCGCCATAAAGGTAAGATCTCCAAATCTTTAGAGCGAAGATTACCGCAGCCAACTCCAAATCATGGGTAGGGTAGTTGCACTCATGCTTCCTCAACTGCCTCGAAGCATACGCAATAACCTTTCCCTGCTGCATCAGGACACAACCCAGACCAACACCCAAAGCATCAGTATATACCACGTAAGGCTCCCCTGGCTCGGGTAACGCCAAGACAGGTGTACATGTCAACATCTCCTTCAGCTTGCTAAAACTCTCCTCGCACGCAGAAGACCACACAAAAGGAACATCTTTCCCTGTCAACTTGGTCATCGACTTAGCCAAACTCGCAAATCCCGCGATGAATCTCCGATAATAACCTGCCAACCCAAGAAAACTCCTGATCTCAGTGGCATTCATCGGTTTAGGCCACCCTCTGATAGCCTCAATCTTAGCCGGATCTACGGAAACTCCCTCTGCAGACACCACATGGCCAAGAAAACTCATCTCCCTCTGCCAGAAACTGCACTTGCTCAACTTCGCAAATAGCATCTGCTCCCGCAGCTTCCCCAAAACTACTCTCAGATGCAACTCATGCTCCTCAGGACTCTTCGAATACACCAAAATATCATCGATAAAGATGATCACAAACACATCCAGATACTCCTGGAATACCCCGTTCACCAACCGCATGAACGCTGCTGGTGCATTCGTCAAACCAAAAGGCATCACCACGAACTCAAAATGCCCATACCTCGTCCTCAAAGCAGTCTTCCTCACATCTGCTTCCTCAATCGGAATCTGATGGTACCCCGAAGCCAAGTCGATCTTGGAGAACCAGGTAGCCCCTCGCAACTGATCCAACAACTCATCAATGCGCGGTAGAGGGTACCTGTTCTTCACGGTGACTCGGTTAAGTCCCCGATAATCGATGCACAACCGGAAACTACCATCTTTCTTCTTCACAAACAACACCGGCGCTCCCCACGGTGAAACACTAGGCCGAATAAAACCCTTATCCAACAAATTATCCAGCTGCTTCTTCAGCTCTGCCATCTCTGCTGGAGCCATACGGTAAGGTGCCTTAGATATCGGAGTAGTCCCGGGTTCCAACTCAATAACAAACGGATCCGACCGCGATGGCGGTAATCCCTCCAATGACTGGAACACATCCTGGAAATCCCGAACAACTCGAATATCCTCAACTGCAACCCCTCCAACAGACTCAGGCATCACTATCGTTACCAGATACGCCTCGCAGCCCTTGAGAAGCAACTGTTCGGCCTGTATCGTGGAAATCACAAGACTCCCGGAAGTCGGTCTCACACCCTGATAAACCAACCTCCCTGCCTCTCGCTCAAATACAACTCGCCCTCGGTGGTAATCCAGATGGACCCTGTAACAATCCAACCAATCCATACCCAGGATAACATCGTACAGCTCCACCGGACTGATGATCAGATCTGCTGGCATCAACTCTCCTGCCACCAGAACATCCACACCACGAGCCTGCCCGAAAGTAGCCAACGTCCTACCACCAGCAACCTTGACTACTCCCGCCTGTTCCCCGGAATCACTCTGGATTCCGCTGCTCTCCGCACACTCCGGCGTAATAAAGCTATTCGTAGCTCCCGAATCAAACAACACGTGGGACTCATAACCGCCCACAACTAAGGTCCCTGCACAATCCCATGTGCCTCAGAACCCTACCATTCTAGCACAGACTCACAATTTCCCAACAGACAAAAACTCAAACAACCACGAATTTAAAAAGTCAAGTCCGAAAATACCTGTGATCGGTCTGGTGCTAGATCACCCGCCTACGCAGACGTGAATACACGCGGTGCTGCTGTAATCTGAGACAACGGCTGCGCTGCCAATGGCTGCACTACGGCCACCGCCAACTGCTGCAGCTTCGGACACTTGGGCTTAATATGCCCCGTCTCTCTGCAGTGGTAACACACCCGTGTATCCTGGACCCCGACCCGCACATCTCGAGTCCCGGTCCCGGTCCTCTTCGGATAGCTCACCACACGATGGGACATACTCCCACACCCGAAGCATCCCGAACCGCCCTGACTGGCCCCTGAAGTGCTCTCCCACTTCCTCTTCTGTCCCTGAGCAAGCTTGCCGCCCCTGCCTGAACTCATCTGCTGCTGAGATCTCCTCGGCTGCTGCTGCTGCACTGGTGGACTAACCACCACAACCTGCTCCCCGAGATCCTCCTCGATCGCAGCAGCCATCTCAACCAGCTCCGCCCTCGTGGCGAACCTACTCGCCCTGCAGCGAGTCCTCAAATCTGGTCGAAGTCCTCGCAAGAACCTCCTAACCTGGGCATCCTCGCCCTCCATGCCTCTCCCTGCATGTACCAAAAGTCGACTGAACTCAACATCGAACTCCCTCACTAACCGATCTCCCTGAGTTAGGTCCAGAAACCTAGACTCCAAACGGTCCACTGCCTCCTGCGAGAAATACTTGGCGTTGAACTCCGCCAAGAAGTCCTCCCAGACCATCTCGGCCTGCACCCTCCTGGCCTCAACACCTCTCCACCAGAGATGCGCATCACCCTCTAGGTAATGTACCGCCAGATCCACTCCGTATCCCTCTGGACACCTGATGGAGCGAAAGTTACGCTCTAACCTCATCCGCCACCCATCAGCCTCCTTAGGCTTAGCACCGCCCGAGAAAAATGCAGTACCAATCTGCTGCATCTGCTCCATCATCCGCAGATAAGATGGAAGCTCCTCAACCCCAGCCAAACCCGGCTGCACCCCAGCCATACCCGGCTGCACCCCAGCCATACACGGCTGCACCCCAGCCAAACCCGGATGTACCCCAGGAGCATAACCCGGAGCAGGCACCCCTCTTGGTAACCTCTACAGAATCATCTGTAGTAGACCCGCCAGACGATCATCTCGATCCGGGGCAACGCCTACGGTAGCACCCCCACCAGGGCCCACCGCACCGCCAACTACATCAGGACCCGCACCAGCCCCTCCAGCTTTCACACTGGAACCCGTAGCTGTCACTCCCACGGACCCTCCTGAAACGCCTGCGAGTCAGCTACCCGCTCCTGTGTAGTCTTCTGGGACACAACAATCAATTGACTAACGCACATAATCAATTAACTAACTAGCCCTAGAACCGCTAGGGCTCTGATACCAAACTGTGACGACCCAACCCGTCAAATAAAAAAAATTTCAACCCGGATCATTATTATCATAAATAATGATCCTCAACGGTCCAATAAACAAACAGCGCGGAAACAATGATTCAAACAATCAAATACAATTATCGTTCAACAAGCCCATACTTATTAATTCTAGTTCAATTCGGTAATACACATAGTTCTGAAATTGCTAACACCCTAGTAATTCTAACTTATTACACGAAAACGAGCCACTAGATCATTCCCCTCGTCCCGGCCATGATTCCACGATCACTGACTGTCTTTACCTGCATCACATGGTTATAAGAGATGCGTGAGTATTATCATAAATACCCAGTGAGACGGTCATCCCATCTACAGGCTATACACACATGCATAAGCAAAAGATACAATACCAGGATGAACAAACAATAATGCATCACACAACAACCAAACGAGAACAACACGTTCAATATGTCAAACTGACGGTAATCAAAAACCCGTGTCGATCGACACAACCTCCTTGTATCGATCGACACAACCGGCCGACACTATGTCGATCGACATACACAACTTGTGTCAATCGACGCATGACCAATCAATACGTCAAACTGACGGCAATCAAAAACCCGTGTCGATCGACACACCCCAATTGTGTCGATCGACACAGCCCTCTCTGCTCGACTCTTGAGTCAAAACAACATACGAGAATCGACCCAAACAACACACAATCGCATCCTATCAATTCCTTTACCCAGATAAGCCTATGGTCACGCACTCACCTCGAATTCGGATAGAAGAGGATAAGAATCCGACGAAGAACACGAAAAACACGAAGAACAAATCCGAAATCCTTCACCGTACGATCCTCCCACGCTTCCACAACCTCACAAACACTCCCACAAGCCTAATAAGATTGAGGAACACGAAGGAAACAACACCAACAACCTCTCCTCTCAATCCTCTCACTTTCTTTCTCAAAAATCGGTTTTTCTGTCCAGAAAATCCGATTTTCGACTTAAATAGCCCGTCTGCCGACACTGTGTCGATCGACATACACAACTTGTGTCGATCGACACATGACCAATCAATACGTCAAACTGACGGCAATCGAAAACCCGTGTCGATCGACACACCCCAACTGTGTCGATCGCCACAGCCCTCTCTGCTCGACTCCTCTTGAGTCAAAACAGCCATGTCGATCGACACACAAACCTTGTGTCGATCGACACCCATCCAAAAATTACTTTTTGGATCACGGGCGTTACAGGAACGCCAAGCTGCTTCAGGAGGGATCGCGCAGACAGTCGGTTCGGTCCGCGTCGCTGTAGTGCCAACACTACTACCAAAACCAAAGAAATTGAGTCACCTCGCCGTCGCGTCTCTTCACCGTCACGTCGCCTTGCTATCACGTCACCGTCACCAACCTCACCTCGACGTCACGCCTCCGTCGAACAACCTCGTCGTTTAGGTTTCAACTAAGTAACGATCCACTCTGTCGACTCCACTAACCATGCCGTAATAAGCACTTCGTCGAAGCTTGATGAATCTCTCTATCATCTCGAACCACGACCTCGTCACCGTCGTTTCGTCGATCCGGACTTCGCCTCTCCGATCAAACTCACCTCGTCACAGACGCTTCGTCGTGATCTACCTCACTCGAACCATCGTGAGACTTCGCCAGCTTAGGTCGACCTCGTTGTGTGAAGGCCTCGTCACGATTCCTTCGCCGGTGGCGCGACGACGACTATTCCTTCGCCGATGGCGCAACGACGCAGAACGCCACCTCGCCAGAAATCTCGATCTGGTTCGCTACTTCTCTCTCGAAGATCACCTCGCCGATGCAATGGATGGATCCACGCTGATACGACGAGACAGACGACGACAAGGCTAAGACGGTGAGGCGAGGGTGAAGTCAAAGACAGCGACGATGTTAAAGGGAGGCGACGACGGCGCGATGAACAACAAAAAAAACCTTTTAAAAAAAACGTGTATTAATGAAGAGAGAAAGATAGGAGCAAGTTTTTACCTCTTTGCTTCAAAAGAGAGAGTGGATTAGTAAAAGTAAAACATAACAAGCAAAGGGAAGGGATTTATACTAGAAAAATCCCTGGCGGGATTTAAGGCCCGCTAACGCAGTAAGGCCATCAACTTCATCAGTCCTCTAAGTAAAAGAAAAAGACAAAAAATCTAGGAAAACATGCTGACATCGGCTCAACGCGGAATAACGAAAACTTCCCGAGTGCGGTGAAAAGACGTCCACACCTGACAACTTCGCGGTCCAACATATCGATCTCAAACTTCGGAGAACTTTTATCTCGGTATCACCGTAACTCAATACTGCCAAGCTGGAGGGCTAACTATAGGGGTCGGATTTCACCCCTATGAGATCGATATAGCGACGAGATCAACTCCGCAGCGTCCTAACGAATTCAGAGTAAGACTACAAAAGCCTAGTCTGAATCTAGGCTCACAATGATATTAAACCCATAAGCAAAATGGAATTAATGAAATTATGGGCTTAAATTTGATATATTGATTAATGGGATTTTATTAGTTGGTCCAGATACTTGATAAAGCTATATATAAATTATTGTACTCACCCAAAAAGTGGTTCAGAACTTTTAGCCGAGAAACACTCTTGTAATCACAGCTTAACGGAAACAGCAATAAAGAAAACATATTTTTAGTCTGTGTTCTAAGTGAGTCCGCGACATAGAATTCTCTAATCCCCAAACACCCTTGACAAATTTAACTGTGCAGATCCGACTCCCACAACAACTAAATCTCATTCAAAAGAAAAGGTGTAGTTAGTATTGTGCTTGCGAAGCACCAGATTCCCCCCAATTGGGCATATCCGTAATTTCCATAGATTTTGCGCTTCTTCCACCATCCCCAGTTTCTTTCACTTCCCCAGAAGTTGTTCAGAAGATAATCCAAAAAGAGAAAATCACGAGAAAAAGAATTCAGAAAGATGAAGTTCGTAAATCGCGAGATCGCCTTCGTTCTCGCGCTCAACATCTACATTGCGTTTTCCGTCTCGAATTTCCCTATCTCGAATTTAGAGTATTATTAATTGTATATTTTAATGGAAATCACAATCCATTGTTATTCAATGGTTTATTTTAAATACTCTGTTAAACTCATCCACAATAGATTGAAAAGTTGTGTAATAATCCAAGCCCAAATATTTGATCTAGAGGCTAGACAGAGAAGACGAGCGTAATTACTTATTATCCTAACCAAACTATCTCCTAATCTTCAACTACTCTTCTTTGAAATGACCATGCAGAAACAATGAAAAATTAACAACCGTAACAATTGCATGATATATTGATCTTCACACCATTACAATCGTGAATCCATACTCGACCAAACCTTCTTAAAATCTCCATTATAAAGCACAGGCTCCTTAAACCTTCTCAAATTGTTTTCTTCAATGCCTCTTCCTATGCTTACTAACCTGCTAATGAGGTTTTAGTTTAGTGAGTCGCATAAATGATTTTGGTAACTAAGTTGTAATTCATTTGTCAATATTTCTTTGTTTACAACTCAATCATTTACATTTTTCCGGTTTGTATATCTGTTAAACCTCTTTATGATCAAAATTTATTGTAGTGCATAAAAAGTTCAATGTCTACATTTATATTTATCGATGCTACAATATTAACTTTCTCAAAGTCGTCACCTTAAAAGTAGAGATAACATCTATGTCTAGTGGTAGCAAACTAGCAACGTTTTAAATATGAATGTGGAACTCCAAATAATTGGAGATGTTTTAAAGGAATGTACAATGTAGATCTCCAAAGAATTTTTGAAAATGCATGGTCACGTGGAACTGCAAATTATATGTTAATATTCATATTAATATATTTATTATTTTGTTATATTTTATCTGACAATATACTAACCTATATGAGGGCATGAACATGAAGTTATCTACTTCAATGCAAGTCAATAATACAATTTTCTAAGAACTTGATTTATTGTACAAGAATACTTATCATCACCATTGAATCACCACAACAATCATTTTTATCATCACTAATTCAGTGGTGATGATAATACAATTTTCTAAGAACTTGATTTATTGTACAAGTGGATAATACTTATCATCACGATAAAACTTATATGGTTTGAAAATTGCTTTTTCATTGATTCAATGGCTAAAACAGCCACCTTTTCTTGCTAATCACCATGAAACCATAGAACGAAAAAAAGAACCTAGCTTTTCTGGATACTAAAATCGATGTCACGACCAAATTCATACATAACCGAAATCTATGTCAAGAGATCAATTTTCCGAACGAAATCCTACAAAACCTATGTGTAGATTTTTCTGCAAGCAAGAACCTAAACCTGCAATCCTAAAATTTACAATCTCACGGAATTGAAATCTATCGCTTAGACCAAAACCTAAGCGACTCGAGAGTCAAAAACCTCAACCAAAACATCGCAGATCTCATTGCTGAAAGAGGTATTTCGGAAAGAAAGAAAAACCCAATTTGAAAGAAGAAGAAAAATGAGAGTTTTACCTGAAAAAGCTGGTTCTGTCGATTCTAACTTCCAAAGGCAAAAGAAGAAGAAAGTAGACAAGAGGAAGAAGAGGCAATGGAAATTTTACAGACCAGAGAGATATATACTCACCAACGGGAATGGTAAAGAGATGCGGCCAAAGAAGGGTTTCAAACAAAGAAAATCTCAATTTATACAATGGATAAAAAAAATTAAAAATAAAAATAACCCCATTTTTCAAAACATTTGTACTCAGATATATAAAGTAATGTTTATCACTTCCCTTCAAAGAAGACGCTTTAGTTCAAGCGGTTTTGTTTTTGTAAATTATGTCTTTGAGGTGGCTTGTTCGAATCTTAATTTTGCAAAAATTTGAAAACTCAACGACGTTTTAGTAAATGTTAAAAATGCATAATCTTATGTACACGTATATACGGGCGAGAGTTTTGTGCAAGTTCAGAGTAAACTTGCAAAATAAATCACTCATAAGGGTTTTGGATTGAAAGAGGTAGGAGAATGGGAGAGTGAATGTAGTGACGACTATGAGTGGTGAAGGGTTTAAGATACAAAAGGGTCTTTGATGGGAACGGTCTAGTGGGGGGATTGTAGAGCTGTGAAATGGGCTTCTCCGACCGAGTTTGTTACGGTTTTGGTCTACAACTGTGGGATCAGAGGAAGTCTGTTGAAGCGGTCTCGCAGCTCAAAATATCTAAAGCATAAATAATAGGTTTTTAACTAATTGGGTTTTTTTGTCTTGAATGTAGCATGTGCGTAGAAAGATTGAAGTTACAATGATACAAAAAAACAAATTCCACAGAGATTACTACAACAGAATAACTATTGAAGCACATTGTCTAGACATCATTCCCAGAGACTGATGAAGCTAAATCTTGCTGCAATCTACGCAGAAGTGAAACACTCTTCTGCATTTTTCTCCCCAAGATACAACCAAACAGTTTGGTTCTTTCCTCTTTGTCCCAAGATAACCTTGACACTTTTCAGAACCACAACTGCATTTTACTTCAGGACCAAACTGCACAAATCTGCAAAAACAAGAAATAAGCTTAATATATATCAGAATCTCAGCATGCTTTAAGTTCATCATCAATGGTTAAACCTGTTAAAACACAACCACATATTTACAAGAATTAGACTAACTGGTTCTCTCTCTCTCGAGCATCATCGACATAGTTATATGATGTAATATATGTTTTACCATTTCTCCAACACACTGTCTGGGTTGCAACTATGATTCAGAAAGCGAGAAGCGTTCCCTTTGAAGGTGGCATCAATCGTGAAGTCTTTCATGCCTTTGTGCTTCATATCCCAAAGCCTTTGCTCACATTAAGCATCACTAATCACTGTGAATATAGTGAGAACAACAATCACTAAAAAACCTTTGTCTCTTTTCCACCACAACCGTAAGCTCAAATACAAAATCAATATAGCTTACCTTCCCCAACCGCAATATTTAAATTTGTCCTTTATATACACCAATTTTCTAAATCCATGTGTAAATTACTACAATAATAATTGGATAATATTGCATGGTTTGTGTATGAGCAAGTAATATTATGAATAGAGTTTTTTATAGGATTTTTATAATTGGAGGTGCTCTGAAGTTTCTTCCAAAACCATTGCGAGTAATCTTTGCCGAAGGAATTCAAATGTTGTAGGTATGACCGGTATTTTTTGTATTAGTCTTGATGACTTATTTGAATTGGCTTATCATAATAATTGTAAATCTTGAAGTGTTGATAGGAAGCCCGTGTGGAGGTCGATACTCACGGAGATATGAATATAGAATCTGAGTGAAAACTTGGCTAGCTCGTACTGGAAAAGTAATCTACCTCTTTGACTTAATGCCTTTTGATATCATCTTCATCCTCTAAACATTTCAGTTCTGTAAGTTAAACTAACACTATCGTATTCTTGATTTTGAAGACAAAAAAAATGGAGTATATAAAAGACAAATTTAAATAGTTGGTGTATTATCGGGTAGCCAAAAAGTTTATGTATTTTTTAAACAAATTAACTAAGTTCAGGTATTTTTCTAGAACTTTTTTGTTATAAAATTGACACCATTTATCATTTTTTTGTTAACAAGTTAACGCCGTTATAATTGAGGGTGTAGAATCTACAAAATTTGAAAAACTGAGTATAGAAAAGGCAACCGTAAATACTTCATGTATTATTCGAATAGTCAAAATAGTTCATATATTTTTTAAGCCAACTAAATTAAACTTAAGTATTTTTTAAGAATTTTCCCAATTCTACACTCGAAACAAATTACAAAAACAAAAACAAAAAACTTTAATCAAATTCGAATACTCACTCAGTACTACCTAAATTTTTTTTGAAAAAACACACAATTGAGAAAGAAAACATGCATAAAAAACGAAAAACCAAAGCAAGATTGGGCCTTAAGCTGATGGCAATTCGGTTCTCGCTTGGTAGAAGTTTTTTAAAAATTATTGAAGGGAGATGAATGGGGTTCGACCTAGAATCTTTTGAATTATAACGAAAACACCAAGAAAAATAAAATAGTAATTAATCACATATGTCTTGCCAAAATTTGTTGATGGCCAATTGCACATGTTATGCCGCATAGATTTTTCTGATCTAAATAAATTATTGTCTAAAGTCCAAACCCTCTAACACAAAATCTTATATCTCAGCATTTGTATGTATATTGCTTTGTTAAACTATATCTAGCAACAAAATCTATTAAAATATTGATATTTGTTTTTAAGTTTCCACAATTTACCACCTAATCCGCCGCAATACTCATCTTTATCTATACACTTCACAAAGATAATGAGTATACATTAAATAATCTAAAGACTTACTCATTCCATGTATAGTTTATTCTTTAATCCTCGTCGCAAGAAATTCATGGCGTCTAAGAATCGATTTAGATGAAAAACGGACCAACAAAGCAAACTAGAAAAAATGTTCTCATCACGACAACTTATACTTAATAAATAATCATATATATATGAATATATCTATTAAAAATATAGAATATGTGTATGTTTTGTATTATTTGAGTAAGAGATAATTGCAAAATGCTATTTTTGATGTGTTTATTTTCAAAAATACCACTAAATATTGTCTATTTTTAAAAATATCACTAACTAAATAATTTTAAAACCTAAATCTTAAAAGGAACATTTACAAAAATGCCACTTTTTGTGTCCACATTTGTAAAAATGTCATTTTTGGTGTTTATTTGCAAAAATACCACTAATTATGATTTTTTAGAACCTAAATCTTAAAATTTTAAACCCTAAAAACATTTTGACCCCTAAAACCCTTTAAACTCTCAAAACTAAACTCTAATACAATATAATTAATCCAAACATAAATATGATATAATGAATAAAGGCACATTTACAAAAATGCCATTTTTTGTATCCACATTTGCAAAAATGCCACTTGGTGTCCATTTACAAAAATGCCACTAATTGTGATTTTTTAGACCCTAAATCTTAAAATTCTAAACCCTAAAAAATATTTTGACCCCTAAAACCCCTTAAACCTTCAAACCTAAATCTTAATACAACATAGTTAACTCAAAAATAAATTATATAATGAATAAATAATTTTTAAAAAATTGCATTTCTGCAAAGATTGTAAAAATGTGGCATTTTTGTAAAGTGGCACTTGAAAAATTGCATTTTTTGAAATTTTTCATGAATAAATAATTTTGAAAAAGTGGCATTTTTGCAAAGATTGTATAAAGGTGGTATTTTTGTAAAATGATACTTGCAAAGTGGCATTTTTGTAAAATGATACTTGAAAAGTGGCATTTTAAAAAAAAATTTCATCTTAAAATTATAAATTCTAAAAATATTTTTATTCCTAACAAACCTTAAACCCTCAAAACTAAATCATAATACAAAACTTAAATGATATATTGACTAAATGATTTTTAAAAAGTGGTATTTTTGAAAATAACATTTAGAAATTACATTTCTTAAAAATTATCTTTGAGTAATTGGTTGTATCCTTACACAAAATCATGTTTAGTTTATTTAAAATTTCAACAGAACAAGATTATGTTAATTTGTGGAAGCCCCTTCGCCTAATGGTTCGGTTAAGGGTTTATTAATACTTCTATACTAGGAGATTTGGGGTTCGAACCCCAGAAGATGCGATTTATTAAATATTGATTCAGATTAATGAAGGCAGGTTTGCAGGAGATCTTCAGCGTGGGACAAGATATAATCGTTTGGCGTGGATCAAGACGAAAGATTTGCCCGTTGTAAAATCGTCGATGTCATAGTTCTCATAGTTTATAATCGATAATAATAAATTCACACGATATAAAAAAAAGATTATGTTAATTTTCTCGATGCCGTATCAAATTTATTTCATTTTTAATGTTACAAAAAGGATTTAATGCGCTTGTGTGTTGTTCACGTAGCAACCAAAGGATGTCGACACTTTATAAAAGTATTTTATAAATGTCATTTATGAATCAAATCTAAGGTTGTAATGGGAGGTTTTGACGTTTGATCCAAACAAAAAAAATGGGAAAATTGGAAATAAAAGATGTTTTTTTTTTGTCCATCTATACTTTTATTCTTTAAATTTGGTGATATATACTTTAAGTTAGTTAAAATCATATTATGCCCTTAATAGTAAATATTAGATTTAATCATATTTTATGGAGTAATTTACAATAATATTTATTGGCTCAGTTGGTTGATGAGTTAGAAATTCTTAATTGATGTCTCAAGTTCGATGCATCATTATCTCTTTTATTTTAATTCTTTTAATCAGTGAAAATATTTTTTTAAGATAAAAAGAATCAAACAACAACCTCGTAAATCATGAACTCTAATTCGATAATGAATCGTTAAGAAACTAACACAAATTGGTTTGCAATTTTAATTTATCCCCGTACCATCAAAAAACTAACACAAATTGGTTTTCTGTTTGTTTAACAACATGTTGTTAATGAATTATAGAGTTTGAATGCAATTACTCATGCTTTTAATTCGAAACAATAATAACAATCTTAATAATTTAGTCATATTTTTGAATTTTCACTAATGATTTTTTTTAAAACATTTCCTAATTATTTATGAAGGCCCTTATGAATCATTAATCCTTTTAAGAAATAGCTAATTGCGTTTACTTTACGTTTACTTATAAGTCTATTTTTATACTGCAAATCTTTAATCACTTATACTTGGTATATGTACACTATGCATTAGTTACATACAATTGATCATGTTCAAGTTCAAAACACATGAAGAGAAAGAAAATTCATCAGAAAACGCTAAAGTATATAGAAGAAAAATCAACAATTTACTGAATTCTGGAAAAAAAAAAGAGAATACGTATTCTAAATTTTGTAGTATCTAATCAAACAATATATTCAATTTCCTAAACTACTAGATTCATATAAAATATTTCAAATATTTCATTTCCTTAGGGAGGTTTATTGGTTCATGGAATTTAATAGATTTGGAAATCTATGAGTATTTGGAATTCTATATAGATTTTAAAATTAATAAATTGGATTTGATAATCATATCTAATGGATTTAAGAACCAACTGAGAAGAATTTAGAAATCAAATGAAATAGATTTGAAAACCAATTAAAATGGAGTTAGATATAAAAATACATTGTAAAATAAATAAATTATATTAAGTATTATGATATAAACGACAATTTAAAAAAACATATTGCAAATTGCTCTTCAATAATTTTTTATTTAATTAAAAGTACGTTTTTATTTATTTATGAATCATGAAAAAGTCAGTTTTTTTTTATGGTCACATAAAAAAAGGTCAGTTATTATATTAAGTTTTTCTTTATTTAATTAAAAGTCAGCTTTTCAATAATTATTTTCAATTGAAAGTCAGCTTTTATTTACATGGAATCATGAAAAAATTGTTATATCATATAAACATATACTAAAATTTTATCATACATTAGAATGAAGAATTATAGATATATGGGATGATATAAAAATATATAAGGTGTGTTTTGAGAAGAGTGTGACTACAATAGTTTGTTTTGTCAAATCCAATTCAAAATAATAAGGTTTCGGTAAAGATTTCAATCTTTGTATTTATAAGACAAAATCATTCTCAAATCCATTAAAATCCATTTTCAAAACAAATCCATGTTTAAATCATTAATGTTGAATAACATTTGATTTGAATTTGTATTTGATAATCACAAATTGAATAACACTGAAATTCAATGAGAATTTTAAAATGATTGATTGAATAATATATGATTTGGCTTGGAATTCCAAATTTATTAAAATACCAAAGCCAATAAACCCCCCCCCCCCCTTAATTTATGGAATTCTACAATAATTTAGAAATGATTTTTAGAAATTTTCAGAGAGCAATTCTAAGTTCTGATCTTCTCTCTATACTATAACCACTAGGTAAATACCCGCGCATACGCGCAGGTTTTAAATTAAAAATTGTTTTGAAGATAAAATAATATTGAATCTATTGAAAAATAGTTTGTACTGTTTTCTATAATATCTATTTTAGTGTTTTATTTTGCATAAAACCTAACCGGATTCACAATTATAATTTTTGTATTTTACTTATTTTGGTGATTTTTGAAGTGAGCACCATTAAGTTATGAAATGTAAGGAAAAAATGATAATCGCACATCACTTAAAGATCGGGAAAACGACCTTTTTGAACCAAAACTATTGCCATTGGGTCTTTTTGGACCTGATCTTTTAATGTTGGCAAATTTAAACCCGAACCTCAAATTAATTCAAATTCGATACCCAAACATACGATTTTATTGTTGATTTAGACTTTGACCAAGATACCGTTAGTTAACGTTAACTGAACAGTGACATGGACGACACGTAAACAAAAAGAACGGCCTTTTTGGACCAGAACTATTGTCATCAGGCATTTTTGAACTTGATTTTTTAACATTGACCAATTTAAATCCGAACCTCAAATTAATTCAAATTATTTAAAAAATAATAATAAATTCACCTCATAATTCTAAATAAAAATCTATAATCAGAATTAAAAATTAAATTTTAATTTGATAAATATAAAAATTAAAACTTATGCTTTATCTTCATATCAACTCAAAGAAGAATTTCAGAACTTATGTTTTATCTTCATATCAACTCAAAGAAGATTTTATGTTGTTGTTGAAGAACGTTAGAGTCACACATTTGACGAGATTGTATTCAGTAAAAGTCGTAGAGTAAGAGTTTTATCTTCAAATTCTCTTCTCTAACTTTCTCCACCTATGTTTCAAACCAAAAAAAAAAACCTTTCTCGACCATTGTTTCGGTAGTATAAATATTTTAATGCAATAATTCTATCTTTTTCTTTTAACGATTTCCCTTCTATACATGCCTTCTTATCTATTTAAATCATATTTACTTTCATAATATGTGTGTTACATATGTCTAAATAAAGTTAGTTTTTTTTTTCTAAACGTTATGAGAATTAGTTTTCCATTACTTAACACACAAAATTAAGTAGATAGAACAATATTCGGATTAACAGAAATTAAAAACCCTAGAACATGTAATATTGCTAAATAGATCATATATCATTATTCGTCGTTGTACTATTCATCAATAACATGATCTCTCTTTTTATGTGAATAAACTGATACCTCTGGTATATTTATAGTAATCATATTATGACATTTTCAAAATTTTCTTTCATACTTTTATAAAATTCAAAAATAATATTTTGAACAAAATTATATATTCCAAATTTTGACCTTATTATCTTTTTTATATTCCAAAATTTAACATATTACCTCATCTTTAATGAGATGGTTCAAAATCTTTTAGTGAAATTATATATCTTCTTTCTCTTTAGATCACCAACCTCTTAACAGTCGTTTAATACTTAAATTTATTTAGTTTTTTTTTAATATGTTCATGTACATTCATTTTTGATATTTAAAGTATTGCTCATAATAAAGTATATTTGTGTTGAAATATTTGACACCAACAAAATACGCAAAATAATATCAAATGTAATAGTACTTTTAGTCATTTATTAGTTCATTTTTCGTTTTTTTATTTAATGTGAAAATTTAATATTAATAAGTAAGAATAAATATATATAAACATGAATTAAATGAACTTAAAATTAAAATTAATTATAAAACAAAAATATTTAGCCTATATAAATATTTTAGATGGAGATAAAACTTTGCTGTATGAACACATTTTGGTGAAGTTTTGATGTAGTTAATTTTCAACCGCTATCATGTCCCCCATCCACCATATAGTAGATTATTTATTGAATTAATTAAAATGTACCTTGCATTCCATCAATTTGACACGATCTCGTCTCGTCTCACATTCTCTCAATTTGAATCTAAAAAATCACACTAAGTTATTGTTACACATAAAACATGATAACATGAGATCAAAAATGGATTAAAGAAAAAAAAAAAACTTTTCAAAAATTTAAATTTTTCGCACCATTCATTCCGTTGTTAAGAGCAGGTTTATTCATGAGTTTTGATGAGTTTCTTAGCCCAAAATACAAATAAAAAAATGAATTTAGGCTGAAAATTAGTCGAATCGTTTCGTTTAACGAAACCTTCGCATCGGAGCGAACAGGACAGATGTCGCGTTTTTGGAGGTTCGCGAGATTAAAAATAAAAATAAAAAAATTCATTTTTGGGAAGAAAAATATCTCTGTCTCTCGAGACTTCCGCCTCATCTCTTCTCTCTCTCTCTCTGGTGCGATTCCGACCGATTCGATCGATTCCGACGGCGAATCGTCGTCGTTGATGGTGAATCGCGACCGTCTTCTCTCTCTGTCTTCTGTGTCTTCTCTTCTCTTCTCTTCTCAATCCATCGCGACCGTCTCTCTCTCTTTCTCTCTCTCTCTCTGTCTGTCTCTCTGTGAAGGGGATCGACGGAAAATCTTCAATCCGACCGATTCTCTGCATGAATCGAGGATCTCTGTCTCTCTGTGAAGGGGAATCGAAGGCAAGGAGAATCTCAATCGCGTCTTCTTTCTCTCGCAGCTGGCGATAGCGAAGGCCACACATAGAAACGGCGAATCCGACGGTTCAGAAGGTGAATCGTCTTCAGCCGGCGATAGCGACGGCGGTTCAGAAGGTTCCGACTCGTAAGTACCCAGATCTTCGACTCTCAGTTTTCCGAACATAAAGTTTCAATCTTTTTTGATGTTGGGATTAGGGTTTTTGTAGTTGATCGTTGATTCTGATTCATGAGTTTTGTTACAGGAAATCGAAGAGAGATTTCAGTACTGCTATTCTCGAGAGGAAGAAGTCTCTGAATCGACTTGTTGTAGACGAAGCCACTAACGATGATAACTCTGTCGTCTGTCTCCATCCATCCACCATGGAAAAGCTTCAGACTTGTCTTGGTGATACGATTCTCATCAAGGTTTGGTTTTTGTTACTTTTTTCATTATACCTAAAGTCTGTCTTGCTTGAATTGGAATTCTCTTGTTGAGTATACTTCTTCTCTGTTTTAGCGTCTTAAATTATGACTTTTGTAGGTTATGTTCATGGTTTTTGAGTCTAGAATTGTGCTATATTGTCTGTGTCTTGACTATATGTCATTAAGACGTTTTTCCTTTGTAATGATTTGTGTGTCTGAACCTATTTTTTGTTATGCTTTTGGATTGTCAGGGTAAGAAAATAAAGGATACTGTCTGCATTGCATTGCCCTTGCTTTTGTAGTCTTTTTGAACCTTGTTGATTGTTGAATTAGAGTTTGATTTTACCCAATTTAATGTTCTGATTCTTGAATTTGTTTGTTAATTTGTTTGTTACATGTGAGCATCAATGGATTTAGCGATTGTTTGGGGAGATTCTCATGCTTATTGGGATTGAATTTCACTTCATGAATCTAAAAGTAAGTTCTCATTTTGGACTCACTTTATTTTTCTCTGTTTTTTAGATAATGAAATTGGAGTTGAAGATTGATGTTGTTTATATGTGGAATTATAGGATTAAATGGACTGATTCTTATTGTAGAGTGTCTCATTATCTGTTTCACTTTGTTCATTGATCTGTTGTAGACTGTCTCATTGATCTAAGAGCTTAGCTTAGGTTGATTCATGTGTTTGCTAATACTGAGCAAATTGTAGACTGTCTTGTTGTTCATTTATGTTTGTGTTTGGTAATACTGAGAATAGACTTAGTCTACTATGGAGTAATGAGCAGTTAGTTGAGGTTTTAAATTTTGAGCTAGTATTTAATTTCTCATATGTTTTGATTGTAAACTTAATTTTGAGCTGGGATTTCCCGGGATGATAGGAAGCATTGACTGTATGCACTGGGAGTGGAAGAATTGTCCCACGGCCTGGAAAGGGCAGTATTCACGTGGACATGGAAAACCAGCAATTGTTTTAGATGCTGTTGCTTCACAAGATCTCTGGATTTGGCACGCATTTTTTGGACCCCCAGGTACTTTTAACGATATCAATGTTCTAGACCGCTCACCGATTTTTGATGATATATTAGAAGGTCGAGCTCCACCGGTCAATTATTCTGTCAATGGTCGCCAATACCATATGGCTTACTATTTCACGAATGGTATATATCCGAAATGGACAACTTTCATCCAATCAATTTCTCAGCAACAAGATCCGAAATCATCATTGTTTGCTACTTATCAAGAAGCCGTCAGAAAAGATATCGAACGTGCTTTTGGAGTCTTGCAAGCTCGATTTGCAATTGTCAGAAACCCGTCGCTTACTTGGGATAAAGCAAAAATAGGGAAGATAATGAGAGCATCTATCATATTGCACAATATGATAGTAGAAGACGAACGAGACCGATGCACTCAATATGATTTGGAAGAATTTACACAAAGAGGAGAAAGTGGGACTTCACAAGTGGACTACACGTATTCTACAGAGACATCTACAAATGTGAACAATATGATGGCCAATCGAGCTCTAATTCGCGACGACAGAATGCATAAATAATTGAAAGCTGATTTGGTTGAGCATATTTGGCACAACTTAATACTAGAGCCGAGTTAAAAAGATTTTTACGGATTGTAATATATGCTTAAAATGTTATGAAATATAATAAATTAGTGTTTTTTAAAAAATTTTGTATATTTATATATAGTAATTTAAATTTTTTATTTTATTTTTTTATTCTAGTGATACCCATTGAGTTTCACCATTAAACCTACAAATATTACAAAAATCTTAATGAATCTCATTGATTAAACAACTAATTAAATTAATACTAAAAAATATTAATGATACCCATAAAGATTTATGAATAAACATGCTCTTACATTAACCAATATTGGAGCCTTTTTTAATTAATTTTGTACAACATCGATTCTGGGCCAACTGTATTTTTTGTTTGGTAAGCGAACCATTCATTCGGTTAACACTTTTATATTTCAATGTTTTGACTCATTTAATATAACAATCAATTTTATATAATTATAAGTTATGTTCGTATCATTCAAAAATATAGAGATGTACGTGCTGTCTAGTCTTATGAATCAAATCCTCCTTGGAGGATCTTATGCCAACCAATTACAAAGTTACTCATTCTTTCAATCTACCTCGCTGTGGCCCATTGTTTATATGTTTTGATCAACACGCCCCCATATTATCAAATCATTTCTTTAACAACAACAAAAATTTCTGAAACGTATAAATCATACGATAACATGGCTTATTTTAACCGACTATCGTCATAATCGTGCTGATTTAAAGTAAAATAGTACGATTAAAACTTTATAGAATACCAAAGTATTTATATTTTCAGTATTGGTCCGAATGTGAACTCAAAAGTCGATCAACTTCAAAAACGACAATTCGTCTTTAGTAGGATATGATTAAAATCAAATACGACAAAAATATTTAAAAGGTTAATCACATGTTGTTTCTCGAGAAATGTACATTGGTTAGGTTATAAACCTGAGGGTAATAATTATATAATAACAAATGTTTTTCGAGTTAGCGATGACGTCACTCTTTGTGTAACTTTGAATTAAAAAAAAAACTAAACCTTTTTTTTTTAAAAACCACAATTTCTGCATTTCTCACCTTCCAACTGTAACTTTATGATTTCTTTAAAACTGACACGGCGGGTAAAAATAATCACCTGCATACTCCCCCACACTAAGCAAAACTAAATCACCCAATGAAACAACAACACGTGTCAAAAAGACCGGTCAAACTCGCCACGTAAGGTAATCTTTCAAGAAAGCTTGCTCCTTTTTTAAAAATTCAAAGAGGTCTCTTCTCCTTATAAGTAGGAGACGAAAGCGTCCACGAACACCGGAAAAATCAATAACAAAAACAAAATCAGATTCCGAATATTCGATCGGTGGTTTTGATTCGCCGGAGCTCGATTTCTCCTTTCCTTTATTTTTTTCCGGCGAGCTTTAAACAGGGGAGGAGGGGGAAATCATGCAGAAACGGAGAACGGTGAAGGAATCAACGGCGAGAAATGGGAAGGGTTTTCTTGATTCCGGCGAAAAGAAGAAGAGATTGATGAAGTTTGAGGAGTTACCTAGGTATCTCAAAGACAATGAGTTTATACACAATCATTATCGATGTGAATGGTCTCTTAAAGAAACTTTCTTCAGTGCTTTCTCTTGGCATAATGAGACTCTCAACATTTGGACGTATGTTTTTTAAATCTGATTTTTTTTTTTTTTTTTCTTCTAGTAGTAGCGATTTTGAATTTGGAGTTTTGAAATTTGATTGGAATCTGCAGGCATTTATGTGGGTTTGTGATATTTGCTTGGATGATGGTGGTGAGTTCTATGGAGACGACGGAGATTGGTCTCGCCGGTTTCGTCAGTGTCTTCTCCGGGTAAGAATTTCGGAGGGTCAAAATCGTCTTTTTTTTCTTGACTGGTTTTTGAAAAAAAAGAATATTAAAGAATTCAACTTTTTTGGGCTGTGTGGGTCCTAATGACAGAGCTACAATTCGCTGGCCATGGCCGTCAATGGCAAAAGATGTTTATTACTTCTCCAGCGATCAAACTCTGTATCACGTAAGATTCTCTCATGTCTTTCTTTCTTTTTGTTCTAATAAAAAAGTAGAAATGTAAGTCATTTTCCATAACAAAATGTCATCTTTTGTGCTCATATAATTGTGCAATTTGCAGTAGTTGCTAAGTGGTAACTTTACCCACCATGTGATGTTTCTGTTCTTCTTTGGATTTTCTATCTTTTTTTTGTTTTACTTTGGTTTCCTGCTTTATTTATGTTCACCTACTTTGAGAAATCACATGTTTTGTCTACGGAAATTAAGGAACAAATCATGTAATGTTCTTGTAAACCTGCCTCCCACTATTTTATGTTTATTGGATTTTCTCTCACTTCAGTTTTTGTAGATTTTCTCTGTGCGCTTTTGCCACCAAACTTTTCAAATTCACATGTTTTTTCCAACGTTTTTTTTTTTATAAAAAGGTTGGTCTTTTGATTCAACTTATGATTCGGTGGTGTCTCTTAGCAGGATTCGAACGTGACACACACTAGTTCGTTCTTGAATTCTCAAGGAGAAGTTCACTACGAAACCATTCCGAAATGGCCATGGCTTGTGTTCTTATCCGGAGCAATGTGTTGTTTGATCTGCAGTTCCATGTCACATCTCTTTGCCTGCCACTCTAGACGGTTTAACCTCTTCTTTTGGCGCTTAGACTATGCCGGAATCTCCCTCATGATCGTCTGCTCATTCTTCGCGCCTATCTACTATGCATTCTCTTGTCACACTTACTGGCGTCTCTTCTACCTCTCCTCGATCTCAATCCTCGGTCTCCTAGCCATCATCACTCTCCTCTCTCCTTCGCTCTCAGCTCCACGTTTCCGATCTTTCAGGGCAGCTCTATTCCTAACAATGGGATTCTCAGGCGTCATACCTGCCTCACATGTGCTTTTCCTTCATAAGGATCACCCAAACGTCCTTATCGCCCTCGTTTATGAGCTTGCGATGGCTGTGTTGTATGCAACAGGAGCAGGGTTTTATGTTAGCCGTATACCTGAGAGATGGAAGCCCGGTGCTTTCGATCTTGCGGGACATAGCCATCAGATATTCCATGTGTTTGTAGTGTTAGGAGCTCTTGCTCATAGTGTTGCCTCTCTTCTAATCATGGATTTTCGACGGGCTTCACCTTCTTGTGCCTTTTAACACACATTGTATACTTTTTTTAGTTATATTTCATTCAATGTATCAATGTACTACTACTCAAATTATTCAAAAGTAATCAAACAATCACTTTCTCTTACAAGTATATGAGGTTTCGTTCTTGTTCAAGCTACTAGATTCCATTATCAAACTCTAGCTTTTAATCAGTTGATTCGTTGGAAAATGAAAGTGCAAGAAAGATACAGAGAGGAACAACAAGAAAAGCAGCAATCTTTAACAGTTCCTCTGTATCTGTGGAGATCACACCTATTCTTGACCAATCACCACTATACCTGAAGTAATATTAAGAACACTATGATTAAGCATTATACATACTACCCCTACATTCACAATTTTTTAGCTTTGAGGTTAAAAAATCTTACCCAGCATCGATGAATCCCAAACCCAGAACAGCAATCGCAGATCGAGCAAGGATTATGTTCGGGACATTGATTCGCAAAACGGGTCGTTTCTCGTTTGATTTCTCTGGAAAGTCTCTACCTTTCGACATTACCGTAACTAACGCGCCGCCATTTTTCTTGAATCCATTACAAAAACCTCGGAGTTTGTCGTTCGGAGTGATGAAGAAGCAGCTATTGTGTTGTACGGTCATCATTTTCACTTTCCCAGAAACCAAAGATAGAGAGATTCTCAGATACATGGTGATAAAAGCACAATGTCGTTTTCGTGATAACAGTCAAGTAGCAAGGGTATTTAAGTAATTTAACTTTCATTTTTTCCCACCATAGTTCTTCTTTCTTCTTTGCTCGTAAAACCCTAGCAACCTCTGAAGCAATGGAGATGCAGGATTCGTTCCAAATCCATAGAATACCACAATCGAAGTACGTAGACGGAGTTAGATGGCTTCCACAAGCTTCCGCTTTGAATCGTTTCTTCGCAACAGCATTCTATGACCCGGATTGTGACTCTTCATCAATCGAGATCCACTCGCTCGACCCAAACTCTAGAGGGAATCCAAACAATAACCCATCAGTCGAATCGTTATCTTCATGGATTTTACCGTCTCGGGTTTCGTCGCTAGAAGTCGCCGGAAATGGCGGTGGAGGCGGTTTGTTCAAACCTTTGGTTTCGGCAGCGACGTCTTCCGGTTCGCTCCACGTTCTGATGGCTGATTTGGTGGAAGGAGCGGAGATTCAGGAGGTTTATGTGGCGGAGGGAGAGAGTTTCCATGTGGGTCGTGTGGAAGGTGTGGATTGGAGAGAGGTAGGAGAATGTGTGAGTGTTGGTGAAGATGGGAGAGTGAATGTAGTGACGATTGTGAATGGTGAAGGTTTGAGATACAGAAGGGTTTTTGATGGGAATGGTTTGGTGGGTTATAGAGCTGTGAAATGGGCTTCTCCGACTGAGTTTGTCACGGGAGGATATGGTTTTGGTCTGCAATTGTGGGATCAGAGGAAGTCTGGTGAAGCTATCTCGCAGCTCAAAGGGAACTGGTGAGTTCTCATTGTGCTTTAAGGGTTTGAATAGTGATTGTATAACTGATATATGTCGGTCCGGTATTAGGCTCTTGATATGGAAATTTAAGGTTTTTTTGTTCATTTGGATTAGAGTGCACTCTTATCATTTGGTTTTGTGAGCTTCTTTAGCAATTAAAACTGAGAATTTGAATGGTGAATCCTTTAATTTAATCGTTTATTCAAAAATCTTTCATGTCCTGTGTTTCATTTGATGATAACGTTGAAGGTTTCAAGGAAATTCTGCAATTGTCCACTCCATTGACATTCATCCATCCCGGAAGCACACTTGCATTGTAAGTCTTTGTTCTGTATTAGGCGTGTGTAAGAATTCTGATCTAAGCTCTTATCTGTTTGAAGTTTGAAATCCTCCATCTTTGCCAGATTTTGAATATTTAGCCTTTGCTCTAATTCCTTCATGTTATTCTTTTTACTTATGTCCGGAATTCATTTCTTTCTTGTGAGATAAAAGTGAGTCATTTGGTTTCTGTGTTGAAATAGAAACTTTGAATATTAAGCCACTTTGTGACAGGTGAATATCCTCTTCATACCTTCACTATTTCAAAAACATTTTCTTGTATTGCTCTCATATGCGAAACAAAAAATATACTCAGTGTAGCTGATTGGTTTATCATGTCTAAATGACCCAATAGGGTTGGTTGTATAACATATCTATAAGACTGTGACCCTATAAGTGAGAAGCATGATTTGATAACTTTATCTTGATGCGGTATGTGTAGGCGGGAGGTTCTTCAGGTACTGTGTTTGCTTGGGATCTTCGGTGGCCAAAGCAGCCCATCGTTCTTTCTGGTGTTGGAGCAAGTGAGGGTATAAACAATCCTCTGTCTGAAAGTGAGGTGTGGGAGGTTCAATATGACTCATACACAAAATCCAACGTCTCATCCTCAAGGATTCTACCCGTTATGGCCTGCTCTGAAGATGGCATCCTTGGTGTCATCGAGCAAGGTACATACTTAGGCTTTTTACCACATTAGTTCTTCTTTCTTGTATGATTTACTAAACTGATGGTGTCATTGCGATTTTGGTTTAGGGGAAGAACCGATCGAGCTTCTGGTTGAACCTTGTGCCATTAACAGTTTTGACATCGACAGACAAAATCCACAGGTGAAAAACATCTTATAACTGTCTCTCAACCTAGTAGTAATTTACTTGGATGGAGTGTGTTTTCTCAAACTGGTAATACATTGGATTCTGCAGGATGTGATATGTAGCTTAGAGTGGGAATCAATAGCAGTCTTCTCAAGGCCTTAAACCCCTGTGTAATCGTGTATCGATATGGAACGGTGCACGGTGCGATATGTTTTTTAGTTTTCTACTGTGAGCCACACAACTAAGAAATTGAGGAAGGTTGGTGATAAATGATGAGAGACGAGTTTTAAGGAAGAAAGATAATGGAATGAAAATTTCAATGTGTTTATAGTTTTTCATTATAACAAGATCTTTAATAATAGTTTGCACAAACAGATGTTGAAAAAAAAAGAAGTTTGTATTCATCTTGATTTAGTGATGATATCTTCAAGATTTGCATTTCTGGCTGGAATTTTACTTCTGAATCGTTCTTTCTTTTCTTTTTTTTTTTGGTCGAAAACTTCTGAATCTTTCTCTATCGGTGTATACAAAGAGACACAAGTCAAAGCTCAAACCTGTTCCTGTCTTACGTACACGTGGTAGAAATGAAGTCGGCCAACGTAGGTCCCACACACCGGAGCTAATACTTGGCCTTGTAATGAGCCGTTGAAATCTGACAATCTCTTCTCTTTTTTGTTTTCTTTTTCAATTCTTTAAAAAAGAGTTAGAAATTTAGTTATCAAGAAGTTTTCAAACCACAATCAAAGATGACATGCCCCACGCAAAAATTAAAGGTCACATTAAGGCTTAAAACTTTATTCATTCAAAGATAATTATTTCACCAATTACGTTCCAGCTCTTGTCTTTGAGATATTCCAGCATCTCATCATTATTTTACAAAAGATTATTCACTGTTTTTTTTATTTAATTTTTTTTTTTTTGTAAAGCTGAGAAAAGTTGAAGAACTTTGTCTTGCTTAGGAGCTGAGATATTTGGTCATCTGTCTACTTTTGATATTGATACGAAACCATAATTGATTTTTGGTCTGGCGTGGCTTTTGTGAGTATGATTATATTCCCTTTATAGATTATTTCCCTTTTGATGAAACACAGAACAAATGTTTCTTCTGTGTAATTCACCAGAAAGATTCATTCTTTATATGAAACATTTCCTGTGTTCAAGAGATTAAACTAGTCATTACTCTCATTCCAGGATCTGCAAGATCATCAATCAAATTCCTCTTCTTCTTCAAAGTGCAAAACTTTCTTGGTACAATGAGATTCTTTCTTTTTTTTTTATCAAGATTCTGGTTCATCTTTTGGGGCATTTTTTTTCTTGTTTTAATGAGAATCATTAAGTAACAATTAGAGAATATTATGTATGTGTCTTGCAGAAAACATGGTTGAAAGAAGCCGTAGCTTTAAAATACCCGGAGCTGAGACAACTGATCTACGAATCGCTCTTTATGAGCGCAAAGAAGTCATCGAAAGGCTCCAAGAAGAGTTGAATGCAGAGAGAGAAGCATCTGCAACATCAGCGAGCGAGGCCTTGTCAATGATTATTAGACTGCAAGGAGAGAAAGCTGAGCTATCTATGGAAGCTGGTCAGTACAAGAGAATGGTCGAAGAGCAAATGTCTCACGCCGAGATGTCTTTCGCGCTTTTGCAGGATATCATTTACCAGAAAGAGCTTGAAATCACTGCTCTTGAGTATCAAGTTGAAGCTTGTAAAAGCCAGCTTTTGAGTTTGGGGTATAGTGATTTCACTAGCTTAGATCTTAAGCTTCAAGAGAATGATGATGAAAATGATTTGCCATTGTGTGATAGATCTCAAACACCGTCTCCAGATCTTTCGGTACCCGAGGAGAAGGAAGTTATTGAGCAGAGTTTGGAATCACAAAAGAGTTCCTTAGATGTGTATTGGGAGCAGATCAAGAAACTAGATGAGCAAGTGAGAGAGCTTACAGATTTTAGAGATTCAATTAAATACAAGACTTCATTGTCTGAATCTGGATTAAACAATGGAGTAGAAGATGTTGCAAGCTCATCGAACTTTCAAGAAGATACACAAGAAAGTAAAGAGGAAGCAAAGGGTTTGAGTAAAACTCATGATGACACTCTTGTGATAAAAGTTGCAAAGCAGACAAAGATGGAAAAGAAATCATCTAAACAGACAAGAGACAGAAGCGGTAAGAGAAACCGCGCAGAGTATCAAGCTGAATTGCAGCGGTTGAGACAGAGAGTAGAGCGGCTTGAGCGGGAAAGAAGTAAGAAAGAGCCTGAAACTAGTGGAGTGGTTAAGCAAGAGGAGATTAGTCTAGTGAATGAAGTGAAGCTGGAGGTAAGTTCTGTGCAATCATCTGAAGTGAAGAGCTTGAATACAATGGAGAATTTACAACCTTGGATTGACCCAACCATTGTTTCGGTTCAAGAGGTATATGCATTAAGAGATTTTTGAGTGGTGAAATTTAGTGAGTATTTGATTAGAACTAACAAATATATTTGGCATGTTTATTGAAACAGGCAATGCTTTATTTCTGGCTATGAGACAAAGAAAAGAAAAGGTTCAAGAAGATATTTTTTTTTTGGGAGTATTTGACATTGTGTATCTGTTTTTGTTTGCTTTCAAGTCAAATTTGTATAAAGAAACCTCACGACTTTTTCTCTGTAGATTTTATTTGGGTGACAATTAGCAAAAATACATCATCTTGTGGATTCCTTTATGTTTTTGTGTTGTGTGTAAATGCAAGGTTATTGACAAGAACTCGTTAAGTAACAATTCAAGAAGATTGTGTATGTGTTTTGCAGAAACATATATGGTTGATCTAAGAATTGCTCTTTGTGAGCGCAAACAAGTCATCGAGAGGCTCCAAGAAGAGTTGAATCTGCAACGCGAGCGAGGGGACTTGTCAAGCAGACTCCTTGAGGAGTAGAGCAGCTTCTATCTTCAATCCTTCCACAACTTCACGCCTTAGCTGTACAAAATTGCATGCATATATCAGACTTTTATATGTTATTTTATATAGTTGTATCAAAAGTAAAAACTAACCTGGTATAAATTTCTCCAAACGACATATCCCATGTTCAGTAGCTTTATCCTCTCCTCGACAATTTTGATGTGGTCACCAAAGTCTCTACGGAAGAAGTTCTTCCACAATTCATTTGTGATCGCACTAAGATCTATGCCCTAACAGAAAAAAAAACAATGTAAAAAACATATATATAACTTGGAAAAGAAAAACCGATAAATTACATATATCGCGATATATGATTCTTACTGGATTTATTATCTTCTATACGAGCTAGCTCTTGTAGAGAGCATTGTGGTAGAATCTTCTCTAGAAGATGGGGTTCAACAAACTCAACGTTTCCAATGAGACTCGAGTTATCAAATTGTACACTGCAAAGATCAACGAGAGATTGTTGTTGTGGCCCTTCCATAGCAGCTTCTCTCTCTTCGATCCAAATACAAATCAGCGGATATGATTTGAGAGCAAAACGAATGGATCCAACCAACGAGAGAAAACCCTTTTTTTTTTCCTTGTTTTTGGAAGAAAAGAAACGAATTGATACAAATGGGAGACTTTGGAGTTGGAGAAAAGGAAAACTTCTCAAGAAAAAGGAAAAAAACACAGATTTTAGAGCGTGTCCCTCAAACAATTAATAATTATTTCGATATAACTATAATAAAACGTGGTCGCAATTTGGGTCATTCGAAAGCAGCAAGAAATGGAATCAAATGTGTTCCATTGATTTCACTGATGAAACTCTTTCTTGGTTTGTGGAACATGACTTTGCCCTCTCACCAATAGCAGTTCTGGACAAGGATCAGTTGTTGCTTCAAGGTCCTGTTTATTACTTCCAAAGTTTATTCTCTGTTTAATCAAAACTAAATTTTTGTCCCTTTCTTTACTTTGTATTGTACCGGTGGATGAACCATTGTAATTTAACATTTTTTTTTCTGCATGATTTTCTTCGGTTTGAAGATTCATTGAGTTGAGTGATAGACAATGTGCACTGTTTTCTTCGTCCACAAGTTAACTAGAGGTTGGTTTGGAGTGCAATTAACCAAATTATATACAAAACACAATTTTAGTGTCTTGTAAATATTTTTAGTCTTACACTCGTGATTCTGTGAAGTAACAAGTAACTCGTAATTTATAGTCTCTGAAAAGTTTGACACTTTATTCATTGATCACTGATCAGATTGTACAAATCGAAAGAAGCAGCAACTATAGACAACAAAAACATATTAAAAAAAAAAAAAAGAATCAGCTATGTGTTTTTTTATATACCCATTTGCTTCATCCACAAAGACCATTTAACAGCTTCAAGAAATTCATCGTTCCTGCGCAAAGCTGTGACTAAATTGGTGTAAGTTACTTTATCAGGTGTTATCCCTGTTACTCTCATCTCTTTCACCAACCCAACAGCTTCTTCAACCATTCCGCCTATACCATACGCTTTTATCAGCGTGTTGTAGCTACACAAGTCCGGACCAAGTCCAGATTCTTTCAGTTCTCTCAGCACATCCGTCACTTCATCGATCCATCCTTGCTCTCCATAGATATTGATCATGATGTTATATGTATAATGATCCGTCTCACAAGTAGACTTCATTCTCTTCAAGATGCTTCTGAATATCTCCATCTGTTTATCTTTCCCATATGCATCTAGCATTGAGTTATAAGCTTCAAGAGACACAGAAAACCCGTCGAATTGCATATTCCTTATCGCTGATGACATGTTTGTGAAGTCCCTGTTCTGTCCATATGCAGCTATAATGGTGTTGTAAGATATTACATCCACAACTCCGTGTCTTCTCGCTAACAAGAAAACCTCGTTCACCTTTTTGAAGAGCTTGGCTTTACCATAAACATCAAGGAGGACATTGTATGTAACTGTATTAGGAGTGAAACCACATCGAATCATCTCCTCGAAAGTTCTTGAGAGTTCATCAAGCGGAAGAGCACGTGCACAACAGTTTATGACACAATTGTACATCTCTTGATCCCAATGGATCCCACTCTTTCGAATCCTGTAGTACAACTGCTCGAGCTTATCCTGACGACCACACTTCTGATATATCCGAAGTATATCACGAAACAAGTACACATCCGGAACAATGTCTTTCTGCTCATCCATGATCTCTAGAACAGAACAGGCTTCTTCCAAGGATCCAGCTTTCATATACATCCGAACCACGATACTGAACCCAATCCTATCCAACACAACCCCGGAAGATTTCAACTTTGAATACAGCTTCTCTGCTTCACCAAATTCACCCATCACAGTGTAAATATCAATCATTGTGGATGTAATGTGCAGATTTATCTCCTCATCAGATTCCATTGTATGGTTGTACATTTTCACAGCATCATTAAGTCGACCAGATTCTTTGCAAGAGCAAATCAACAGATGATACAAGTGAGACTCAAATGCCGAGTCCCTCCACTTCTTTTCTCGCAACAACACCAAGCAATCATCAACCATACCATGTTTGATATAAGCCATCACTAGTATTGAGAAAGACGTCTGGTTCAAACGGATATGATTATGAAAAGAACCTTTCAGAACATAAGGCACTACATCAATCTTCCCCACCTTCTCATAAGCCTGCAGAATGATGCCAAGGATCGAAGAATATTGGCATCCAACATTTACCATATCTTCGATCGTCTTAATAGCACCATCGTTGTCACCATATTTGGCCTGCAAATTGATTAGAGTAAACAGATTTGAAGAATTGGGTTTATACCCCAACCGCTTCAGCTCTTGGTAATAATGTTCTGCTTCCTCATAATTATCAGCGCGGCCCCAACCTTCGATCATTGACCTGTAAGACGTTTCATCTGGTTCCAGACCAATATCACAGAGGCGGTGGAATAAACTCTGCGCAGCCTCCATTTTAGAAACCTTACCATAACCAGTGATTAGAGTATTGTATGCAATAATATTCGGAGCAAAACCCGCTGCTTCCATAGAGATCAATGCAGATTCAGCTTCCTCCATCTTGCCTTGCTGACTATAAGCATTAAGCATCACTAACCAATTCTCAAGATTCAGCCTCACTCTATCTTCTTTCATCAAGTGTATAACTTCCTCTGCTTTACCATATAATCTCAAACGCGTGTAAATCGTTATCATCGCGGAGTAAGCAGATTCACACACAATCCCGAACTTTCTCATATGAGAAAATACGAATTCCGCTTCATCAACGTTCCAATTCTTCTGGTAAAGACCCATTAGCATACCTATTGTAGCAACATTTGGTCGAACACCGAACTCCAACATCATCTGAAACCATTTCGAACTTAACTTCACATTCCCCTTTTTAGAACACGCGTATATAACAGTGTTAAAAGCCTGAAAACTCTTCTGAAATCCCTGAAATCCACACAACTCCCTGATTAGTTCCTCGGCTCGGTCCCATTCTTCTCTCCTTCCTAATACTCTAAGAATCAAACTATAAGCACCAAAGTTACCTTCCAATTTCCCTTCACACCTCATCCAATTAAAGAATTTGACAGCATTAGTGTCACTGCAACTCTCAAGCCGTTTCAATATAGCATTGCAATGCTCCAAACTCAAACCGGGCTTAATAGCGGAGTAATTAACATCTATTTCCCCATTGTTCACAAACAAACCCTCAAGCTCAAGCTCATTGCTTTCTCTTCTGAGACTGAGCTTTCGAGCTACATATTTCTTTCTCTTATTACCATCTGTTACATTGCTTCCACCTTTCAATTTAGAACTCCAGCTTCTCTCCACTTTAGCTTCACTTCCAGAGTCATTTCCCTTAGAAGAATCAATATCATTCTCGTTTGCTTCAGTAGTGAGACGAGAGACTCGAATTTTATCAGCCCTAATCGGAGAACCGATCGAGCACGCTCTAGTGGCGTGAACACTGCAGGTAATTGAAAAAACTGGAAATTGATCAGGAAACTGAAGTGGGTTCGCAGAAAAATGAAACCTTTTCGAGTCGAATGGGTCCAATGGAAAAGACAATCTCAACGAACCCATCAGGTGCTCGCTACCAAAACATCTGCGTACACCAGATGAAATCAAAACTGGAGTGAAGATTCAATCTTTGTAACGATTCTATTTCATGAGAGATGATAATGAGAGGATAGAAGAAGCAGAGCTTAAGCCGCTACAGTAAGATAACTTCTTTCTTTCTGGTTTCTGTGAACCTGTGATTGCTTTACTAATGTACAGTAAACCGGAAATCAAACCGGCTTCATTATTGAGCCATGGTTCAAACTCGGTCGGACCAACAGGATACAATAAATTAAGTGAATATTTAATTGAGACAACAATGGAAATTCTTATTACTTCCATATTCAAAGCTAAACAACCAATCAAGATCCCCCCCTCCTAGTCACTGTCTTAAATGTAAAACTAAAATAATCAAACCCAAATGCTTGCAAATGCTTCTTCGAAAGCCCTCTTCTTGCTTATTTCTAAAGAAAATCCTCCAGCCCTTGGAGCTCTCTCTGCTTTGAGCCTCATCAACGCTTCGTCTTCCGTAGAGTAACGTTGATGATCTGCTCCTCCTCCTATAGGTACAGGCTGTGGGCCCATTCCCGTCGGTCGTGGAGCCTGACCGTATGCAGTTCCACTCGTAATACCGTGGTTTGACGACTATAAATACATAAGCAAGCAAAAAGGTTTCAGTTTAGTCAGAAATCTAAAGCTTCTTGTTGACATGAAAATCAAAACTTTATTTACCGCATCAGCATCGGTTTGTGCGGGTTGAGCCTTGCAAGCTGCCAACGCGGCAGTTAATTCTTCAGCCTGTCAGAATATACCAAAATACAAATTCGAAAATTAGGCTGAGATAGTAGAATTACTGGAATAGACTGTGTAACAACAACACTATTTCCATTTGGTACAGATTTTCTTGAGGTCTAATAAGTTTATAGGTTTGACAAAAAGCTTATATCGCAAATTAAGTCAGAGACTGTCAAATATACCTAGAAACCTTTAACACACGGTCTCAACAGATCGTCCAAACAAGATACGAAAAGCAAGGCTATTGAAGGAAAATTACCTTGCGGGCTCGATTAACCATTATTTGTTCAGCATTCTCGTGAGAGTATCTCTTAATTTTCTCTTCAATAGCCTCAACATTTATTCCATCTACCAAATCGAATACTGCGGAATGGAAGAAATATACATTGGTATTGTCACACATAAAACACATAATGTAAAGACACCAAGTGAAACTAACCCATGCACTCCACTTCTTCCAAGTAGTCATTGTAGTCCTTAAGTGATGGGAAATCCTCTTCCCGTTTATTGTATCTGCATTTCCGGAAAAAAAAAATTGATACTCAAAAGACTGATTCTATAGATACACATAGATGAATAGCTTATGATAACCTATTTCCCATCCATTCTTTCATGTGAATCAACTAGAATATCAACGAACAAATACTCGAAGACAATTCATATACATATCCATGCAGCATATCACTCGTACCACAAACAGGTGAATCGCTTAATCAAGTACGAGTAATCAACGCAATCTTGTTATGTATTGCCTTATGATTCTAACAAGACAATGAAGGGAACTTTTGCTCTATAAATGATAGCAGACTATAACTGACCACTACGAAATAGATTCATCAGGGGTTCTACTATGCCAACCATATATATGCACATGAAACTTTGATATGCAGCACGAGAAAAAGATTGAGACGAAGAATACATCTCAGAAATTCTCCTTCTGACATTTATTTCCTTGTTATGATGGCTAGAATTAGACACCATCACCATTATTGCTGCTGTTGAGGCTTCTTGCCCTTGTCCTCTAGCGAAAGAACATGCGTTCAGAAAAACTGTTGCTTAGCTGAAAGGAGAGAAGAACTCTCAAGTCTTAACAGAAATTACCTTTTGTAGCACAAGCTTGTTAACACCTATCTTTGATAAATAAGAACCTGCAACATATATTACATGATTAAGTTCTTTTTCCTTTTCTTTTAGGAATAAATCTTTAGAGCTGAAATCCAAAAATCACAATCGGAAACACACAACAACAAAGAGACACTATACAGGTCTGGAAAAAAAACTTGACAAAATCAGTGGCTAAAAACAGATAATCTTTTCTTGTTAATCACCAAGAAACCATTAGAATGGAGGAGCAACCAAAGGAGAAAATAACTCCACAATTAGAGCACCAAGTGTTGATTTATATTCGAAAAAGTTTTCAAATTGATGTGTATGATATTGAAATTCCTGAACAAAGTCGATACAGAAACACAATGTATTTCAAGATTGATCTGCAAAACGAGAACCTAAAACTGCAACTACCAGCCTAAATTACAATCTGAGGAAACTGGAATCTATCGATTAATATAATCAAATCTTAGACATCAATTCAACTAAAAACTACAGACCAGAGAGAAGTACGACTCACCAACAGGAATGGCTACGAGACGAAGACGAAGGAAGCGACAAGTGAAGCTTTCGAATTTTTCAAACGAAAAATCTCAATTTGGACCAAAATCAAAGCGACCCATAAGTTAGAAACCTTCAATTATAAGGTCGTTGATTTGGAAGAAAAAAAAAAATCCAATCAAAAAAAAATTACGACTTCCGACCAATTCACACAATGTTACAGAAAGAGCAAAAGAGAAAATATGATTACATGAAGTTGTGTATGTAACTCCTCTACTCGTATAATTAAGTTACACAGAGACTGAAGGCAAAGAGGAAGAAGAAGAGGAACTGGAAATTTTACTTCTTTTAAGGACCCCTAATTCTTTTTTAAATGGGTTTAGGTCTCATGGGCTAACAAGCCCAATGGTTTTATATATATTTTCATTTAGATCACCTTAGTAATATGCCAAGTTATATTTCTTACCCAATATTATATATACTCTTTTATCAGATTCATACCTAAAATTTCAATTTCGTATGGTAGAAACTTATTAGAGCATGATCAATGCATGGATGCTTATGGGGGTGCTTAGTGTATATTTAATTATTAAATCTGTTTTAAGCATCTTTGTTAAGAAGTCATAGTTTTCGCTCTTCCAATGGAAGAATTTTATTAGGGGTGCTTAAGAAAAAAAAATTATTGTAAGTTTAAATTTTATTTATAAATAAAACATAAATTACATTGGAATAAATAAAATTTGAAACATACTTAGCTTTTAAACATTTTAAACATATTTTGAGAAATCATAAACATAAATGAACTCTCAGTCGGCATCTTGCGTATGTCCAAATTTTTCCCATATATGGTCAACTAAATCATCTTTCAATTGTTGATGTCTTTGTCTATCACGAATTCTTGTTCGAACACCCATCATATTGGCGAGATTTGTAGGCATATCACTAGAATAGGTCATATCCACATTTGAACTTCCGCTTCCTTCTTCTTGTTGGAATTCTGATACATCAAATTGAGTGTTTCCATCTCGTTCGTTTTCGACTATCATATTGTGGATGATGATACATGCTCTCATGATCTTTCCAATTTTTGCTTTATCCAAAAAAAGGGCCGGGTTTTTAATAATGGCAAAGCGGGCTTGCAAGACTCCAAATGCACGCTCGACATCTTTTCGGGTAGCTTCTTGACGTTCAGCAAATAAAGATGCTTTCGGGCCTTGTGGAAGTTGAATAGATTGGATAAAAGTTGCCCATTTCGGATAAATACCATCTGTGAGATAGTATGCTAATTGATATTGACTTTCATTTACAGAAAAATTCACTAGCGGAGCTTGACCTTTTATTATATCGTCAAATACGGGTGATCGATCAAGCACATTGAGATCGTTTAATGTACCTGGAGGTCCAAAAAATGCGTGCCATATCCAGAGAACATATGAAGCTACAGCCTCTAAAACGATTGTGGGCTTTCCAGAACCACGTGAATATTGCCCTTTCCAAGCGGTGGGACAATTTTTCCACTCCCAATGCATACAGTCGATGCTTCCTATCATCCCAGGAAATCCACGTAGCTCTCCAATATAAAGTAATCGTTGAAGGTCCTCCGGGGTGGGCCTTCTTAGATACTCATCGCCGAAAATATTTATTACTCCTTCGATGAAATTTTCCAAACAAGAACGAGCAGTACTTGCACCGATCCGGAGGTACTTGTCAATCGCATCAGCCGCAGTACCATATGCCAAGAGACGAATTGATGCTGTACACTTTTGAAGTGAAGAAAGACCAGGTCTTCCGAGAGCATCTTTCTTTTGTATAAAGAATGGAACTTCATTGGATAGTCGATTAACAATACGCACGAACAATGGTTTGTTCATTCTAAAACGTCGTCGGAATAAATTAGCGGGGTATGTTGCAGCATCACTGAAATAATCGTTCCATAAACGCAAGTCGCCTTCTTCGCGATTTCTTTCAATAAAAGCTCTTTTTTTTCTGGAGTCCCTTGCCTCTTGATGATCATCATTACGGATGATTAAATTCTCGAACCTTTGCTCGAATATTTGATCAAATTTTTGATCAAAAATTTCATCAAGTGACTTGTTAACAATATTATCGGAATAAGAAGCCATAAACTTGTTTGCTTAGAAGAGGAAAACAAAGAGAAGAGAAATTTGTTTCCAATACAAAAAATGAAAGACAAAGATCGAATGGGAATGTCAATATACAAAGGGAGAGGAGAAAGTTGTTCTATATACAAATACATCACACAATATCACGTGAGAGCCAACACTAGTTTCCAAAGTCTTGTGACTTTTTGTGGTAGCTTGTCACTTGCAAAAACCCCTACACTTGTTTCCAAAGCCTTGTGACTCTTTGTGACTTTTTGTGCCGACACACAATAACCTGTTGCATTAACACAAAAAAACAGAAACATTTTCTTCAACATAATAACCTGTTGCATTAACACAAAAAAACAGAAACATTGGTACTCAACATAATAACCTGTTGCATTAATACATAAAAACAACCTTACATTAAACAGAAACATTAATACATAAAAACAACCTCATTTTCTTCAACATACATTACTTGTTTTTAACAGAAACGTTAATACATAAACATTAAACAGAACCTAAACAAGCTTAAACATAAAGCTTAAACATGAATCTGAAACAAACTTGTCTTCAGATCACTAATTAGCCAACATGTCCGAAATAAGCTTCTCCTTTAGTGCTTTTTCACTCTCAGATAATGGTTCTTTTTTGGCCAGGAGATTCTCGAGTATACTCTTATTTGCCAATATATTTTTCATAGTCGAGTCCTTTTCCTTCATCTCCCAAATGGTTTGAAACTCCAAAATATCTTTGCTTACAGTCACACTCTTCTTTCCTCTGCTTTTAGCTGCCTTAACACCAGGAGGACGTTTGCTTGCTTCGTCATCAGCAAGAGAGGTTGATGATTGTGCACCATCATCAACCTTTCTTTTCTTAGAGCTTACATCAATTTTGCTTGTAGAAAGCTCACACCATTTCTGGTTATAACGCAATTCTCTCCAAGCATGCTCAAGGTTGAATTTCTTCTCATGATTGACGTAGACGATATCGTAAGCCCGCTTCAGAACGTCATCCTCGTTTTGACCACTTGCTCTCTCTCTTGTTGCAGCCTCGTAGCATCCACAAAACTTGCAAACATTGTCATTAATCTTCTGCCACCGGTTCTTGTTGTGATTTATCTCTCTGATTACACGTCCAGCAAGCTTAGCACTTCTAGCAACATAGTTTGTAACTCGTTTCCAGAAAGCCCCTGACTTTTGCTCGTTGCATACCACAGGATCCTTGCTCGTGTTGAGCCATGCACTGATGAGCACTAGATCATCTGCTGGAGTCCATTTGTTCCTTTCTCTACGCATTGCAGGTGTGTCTTCCTTGAAGCTTGAATCTTCAGTGCATTGAGTATTAAACACAGGGACTTGGGATGATCCAAGTTGTACAGTAGGGTTTGTAGCAGAGTAGTACAGAGAGGTTTCAGGATCTTGTTGACTGCACAGCTGGTCAACGAAATTGGGGGGATGAGTAAATGGGTCCATAAGGTAATGGTCTTACAAATAGGATAAGAAACAGAAAGGGAAATGTGTTTAAGCAAAAGAAGAAGATAATCAGAAAGAGAAAAACAGTGAAAAGCAGATGTGTTTTTGTCTTTGCTAACACAGAAAATAAGAAGTGTATTTTGACAGAGAAGAAGAAGTGGGTTTAAATGGTAAAAGGAAAAAGAAGTGGATTTAAATGGGTTTAAATGTGTTTACCAAACACACTTTAATAAATGAATATGCATTCATTACAATCTCAACCGTAATGAAACAACAACTGAATTACTTAAGTAACTAGCTAATCCAACTAGATAAGTAATAAAGAACAAGCCTTAACTACACGAGCACTAATCACTAACACAAGCAACTAGATAACCTTAACTACACAAGAACAAGATTCTCGTTAAAGCCATGTATCTAGAAAACCATTAAGGAGAGTGGATGTCTAAAACTTTTTTAGAGACAAATAATGAAACAACCAGATTTTTTTTTTTTTTTTTTTTTTTTTTTTTATACACCCAGAATAATATTCCCATAAATATTAAACCACACAATAATTCAACACAATAACAAAGGTGGAATAGATATAAACACAAACGAGACACTAGATCATCTCCTCTTCACAGCCAGATTCCACGATCACACTTTGTCTTTACCTGCATCACATGGTTATAAGAGATGCGTGAGTATTATCATAAATACCCAGTGGTACGATCATCCCATCTACTTGGCTAGATGCCCGGGTATAGAGAACAATCAAAACACCACACAACACAATTAAGCAATAAGTCAACACGAAAAGTCAACCCCGTAAAGTCAACGCAAAGTCAACCCCGCAAAGTCAACGCAAAGTCAACCCCAAAAAGTCATCGTAAAGTCAACCACAGACCACGATACTTACGTTGATCTAAACACTAAAAACGACCCAAAAAAGCATTGATCGAACAACAAATCAACTTAATTCGCAATCAAACGCACCAAATACCCGTAAAAACCATGGTCACGCACTCACCTGTTTTCAGAAGCAAATAACTCGCGACTTACTACACCAAATCACAATCGGAAAACGGCTCTGGAAACTAGACACCGAGAGCTTTCCAACGGTATAAAAAGCGTCTCCTAACTCTAAGCAGTTCGACGGGAAAACAGCTCGCAAGCTCGTTGATCGGAACTCTGAAAACAAATATTTCAGAAACGACACACTAACTTCAAAAGCACACAGAGAACGGAGGTCACCTCTGAATAAACCGAAATCGGTGTCTGTGGGAAGCTAAGACTCAGAGCTTTCCAATGACATCTAGCTCGCCTCCTGGGTTCATACAGAACGACAGGAATCGTCCATGGAAGTGGACTGATCGCAGAAGAGATGCTGCAGAAACATCTCTCAGTACAACGACCATAACTCCTAGAATACTCAACCAAATGACAAGCGGTTTCTTCCTAAATCAAGCTAAGAGAGCGACGAACTTACCCTCAAAATTAGAGACCGAACCGAGCAGAACTCCCTGGCCGGTCGTCTCTTTTAAAATCCGGCTGAAACTCTCCTTCCTCCCTCTTTCTCTTCTCCTCTCTCTTCCTCTTCTTCCTCTCTTTCTCACGTTCTCTCCCTCAGCTGCTGCTCATTTAGTGACTTAAATTTTCCCACAAAACAAGGGTTCCTAAAACAAGGGTTCCCCCCTCTTTTGACTTAAAAAAAAAAAAATATTAAAAAAACAACTCGGGTTTTCAACCAAAACAACTCGGGTTTCCAGTCAAAACCCGCCTAACCGAGCGATTAAAAACTTAATCCGCTAGTTCAAATCGAGCTGGTATCGATCGACACCCGAACCAAAAATACATATTTTGATTCGCGGTCGTTACAATTCTCCCCCACTAACAAGGATTCGTCCTCGAATCACACAACTCTGTCACCCCACAACTCGCCCTCCTGGCCAACATAAAATGCCGTCCATCCGTACGCGAGATCACCCTCAACCATACACAACCCGCCACCCTAAGGCTCACTTCTGATCGGAACCCTGATCAGTTTCACCCGGAACATCCGCGATGTAACGTTCTCGACCCGGATTAGGTCTGTCCGTTTGTTTGCGCAACAATCAAACAAGAACATGAACAACCAACCGTAGACCTAAAGTTAGACCAAGGGTAGTACATCTGTTATCAGGTTCATCTGAATCGAAGTCTCGATCATAAGCAAAACCCTAGACTAGACGCCACTCCACAATCTGCTCAACAATCCCTGAAACTCCTGCAGTCTCACAATCACGATCACGTTCAGGCACTACTTCTCATAACTCATACTCATACTCATACGCATACTCATACTCATACGCATATACAGCCCACCGTATCTACTCGCAGGGTCGTCACCCTTTGAGCTACAGTGCGCTGGGGATCCACTATCCCCCGTGTATATGCGGGGACCCACTATCTCTGGGTATATGCCGAGACCCACTATCTCTGAGTATATGCCAAGACCCACTATCTCTGAGTATATGCCGAGACCCACTATCTCCGAGTATATGCCGAGACCCACTATCTCCTGAATAAACATACCGAGACCCACCGTCCCCCTCACCGAGACAATAGCTTGAAATGTGCATCCAAAATCACTTGTCGACCTACATGACCCCACTAGTCACATGTCGACAAAACTCGCATCATGACACCAAGATTAACAAGAATACGCCATCTTATTAAATCATCAACAATGTATAATCGTTACAACCCAAAACGAAAATACAACTCATAAATCCCTCGCGTACAAGTCTGAAACACAACAAAACTCAAGCCTCCGCTTGCTTCTCGAACTACTTCGCAAACTTTGCCTTCATCTTCACTTCTGGTTCCCACGTCTCCTCCTCGGCACCATCACAATCCCACACAACTCTCACCAACGGTATCCTCTTCCGGCGCAGAACCTTGACTCTCTTCTCGAGAATCCTCACCGGTCGCGCCTCCAACGTCATGTTGGGCTGAAGATCCTCCGGAATCCTAGCCAACACCTCCTCAGACTCATGTAAACACTTCCGCAGCATCGACACATGGAAGACCTTATGAAAAGCCTTCATACTCTGAGGTAACTCCAACCGATAAGCCACTGGTCCTATCTGCTCCAAAACCTTGAACGGACCCATAAACCTCGGACTTAGCTTATTCTCAGAAATGGATCTGTTAGGACCCCTCAACATCGCCGCCTTGAGATACACCAAATCTCCCAACTCGAACTCCAACTCTTTCCTCCTCTTATCGCCTCCTTCATGTTCAGCCTCAAGACACGGATCCTCTTCGTTGTCTCCTGAACAAAATCTACACCAAACAGGCTCCTCTCCCCCACTTGGGTCCAATATAACGGTGTACGGCATGGTCGCCCATACAGAGCCTCATACGGAGCCATCCCAATGCTCGCCTGGTAACTATTGTTATACGCAAACTCCACCAGGTTAAGATGATCCGTCCAATGTCCACCGTAATCCAGCACACACATCCTCAGTAGATCCTCCAATGTCTGAATCGTCCTCTCAGACTGCCCGTCCGTCTGTGGATGATATGTTGTACTCATATGCACCTTAGTGCCCATCTCAGCCTAAAATGCCTTCCAGAACTCTGAAGTAAACCTCGGATCGGATCCCTGTCTGATACTATACTCATTGGCACCCCGTGCAACCTCACAATCTCACGCACATACTTCCTAGCCAATACCGTCGCTCCGTCAGTCTTCTTAATGGCAAGAAAATGTGCTGACTTGGTCAGACGATCCAAAATCCCCCAAATCGCATCATACGTCCGAGACACAGGTAAACCCGTCACGAAGTCCATGGTAATCAAGTCCCACTTCCACTCCGGAATGGGCAAACTCTGCAACATACCACTCGGAACCTGATGCTCAGCCTTCACCAGCTGACACACGTTGCACGCTGCAACCCAATTAGCTACATCCCGACCCAGTGATAATACCGTTTCAGATCACGATACATCTTGGTCGCCCCAGATGAATCGATAACATGCTCGCATGAGCCTCACGCAAGATCTCTTGCCTCAGATCCTCATCCTTGGGTACACAAACCCGTCCGTTCACCAGTATCGTCCCGTTCGCCGAGACCATATACTCTGAACTTGCAACCCTAGCAGCATCAATCAACATCGGATCCAACTCCTGAGCTGCTCGAATACGACTCAGCAAATCTGCTTGGTTAGCTACCTCTAACCCCAACGGCTCCTGTGAGATTACACACAACCTCAATGTACCAATCTCGCTCACCAGAGCTTCCATATCCCGTTCCTGAGCCGAAGCAACCCTCATCCGACTCAACGCATCTGCAACCAGATTAGCCTTACCCGGATGGTATTCGATCTCCAAATCGTAATCCGCTACCAACTCTATCCAGTGCCTCTGCCTCTGGTTCAGTTCCGGCTGAGTGAAGAAATACTTCAGACTCTTGTGGTCTGTGAACACCTGAACCTTTCCGCCGTAAAGATAAGATCTCCAAATCTTTAGAGCGAAAATTACCGCAGCCAACTCCAAGTCATGGGTAGGGTAATTGCACTCATGCTTCCTCAACTGCCTCAAAGCATACGCAATAACCTTTCCCTGCTGCATCAGGACACAACCCGGACCAACACCCGAAGCATCGGTATACACCACGTAAGGCTCACCCGGCTCGGTTAAAGCCAACACCGGTGTACTCGTCAACATCTCCTTCAGCTTGCTAAAACTCTCCTCGCACGCAGAAGACCACACAAAAAGAACGTCCTTCCCTGTCAACTTGGTCATCGACTTAGCCAAACTCGCAAATCCCGCGATGAATCTCCGATAATAACCTGCCAACCCAAGAAAACTCCTGATCTCAGTGGCATTCCTCGGTCTAGGCCACCCTTTGATAGCCTCAATCTTAGCCGGATCTACGGAAACTCCCTCTGCAGACAGCACATGGCCAAGAAAACTCATCTCTCGCTGCCCGCATCTGCACTTACTCAACTTTGCGTACAGCTTCTGCTCCCGCAGCTTCTCCAAAACCAATCTCAAGTGCACCTCGTGTTCTTCCGGACTCCTCGAGTAACCGGAATATCATCTACGAAGATGATCACGAACACGTCCAGATTCTCCTGGAACACCCCGTTCATCAACCGCATGAACGCTGCTGGGCATCTGTCAAACCAATTGGCATCACCACACTAGATCAACCCGCATGATCTCTGAGGTCCGCATCTGCTCCTATACTGATCCACACGTTTTCAGACATTCATTGCTCCTAACTCATCAAAACACCTCGCATACCCTTAGGAACGCATCCCATTAGCTCACGGTATTTGCAGGGGAACAACCATCCCCTCGAGAGAACAACCATCTCTCAGTATAACACAGGAGAACCACCATCCCCTAGTGAAATGCAATAAAAACAGGGGAACCACCATCCCCCTATGAGTTGTTCGGGCATCTACTCATACCCTAGAGCGATAAATTCTTAAACGTTCAATAAGCATCACAAACCTGAGCTACCTCATGTAGTCCAAAATATGATATTCCCGGAAATCGGCCTCACACTCAGATAACCCAACCTCCCAGACTTTCGCTCAAACACGTCCATCCTTGATGACAATCCCGATGGACCCTAAACCGATCCAACCCAATCCATACCAAGGACGACATCGTACAACTCCACCGGACTCAAGACCAGATCTGCTGGCATCAACTCTCCCGCCACCAGAACATCCACACACCACGAGCCTGCCCGAAAGTAGCCAATGTCCTACCATCAGCAACCTTGACTACTCCCGGCTGTTCCCCGGAATCGCTCCGGATCCCGCTACCCTCCGCACACTCCGGAGTAATGAAGCTATTCGCAGCTCCCGAATTGAATAACACGTGGAACTCACATCCGCCCACAACTAAGGTCCTTGCAGAATACCCATGTGCCTAAGAACCCTAACGTACTACCCCGAGACTCGTCCATCCTAGGATAGCTCGCCAACCTGTGATCCATGCTCCCACACCCGAAGCATCTCACACCACCCTGAACCCTCTGACTTGGTTCCAAAGTGCTCTCCCACTTCCTTTTCTGTCCTTGCGCAGGCTTACCGCCCCTGCCTAAATTCACCTACTGCTGAGATCTCCTCGGCTGCTGCTGCTGCACCAGTGGACTAACCACCACAACCTGCTTCCCGAGATCCTCCTTGATCGCAGCAGCCATCTCAACCAGCTCTGCCCTCGTGGTGAACCTACTCGCCCTGCAGCGAATCCTCAAATCTGGACGAAGTTCTTTCAAAAACCTCTTAACCTGGGCATCCTCGCCCTCCATGCCTCTCCCTGCATGTACCAGAAGTCGACTGAATTCAGCATCAAACTCCCTCACTGACCGATCTCCCTGAGTCAGGTCCAGAAACCTAGACTCCAAACGGTCCACCGCCTCCTACGGGAAATACTTGGCGTTAAACTCCGCCAAGAAATCCTCCCAGACTATCTCGGCCTGCACCCTCCTAGCCTCTACACCTCTTCACCAGAGATGCGCATTACCCTCCAAATAATGCACTGCCAGATCCACTCTGTATCCATCTGGACACCTCAAAGAGTCGAAGTTACGCTTCTCACTCATCCGCCGCTCATCGGGCCCTCAGGCTTAGTACTTTTCGAGAAAAACGCAGTACCAATCCGTTGCATCTGCTCCATCATCCTCAGATAAGATGGAAGCTCCTCTACCCTAGCCATACCCGGCTGCACCCCAGCCAATCCTGGCTGCACCCCAGCCAACCCTGGCTGTACCCCAGCCATACCCGGCTGCACCCCAGCCAACCCCGGCTGTACCCCAGCCATACCCGGCTGTACCCCAGCCAACCCCGGCTGCACACCTGACTAAACACCAGCCACTCTTAACCGAACACCAGCTACACCTAACTGAACACTAGCCTTACCAACCACTCCAGCCACTCCTGGCTCTACCGGAGCCTAACCCCGAGCCAGCACAACCCCAAGTAACCGCTATAAAATCAACTGTAACAGTCCCGCCAAACGATCATCACGGTCATAGATCCACCTGCACCCGCTGTGAAATCGACGAAGAACACGAAGAACACGACGAACACGGATTCCCCAAACCCGAATTCCTTTCCCGCACGATTCTAACTTGCTCACACAACCTCTCACACTCCTCACAAGCCTAATAAGATTGAGAAACACGAAGGAAACAACAACAACAACCTCTCCTCTCAATCCTCTCGCTTCCTCTCTCAAAAATCGGGTTATTCTGCCCAGAAATTCGATTTTTGACTTAAATAGCCAGCCTGCCGATACTTGCATCGCTCGACGCAAGGCCACTGCGTCGCTCGACGCTGCACCAAAAATCCACTTTTGGTTCGCGGGCGTTACACCAGCACCCACGCATGGGTCCGCTACCACACCGGCATCCCTGGAACCCTCACTAGCCCCACCAGTTCGCAAACTAACACTCACACTAGCCATGCCCACTGACTTCTCCAGATACATCTACGAGTCTGCCATCCGCTCCTGCGTCGAATCACCAGCCAAAATCGCGGCAAACTCACTCCCAATCCCCGCGCGCACCCACGTCCTCGGCCACCACGGCCCCCACGACGTCTAGCAATCACACTCTGCTCTACCAATAGCAGGAAATCTAGTAGTATTTCTAACCATTCTGCTTCACTACCAGAAGCAGAACCTAAGAATACTAGAAACCAACAAAAATCACAAAAACACATACCGTGTAATCTCATTGAAGGCTCGAAGAAGATGATCTAGGACTCCAAACCCACACAGCAATTAATCAATTAACTCACACAATTAATTAAATGCCACTACTCTAAAACCATAAGGGCTCCCTGCCCACCCTCCCTAGAACCGCTAGGGCTCTGATACCAAAATGAAACAACCAGATTTTTTTTTTTTTTTTTTTTTTTTTTTTATACACCCAGAATAATATTCCCATAAATATTAAACCACACAATAATTCAACACAATAACAAAGGTGGAATAGATATAAACACAAACGAGACACTAGATCATCTCCTCTTCACAGCCAGATTCCACGATCACACTTTGTCTTTACCTGCATCACATGGTTATAAGAGATGCGTGAGTATTATCATAAATACCCAGTGGTACGATCATCCCATCTACTTGGCTAGATGCACGGGTATAGGGAACAATCAAAACACCACACAACACAATTAAGCAATAAGTCAACACGAAAAGTCAACCCCGTAAAGTCAACGCAAAGTCAACCCCGCAAAGTCAACGCAAAGTCAACCCCAAAAAGTCATCGTAAAGTCAACCACAGACCACGATACTTACGTTGATCTAAACACTAAAAACGACCCAAAAAAGCATTGATCGAACAACAAATCAACTTAATTCGCAATCAAACGCACCAAATACCCGTAAAAACCATGGTCACGCACTCACCTGTTTTCAGAAGCAAATAACTCGCGACTTACTACACCAAATCACGATCGGAAAACGGCTCTGGAAACTAGACACCGAGAGCTTTCCAACGGTATAAAAAGCGTCTCCTAACTCTAAGCAGTTCGACGGGAAAACAGCTCGCAAGCTCGTTGATCGGAACTCTGAAAACAAATATTTCAGAAACGACACACTAACTTCAAAAGCACACAGAGAACGGAGGTCACCTCTGAATAAATCGAAATCGGTGTCTGTGGGAAGCTAAGACTCAGAGCTTTCCAATGACATCTAGCTCCCTCCTGGGTTCATACAGAACGACAGGAATCGTCCATGGAAGTGGACTGATCGCAGAAGAGATGCTGCAGAAACATCTCTCAGTACAACGACCATAACTCCTAGAATACTCAACCAAATGACAAGCGGTTTCTTCCTAAATCAAGCTAAGAGAGCGACGAACTTACCCTCAAAATTAGAGACCGAACCGAGCAGAACTCCTTGGCCGGTCGTCTCTTTTAAAATCCGGCTGAAACTCTCCTTCCTCCCTCTTTCTCTTCTCCTCTCTCTTCCTCTTCTTCCTCTCTTTCTCACGTTCTCTCCCTCAGCTGCTGCTCATTTAGTGACTTAAATTTTCCCACAAAACAAGGGTCCCTAAAACAAGGGTTCCCCCCCCCCCTTTTGACTTAAAAAAAAAAAAAATATTAAAAAAACAACTCGGGTTTTCAACCAAAACAACTCGGGTTTCCAGTCAAAACCCGCCTAACCGAGCGATTAAAAACTTAATCCGCTAGTTCAAATCGAGCTGGTATCGATCGACACCCGAACCAAAAATACATATTTTGATTCGCGGTCGTTACAAATAACCACATATTGCAACATATTAAGAACATCTAAATCTCCCCAGTAGTGGATTATATGCCGTGGTCAAGAACATCAAAACAACAGCCCATCACTAAAACATGAACATATTTACCAAGTCAATTCCAATGGACACAAAACAAAACATCCACAATCTCTATACAGCAATGAAGATGATCTTAAATCATTCAAAAACAAGACAAAAAGGTCAACAACATTTGACATTGCCTTGAGTAACTTACTAGGCATCAACAGATTTCAATATTAAACATATATATACATAACACAATTAGACCCAAAGGAAGAAGTAAAAGAAGGTATACACCATCATCGACTCGCATTTGTTAGCATCACTCATTAAATCACGCAAATTCGAAAAACACCAAACAATCCCCAAATCACATCTCAAACCTTTCGACTCTGACACAGTCACCATTGACAAACTAAAGAACAGAGGAATCAGTTGAACTTCAAACACCACTTTGCTAATCCCATCCGATGGCTACCACAGAAAAAAAAACACCCAAATTGATTCAACCCACACAAAACCCATATAGAAAACTGCCAAGGATTGACCAAATCGCTCAAACCAAAGTCAGAGAAACCGTGCACCTGATGAGAACGAACGGCTGAGTGAGAAACAGAGGAAGGAGAATCCGGCGGTGGAACCTCTGACCAAGTAAGTAGATTTGCGGTGGATGTGTGTGGTTTCCTCACCAGATTGTTTCTCTCCATACTATTGATTGTCTTTTTTCCGGCAACACCAAATCGAAGAAGAAGATTGCTTGTCGTTTTTGTAAACCCTTTGAATCGCCATCGGAGATCGATTCCAAAGAGAGAGAGAAGAGAGGGGTGTGGAAGAGAAGAATGCGTGAGAAGAACGCGTGTAACTTGCACATTTTTTTTTTCTAAACTTGCTCCAATCGCACGCCGCCACGTGGCAATAAAATGGGCTGCTTAAAACGCTTAATTAAGCGTCGATTCTTCTGTAAATTAGTTAATTTTCATTTAATTAAATGACAAATATTTCTAAGCACCTGGTTAAGAATCAGCGTTGATCATGCTCTTAGAATCCAAACATTCAAATGTTTCAAATAAACAAACAAGCAGAAGAAGAACTGACGAACGTAACACTTTAAAACTCTGATTTATTATCCCCTTCTCTTCCTCTTCTTCTTACAATGACTTCTGTGGAAAGTTTTTATGATTTGAGAAATCCCATTTCAGCAGCATCAGAACTCATTATGAGTCACTAACGAGTTCAGACATGTCGCGGTTGATGCCGTTTTCAGGTGTGGACAACGGAGTTCCGGATATAAAAGCCTTGAAAAGCGCAAGAGCCTCCTTCGGTCTGTGCAATGGGACTTCATGGCCTGCACCTCTCACAGTCACAAAGTTTAGACCAGCATACTGCTGAGTCCAGCCTCCCACCTGTTTCAAGCATGACAACAGTTAAAAAAAGGTTTCACAACATAGACGACAAGATTCTCACGTTCTTGGTTTTGTTTGTTTGTTTGTACCTGTCCGTCTATGTACCAAGGACCATAGGGACTCAATGGACGAAGGTTTAGCGCATCTATGCTGTACCGGGTTGATGTAACTGGTACAACAGCATCTGCGTCTCCACTGTTACCAAAGAATCAATATTTTTAACCACCAAAACGCCAAAAGAACTTGAAGAAGAGATATCACTAAATATAGAGAAGAAGACCTGAAAACCCAAATACGTAGCCCGGCAGCGATAAGCTCGTGGTAAATGTTTAGAACTGAGGAAGGACAGTCATTCCAGTGTTCATTAACAACATCACTGCAAAACCAAAGTTGTCCGGATCAGAATTGTTACAAAGCCTTAAGCTTTTATTGGCTCATTTCTTCCAAACACTGAGTTCTAAGATATCGTCAGGTGAATTTTACCTGCAAGTATCCCATTTGGATGGTGCAAGTCCTGGTGGGACATGGAGGGCTTTTTGAACCTCTGGAAGATTGAAATACACTTTAGAGTGTTTTTCCGTGCAAGGATCATACTGTTCGCTCACACGGCTAGTCATCTAAGCAAAACAAATGATGAGATTACTTTGAAACCCGCTATCATCTCTATAAAAAATGAGAGAGTTTAAGGCCACTTACTGGTCTTTTCTTTAGCAACATTTTTGACTGGGAAGCATTCGCTACACAGGCCGGGGTGAAGACACTGTATTGATCTATGTTACCTATTTCCTTGTCCGCTATCTCGAGAACCTTATTACACGCTTTAGAGGAGTGGATAAACGATTCAAAACCACACTGAAGTTTCAGTAAGGTGTATGTTTGGTCTGAGATAAAACCCAACGACCAAATATACTGGAAAAGACCAAGCCTGTCATGGAAATCATCCATCAGCCCATTTCCTACCTGCAAACACACATTCATGGAAATCTTTTTAGAGTTTGAGAATCTTTCAGATAGTGAAACTCACTGGTACCGATAAGAGGACAGACTCACCATGTAACCCTTCAGGTTAATAGTGTTTTCGTCAGAACCTTGGTTATGTTTTACAATGGCTTCGCTCAGCTGAGGAATGTAGTGGCCTAGCACAAGCCAGATAATAAAGCATGAGCTTTTACGGTCAAAATAACAGATTTAAGAGTAAGATGAGCTTCAATCTTTTTACCTGCATAGCTCTCCCCAACTATGTAAAACTCCCTTCCTTTGTACTCCGGAAACCGCTCAACCCAATTGAGCAGAAACTTCAGCGAGTCTTGTGCTGTACAAATCACAACGCCGCAACTATAAACCCACACACCAACAAGAGGTTCTAAGAAAATACAATGAGCTTAAGCAGCTAAAACATTACCAGTTCTCTTATCTCCATTGCTAAGCAAATCAGAGGAAGTGTTTGAGTATGAATAACCAACTCCAACAGGTGCATCAAGGAACAAAATATTCGCAACTGCCAAAAAAAGTCAAACAAAAGTTTAAACCTTTTTCTTGAATCATAGCTCTGATTTCTAGAAATCTCTGCAACAACATCTCACACTATTATCACCTTGGTTCCAAGAATATTGATTAAGGTAAAGAGTCTTCCCATCTGACTTAATGTGAAATGGTCCTATCTCTTCTGCTTCACCAAAAGCAACTGATGAACATCCTGGTCCTGTAGAGACAGAGAGAAGTAAAAAAACAAAAAAAACTCCATCTCAGACGCGGATTAATCGATACCAGATAAATTGCTTTGAAGATCCATTCATTCTTTAAATAATGATAAAAAAGTATAAGCTTTTCACAATAATCCCAATTTAGATTCCATTATAAGAATCCAACAACATCGTACCATAACAATCTAACTGATCCCAAAAGGAGAAATCACGTGTTTATCATGCTAAAGCAAAAACAAAATCGGAAAGAAGCAACAAGACAAATCCCAAAAAGTCAAAATCAAGATCCATTATAACAGTAACGCATAGTGATCAAAACAGAGTTAATGAATTGAAAATCCATTGAAGCACAATTGATTAAGAAGAAGAAAAAAAAAGGTACAAATCTTTTGGGATTTTTGGTGAGTAACAAACCTCCATTGAGCCAGAGAACAAGAGGCTTAGAGGTAGGATCTTCCACGGCTTCAAAGAACCAGTAAAAGAGTGCTCTTCCTAATTTCTCATTAGTAGTAACGAATCCAGAGTAGTGAGCAAAGCTAACATTGAAATCTTGGCCAGGTAACTTCGAGACCTTGTCCTGTTCTTTCTGAGACAAGACAGCTTCACAGTTACAGAAATGGGCAGTCGCCAAAACAGCAATAGCGGCGAATAGAGCGTTGACGAGACAAGACTCTCTGGTTTTAGCCATTGTTGGTTGACTCTAAAGAACTAAACTTCACAAGCAATAATGGAGATCCTTTTTGGCATTTAAAGAGAGACCAAAGAAGCATGTGGGTGATGACGTCAGAAGCTAAACCCAACGAACCCAAAAGATTCGGACTTTTTGATTTCACTCATCGTGCGTGGTCTTCCTAACCACTTGTTTCTTTTCAAGGACTTAAGGGCGTGTTTGGTAATTTTGGTTAACCTGTTTTAGGTATTGGCTGACCTACTGGTGCCGGTCCAATGTTTCCGAAGACATGCGTTAATTAATATTTAGAGAAAAAAATGTGTCATTTTTCATGTGTTTCGTAATATCGAATAAACTGTGTTCTTTTCGATGTAACTTTTGCTTCTGTTACATATGATAATATTGTGTTTTACAAATATAAGTTTTCATATAATTTTGATATTATTCCGTCCGTCTTACATTCATTCTGTTTCCGTTCACGCTCCGCCTCCATTCGAAAAAGAGTGAATTTACATTGAAAATATATAAATATCGGTCTCAAAAAGACCTTATTAGAATTTGTGTTTGTGTTGTTACTCGTTGTTTCGATATATGTCAACGGGCAAGAAGAAGAACGCAAACGCAAGTAAACGCGGTCTGCGTTTGGGTATGATTGTGTGTGAGTGGCAGAAACTGAATGCAAGAGTGCAACAGAAGCAAGTGCCAAATGGTTTCACATGTCTTGGGATTCCAAATATATTTTTACCCCTAACAAACAAACGATAATGTATAAGGTAACTTTACGTTTGGTAATGTAATCAAAAAACGTATATTAAACTGTGCCATTATGCATGTGAAATATGTATACGTTTATAATTTTTTTGTAGTAAGAAATTTTTTTTTTTTTTAATAAACCGTTAGAGTTCTGGAACTTTTGATTCACAATCTCTTGTTTTGAAGTGTCTCTCTAATTGGAGCTTTATTCGATGATGACTTGATAAAGCTTGAGGGGTCCAACATGATCCCAGCTTTATTGTAAAATATCACGTAAATTGTGGTTGCACGTTCGTGGCATTTTTCTTTCAGTTTTATAATTATTATGGATTTGCTATATCTTTTTTCCTTTTACAAAAGCGATCTCTGAAAATTAAAATAATGAAATATTAGAGTAGCAAACACGTACCTTACTCGTAAAGCTTACCAAACATACGCATCAGTCTGGAACAGAGGAGATCTTTCTTCTTCTCATGGATAAAGGGCTTTCTCAAGCACTACAAGGTATGTCACTGGAGGAAGACGTACCGATTGATTTACAAGGAGAGGAAAACTTTAGTGCGATGGAGCAGTGTGCTAATAGCCTGGTTGGTAGATTACTCAACCCAGACTGTCAAAATATGGCTCGGATGTTACGCACAATGCCGAAAATTTGGAGTGTCTACGAGCGCGTCAGAGGAGTGGCCTTGACGAGAGATAGATTTCAGTTTTTCTTTGAACTGGAAACTGATTTGTTGCCGGTGATGAGATATGGGTTCTGGACCTTTAAAGATTGGGGTATGGTGATGGATCGCTGGGTTGAGAATCCACCATCGAGCTTCTTACAAACGGCTCCAGTCTGGATTCAGATCCATAAGATTCCAGTTAACTACTTTACGTTAAACTCGATCAAGGCAATCGGCAGAGGGATTAGACATGTAAAATTAATGGCCTATGATCCAGAGAAACCACATCTCTTCGATTATGTGAGGGTTATAGTGATACTGAATGTAGAGCAACCAATACGGGACACGAAAGTGGTTAATATTGGGCAAGGTCAAACTGCAATGGTGGACATTGAGTATGAGAGGATACGGAAGAAATGCTTCCATTGTTTACGCTTAACTCATGAAAAACAACGTTGTCCTCTGCTTCAAGGACAAAGACAGAGCAATAACAAGGGAAGTACAAGCCAAACTCGATTTTTCAACCCATCTGCATATGCAAGACAACATCATACGAACCTAGTGGAGAAGATAATGCCGTTACTGGCACCGGAAGTTCCTCCTGGTTTTGAACCATTAGCTTCCCTGGTGATTCCCGAAGTGTTTCAACAAATGAAAACATACATGTCATGTTCGAAAGAAATAAGTCAAAGGGAACAGTTGATGATTCAGACATTGAACGAATTGTCTAAAGATCCCAATGCACAGAGCTCTTGTTTATGGTTAGAAGCACCGTCGGTGATTAGCACAAATTTGACCAAAGATAAAGGGTCGTCTTTGATTTCAGCAAGCCTCAACAGATGAATGATCTTAAGGAGCAACAGATGACTGGACAAATGAAACAACAAATGGAGCTCTTAGGTAAAGAGACTCCTAAACCGATTCCTTCTGAAGCAAACAACAAGATTCTGTCAATACCATCTGTTTTAGAGAGGTATGAACCTATGAACCAACAAATGATCCAACATCAAGAGGGAGGTGGTAACTTTGTTCCAGCACGTTCCTGTTATCCATATGGGATCGGCAGAGGAAAGCTCCTCTGGGATTAGTGGTCGAAGCAGAAGCTCACAGCCACGATCAGCATCATGGTCTAGAAGGAACCGGACTAGTAGTGGCAGACAGAGATCACCACACACAACGTCGAAGGATGAAGGGGAGAATTGTGCTAAAAGAAAGACGACTAATATAATGGAAGCATCGTCAAAATTTTCTGGAAGCATCGTAAAAAATTTCTAAATAGGTTGCGGGTTTGATGGTTCACCAGAAACCATCCAGTACAGATATATGACGACACTCAGTTGGAACTGTCAGGGATTGAGAAACAACCTGATAGTTCGACGGATATATGACGACACTCAGTTGGAACTGTCAGGGATTGAGAAACAACCCGACAGTTCGACGCCTTGAGGAAATGTGTTATCAGCATTTCCCGGATTTCTTATTTCTCCTAGAGACTAAAAACTCTAATAAACACGTTGCAAGTTTCCAGAGATCGTTGGGTTATGATCATCATTTTTTGGTGAATCTAGTGGGTCTAAGTGGAGGACTAGCTTTATTTTGGAGGAATTCATATGAGGTTGAAGTATTATCTGCTGATAGTCGTTTGATTGATACAAGGGTAAAGATTGGGTCTGTGGTTTTTTACATGACATTTGTATACGGGGACCAATACGACATCGACGAAGATTGGTATGGGATAGAATCAAGGACATTGGTGTATCAAGGAATGAAAGATGGTTCCTAGTGGATGATTTTAATGAGATTATGAACAACGCAGAGAAACTCGGGGGGCCAGTTCGACCAGAAACATCTTTTTATCCCTTTAGATCTTTGATACGGGATTGTAACCATATGTCATGGGCTGGAACAAGAGAGATCACCTTGCTGAATGAAGAGAAGAAAAGAGTATGGATCCAATGTCGACTTGATCGTGCTTTTGGTAACGCAGAATGGTTTCGTCTCTTCCCCCGTGTACACAGTGAGTACTTGCTATGGGATGGTTCGGACCACAACCGGTTCTAACAAGGCTAGTTTCGGCTAATATAGAACAGAAAGAGCGGTTTTGGTTTGACAAAAGATGGTGTTCAAAGCCAGAGATTGTGGAAGTTGTTAGAAATTGTTGGAATCGTCAACAAGAAGGTACTCAGCGCTCTGTTATGGACCGTATAGCATATTGTAGGAAAGAACTCTCTAAGTGGAAGAGAGGTTCTAATAATAACTCCAAAAACCAGATCAGAAAACTCAGAGCCGAATTAGATGCAGAGTCTTCAAAGGTTTGTCCGAACCAACAACTAATGTCGAATCTGAAAACAGATTTGGAAAAAGCTCATCATGAGGAAGAGATTTATTAGAAGGAGAAAAGTAAGGTCTCATGGTTGAAAAAGGGAGACCGTAATACTAGTTTCTTCCATGACAAGGTGAAAACAAGAAGAATGCGGAATAACATCACTTCTTTGGTTGATGACAACGGAACATAGCATTTTGATGAGCTCACTAAAGGTGAGATTGCGGTTCATTATTTCGAGAAGCTCTTTCAATCGACTAATTCGAATGCTTTTGATGAGTTGTTAACGGGTCTGGAGATCAAGGTGACGGCTTCGATAAACAGAGAACTCGTCAAAGATGTTTCAGCGGCTGAAATTAAGAGAGCCGTGAAAGCGATCAAGAGTGATAGTGCCCCTGGAGCTGATGGTTTCTCCGGAAAGTCTTTTCAAAGTTTATGGTCTATAACGGGTCTCCAAGTGATAAAAGAAGTGCAATTGTTTTTCTCCATTGGGACTTTCCCTCCAGAATGGAACTTCACACAAATTTGTTTGTTGCCCAAGAAAACAAACGCTAATGCCATGTCCGATTTAAGGCCGATAAGCCTTTTTTCCGTCACATACAAGATCGTCTCCAAAATTATTTGTGACCGGTTAAAATGGTTTCTGCCACAACTGGTCTCACCAACTCAAGGTGTTTTTGTAGCGGGGAGACTCATTTTGGACAACCTTCTTACTGCACATGAGATGATACATAGGCTAAAGACAAATCCAAACTGCAAAGGAGACTACATCGCTATTAAAACCGACATGTCAAAAGCGTATGACCGAGTGGAATGGAAGTTTCTCAAAGAATTGTTTTGGCGTATGGGTTTTGATCAGCGGTGGATTACCTGGGTTATGTACTGCGTGCGATCAGCTCTACACGGTGCTTTTGAATGGGCAGCCACACGGCTACATTAAGCCATCTGGGGGTATTCGACAAGGTGACCCGTTATCACCCTTCCTTTTCATCTTGTGTGCTTAGGCCTTGGTTCATGTTATGAACAAGGCCGAGAAAGATGGAAAGATCATGGGAATGAGACTAGCTAAGAAGTGTCCCTCGATACAACATTTGTTTTTTTGCGGATGATAGCTTATTCTTGTGCCAAGCTACATTACGTGAATGTGCAGAAATCTTAAGATGCTTAAAGCTTTATGAAGAGGCATCAGGACAGATGATTAATTTTTAAAAGTCGGCAATCACTTTTGGAAAATGGATTGATCCTATAACACGTAGATTGCTTGCTGAGTTACTAGGGATCGAGAAAGAGGGTGGAACGGGCACATACTTGGGCCTGGCCGAGTGTTTTAGTGGTTCTAAACGTAAACTTCTCGCCTTTATTGGTGAAAAGCTTGGCAAAAGACTTAACGGATGGTATGCCAAAATGCTTTTCCTTGGAGGAAAGGAGGTCCTTCTTAAGTCGATTACGATGGCTCTCCCGGTATATGCAATGTCTTGTTTCCGTCTTACAAAACATCATTGCCAAAAAATCACAAGTGCTATGTCTATTTTTTGGTGGAATGCGTGTGAAAAGAAAAGGAAGATTCATTGGGTTGCTTGGAAAGACTTGTGTAAATCGTAGGATAACGGAGGACTTGGCTTCCGTGACATAGTCCACTTTAATCAAGCCTTGCTAGCCAAGCAAGCATGGAAATTGTTAAATGAATCGGAGTCGTTAGTGGCACAAGTTTACAAAGGAAGATACTACGCATCAAGTGACTTCTTTGGCTGTGGAAAAGGATATCGACGGTCTTATGCATGGAGAGCATTCAATATGGACGTGAGTTACTTCAAAGGGGCTTGATGAAATCTATTGGTGATGGGAAAACGACCAAAGTATGGCTTGATAAATGGGTTATGGACTCCCACCCAAGAGGAACGATACATAACCAGAGTCTCATTGATCTCAACCTGGATGTATCGGCTCTCCTCACTCAGTCTAAGAAATGGAATCCAGACGTGGTGCAAGCTCCCTCCATTGGAAGCGACTAGAATAATGGCATTGCCGACTGGTGGGCATAAAGATCAACATCTAAGGCTTATACAGACAATGGTTCATACACGGTCAAGAGTGGGTACTGGTTCGTCGTAAATCACTCTCTTCAACTGACGGTGTCTGCATCATCGCAAGTACAGAGTCAAATTATCCTCAAAAAGGCGGTTTGGAAGATCAAATCACCACCAAAGATACGTCTGTTTTTGTGGAGGGTCAATGCTGGAGCTATAGCGGTTACGAACAGATTAATCACGAGAGTTATCATGGTAAATACTATGTGCAAAATGTGTAATCTAGTAGTGGAAACGATAAACCATGTGCTCTTTCAATGTGATCGAGCAATGCAAATGTGGGAAGTCGCTGGACTCCCAACACCAACCACTGGGTTTGGAGATTGTCTCCACGAGAACATGACCTTTGTTTTACAACAGCTTGAGAGACAAGACACATCAGAGCTACAATATCGATCGATTCCTTGGATCTTATGGTCCATTTGGAAAAGTAGGTATAAGGTGATTTTTGCTGGTGTTCAAGAGTCGATGAGTGTTTTGGTCCAAAGAGCGGTAGAAGAAACCAACTGTTGGTTTGAGCTTCATCACGGTGCAAGCCAAAATGATCAGAACCGTAGGGTCAGCCAAGTAACAGAGCATCGATGGCAAAAACTAGCATATCACATGGTGAAATGCAATTTACATGGTCACTGGAGGAATTCACAATTGCATAGCGGGGGATCGTGGATTGTGAGAGACTTCTCCGGCTATGTGCTATTTCATTCTGGGGATGCTTTTACAAGATCCCGGAACAGAGTTACAGCTGAGTTTCGGGTTCTCATATGGGCAATGAAAAGCCTCCAAGATTTACATATGACGAAGGTCATCTTTGCTTCAGATTGTGCTGTTGTGAATGCTGCACTATTGAAGCCATCGACATGGCCGCGGTATCACGGGTTTATTGAAGAAGTCTTTAGGCTAATGGCAGGGTTTGACAGTGTTGAGTTTCATTTGGAAACACCAAAGACAAACCAGATTTCCCGAGAGTTTTCTACAGGCGTGACAAGAGATGGACGATTTAACTCATACATTGCTCGTGGAGGCCCGGCTTGGCTACATAATTTACTTGCGAGAGAAGTTTAGTTTTAACATCTAGTGCCCTTGTCGTTGGGTGTGATGCAAATGTTTGTTTTTTGTTTCAGAATAGCTTGTTTCCACAACATTAATATGTTGCTTACATCGAATAAAATTTCAGACAGTTAAAAAAAAAAAGAGTAGCAAACATGGATTAGACAATATCAATGTAAGAGCATGATTATAGGTATTAAATATGATTGGAATAATATATGAATTTTATAATATGGATTGATGAATAGAGAGAGAAAGAGGAGAGAGCTAGAGAAATATTATATTTACCCACTAAATATGGATAATATAGATTCTATATTTAGAAATCCAAAAATGGTTTGAGTAAATATAAGAGTTTTATAATATTAAAAATCTCTTATATTTACTCTTATTTACCACCCGATAATCATGCCCCAACCTTTGGACATCGTGTGTTAAAAGATGCAGAATCAAATGGAAGTTATCAAGAAGAGACAAGAAATCGAGCAGAGGAAGCTCCTAAGCTATGCTCTTGATTAGAGTTGCTGGAAAACTGAAGTTGTAGCTTATGATAACATTTGTACTTGTACATAATAAGAGTAATAGAGAAAAGCATAAGTCGATTGTAGTAACAATCTGTTTCTTATTTCTCAAAGTATTTATCTTTTTCTTTTTAGTGTCACAAAGTCATGTGGAAAAAAAAGGTAAAGATAGGATCATGGAGATGTTTAGGTTCTTGTTGATATTCAGTCGTCACTGAAAACATTACAACTCCAGTAACTTCAGATAAAATTCATAAACATTGTCAATTCTAGTTTCATCACCATTGTCAAGCTTGTACAGTCCGTCGTCTTGCTCAGAACCTTCAAGGCAAGCTGGACCGCTTCTTCCCTGGTTGAATCGTCCTTGTAGTTTTGATTCAGAATAGACTAAGCAGCCTAATTGCAAATACTTGTAGAATAAATCAACCATTTTACCGTAAATTTGAGTAGCTCGAACTAATAACTAGTGATTGTGATTCAAATAACTAGATTTCACAGTAATTAAAAAAACCTAATCTGTTTAACTTTGTATTTCATTCACATCTTTTTATAAACTAAGAAAAAGTGAACTAAAACTATTCAAAGAGTTATCATCTTGAAACAAACCTTCTCTGGCTTTTGAAACTCACACCAAAAATCCATTAAAGGAAGACTTCTAATCCAGACATACACAGTACTCTTGTAGCTAATACAAAAGAAACATATCGAAAATCTGATTTCCCTTGAAGATATAACATAGGAAACTAATCCAATCAACCAACTCAAAACTCTGCTAAGAAAAATACTAAGCTCTTTGAATCGATTGCACCTTTCCAAAAGATCTGAGCTCTTTACATTCCTGTGAATGCTTTCTTCCCAATAGCAGAACTTCCAGCTGGAATGACCTTCAGGACATTGAACCTCACTGTCTTTGACAATGGCCTGAATCAGTTATAAAACCAAGATACATTATTCATAATCATGCATTCCATCTGAAAGTATAACAAAAGCAAGGTACATATATTGCTGTTCCTAACCTGCATTGCCCAATGATAACATGATCTCCTTCTTTGACACGGAAGCACGGTGAAACATGAGCAGGAATGTTCGAGTGCCTTTTCTCGTATCTGAAGACACAGTGGTAAGATTAAGCATTTCGATCTTCAAGGATCTCAGAACTGAGTTAGTTGAGGGAATTTCAACACAGTAACAAGTCAATAATTTCACCTTTGATACTTTTTCACAAAGTGAAGATAGTTCCTACGAACAATGATTGTCCTCTGCATCTTTGCACTGTGACAAGTACCTGCCAGGATACGACCCCTGATTGAAACCGTACCAGTAAACGGGCATTTCTTATCAATGTATGCTCCTGCAAATATATTCAAGAAAGACATAGAAATGCCCAATTCTTAGAACGGTAAGCATACTAACGAAGCGGCATTACTCGGTAATCAGATTACACACTCTACACGAAATTGCAGAAAATGTCTCATGAACCAAGTTAGGGACACCAAACAATAACTCTCTTATCTAAGCTAACTATGCTCAAGGTACAAAGATCCACAACGCAAAATTCAAAAAGATTCCAGCTTCTATATAACATCATCGTAAGATCAAGATTTCCGACAAGGTAAAAGCTGAGGCATCAAAATTGTACCTTCAATTGCATCCCTTGGGGTCTTGAAACCAAGTCCAATGTTCTTCCAGAAACGATTACCTCCTTTCCCAGGTCTCTTTCCCTTACCAGATTTCTTCGAACTGACAAAATGATTTCATCGTAAACACAACAGTCAACAGACCATGCTAATAATCCGTGTAAGAGAAAAAGACACAGCTTGTGAATTTTACCATAAGAAAACTTTTGGTTGCTTCAGAAACGCCTTCTCCGTCTGCAACACACGAATCCGACATTAAAGCGGAACTCAAAAAAGGGATTTACAACAAAAGTTTCAAACTTTTACGAGTTCTCTGAAGAAACGAGAATCTAAGAAGATGAATTTAAGCAAAATACTAAAAGGGAAATGTAGATCGAAACCTGTTCCGCCATGATTGGAAGTACTACTGAGCACCCAGAAACCGTAAATCTCCTGACGAAGAACCAAAAACCCTAATCGCACGACCTTACTTCGTTAACACATAAATATATATATGGGCCTTTAAGCCTGTAACCAATCCTTTTTTGGGCTTAAATATATTCACTTGGCATTTGTATAAGAAACAAAGTCAAAGCAATAATTTGGATTTTAGTTTCGGTAAATTTCGGTTTAGGATATTGGTTAGGGATAAACTGAAATTTTCAGGCAACAATGATTGATTTGGTTTGATTGATTGCTAATTAAATTAAATTCTCCCTAACCGATCATAATGATCATTTGGAATTTTAGTTTCTTTATCCACACAACTAAAGCCTAAAGCTTAATTGAAATCTTTTTAATAAACTCAAAGCATTGATGGGCACGTAAAACCAAATTTAAAGATGGTACATTTGTGTGATGAGTGATGGATGACATGACATATTAGATAGCTAGTAGGTCCAACATGATGGAGCTTTTATACTTTAACCATATCCATAAAATGCAACCACTTTTTTATTCGCATAACACGGACCCTCTCAAAGTTAGATAACATGAAAAGATACATAATTTCAGAAACCATAAATAATTGAAATACGAAGAAATAAGTTTAATCTTTAACTGGTTTGAAGAAGGTGATTCACAGTTTAATTTGTATTAGAGTTACATGGTTTAATGGTTATTTCCGGTTACACTATCTCTTAAACCGGATTGATTGTTTATGTATAGTTACTAACAGACTTTAGTAAATGTAACTCAGAACATTAAAATCCAATCTAAGAAACTTTTCATTCTCTCTCTACACTCTCTGTCTTGTTCATCGTATTCATGTAAATTTTGGGTTCTAATATGGTATCAGAGAAGGAATCAGCTTGATTCAGGTTCGATTTCGTCTTCCGCATCATCGTTTTCATATTTTCTGAAGAAATCTTTGTGATTGATTCACATTTCTTCATTTTCTTGTCAGTTCTTGGCGATTTTCTTCGATTCTCTGAGAAATCTCAGATTCGAGTTTGTTTTTGGTTCTGTTACACATCGATTTCTATCTTAATCATCGATTCGAGCTTCTTCATCAATGGCGACATTTGATTCTAATCGTATTTTGCCGACGAACATTCCACAATCGACTCCGATGAATCCAAAAGATGTTCCTCCAACAAATTCATCAATCGCATCACTATCAGATCCAAATTCGAATCCATTATATGTTCACAGTGCTGACCACGCCGGTATTGCTCTCGTCTCTGAAAAACTCTCTGGTTTAGGGAATTTTACTACTTGGCGTAGATAAATGTTGATGGCTTTGGGAGCTAGGAATAAAGTTGTGTTTGTAGATGGAATGTTTCCTGAGTTATCTGAGAATCATCCGGATTATGGATCTTGGTCGAGATGCAATAACATAGTATGTACTTGGATTGTTAATGCTGTGGATAAGTCAATTGCATAGAGCATCATGTATCTTGACACTGCTATACAAATGTGGCTTGATATTCATGATCAATTCAAGCAGAGTGATGGACCACGTACTGCTGAACTGAAGCAACAGATTTTCTCAGAGGTTCAAGGCACTCACAGTGTTAGTGATTATTATACAAGACTGAAACAATTATGGGAAGAATTGAAGAATCATGAGCTGCCTTATAGTTGTTGTTGTGGCAAATTAGATTGTGTTAATCTCAAGCGTTTGGAGACTCGTGATGAGCAGGATCGTGTATTGAAAATTTTAATGGGGCTTAATGACTCGTTTACTTCTACTAGAGGACAGATCTTAATGATGGAACCAAAGCCATCTATCTCTAAGGTCTTCAATTTGGTTTCTCAAGAAGAAAGACAGAGAGCTATGAAGAATGGTCAATCCAATAGTGCTGTGGCTTTCCAGACATCACAGAACAACATGGGAAATTACTCTGAACCAGTTATTGCTGCATATGTCAATGGTTACAATAAGCAGAAGAATCGTCCTATATGCACTCATTGTGGGATAGTTGGCCATACTGTTAACAGGTGCTACAAGTTACATGGATATCCACCTGGTTATAAAGCTCCATCTTCTAATGGGAATTTCAAGTCTCAGCCTCAACAGAATGGATATAATAACTCTTCTTTGATTAAGCCACAACAATCTTGGCCTCCCAAGAAAGATAATGTTGCTAACTTGGTGGTTCAGGATTCTGATAGTGTGATCTCCATGCACACTCAACAGGGTACTCATCTGGAAAATGTGACACCAGCTCAACTCCAGCAACTTCTCAGTGTTCTGAATAAATCTTCAAGTGGTTTGAACAATGTCTCTCAAGTTTCTGGCAGTACAATAACTCTTGCAGATGGCACAGCCTCAATCTCTAAACCCCAACCACATTTGATTCCACACACCCCATCAGGTACCACTCATCTTATTTCTAATGTGGGAATCAAGACTGGCCTTAATTTTCAGAAACATTCATGGATAGTCGATACAGGGGCTAGTTGCCATGTTTGTTATAATATAGGATTGTTTCAAACCGCTGAACATATTCATAATACCTCTGTTACACTTCCAGATGGCACCACTATATCAGTAACTCTCTCTGGATCCATTACTCTTTCTGAACATCTAACTCTTAGCTCTGTTCTCTACGTTCCTCATTTCAAATTTAATCTTCTAAGCATTAGTGCTCTGACTCATAATAGCACTACATCAGTCTTATTTTCTTCTTCTTCTTGCTACATTTTTCCTTATAATCCTTTCATTATCCAGGACCATACTCTGGACTTGATGATTGGGAAGGGTAATCTCCACAACAATCTGTATGTCCTGGATTCTACATCATCTTCTTCTTCACCCATATCTTCCATTTCATCAGATCATCACACTTTTCAAGTTTCTACAGACATTTGGCATCAAAGGCTTGGTCATCCATCACTTACCAAGATTCAAATTCTTTTTCCTTTACTCAATAATTTTCATGGAAAATTAGATCATAAAAATCTTTGTAAAGTCTGCCCTTTGGCATTCTAAACCATTTGATTTGATCCATTTGGATATTTGGGGACCATTTCATATTCCAACACCTGAAGAATATAAATACTTTCTCACTCTAGTTGATGATTGCACTAGAGTAACTTGGGTTTATCTTTTGACAAACAAAAGTTCTGTCTCAACTGTGTTTCCTGAGTTTCTTACACTAATTGAGACACAGTATAATACTCAAGTCAAGGCCATTAGATCTGATAATGCGCCTGAGCTTTCTTTTCATTCTCTTTTAAAATCCAAAGGCATTGTCCATTTCTTTTCTTGTGCCTATACACCACAGCAAAATTCTGTGGTTGAAAGGAAACATCAGCACATTCTTAATGTGGCTCGTTCCCTTCTGTTTCAATCTAACATTCCTTTGGAGTATTGGGGTGAATGTATTCTCACATCCATTTATTTGATCAATAGAACTCCATCTCCTTTACTTGGGAACAAATCTCCTTTTGAAATTCTTACTTCTAAACCTCCATCTTATGATCATCTTAAGGTTTTTGGTTGTCTTTGTTTTGCATCTACTCTTTTAAAAGACAGACATAAATTTTCTCCAAGGGCTTCCCCCTGTGTTTTTCTTGGATATCCATCTGGATATAAAGGATATAAAGTCATGGATATCAACACAAGAGTTATCTCAATCACTCGAAATGTTATATTCCATGAGACTGAATTTCCATTCTCCAAAGATGCCAATGTCTCTGATATCTTTACTCAAGATTTATTACCTCTTCCTGAACCGGACTCAATTTTTCCGGCTTCTTTTGATATTCCTTTAGAGTCATCAGACTCTCTTATCTCTGAATCTTTGTCTTCTGCTCCAGCTACTTCTTTTTCTCCTTTTTCTTCATTATCCTCTTCTTCATCTGATTCATCTCCTTCATTTCCATCTCATCCATCATTGCCTTCTCCTATAGAGACTTCTACTGATATGGTGTCTTTTGGAAGTCCAACTCCACCTCCTAGGCCTAAGCGCCAGACCAAAGTTCCCACTTACCTTGACCAATATCATTGTTATCTTTTACACAAAGATACTCTATTTCCTGCTCATCCATCTTTTACCACTTCTTATCCCATCTCATTTTTTTGTCTTATGACAATCTGACCCCATCATATAAAAATTTCATTCTTAATATCACCACTACTACCTTACCTAAAACCTTCAAGGAGGCTGCATCATCTAAAGAGTGGACAGATGCTGCTAAAACTGAGATGGTTTCTCTTGAGGTTACTGGAACTTGGTCTGTTTGTCAACTGCCCCTGGGTAAGCATCCTATTGGGTGTAAATGGGTTTTCACTATCAAGTATAACCCTGATGGCAGCCTAGAACGTCATAAGGCAAGGCTTGTTGCCAAAGGTTATACTCAACTTGAGGGTCTAGACTATTTGGATACTTTCTCTCCTGTTGCTAAAATGGGAACTTTTCGGATGGTTCTTGGTCTTGCTGCTATCAAGAACTGGACAATTACTCAACTGGATATTAGTAATGCATTCTTGAATGGAGATCTTGATGAAGAAATATACATGACCTTGCCTCCTGGATATTCTGAACTCACTGGCAAGTCTTGTCCTCCTAACTCAGTTTGCAAGCTCCATAAGTCTTTGTATGGTTTAAAGCAGGCCTCAAGACAATGGAATCAGAAACTTACCACAGTCATCTTATCTGCTGGATTTGTTCAAGCTCCTTCGGATCATTCTCTATTTGTTAGACATCAAATGGGAGTTTATTTGATTGTCCTGGTTTATGTAGATGACATTCTGGTGGTTGGTGATAATATGTCTGAGATCGCGGCATTTAAAGGTTTTTTGCAGAATGCATTCAAGTTGCGTGATCTTGGTCCAGCCAAGTACTTTCTGGGATTTGAAATTGCAAGAAGTAAGCAAGGTATTTCTATAAACCAGAGGAAATATGCTTTAGAACTTCTTGAGGTTGCTGGTATGTTAGGTTGCAAACCCCTTTCAGTTCCTATGGCACCTAATCTCAAATTGTCTGCATCTACTGGTGATTTGCTTCCTGATCCTTCAGTCTATAGACGTATTGTGGGTAGACTGTTGTATTTGACTCACACTCGACCTAATATTACTTATGCGGTTCATAAGCTGAGTCAATACATGTCTGCTCCTCGGTCTGATCATCTACAAGCTGCATATAGAGTCCTGCGCTACATTAAAAATGATCCTGGTCAGGGGTTGTTCTACTCTGTATCTTCTGCTGTTCATCTTACTGCTGTTCATCTTACTGCCTTCTCTGATGCAGAATGGGCAACTTGTCCTGACTCTAGGAGATCAGTCACTGGTTATTGCATGTTTCTAGGTGATTCACTCATCTCTTGGAGAGCTAAGAAGCAACAAACAGTTTCGAGGAGCAGCTCTGAAGCAGAGTATAGAGCCATGGCGGATGCAACTTGTGAACTCATCTGGATCACTAATCTTCTCAAGGATCTGCATTGTACTCCGGTTTCTCCTGCTACATTATTTTGTGACAATCAATCGGCTCTGCACATTGCATCTAATCCAGTGTTTCACGAACGCACGAAACACATTGAGAACGATTGTCACATTGTTAGGGAACGCTTGCAAAGTGGTTTCCTTGAAGACATTACATGTTCCATCAAACAACCAGTTGGCCGATGTTCTTACCAAAGCTGTTCAACCAGCCTTGTTCAAAGGATTATTGTCCAAGATGGGACTTCACACCTTATACCGTCCATCTTGAGGGGAGGGTATTAGAGTTACATGGTTTAATGGTTATTTCCAGTTACACTATCTCTTAAACCAGATTGATTGTTTATGTATAGTTACTAACAGACTTTAGTAAATGTAACTCAGAACATTAAAATCCAATCTAAGAAACTTTTCATTCTCTCTCTACACTCTCTCTCTTGTTCATCGTATTCATGTAAATTCTGGATTCTCATAATTTGGCAATTGTAAACGTTATTCCTATAAAAATGAGGTTAAACTGCCCGTTTTGCAAACAAAATATGAATTTCTGGGAATTCTGAACTTTTGGTTCATATTTTTTTTTGATACATGCAGTTAGTTTTTAGATATTCCGATTTAAAGAGTACCACTCCGTACCAAAGAGAATTTGAATCCTTGACACAAAGAAACTAACATTTTTTGTGTTTGTATTAGCACTAGACCATCACACAAGAAAACTTAATATTATGTATTGAACTCTCTTTTTAATGATTAGGAAAACCTATAATAATCACGAGACTTATTACTATTAGTTATTGTAGAAAGCCAAATATTTATACTATTATGTAAGACATTTATAAAAGCCAAAAGGAGATTTACAATTACAACCGTAGGTAGTGTGGTATGGGATTCGTTTCAAAGCTTTTATGCCATTGGCCCAACACAACTTTATTTGTATCAAACTCCTTTTTTTCAGTTGATTTTAAATTTGTATTCACGTATAATACACACCAAATTTCTAGTATCACTGATATATGTTGGGCTGGTGCATTTTATTTTCACGTAAATTAAATACAAGCCAGATTTCTATTAACGTAATATAATACCAGTGCATATTTATATGAAATATAATTAAAGCACAAACGCATACTTTTGGAAAAAAAAATGTGAAGAGTTTGTGGAATCCATGTTATCCAATTATCATTTATGTGGGAGTTGTAAGGGCTCTGTTTGATTGATTCCGAATCCAAAGCTAAGTTGTCAAATACGAATCTCACGAGATTCTCTTTTGATGTCAACTTAATTAATCATATAGTATGTTTGTTTCAGGTGACAGAGTGTAGAAAACGTTAAATATGTTTGAGAAATTAAAAAAAATGCAATTTTTCAAGTGTTAATTTATAAAAATATCAATTTTTTTATAATTTTTATAAAAATGTTATTTTTTTAAAATTATTTATTCATTATATAATTTATTTTTGAGTTAACTATGTTGTATTACAATTTAGTTTTGAGGGTTTAAAAGGTTTTAGAGGTCAAAATTTTTTTTAGGGTTTAGAATTTTAAGATTTAGGGTTTAAAAAATCATAATTAATGGTATTTTTGCAAATGGACATCAAAAATGATATTTTTGCAAATGTCCCAAGATGTTTTACATCCATTCTCAATCACATTTTTTAGATTAGTGTCATTGCTGTTTCAATGCACAATTCCCAAATATTTGATTTTCAATTCCCAAAAAAAAAAGAAGATAAACACCGTTTTGTATTTAGACTGATAATTGAGTTTCAAATAGTGTTTTGGACCATTTGGCGAAAGCATCTTGGGTCAACTACGATAAAAACATATTTTACAAATTCAAGTGGAGGCCGTGTTGATGCTTAATTATAAAACGCTTCGTTCATTTGTTTTCTTCTTGCAGTTACATATGGCATATACAGAAGAATACTAATTTAAAAGACCAACAAAAATTCCCATGTGGAAGCTCAACCAATCTGATGCAAAGTAGTAGTAGCCTTTGGAATTATGTGAGGTGTTTCCTTTTTGTCCACAGCTATAATAAACTATTCAGTATTCACACATACATATATATTAAAGGAACCATTACATACTTTATTATGAATAATTTAACTTTAGAGTCTAGACACATTTTTTCTATTTAATTGTACTCATTTACCCTTAACATAAAAACAAACTGTTTTCTAACTTATTATTAATTTTTATTTTAAAATAATACTTAATATAATTTTTCTTTTTTCTTCTGTACATTTTTTTCTTCTTCTAATATAACTTTCGTCTCTTCTCCATGTCTATCTCTCTCTCCACATTTCAAATATATAAGCGATTCTGCTTCAAAAATTGAGTAGGATTTTTTGTTCCGAAAATCTTTTTTTTTTTCAAGAATCTTATTCAATTTTCCAGTTAATGGTGAAAAAGAGAACAAATGGATCATCTTCTCTTAGCGACGAATCTTTCGAAATTCTCCAAACAAAAAAAAAAAAATTGATTGCATATATTATTATGGTCAACATTTCGCAGACAAAAAAAAAATATTATTAAATAATGGTTTATAAATCAAAATCAATAACATATCCACGAAATTATGACCAAATTTTGAATTTGCTTATTATTCTTTTTTTTTCTTTGTCGTGAATTTGCTTGTCTTGGTTTGTTTATTATGAACGTGTATACAAATATTATTATAGACGACTATGTGTTCATAGACATATATAAAAATTCTCTAATCCCAAGTCCCAACTATTAATCCAATAAATTATTGTGGACATGATATCATAAATGACTATGTAATTAAAATATATAGTTGTAATTATTTGTTAATTTTGTAAATTTTTGCTATTTTTGTTACCTAATCTTGTAGATAGGGTATTGTGTACAATGTACATGTTTTTATAGGTAAATATGAAGTTAAAATGAATAATTACAATATTTGTGGATAAGTTATTTATAACAATCTCATAAACTATTATCATGTCCACAATAGCATGTCCACGATTATATTTTTATTATATGGCAATTGCTTTAATCCACCAATTTATGCATTATTATTTTTGACTTGTCCATGGAAAAGTTGTCTATGCGCGTGCTTAAAGGGGTATTTTTGTTACATTTTGTATCAAAAACAAAGAAAGTGTGCCTAGAAAAATAAAGTGTTCCCCTTGAAATAAAAAAGACAAAAAATGTCTCTGAGTGTAATCAACCCTATATTAAATTACAATCAAAAGATGGTCCATTTACATCTTATTGTTGTGCATAACTCTTAACACATCTATACTTAGAGTGCAACAGAAGGATCAAAACCTCATATAACTATTTGTTATAAGCTGAAATTACAAACGCCCCTATCATAAAAGCATTTCTTTTTGATTTTTTTTTTTACTCGAATCTTTATGAAAAGACAAAATAACCAAACCAAACTCAACTTATTTACGATCTAACCAGTTAACACATTTAATTTTTAACTCAATCAAACAAAAAAAAGAAATCCCTAAATCAATTGTTATTCTCTTCTTCGTTTTTTCTTCCTTTTCTTCATTATTCTTCTTCTTCTTCTTCTTCTTCTTCTCACCACCTCCTGTCTTTTCACCACCACCGTCGATCTTTTCATAGCCACCTCCAATCTATTCTCCACCACCACCACCACCGATCCACTCACCACCACCACCCGTCCACTCACCGCCACCACCACATGTTCACTCGGCACCATCCCTTTAAGGGGCAATTGCTCTTTGCAAGTGTTGAATTTTTCTGGGAACAATTTCTTTTGGAGAATTTCCAGGGCAAGTATCGAATTTCATGAATATGAAAATTGAAGAAGATGAAAAAGAAAAATGGCTAGAAGAGAAAAGAGATTAATGACAAATAGGACTTGCTCGTGGATTAAGCATCGACTTCAATCATCGTGAGCCAAGTTATCAAATCCAATGCCTTCAAATTTGATTACGTTGATGTGTTTTGTTCTAATGTCATCAAATGTTGATTGTTGTTCGATGTAGTATAAAAAGAAAACATGAATATCACTTTGATATATTGTAAACTTGGCACAATGATTTATTGCTCTGTTGTATGATTTAATTACGTACTCGATTTTTGTGTGAACCTCACATAACACATATATAGATACAACTGAATTTTTCAGATACAACTGAGGTAAAACTAGAATTACTGGTACAACTAGAACTACTATGTACAACTACACTAACAAAATAAATTAAAAATAGATAAATTTATATTGGGTACATTTAACAAAAATGAATTAATAAAAAATTCATACAAAAAATGAATTAATAAAAATTTATATGTCCGAAAGAATATTAAAAAAGTAATTCATCCAAATTGAATTCGAATATTTCAGTTGTATATCAGTTGTACACATTTTGTTAATAGTTGTACTTTGGGGGTTTAGCTATTTATATAGTTATACCTTGTTATAAAAATTAAAATTTCAGTTGTACTTGTGATATTTGGAATTTGAAACACATTTCCAATGTTTCCGTGCAATAATATGTGCAAGATCATCTATTCTATGAATTTTCTCATCATAAGGTAGATAACATTATGAAACACATTAACTTTTCAACTTTGGAGAAAAATAATTGAAATAAAAAAAAACTCAAACTTGGGACATACCCAATTAAAGTAAGCCACGTAAATAAGACATGTGTGCCATTATGTGCCACGTTTTAAGACATGTGCGCCGTTATGTAACACATAGTTGTCCCAAGTATTCCAGTGTTACAAATATAACACATAGTTGTCTTTTTGACGTTTAACCTATTTACGCAGTTGTACCATGTTATGAAAAATAAATTTTCAGTTGTCCCGTTCATTTTTGAAATTTGTAACATATTTTCTATGATTCCATACCATCATATTTGCAAAAACATATTTTTCTCAAGTTTTGCTTCATAAGGTATATGACATTAATAAACTCTTCTTAAAAGTGTAAGGTTGTCCTAAGGTAATTGATGGGAGATTCGATATATAATATTCAAGAAATCGTTTTATATTAGGTACATTGTAGTTTAGATAAATAAGATAATTGATCTTATGTTTTGACGATTAATTTGCAAAGTAAAATTAAATAATTAATTATTTTTAATTAATTATTTACGTATTATTTGATTTTTTTAATTATTTGAGTAGTAAAGTACAACTAATATTTATCTAGAAATATTAATTTTCCAGGTCTAGTAAATTACTATTTATTGTTGACAGGTATATGTCTCCTGAAAAAAAATACATTATCACATATTCACTTTTATCAGTTATACTAGTTGTTCCAAGTATTCCCTTTCTCTCAGTATTACCCAATTGTTCTTTATCTGCAGATTTTATGAATTCGATTATGAAATCTACGATTCATGACGATTCGATTTAACCAATTCATTCCGTTTATTACCATTGCAATGTCGTAATTAACCCAGAAATCAAAGATATCAACCAATATGCATTTCAAAAGAAGAATTTCTCAAATCCAATTGAAATTCCTAAATTATCTACCCAACATGCATATAACAACAAAATTTGGTTCTACATCACAGTCCAACACACCAAGACTTAGATTTTGCTAAAATATTATCCAACGCTCCAGAATTTTGATTTTGTTCAAGCTTTAAATAGAGCTTCAATGGTGAAACCCAAAGGAAGAAGACGATGGAACAATAAGAAGAAAGCGGTCCTGATTTTTGATTGGTCACTTTTTTTATTTTCTTTTCTGTTTTTCTTTTAATTATTGGCTTATAGGTTTATGGTCTTTTTCATCTTCATTAAAAGTTATGAGGTTATATGAGAATTTTTTGTGGTTTTGTGGTTTGGTATGAAGAGAAAGTGTTATATAAGAATTTGATCCGCAACAGACATAATCTCATATCTCGAAAGTATTACATTAAGAAAAATGCAGTTATTTACATCAACTGAAACAATTGTCCAAGCGGTAGTATCATAAATGTCTCAACTTTCAATAGGGCCCTAGATAACAAAAAAATTTTGGGGTCATTTTAATAGTAAAATATTATCGCGGATCTTGTGCGATAAAATTATTTGTCATCCCTCTTATACGACCCTGGATAGTACTGAGATGAATTGATGGTATAGAGATGAATGAAATAGAGCAGAATGAGAAAACATAATTAGAGAGACACACAAATGAATATTTCTCATATAGTTTTTTTTTTTTTAATTTCAAAATTCGGGATTAAACCCTAATCTCCGTAGCTCCGATGTCAACCTTTAGTCTAGAGAATACCCCTCTTTTTAAGGAAGATTGAACTAGAGGCACAATATAATCAATTCCAAGTGTTAAACCACTAGTCCACCACACATTTGAGAAAAAATAACATATATTTTTCTTTTTAGTTTTTCTCTCTAACTCAATCTATTATAGACAGAGAACAAGTGAATAATGCTACTGTTGGGATATCAATCCAAGTTCTACATCAGAAGTTTAGACAAGAATTGTTTAATATATAAGAGATGTTCAACTCTAATTAGTAAGAGACCTTTGGGAAGAAGCCCAAGAACAAATCAGTGCGGGTTTTGCCTCTGAGCCCAAAACGGACAATATTTTACTAATGGAAGGAGTTGGACATGGGCTGGAAATGCTCCACAATTGGTATCAGAGCCTAGGTTCAGAAAAAGTGGATTATGAGGAGTGCGTGTGGACTGCAAGTTCGTTGTGGGAGGAGAGCCTCAAGGTGACCTCGCGATTAAAGGGTGCTGGTGCCTTGTATCGAAAGTCTTCCTAACTAAGCTGAAGGTTAGGCGGCGGGTTCCGTTGGTGATTACGGCGGTACAAGATGGGTGCCAGGATTCGCAGGAGGTTGGAGACCACGAGCTTATTTGTTCTTCGTTTGAGGGAAGGATTGTTAGGATATCAATCCAAGTCCCACATAGGAAGTTTAGACAAGAATTGTCTAATATATAAGATATGTCCAACTCTAATTAGTAAGAAACCTTTTGGGAAGGAGTCCAAGAACAAATCCGTGCGGGCTTTGCCTCTGGGTCCAAAGCGAACAATATTATACTAATGGGAGGAGTTAGACATGGGCTGGAAATGCCCCACAGCTACTATAATTTATTTACAATTTTAGTTTGATCGGTAAAAATAATTTATTTTCTATAGAAAATACATGTTCTTTAAAAATGCAATCAGTTATGGCCAAAATTGTGTAGAAATATTGAGATATCACTTTCAAAAGATCATTTTCAATGTCAAGTTGTTTGCATGCTTAATTTAATCATTGTTTCTCTCAACTGAAATAACAATGAAATAACTATAGGCATTTTGGGTGTGTGTGGTCCAATACACATCACATGTCCAAAAGCTTATCATGAGATACTAAATTTACTTTATAAATATAACATATATTTACACTAATTAATACATGTATATTATTATCATATCATATACTAGGCAATGAATTTAGATTTCGGTAATGTTTTTAAACCCGATCCGGACAATCAATCGGACAACCTTTCGGGTCACCGGGTTTTCATGTCATCCAAGTCCGGTTTAAAAACTTTGCTCATTAAAGTCTGCTAATGCCTCGACAGAGTCTGCGATTTTTAGTAGAGTCTGCGAATATGTCGGCCAAGTGTGCGTTTTCTGAATATTGGTAGAGTATGCTAATATATCGGGAGAGTCTACCAATGTCTCGGCATAGTCTGCCAATATCTCGGCAGAATTTACCAATATTTTGGCAGAGTATGTCAATAAATGTCTTGGCAGAGTTTGCTTATTTCTAGATATTGGCAGAGCCTGCCAATATCTTGGTAAAGTCTACCAATGTTTCAGTAGAGTCTGCCACTGTTTCGGCAAAATTTGTCAGTACTTCGGCAGAGTACGCCAATGTTTTGGGCAGAGTATGCCAATATCTTGGCAGACTCTACCAATGTTTCGACAGAGTTTGTCAATACCTCGGCAGAGTCTACCAATGTTTCGGCAGAGTTTGCAAATATCTCGTCAGAGTATACCAATGTTTTTGCGTTTTTCTAGTAGACGCTTTAAAAGTCTTCTAAAATGTTGGTAGACTTATATCTCGAATCTACCAATATCTCGACAAAAATCTACCAATGTCTTGGTACATTGTGCCAATATATCGGTAGAATTTGCAAAGAATAATTTTGGTATTATGAAAAAAATTAAATCCAGAATAGATGATTTCAACAATAAAAAATTAATAAAATTATTCTAACTATTAAAAAAAAAGTTACTTTAGCTAATCTCCCAGAATTATACTATTGTAAAGATATGAGCTATTTTTTTTTTTGTTTTGTCGACCAACATTTTAATTACTTAAAAAGAGATTACAAAGTTCATAATGTCCATAATTATACATTAGGAAACCAAGTGATTACATAATTTAACTTCAACATTCTAGCTTTTTTAGCTAAGACATCGACCTCATGGATTACCCCATACTCTCCACATATTTGTCATGTGCCCTCCAGCTTTAAGCCTTTCCTCCTCAAGCTTTATGCAACATGGACAGCCCTATGAAGGATCCTCCACCAAAAGTGTTTTATCTTAGGAGGTACCCGAAGAGTCCAAAGATCTTTAAAGATCCTTCTTACCTCTTGACCCATAATATTATGATATGAAGAATGAATGAAGTGATAACCTGATTTAACACTGTATTCTCCATCCTTTGTGTAATTCCACACAATCTGGTCCTCCCCCCCCCCCCCCCCACTGATGCTAGCCTTTATAAGCTGAATCTTAGGAATATCTTCTGCAATTACCAGTTAATTCAATTTGATGCTATCCCATACTGCTATACCTGGAATCATTAACTCCGAAACCTTTAACTCAGAAGAAACCTCATCATTAATACATTTAGCAGGTTTCGGCTTCAAACCATACAACCAGTTATACTTACATACTTTAACTTGTTTACCATTTCCTATGATCCATTTAGTTCCTTGGAAAAAAATTTGAGTACCTTAATAAATACTTTTCTATGCATAACTGGATTTGTTTCTTTTTTTTTTTGCTTCAAACAAACTCATCTTGTTAAACTACTTCGCTTTGTAAACTCTAGCAAGCAAGGACTTTGGATGCTTAAGAATTTTCCATCTTTGCTTTGCCAGCAAAGCAACATTGAAGTCTCTAATATCCCTAAATCCAAGTCCTCTAATAACTTTAGATTTTGCTATTTTCTTCCAGGTAACCCATGGAATTTTATGTCTATCTTTACAGGCTGACCACCAAAACTGTCAAATAGCCTTGTTATTTGATTGGCCAGACCTGCAGGAAGAAGGAAGCATGACATGCATTATGTAGGTAAAGCTGTTGCAACTACTTTTATTAGAACTTCCTTACTTGATGGAGATATGAGTTTGGAGTACCAGCAATCAACTTTCTGCATAACCCTTTGTTTAATAAATGTAAAAGTATCATTTTTACTCCTCCCTATCATTCTAGGCAATCCCAAATATCTTCCAAAACTTTCAGCTTTTTGAATCCCAGTCAACTGAGAAATAACACCTTTCACTCTGGCGCTTACTCCTTTAGCAAATATAATGGTTGACTTCTGAAAATTCACTCCTTGCCATGATGCTCTTGCATAATTACTACGGACTTCCAGCAGGTTTTTGCGGTCCTTGTCATTAGATAGACAGAAAACAAGAGAATCATCAACAAATAACATATGACATATTGAAGGACCATTTTTACTGGCTCTGAACCCATTAATTCTTTTTTTCTTGAGCATATTTATGGAGATTTGCATATAAACCTTCCGTACACAAAAGGTAGAGATATGGAGAAATTGGATCACCTTAGCGTAATTCTCTTGATGGCAAAATTTTCCCCACTAGTGATCGATTAACAAAAACTGAGTAACTTATTGATGTGACACAAGCCATAATCCACTTGCACCATTGTCTGCAAAACCCAATTTCTTCAATATAGCCTCAATGTAATGCCATTCAATCTTATCAAATGCTTTGCCTATATCTAATTTAAGAACCATATTAGACGTTTTTAACCTCTTAATTTGCAAAAAATGCAGAAATTCCTGTGCTATCAGAATGTTATCAGATATGACCTGGCGTAACCAAGGCTTTAACCTTTCTGATATGGGCTAATTATGATATGCATTTAGCTAGATATGCGACTTCATGATGAAGCAGGTTGATATTTCCATTTACAAAACTATTGGGGTGAAACCAAAATACTTATAAAGTTACTGCGACCCCGAGAAAATAATAAAATTAAAAGAATTACCTTTATAAAAAATAGGGAACAAAAAATTAGGTTTTATCTGTTCTCTCTTCTAGACAGAGGGAGAAGAGGAAAAGGGTTCTTCGACTCTGGTGTTGCGTGAAGGAGTAACTTACATCAGAAGCTTCTTCGTAACTTTCCATTAATTAAAAGGTGAAAAATTTATTGAAAAAAAAGAAAAATTCGTTGTAGAAGCGTAGAGGAAGAGGAGGAAGAAGAAGAAGAAGAAGCCTTCGTGGTTTCGTAGAAGAAAAATTGAGAATATTAATTTATATTTCTAGTGGTGAAAAAGGGTTTTTTTTTTTGGTGAAGAAGAAAGTTTGATCATTTTGTTTCGGATAAATTCTTCGACTTTGACACTCGTCTGTTCACGCAATCGCGTTCGTTTGTCGTATCACGTCTGCTTTTGCGTCTTCTAGGGTTTGCTTGATTTTGTTTCCTTTTAAAAAAATCAAAAAAGAAATTCTTCTGGGTTCGAAGGCGGAGATTGATTTGGTTTTTCTCTGGGAAGGGTAAAATTGCTGGATTTGGCTTAAATTTGGAGACTTTGAGGATATTTCGTGGTGGGTACTTGGGGAAAGCATTATCCATTTTGAGCTGATACTGGATTCTGATTTTGTGGTCATAATCTTGGTCCTGGGGTTTTTGAAGGTATTTTGTGAAATATATCAAAAGCTCGGAGATTTGGACAGGGTTTTGATGAATCTGGATTTTGGTCAAGGATCGGAGATATAGAAAAGCTTTGTTCTTCTACAGATTCGCTGTTTGGGATTTGATTTGGCTGTTTAGTTCCTAATTGATTAGGTGAGTCACCTTCCTTTGTATTGGTTGGGCAAAGGGATTCTGCGGTTGAGGATTTTGGTGGCTACAATGAGCGGAAGCTTCACTGAGAGTTTCGCCGATGATGGCAAGCTTCTTCTCTGTGTGGCAGAGAATGGCCACTCATTTGAATTTGAATGCAGCGAGTCAACTTCAGTTGAATCTGTGATGCGTTTCGTTGAATCTGTTGCTGGTATTGTCTTCTCTGACCAGCTTCTTCTCTCGCTTGACATGAAACTTGAGCCACAGAAGCTGCTTTCTGCATTTGGACTTCCTGCAAGTGACCGAGAAGTGGTTATTTTCAACAAGGCTATGCTGCAGAGCAACTCTCATCCGCCATCACCGGAAAATGTAGATTTACAAGAAGTTGATGATGCTTTACCACCTGCTTCATTACATGAACATCATCCCTTGGATGATGCATCAGATCCAGCTTTAAAGGCTTTACCTTTGTATGAAAGGCAGTTTCGTTACCATTTCCATAAAGGCCGCGCCATCTATAATTGTACTGTTGTGAAGCATGAGAATTGCGAGAGGTTAACAAGAGAGCAAAAGGTGCAACAGCGGGCTGTTGAAGTTGCTACACGGAACCTGGAACAGTATTACAGGGTGATCTACCAGAACTTTCTTGAATTTATGAAGCGTTATAAGCATCAACACCGCTTCCACTCGGATTTGCTGATGAATTTTGGAAGGGATATTGAGAAATTGAGGTCAGCAAAGATTCACCCTTATCTGCAAACTGATTCGAGGAAATGCTTATTGGACTTTGTCAAGGAAGATAACCTCAAGAAGGCCGTGGAGAATTGTGCAAGCTCTCATAGGCAATTTGAGAATAAGATTGCACAGTTCCAGCAGATGTTTGTTGACGTCAAGCGAAAGGTAGAGGAGTTGTTTGCATGCAGGGCTTCCTTATCAATGAAGAACTTAGAAGTGGCTGTTAAAGATCATGAGCGGTTCATTAATGAGCAAAAGAGCATAATGCAATCTCTCAGGTTTGTTCATATTGTAAACTGGGGACACCTTTTACTTCTCTGTTGAAAATATTATGTTTTTTATTAGTCAATTCAAATGATGAAACTTTTTCCCTTTTTACACAATGGAAATTTCTGCTATCTTACTGTGTTGTATGAATCTTGAAACAGCAAAGATGTCAATACGGTTAAGAAGCTTGTGGATGATTGCATGTCTAGCCAATTGTCGTCATCTCTCCGACCTCATGATGCTGTTTCAGCCCTGGGTCCCATGTACGAAGTGCATGACAAGAATCACCTTCCCAAAATGCAGGCTTGCTATAACTCCATTTCAGAATTACTGGATTTCTGCAAGAACAAGAAGAATGAGATGAACAACTTTGTACACAGTTACATGCAAAAGATAACATACGTCACATATATCATTAAAGATGCTAAGTTACAGTTTCCTGTTTTTAGAGAGGCAATGGTGCGTCAGGATGACTTGTTTGCAGACCTAAAGTTAGTCCGTGGTGTTGGCCCTGCTTATAGGGCCTGCCTTGCAGAGGTGGTGAGAAGAAAAGCCTCTATGAAGCTTTACATGGGCATGGCTGGACAATTGGCAGAGAAGCTTGCTATGAAGAGAGAAACAGAGGTCAGGAGACGTGATGAGTTTCTTAAAACACATGGTTCCTTCGTACCTCGTGACGTGTTGGCTTCAATGGGTTTATATGATACTCCCACTCAGTGTGATGTCAATGTCGCTCCTTATGATACTAGTTTGCTCAATATTGAAATCACAGACGTTGATCGATATGCTCCCGAGCATCTAGTTGGGTTACATTCGAAGGTTGCATCCTTAAGGAGTTCACTGGCCATGTCTAGTGATAGCTCGCTTTCCGCTGAGACTGAGGAGATAGGTATAGACAGTTTGGACAAAGACAATTTTGATGATATTCTAGCAGCCTCTGAATTAGTAGAGATAGCTGGAACCAGCAAGATGGAAGTTGAGAATGCAAAACTGAAAGCTGACCTTGCTTCTGCAATCTCTCGGATTTGTTCATTAGGGCCACAAGTTGAATATGAGGTACTGGATGAAAGTGGAGTAGAAAATTTGCTGAAAAATGCTGCAGAAAAGACAGCAGAGGCATTGGAGGCCAAAGATGAGTATGGGAAACATCTCCTCACTATGCTCCAGGAAAAACAAAGGCACTGTGATTCTTATGAGAAGCGCATCCGTGAACTGGAACAACGTCTCTCCGATGAGTATCTACGAGGCCAGAGTCATGTTAATAATAAGGATGAATCTGACTTAAACTTTATGCACGGAAAAGTTAGTGAATTCAAAGCAGAAGCTTCAGGTGACATAGAAGGCAACAAAACTCATGTATCTGGCTCAGAGCCCATGGATGAGATCTCATGTGTTTCAAATCTTTCTAGCAAGCAGCCATGTAAAGCTCGGGAAGGTATGGATGAGAATATGATGGATTCCTCTCAGCTAAGTCATCCGCTTGACTCATCAATGCTGGAAAGCCAGCAAAACAACGAGAAAGGTGGAAAGGATCATGTGGTGGGGGAAATGGGTGTTTTTCTAAGTAACAGTTCCACAGCCGAGAGCCCACCAAGATCTTTGGATGATAATAAGGCAACTGGCAGAGGTTTAGATGCTAAAGACAGTGATGATATTATCTCGGAACTTAGAAATGAGTTGATGGAAAAGTCTAATAAGCTGAGTGAAACAGAGTCCAAGCTTAATGGTGCTATGGAAGAGGTAGCTGGTCTGAGCAAAGAGTTGGAAATGAATCAGAAGCTTCTTGAAGAATCCCAGGTTTGGTAGCTATTTCATTTTTTTTTGTTTCTCTATTCTCTCCAACTCTGATTTTTATCCATTGGATTGCTAGTTTAGGAGCCACTCTTTACTTTTTGGTGTCTTATCTTTTCACCATTGTCTGTCACTCTTCTGGTTACTGGTCTTAGTGTCGTAGATGTCTAGTTTTTAGTATCCAAGGTGCTGGTCGCAGGACTATATTCTGTTATCTTTAACAGGTAATGATACTTCATGTAAATCATCTGGACTAGGAAGGTTAGATATGCTTTTGCGTTATGCCTAAGCAAGGTGAAGCCAACCAGATCGAAGAGCCACAATTCTAGGCTTTCATGAGTCTTTTTTTTCATCTGAGTGACCAATTATTTAAAGTGTGTTTGTTTATTTCAGTTAGTTACTAATAGAATCTGACTAGAGGGCTGTGAACAATTTTTATGTTTGTGATAATGGTAGATGTTTCGCCTCGAAAGATCTACCTATAGATGGTTCTACCATTTTGATGTCACCAATTTACCTTGCATAATAGGAGCTTTCCCCCCTAAGTTTATCCATTTGATGTGGTAATTATTGCTCTTTCGGCTGTAGATGAATTGTGCACATTTGGAGAACTGCTTACATGAAGCAAGAGAAGAAGCTCAAACCCATCTTTGTGCTGCTGATCGTAGAGCTTCAGAGTATAATGCACTTCGTGCATCAGCTGTGAAGATGCGAGGTCTGTTTGAAAGATTCCGGAGCTCTGTTTGTGCTGGTGGTGGGGTTGCGGCTTTTGTTGACTCTTTGCGTACTTTGGCTCAAGCTTTAGCCAAGTAAGTTCCCGTCTGTACCATTGCTTACTGAAAACATAGCCTTAGTCCTTCCTCATGTTTTTATAGCGGTAGTTGTCCACTTTCAAGCCCTTGTTTCTGAAAATATTTTCTTGGTTTGCATTCCTCCTACTTGGAACTTTCGCAGTTCCATTAGCGACAATGAAGATGATGCTATTGCTGAGTTCCGAAAATGCATCCGAGTCCTGGCAGACAAAGTTAGCTTCCTCTCCAAACACCGAGAGGAATTACTTGAGAAGTGCCGGAATCTTGAAGTTACAAGTGAACAGACCAGAAAGGACTTGGAGGAAAAGAAAGAGCTGGTGAAAACTTTGTACACTAAGCACCAACTTGGGAAGCAGGTAGTCTCCTGTTCTTGCAGTATATGCTTTTGTTGTTTCGTTTGTTGTGTTGCATCTCAAACTCGTTTTTTTCTCTTTTTTTCGGCACATATATTATGTTGGATTCTCCTCGAATTTGAATTACAAAGTTTGTGAACACAGGCAAATAAGGAAAAGATATCATTTGGTCGTCTTGAAGTCCATGAGATAGCAGCATTTGTGCTAAACCAAGCAGGGCGTTACGAGGCAATCAACAGGAACTGCCCAAACTACTACTTGTCCTCTGAATCAGAGGCATTATTCACAGATCACCTCCCAAACCGACCTACATACATTGTTGGACAGATTGTCCACATCGAGCGCCAAACAGTGAAACTGCCATCGCTGCTTTCAGCTCCTGTATCTCTCGAGGCGGGTAAGACTGATCATCTCGGCTCAGACCAGGGGTCGAGAACTCATGCATCGAGTTCAATAATCTCAACATCATCTTCGGCAACAACAACAACAAACCCTTATGGTCTCTCTTCAGGATGTGAATACTTCATAGTGACAATAGCAATGCTTCCTGACACTGCTATTCATCAACAAGCTTCCTGATCCTTTTGCTTGTTCTTAAGGCAGATAGATGTGATGGAAGAAACCCCTCCAAGAAAATGAAAAAAAAAAAAAAAAATGTAAATACTTTTAATTTAAATAACCGGACAGCCCTTTGTATGATTTGTGGGTGTTGGGTTTCATTTATCTCTCTTTTTTCATTTTATATAATCTTATTTCATATCTTTCTTCTTTCTGTACAGCTGATGATCACTGATCTTAGTTTAATCTTTTATCCTTTGTACATATTCTGCTTTTGTTTGAATGCTGTAATAAATGAACATGATATATATAAATGATAAAATGTTAGGATAAATAATGGAATGCCCTCTATTACATCTCTGTAGACTTTTGTTTTATAATGGTGTTGAATATGATATACAGAAATTCATTATCAAAACATGTTTCTTCAAATCCCTTGCTGGGTTTTTAGTCACCAAGAGATCACTTTGATTTACATGAAATAACGGAAAAAGCTACTAAGTTCAGTTTCCTATATACTTGCCAAATCCGGAAAAGAAAAGCGGAAATCTATAAATTATCTATTTATTATATGCATCACCCATCTTCTTCTGAAATGTTGGACAAGAACTTTGGTAAGGATGTGATCCGGGGAAGGTGTAATAGCAAATCGCTGAATGAGTCTTTCCTTAACATACCCTGTGGTTTGCTGCTGGAAGCTGGATCAAGCACTCTGTTGTTGTTGTTGTTGGTGTTGTTGTTGTAGTTATCAGACACAATCCCTTTCGAATCATTGGGTTCAGACTTCAATCCAACCGAGATTTCGGTGTTGACCTGTGAGTTTGCAGCGACGTTGGGATCCTTGTACAGAAGGTTGAACAAAGAATTGACCCTTGGCATGAGAGACTTCTCATCTGGTGTATCGAACTGGATATTATCACTTAGCAACTGCTGTTTCATTACCTCAAATTTCTCCATATGTTCCAGATGATTTCCACCAGCAGAATCAGAGAGAAACCCAACGAAATCACTCACTGACATGGATTGTTGTAGTCCAGGTACTTTTATCTGGCTCGAATCAGGTATGTTTATTGAATCGGATAATAGTGCAACGAAATCACTCACTGACATAGATTGGTGTCGTCCAGCTACTTCATCAACCTGACTCGAATCCGTTGTCGTTTTTGGATCACAAAGAAGTGCAAGGAAATCGCTCAGTGACATAGATTGGTGTAGCCCAGGTACTCCATTCCGACCACAATCCGTTGTGTTTCTTGAATTGACTGCTTCAGAACCCCCAATTCCTTCATTTGCACGAGCATCTATCACTAGAAAAAGAGAAGACACAATTTTAACCTCGCTCAATAGAAGTGAAAAGGAAAAGAGAACTCCAAATAAGAAGCTACAAAAGCAACTAGAACAGGCAGTTATCCCAATACCTGAGCTGGGCGATGGAGCTTCATGAGACAGATACATATGTTCAGATGATGACTGAGCCCCAGCAGGAGATGCTAAATTCTGAGTCCCAGAGATTGACGTACCTGCGCTAAGATTCATATTCCCAAAAGGATGGCCTTTTGTATCACTTGGATCCTCAAAAATAGATTGCCGTGCATCAAAGTAGGGAGAGTCCATAACTATCTCTGGTTGTCGGCTTAGATGGAACAGGCGATGATCACATTGAACAAGCTTTTCGAAATGCTTGTTCATTATCCCTTGAGCACATTGCAGAAAATGCTGCCTAACAGATCACAGGGAGATACAATCATTAGCAGAAGTTAGGACATAGAAAATTATTCAGTCACAAACAGCTAAATTTCAATTACACGAAATCCTTTCCTCGTAAGGGCAGAGAACACAAGAAATGTCTGTACCTGTTCATGCTGGCTTGGCCATCAGTAAAATCTGATGTCGCCTGCCACAAAGTATGTTTTCTAGGCTGTGGATTTGTTTCCCGGAAAAATAAGGGCTGCCTAGCAAGCTGAAACATAAAGAGACTAAGCTTAAAGTTGAATAAGAGCATAGGATAAGCAAATGAAAAGAGTATGAGTGAATCTGTACCACGAGAGTCAATGTTCCAGGTCCATCTTCAGGACAATTTGCCTTCAAAGCCATAATATCTGACCATTGGATCTCAATTTTACTCTTAAGACCTTGTTCCAACACTTCCCAAACAAGTTTGTGTTTCGCAAAGTAACACTTTGCCACCAAATCACCTTCATACCTCGATTTATACTACAAATCAAATAGAAACCAAGTCAAGTCAGATTTTGAAAGCATCCATATTATCAAAAACGAAACGAAAAACTGTCCGGTGCTCACCTCCCACTGCCCAATCTTCAAAACCGAAGCAGGGAAATTGGAAGCTTTCAGCTTCTCGATACTTCCTGGCGCCAAATTTGCTCCAACCGATGCAGCAGACATACCTTTACTTTCTTTCTTAACAACAGAGCCAACTGAACCAGCTTGCAGCGTTTCACCTTTTGGGTCGCCACTTTGCGTTAGCCTCATCTGAATCAAATCCAACAAAGATGGACTCTTCCTAAGGTTCAATCCAAGAGGACTCGGCTCATCAAGTGGGTTATACTTAGCCGGTGCCATTGTCGATGAGCTCGTCCCAGAGCTCCATAACTAATTCGTTACAAGGATTAAACAAAACAGATACATCAGGAAAAATGATCCATTCAACACAAATTCAAGAAATTACAACCGACAAAAAAAGCACAAAAGCATCGTTTAACATAGCTAAAACATGCAATCTTCATAAATATTTTAAAAAATTTGAGATCTTACAACCATCAGTGCGACAGTATTCAACATAATCAATTTCCTCATAAAAAGACGTATCAATTCGATTGGAAACTAACAATTTCATATCAAATTATCGAAGAAACAAAAACAGATCAGCTAAATCTGAAATAAGAAAAAAAAAAGAATCAAACCCTAGATCGTTTGTTGAGAGGACCATGCGCTTCTTCTAATTCATCTTCCACGATCTCTAACTTCACCGGTAACTCATCCCGACACTTGGCCGCCAATTCAGACTCCGGTCTCATAATACCCCCAGATTTCCTCATTTCCACCATCCACAAAACCCCTTTCTCAACGGAATCAAATCCCAAAACAATTCGGATAACGAAATCACGAAAACAACAAAAAGTACGAATTTTTTTCACAGAGGATTATCTGGAAACGCGAAAGAGAATCAATCAACAAACCCTAGAACTTAGAGTTAAAACATTTAAGGGATCTCTCTCTCTCTCTCTCTCTCTATTTGATCGACAACAAAAAAAAGGATTCCCTTGGCGGCTGAGCGACGCGAGTGTCCCGCGATTCAAATACACGCGCTTTCTTTATTTGACTAAAAAAGAAGATTGGAGTGATTTGAAATTCCCAATTTAGCCACAGAGTTAGGCGTATTGAAGGAGGGTAGTATAGTCATTTCGGTTTTTCTATTAAAATATTTAGTTGATTCGCTGTCGAACAGCCAGTAGTTCTTTGATTATATTGGGTGGGTCCCATATTTGCTTGTTGTTTTGACGGCTATAGATAGAAGATTGGCCACGTGTTACTCGCCTTTCCTCTTTATTAATTACCTTTATTTTTTTGTAATAAGTCACTAGTCAAAGTATGAGTTCTTAAGCCACTTATGGTAATGAGTTAATTGGTTGAATAAACAAAATCAGATTTGAAATTTGCTGAATATGGTAATCAAGCAACTATGATGGGGAGCTGCTACTCTAAGATTTTATTTCTATCATTATGTTTTGTGGTAAATATTGTTACCTTAGATGAATAAAGTGTACCTATTCCACTATTACGAATTTGAGAAAAGTTTGAAAGAAAAGTTATTTATTATTTTTTTTGGTCAAGGAAAGAAAAGTTATTTAAACCAGTTAATGATATGACATTGGGAGAAATTTGAGTTTTTAGGTGATTTTAATAATTTTGTGTGTTTCTAGAAAGTTTTTCTACAATCCCATTTAAGACCATGAAATTAAACTCTTTGTACTTTTAACTAAGAGATCATTTAACATCCTTTGAAATCTTAAAATTCAAAATTTTAAAATATTTTTAATAACAATAAATTTGAAATTATTTTTCCAAATTACTTGTTCAATAACACTAGATTTTAATAATTTTTAAAAAAATACATGATTCAATAACATAGGATTGACAAATTAAAAAAATAACTCTACATGCTAGATGAAATACATCCCAAAAATAAAGTTCGAACAACATTATATACAAATTGATTAAGTTGTATTGGTCTAATATAACTATCTTAACCAGACATATTACAAAAAAAAAAGCCCGGTCCACACACTCTAATAAAAACTACTAACACGACGCAAGAGATGAGCCATATTCATCTTTGAGCGGTTGATTATATGGCTTGAGCTGTTAACTCCTACATCTACGTATACATGTTATGTTTAAATGAACCAAGTGTTAATTAATTTTAACGAATAATGCATTCTCGAATAACGAATAATCCTGATTTGTCAATGAAATTCTTATCATACCTGATAAAGACGAGATTAAGATTGTGGTGGAATACAAATATGACAAGACTATATACATCGCGGAAGTCACCAAAACACACGTGAGATATAAGACTGAAATGATTAAAATCCATATGACAAGAGAGAACCGAATGGCCAGACGGTGGAGAAACATTCATCAATGCCATTGAAGATCCGCACAATTGTAGCGTAGTTGGAAACATAGTCAATTCTTGACATGTAAGATTTTTTTTAACCACGAAATTTCACTTTTGAGTATAGGGATGCTTCGGTTAAGATTGTTTTTTCAGCTCTAAATGAGAAAGATGGTGAGTCAAAATTTTGTTTCCCAATTTGTAGAATTAATTTCTCGAACGATTTATCATAAGCCAACTTGATATCTCTTTCACCTTAGATTTGATCATTTATAATAAAATTCGACAAACCCAATATATAATTTATATGAATTTGGTAATTTTTTGCTTTTTTTTTGGGGTCAAATATGTATTTGGTAGTTTTGTATTAAATAGCTATTACATTCGCTGCCAACTAATCAAAATTGTTTACTAATTTGTAATCACTATATCAAGTGATGGTACCAAGTTTAGCACCTATCATCAAGATCTGACCCAGAGCTTTGCTAAGAGAGTAACAGATTAAGCCCACAAAGTTAGTCTTGGCCCAACAAACAAGTTCAGCTCAGGCCCACGATGTTTAAGCCGGCCTAGCAAGCTCCAAGGAAAAGAGAAAGTATCAATACGTATAATGAAAACTCACGTAGAAATAGGAGATTTTCCGTATTTCCTTAGCGTTTATTTAACTGTTTTATACTCGTATAAATATACAATGTTATTCTCTTTGAAAAAGATCTACAACTTTTATCAATACAAAGATATAATGCTTATTCTCTTTATCGTCTTTGATATTCTCTAGCTTTTACTTAGAAAACCTAACTCTTAATTGTTTAGGAAGGATCTGAATTGTGAAGAATATCCCACATTCGAAAGATAAAGGGATCTTAAGCAATATATAAGGGACATTGGCTAATCCACTAATATCCAATTGATTCCGAGTTGGAAGTCCATGAAATTTAACATGGTATCAGAGCCCGAACACATGTTCCCCACCCGAACCAAAATCAATTTAACTCATCAAAAGACTCTCGATTGATCTAACCCGAAATTGGTACTATAATGGGATATTGCCGAAAGTAATGGCTAGACGAGTCATTATTTCGTAGGAACTCGTGAAGAATATCCCACATCCGAAAGATGAAGGGACTTTAAGCAATATATAAGAGACATGAGCCAATCCACTCATAACCAGGACCGGCCCTGAAACTTTGGGAGTCTAAAGCCAAAAAAAAAAATTGAGGTTTTATAGACAAATTTTTAAAAACAACACCAAATATGACTTAAAATTTTTGGAGGGCCTTTTGTTACAAAATCCGATTAAATTGGGGGTTTTTTTTAATATTAATTAACTTTAGAAATTTTGGGGGCATGGTTCATCTCGCAGGGCTTAGCGCCGGCAGGGCTCAGCACCGGCAGTGCTCATAACCAATTGATTTTGAATAAGAAACCCATAAAACTTAACATGAATATCTTATGCAATCCGAATTCACCATTAACCAATATAATTTACTTAACTTCTTGAAACAATAATCCTTCACTTCTACAAATTAAACTCTTAAATCTACAACTAATATACGTATCATATTCGCTGCCAACTAATCAAAAATATTTTAAAGAAGTACTCATCTGTAATCCCTATATCAACCATATAATTCACTTAATATTTCTTGAAATTACAATCCTGCACTTCTATTGACTCGTACATCTACAAATAATGTACGTGATGCTTTTAAAAGAAGATAAATTTTGAGAATTGCCATTTTTAAAGTGTCATTTTTTAAAAATGTTTTTTTTTTCAAAATCTTTACAAAAATACTATTTTTTCAAAAAAAATATTTATTATATAATTTATTCATTTATATTTGGGTTAATTATATTGTATTAAGATTTAGTTTTGAGGGTTTATGGTTTGTTAGAAATCAAAACATTTTTTAAAAGTTAAATTTTAAGATTTTGACATTAAAAATCTATAATTAGTGGTATTTTCTTAAATAAACAACCAATAATTACATTTTTTAAAATAAACACACTACAAATAATATTTTTGCAATTTTCCCTTTAAACAAACTAGTTGTTGTTAACATATTGGAAGGATTCCATATTTGTTTTTTGTGGCTATGAATAAAAGATTTGCAACGTGTTACTCGTCGCTTAATTAATTATTATATTTTTCTTGTAGTCACTACTAGTCAACAATGTTCACTTGTGGTAATTAATATAAATTAAATACAATCTTATCTTAATCTTACACAAACGAAACCAACTTTTTGTAAACTAAAATTGCCAAAAGTTGAACAAGATAAAAAGTGAAAGTATATATATATGCTTTAAAAATTATTTATTTTATAAAGCTACTGGAATAAACAAAAATCTTAGTTCCGACCTTGAATTCCCATTCTATTTGTGGTTAAGAATAGAACAAGGCTTCAAAATTCCTGTTTAAAACAAACAAAAATGGAATGAAATTTCTTGAATTTCTGTATTAGACTAATAAAACATATTATCAAGTGATTAATAAATGTAATACATAATAATACAAATCCGTAAAATTGGAACATACTATTTTTTTTCAAAAATAAAAAGATAGCAAATTTCCAAAACTAAAATACCATGTCGTATTTCGATGATAAATTTTCAGAACTTATATTAAGTTTCCTTGCATTTTAATTTGGTACTAGATAATCACCCGTGTTATACGCGAATTAATTGATTAACAAGTAAATCAATATTTTTTGTTTAAAAAATTAATCTATAGTTATTCAGAAATTATTATACGAAATCAAAAACTCGTTTAAATATATATATATATATATATATATAAATTTTACAAATATTTTGTATAGAAATGTGTCCCATCCGTGAAATATTTGAAAACAACGGATTTTTAAATTCTTAGTCATTATATATCACTTATTAATAAAATATATTTGAATACTTATTTTAGGCAAATTTATAAATACTTTAATGTGTTTGGCAATTGAGATTATAGTAAATGAGAATAAATTATTTGGAATTAATTATGTGTTTGGTAATGATTATAGAGAAATTAAATAAATAAATAAAAAATTGAGAAAAATTGTGAGAGTGAGAGCAAAATTGATCTCTAATATTTCTTATTTAATATATAGAAGATGAGAATAAGTTATTTGGAATTAATGTGTTTGGTAATGAATATAGAAGAATTAAATAAAAATAAAATAAAAATAAAATAAAAATTAAGAAAAATTGTGAGAGTGACACAAGCAAAATTGATCTCTAATATTTCCTTTTTAATATATAGAGGATAATATGATATATCATCACTCTATAAATTAAGATTACAAAAAAACTTGAAAATGATTATGATCCAACGATATTGATGAATGTTATAGGTCCTGTATCTGCGGACGTCCCTCTCCTATGGAATGGTACAAATGGAGAAAAAGAAGAGAAAAAATGACTATTGGCTATTCTTGTCAAATTATAAGTCACACAAAAACAAAACAAAACAAAACCAAATAAAACAGAAATACCCTCTTGTGATTTCTTTTTCCTCATCTATTTTTTTGTGTGTATGTGTGTGGGATTTATTCTGTTTATTCTTGTTTCAACCTGATCCTCAACCTTCATTAAAAAAGAAAAAAAAAATTTGAGGAAAGAAGGAGAAGAAAGAGCAATTTGTAAATGGAGGATGATATAGTAGTACCCTTAAACGTTCCTTGATCCTTCTTCATCTTTAAGATCGATCTTTCCTTAGAAGAATATAATGCCTGTGCCAGATCCACGGGCGGGACAGGCATTCATCTGTCTCATTACCTTATTTCTTTTCCTATCAATCGCCGTAGGAGGCGGTTGTCTAATTGCATACACAATCCTTCCTTACCCTCCAATTTGGCTCTCTTACCTCGGCATTTTCTTTGTTTGTCTCCCTTGGTTCTTCTGGCTCCTAACCTTTTCATACCGCATTGTTTCACGCACTTTTGGATTTAGGATGGTTATAGGATCCGGTGGTAATAATAACAACGCCAATGGAGAGTCCATGCCGCGAGACCTTGACCCTCCCGAGCAATCTTTAGAGCCTCCTGATGATGATCCAGAGGCGGTAGCTCATCCAGCAGGCCAAGTCCTAGTGTCTATGGAAGGGAACCAATCGAAGAAACGAATGTCAACCTCCAGCAATTCTACTATCGGTTCGCATGAAAGCGAGATGCCACTAGCCATTTCTATGGGATCATGATCGTCATATATGATACCAAAAGGGATCTTGCTATACATAGCGTCAAGGACGAAGATGCTAACCAGATTTTTAGCCTATTGAAAAACCACGGGGAATTTTGCTTTCTTATTTATTTATTTATTTTTTTTTTATTTTGTATTTTATACAGATAGATTTGTAGATTCAACGAAAAGGAAGTTTACACCTTTTGCCACCACCATAGTTTTTCCTCAAACCCAAACCCCAAAAGGTTCGATATGGTTTCTTAGTATTTGTTTTAACATCAGAAGAGGATTTTTGTTATGTGAGGGTATAGTTTGAGATGTTTTTGGCGTAAAGGATTTTATATATAGGGTAGATCAACATCTAAGATTCATGAAAGTTATGTAAATTTGTATATATCTATAACTAGTGTGGTTATATATTTCTCTTGCGGAGTCTTGGATTTTAGGGCTAACAATTTATGGTTCCTCAGCTTGACGTACAAGCCAAGCTATCGGATTGTTGAGTATCAAATGCTGGTATCAACAGATGGGTTACTTTACTGTTTACGCAACGATGTGATGATCTTGAGCAACAGATAAAAAACTAATCTGAAAGCTGATTGAACCACAAAATTCATTTTTTTATTTGTATTTGGCGAGTAATATGCGTGATTTTCTTTTTGTTAAAAGGTATGTAAATTTTAAAATGTATTACAAGCTATGATTCATGCAGTAATTGTTCAAATATTAAACAAGTGGAGCATAGTTTGCATAGTAGAGAAGATGCATACATTTAGGAAACATATGTGTAAACCAATCAAGCCTTACTCTCTTAATAACCCATGCACAATTGTATTAATTTTCGAGAGATGCAATTCAGTTTACAAAAAAGGTATGTGCAGCTTAACCATATTATGATTTTGAATGATATAAATATATATAGAATCTTTATAATTATTAGAACTATCCGAGTTTTAAGACATTATCTAAGAAATTTTTTTAGTATAATAATCAAAGATAAATTTTATTATATAAAGTTTGATGCGTCAAACGTAATAACTAATAAGATCGTGATAAGTGTCACCCGATCGATTAGATTTTAACATATGTTAAAAAAAGTATTTAAATTTTGTCACATATATCATACAAATCTTATTTATTTTTAAAATTATATATTTGTATTTATCAAAAATAAATATATATCAAGATTATTCTTTAGTATTAGTAATACATGTGTAAAATCTTTTTAGTTCAAATAGACTTAGGTTTACATATCCAAATCGTTATAAATTATAATATTTTTTCCTTATATAATAAGCATTTGTGCTCTCTTAATCTTCTCATCAAACCATTTTAAATTTCAATAATCTCTTCCACAAATTTTATTATAATTTTTTCATTAAAAAGTAACATCAATTATCTTCTTATTCGATAGGTGAGATATGATGCATCCTGAAAAAGCTCCAGGTCCTGACAGGATGATAGCATTGTTTTTCCATCATTCGTGGCATAAAATTAAGGAAGACATAGTACATTTGGTAAATAATTTTCTCCAGACAGGCCGTTTTGACCAACGACTGAATATGACAAACATTTGTCTTATCCCTAAAACGGATAGACCTACTAGAATGATGGAACTGAGGCCGATTAGCCTTTGTAATGTGGCCTATAAAATCATATTAAAGGTCATGTGCCAGAGGCTGAAGAGAATTCTACCATACTTGATATCTGAAACCCAATTGTCTTTCGTGGCAGGACGCCTAATTATGGATAATATTTTGATCGCTCAGGAAATGTTCCATGGGTTGTGGACAAATAAGGCATGTCAAACCAAATTTATGGCAGTTAAAACTGACATGAGCATGACGTATGATCGGGTAGAATGGGTTTTTATTGAATCCCTTCTTCGGAAAATGGGATTCGCAGAAAAGTGGATTTCATGGATGATGTGGTGTGTCTGTTCGGTCGAGTATAAAGTTTTTCTCAACGGACAGCCAAAAGGACAGATTATACCGCTCCGAAGGTTAAGGCAAGGAGACCCCTTATCTCCTTATCTTTATATTTTGTGTACGGAAGCACTTATTGCCAATGTACGGAAGGCAGAGTGAGAAAAAAAAACTATCCGGCTTGAGAGTAGCACGGGCGAGTCCGGCTATCTCGCATCTGCTTTCTGTTGATGACAGTCTATTTTTTTGGAAGGCGACGAAGGATGAATGGTTGGTTCTCCATGGTATACTTACGGAATATGAAACGGCATCTGGTCAACAGATTAATTTCTCGAAATCTTCCATCCAATTCGGACATCGGGTGGATCCACTGGCTAGGGAAGAAATCCATCAACTTTCTGGAATAACAACGGTTGGAGGGATGGGTACATACTTGGGCATTCCGGAGAGTTTGGGGGGAGCAAAGTCCCAGGTTTTCGCGTTTGTACGGAAGAGGCTCGAAAATAGAATAAATGGATGGACTTCCAAATTTTTATCAAAAGGGGGAAAGAGGTTCTTATAAAATCGGTGGCGACAGCTTTACCAACTTATGTTATGTCTAGCTTTCGGGTGCTGAAAACCATAACCACAAAATTAACTAGTGCGGTCGCACAATTTCGGTGGAGCTCCAATGGTGGTCAACGAGGAATGCATTGGGTTGCTTGGGAAAAATTATGTAGAGAAAAGCAGGATTGAGGCCTCGGTTTCAGGACAATTGAGGCTTTTAACACGGCTTTATTAGCCAAACAACTTTGGCGTCTAATGGAGAATCCAAAATCGTTGTTTGCCAAAGTTTTCAAGGGATGGTACTATCAAAAATCCAATCCGATGGATTCCGGCACCTCGTACTCTCCATCTTATGGGTGGAAGAGTATAATCTCGGCTAGACCCCTGGTTAGAAAAAGGCTCATCAAACGAGTTGGATCAGGCTCCTCCGTCTCGGTATGGAGGGATCTTTTGTTACCAGCTCAACCGCCTCGGGCAGCCACTTGTAAAACTATTAACTATTACCCATCTTTCATGGTTGATATAATGCGTTTTTGGCGCATTCAAACATTTGTTTTGTAGGTTTTTATCGAGTCTTTTGCTTTACTTTGAGTCATTTTAGGTCAAAATGAGGCTGAAATGGAGGATTGGAACTCACAATGTGACTTGGCGAAAAAAGAGGGAAATTGGATCTTTTTGAAGATTCTGAAGAAAAGGAGCACCCGCTCCCGATCACTAGACCTGCTCCGTAGAATATCCGGTTTTGGAAATTTTCTTTAAACCTATTTTTGCCACCTAGGGTTTCCCTAATCAATCTTAGCCACCCCAGACCCTTGTTTAAGGATATTTTCGATCTCTTTTCAAGGGAGGCAGAAAATAACAGAGAGAACACGTGAGAGAGAGATTTGATACATTGCTTTGAGTTTTTGTGAGATTTAAAGATTGTCTTCCATCCTTTGGAGAAGATTTCTAAACTCTTTACCTTTTTCATTAATTTATCTATGAATTCTTTTATCTCACTTGCTGTGTTTCGATCTATCATGTGCGCGTAATCTCCCAAGTTATGTTAAGGGTTCGATGGGATTAGGGATTTGGGAACTAAGCATAGATAAGATTTGAAATATATTTGATATCTCCACCTATTGTTGTTCTTAATGCCTAGACTAGCTTGATTACCTAGCCTTTGATTTTAGGTTTAATTTACTCATCAAAAGTGCTGTGAATTACTTGAATTAACATAAATGGGCGATTCGTCCTTAGCCAACGACAGTTGAAGTTAAGGCGACTTGTGAACAAATCGATCCTACAATTTTAATGCTCATCATTCTTTGTAATCTCAAACGAGAGTTTAGGGTGTTAGATTGATTGATGAAGTGGTTGATGCCACGACAGTGGATCCTCTTATTTTTATGGTTGAGTTCTAGATTGGTTCTTAATTGATATCCTGAATAATTGCTTGGTTCTAGATGACCTAATCCTTGAGATACTTTCCCTTGATCTAACGCATTTCTCATAAATTGTTTAAACCGAATTTACTTTAATTGCTTGATTAATCGTGACAACTTAAACCCACTTGATTGCTTAGCTGAATTGGTATTGCATAAGATTAGAGTGTATTGCTGGTCCCTTTGAACGAACCTACCTATTCTACATCGAGTTAGTGATTCTAGGTTTGAAATATAAACCAGGTAAAAAGAAATTTTCATCAATGGTTAATCACCTAATTGATCCACCGACGAGAACATGGAATATGGCTTTGATTAATGCGATCATCGTGCCCGAAGATGTGGACATCATTCGCACTATTCCGGTCAGTTCCATACTCATACCAGATTCGGTAAGCTGGTACCACACAAAATCAGGAAAATACACGGTTAACTCGAGTTACCAAATAGAGAACAACACTATGTTTTCTGATCAACACATACCTGCGAGACCCACGATTAGGTTGCTACAAGCACATGCATGGAAAATTAAATGCCCTTTGAGCTACGACATTTTATGTGGCAAGTTATTATGGGATGTCTTTCAATGTGTGCAAATTTGTATAAACGGGGAATTAGGTGTGACCCGCAGTGTACTCGGTGTGGATTGGAAGAGACAATTAATCACGCTATTTTTGAATGCCATCCCGCCTTTCAGACATGGGCCATATCGAACACTCCTACGGCACCAGCTGTTTTTCCAGTATCAGGAGTTTATACTAATATGGATTTTCTGTTTTGGCGGGTACTTCCTGGATATCCAGAGATGATATTTCCATGGATTCTCTGGTATATTTGGAAAGTCCGAAATGATAAGGTTTTCTGCGGACTGGATGTGGATCCTACCATTGTTTACCGTAATGCAGAGGCGGAAGCGGAAGCTATGGCATGGGAGCAAGCTCAATCTGAGGACTTACCCCAACTTCCAGTACACATGGAGGTCGTATCCACTCCTCCACATTATCACGGGATGAAATGCTATATTGATGGTTCCTGGAAGGATACATATCCTGCATCGGGCATAGGTTGGTTTTCTTTCCTAATTGATGATACGGCAATTCTAATGGGGGCCCGAAACATGAGACGAAGCATGTCTCCCCTGCATTCAGAGGTTGAAGCGTTAGTATGGGCTATGTAGTGCATGCTCTATGAGCAGAAGACAGAGGTAGCGTTCGTTTCTGATTGTTCTGACTTGGTGAAGATGGTGTCTACACCGAAGGAGTGGCCAGCCTTTGACGTATACCGTCAAGAAATACAGAAGTTAAAGGAGAAGTTCATCTACTTTTCGTTATCATTCATCACGTGCAGTCTCAATTCCAGGGCCGATAGGCTAGCGAATTGTGCACGTGGAGTTAGTCACAATGTTACTTTTGTAAGTTCTTCACCGCCACCTTGGGTAACCAACTGGTGGTAAGGTCTATATTGTTGTTGACAAAAAAAAAATTCATTCAACAAAATATTTTAGTCACCAATATTTAATTACTATATTATTTTAAAAATACACTCAAGAACATATTAGAAACATTATTTTTTTTTGCAAATTAAAATGAATTAAATCGTACGAGGGAAGAGTCTTAACCCTAAGAGAGTCTAAACCCTAACAGGCTAAACAAAAGTATGGTTTGATTCTATTTAGCTATAGAAAAAATGGGTTGTATATGTAGCGTTCGGTTAATTTTGGCGTGTGCGTCATTCTCACGTCGCGTTTCCTCTTATCATATTACTTTGTACAAGCATTTATATCATATGATCGCGATCATTATTTAAGCTGATTTCTAATACAATTTAGTTTTATAGAATAATTCATTCAACAAAATATTTTAGTAACCAGTATTTAATTATTATATTATTTTAAAATATACTCAAAGAACATATTAGAAACAATAATTTCGAATATGTCAAATTTCGTTGTCTTTGTGATGGATCGCATAGGGACAACTTCTTGGTTGGTATATGTTGCTGTTTTTTAATGTTTCTTTTGGTTTATCGATTTTGTGTATTTGATATTCTTACAAATAGGTTTTTGATTCGTTATAACATATCCTATATAGATTTGAATGGGCAAATTATTCATGTTTTGGTAAATTTGATACATGGGAAGAGGATCAAAACGATGCTCATTGTGGGGGTCGGATTCCACCACGGTAAGATCAAACCGGGAAAACGACCAAGTATGAAACTAGATGAGAAACGACTGCTCGGCCTGGTTATCCAATACCCGACGAGGTGGCTTACCGGATGAGTCAGCGACATGACAATGCCATCGGAGCGGCGAAGCTGTGGTGTTAAGCCCGTCAAGTCTGGAAATATCACTTGGAGGGAAAGACAAGTTCGAAATGAAGTCCATTAGCAGAGTCGATAACGAGACAAGCCAAGCCCAAGACATGGCAAGATGGGCCGAGCAGGTTGGCGCAGCCCACTCCGCGCAGCCGACTTTGAAGATAAGGAAGACTTCCTTATTTTTCTAAGGTGACTTCATTGACCTAGGACTATATAAGCAAATGTAAACCCTCTTAGAAGGGGATCCGAAATTCTGGACACAAAACTCTTGTATTCCTAAGTTTTACGAAAACAGCAATAAAAACCTAATTTCAATCTCTTGTTCTGTGATTTCGCACTTTGAAGACTCCATCCCTCTTAAACCCTAAACAAATCTAACTGTGCGATTCCACCTTCCACAGTTTGGCGCCGTCTAAGGGGACAAGACAAAAGAGATCTTCTTACTCAAGGAAATCACCACACAAACGAACCAAAGATGACTAACGAACGCACCGACAATTTCGACCTCAACCGCGTCGACCAGACCGCCGACGGTTCCGGCAACAAGGAGGGCGACGCCAACATCGCTACAGATATGACACAAAACCCCAACCAGGCCGCAACGGACGCAGCGCTTGCACTGGAAGTGCTGAACCAGATCAAGGCATCGATGGACGCGATGCTCAAAAGGCAAGAAGATCAAGAGAAGGTGAACGCTTCGGTCAACAACAGACTGGACACCCTCGCTTCGGCGGGCCGAGGCCGAGGCCAAACCATGCTTAAGCGGCTCAGAGAGCAACTCATCCCAACCAACCTCTTCTCAACACCAGAGGGCGCGCTAAGAACTCGGACTTTCCTGCCGCTATACAACAGCTCAGAGACAGGCGAAGAAAGCAACGAAGGGCGTACAACCCGACCGCTCGATAAGAATACGCGTCCCGCTGATGGACCACCACATGTCGTCAACCTAGACGAGGAGCAGCCAACCGAGGCCGATCCAGGAAGACGAACCGACATGAGACGCACCGCACCAGCCGATCCCCACTCGGTGGAGCGTACTGAAGCGCCGAGATGCGTCGATCTGCGGCAGTGAGCAGGGTGACCTCGATGGCATCAGCGACGAGGATCTCTACTGGATCCAGCAGCTAGACAATCGACGCGATGAGGCATTGCGTGCCCAGAAAGCTGAGATAGCCGAGATGCGCGCCAGGATGGAGCGAACGGCCGAAGATATGAAGGCGGTTCAATCTCAGATGCACAGGGCTACGAGCAAAGTACCCCAGCTCGATCTGGTGCTGGAAGAGGCGCAGAACACTCCTTTCACAGCGACAATCACTAAGGTTCGGGTGTCAGATCCAGGAAAGATAAAACTGCCAACCTAGGAAGGGATAAAACCGCCTTCGCCATAGCTATGGGCCGAGCTAACTTCCGGGCAGAGGAGAAGGACGCAGGACAGTGCCTTTTGTTCGTCGAACACCTGAAGGGGCCTGCTCAACATTGGTTCTCTCGGCTAGAGCCAAACTCCATCGATAATTTCAAGCAATTAACGGAGGCGTTCATGAAGCAGTACGCCATGTTCATGGAACGCCAAACCGAAGACGCCGACCTTTGGTCTCTAAACCAAGGACAAAACGAGTCCTTAAAGAGTTTCATTGACCGTTTCAAAGCGGTACTATCAAAGGTCCGATGACTAAATGACAACGGTGCCATCCAAGCCCTGAAGAAGTCGTTATGGTACGAGTCTGATTTCAGAAGAGAGATCGCGGTAAACCGCCCTCTCACGATACAAGACGCCATGCACCGCGCTACTGAGTTTGCAGCAAACAAAGAGGAGGTGAGAATCCTAGCTCAAAAGCATGCGAAGACCAAGCCTGCAAGCCAGCCCAATGCGGCGCAAACGCAAGGGCAAACTGGAAGCAAGAAAGCAGCTCAAAATCCTACCTTCGTACAGCACGAAGGAGGCTTCCGAGGAGCTCATAACTACCAGATCGAGTCATCTGGATTTGGCAGAGGCCGAGGACGCGGCCGCGGCCGAGGAAGAAGTAACACTTGGGTGCGAGGCCAAAGCAACTACGATGAAACGGCATACTGCGAATTTCGCAACATCGCAGGTCACTCTACCGCCAACTGCCGCGGTCTCGGCTTAAAGCTCGCAGCGAAGCTAGCAGAAGGAAAACTTGGCGGCAACGTAAGCATAAAGGATTTCGAGATAGACGCCGGTAATGACAACCCTGATCGAACGGATGGCGATAACCAAAAACGAGGAAGGGGAACCGACGAGCAACCGCCACGCGAACCAAGACAGCGGATCAACATGATCATGGGCGGGTCTCGCTACTGCTCGGATTCGGTGTCGTCTATCAAGGCTTTCCAGAGACGGGCCGAAGTCAGCATCAACTTCTCAGCACCTTCTTCCCTCCCAAACGACGTGATCACCTTCAAAGAGAAGGAAACAGCGGGTATCGACCGCCCACACGACGATCCACTTGTCGTCGAATTAATTATCGACAATCGCGACGTTGCAAGGATCTTGGTGGACACTGGCAGCACGGTGGACGTCATTTTTCGCGATACTTTGAGAAGGATGAATATCGATCTGTCTTCAATAAAAGCATTTCCTAAGCCCCTAACAGGTTTCTCCGGAGACACAACAATGACAATGGGTACTATCAAATTGCCGGTGCTGGCCGGCGGGGTAATGAAAATAGTAGATTTTTCCGTAGCAGATCAGCCAGCAATTTATAAAGTTATAATGGGAACTCCATGGCTGAATTCCATGCGCGCCGTGGCATCAACTTACCACCTCTGCCTTAAGTTCCCCACCCCGCAAGGAATGAAGACTATTCTCGGCAGCCAGAAGGAGTCCCGCATGTGTATTATGGTGGAGCACAAGCACCGACACCCCGTCACCATAATGACTGCCGAGGAGAAGCATAAGAAGATAAAGACAAATCGAGAACCGGTGAAGAAGCTCTCTAAGCTTCTATAGCAATTACAGATCGACAGGGATCACATGGCAACAGAACGACCAACGTGCGACCCCGTCGTATCGGTCTGTATTGACGATGCTAATCCAGAGCGGTGTGTCGAAGTCGGGGCTGGACTTGACCATGACCTAAAGCAAGAACTCGTCTCTTTCTTGAAAAACAATACCAACACATTCGCATGGACGGCAGAGGACATGCCTGGAATTGACATCACGATAACGAGTCACGAGCTGAACGTCGACCCCACTTTTAAACCAGTAAAGCAGAAGCGCCGAAAACTCGGGACCGAAAGGGCGAAGGCTGTCAACGATGAGGTAGCACGCCTCTTAAAGGTCGGCTCAATCCAAGAAGTGAAATATCCCGATTGGCTCGCCAACCCAGTTGTCGTCAAGAAGAAAAACGGAAAATGGCGAATTTGCGTTGATTTCACTGACCTCAACAAGGCATGCCCGAAAGATAGCTTCCCACTCCCTCACATTGACAGACTGGTCGAAGCAACGGCGGGGAACAAACTCTTATCATTCATGGACGCCTTCTCGAGATACAATCAAATTATGATGAATCCAGACGACTGCGAGAAAACCGCCTTCATCACAGATCGCGACATTTACTGTTATAGGGTCATGCCCTTCGGCCTCAAGAATGCCGGCGCCACTTACCAGCGTCTGGTCAACAAAATGTTCGCTAGCCAACTCGGAAAGACAATGGAAGTCTACATCGATGACATGCTAGTAAAGTCTCTGGAGACGAAAGATCATATTTCGGACTTGGCAGAATGCTTCGACCAGCTCAACTTACATAACATGAAGGTTAATCCGACAAAGTGCCGGTTTGCAGTCACTTCAGGCGAATTTCTTGGCTACTTAGTTACCCGCCGCGGCATTGAGGCAAATCCAAAGCAGATTGACGCCCTCATCGAGATGGCCTCGCCAAAAAATAAACGAGAGGTGCAGCGACTTGCAGGAAGAGTGACCGCCCTCAATAGGTTCATTTTCCGCTCTACGGACAAGTGTCTACCTTTCTACGATGCCTTCCGAAAGATAAAACATTTCGAGTGGACTGACAAGTGTGAGGCGGCGTTCCAGCAACTGAAGAAGTATCTAGCCACACCTCCTGTCCTTGCTAAACCAGTCGAAGGGGAGCCATTGTTCCTATACATCGCGGTATCTCCGACAGCAGTAAGCGGCGTACTGGTTCGCGAAGAACTCGGCGAGCAGAAGCCCATCTTTTATGTTAGTAAAACCCTTACTGATGCTGAAACACGGTATCCACAAATGGAGAAGCTAGCACTGTCCGTTCTCATGTCCTCTCGGAAGCTACGACCATATTTTCAATCCCATTCGATATTTGTCCTAAGCACGTTCCCACTGCAATCAATCCTTCACAGTCCAAGTCAGTCTGGCAGACTTGCCAAGTGGGCCGTCGAGTTAAGCGAGTACGACATCGAGTATCGCGGTCGGTCCTGTGCAAAGTCTCAGGTGTTGGCCGATTTTATAATTGAGCTTCCGGAGGAACGCGGTACCGACGAGAAACAAGACTCGCCTTGGGACCTCCACGTCGATGGTTCGTCCTGCAAGAGTGGCTCCGGAGTGGGGATACGCCTGACATCACCATTCGGTGAAATACTAGAACAGTCATTTCGTCTAAACTTTCCTGCGTCAAACAATGAAGCCGAATATGAGGCCCTCATTGCCGGTATAAAACTTGCCCACGGACTTCGCATCGAACGAGTAAACGCTTTCTGCGACTCGCAGTTAGTCGCCAACCAGTTCAACGGATCGTACGCAACAAAGGACGACCGCATGGAAGCCTACTTGAAACTGGTTAAGGAGATGGCCTCGCAATTCACACACTTTTCATTGACTCAAATTCCGAGAGGCGAAAACACTAATGCCGACGTCCTGGCAGCCCTTGCGTCTACATCTGACAAGGGTTTGCGGCGCTTCATTCCGGTGGAGTTCATAGAGCCCCCGAGCATCACTACACCACAACTGGTTAACGTCCTTACTCGTTCCCAGAAGGCGCAACACGCAGAGGAGTTAGCAAGGAGAATCGCAAACGGGGAAGACATCGAGTTAGAGGAGACAGTAGCTGAACTACCGCCGACTCGACCAAGGAAACGGCCGCATCACTTAGCCGGTTCCTCTGACGCTGACGGCGAGGCCCCTCTAGGGATAAAGCTGACCATACAACAAGCACCTACACCTCCCGAAAATGATTCTGCTTTTACGCCGGACGGGACGAATTTTCCAACAGAGGCTGCCCCTTCGCCAGCCGAGGTACCTGCGCCAGCCGAGGTACCCTCACCAGCCGAGTCGACTCTGCCAGCCGAAGCGGCTGCCACAACCGACGTAGCACCTACCCCTGCCAACCAGTACGACCTTCCAGCAATGGCTACTTCCCCGGTGGTAAGCCTCGAAGAGAACAGTATTGACCGAAATCTCGCACCCCTCTCCAACACGACAACTATCAACGACATGCCACCTCCGGTTTCTGAAGCTGCTCCCACGGAGGTGGATACCCAAGACACAACGTACGGGTGTGACACAAGTTGGCTCGGCACAATACGCGACTACATCGACAAAGGAGAAGCCCCTCCTAACAAGTGGGCAGCTCGCAAGCTTAAGGCCCAAGCCGCTCGCTTTGTTCTTCTGCACGGCAAGGTTTACAAGTGGGGTTTCTCGGGACCTTTACTCCTCTGCGTTGAAGGACAGACCGCTCGAAATATCATGCACGAAGTACATAGTGGTTCTTGTGCAATCATTCTGGAGGACGGGCGCTAGCTATTAAGATTAAGCTCCACGGTTACTACTGGCCGACGATGATCAGCGATTACGAGTTATTTTCAGCTAAGTGCAAAAATTGTCAGCGCCACGCCCCGAAAATTCACCATCCTACGGAGCTGCTGTACTCGGTCACGTCGCCATATCCGTTCATGAGGTGGTCCATGGACATCGTCGGACCCCTCCATCCGTCACGACAGAAGCGTTTTCTGTTAGTCTTGACAGACTATTTCACCAAGTGGGTGGAGGCAGAAGCCTATGCTTACATCAGGGATACCCAGGTCGAGCGATTCATCTGGAAGCATATTATCTGCAGACATGGTATCCCGCACGAAATCATCACTGACAACGTCTCTCAATTTATTTCTGTCAAATTTGAAGCTTTCTGCGACAAGTGGAAGATCAGACTCAACAAGTCCACTCCACGGTGCCCACAAGGAAACGGCCAGGCCGAGTCAATCAACAAATCCATCATCCTTGGTCTCAGAAAGCGTCTGGATGAAAAGAAGGGCCGCTGGGCGGACGAATTGGACGGCGTGTTGTGGTCACATCAAACTACTCCACGAAAGGCAACCGGCGAAACACCCTTCGCCCTCTTGTATGGTACCGAGTGTGTCATCCCCACCGAAGTCCAATTCCCCACCATCCGTCGACAGCTCCTGCCAGAACACGAAGCGCTCAACAATGCCCTCCTCCTCGATCGGCAAGACACTGCCGACGAAATCCGCGACAAGGCACTGGTCCGGATTACTAACTACCAAAACGCTGCTGCCAGATATTATAACGACGTTTCCACGAAGGCGGTTTGGTACTACGTGAGGTCTTCCAGAACACAGCTGAGAGGAATGAAGGCAAGCTCGGTGCCAACTGGGAGGGCCCTTACAAAGTCACAGAGGTGGTCAGACCGGGAGTCTATGAACTCGCCAACATGGACGCCACTCCGATACCACGCTCCTGGAATGCCAGACACTTGAAGAAATACTACCACTAACACATCCAACATACTTGACATGAACTACGGACGGCTTGATCCCTGCAAAGGGTACGTAGGCAGCCCGTCTTCGGATGGGTTCAGCTGTCCCCCCTCCAAAAAAGGGGGGGGGGATGGGTGCGTATACTCATATACTCCCATTTTTTGTAGCATATTCTATGATGAATAAAACTCATAAGTTCTTTACACACTCTCGTTTCATCCTTTACACAACAAGTCTTATCAAAACAGACGCCTCACCTCCTTCGTTACTACTGGCCACAGTAATGAGTCATAACACTCATCTCAGATCTGACTATAACATCCTTAGCAGGATTCCAAAGCGCGCTATACAAATGATTATGTTCATTACCGGAGCGGATGCGTTTATGGAAACAAGTATGTAAACCGGAATGTCTATCAACAAACCCAACAAACAGGTCGTTGGTCCTATCAGGAATGGTCTTTTCGGAGCGGGCGTGTCAATGGAGACTCGCCTGTAAACCGAAACGACTATTCAAAATCCAACTAACAGATCGTTGGTCTCATCAAAGGGCATGTTCATTTTTAGAATGGATGCATCGATAACAACCCGCATGAAAATCAAACTACTGAGAACTCTAAGGCATGTTCATCTTTAGATGCGATTAGCTAACTTGGACACTAAATCGCCACTAACAAAACAAGGTGGTCTCTTGGAGTGGATACGCAAAGAAAATAATCGTACTAACCGATGAAGTTATAATAGCACTTCGTGTCGCTGCAATAAATCTGAAACAAAGAAATACAACCATCCAGGTGCAACACCCAAATCCAAAATCTATAAGCGAAAAGGAAAAATAGCAACACGCTGTAAATCCGAGAAACAACAAAGCAACAAACGCTAAACGGTCTCGTCGCCTCCATCCCCGCCGTGCTCTGCGGCCTCATCCGTCGCGCTCCCCACGGCTACCTTCTCAGGCACGTCGACCCCCCACTCAGATACCCGCTCAGCTGCCTCCTCGGGTGTCTCCTCGGATACCCGCTTGGTCGCCTCCTCGGGCACCTTCTCCACCGTCTCGCCGTCCTCACATACACCTCCTGAAAAAAACCAAAGACATAAGGAAGCAAACTTACATTATGTTGTGTTATGTTCCGATCAGAGAACATACGTTTGGGAGTATAGTTCTTTACCTCCTGAAAGAGGGACAGCTACATCAGTCCCCAGCTCCACAGACACCACCGTCGGATCAGCAGTAACAGTAGCAAGCGCTTCCGGAACAGGAAGCGACGATCCCGTGGTATTAAGGACCGGTGCGGCCTTCATAGCGTGAAGATCGTGCAAACCCGAGGTCCCGCCATTGGTCCCCGAGAAATTGCACACGCCTAGCGACGCAGCCGCAACCTCGACATGCTCACTGTTATCCAACTCAACCGGTGGGGCACTGAAGATCATCCTGAGGATCTCTACCTCGTCCGTAAGCCTTTGATGGGCTCCCACCGATCCAGCCACTACCGCAGCAAGTTCTGCCTCCTCATTCACAAAGTCTGGAGGACTATCGCTCTGAGCCACCTGGACAAGTTGTAGGTTGCTCTCCGCTTGAGCCAGGTCGAAACTCTCCCCTCTAGCCTCCTCAACGACATCTAACTACCTCCGAATCTGATCCAGAGTCTCCCGAAACTTGATCGCCATCTCGACCCTCGCTCCGTGAACCGCTTGCTGCACATTTTCCTCCCGTTTCTCGTGCAGCCTCAACTTGGTGTAACAATCCTGTAGCCTTTGGAAGCGACGGTCGTTAGACGCGGTCAGATCATCGTTCTTTTTCTGCACCCTGCTGAGCTGGTCGCGAAGTCGCGTCGTCTCAGACTCCGAATCAGCAAACCGCTTCTTTGCCGCACTCGCTTTGTCTTTGTACCTCTCAGCATCCCGCTGCACATTCTCGAGATGACGCTTACCTGCCCTGGACTGCGCCTCGTAGTCCAAAACCATCTTGTTAAGATGGGCGATGAACTGCCAACGACAACAAAGCACGTAAACCTTAAAAAAAATCCTTAAGACGAGAGAGGATCCACTTTTTTAGTATTGAAGGCGTGGAGGAAGGATGCAACATACCTGGATCCCATGACGAGCAGTTGCGGCGTAGTTCCCGTCGCCCTCCAAGGTATCGGGCGGAGGAAAGCGAGCACCAGAGAGAGTAATCTTGGACAGCACGTTGGGGGCGGTTTGATCCAGCTCAGAAGCAGCCGCCCCGCGATCACTGGAGTAGCGTCTCGGTTCCTTGAAAACCCTCTCTTCAGAATGCGATTCTCTCCTACTATCCGGTCCGCATTTGCGGCTCTCATTCCTGTGACTCGTCCCCTCGTGACGAACCAGGGAGGAGGTGATCGGGCGAGAAGCGCGAGCCAACTCGTATCTAGTCAAAGCTGCACGAACTGGAGAGGAAGAGTGAGCAGTCTGGTCAGCAATAGGATCATCTGCAATCGGTATGGGTGACTCGATGTGTGTCCCCGCCGTGGAACCCGGTTGGATCTCGGTGCGGATATCCACGGAGCACCGCTCCTCGGAATGCTGCTCCTTGGCACGTCGGGCAGCGTCGGCTTTCTCTTTCTTGGCTAACCTCAGCTTATCACGAATAGTAAGCCTGGTCGACATGGGTACAGTGGATCCGGTGTGAGTCGAAGACGGCGATGGTCCCGGAAGTGTGGAAACAACGTGCAAGGCTCTAGCTCTTTCAACTCGACGAAAAGAGAAGTGCTTCCTCCAACGACACCGTCGAGCGATTAGGGCGTCGTGTAAACTATTCGTGTCCTTCGGGAACTCTACCAACCGCTTCGGCGCTGCAAAACAAACAAGGAACATGAAAGTGTCAGGGAAACTTTCTACAACCAAACGGAGCCCAATGATTAGCCTAACAGCTGACGACTCTAAAAACAACAAAAAAATCGCTACCACGAGTCCGCCATTCGGTCACGATCTTATCAACCCAGTTAGAGCCAACCGACGCCCCGTCTATCTTCACAAAGAAGAACTTTTCAAACCAGAAGTTGTCCTTGCTGGGGAAGTCTTTGATGACCTGATAAAAAGCCTTGCCTGAAGTGAAATAGTTAATCTTGCTTTTACTACCTGTCTTTCGAATCTCCAGAAGATTCATCAAGTGAAGCACGGTGAGCTTGCGGTTACACTCGTAGCTGAGCACCAGGAGTCCAATCAAATGGCGTAGTCCACGAGGCGTGATCTGAGCCAGGGCAATGCGGTACTCCCACACATACTCAAGTAAGACCTCCGGGATGGGGAATCAAAGGAAGCACAGATCGAAGTAAGCCTCATATACAGTAAAATAGCCTTCTGGAGGGTCGTCAGCTCGATCTGACGACGACGGAAGAGCAAACTTAATTTCTTTTGGGATCTTGAAGCGAGCACGAAGATCACGTAGAGACTGACGAGTGGAAAGCGTAGAACCCGGCGGGTCAGGCTTAGTCCGCGGTTTCCTCTTCTTCATGAAAATCTGCATAGCCGGCAAGTTAACATCGCTTTCCACTTCGACTTCCTGCTCTGACTTGACAACGTCATCCTCTTCATAGACCTCGGCAACTGCGATATCAGGGGAGACTAGGTGGGTTGCACTACCTGCGTCAGAGCCAGGTGTACGGATGACTCTTCTTCTGGGAAATGAAAGACCATCTCTGAAGCCATCCAAGTCTTCTAAGCACGGAGACACGTGCGAAGAACCGGCCTCGAAGGAAGGATTCCTTAGACTCAAAGGAGACAGGTTCTCTGCCATCACAATCCACCTCGGCGTCTCTGTCACCTCGGCTCAACCCACGATAATGCAAGCGAATCGATCTTGTTATCAAGCTTGGAGAACGATCTTCCCTCGGTCCAAGCAGGCGGACCAATACGCTCCGCCTCAGTTCGCCTTACTACGTCACCTCGGTTGGGAAGCCGAACAAGACAACAACGCTCGACGGGGATCGAGGTCACGATCTTTCAACCCGTCGCCAAACTCGCGATTAATCGCGACGTCAGAATCAACCGCCTCGGTCAGATCCCCTCGGCGTGGATAGGGCAGATTCGTCAGCCCAATTGACCGAGACCCCCTCGCTGTCGTCGGAACACTTCACCTCGGTGTCGGACTTCAACCCATTGCCAAGCTCGCGTCTATTCACGTCGCCGGAATTAACCACCTCGGCTTTCCAAGACGGCGTCGGAATTAACCGCCTCGGTCAGATCCGCCTCGGTCAAGTTGAATCTGCCTCGGTCGAACCACCTCGGCGTGGATAGCGCAGATCCGTCAAACTAAACGACCGTCGGCAATTCGGTCGAACCACCTCGGCGTGGATAGGGCAGATTCGGTCAATTCCGCCGACTCGGAACTCAGCGGCAGAATGAATAAAAAAAAACAACAAAAAAATTCTTCACATAAATAAAGGAGAGAGAGAGAGAGTACCTTTTGGAGAGTTGAGAGAGAAGGGAGATTGTGAGGAGAATGAGGAAGAGAAGTGGTATTTATAGATGTTGGGGGAGTGAAGACATCATTTTGCCTCGGTAGCCGCGACAGAAACCCTAACGGGCCTCATAAGCCCATTACTACCACAGGTCACAAAAAAAAAAAAAAAAAAATTCAGAACGTTATGACAAGGCAAGATCAAAACATACATTTCAGCCTAGGCTCGGTTTACGAAATCATTGGAGCTTAGGTCGACATGGTTGTCTGATGCTTACTACAAAGTGGGTACGGACGGACTTTGATCTTATACTCGCTGTACTTCTCACCTCGGTACCATCATACTAGATACTACCGAGCTGGGGGGCTAACTGTGGGGGTCGGATTCCACCACGGTAAGATCAAACCGGGAAAACGACCAAGTATGAAACTAGATGAGAAACGACTGCTCGGCCTGGTTATCCAATACCCGACGAGGTGGCTTACCGGATGAGTCAGCGACATGACAATGCCATCGGAGCGGCGAAGCTGTGGTGTTAAGCCCGTCAAGTCTGGAAATATCACTTGGAGGGAAAGACAAGTTCGAAATGAAGTCCATTAGCAGAGTCGATAACGAGACAAGCCAAGCCCAAGACATGGCAAGATGGGCCGAGCAGGTTGGCGCAGCCCACTCCGCGCAGCCGACTTTGAAGATAAGGAAGACTTCCTTATTTTTCTAGGGTGACTTCATTGACCTAGGACTATATAAGCAAATGTAAACCCTCTTAGAAGGGGATCCGAAATTCTGGACACAAAACTCTTGTATTCCTAAGCTTTACGAAAACAGCAATAAAAACCTAATTTCTATCTCTTGTTCTGTGATTTCGCACTTTGAAGACTCCATCCCTCTTGAACCCTAAACAAATCTAATTGTGCGATTCCACCTTCCACACTCATATTGATAATTGTTTATTGGTTGATGGATATGCTTCGGACAATGAAGATCATGGTAACTACCACAACGTCGTTGTCGAACTTTGCGATGATGATGAGGACAGTATTTATCAAACTTATATCATGCGATATAAGAAACACAAAGTATTTTAAACAAAACATAATTACTGATTTTGATTTTTAGTTTAATAGTCTAATAGATTTTTATGGGGTGTATTCAATCTTGTATTTATGAGGATTTCAAGTGATTTGATTTTAGATAAGTTTTTAGATGATTTTGGATGATTTAAGGGATTTGGTTTAAATACTCTAGAATCTCATCTAAAACCATGTGATTTTTTTTCTATAGTTTTAACTAAGAAACCCCACCAAAACACACTAAAATCACAACAAATCTCTTAAAATCCACTCCTTAAAATATTTCCAATAACAGTGGATTTCAAAGTAGATTTTGAAATCACAAGTTCAATAACACTGGATTTTGAAAGACTTTGTAAAATTCATATTTCAATAACATAAGATTTGTCACTTTAATAGAAATCACTTGAAATCCTCACAAATACAAAATTGAATACACCCCCATTCCTTGTTCTTTCTGCAACACTATCTTCCGTGTCTCCAGAACTTGAGCTCTGATAACAATTCCACATATTACCAATCAGATAATTACTCTCTTTCTCAAACGCAGAAAAAATACAAAAAATCTTTCATGCAAAGGGGGTATACTTAGAGTTCTCGTCTGATGCAGCAGCACCATTTGCTTGCTTCGGATGCGAATCAGGCTGTTAAAGATGGCATGAAAATAGATTTCCATGGTGTATCTATATTTCTTTTTAACAATTGAAAAGTCCATACTACCAGGTTTGCTATCCTCTTCCTTTTATAGCGAGTCTATTCAAAATTTGCTTTTGCAACGACCATTATCTTTATTGTTTAAAAAATGAGATGAAGGAAGAGGTGAACGTCATTATCATAATGAAAGTACCGTCTTTTGGTCTTATCAGTGAAATTTCTGATTGCTCATTACCAAAGTTGTAACTTTGTGTTTTTTTGGGGTATAACTCTTAAAACCGAGCGCCCGAATAGCAAAGACGTTTATAAACTTCACATGTCATAGATAAAAGAGGGTTGGGCTCTTTAAAAAAAAAAAAAAAGAGGGTTGGGCATTGTGGCAATGTGTGTTTTGATAGTTCCCGAGTCTTGGAATGTTTATGTTGATGTTCATTTTTTTCATTAATCTATAGAATTAAAGATTTAAAATATCATCATCAATTCTTTGAAATTGCATGTACAATTGATTCATTCAGCAGCGTTCTACAACAATTTTCTTTTTGTTTTTTTCCACTAATCTACATTTTTGTTTTTTGTATCTTTTACTTATTTTTGTTTATTTACTTGCCTAGTTTATAAGTATAATTAATTTATAAGCCAAAACCAAAACCAAAATCGAACCGGATTGGACATCAATGGAATAAACCGGACTCTCAGTCGATTCAATTACAAATGATAGGATTAACTCTTTTGGGACAGAGACGACGAGCTTTTTAGTTTCACTATGTCCCTCTTGCAAACGAATTTCCTCACTTGTTCATTTCTCTCATCGAGCAATGACCTGCGAATTCCTTATTCTAGAGCGGTACTCTCTTACCCTCGTCTCCAAACACACCGAATTCTCTGTGCTGCGAAGCGAACCGGTAAGCGAAGATACCCTTCAGAGAGGAAGAAGCTAAGGACAGAGCAGAAGGAAGCTGTGGCGAAAGTTAAGAACAAGCTCGAAGGTGTTTGGCGTCTCTCTAAGCTCGGTGTTCCTGTCGGAGATGACCCTGGAAAAGATTTTCTCGGTATTTCAGATGGTTTGCTTCAAGCCATCGCTAAAGTTATCGAGTTTCCGGTGAGTTTTGGCTTATTATGAAATGGGTCGGTGGAAAAATCGCAACTTTACGGGATTTTTGGAGCTAGTTGATGTTATCTGATTATTGAAATTTATGAATTTGACTGGTGGGTGTTTCAGGTTGCTTCAATGTTGCCAGAAGAAGCATTTTCAGTGGTTAGGAAATCTTTTGACGCTAGGAAGGTAGGTTTCAATTTGATTCCACGTATTTGTTGTTGTTATAGTTTCAAGTGAGTGAATTGTTTTCATTTTTTGTTGTTCAGATTCTGAAAGAAGCCAAGTTTGTGTATACTGTGGATTTGGATGTGAAGACACTTCTTGAGTTAGAGCCTCGTGCTGAAGATTTCATTTTCCGGTTAGAGCCTAAGATTGGGCTTATTGAACATGTATCTCCTGAGAAGATCGTTTCGGGTGACTTAATCAGTGTAGTAAATGATTGTAAGAGAATAAACAATGATGCATCATCTGGAGAATCTGATCCTCGGGTTATCAATGGCACTGGAGATCCACACCAGCATGGAGGGGGAAGAAGCAAACCGAAGATCGCAGTTGTTGGTGGTGGTCCGTCTGGTTTGTTTGCAGCTCTTGTTCTTGCTGAGTTTGGTGCAGAGGTGACATTGATTGAAAGAGGGCAAGCAGTAGAAGAAAGGGGACGTGATATAGGCGCTTTGGTAGTTCGTAAGATTTTGGATATGGAGAGTAATTTCTGCTTTGGCGAGGTCTTAAAAACCTTCTCTTTAACTCAACTTATCATTAAATACTTCAATCTTGTAGCTAGTTTTCTCGTTTTGTTTGTTATTGTTAAAGTTATATTTTAGCACTTATGGATTGCAGGGTGGTGCAGGTACCTGGAGTGATGGAAAGCTTGTTACTCGAATAGGGAAGAACAGTGCCACTGTTTTAGCGGTTAGGATTTTGAGACTCCAAATCGTTAAATAAGAGCACTCCATGTTTGGTAGAAATGAAAAAAATGTGACCATTGCTTTGATTGTTACAGGTGTTGAAAACGTTGGTTCGCTTTGGGGCTCCTGATAATATATTGGTCAATGGAAAGCCTCATTTAGGAACGGATAAGCTAGTTCCCTTACTCCGTAATTTCAGACATTATCTTCAAAGCGTGGGAGTAAGTTTAAAACAAGGGATTGATTTTAAGTCTCTTTTACTTTTAGATGCTTTTATGCCTTTATCTCCTGTGAGCTCCATTTTAATTACATATGCTTATTTAGGTGAGTATCAAGTTTGGTACTCGGGTAGACGATCTTCTGGTAGAGGATTCTCGCGTTGTTGGAGTCAGAATTTCGGACTCAACAGACCAAATGCAGAGTACCTCCCAGAATTTAAAATATGATGCAGTTGTTCTTGCAGTTGGTCACTCAGCACGTGACACATATGAGATGCTTCTTTCTCGTAACGTAGAACTGACACCAAAAGATTTTGCAGTAAGTTTCTTTTGAATATATATGTTTTCAGTTTAATCTTTAGCTTGGTTTTTATCATTTGATCTCTATATGTCTGTTTGGACCAGGTTGGTTTGCGCGTTGAGCATCCTCAGGAGCTAATTAACAGTATACAGGTTGGTTTGGTTACGTTAACACCAGATATCGTCATTATATCAATCAAATCCGATGAATTGTTTGAGATTGTGATGCTCTTCTTTTCTACTGGTATGTATGTAGTACTCAGATTTAGCTAGTGAAGTTCGTAAAGGACGAGGTAAAGTACCAGTGGCGGATTATAAGGTTGTTCAGTATGTAAATGAAGAGGCTGAGGATCTCTCGCAGTCTTCATCAAGACGTAGTTGCTACTCCTTTTGCATGTGTCCTGGTGGTCAGGTACAGTTTTCTTATAGTGTGTATTGCTGTTTTTCTTCGGTTTGTCATGAATAAGCCTGTTTCCATGTAATTTCAGGTTGTTCTCACAAGCACAAACCCAACCGAACTCTGCATCAATGGCATGTCATTTTCTCGCCGTTCATCCAAGTGGGCTAATGCTGCACTTGTTGTCACTGTCTCAGCAAAAGACTTTGATCTTCTCAATCTTAGTGGACCCTTAGCTGGAATTGAGTTTCAGGTATCAATCTGAAAGTGGAATACTATTACTACTCTTGAGTCGTATTCGATATTTCTCCTTTGATTTCTGTTTTTCTATAGAGAGAGTTTGAAAGAAGAGCTGCTATAATGGGAGGTGGCAACTTTACAGTTCCTGTACAAAGGGTTACTGATTTTCTGCAAAACAAGTTATCTGGTAATAGCATTTTCCTTAATGTACTCAATTTTTATTTGATTGTTCGACTTTTAGTTTGTTTTTGGTGATTTGGATATTCTTGTGCTGTAAAAACAGAAACACCTTTACCTCCATCAAGCTATAGATTAGGAGTGAAGTCTGCAAATCTGCATGAACTGTTTCCTGCTCATATCACAGATTCTCTGCGACAGTCCATCTCTTTGTTTGAAAAAGAGGTTGGTTAGATTTTTTTTCTCATTGCTATAAACCAAAAATCCGGTAGCTTCTGTTTTTCTCTAAACACTTGAACTTTCAGTTACCGGGATTCATCTCAGAGGAAGCACTCCTCCACGGCGTAGAGGTATAACATTATATTACATCTACTTGCCCTGAATCAGTGTACTCTTCAGAGAAGAGATAACGATGTTTCAACTTTATTTTAACCAGACAAGAACAAGCTCTCCTGTACGGATACCTCGAAGCAATGAGACATACGAGAGCACGAGCTTAAAAGGTTTATACCCAGTTGGTGAAGGAGCTGGTTATGCTGGTGGGATTGTAAGTGCAGCAGTGGATGGTATGTTTTCAGGTTTTGCTGTTGCGAAAAGCTTTGATCTGTTTGATGGAACAGTAGAGTCAGTTATTGGAAAGTCTCAAGGTGCTGGACTTGTCAAGTACTGATGAGTGATGATGATGATGATGAAGAACATCAATGGAGACTCCGAATCCGGTTTTTGCCGGATGAGAATTTTGCCTTTAAGAGTTATGTAAGTAACCCAAACATTAGTATTAAGAAAAGTAAACCCAAACTAGTGTAATTTCCAGTGACATTTTTGTATGCTTTTGATACATTTTCATCAATATTGATTATGTATTTTACTTCATCATTGGAATATAAGATATACTTGAACCGTAAAGTGTTACTAATTAGTAAATGGGCTTTAGGCTTAGCCCAAGCCCAAATAGCTACTCGAACCAGCCCATAATTCTGATCTTATCAGAGGTTTCGTTTCTTCTTTCTCGCAATCCCTCGATCCCAATCTCTCTCTCTCTCTCTCTCTCTCGTCTCTTCCTTCGAATCCGATACTTTGCAACGCCGGTGACGGAGAATGACGACGGAGCTAACTCTCAGACGGTGACCCCCGGTGATTTCCCCTTAGTAAGCAGCTTTTCTTAATCGTTCACTCTTCTTTTTTCAATTTTACTTTTTTTCTCCTCCTCCTCTGATCTTCCTTATTAGTTATTGAATCGACTGATCATTCCTTCTCTTCTGATGGGTTTATTCTGATCTTACGGGGTTATGGGGAAACTTGCCCTAGGAATTGGGGATTTTTGAGTGCTTTTAAGGATTGGGTTTCTTAATCTGAAATATTCTTCTTTTCCTTGTGGGAAGTTTAGTGAAAGAAATACTATGATCTGGGGATGAAATTCTTTGACTTTCGTGAAGTAGATTCTATTCAGATGAGTCACTGATGTGCTATTAATGTTTCTTCTGTAATTTGAGCAGGCTGTGATCACTTTCCACGTTTGGTCAACTTTTACATCTGGGAAGATTTTTTCTACACGTTTTGGACAAGAGTTGGTAGGATTTCTTACTCTGTAATAATTTTAAAGTGATAAAGTCTTTGCCTGCCTTAGTTAAAGACAGTTGAATTATATAGATTGAAGAGCTAGAACAATGCATATGGCAACGGTTAGGTGAAGTATCTACAGTAGGCAATGTTTAGTTTTTGTGAATGATGTGCTTATGTTGGAGTTTTAGATTACTTTAGTTTTAGCATTGAAGCTTAAAACCCTTTTGATTTTCTCCTATTACCATGGTTCATGATCTCTCTTTCGTTTGACGCTCCTTGGTTTAAACCTTATTTGCAGCCGACTACGCATTGAAATCTGCTTGTTTATTGAAAATGGAAGTACAAAATGCTGAGGAACATGAGAATGAGGAGACTCTTGAGGCCTCGGTAATTGAGAATGATACAGATGTTGGGAAGGATGTGGAACTGGTGGTTGAAGCTGAAAAGGATGAGAGTGATGCTGTGGAAACCTCTACTGGAGGAAAAAGTAAGGAAGATGAGGATTTTGTAGAAAATTTAATGGATGCAAAACCGGACGAGGCAGGCGTAAATGTACTGGTGGAGGAGGTAAAGGAAACAGAAAATGGGACTGTTGAAGAAACCTCTGTTCGTACATCTGTTGAAGCAAGTTCTTCTGGAATGAAAAAGGCACAAGGATTACTGGCAAAGAAGAAAATCGCTAAGAAAGTAAAGAAGCTGGTAAAAAAGCAAAGTTTAAAAGGCACTGCTGTTCAGGTGGCTGGTGAGGAGAATGTCACTGTAAAACAAGGTATTAATAAGGATGAACAGAGTGCAGAGCCTTCTCTTGGTGAAAGCGAGAAGAAAAAGAAGGTTATGGAGTCTGTTGTAGATTCTTCTGGGAAAGACAAAGATTCAGAAACTCCTCTTGGAGGTAACGTGATGGAAGCTGAGAAAGCTATTGAGGGTTCTGTAGAAGCCCCTGAAAATGTCTTGTCAGTGAAGAAGAAACAACCAAGAAGACTGAGGGGGAAAGCCAAATTAAGAAAGACTCAAGCAGCACTGTTAATTACAACCGAAGTTGATAAAGGGACTAGTGAAGGAGGCCAACAAAAGAACTTTGCTAAAGAAAATAAGCAGAACCAGTTAACTGAGGAAAAAACTGCCCCTGGTGCAGGCAATAGACGCAGAAAGAAGAGACAGGGAGAACAGGTTTTAGGTTCAAACAAGAAACATCAGAAAGATGAAGTAACTGCTGCTGATGTACCACAGCAAAGAATGGAAGAGAGGAAGGAGGAGCTTATTACCACTGATAAAAAAGAAATGGATGGGCATGGAAAAGCAAAGATTGGTGGATTGATCTTCATGTGCAATGCAAAAACTAGACCCGATTGTTTTCGGTTTAGTGTAATGGGTGTACAAGAGAAAAGGAAGGACTATGTCATGGGTATCAAGCCCGGGCTTAAGCTTTTTCTCTATGACTATGATCTCAAACTCCTCTATGGAATTTTTCAAGCATCCTCTGCGGGTGGGATGAAACTTGAGCGCAATGCTTTTGGTGGTTCCTTTCCTGCTCAGGTGACGTTGTGTTTAACCCATGTTTGTTATCCACTTCATTGACACGTCTTTTCAAAAATGGAACTTCATTTATACAACTTGTCTTCCCAGATGATATGAGATTTTCGTTCATTCTTCCCTTCTGGATAAATTTGATGATATTCTGTATATTTCAGGTGCGCTTTAAGGTCGTTAGTGATTGCATACCGTTGCCTGAGAGCCAATTCAAGAAAGCAATCAAGGAGAACTACAATAATAAAAACAAGTTCAAAACAGAATTAACTCACAAGCAGGTAAACCACATTTTTTCGTCGTTTTCTCAAATTAATATCATACTGCCAACGCATTTTCATCTTTCTGTTCATCTCTTCTATTATGGTGTTCTTAAAGGTATTCAAGCTTAAGAAGCTATTCCGGCCAGCTACTCTCCCTGCACAACTCACACACACCCTGCCAATTCCCGTTCCCCGTGATGCTGACAGGAAAAGATCTGAAAATGATCGTTATGCTCCTAGTAGCAGCAGGGCGAACCTGACCCACAGACATGAAAGGAGTCGCAATGCCGCTCCGTCTCCACCTACTCCACGCAGAGAACCACCACCGCATGATTTATATCTCAGTGAAAGGGAGTACCGAACATACGGTTTGAGAAGAGGAGAAACAAGCGAGCATTACCCAATTCCGCCTCCTGATTCTTCTTATCATAATGTCAACCGAGACCGTGTTCCTTTGGATTCCTACCATCCATCTGATCGGCTTTTAAGACATGCAGAGATGGAGAGGCATGACCGTAGAGAAGTTCGTGTTCTTCATTTGCCTGAGAGAGATTACCACCTGTATGACCATCTAAGCTCGAGACGGGATATCCTGGCTCGAAACTCACCTGACCCACCAGCTTCAGCAGTTGCACTGGACTCCTACAGGAGAGACCCGTATTACAGTTATGAGTACCGTGCTCCTGAGAGGGCACCAAGGGCATACGTGGTTTCTCCGAGAAGAGAAGATGATGACCTGTATTCCCGATATGTTACAGCAGATTCATTGGCTGACTACTACCGATCATCACGTAGATACCCAAGCATTGCTGAACCTGAGCTTCCGCCTATATCAGTAATATCCCGGTATGCTTACTCAGGGTCTTTACCTTATTCTCACCGCTGAGTACGATAATGTCTCTCTCGCCACTTTGAATGTATCTGCTGATTAATGTTATGTTGGATGGACACTGGAGGGTGCATGGTTCAACCGAACCGGGAAGAGTCCTGCGAAAGGGTTCGATTGTAATTTTGTTTATTACTTCTTGGTCGTTGGCTTCGGCGAATAATATTTATCCTCTATCAGATAGTATGAGACCAACCGAAAGAATAGCTTTTTCTGTTTAAAACATTAACTAAATAAAGTTTTCGTTGGGTTGTTCAAAAAAAAAAAAAGTTTTCGTCTAAACGGCTAATTCATGTGCAGATTTGTTGGCACGAAAATCCACTATTTGTATCTCCCAATTGAGTTTGTATAATTGTTGTCCTGCCTTTCTTATTCCTTTTGTAAACACCGACTGTGTTAGTGACCATAATAAAACCCTAGAGCTAGAGTTAGTTATTGGGAAGTCATTGATGAAGTAACTAAAACTATATTGATTAGTGGAAACTATGAATGGCTTCTGAGTCAAGTTTCATTTTCTGGTTGCATTTTTAGATAACCACTTCCTTTTTTCAGTGTATCGTTCTTCACTTTTTTCAATATATAAGAGGAGAAAATTAGAAAAATATAATAATTTGTTTCTTTTGGTTGAGAGAACGACTAAGCGACAAGCTTTAGACAGGTGAAGAAACATTGCGAAAACATGACATTTACAATAATAACTCCTTTAGTTTTTAGTGTGGTCAATATAATTGTGCTAAGCACGTGAACATTCATCATTTGGCTCTTGCTTATTATACTTAATCACACCAAGAAACAAAGATTTACATTTCATTTCTGCACATACTTAGTATATGAGGATTATAATAGTAGCTCTATAACAGTATAGTTAATAATGATAATAATATATTAATCTTTATCAAATCATTGTTATCTCGTACTCTTGTCGAGAGAAAAAAAAAAGTATTATTGACTTCCTTTCTATCTCGAGTAGTCTACACATGCACTTAATTAGGTGTGTTTTAGGCAAATTAGATAATTTGATAGCAAGTGTTGGAAAAACAAATACCATAATTATCAGTTTATCTATTTAACTACCATATGTAGTTCATTTGTACAGATGCTTATAGTTATATTTGTGAAACATAACAATATCAGTAAGCAAAATACTTAAAAACGTTAGTTAAGATTCAATAACGTACTTTTGTTTATATAAAATGTCAATTTTAAGATTTCTGGAGAAATCGAAGCCACGAACCGACCACGGACCACGGACGACTAGACATGTAGATATGTCATCATGAATAATATGTATGTGTGCTAGGTTCAATGATTCTGAGAATTTGGCGGTACGTACATGTGTAGCAAGATAAAAGAAAATAAACCAAAAGATCTCTAACAAAATATATAAGTATATTAATAGAACTCCAAGTGGAAGTAAAGTTGGAGGAAGACTCCACAAGGTAAGGGACACACAAATGAAAGCGAGACAAAGGTAGAAAGCTTAAGCTCATATGATATGTCCGAATCATCTCATGTGGAAGCAAACTTTTTCTACTAATAAAAAATTGGTTTACTTTTTTTATCCTAATTTAAAAATGGATTATTTTATTGGGTTTAATGTAGTGAAATAGATTATTATTTAGCAACAAAATATATATATATTTTCATAAGTTATTATATTAAAGAAAAAACTAAGATGGGGATTAGCCATCGACCTTCGTAAGTGTTTGGTAAATATTCTTTTCATAAGTACTAAGAAAAGACAAATAAAATATAGAAGAGAATGACCAAACACTTATCATGGGTAACCATCATAGTTCCATTTCTTCAAAACTTTATTGTTTGTTTTCAAATCTTTTATTGCTTGACTACGTACAAGCTTTTTCTCATATCTCTTATGATTATATATAGTTAAAGGTTAGGTGAGAAAAGTAAGCGAATGTAAATTAAGCTTTCGGCGTAAAAATGCCAATTTGTATAATTACCTTTGCTCTCGATCCATTACAGTTTCATATCTGATCTCCTTATAAACAGTTTCGAATGGTATTTAAGATCAAGTACCCAAAAATGTTACATTTTCATGATCATAGTTATATGTTTTAGAGACTCTTCTCTTGCGAACGTATGCGTGACAATAAGATGGTGAGTACAACCTATCAGATGTTGACTATCACCTAAATGTAACTCCGTCTTCTATACCATTGTGAGCTTTGATTTATAATCTTTTTTTTTTCTATTTAGTGATGATTACCAATATTATATTAAATAACAAAGATACTTAACGAGTAAGTGGTTTAAAATGTTTCTTTAGTTCATTTCAATTTCGATTACAGTTTACTCAATTGAATGGTTTAGTTTGTCTAACAAATTCCGGAGTATATATTAAGCCGGAGTCATGATCACTGTAAATTAAATTATTTTTCATTTGTCATGTGTTGCATTATTTTGAAAATATTTTCAATTTGAATAATCCTTTCATAACTGATTTGATCTTATCAATCATAACATGACGAATAAATCTAGTTATATATATGGAACAATTAGAATCACGACGGAGAATTTTACAAAAGACTTCACAACCAAGAGCAGATCTAGAAGCTTTTAAGTTGTGGGCATATGAAATTTTTTTTTTGGGGTCAAATTAATTCATTAAGATTAAATCGGAGTTGTGGGGAAACCGGTGATAACCGGGCCCTGGTACAAAGCGTGTTTTGTAATAGCATCCACATCGACATTATCGGATCGAGGAATAAAGGAGAAAGAAAAAACATTGAGATCGAGAGAGAGAGCTGTGCAATATCTTGCAGGATCCCAAACATCTCTAGATGATGTCCTCTCGTGTTGATGAGATTGATCAAAGTTTTCGAGTCTGAAGCGATGTTCAGGGCTCTTAGATTTCGGTGCCCGATTTGAATTAAGGCCTCTCGGATTGCTAGTGATTCTGCTACCAGAGGAGATGAAACGTCTGTAAGGAATCGTGAGCCTTGTGCGACGATGGTGTCGTTGTTACGAAGGATCCACCCTAGGCCCGCGTTCCGCATATCCGATCGCCATGCTGCATTCGTGAAGCATGTGAGATTCATCGGTGGTGATATTGTATGGTTTGATCGCGGAGGTCTATCTCCCTTGGGAATCGAGGTATTTGCTTCCATCCATTCCTTAGCATCAGTGATAGCTTTGAGTATCGTTTCCTCTTCCGTAAATACTCTATCATTAAATATCTTGTTGTTTCTTGTTATCCATCTAGTCCATAGGATCCAAAGGAGGAGAGGACCTTCTGTAATGCCAGTCGGGGGAAGGCAGCTTAGTGTCTTGGAAGCTGAGAGAGCCGCGGTGATGTCTGGTAGGATCGAGGGTATGAAAGACTCTTTGAAAGGGGCCAAAGACCAGGCTTTTTGGGCGAATCTGCAATGGAGGAATAGATGCGTAGATGATTCCGGTTCTCCACAGTGGGCACATATGAGTGTTCCGAGACTCCTCTAGCGGCCAGGTTGTCTCCCACTGGTAAGACTCTGCTCACCAGCTTCCATATGAAAAGTTTTAACTTCTGGGAAGTTTTTATGTTCCAGATTATTGAATTCCAGTTTGTTGTAGGTTGGTGTTGATCATGGGATGGAAAGGCCAACTCTTTTGCTATGTAGTAACCTGACCGAACGTATAGATGCCTGAAGACTGCTCCAACCAAGCATATGCATCACTGGCACCAGTCATACTGGGTTTGATGTTCAGGATATTGGCTTTGAAGTCGGGGAATAAGATCTCTATTTTCTCCTGATCCCATTCCATTCTTTCTGGTAGAAAGAGGTCCTTGACCAGCAGCTCTGCATCATGTCTATTAGGTGGCCCAACAGGTACGACTGGTTCAGTAAGGGATAGCCATGGCTCTGTCCAGATTTTAGTTGTCCTACCATTCCCAATAACTTTGCCAAGCTTTCTACGCAAGAGATCTTTACCTATCATAATGCCTCTCCAGCCATGGGAAGCAGAATTGGGGGGGTAGAGCTTTCTAGAAAGGGTTGGTATTTGTAGTACTTGCCTAGGAGGATTCTTGCTAGGAGGCATCCAGGATTGGTGAGGATTCTCCAGCTTATCTTAGCCAACATGGCGTCATTGAAGGATTGCATCTCCAGAAGCCCAAACCACCTTGCTGCTTGCTTCTGGTAAGTTTCTCCCAAGAGACCCAGCACATACTCTTCTTGTCAACAGTTTTATCCCACCAGAATCTTGTGAGAGCAGATTGAATTCTTTTACAGAGGCCAACTGGAAATTTGAAACAGGACATGGTATAGGTAGGCATGGAGGCTAAGACTGATTTGAGTATGATCATTTTGCCTGCTTGGGATAGAAACTTTGAGGACAAACTAACTGCTCTCTGTCTAATGCGATCCACAATCATGGTGAATAGGTCTTTTTTTCTTCGGCCAAAGTACTCTGGTAAACCCAAATACTTCCCAAGACCACCTTCCTTAGGTATAGATAGATCACTCTTGACCCTTGTTCTGATTTCTGGAGATGTTTTTAATGAGAAGGTGATTGAAGATTTCTGACAGTTTATTCTTTGTCCAGATGCAGCTTCATATTCATTGAGAATTTTGAGTAGAGTTTTGCAGCTTCTAGTGTTAGTTTTGAAGAAGAACATGGTATCATCTGCGAAGAGGAGATGATTGAGCCTAGGGCTTCCTTTTGTAACTCTAATTCCAGATAAGTTTCCATCAATCTCTTCCTTTCTGCATAATCCAGATAGGACCTCACTACACAGGATGAATAGATAGGGTGACAGATGGTCACCTTGTCTAATTCCCCTTGTAGGATTGATTTCTCCCTTAGCTGTTCCATTTAGGAGGAAGGAGTAGGATACAATTGACACGCATTGCATGATCCAAAGTATCCATTTTGGGTGGAAACCCAATCTTTCTAGGACCGCTTCGATGAAATCCCATTCCAGCATGTCATAGGCTTTACTTATATCTGTCTTGACTGCCATTGAGCATCTCTTTGTAGTCTTATAGTTTTTCAGATAATGTAGAACCTCATGTGTGATTAGAATATTGTCTGAAATGGCTCTCCCTTGAACGAATGATGATTGGTTCTCGGAGATTAGCTCTTTAAGCACAGGTTGTAGCCTTTTGGTCAAGACTTTGGAGATAATTTTGTAGTATACACTGCATAGGGCAATAGGTCTATAGTCTGGCAATGTCTTGGAACTGTTGATCATTGGATGAGTTTGATGTGTGTCTTGTTGATTGATGTTGGCGGGATCCCATCATTAAAGAACTGTTGTATCTCCAGGACCACTTCAGGATCGATAATAGGCCACTTTGCATGGTAAAAACCAGCTGAGAATCCATCTGGCCTAGGGGCTTTATCAGCATGAATGGAGAAGACCGCATTCTTGATCTTCCTTGCTGTTGGCTTTCTGATCAGTTTTTTGTTGGTTTCCTCCGTAATAACCTGATCTAATGCCTTGTGAACTGTATCAGCTCTCTTGCCTGGTTGAGAGGTAAACAGATCATTAAAGTAGTTGGAGATCTCTTCAGATATCTGTTCCTCCTCGTACATTGGTTCTGCAGCTGTATTGTGAATGACATAAATCTTGTTGATTGTTCTTCTTTGTTTTGTAGTGGAGTGGAAGTAACCAGCGTTTCTATCTCCAAGGTTTAGCCATAATTGACGGTTTCTTTGCTTCCAGTAGCTTTTCTCTGCCTGGTAAGCTGTTGATAGGTCTTTATTTATCTGTTGGATAAGCTCAGTGGTGGTAGATGGGTTTGACATAGCATCCTCTAAGTCTTTTCTTCTAATCAATGATCTTATGAGCGATTCTGTGGTTTTCTCTACTCCATGCAATGATAGCCCATCTGCAGTTGATGATCCTTTGGTCCATAGTCAGGTTTGGTCTTGCTTTCCAAGCTATATCCACTATCTTTTTAACCTCATTGTTGTTCTGTAGATTTCTGTCGAACCTGAACAATCCTCTTTTCTTCTGTAGCTTATTGGAGAAGTAGGAGGCTAGTGGCATGTGGTATGATCCTTCAAAGCTCAAATATTCACATCTGGCCGATGGGAATTGACCAAACCAATAGCAGTTGGCTATGGCTCTATCCAGTCTGCATAGGACAGTGTGGAGATGTCTTTGCCCTCTCTAGGAGAGGAAATTGCATGTATGTTGCACATCATAGAGGTCACACTCAGATAGGAGAGCTCTGAAATCTCCAAAAGAACTCTTAGGTTTGATGGGTCCTCCCTGCTTTTCAGAGTTATCCAGAATTTCGTTGAAATCTCCTGTGAGGAACCAAGAGGTGTCCCTGTTATTTGCCAAGGTGCATATTTGTTCCCAAACTCCTTTCCTCTTTGACTTATCAGGGTCTCCATATACAAAGGTGGCAAAGAAGCTCTCTCCTTCATATTCTATCTTGGTATCAATTATGTTGTGGTTTGAGGTTAGCACTTTTAACTCAACTTCTTGTTTCCAGAGTTAAGCCAGCCTTCCTCCACCTATGCCATGTGGGCTCACTAGATGCATAGAGCTATAAGGTAGGAAATTAAGTTTCTATTGAACCATTTCATCCAAGTTTTTTTGTTTCTGAGAGGAACAAAATTTCAGGGGATATACTAGCTTGTATACCCTTTAGTCGCTGGATTGTTGTGGAGTTGCCATGAATTTTTAAGTCTAAAAAACTATAGTTACAAAATAAAGGAAACATATGAATAATGTGAGTGGTGAGATCAAATTAAGGTAGAAATGTCAAACTATTATTTAAGTTTTGGTTTAATGGGATCAACAAAATATTTTGGATTTGGAGGAATTTAAGTAGATTAACTTTAATTACTTCAAAAACAAAAATTTAGACGGATGCATGACATATTTCTAAAAAATTACTTTTATTATAAACTTGTTTCCATTAATCTACAAAATTAAACTTTAGATTTAGAACACTAATAAATTTTTGGTTACACCATTAAGACTTTCACACAAAACTATATTAATTCAAACAATTTATACTAATTTAATAATATCTTGTACAATATTTTTAGTCTCTTTGATTCCTTGTTAGTGACCTCTACGAGCGAAAGCTTTGTTTTTTTTCCTGATTTGTGAGAAGAGAAAAGACTCTTTAATATCAAATTAGGTGGCGCGAAAATAACGCCCTCTCTCTCTCTCTCTCTCTCTTTGATCCCGAACCCATCCTTAAATCGCCCGATCAATTCTATCCCCGGCATTTCTTCATCGCCGACGAAAGATTAATTTAATAACTCCGATCGCGTTCGTATTCCTCATTTTCGATCTCAAAGGGCGTAGAAAGATTTCGCGAAGAGAAGAATCACGAGATTGCAATTTTGTGGTGGAAATCATCGTTCCTGGTAAAATTTCCTAATTAGCAACATTCAGATTCATCAGATCTCTAAGATTAAGCTTCGCATTTGGTGTAATCAATCCCAATTTTGGATTTCTATCGAAAATCGGAAGAACCCTAAAGTTAGTATTTGGGTATGGAAATTTGATTTATCACTCCGATCTGAGATTTGAGGAGTTAGGAACAAAAAAAAAAAAAAAAAGCTAAATAACGGTTTTGTTTTGGGTTTGATCGTTGATAGAAGAAAACTACCGAATCTCGTTACGACTTCCGATTCCTATTTTGGGTTTTCTGGTAATTTTTGAGGATTTTGCATTGAAAAAATTACTAAATTTGATTTCGCTTAAAAACGAGTCTGTGTCACGAGAGAGATACAAGTCGGTAGAGTAACCGACAGATTTGCCTTTTTGGATTCTTCGTCAGAACCATCTCATTTGCTTCAAACAGAGAAAAAAGTGTTTTGTTTTTGTAATCAGAATTTTTGTTCTTTTTCCATTGATTTTCTCCTCTCATCCTTCACTTTCTCGACAAAATTTCAAGTGTTTTTTTTCTCTCAAATTGTCAAAGCTTAAACACTATGATTGATCACTATTTAACATCTATCTCTAGATTTCTCAATCACACAGTGATTTTCTGGGGAGAGTGGGCACCGATTCTTGATTCTTCCATACACGTGGTCCCATATTTTGCAAGAAACACCAAAATCTGTCAAATGTCTATAGTTTTTGCTAATTGTTAAATCAGTTCCTATAATTACACATTGTCACACGAATTATTAAGTTTACTTTCGGTGAGGTGATAAAGGAAGGTCCTTTTGTTATCTTTGAGGGGTTCTTGATTTTGATTTTGATGGAAAGAGGAAGAAGAAGAAGAAGAAGATTGGTCCATTTAATTTTCCAGCACATCCGACCATGGCACTTCCGTGATAAGGACACTGGAAAAGATTCTTCCTCTGGAAAACTTGGAAATTAAAAAAAAAATATATATCCTTGATATTGTGAAACTGCAACTAACTAGTTAGAACTCAACTCACCTTTCTCTCTCTTTTTGTCTGTTTTAACTTTTCTTTATCTGGAACTGTTCAATATCCTTTGCTCTCTTTTCTTCTTTCACATTGTCTATCTGTGTGGTAGTATCTTACTTTTTCTCCTGGCTTTTGCAGAATAAAGGGACTTACTTTACAGAAACTGGAACTGTATTCATTGTTTGGGTCATCAAATGCAGATTGAAACGAGAAGCTTGAACTGCTGAAAAATCCAATCAATGCTAGTTTGTTTCGGTAGCTTGAATGGATGTAGCAACCGATACTACTAGACGACGTCTTGTTCCATTAGAAAAGAACAATGGAGTCGCTGTCACTCGCCGTCCTCGAACAACAGAGATCAGTTCAAGATACAGATCACCGACGCCAACCAGAACCGGACGATGCCCTTCCCCAAGCGTCACAAGGCCAACACTGTCTTCTAGCTCTCAATCAGTGGCTGCAAAAAGAGCCGTTTCAGCAGAGAGGAAGCGTCCTTCAACTCCGCCATCTCCGACTAGTCCTTCCACACCGATACGTGATGCGTCTATAGACTTACCAGCTTCGTCTAGGAGGCTATCTACAGGTCGTTTGCCTGAAAGCTTATGGCCTTCCACTATGAGAAGCCTCAGCGTTTCGTTTCAGTCAGATTCAGTCTCAGTCCCTGCTAGTAAGAAGGAGAAACCGGTTAGTAGTTCTTCTGTTGATCGTACGTTGAGACCTTCTTCGAATATAGCTCAAAAGCAGAAGGCTGAAACGACCTCTGTATCAAGGAAACCTACGCCAGAGAGGAAAAGAAGTCCATTGAAAGGGAAGAATAATGCGTCTGATCTTTCGGAGAATTCAAAACCTGTAGATGGTCCTCATAGTCGGTTAATAGAGCAGCATCGGTGGCCTAGTAGAATTGGTGGAAAGATTTCTTCGAATTCTTTAAACCGAAGCTTGGATCTTGGCGACAAGGCTTCAAGGGGTCTATCAACTTCAGGGACTGGAATGGGACCGTCTCTTAGAAGAATGTCACTACCTTTGCCCAGCGGTTCGAAAACCTTGCATAAAACTTCTAGTAACGCATCTGGTAATGGTGGATTATTGTCTCCAACAAAGTCGGAAGATAATAACATAGCTAGAACTTCTGGGGCTCAAAGACTTTTGTCTGCAAGTTCGTTAGATAGAGCAACCTTAGCGACGACTGTAGCTAGGTTGCATCCATTGCCTGGTCCTGGTTCCCGACCTGCTTCACCAAGTAGACCATCGTTTTCATCCTCATCGTCTATTTCCCGAGGCATGAGTACTTCGAGAGGAGTAAGTCCATCAAGAGGACTAAGCCCTTCAAGAGGATTGAGTCCTACAGGAGGTTTAAGTTCTTCAAGAGGGATAAGTCCTTCAAGAGGGTTAAGTCCTTCGCGTGTCACAAATTCCTCCTGTTTTGCGAGACCATCAACTCCACCTTCAAGAGGGGTAAGTCCTTCACGGATAAGACAAACCAGCACATGTACACAATCCAGTACCACAACTTCGGTTCTCAGCTTCATCACAGATGTCAAGAAAGGCAAAAAAGCAAGCTACATCGAAGATGTTCATCAACTGCGCCTGCTCCACAATCGATATTTACAGTGGCGGTTTGCAATTGCCCGAGCTGAAGCTGTAATGTATATTCAACGATTAACTTCTGAGGTATGTAATACTTCTGTACTCTATAACATGATCGTTGGTTCAACTAATTGATTAAAGGAGTCTGAAAATTATAAGTTTTGATATATCAGGAAACTCTATTTAATGTGTGGCATGCGATATCAGACCTACAAGATGATGTGACCAGCCAGAGGGTTGGCCTGCAACAGCTAAAGCTAGAGATCAAACTCAACTCACTATTAAACGATCAGGTAGATTCTCTCTCTGTTGAACACTGACTTTGCATTCATCAGATTATGCCATTCTGACGCATAAATATGTTCACAGATGGTGAGCCTTGAAGATTGGGCCACACTTGAAAGAGACCATGTTAGTTCTTTAGTTGGAGCCATAGCAGATTTAGAAGCAAATACTCTCCGCCTTCCAGCGACTGGAGGAACAAAGGTAATATATTGTCACTATTGCGAATATTAGTGGAAATTAAACTCATAGGATCAAGAATATAGTGATCATTTAGAACATCTCTTCCTACAGGCGGACATTGAATCTTTGAAAGCAGCTATGTCCTCGGCCCTCGATGTAATGCAGGCTATGGGATCGTCCATTTGGTCTTTACTCTCAAAGGTAAGACCCTTTTTAAATGAAATCAAATTTCCAAATTTTATCCTCTTGACATAACTCTCAAGTGCACGTGCAATGCTCTGTATGATTGTATTTGCAGGTGGAGGAGATGAATAAAATGGTCTCGGAACTCGCTGATGTCGTTACAAAAGAGAGTTCTATGCAAGGGAAATGCGAAGATCTTCTGGCCTCAACCGCGATCATGCAGGTAACGAACACAATCCGGTAAAAGATTGAAAAATGATTTTTGTGAAATCAATTGAAACAGAGTTTTGTTCGCGCAAATCAGATAAAAGAGTGTAGTCTCAGGACTCATCTGATACAAACTAGGAGAGAAGAAGGGGAAGAGGATACTCCTCCATTGTTACCATTAAGCAAGTTTCCATGGCCATAAATAACACGCTTACAGTTCCACACGCCCAACACTGATCACCTGTAAATTGCTCTTTGATGCCCCCACATTTCTCTTGTCGAGATCCTTTTTGATCTTTGCTTGTTGAAGTTTTTTTTTTTGTTTTTCTAATATGAAACTTTAGCATAGGAAAAGAAAAAGAAGTGAAAGATCGCAAGTTCGAAGCTTAGGATAAAAAAAAGGAAATTTTATTTGTTCAATCACGCATGTAAGCTCTGATGTGGGGAATTTTGGGGGGTTTAATTATTTAGTCTCAATGTAGTTTAGTAATCATAACAAAAATTAATTATAGGATTGTTTTCGGCCCTTTACATAAGTTTTTATGAAGTGTTCACTAACTAATAATCAGTCACATGTGATTAACCATAAGCTTACGATATTTGACATTTGATTTCACAAAAGTTATCATGCAAATGTTGTTCTGAAAGGTGAAAAGTGAAAACTAAATAAAAATGGTTATTACATATAATCGTTTCGTTTTCACTTAAAGGGCAAAAAGCTAAATGCTACTACGGACCATTTCGGCCGCCGCCGCCACCGCCGGCGCCGAGACAAGCGTCGGAATGATAAACAAGAACAACTTCTTCGATCTCTTCAAAAGATCAACTTCTCTCTCTCACCTTACTCAGACCCATGCTCAGATCATTCTCCATGGCTTCCGATACGACATCTCATTGCTCACCAAGCTTACCCAGCGACTCTCCGACCTCGGTGCCATTTACTACGCACGAGACATCTTCCTCTCCGTTCAGAGACCTGACGTTTTCCTCTTCAACGTCCTCATGCGTGGTTTCTCCAATAATGAATCACCTCACACTTCGCTTTCTGTTTTTGCCCAACTAAGAAAATCCACTGATCTCAAACCCAATAGCGCCACCTACACTTACGCTATCTCCGCTGCTTCGGGTTTTCGTGACGAGAGAGCTGGCCGTGTGATTCATGGTCAAGCGGTCGTTGATGGGTTTGACTCGGAATTACATGTTGGGTCGAATATCGTTAAGATGTACTTCAAGTTTTCTCGAGTCGATGATGCTAGGAAGGTGTTCGATAGAATGCCTGAGAAAGACGCGGTTTTGTGGAATACCATGTTATCTGGGTACCGAGAGAATGAAATGTATGAAGAATCTATACAGGTTTTCAGAGATCTGATCAAGGAGAGCTGTACCCGTTTGGACTCAACAACTGTGTTAAATATTCTTCCTGCTGTTGCAGAGTTACAGGAGCTGAGACTCGGGATGCAAATCCATAGTCTTGCGACAAAAACAGGATCCTACTCACACGATTTTGTTCTTACCGGTTTTGTCTCATTGTACTCAAAGTGTGGAAAGATTGATGTGTTAAGTACTCTGTTTCGAGAGTTTTGTATACCAGATGTTGTAGCTTACAACGCAATGATTCACGGGTACACATCAAATGGCGAGACTGAGCTTTCCTTGAGGCTATTTAAAGAGATGATGTTATCAGGAGCAAGGTTGAACTCAAGCACGCTGGTGAGTCTAATCCCTGTCTCTGGTCATCTTATGCTTATATATGGCATTCATGGTTACAGCCTGAAATCGAATTTCCTGTCTCATGCATCTGTCTCGACTGCTTTAACCACGGTGTACAGTAAATCGAATGAGACAGAATCAGCGCGGAAGATTTTTGATGAATCTCCGGACAAAAGCTTGGCATCTTGGAATGCAATGATATCGGGTTATACCCAAAACGGGTTGACAGATGACGCGATATCTCTATTTAGAGAAATGCAGAAGTCTGAGTTTAGTCCAAACCCGATCACAATAACTTGTATTTTATCGGCTTGTGCGCAGTTAGGAACGTTGAGTTTGGGGAAATGGGTACATGGTTTAGTAAGGAGTACAGATTTTGAGTCTAGCATATATGTGTCTACAGCTTTGATTGGTATGTATGCCAAGTGTGGAAGCATTGCAGAAGCACGCCGGTTGTTTGACTTGATGCCAAAGAAGAATGAAGTTACATGGAACACGATGATTTCAGGTTATGGCCTCCATGGACATGGACATGAAGCTCTGGATATCTTCTCTGAGATGTTGAGTTCCGGCATTGCACCAACGCCAGTCACTTTCCTCTGCGTTCTTTACGCTTGTAGTCATGCTGGCCTGGTCAAAGAAGGTGATGAGATATTTTCCATGATCCACCAGTATGGTTTTGAACCATCAGTCAAGCATTACGCCTGTATGGTTGATATTCTTGGTCGAGCAGGACACTTGCAGAGAGCAATGCAGTTTATAGAGGCAATGCCGGGTGAGCCAGATCCTTCCGTGTGGCAAACACTGCTAGGAGCTTGTAGGATTCACAAAGACACAAACCTTGCCCGTACTGTCTCTGAGAAACTGTTTGAGCTAGATCCAGACAATGTAGGATACCATGTTTTACTGTCGAATATTCACTCAGCTGATAGGAATTATCCACAGGCTGCTACGGTCAGACAAACCGCAAAAAACCGGAAACTAGCCAAGGCTCCTGGGTATACCTTAATAGAAATAGGTGAGACTCCTCATGTCTTTACCTCAGGTGATCAGTCACATCCGCAGGCAAAAGCAATCTATGAGAAACTGGAGAAGCTCGAAGGGAAAATGAGGGAAGCTGGGTATCAACCCGAGACTGAGTTGGCCTTGCACGACGTGGAGGAAGAAGAAAGGGAGCTGATGGTAAAGTTTCACAGCGAGAGGCTAGCCATTGCCTTTGGACTCATAGCCACTGAACCAGGAACTGAAATCCGGATCATAAAGAATCTCCGGGTCTGTTTAGACTGTCACACCGTAACTAAACTCATCTCAAAAATCACAGAGAGAGTAATTGTTGTTAGAGACGCCAACCGCTTCCATCACTTTAAAGATGGTGTCTGTTCTTGCGGAGATTACTGGTAGTGACTAGTTTTGGCCTCAACACAAGTCATTTTGTACTCATCTTGTAACATTATATCATTCATAATTGATAACTCTTTACTGACTCAATAAGTGTGGATTTCTTGATACAGTCTATATGGCTAAGCTTAAAAGTTGAAAACTTACAAAAAAGTTGAGGAAGATCTTCGTTCAAATAATCTATTTCTATGGTTACAGATACATGGGAATGCAAGAAGCATAATAGAAAAGGAACTATACAGAAATTTATCAAACTCCTTGTCATTACCAGATAATACATCTTCAGCCAATTGTGCCCGGTGCTCTCAATCGTTACCTGATGATTAATTTGATATCAGACATTTGTGCATCATATATCTTGCGTTGCAGGTATACCTGCCGCTGAAACTTCGTCATCAGCTGGCTTTTTCTTCTTTTTTGGGGGCGGTTCTTGCCCTTTCCGAAGAACTTCCTTGTTTGGCACCAAGACAATAAACAAATTTCTGTCCCGGAAGTTTTTGCTCTCCTCAGTCGCAAGCTGCAGATGTTGACAAGTTTCAGAGACTCAAGAAACACTATCCATTCAGACGCAACTCACATGCAAATCCAATATCATACTTCTACTGGAAAGATGAGAGAACAATACGCACCTCCCCTATTTCATTCTGAAATCGTCTAAGGAGCTCAATAGCAATATTTCTGAACTCGTTTTCCCGGCCTTTCATGTTCACAATCACTTTAACCTGATTGTATTACAAGTCATGCAGCAGCATAAATTTAATCAGTATGGATCAAACTCGCCCATATATGTTCCAGTACCAAGACAAAAAAGAAAAGAAAACAGGAACAACCTTGTCACCGTCTTGCAAAAACTTCCGGGCTGCTCTCATGCGTACAGAATAATCATGCTGATCAATGTTGTAACTATCGAAAAAACAAAAAGTAGGAACCTTTTGAGAGGAAGCAGTTATAAACAAGTGATTGCAAAGGCACAGACAAGAGCAAGAGAGTGACATGGCTCATTTTACCCCATTTTAAGCTCCTTCAAGTCCATGCGAGTAGCTGACACAGAAACAAGCTTCAATTACAATCCATTCATGTAAATACAACACAGTATGTGAGCTTATTCTTATGCAGAGAAGAACGATCAATACTCTTCTTCTGTTGTTCTTTTTTCCTCTTTTGCTGTTCGTATCTGTATTTACTAATAACAATGAAACAAAAGGAAAAGAATCATTAATCCTTGAAGTTTCCCTGTACACAATCCATATGATAATAGCAATGTTTATATATCTTACCTGTAATCCATCATTCTAACAACCGGAGGATCTGCATCCGGTGAAAGTATTACCTGAAAACTTAGTGAAACATTCAAAAACAGGAAAAGGTAATCTATAAGCATTGAAAATTTCGAAAGAAACACAAACCAGATCAAGCTCAGCTTCTTCGGCTCTTCGAACTGCTTCATCTTTGGAAACTATACCAATCTACAGAACAAAGAAACTGAAATTTGTTATAGTTGCTGAAAAATCAACAGCAAACACTGAAGCAACTTCATTTACCATGTTTTGTTGCCCATCAATAAGCCTAACAGTAGCTGACCTACTCAACACCAAAAATGTCGATACATCAAAATCAATCAAAACTTCAGATAGAGAAACTCAATCAATCCAAGTATCACACAATTACCTAATCGCTGAGATATCAAGCGCATCATCATCCTCGGATTCTTTCTGCTTACCTCGCCTATCGCCGGGAAATCGAGAGCCTCCGCCACCACCACCGCCTCCGTAACGGCAGGTGATAGCGGAGATACGGCGATGATAAGGAGAGAGAGTAGCAATTGACAATTCGGCGAGATAGAGTTGAAGACCGAAGAGCTTAGATTTATCGGCGATGACAGAATATGGGTGATGCGACATCGTTTTGGTGGCTCCGGTGAGAATGGCGTTGAGCCCGACGGTGCTGGTGGTGATCCCAGTCATGGATGGCACTTCGGAGTCAAGAGACTCTCTACTGAATCGGAGAAATCAGAAAATAGAAAATAGAAAATAGAAAAATAAAGGTCTTATCCAGATAATACACAAGAAATCTTATACAGTAGTACGATTTGAGATATTTCACAATTTTAAAAACTACTCCATCTATTTTAAGAAAAATTTAAAAAATATTACTTTATAAAAATGCCACTTTTTAATAATTTTTATCAAAATTTCACTTTTTCAAAATTATTTATTTATTTATGTTTGGGTTAACTATATCGTATTAGAGTTTAGTTTTGAAGGTTTAAAGAGTTTTAAGGGTTAAAATATTTTTTAAGGTTTATAAATTTAAAGATTTAATCTCTAAAAAATCATAATTAGTGGTATTTTTGCAAATATGGACACTAAAAATAGTATTTTTACAAATGTCTCCTATTTCAATGTTTTTTTAAAAGTATTTATTTCACAAAAATTGATATTGAAAACCCATTAATATTCGTAACAAAAATAATAAAAAGCACAGTAATATATATTTTTCAATCAATATATTAATTCAATTAGATTTGTCATTGATATAATTTGAAACTAATTTTTATAAATAAAATTATCATTTGATATTAAAATCAAATAAACAAACAAGAGAAATTTCAAAAAATGCCATTTTTCAAGTGCCACTTTACAAAAATGCCACATTTTTATAATCTTTGCAAAAATGAACTTTTTCAAAATTATTTATTCATTATATCATTTATGTTTGAGTTAACTATGTTGTATTAGGGTTTAATATTGAGGATTTAAGAGGTTTTATCAGTTAAAATATTTTTTAGGGTTTATAATTTTAAGTTTTAGGCTCTGAAAAATTAGTGACATTTTTGCAAATAGACACCAAAATGGCATTTTTGCAAATATAGATACAGAAAGTTGCATTTTTATAAATATCCCAATAAACAAATTACTAACCCTTCACTTTTTAAGAAATTCTTCATTATTTACCGGTTGTGAATGGCTTATTTTTCTCAATCTTTTTTACTTTGATTATGTAGGAACACGTCCGAGAGATTAAAAGATAGAACCATCAAATTTTATTCAAATTTGATTCGTTCTCAATAACCATGAGATAATGTTTTATGATGATTCTTTTTTTTTCCGACATATACTCTTATTGTATTTGTACGCTCTGAAAAATAAGAACCATCTAGGTAGCATCTACTTTGAGAATTCAAGTTTTTTTTTATATACTGTATCAATCCGATCAAACATAATTGACGTATAACTAAAATGCTCATATATATTCATTATAAGTTGAAGGTACTAATTTTGAAAAATAACCAGTTTAAAATATGTAGAAATAACAACCCATTAATTATACATACCATAGCAAAATTACCACAATATATACATTATGAAAATGTAACCTAGTACTTATTTTTCTGATCAAAGTAATTATTCATTTGTAGAATATATCAAAAAGTACTTATACAATTTCTATTTAATATTTTAAACAATTTCTCTTATACAATGATCATAAAAGTTTTCTTTTATTTATGATTTACGAAAAGAAAATGATTTTATTCCCAAAATGGTTAATATTTTGGGCCAACCCTAAAATGGTTGAAGCAGAGGTTAAAAAGAAAATAAAACAGCTTTCAACTCTCTGCGCCGCGTTCTCTCTTTCTTCTTTATCAAACTCTCTCTCAGGTAAGGCTTTCTTCAAATTTTCCTCTTAGATCAACACTGATTTCGCATTTCGCTCCTTTGATTTCGATTCTCGACGTAAATTTCCATGAAAACCTAATTGTACATCTTCTTCTACACACTTTATCTATAGATTAATCGGCGGGATTGTAATCGTTATCTTAGTCGGTATCTACTTTGTTGCGTCGAGTTGATTGATCTCTGTGACGCAGAAACCCGTAATTTTCGTTGGTCTTGACCTTTCGTATATCATTAGCAGAAAGATTTTAGAGTGATGCAGCAAGGTGACCACTCGGTGTTGAGCTTGAGACCTGGAGGCGGTCGTGGAGGAAACAGATTCTTTGTCCCACGCTCCTCTTTATCTTCTACCTCTGATCTTACCAATGGTGGAGACGCTCCTTCTTTTGCCGTTAAGGTTTGTATTATTGGATTCACCAAATCCTCTGTTTCTTTATAGTTCTGTGATTTTTATGTTTCTTGCAAATTTGAGGGTCTGATTCGTTTTTGTGGTGTTGAATTGGGTTATTGATAAAGTTTGGATCTTTTGCTGATTCTTTTGGGTTTGAGTTTAGATTTTTTCTTTGTTGAATATCATGTAATGTCCTAATTCTTGGTGGGGCGCTTAAGCAATGTGACCTTGCTGTAAATATGGACAAAGATTAATACTTGTAGGCTTTTAGGTGGGCATTCTATCAGTTGTTGATGCTCATAAAGACACCTACATATATAATAGATTCATCTCCTTGATTTGAGCTCATGCATGTTAAATCAAACCTTGTTTTTCGTCGTTTCACGCTTCGGACGTTTAATGACTTGTTTATGTTTTGTAGAGAGGAGACTCGAGATTTGAGGGTCGTGAGCTTTTGCGGTTCACCCGAGAACAGCTGCTTCAGCTTAGAGAGGTAATTAGTCACTTTGCTTTGGTTTCTTTGTTTTGCTCAGAGAGGTAATAATTAAGTGGTATGTTCTGATTTAAATATCTCCTACTTTTTAACATCCTTGAGGTCCGGTGATGATTCCTGATGTAGGCCAATTGGTATATATTCGCTTGAACTTAGTCATTCACCATCTTTCTTGTGTAGGCAATCCAAGTTTCTGATGAAATTCTGAAGCTCAACCAGGAAATTGCATCTGATATTTTCGGCGAAGAGCAGAGCTGGGGCCGGTCAGAAAGTATGGTGAGTGTTTTCCTTTTCCTTCTGTTTTTATTTCTTATTTCTAGCTTTATTGAAAAACCAAGAAATGAGTTTTGTAAATGCTTGACGAGTTCACTATGTTAGTAGTTTCAGAAAATTTTATATTCTCCTTTTTGTTTGCTCTTTTCAGCCTGCAAGTCAACCTCAAAATCGTTTCTCAGACCCTGATACCCGTGATTGGCATAGTCGTGCACCGATTTCTTCCCCAAGTAAAGAAGGGTCAAGGGAAGACCAACGTGAACCTAGAGATGCACATACTGCATCATTCCCAAGGGTTAGTGTTTACCATTTAGGCACTTTATTTTGACAATACCTTAGTTTTGCGTTTGGGTGGTTATTGCTTGTAGTAGCTAACATTATAACTTTCTGAAACAGTCTGGCCCTCCTCCTGCCCTGGTGAAAGCAGAGGTCCCATGGTCAGCTAGAAGAGGAACTCTTTCAGAAAAGGACCAAGTCCTCAAGACCGTTAAAGGGTATTGTATTCGTCATGACTATAATGAGTGTTTGGGGTTATTTGCTTTATATAGTTGACTGAATCGTATAATTTTGCTTCTTTGCAGTATTCTGAACAAGATGACTCCTGAGAAGTACGATCTCCTAAAAGGTCAATTAATGGACTCTGGGATCACTTCTGCAGATATCCTAAAGGTATTCCAAATTCCATGCGCATTTTGCTTGTTTTTCATTCTCTCTTCATGACATGAGTTGTTCTTATCTTTCATTTCAGGGAGTGATACAGCTTATTTTTGAGAAGGCAGTACTAGAGCCCACATTTTGTCAGATGTATGCTCTTTTGTGCTGTGACATAAATGGGAGGCTCCCTTCGTTCCCATCAGAGGAAGACGGTGGGAAAGAAATAACATTTAAAAGAGTGCTTTTGAATAATTGCCAAGAAGCATTTGAAGGCGCTGACAAGTTGAAGGAAGAGGTCAAACTGATGACGGACCCAATGCAAGAAATGGAACGCAGGGACAAGGAAAGAATGGCGAAGCTTCGAACGTTAGGAAATATCCGTTTAATTGGTGAACTTCTGAAGCAGAAGATGGTGCCCGAGAAGATAGTTCATCACATCGTCCAAGTATGACTCGCGCTCTGCTTTTGTACAGTTAAATGTTTATTGGATGTAATACTTCTCTGTAGAGCTCATGGTAACTATGCGTCTGGTCACAGGAGCTTTTAGGACATGACAATAAAGCTTGCCCAGCAGAGGAAGATGTAGAGGCTCTTTGTCAATTTTTCATCACCATCGGGAAACAACTAGATGAGAGCCAAAAATCACGAGGTATAAACGATATGTATTTCCAACGTATGAAGGAACTAGCAATGCACCCGATGCTAGCTCCACGCATGAGGTTTATGGTCCGTAATGTTATTGATCTGCGAGCTAACAAATGGGTACCAAGGCGTGAGGAGGTGGGAATTTATAGTACCCGTTCTTATTTTTAACTACTTAGGAAGTTATCTGTCTGTGCTTATGTTTTGTCTTTGCTGTGTAAATTTGATAGATGAAAGCCAAGAAAATCACTGAGATTCATTCTGAGGCAGAAAAGAATCTCGGGTTGCGCCCTGGTGCAATGGCGAATATGAGAAATAATAACAGTCGTGGTGGTGGTGATGCCGGTGCATCTGAAATTCTTGGCTCTGGAAATTTCCTGGGACGTTCTGGAACTGGAGGAATGATGCCTGGGATGCCAGGGGCTAGGAAGATGCCAGGGATGCCTGCAACCAATGATGATGGCTGGGAGATGGCACGCTCTCGCTCCATGCCCAGAGGCAACAGGCAGAATCCGCAGCCCGCAGGGCGTGTTCAGTCACCTGTTATCATCAACAAGTCACTGTCGGTTAACTCAAGACTGCTACCTCAGGGCAGTGGAGGTCTCTTGAATGGTAGACCAAGTGCCCTTTTGCAAGGTAATGGTGCTGAACCGCCTAAACCTGTTCCTACCCTGACTAGACCAACTGTGGAAAAGCCACAACCACTGCCACAACAGGCAGCTCCTCCGATGACTAGTAGCTTGAACACAGGAGAGCTCAGTAAAAAAACCAACTCGCTTTTGGAGGAATATTTCAATGTCCGTCTACTGGACGAGGCATTGCAATGCGTAGAGGAACTGAAATCCCCATCATACCATCCCGAGCTTGTCAAGGAAGCTATCTCCCTCGGCTTGGAGAAAAACCCAACGTGTGTTGAACCAGTGGCAAAACTCTTGAAACATTTGGTCTCTAAAAACGTTCTAACTCCGAAAGACATAGGGAAGGGTTGTCTGCTTTACGGGTCTATGCTCGATGACATTGGGATCGATCTGCCCAAAGCCCCAAACAACTTTGGGGAGATTCTTGGGAGTTTAGTTATGGCCCAAGCATCAGATTTTGAGATGGTGAAAGAGATTCTAATGAAAATGGAGGATGAATATTTCAAGAAAGCAGTTTTGGATGCTGTGGTAAAGAGTGTTAGTGAGTCTCTGTTGGCTACTCAAGCAGCCGAAGTGGAGGCTTGCCGTAGTCTGGTGTAAGCTTTGTGTGGTTTCTTCTCAATACGTGTTTTTTGATCAGTTTAAGACCCAAACTCGCCGGAAAAACAGGTGAGATCTTTCTTGAAATCATTTATTACAAAAAAATGAAAAATGTTGAGTTAATATCATACTTGTAATCGAGATTAGATTCAAATCTTGTTATTTGATTTTGTTTTTCTGGTGCCTACATCTTGGTTTTGATTAGTTCAAGATGCACAACACGAAGACAATATGATGAATACTTTAGAATTCTTAATCAAGTATTTGTTTTTGATAAAAATTAAAGGTTTTCTGCAAAAAAATCTTTTAAGTAGTTCAGATTTGCAATTTTACTTTCAAAAGTCAATTAAATGTAGGCCACTCTCCAATTGATAGTCAACCTGCAATATAGCTTTTAATCATGTATGTATGTATAAGAATGTGTATTTTTTTTAACATTTTTCAAAACTACGTCGTTTTGGCTTAAATTTAAAAAAAAAAAACAATTGTAAAATGAGGAATCGAACACTTGATCTTAGGATTAAACTGCAAACACTTAACCAAAAGAGCCAAAGAAATTTTTGATAAATGTACTCACATAAACATTTATATACCTAAACGTAAAAATTCTAAACTCTCATAAACCAACTCACCTATCACCGGAGTCGCTACAAGACCTCTGTCACCTCTATTGATTTCTGTTCATGGTTCATCCTCATTTCCCATGCATAAATCTCAATTGTTTTTGTTTTGTTCAAATTTACGAGCTCAAGACTCGTCAATAGCAAATTTATAATCGAAGTACCATATGTAACAATCTATAGCTTTTTAGAAAACTCTTGACAATTAGAATGTAATGATATCAACTTCAAATCGTAATTTTTACTGAGTTGACCGGAATTTCACCGAAGTTTCGGTTCTCAAAATTTAAAATGAAATTACCGGAGTTCTAAAATGAATCTTGAAAAACCGAGACTAGTTCTAAACTCGTAAGACAAAAATTAAGAAATCCCAATCGTTTATTTTAAATCCTGGGCATATTTTATTTTCGGATATGAATCTTGGAAGAGTTTTTACGGCCGCAAAAATCAGAATTTCAAAATTCTAAAACTAGATTTAAGATCCTTATTGAGAGGGCTTCGATTTGGTATATAGTTCTTTATGGTTTGACTGAGGCGGAGTACCATGGATTAAGTTTAAGAATTTAAATGTTTAGATATATAAATATGTATGTTTATTGAATTGTAAGAAATTATTTCAGCTAGGTTGGTAAAGAATGGTCATCGTTTGTCTTCACGTCCTTGTGTTCGACTCCTCATTTTACAATTGTTTTTTTTTTAATTTAATCCAAAACGACGTAGTTTTGAAAACTGTTAAAAAAATACACATTTTTATACACACATACATGGTCAAGGGTTATATTGCGGATTGATTTTCAATTGGAGGGTTGCCAACATTGTTTATAATACTATTTTGGAGGATGTACTGTTCCTAGCATTCTTAATAAATTATTTGTTTTGATAAACGAAACAGTCAACATTGAGAATGTCCTGTTCCTAGGATTCTTAATCAAGTATTTGTTTTTGATAAAAAAAATTAGGGGTAATTATAAAAATACTATTTTTTGTATGCACATTTGCAAGAATGCCACTTAGGGGTGTCCATTTACAAAAATACCACTAATTATAGATTTATAAAGCATATATCTTAAAATTCTAAACTCTAAAAAATGTTTTGACACATAAAACCCCCTAAACCTTCGTAACTAAACCCTAATAGAACATAATTAACCCAAATATAAATGATATAAAGAAAAAATAATTTTGAAAAAGTGGTATTTTTGTAAAGATTTCAAAAGTGTGGCATTTTTGTAAAGTGGCACTTGAAAAATGGCATTTTTTGAAATTTCTCAAAAAATTAACAGTCAACATTGTTTTTAATTGTATTTTGTAGAATTTACTGTTCTATTACAAAGATAACTAATTTTCTTTTGTCATGTTCCTAGGATTCTTAATCAAGTATTTGTTTTTGATAAAAAAAAATTAACAGTCAACATTGTTTTTAATTGTATTTTGTAGAATTTACTATTCTAGGTTAATGAGAAAGTGAATCTGAATATCTTTTTAAAAATTTATACTATTACAAAGATAACTAATTTTCTTTTGTCATGTGCTAGTTAAGCATAATGATGTCTTACATCATTTATATATTAATTGAGGAGACACTAATAATATCTTTAATGCATAGGGTCGTATCTCTTCCTATCGGCATCGAACCGGCAAACCGATAATATACGACTAGTCGACGGACCTCTACTTAAATGGGCCGATCCACAATTCAGAAAGTCCAGAACGATTAAAGGGCTAGCCGACTATGGAAGTTAGTCGACTTGGAGCTTTTCGCAAGAAAAGGAAACTATCTATAGCAAAAGGAAGTTTTCCTTATCATTTGGGGTTTAGCCCTATAAATCTAGACTTGTATAAATACTCTTGTACATCTTCTGAAAAAGAGATCCGAAAATCAATAGCAAATCTCTTGTATTCTTTAGACAACTTTCTTAAACAGCTAATAAAAATCTCTCTTGAAATCTTTACGTTTTGGTGGCTTTCCGCAGAAGTTTACAAACCCTAAAAATTTATTTAACAAAATCTAGTTGTGAGATTCAACCCTCACAAGTGAGAGTAATTAAAACAAAAGTGACAAAAATTAGAAAATTAGAGTAAATGAGTGGGAAGATTTTCCCACCTCTATTTATTGGTAAGATGATTTATTGAACAATTGAAGGAAAGTGGAGTAAAACATTTTATTCTAAAACATGTTGAATGGAGCAAATATTGAGGGGAATGAGAGTAAAATGTTCTCCACTCCTATTTTTTTTATTCTAAAAGCATAATTATAGGTAGTAAATATGATTGATGTAATATATGAACTTTATAATATTAATTGTATTGGGATTGATGAATAGAAAGAGAAAGAGGAGAGAGAAAAAGAGAAATGTTATATTTATCCACTAAATATGGGTAATATAAATTCTATATTTAGAAATCCAAAAATGGTTTGGGTAAATATAAAAATTTTATAATATTAAAAATCTTTTATATTTACTCCTATTTACCACTCATAATCATACCCTAACAATGCTTTTCATTCACACCCTTTGAGTTTCTAAAAATATAATATTTAATAGTTTTTGTTATTTATTTAATTAAAAATCATCAAAAAAATATTGAACTAATCAAATTGATACAACTATTAAATGAGTTTCTTCAAGCTTTAGAATAAGTTTTCCCTAAGAACCTACGCTCATATTCTCTCATACTTTTTAATTATTTTATATTTTTTATATGGCTAGAAACTCCTCTAGATACTACTATTGAGGTGCTCTAATTATTTTATGTATCACTACTCAATGATGGTTTTAAGGAACATATTATTTAAAATTAACAAATCAAAATATTCTAATGAATTATACATGCCATATTAGAAATCTTTACATATTTACATTATTATTTTAAATATAAACTCACAAATACATATGTACTAATTTAAATATTATATAATATAAAATTTTAACATAAATCATTTATCGATGTCAATTACTTTATAAAAAGTGTATTTATGTCTATTTGGATACCATATGTGATTGATCATACAATTATTTTCTTTCATATATTTTAACTATATCCATATTACTCTAATTAAAGTTGCGCTTTTGTTATAAACGTACAATTTTACAAATCAAACAATAATGCTTGAATTTTAAAAATCATCGTTTTCACTTTTTCTTATTTCTTTGATTTTTTATTAAAAAGATTTAAATACTAATAACACAATATTTTTTTGGGTTTGGTGAGCTCAAATAAGTTTGAAAGAACTAATAATCTCAAACGTATTTGTTTTACGTTAAAACACTTACATTCAATCTAAGTGTTATGTAGATTAAGTTTTGCAATATAAAATATATTTATCTATGAGAGATATATTATTTGATATTAGTTATTTCTAATTTTTTCTTTATATTATAAAAATTATAATTTTTTATTTTTAAATATTCTAATCACGCGTTTGACGGAAACCAAAAATCTAGTTGTTGCTTAAATATAAAACCAAATGCATAGTTGCATTTAGAAAATAATGAACATTATCACGAAAAAGTAAATTATCAAATCTAGAAACAAAATTACTTTATTTTAACCGAATATATTTGGTTGAAAAGCTAAACCCAAAACATTCAGGATGAGACAAATGTTGTTTTCTTTTACTTATTTTATAGGATGTAAAATCATAGAAAACGTGAGTTTGTAATACAGTGACCGAGTTATATGACCAATAAGATATGGATCGTGACAAAATGTCCCTTATGACAAGTACCTAGACACATTTCCCAGAAAAAAACAAAACACATTCATGAGGTGTCTTGACCTCTTCAATGCCTAGTTGTTAAGGAATATCTCATTTTTGGGTTGTGTGCACGAAGAAGAAAGTGAGACACTACGACTTTCTTACAAATCTATAAATACACCCACATACATTCATAAGTTTTAAAACAAGAAAAGTATTTTTTCCAATTAAATCGAGTTGAAGAAAAAGATGAGGACTTCTTCTTCTCTTCTTGGTTGGTTCTTGATCATCTCTCTCTTGTTACTCTCGCAGTCCCTACTAATTTCATGCGAATATCATGAAACCTCGACCATTCGACCTTTGGGTGGGGATCGGAAACTAGTTGAACATGAAGAGAACGCGGATGGGTCTCACGGTCATCACCGTGACCAGCTTCGAGTATTCGTGAGGAAAAGCAAGAAGAAGAAGAAATCATCCGCTACTCGAACTCTTCTCTCTAACCCATTAACTTATTTATCTACTGTTGTGAGTTCCTTTGTTCTAATGCTCGCTGCATTCTAATCTATTTCCAAGGTTATAGTTTGCAAGCGACTTTTGTTTTCGTTAAATGGTTTGAATTTACATGCATGTTTGTTTTTTGTTTGTTTGTTTCTAACCCTCTAATATTTTGGAAGTTGTTTGCTCTGGTTGTCCAATAATGTGGTTCCAGTTTCTTTTTTTTTTTAATAGTAACTGATTATTTGTCTGAGCTATGATTTTTTTTAAAAGTAAGAGGAGTAAAACAATGGAAAATATTCCATCATGAAAAGAAAAAGGAATCAAATTAGATTATTCAATAACGTGAAAATGAATTTGTATGATACAAAAACCTTTCAATGTTATTGAATCAATAACATGAAATTTAATGTTATCTCCAATTTCTTAATTGTACACATAATTTGAAAAACCAGTAAATGAACGGGGGAATTGATAGACATCAATGCTTTTTTTTATTTTGGCTAAAATATACTCCTCCGATCTAAAAATAAAGATGTTTTGGAGGTTTTACACATATTAAAAAAAATAATTAATAATCCATAATAAACGTTTTGATTTTTGTAATAAACGGTTTTAAAAAACTTTCAAATAATAGTATTTCAATAAATTTTTTGAAATTTATAATTTTTTATCATTAAATGATAAAAATGCATAGAAAACATAAAAATATCTATCTTTATGAAACCATTTTTTTTTTTGTAAACCATTTAACTTTTAGGCAGTCTATCACTCAAGGCCGGTCCTGACTATGAGCTTTGGGAAATCAAGATCACTAACAAGTAACAAATTAAACAACTACATGTATGCGCTAGGTTACCCGAATCAGCCGTTTGAAAATTAAAATTTGAAAAAATAATGTAAATTATCCAAAATTTTGTAAAATTACCCGAGATACCCATCCTACGTAAATCAGTAAACGTTTGGGAAGGGATTTTAGTTATTCATATTTTTTTTAACCCGTCAAGTTACTTGTATTTCCCATCCCGCTTCTTTAACATGAACAATATATGTAATGTTTCTTTCAATTTCCGAATTATCCATTTCCAATTCTTTCGCTATTTTTTTTTTTGTCCCGCTATCCAAAATGGACACCCCTAAATAGCCGTCTTCTAAACTATGGCACATATGAACGTATATACTCTGTTTTTTTGCTATACGGTTAAAAATACGGATTAAACTATACGGCCGATTATATGAAGATAATAAGACTTATATGAATGTTAAATGGCCGTATAAATTAAGGGTGGATAAACGGGAATATGGGACGGAATTTCACGGGAACGGAACGGTAACGGAATTTTTAAGACTAGAAAAATATGTCCCATTTGTAACCCATTTAAAATTCGGGACGGGAACGGGATAGAACGGGATGGGACGGGAACGGTACGGGAAATTCCATAGCATAACCGGTTTCAAAACAAAAAAAAATAAATAAAATGATATTGCAAATTGCAAACATGTATTTAACCTACTTCATTCATCAAAAATATTTTCGAAATTAAGAAAAAAGAAACACTCAATTGTATTTCATAAATGTTTAAAATAAAAAATTATAATGGAATCAAGATGAATCAAATATAAAGTAAATTGTATAAATATTTCAAATCAAAATATAAATCAAGTAATATATTTTTTTAAAGTATATTATAAAAAAGAATAAAAAAATAATTACTTTTGTAATATATGATATAATATATTATACAATCTCGTATTAGATATATATATATAATATAATTTAATATATATATATATAGATATATATTATAGTAAACGCGATTTCGGGAATTCCCGCTTCCGTCCCGTTTCGTCCCGTTCTCAATCGGAAATTGAAAATTTGTCCCATATGGAAATACGGGAAATATATGGGACGAAAATTTGGGAACGGTTACGGGATGGGACGGGACGGGATGGAACGGGATGGAAATTGTGCCCACCCCTAGTATAAACGTTACGTGTACTTTTTTTAATAAATATTTTGATAAAACAAACATTTTGGACTTCTTTTATAGTTTTATGTCATTTTTGTTTTGTCTCAACTACTTGATGATCAACATGTCAAAAGGATCATTGATATTATTAATATAGGCGAAATAGATAGTTTTCATGATTAGATTTTTTATTTTGTTTTAGTTTTCATAGTTAGATTTTCGATCTTGCTTATTTTACGTTATCGCAAAATTCCAAATATGGTTATAATTTGTTTAGTAATGAGTTATATGTTACAATATAAGCAATATAAGCAGTAGAACCTCTATAAATTAATAATTTTTAAATTAATAATCTTTATAAAGTAATAAAATTTTCCGGTCCCGAGTTGGGCCAATGTAAAGTTTTACGAAATTCGATAAGATGATAAAATAATAGTTTTTTTGAAACTCCTATGTAAAATATGGTCTCAATAATAGTATAAATTAATAATCATATATAATTATGCATATATAACTATGATAATGTACTAAAACATGACATTAATGATTTTTGTTGACATAAAATTGTATCTTGTTAGAACTTATCTTTATATTTATTTTTTGTTTTTAGAATTGTTTTGTAGGTATGTATCAAAAATTTACGAAAAATTATAGACAAAATAATTGATTCTTTACACATAATTCTTTATAAATGTATTCATCATGATAATAACCATGATTTTTCTAAATTCTATACATAGAAACATGTATCATTTTAATTGAATAGTGTATTATGATGTTAACATTCATTCTATTTCGATAATCAAAGATTTTAATCATAATTTTAAGTTAATGCATGTCATTTTTGCAAAAGATTCAACTAAATTCCTTGATATAACATCATTCGACGAAAAAGAATTAAGAGAATTATTACCTAAAATAGATTTTTCTCTATAAATTAATATTAATTTATAGAGGTTTTACTGTATATATAACACTGTTCTCGATCCACCTGCCCATCATGAGTCACAAACTCCCTCCATACCGCTTTGGTCTCCACCACCTTTTGGTTGGTTAAAATGTAATTATGACGCAAGTTATTTTTCTGCAGGTACTCATATCGGAGTTGGTTGGATTCTACGGGATTCAAACAACAACTTCATCACTTCGGCGTCGTCTTTTTTACCCAACGTCCAGTCTTCCCTAGAAAGCAGAAGCATTTAGTCTACTTCATGCTCTACAAACGACATGGTGTCGAGGTTTCCGTTGGATGGTTTTCGAAGGAGATTCACAGGAACTGGTGGATTTAATTCGTGGATGCCGGAAGAATGTGCTTCTAGATAACTTAATCTATGATATCCATAACTAGATAGAACGCTTTGAAAATGTACAAATAGCTCAGATCGGACGAAAGGCTAATGTTATAGCCGACAAATTGGCTCACATTGGAAGATCCCAATATAATTCTTGTTGTATTTACGATTCTCCTCCAATTTGTATTCTCCATCTTCTCTGAAGATGCTTGTACACTTTTCTAATAATATATCAGATGTTCAAAAAAAAAAACATTACTATATATAACTATTTTCAAAAAAGTATTCACCATATAAACTTTGCATAAACTTCCGTATATATGTCCATGCGCTATATGGTGGTCGATTGTCCGGCTAGCATATATCGCGTTTTAAAACATTTCTAAATAGTTAAATGATAACACAGGTTTTAACCCAAAATAACACTGCAAGAACACAACAATCGAGGTGGTAATTATGGGATCGAATCCACAAGGACCAAATGTTACACTACGAAAGTATGAGAATGAAATTAAGCTAAGACAAGTAAATGTGATTGTAATTGCAATAATGTAAATGAAAAATTAAATATAACGATGTAAAACTTATGGATTAAAAACGTCAGACTTTAGGGACATTCGCAGGAAATCAGAAATCATGAATCAGACAATTATTCAGGAAACAATTCAGCGCAATCTCGAACTCAAACATGAATGTATAACTAATCCACTGTCGTGGTATCAGAGACTTTATCTAGTAACCTAGAATTTCAAACTGTCGTTTGAATCTAGAATTCTAGACAAGCATTAACGAGCAGGGTTGACATGTTCACAAATTGCCTTAACATCAGCTTTCGTTGGCTAAGGACATTTTGCTTGTGACGACCCAACCCGTCAAATAAAAAAAATTTCAACCCGGATCACTATTATCATAAATAATGATCCTCAACGGTCCAATAAACAAACAGCGCGGAAACAATGATTCAAACAATCAAATACAATTTATCGTTTAACAAGCCCATACTTATTAATTCTAGTTCAATTCGGTAATTCACATAGTTCTGAAATTGCTAACACCCTAGCAATTCTAACTTATTACACGAAAACGAGACACTAGATCATTCCCCTCGTCCCGGCCATGATTCCACGATCACTGACTGTCTTTACCTGCATCACATGGTTATAAGAGATGCGTGAGTATTATCATAAATACCCAGTGAGACGGTCATCCCATCTACAGGCTATACACACAGACATAAGCAAAAGATACAATACCAGGATGAACAAACAATAATGCATCACACAACAACCAAACGAGAACAACACGTTCAATATGTCAAACTGACGGCAATTGAAAACCCGTGTCGATCGACACACCTCCTTGTGTCGATCGACACACATCAAACCCGTGTCGATCGACACAACCTGCCGACACTATCAAAACCGTGTCGATCGACACACCTCCCCGTGTCGATCGACACAACCAACCCAGAAACTCATCAAACCGATTTTCTGCACAAATATCCACCAAAATCCATACAAAAATCGATCCAAACAACACACAATCGCATCCTATCAATTCCTTTACCCAGATAAGCCTATGGTCACGCACTCACCTCGAATTCGGATAGAAAAGGCTAAGAATCCGACGAAGAACACGAAGAACACGAAGAACAAATCCGAGATCCTTCACCGTACGGTCCTCCCACGCTTCCACAACCTCACAAACACTCCCATAAGCCTAATAAGATTGAGAAACACGAAGGAAACAACAACAACAACCTCTCCTCTCAATCCTCTCACTTTCTCTCTCAAAAACCATTTTCCTCTGCCCAGAAATCTGATTTTCGATTTAAATAGCCAGACCAGCCGACACTCTGTCGATCGACACACCCACTTGTGTCGATCGACACATGACCAATCAATACGTCATTCTGACGGCAATCGAAAATCCGTGTCGATCGACACACCCCAACTGTGTCGATCGACACACCACTTGCTGCTCGACTCCTCTTGAGTCAAAACAGCCGTGTCGATCGACACACAAACCTTGTGTCGATCGACACCCACCCAAAAATTACTTTTTGGATCACGGGCGTTACATTGCTCATCTACGTTCTTTCAGGCATTTAATCGAACACTTTTGGTGCATTAAACATCCTAATATCAGGAACTAGGTGATCAATCTAATTCAAGCGGTAAGAACAACGATAGATGAATACAATTACAAATCCCTATCTATGTCTAATTCATCGATTCATGAAATCCCTTGAAACCCTAAAACCTAACTAGAGATCTACTCAGACATAATCAAAGAGAAACAACAAAGAGATGGAAAGAATTGCATAATTGGATTAAAGAAATAAAAACTGGGTTCAGAAATCTTTTCTAGAGATGCAGAGTTAGAGACTCGTCTCCCAAAGCTTACAAAATCCAAATGCCAAAGTCTGAAGATAGAAAATAAAGCGTGCCCTAAAAAAACTCACTAAAAATCGAATATATATGTCTAAAACACGTTTTAAGTCGAAACTGAGCAAAATTAGGAAATCTATTTTTTTTTTCTTTTGGGTTGGTTTAGGATCAAGATCAACCGATCCACATGTGGATCGATCAATCCGGTCGTCAAAAACGCAGCCTTCGGTCGATCCTGGACTGGCCCGACGTTTTACGTAAATTCGGATCGGTCGATCCTGGGGTCGATCCTGAGGTCGATCCTGGGGTCAATTTCAGCATTTTTGTTCCTTTTCTTTCTTTCTTTGTTCCATCTTGCCTTAGACTCGTTCCAAACTTATTTCAACCTGCAAAGACTTTAAAAACAAAGAAAATACTCGATAAAACACTAAAAACACGGGTTAGAATGCGTTAAAAACGCAACACATCATTAAACACAAGATAGTACTGAACATGATTCAAAGAACAAGTCAATCATTTTGAAGCGATGACCTAATTACCTAAGTCTAGGGTTATGAATACTAACTCGTTTCACCCGTTATATCTCATAGTAAAATAAACCCGTACATAAATCTCATTTTTCTCTCCAATCTGTTTTGATCAAATACACATATTATTTGATAAAACACAAAATGAGGACTTCAGTGGCTTTTTCTTGTTCGTTGATTATAATCATATTATTACTCTCTCAGCCTTTGCCAATTTCATCTGAAATTCAAGAAAGCAAACCCCAAACATTGACATCTTGGGAACGAAGTCTTGCACAACAAGGCGAGTCCAATCCATCAGATCCTCATGACTCTCTTCGAGTTTTCACGAGGAAACACTACAAGAAAACAGGCGGCTTTCCGACGGTTTTAACCGGTCGGTTCTATCTCGTCGGAAAAAAAAATTCCGTCGGAAAACCGTCGGAAATAGTGACGGATTTCCGACGAAAAAGAAATAACCGTAATTCGTCAGAATTCCGTCGGAAATCCGTCAGTATGTCAAATACCGACGGATTTCCGACAGAAAAAAAACCGACGGATTTCCGACAGAACAAATACCGACGGATTTCCGACGGTGCACATACCGACGGATTTCCGACGGCACAAATACCGACGGATTTCCGACGGATAATTAATTTATTAGAAAAAAAAATTTAATTTAATTAAATTTAAAGAAATTAAATTAAAATAAAATTAAATATAATTAAAAATTAGATTAAAATAAAAATAAAAATAAAAAAACAACATTTAAAATTAAGTTTTAATATTTTTAAGAAAATTAAAATATTACATATTATCTATCGGTTACGGAAGAACTCGTTCATCCGTTCTTTCATCTCCCGCATTCGTGCCATCTGCTGTTCCATATCCCGGATTCGTCCCACCTGATCTTCCATTGCCCGAACGCGTTCCACTTGTTCCTGCAAGAGCGTCTGCTGTTCCGCGTAGCGAGCTTCATCTTGTGCGCGTTGGGACTCCAACCCGGTCACCCGCTCGAGAAGCTCGGCATTCTGTGCCCTCAACGCACTATCTGCATGAATGCGGTAAGAGTTGACGGACGTGGCAGAACTGTCTTCCGGGAGGCCAAACACACGACCTCTGTGCTTAGGCGCAACCTACGAAAAAAAATCAATCAATAAATGTTGTAAGTTGTTTATATTTAAATTTATTTAAAATTTAATTAAAATTGACAGTGTTACTAACCTGATAGGTAAACTCGTTGATCATCTCCAGAGGAACTTCCGTGGCCGGGGGAGTTCCTTCGACGATCGGTTGGGATTGGAGGTACTCCTCACCCAGCCTCTCCACGCTCTCCACGATTTCACGAGCAATGGGATCTTGAATTTCCCCCGTCTTTCTGTTGGTGTGCGCATCTTTGACCAAGTCAAGATGTGACGGACGCACACCGGTCCTCTCCATCTGTTGGCATAGATAATGAAAGAAATATGAGAAGTGTTAGAAATATAAATTTTTGTAAAAATTATAAAATTACGTACCAGCTTCTGAACACGTGACGCTTTGCTCGTCGCACCGAGGTTATGGGTCGCCGGTCCCTTCCCCTTCCGGTCGCTCTTCCGGTTAGACGAGTTCTTTCCGGAGCTTGCTTTTGTCTCCTCCCGCTCCCAATGGGCAAGTAGTCCACCCCATAATGTGGGGTTATCTTGCAATCTGCGCGGCACTTTTCCCTCTTTGTACCACAAGTCCTTCCATTCGTTTATCTTCAACGAATATTTCCGGGAAGCTTTTTTGTAGAACTCCCGTCGGACCCGGGAAGTCAACTGTGGGTCCCAAGTAAATTCTTGCTGCAAAAAAAAACGTACCCATATTAGTATTGACAATTTTAATGAAAATAAAAATCTAAATTACAAAATAGGAAAAGAAAACATACCGCAAATTGCCGAAACCAGATCTCCTGGTCTGCCACCGGCATCGAAGTAAATGTGGGATACGGGGAAGTGATCAACGAATTAGTCATTGCGTTGATCGAACTCGTAATCCCGTTTCCCGAAAATTGAAACCTAAACAATATTTAGTTAAATATTTTTTTAAGTTAATATAATCAAATACATTTTTAGTATAAAACTTACCATGTCGTGTTAGGTACCAAGTCGGGATCTAGGCGAGGCAACCTATCCCGTCCAGGTTGCGAAACAAACTCCTCAACGGACATGGCCGTGGGAGCTGAAGGCTGTGTACCCAGTGGAGGAGACGGGTCTTGGGGATCCGGGAAGCTAGTATCTGGGATTTGCGACTGACTCCCTCCCCTACTGGAAGTACCGGATCCAGTAGAGTGATGAAATCGGACATAGTCCCTACGATTTCCAAAATGTTAACATACCGTTGACATTTACTTACATATATAAATATAAATTCTGATATTAAATATAAATAAATGTAAATTGATATTTTGAGAAGTAGGGATTTTGGAATTTCGAGATTAATTTTTGGAATTTCAGGATTTCATAAATTAAGTTTTAGGGAGTTAGGGATTTTGGGAAATTGAGGTTTCTCTAAATAGGTATTTAGGGATATTTGGATTATGGATTTCAGATATTAACATTTACGAATTTACAGATTTAGAAAATTTTTGGAATTTCAGATTTTTAACATTTACGAATTTTTAGATATTTACGATTTTTCCCTAATTTGGGATTTTGTAATTTAAACAAATAAAAAATTTAGTAAAATTTCAACAATTTAGAATTTTACTAATATTTTTATATTATAAATATTTATAATTTTACAAAAATAAATAATTTTATACATACTTTTCTAAATTTTATAAACCCGAAAATTCCCTAAATCACAAAATTTACTAAATCTAACAAATTCACAAAATCTAACATTTCTACAAAATTACAAAATAAAATTTACATCCTAAACCCGTACATTTCTACATTTCTATTGATTTTTAACAACCTAAATCTAACAAATTCACAAAATTCTCTAAATTCATATTTTTCCAAAAAAAAACTTCGAAAAACTTACATTGGATTGATGATAATGTGATAGAGATTGAGATTGTGGATGGATATGTTGATTCCGGCGTGTTTCCGAGAGGATCGATCGAATTCCGGCGATTTTATGTTTTTTTTTCGACTTTTCGTTCTGTCATCGCGAGGAAGAAGACGGTGGTTTTATTGCAGGTTACCGACGGATTTCCGACGGACACCGACGGATTTTCCCGCTTTTTTCGATGAGATCGAGGCTCTTAGGCGGCAAAAATTAGGGGTTCCGTCGGAAATCCGTCGGAAATACCGACGGATTTCCGACGGATATATAATTTTTTTTTTTAATTATATATTTTTTAAAACGGTTTTTTTTTTGTTATATTAAATATTAAATATTAAATTAAATTAAATTTTTTTATTAAATTAAATTAATAAAATCCGTCGGAAATCCGTCAAACATACCGACGGATTTCCGACGGATGTTTAATTTTTTTTTTTAATTATATATTTTTTAAAACGGTTTTTTTTTGTTATATTAAATATTAAATATTAAATTAAATTAAATTTTTTTATTAAATTAAATTAATAAAATCCGTCGGAAATCCGTCAAACATACCGACGGATTTCCGACGGATTTAATAAAATTTTTTTTAAATTAAAATTTTTTCAAACGGGTTTTAATTAAAAAAAATATTAGATCCGTCGGAAATCCGTCGGTATTTTTGACGGATTTCCGACGGATTTTATTAATTTAATTTAATTTTTTTTATCTCTGAAATTTTTTATATTATAAAAATATTAGACCCGTCGGAAATCCGTCAAATGTTTAATTTTTTTATATCACAGATATCTGTTTTAAAAATATAAATTACGATCCGTCGGAAAACTGTGAAAAATCTATCGCTTAAAAGTCCGGGTGTTGACCCGATTGCAGAGTTAATTAAAAAAATGTCCAAACATTTTTTCATAAATTATTTTAAATATATCCGAGAATTGAATAAAAGATTTACATAACGAAATTTTATAACAGAGAAAAAACAAAAGGCGAAAGGAAATTTATTTATTTTACCGTTTGAAACACATATGTCTCTGTATCCGCTCCAAACTTACTTTTTTTAGAACCTTAAATTTTTTTTTCCCTTTTTTTTCTTTGGCGGAGAATCTACATATCCTTTGCAAAATTCCCTTTCGATTGCATCAACATCTATATTTAAATTCGGACTTTCAGGTCGTTGGGCAAATTCATCATCATTGTACTGATCCTTTTTATTCTTCGGTGTACCTTCTAAATATCCGCCGCAAACATCTCTTTTGATTGCATCAACATCTATATTTAAGTTCGGACTTTCTGGTCTCTGGGCAAATTCATAATCATAGTAGTTATCCTTACATTCATTTGAAGTACTTCCACCGTAAGTATCTGACGTTTCAATCAAGCGAGATGGTTGTACGTCTTCGAGAAGACTCTTCTTGTCTGGATATTTGTCGCACTGCGATTGCGTTTCCCACGAGACGTTTGGCAAGCACTGGCTGTCCGGCACTATTGTTGATGAAGAATCTCCGATTGAGATTGGTGAGACCGTATCAAATTCCCACGAGTAAGTGGGTATCTCTTCAGTGTGTGTGTCGCATTGGGTTTCGGTTTCCCACGAGTATTTTGGAAGTAGAAAGTGGTTTGCGACGATTTTTGAGTCTTCATTAGGAGAGTTAGAAGACATTGTTTGTGTTGTTGACAGGAATGAACGTATGAGGAACCTTATATAGAACGGAAAACCGTCGGAAATCCGTCGGAAATCCGTCTGCAACATCCGACATAATACCCCGCCAGTCCCATCGGCCGCAGATAACGCAATGGTAACCACTCAAACTTTGCCGACATCGGAATTTCGACGGATTTCCGACGGAACTAATTCCGTCGTTATGTCGTCCGAAAATTAGGACAGCTTTTATCCCTCGCGCGGAAATCAGGCGGCAAATTTAATAAATGATTCTGGCGAATATTACCATAAAGTACATTATATTAGAGGGAACGCATAGGGGTTATCGTACAAAACAGCTCCAAACAAACATTTATTCATAAATGTTTAATCTGACTCTTCTGATGAACCTTCACTAGGGATGGAGTCGGAATCGTCGTCAAATTCTTCACGTAGTTCATCTTCATCCGAATGCACTAGATCATCGCCGATATGTGTGACATCAGTGACAAAGTCAATGTTATCCGTCTCCTCAACATGTGACATTTGGTTGGTTCGCGATACTTGTAGAGCATCATGTTCCGGAACTCCATATATTTTTCCTCGCGGATTAATTGGAGTTACCGTCATCCAAGGATCTGTCCTCCGCCCAACTCGAGGATATGGAATGTAGCAAACCTATTCATAAACGGTGGATGTTGTTTATATACAAGAATAACAAAACCTAACGTATAAATATAACGGAAAACCTATCAATATATTGATACCTGGTCTGCTTGAGATGCAAGGATAAATGGATCGTAATGATGTAATTTCCGGCTTGAATTTATCGAAATAACACCAAGACGGTCAATTCGAACCCCACTACCATTGGATGGATCATACCAATCGCACATAAACACAATGCACCTCAAGTCCAACATTCCTGGATAGTGGATTTCCAAGATTTCTTTTAAATGGCCATAGTACATGGTATCACCTGATTGCGCCGAAATACCATTGTCCGAAGTTGGCCTTTGACGTCCTTTGTCACGAATTCTGAACGAATATCCCCTAGTGCAAAATCTCGGATATGAAGTCGCGGTACTGCGTAAACCATGAGAAAACTCCACTAACCATGTCGGGAGGGTTTGACCACTTGCTAAACCTTCGGAAACCTAAAAACAATATAAGTAAGCAATCAATAACATATATATGAACGTGAAAAACTTATAAAATAAGAGTGAGGAGTTATATTTAACGTACAAAAAATTTCAACCACTCCGGGAATTCTTCATCTTTTAATACAGCAAGTTCGGAATCTGTCTTATCAGCATGGTAAGTTTGTGCTAGGGACATGTATATCCTGTAACATAATAATCTTTATTAGATGAAGACAAATAATTGCACAAATTTAGTATGAGAAATGGTGTACCTTTCATACTCTCCAAGTTCGTCACAATTTCTGAGGATATATGTATGCAAATGTGTGACCTCTTGTGGTGATAGTATGCGTTTCTTCCCTTTTCCACTTACGCGGCCCACTTGCGCAAACAACTCAGGTACAACCACCGGATACACTGCTTTCTCACCTCTATCATCATGTCGCGCCGGCCGTCTACCTTTAGTCCGGACATCCGAAGGAAAGTAATATTCGGCAAAGTGTGATACTTCTTCGTTTAGACTTTGTGCGACAATAGATCCCTCAACTTTGCTCAAATTTTTTATCTTTTTCTTCAGGTGGAACATGTAACGCTCGAACGGGTACATCCATCGGTATTGAACAGGGCCTCCTAATGCTGCTTCTCGTGGGAGGTGAATAGGAAGATGTTCCATAACATCAAAAAAAGACGGTGGAAATATCTTCTCAAGATTACAAAGGAGCACCGGGATGTTGGCCTCTAAAGACCGGATTCCGTCCGCTGTTAGTGTCCGTGAACATAAATCTCGAAAGAAAGCCCCAACTCCTACAAAAGAAAAGTAATCAAGTTAGTACATATATAGTAACATTATATTAGTAATAAACTAAAGAAAATTATGAAATATACCTCCAATTGCTTGATGGATGTCTTGAGGAAGAAGATTAGAAAATGCAAATGGCAAAAGACGTTGCATCACAACATGACAATCATGACTCTTCATTCCAATAAACTTCCCTTCCGTCGAATCCACGCAATTACGCAGATTAGATGCATAGCCGTCAGGAAATTTAACAAAATTTTTAATCCATTCAAAGAAAACTTCCTTCTTACCCGCGTCTAACCGGTACGCAGGCATCGGCAATCTACCATTAGGCAAAACATGAAGGGATGCCCTTGAACAAATCAATGGCAAGTCTAATCTAGATTTCCAGTTATCTTTTGTCTTTCCTGGTACATTTAAAATGGTGTTCATGATGTTGTCAAAGAAATTCTTTTCAACATGCATGACATCTAGATTATGCCGCAGTAGATGATCTTTCCAATAAGGCAAATCCCAAAAAATACTTTTCTTATGCCAATTGTGATATTCCCCACAGCCGTCGACGGGGTGATGGCCATTACCCCCACATTCAGGAGTTCGCTCTGCACCAAAATCTCGTAACTGTTCCAATATGCTGCGACCATCTATCTCCGGAGGTGGACCAGTAAACACTGGAAAATTCTTTCTAAAATGTCTTCTAGACCGACGATATGGATGATTTGCCGGCAAAAAACACCTATGGCAATCAAACCATGAAGTCTTCCTTCCGTTCTGCAATTGGAATGCTGAAGTATTGTCTTGGCAATAAGGACATGCCAATCTTCCATGCGTTGTCCATCCAGATAACATACCGTACGCCGGAAAATCGCTAATGGTCCACATAAGAACCGAACGCAAGTTGAAATTCTGCTGGATTGAAACATCAAATGCCTCAACACCATGCTCCCACAACATCTGCAACTCATAGATCAATGGTTGGAGGAATATATCGAGTGATCGTCTTGGATGATCTGGCCCAGGAACTAGAACTGAGAGAAACAGGAACTCTCGCCGCATGCACATAGAAGGAGGCAAATTGTAAGGTGTTACGATGACCGGCCACAATGAATATTTTCTTCCATGCTTTCCAAATGGGTTGAAACCATCAGTGGATAAGCCGAGGTATACATTTCGGCGTTCGTATGCGAAATCTGGATATACCGATTGAAAGTGTTTCCACGCTTCTGCGTCAGAAGGATGCGTAATATCTCCATCTTGATTATGCTCTGCATGCCATCTCATAGCCTTAGCAGTGCGTTCTGATTGATACAGCCTCTTCAACCTCTCTGTTAATGGTAAATACCACATCCGTTTGAAAGGAATCTTCACTCTGCCACTTGTGTCTTGGAACCGTGGTTTACGGCAAAATTTACATTTTTTCCTGTTCTCATCTTCCCTCCAGTATAGCATGCAGTTGTCGATGCACACATCTATTATCTGGTAGGGCAAACCAAGACCGGCAACAAGTTTCTGGACCTCGTAGTATGATGCTGGAGAAAGATTATCCTCTGGCAAAACATCTTTCACAAACTCGGCAAATGCATCAACACATTCTTCGGACAAATTGTAATCGGTCTTCATGTTCATCATCCTACTAGCAGAAGATAACGGTGAATGCCCTTCCCTACAACCGCTGTACAGTGGTTGCTTTGATGCGTCTAACATATCAAAAAACCTTCGAGCTTCTAAATTAGGTTCTTCAACCCTATCACCCTCATAACCACCCGACTGCAAATTCTCTCTAAACGCGTCGTTAACCATCGCAACCGTACTTACCCCAACATCTACTTCCGTTGTACGTTCTTCTACGCTATCCGGAAAATAAGGTGCATTACTACTAGTACTACCATATTCGTAATTGCTTTCTCCATGTAAAAACCAAACCTTATATCCCGGCCTAAATCCATATCTATATAAGTGATTCCAAACAGTATGAACCGCAACACTAATTCTGTTACAGCAATTAGAACATGGACATTTGATATCCTGACCTTTTTTTGCTGCATCTTGGTTTCTGGGTAAATTCATGAACTCGCATATACCTGCAGCGTAAGCGGATGTTAATAAGTTCGAGCCCATATCCATCATTGGCTCGTCCATCCAAGACCGAAAATATGAACTCATCGCTAACAAATTTTTTTGAATTGTAAAATTGTGTTATGAATGAACGAAGACACGAAGTTTGTTATATAGAACGGATTTCCGTCGGTATTCCGTCGGAAATCCGTCACAAAACTCCGACATAACACCCCACCAATCCCATCGGCCACCGCTAACGACTGGTAACCACTCAAATTTGCCGACATCGAAAATATCGGATTTCCGTCGGTAATCCGTCGGAAAGTAGTCAGAATATTACGACAGATTATTTTCCGTCGGAAATCCGTCGTTTGTACCGACGGATTTCCGACGGAATACCGACAGCAGAGAAGATCGTCGGTATTCCGTCGGAATTTTGTGACGGAATACCGACGGACTAGATTTTAATCGGAAATCCGTCGGTATTCCGTCGTAAAATTCCGACGGAAATATTGGCCGTCGGAATACAGGCTGATTTCTTGTAGTGAAAGCACGTGTTGGTGGTGTTGGTGGTAAGAGTAGTAAGAAAAGTAAGAGTCGCCATCCTGTCATTTACGGTGGTTCCGGTGGTACGTCGGCTACTACTCGACCTTGTCTCTTGATCGCATTCCGTTTCGGTTCCACGGTCACGAGCTCAATTCTGTTGATATTATTCGCATTCTATTAAAATATTTTGCCTTTTTCTATTTTATAACTTGTATATCTTGTGTGAACAACTTTTTATTTTGTAATGGTTTGTATTAATATTTTGATTATATCGATGTAATATCGTGACATGATTTGAATCAGTAAAGAAGAAGAAATCGGTGTGACTTGTCTAGAATTTGTTATTTTAATCAAAAGCGAATAATTCACTTGAAATTTGTCGAATAAATTGATATAATTTAAGAAACCATTTTTCATCCCATCTTGACATTGTAATCTTTAGGTATAGCTAGAAACAGGTTGTCTTAAACTAATTCTTAATTATTACTATTTTTAGTAATACTCTATTGTGGTTAATATATGTACATATTATACGCCACGAAAAGAATGATTATATATTTTTAATTTAAATGTTCAACCTACGATCTTACATGATATTCTCATTGCACTAGCGAGGAATTTGAAGATGGTTAATTGTAACGTGATGTGCACGTATATACGTAATAGACTACTTCAATCTAATCAGACTAATTAAGATTGAATGACAGATATTTTTTCCTCAATAGCTTTCACCAATATTTTTAAACCCAACCCGAATAGCGAACCGGAGTACCATTCACGTCATTCAGTTGAACGGAGTTAACTGCGTGTGAATTGATTAATAATTTATATATACTAGGTGATACGCGCGGGTATTATATTAAAAAATATTCTACAAATAGAACAATATTGAATCTATTGAAATATAGTTTGTGTCGTTTTCTATCATAACTATTTGAGTGGTTCATTTTGCATTAAACTAAACATATTTTGAAATTATCTTTTTTTTTATAAGATTTACTTGGTGATATTTGAATTGAACGCCAATTTTTTGTTGTAAAATATAATGAAAACTTGATGATCGCACATTACTTAAGATCCGTCACTTTTAGAAATAAAATAACATTGTTTCTTTGAAGACAATGAGATGAGAAGCTATTTGTGGCGAAGGCACGTACTATTCAAACTTGACCGCTTAAAGTAAAGCTTTGAAAGAACTTTTGGCCCTTTTAATTTAAGGTAATCCACTTATGAACGAATTAATAGTATTTCAGCCGATCTTCAAAAATTTAAATCCAAAATCCTTAAACGTGTGCACCTCTTTTCTTTTTTGACCTTTCTTTGATCTCAACAGAATTATTTTTCAGTCTAACATTTTCTACTTCTTTGTGTTTTTTTTAGAGATCTTAATCTCAAATTTTTTAAGTCTACGAGATATATATATATATATATATACACCAAAAGCATTATGATAGTTAATTTTTGAAGATTCATCTTGTTGTTTGGAGTCATGCATTTGTCGAGAGTTGTATTGCGTAAAAATCGTAGAGTAAGAGCTTTATCTTCAAATTCTCTTCTCTAACATTCTCTACCTTTGCTTTTGTAGTGTAAATATGCAGATGCATTTCTGTATTTCATGTAACGATTTCCCCTTGTAGACATGCCTTCTTATTTATTTAGATCATATTCACCTTCATTATATGTGTGTTACATATGATTAAATAATTGTTTTCTTCTAAATGTTACAAGCATTAGTTTTCCATCACCGAACACACAAAAGTAAAATTAAGATATATTAATCCATTCCGAATATTTTGAGTATATGAATTTCAAGTACCGACTTAAAATCTGGGTATCCATTGGGTAATCATAATCAATTTTTTTTTTGTGTGGTTTATATTTAGCAAAATATGAAAATAGAATATGAAGTATATCTTCATACAACCCCCTGATAATAAGCAGTTATGACTTATGATAAAAAAAAAAAAAAAATCCAAAAATGTTTTACTCGAAACCATTTCCGAAAGGATTTACTACACCAGAAGATTTTTGAACACCAACAATAAACAAATTAATTAAAGAAATATGTGTTTAATCAAGAAATAGTTTGGCCATTTTACCTTATCAGATTCAGCCTTAACACCATGGAAAGTTTAAACACCAACGTCCATTTTCATCTCATCCCTAAGCCACCGTTGTCAGTATTCTTTAAAAGGAAAAGACCAAATCCACTCAAATAGTTTTTAAAAAAACGCCAGATCAACTCATACAAAACCAGTCTTTAGTGCTGTCTTATACTAAGACGATGTCCATGCAGTTCCTGTAACATAAAAACTATGTCTTTCTACATACTTCCTTATGCAGTACGCAACATAAAAAAGGATAGATGTTGGACAATTTCATACATAAAACAACTCCACTTATACCTACTTATGAAACCTATTCTAAAATAACTTAATCCAAAAGTTGTCTTACTTAAACAACACAATCCTTACCAACGGCCTCGACTTGGGAGAGAAAATCTGAGATGAACATATTATTTTATATACTACATATATGATCATATGAGTAATTAGTTTGATTAACTGGATATGGGGAACATGAAATGTATTAGTATATAAGCTACAAACAATAGAGAATAGGATCATCAACCTTTTTTCCTTGCTTTACCTATATTATTGCAAACACTCTTTATGCCTGATCAAAAACTTGTTTTAATTGAAATTACATGACAAAGAGTTCTTGATTTTTCTGACCTTGGTTTAAAAGGTTCATGACAAGGACTGCTTTGTGGAGATTATGCATATAACTGTAGTTTTCGTCTAAACTCAAACCGCTTAAAAGTTTTAATTGATGGCATTCTCCTTTGGTTTGATTCAGCCTTTCGAGACCAGCAGATAATTTTGCCAAAGCAATCAAACCGTTCAACCTATAACAGACCACATGACGTAACAGACCACAGATACACGAACTTCCTGGCTTACATTGATATGCTAAAAATATCATATTCTAAAGATAATAGCTTCAGAAATTTATTCCTAAAGAGCATCATATTCTAAAAGCATCAATATAGAAGCATCCAAGAGTAAGAACCAGACATTTGTATGGGGAGAGAAACCAAAAGAAACGTCTATTTCTTTCCATTTCCCGTCCATTTCGAGAGAACCCAACTAAAGCTGAGTTTCACATCAACCGAAACATTCAACGTTTCAAAACCGAAACAAAACAGATGGTATCTGTGGCGGTCGCTCGTCCCTGGACGGTTCCATTATGTCAACTTCAAATGGCGACACGTACCGCTCGGCTTTCTCGCATTTGGCTAGACTATAATCGTACATTCTTCTCTCTTCACAGTTCACAAGATTGTATACGAATCCTATAATCATTCCTTGATATATCAGTCCATGAATCTCACAAGAAGATATATAAAAATTCAAAAGGTTTGTTTTTGGGTGATACCAACTTTGATAAGATCCATATTGTTCTTGAGTCGTGATCTTCGTCTAGGTCTTGTTCATTTAGCTCGTTAGCTTTATCTTGCTAACCATTTATAACCTGATAATAACAAAATCAAACTTCATGAGTTTCATTTGGAACAATTTTGAGTCAAAAATAAGATGCTGAATCGTTGTAATTATTTGTTGAATCCTTGATAAAGATGCTGAGTCAAAGGATGCTGAATACTTGAGTCTATAAGTTTCTTATTAGTATCAGAGACGTTTTGATAATATTGAATTAGGAACTGAGCTGATTCGTATGAGCAATAAAAGCCTTTAGACAAATCAAGGAAAAAAGGACTCCAGATCCAATCTATCTATACACTATAATATAAGAGACTGAAATTGGGTATGAAAAAAAAAACTCACCTAATCATAAGAACAATTTATAGCCAATTTTTCCTCTCTCGTTGGAGATTCGAGAGATCGAGAGAGAGATTAGGAGAGTGGAAATGAAGGAAGTGGTGGCTTAGGCCGTCTCCAACCCAACTCTATATCATATTTCAAACTTTATTTTGGAGTAAAATCATCTTTAACCTCACTCCATTTTCAACTCCGAAATGGAGTAACTCCATTTTTTTCTCTAAATATGGAATAATCTCATTCTCTATTCCATTTTGGAGTTGAAATTTTTTATTTATAAAATGGTCCTTCAAATTTTAAATAATTTCATTTTAAGAGGTAAATAATTATTTTGGTGATGATTTTCTATTTGTTTGATATTATTTTTAATTAAAATTTTACGAATTTGTCAAAATCACAAGAATTTACAACAAAATAATTATATTATATTATAATGTGTGAAATTGTGATGTATGTGTAAGTTTTTTTGGTTAAAAATGTGTATGTTCGTTTAAGTAAATTTTTATTATTACAAATTTAATTCTTTAAAAATCCATATTTTAAAGTTATTATATAGATATGCGTGAATTAATATAACAAAACATAATGTTACGACTTTAATTTATAAAATAAAAAGAATATTGGGGTCAGTTCGTAAAATTTTTAAATAAAATATATTATTAGTAATTAATAATAAATAGAAAAAAAATAATTGAAATATTGTTTTTGAAGTGTGAAATAGAGTAATATATTGGAGTAAAATCCAACTTTATTTTGGAGTTACTCTAGTTTGGAGTGAAAAATAGAGTGATACATTAGAAATGCTCTAATAAACAAGGAAAACCAATTGGTACCAAACGGATGTTTTAAAATGCAAATCGTCATTTTTTTAACACATGACACATGGCCTATTATGGAGAGCTGAGGTGGCATCACAAGGAGAGGGCTCTTCATCTTTTATATAGTAGATCTATATAAGTTTATAAATACAGAAATAGAATGAAAATATATGTCAAGTAAGTTTCCTGAAGAGTGAAACATATATACGAAATGCATCTCATAAAGATATTGTTTCTTGGGAATGTTATTTGATGATGGGCGTGGTTGTACTCTTTTTATCCTTATCATGGTTTTTGTCCCACTGGATTTTCCATGACGAGGTTTTTTACGAGGCAACAAAGAACACGCAAAAGTTTTAAGGATAATGGTATATATTTACGGAATGCATCTTGTGAAGATAATGCTTCCAGTGGGAGAAATATGATGATGAGTATGGTTGTACTCTTTTTCACTATCATGGTTTTTGTCCCACTGGATTTTCCATGACGAGGTTTTTAACGAGACAGCAAAGAACACGCCAAAGATAGACGTCTAAAGAAAAATGTTATAATCTTAGTGAGAAATGTCTATCACTTTTTCGAATGCTTTGTCATGCATTGATGAGTTTGTAACAAGCGTAGATGATCAAGATGAATCAATCTACGGAACCTATGAAGAGACAAGACTTATTCGAGGGGGAGACTACGTCATCTATGCGATTTATGAAGAGAATATCATCTCCATCATTTCAGGGGAAGACTGCACTCTTTTCTTTTGTCTCATAGTTTTTATCCGAATGGATTTTTTCATAAAAAAGTTTTTAACGAGGCAGTCCACAACACAACATCTCTAGAAATGAATAATTAATGGGGCGTGTTATAAAATGGATAATTATCCGTTTGGAAAATGGTTATCCATTTGATTAATTTATTAGTTTCTTCTTCTTTAAGAAAGACATTAACCGACTTCCTCATGCTCTATATATATGCATGAGGAGTCCATAAAGATGAATAACAACAATAAGTCTTCTTGTCTCTCGTCAACTCTCTTCTTCTCTTGGTTTCCTTCCTCTCTATCTCATCTCTCTATATAATACATATCCATATATATGATACATAAACACATGTATATATATGTTATATATCTCATATAATTAGTTATAATTTATAACACCTTTTTCATTTTTTGTTCTACCATTTTTTCTACTTTTTTTTGAATTACCATTGTTGGTGCATATTAAAACATTTTAGTAAAAAAATTGTCTGGAATTTAATTGAATTATTAGTAATTTAAATTATTTGATAACAAAACAATAAGTATATTGTATATCAGATGAAAAAATAAACCTCCATTTACGAAAAAATAAAAAAAAAATCTATGTGCAATTGCACTGAGTATAACACTAGTGATAATATAAAGCAAACGATTAAAAAATTAAAATTAAAAATAAAAAGTTAATTGTTAATTAAAATATTAATATTGGGTAATAAAATCATACAAGAAATCAAAAACCTAGCCACTATCTTAATAAAAAAATTATATTTGGTTGTTGCCTCTTCTTCTCTTTCCTTTACCTCCTTAAGTTCTCTGCACCTTCGTTTCCCAGCACTATTTTGTTTTGTTGAAGTTAATATTTCACCGGTGTAAAACAAATCATCCATAGATATAATCATAAATTCTTTCATATTTACTATAACCGAAACCGTCTAGGTCGGATTTTTGCCGGTTTGCCAGGTTTTGGCGGATTTTTCCGTGTTTTAGTGGTTTAATAGGATACCGAGTTTTCAATGAAACCCAAACCGAAAATCTTGCCGGATCACGGTTCAACCGGTCGGTCCAGTCCGGATATGAAAACAGTGGCTTTCACCTAATTTATCATTAGTGAGCTACGTTTAAAAGATAAAGAATGAAAAACATTTACTTGTATTGCAAAGTATTTAACCATTATATTTACAGAAGAAAAATAGACGAGAAATATGGTTTAATTTCAAGAGAAGAAACACCAGTAAGTTAGTTCTTTACCAAAAACAGATTAGATTGTTCATTGCTCAAAGAACATATATCTACCCATTCATTACTCAAACCGAATCAATTTGTTTCTTGATAGGGGTGCAATAGGAATCAAAGAAAGTTTTGTTATCTCCATTGATTTGGAACCAAAAAAAAAGTGAAAGGAACGGGGTCAGGTGTGGCGGGAATAAAATTTTACCCGACAATGATTGATTTTGCTTACTCATCAGATTCTTCAATCTTTGTTCTGTTTCTGAATTGTAATCTTCTACCTTAAGTCTCTCTCTCTCTCTACCCAAAGAAGCTCTTTCTGAGAGAAAAGTCCTATAAATTCTGATACTGAGTGGTGGAATAACTTACAGACCATCTGCAATGAAGGGACACTATCGAAATTTGTTGCTCATCATTAGCGTCTTCTTCATCAACTTTGCTTTCACTGACGAACTTCAATGCATTTCACGCAAACCAGTCTATGCGGTTCACAAAGGCAAGTAGATGTTTGGTAAAGAACTTCAAAAGCTATGTACATACATTTTAACTCATTTTTTGTTGTTGCAGAGAGACCAGTGGACGGAGTAAGTGACACCAAGGGAGCTCATGGAATTTCTCAGATGAGCAAGGCAAGAGCTATTTATGGAGGTGATTCCAGTATCAGACCTAAAGGAAAAAAGAACAAAGCCATAGCCTCCACCACCAGATCTGCTTCACATGCACTACTTCATGTAAGTATTGCAACTCTGGTCTACTTTTTCTTGTACTGAAATGTAACATCTAATAAACTAGAAACAAAAGTCTGAAAACCACTGTCTAAAACCATTCTATCCAGTAAACTATGGCATCTTGTTGTCCTCTACATTCATCAACCTCATCATAAAAAGTAAGTTTGTGTGTGTTTCTTAAGGATATGGAGGGGTTCTGATGTATCAAAGTAAACCCAAATCTACCGTTTCCAACAACACACCCAAGCTACAATAATATGTCGATAGATATATATATATATATACAAAAGCCACTTGGAGTAAGACTAGAAAAACCGAGATGGATTCTGTTGATTAAATGATTCGTAGATATAACAAATGTACTAACACAGCTATACGCATTCAACCTAAGAATGAACAACTCAAAAACCGGTATGACCTACCAACTTGACATTGCCTCGACCAAGTTTTGCTTACAGGGATTCCCAAGTGAAAACATCTGCGATACAATCTTGGCAAACAACCTGATGCACAAACACTTAGCAGGGTTCATAACCATCAATCTTGCATATGCACCAAAAGGAGAACAAATTATATCAAAACACAATGCTTTTTTTCTCTCTTTCAAATCTTCAATACAGAAGTAAAACTGTAAAGCAACTTTATTGGGTACATAAGTAAACAGTTTCAAAGGAACAAGATATTCTGAAACATGGATCAAGCGGAGTAGAGAGGGCGTCTGTATTCATCGAAATACTCTTCACGGTTCTGAAACACAATCACGTAAATGGCATATATTATCCCCGGGACATAGCCTAAGATAGTCAGTGCTAGGCAGATCAAGAACTCTACCTGCAACACACAAATCAGAGTTAAAAACAAAAATTCAAACTTTCTTCAATCCCTTTAGTGTAATTTGATTATACAAGCTTTTAAGGAAATCACCAAATTAACATGAGCAGTTCCAAATTAGAGAAGTTATTCGATTCACATATCAGAGATTAAAGCAGTAAATAATCGAAATTTTCATATAATAATCCAAGTTTTTGAGGAAATCAACAGATTTCTAACAAGCCGCACATGGAAGAGTGAACACAAAATTGATGCATTCGACATCATAGATTACACAAAAAAGGTAACGTAACACCGATTTTTGTTTACATTGAGAATAAAATCTAAACTACAGTGTAGAAGAAGTTAGAAATTGAAGATCTACTTGCGAGGACTTACAGTGCAACAGCCCTTCCTGAGACAAACTCCAAGAGGTGGAAGAAGGATCGCGATTATGATCTCGCAGAGAATTTCACAGTTGCTCGGCATGTTTTCTCAGAGAAGAAACTCGTAAAGATGGATAAGTTTTGATGGAGAAACTCAGAGTTGAAGAGCAAATTCACCACGTTTTTATGCGAGATCTGCACCGTTCAACTTACCACATCCCCATGTCTCGGATGTGGAGATTAGAACACGCAAGTTATGGTGCAACTTTACACACCAGATCTTTTTTTTGGATATTTTTTAACTGAGTCTCTCTGACCAAGTGTGGTCATGTGACTGAGTCTCTGACTACGTGTTGCTAAACATCTTCAACATCTGTATCGAATCTGAGGAAACAGTCACAGCTGTCTGAAACCTCTCATTGCATTCTCACATAAATCTTGTCCTGCCATGTTTAAACTCTTGATCAACCTCCTCATGGTACAGAGAGAATCTATATGTGTTTCATAAGGATATGAAGAGTTCTTATCTCTAATAATTAGAATCGGTTTAGGAGAACATTTCCATCTCTAGAGAACTCGAGAGGTATTCGGTGTTCCTTCGCTTCAATCGCAAATGTATAAACTCAAAAGCCGGTATGGCCTACCAAGTTTACATTTTCCGATCCTGGCAATACAATCTTGGCAAAGAAACTGATTGCAGAAGCCAACAAAAGTATACAGTACACATCAAAAAGATAACAAATGTTATCAATCAACACACAATGTTTTTCAACTCTTCAATACATAATTAGTGAACAGATTGCAAAGCAACTTATTGGATACACAATTGTAAAACATTCTCAAAGTACATATGATCCGAGAACGGACCACCAAATACATCAAGCTGAGTTGAGAGGAGCTCTGATTTCGCGAGATTGCTCATCACGGTTCTGGAACACGATCACGTATAGCGCGTAAATTATGCCGGGAATGTATCCTAAGATTGTCAGGACCAAGCAAATCAAGAACTCTACCTGCAAAACAAAATCACAGTCTCTTTTTCACTGATGCAAGGAAAATGTTTTATAAAAATCACCAGATTCTAACAAATTAAGCATTAACCTAATTTTTCCAGTGATTTCAAGGGAGATCGGAGACATAATCAAAGTTTCTGAGAAGTTTTACGATTCGGTTTTTCAAACTAAAAGCTATGATTCTTCAAGATTCTCAGTAAACAACCATGAAAATTGAAGATCTCTCTAACGACGATTTCGAATTCGAGAGAGAAATCAGAAATGCCAACTTACAGTGCAACAGCCCTTCTTGAGGCAAACACCAAGAGGAGGAAGAAGGATCGCGATTAAGATCTCGCAGAAAACTTCACAGTTACTCGCCATTTTTTGGTTTTTTCCAGAGATTCGATCTGAAGAAGAAGAAGAACACTGAAAAGTTGCTGGAGCCAATGAAGTAGCAATCCAACGGTTTTATAATTTTTGCGGTCTCAAGTCAACTACGAGATCTGAACCGTTGATTTAATCGTACGGTTTAGAATACATGCCGACATCTCGGCAAATCAACCTTACCTTACCTTACCTCCACTCCTTAGATATTTTTCCATCTCGACGTGGATAAGCACACGGAAGTTACGGTGTGACTTACCACACCAGATCAGTTTTAGATATTTATTTTTACTCTGTGACTCGACCATGTGACTAAAGTGGGCCTAAGAAGGCCTGTTTTCGATTAAATCCGGGACCAAACCAGGCTTTAGAGTGGGTTGAAGCGTTAATGGTTGAAAACGTTGTCGTATCAGTAAGGCTTTTGATTAGACAATGATGCTTTGTGTTGTTGCTTAGATGCCAAGCTATAAAGCTTACTCTTTGTTTTAAACCCTAAAGCAAAGCAGAACATGATGATGGACAAAGGAATTTTAATGAAACAAAGAAACAAAAAAACATTGGGAATTTAGAGACAAAGACAACGACAAAGTAGAAAGCTTCTACACTGTTTTTAATAATTTAAAGATGGTTAAGACTTAAGAACAAAATGGATAAGTGGTAGAGGAAGCAGAGCATCGAAAATGGTACCAATCACCACGGATTAGCCGGTCTTGACATGCGTAAATTAGCCATAGTGAAGTTTGAATTCGGCCTGTTGATCACCTTCAAATTCTTCAAGCTCGAAGTACATGTGGTTATATTATCGCTCCTCAAGGATATACACCAGTATAAGTCCATGTACTATAGATCCAAACATCCTTCACAAACTAAGGTCAAGACCTTTTACAAGGACTCATTAAATGGGGAATTGACTACATTTTCAACACATTCAATAGTAGCGTTGATACAATTCATGAAAATGGTGTAACGTGTTAATTTTTTTTTTGAGTTAATTTGCTAGATAACAAAGATTTATATGTAAATTAGCAAAATAACAAAAAAGATGGGATTCCCTTGAAAAACAATAGGTTGGTTAGCTAAGGTTTTTGCTATTTGCCTAATTATCCATAAATTCTTTGCTATCAACCCCAATTACTCTTTTTTTTTCTTATTCCCGCATACTTGTGCTTTTTATTGTTGATGCGGTCTGAGGATACCATTTAGTTCTATTGCTTGTTTTTATTTTTTTATATTAAAATACAAGAACTTGGTCTAATAAATTTGGTTTAATAAATTAAAATACTGAATGTTGTACATGAGTAAACTTGTGAATTTTATTGCTTTAAAATTAAAATACAAAGATTTTGGAAATAAAATTTTAAAGATTACAAAATTGATACTTAAAGATTTTATGAAAGCTTTTTTGGAGAGCTTTTAGAGAGAAAGAGGTGTATGCAAAATCGCTCGTACCCTTCACTGAACTTCAGAGTGGGTTTTTATATAAAAAAATAAAAAAATGCAAAAGTATTGTATAAAATTTTCATTTTCACTTTCGATAATGTAAAAAAAAAACAAATTGTATATAAACACTGTATAAACGTAGTAAAAATAAAAAAGTAAAATAATATACAGAGTATATTATTTACTAACAAAATATCAAAAAACCTTCTAGAAGACAAAGACGTGCAAACAGACAGACGGAACCCACCTAAAGATATCGACATCAGTTAAAACTTAACAACAAAAAGGGTTAGACAACTCTGACTCAGCACCATATCAAGACAAGACATTCTCCAATCAAGATTAAACACGAAAAAGTACAAGAAGACATAATTCAATACTCCAATAATGGAAGATTCGCTCAACTTTTCTATAAAAACCCACTCTGAAGCTCAGTGAAGAGTACGAGCGATTTTGCATACACCTCTTCCTCTCTAAAAGCTCTCCAAAAAAAAGCTTTCATAACATCTTTAAGTATCAATTTTGTAATCTTTAAAATTTTATTTCCAAATTCTTTGTATTTTTATTTTAAAACAATAAAATTCACAAGTTTACTCATATACAAAATTCAGTATTTTGATTTATTAAACCAAGTTTATTAAACCAAGTTCTTGTATTTTAATATAAAAAATAAAAACAAGCAATAGAACTAAATGGTATCAGAGCCGAACGATCTTAAAAATAAAAAAAGTTTTAAAAAAGACTCTTATAAATATTTTTAACAAATCGATGCAATTCATTGATACCATTTACTTTTCTATTTTTTTATTTTGTTTTTATTTTTTAAAATACTAATTTTGTTATAACGTATTAAAAACTTAAAAGATATATGTGATTAAAACTTTGAAGTTTTATTAATTTAAAGTAAAGATACAAAGTTTGAAGTAGAATATTAAAGATTACAAAACTTTAAAACTTAAAAATTTTGAATGCTTTGTAGAGAGAAGTTTTTAGAGAGAGAAGGTTGCAGAAAATTGCTCGTGTCCTGCTTCTGATCCCGAAGCTGGATATTTATATGGGAGGTGAAGGAATCTTCATTATTAGCTTTGTTGACTTATTTGCCTTCTACTTTTCCGTGTTGAATTCTAATTGGTGCGTGTCTACTTCTTGGGTCCAGCTGAGTCAGAGTTATCTGTCTCCTTTTGATCAAAGGTAATAAACCAGGAATGATCATAAGGACATAGATATAGGAAACAGAACCAAGCATATTGGTAATCCGTGTATGAATACCCAGAAACTGGAAAACTAGGTTCGGAAAAGGATTTGGTAGTATGGAGGTGTAAAAATCCAAGGTCTTGAAGAGGGGCTCTACGAAGTATTTTACAGGTTGAATAGGATATAAGCTTTGGGTTTGTTTTTTCTGGATAGTGAGTAACTTCGATAGATCTAGAGTCTCCCAGAATATACTCATAAAAAGTACGATTTTTGGTTACGTCATCTGTTGAGTAAAGGCTATCCGGGTAAAAGATTCTATTGGTATAGGCTTGAAGTTCTTTGAGTTTAATGGGTTCAAGATAATGGGTAGTTTGAATATGTTGTTTTCGGGGTTTTAAAACATAGGTTGGTTTTTGTTGAGGTTCTTGAATAGGTTGAGAGGCTTGGCCCTTTTCTGAGGCTACGGCCTTTGAATAGGATAATGGTGGGAATTCGGCAAGAGCTGAATATTGGTTTTGAATACTCAAGAATTTTCCCTGAAGATGTGGTTGATTCTTTATATAGTCCGATGCGTTCATCGGTCGGTTGTTCTTTTTGTCAGCCATCTTGGATATGTTGTTGAATATCTGTGGATTTTTCCTGCAAATATTCTCTTGTTAGAAAGTCTGATAAAGAATTATTTTCGCCTTTAATATATTGAATGTCAAAATCAAATACGGATAAAATAGCTTGCCATCTGGCAAATATTTGTTTAGAAACAAAATTTTTAATATCCTTTTTTAATATTTCCTTTGCCGACTTACAGTCAACGCGGAGTAAAATTTTTTTATTGATTAAGTCATCTTGAAATTTGGATATGCAATCAACAATAGAAATGACTTCTTTCTTAACAATGGAATAATTTTTCTGTTGCCCGAACCAAACACCAAAGTGAAATCTAACTATTGATTCTTGACTAGATTCTGAGAGTTTTTGAATTAAAATGCCGCCATAACCAATCTCAGAAGCATCAGTTTCAACAATCATATGAGCTTCAGGGTTTGGTATAGTTAGACAAGGAAGAGTTTTAACCTTTTGTTTAATTTGCTGAACTAATTTAGTATGTTGACTACTCCAAGGTTTTGGATTTTTTTGTAAACGTTGAAATAATGGTTGAATAGTTTTTCTAGGATTTGGTTGAAAATCTGAAACATAATTCAGACATCCTAAAAATCTTTGTAATTGTGTTTTTCTCTTAATTCATCAGGGAATTTATCTGCTAACTCTATTGATTTTGAAATAGGAATAATAGTTCCTTGGTATATGTTATGTCCTAAAAATCTAATTTTTGTTTGGTATAAAGACATCTTTTTGGTTGATACTAGTAAGCCATGTTTTTTTACTATATTTAAAAATGTATTTAAATGATGGAATGCTGATCTATAGAAGTTGAATATACAAATACGTCATCAATATACACAACTAGAGATTGTCCACGCGTTGCGTGGATTTAAAAATCAACATGATAAAATTTCCAATAATTTTAGCTTATTGATTATTTGTATATTTAATATTACAAAACATTGTTGTTGTAGTAAATAATTATCAAGTTAGAAGATTAAAAAATTGTAGCAAATTGCTAGACGTATACAATGTTATATGTGAAAAAAATAGACTTATCATTAATAAAACTCACAGCGTATGCTTTAATAAAAAGAATCGCTACATTAACCAAAACAATGGTGTGAGAAGCCAATAATACTTTAACCGTTTTTTTTTCTTTTTTGGATATCCACCAAAAATTATAGTTCCAAATTAAATGTGTTATTGTGAACTTTTAACGGTTTCAAAAAAAAAAATTATTTATTAAACACAACAATATACTATATAAACATATTTAAAACTTTAGATATGTAACTACTATGTTAAAACAAAAAGTTACAAAATGTTTTAATAAAAAGAATCATTGCAGTAACCCAAGAAATGGTGTGAAAAAAATTAATTAGTGGTTTTTATCTTTCACATCGATTCATTTGTGAATTATTATGTTTTTTATTCACAATTTGTGGTGGAGTAAAGTTTTCTTCCGAAAGTCTTGGTTAGGAGATAATTGAAAACTTTAGCATTCTAATAACATTAAAATTCTTAAAATCACTAACTAATTTTCTCACCATTTTTCGGTTAATGTAACGATTCTTTTTATTAATTTGTGACTTTATTTTTGTGATTTTTGTTTTAAAATAGTAGTTACATATCTAAAGTTTTATATGTTTTTATAGTATATTGTTTTATTTAATAAATAAATATACATTTTTAAAACCGTTAAAAGTTCACAATAACACATTTAATCGAGAATTATGTTAAAAGTTCACAATAACACATTTAATCGAGATAGTTTTTGGTGGATATAAAAAGAAAAAAAAATAATGGTTATCATATTGAAATTGGTCATCTTTATGTTACATTTTAATATTTGGAGTTAACTTACATTAAACTTAACTATTAAATTGTAGAACTAATTGTTAAAGAACACTTAATTTGTTTTCAATAAAAAAAAAAATTAAAAGACAAATGTCAAAAGAGTCGATGACACATGGCATCCTCTAATGACTTCGGTTTGGAAAACTTTAAAATATTATATAAGATAGTGAATTTTGAGTATTGATCGAATATATCATTCATTATGTGTTAAAATTCAGATGGTCCATTTTTAAGTCCAAAAGGCATTACGTTCCATTCGTAATGTCCAAATGGCACTGTAAATGCAGTTTTACACTTATCCTTTTTAGCTATTTGGATTTACCAAAATCTACTTTTCATATCAAATTTTGAATATACTTTAGCATTGTATAATCATTTTAATAAATCTCTTTTATTTGGTATTGGGTACCTAATCCATTGTAGTACATCATTGAGTGGTTTATAATTGATTACTAAGCGGTACTCCTCTTTCTTTTTCTGCTTGATTATTTACATAGAAAGCCGAACAACTCCAAGGGGATTTGGATGGCCTTATTAAGTTTTTCTTAAGTAAATCATTTATTTCTTGCTTATAGGTTTCTACTAATTCTTTGTTCATTTGGATAGGTCATGCTTTAGTTGGTATTTTTTTCTCACTGAATTCTTTTATATATGGGAGCTCAACAGTATGTTGTTTTCTCTCCCAAAAAGCATTTGGTAATTCTGAACATATTTGTCCTAGAAAATTGTTTTCGATATTTTTTTATCTTATCTTTTATATATTGCGTATTAAGTTATTTTTCTATTTTTTGTAGGTTATTTCTTCTTGTAAATGTTGAATATGAGTTTGTTTTCCTTTTATTAAATTAATTGTTTTATGGATAGTATTTTGCTGAAGACTAAGGATTTCTTTAGTTTTCATTGGAGATAAAAAGTTAAATAATAACTTTGTTCCTACTACTTTTGTTGTTATACCTATTTCAGTTACTTTAAATGGATAAATTTGAGTAAAAAAATGAGTTCCTAATATAAGTTCTTGTGTCAAGTTTTTTACTAAAATAAATTGATTCTTAAAACAATATCCTTGATTACATATTTTTGCACACGGTAACTTATATTGTACCTTTAAATTGCTACCATTAGCACCGCTTAATTTTTCGGTGGTTTTTTCATAATATTTTGTTGGAATAATTCATTCACGGATGCAGTTATAATCTGCACCAGTGTCCATTAGAGCAATTATATCTTAAAATCATGTCTTCTGTGTAAAGTAATATTTGTATACCATTTCTTATAGTTAATTTTATTAATTAGTTGTATATAATCTTTATTATCCTGTTGTTTTATCTCATTGTTATTTTCTAGATTTTGATTACTAGATGATGCTTGAGAATAATTCTTTGATTCGATTAAAGATAATTTTGCATCTCTTGTTGATTAATAGTCAATTGTAATTCCTTAATTTGTGATTTTATTTGTTTAATTTTGTTCTATAATTCTCCTGTTGATACTTGTTTAAATAGGCTTTGGGTTGGGTATTTTTCGAATATTTTATTAAGACTAAAAGGTTGTGGTGTAGATATTTGATTTTCTTGATTTATTATATCCTTTAATTTTGTTAAATAATCTTTTTTGATTTCTGGATCATATATTTTATCTATGATATCTAATAAAAATTGTTACTATCTCTAGTTATCAAGTTGATTATTTTGCAATTGCATAAGTTATCAGATAATTCTTGTGATTCTTTGGAGGAATCAATTGAATTTCCTATTTCATTTATTGAATATTCACTATCAGATTCTTCTGATGGCTCAGAGTATGATATTAATAATTTAGTTAATTTTTTTTGAATATCAGGTTGATCTTGGAATATTTCGTTTATCTTCTTTTTCATTTTACATTCAGTGGACCTATGTCCGGGTTGTTTACAATTCCAGCATACTATTTTTGTTTTTTTGTTGGGTTAAAACTTTTGTTATTTTTAGAATAATGTCAGTTTTTTGAATTATTTTGATTAGTTGGTCTTTTATTAAAATTCCTTCTTTTGTTATAATATTCTATATTATTAGATCTTCTATGTCTATGTTTTATGCGCTTAACCCTAGATGGCGAATTAAATTTTTCATAACCATATTGTTCACAGAATGAACCCATGGTTACTCTAAATTTGAATTTATCATTACGCTTTTTATCTTTTTGCTCTTGGCATATCGATAATCTTATCTTTTTAACAAATGCAAATAATTGACTATATGTAATAGTATTCCAGGGGACAGGCTGTCCTCTAGAAATTTCATTTAGTTTGTTGATTACTTTTTCTGCAAAGAAAGTCGGTAATCCTGAGATAAACCGTTCTTTCCAGAAAGATTGATTACAATAATGTCTTTGGAATATATTGGTTACGAAAACATCTTTATACCATTTGAAATCTCCTAAAGTTGGACATCTTAAATTTGTTAATACTATTTTCTTACTTTCTAATTCTTCAGCTGGGTTACCAATAAAATGCATCATGATAGTATGAACTAATACCTCTACTGGTTTTTTGTTTCAACAAGAAAACTGTCTTGATCTTCTGTTTGAATTATCTCAATATGATTGATTATAGAATTTTGCGTATTTATATCTAATGAGTTATCCCACCAATACTTTAGAGCTTCTGTAAATCCTGCTATTAGCAGAACGCATGCTCGTTTATCTGTTATTGTTTCACTAATTACTTTAAAAGCTACGGATGCCATACCCATTTCTTGTAATAAATTCATTATCTCATATTCGGAACGTCCATTGACATTCCATTCATACATACCGTTTCCGGAATACATATGATTAGAATACTTATGATGTTCCTCGAATAATAAATCTGGTGGAGTATGTCTTGGGTAATATGGTTTGTTAGACCTCATCATTTTATTTTTTATTTGATTAATTTCTTGTATATCACTATCTAATTGTATAAACGTCTGAACAGATTCATTATCATTTTCGTCTATAATATTAATATTTTTACTTTTATCTAGGTTTTCTAGCCTATTAGCTATTGATTTTAAATTTCGCTTTCTCCGAATTTAACTTGTCTAGTGATTGGTTTAAATATCGGAGTTATAGATGAAAAAGGATGTTGAGTATTTTGATTATCATTTTTATTTATTTTATTATCTATATGATCTACTTGTCTAGATATCATATGCAGTAACTGACTTTGATAATTAAATTGTTGATATATTGCTTTAATATCTTGTTGAGTTACCGGGTTCTTATTCTCTTGATTAGCTCCAGTTTTAAAAGGTGTGGCTAAAATTATTCTATCAGATGTAATTATTTTCAAATCTCTTAAGGGTGGATGAATTGATCTAGTCTTACTTCCATCTGTTGCTTCCCATATTTGACTTAAGGATATGCTGGTATTGATTGTTCTAAATAGATAGCTAATATTATATGCGCAATTGCATATGTCTCGAACCAAGTAAAAAATGGAATATCTATTTCTTTTACTGTCATACAATCATACCATTTTTGTCTAAATTCAATTGTTTGTTGTTTAGAAAATATTTTAAAATACCAATTTCTTTTTTCCTCATTTTCTTTTGAATAAAAGTCTTCTTTAATATATTGTTTATTAATTGCATAATCTTTTGATATTACATTAATAGATTTGAAATCCGATGGTGTGGGGGATGTTGGATACCCTGATTGATTTGGTTCAGCTATAGGAGCTTTAAATCTAATTGAATTGTCTTTTTGAATATTTTGATTTACACTTTCCGTATCTGAACTAGCACTAAATTGACCAGTACAAAATTCAGAAAAGGATGCTCTTGAATTAGAATGATATGAACTAATTCAAGGAGGAAGTGGTTCCCTATAAGATCCGAATTGTAATAATATTTCTCCATCCCTTTGTTCTAGTACTCTAGAAATTCTCTTTTGTTCAAAATTCATAGAAGGTTGAGTAATTTCTATTTTCCATTGGTTTGGAATAGTTATTTCTTTCCAATTTAGTTCCTTAGGAGTATATGTAGCAGTGAGAGTATCATTGCTATGAACTGCTAATATAGTCATTTCTCCTTTATCGTCTTGTAATAAACATCTTAGATTAAACTCAGAGGTTGATTGTTTAAAATAAATTCGGTAGAGTAATAAATATCCATATCGCTCATTTTGAAATTTCATTTCTGGTAAATGGACATTTAATACTAAAGTGTTTAGTATAGTAGGGTCATGTAAACTAACTTTGTAGTTTGGAGCACAATTAAAGTAAATAGCTCCGTTGAATAAATTCGATCGGACCGTTCCAAGAAATGAATCCTCAAAATTTAATAGGGTTTTATCCCTTAATAGCATTAGTATAGGTGAATCTATACCTATTCTTGATAGAGGTTTAATGGCTATTTGAATAAGTCCAAAATGAAGATAATTGAATTCTTTTCGTTTATATTTGTCTAAGACGAGAGATGATAATAATTTAATCTCTTCAAATTCATTCTGAAGGGATAGAGTATGTTCGTGTTCTTTTACTGAATAAGCAGTTTTAAAATCGAAAGTTCCGATTGGATATATATTTTATGGATTAATATGAGGTAATTGATTTCTATTTATTTCGTGATTAAATGATGTTATTTTGACATAATTTCTCTTGAAGTAATAGTAGTCTATGATGCAGATGTTGATGCATGTTTTGGCTTAAAGATTTTTTTCTAAACGAGGAAGCCATGATTTAATCCGAAATTAAAATCATTCTAGAAAGAAGCTTACCGATTCTACGTGGTCACTGCTGTTGGCTTGCCAACGGTCTTACTGCCTTCTCCGAGGGCTTGCTGCCTGGAACACCATCAGCTTTGGTGGTTTTGTAGAAGGTGAGAATCTAACTAGGGGGTTTTCTTTTGGATGAAATCACAAAATCTTTGTTTTAAAAAACTTTTTAGAAAATTTGCAAAATCTGCGATGCTTTATAAAAAGATCGTTTAGCCTGATACCATTTACTTTTCTATTTTTTATTTTGTTTTTTTTTAAATATTAAATTTGTTATAACGTATTAAAAATTTAAAAGATATATGTGATTAAAACTTTGATGTTTTATTAATTTAAAGTAAAGATACAAAGTTTGAAGTAGAATATTAAAGATTACAACACTTTAAAACTTAAATTTTTTGAATGCTTTGTAGAGAGAAATTTTTAGAGAGAGTAGGTTGCAGAAAATTGCTCGTGTCCTGCTTCTGATCCCGAAGCTGGGTATTTATAGGGGAGGTGAAGGAATCTTCATTATTAGTTTTGTTGACTTATTTGTCTTCTACTTTTCCGTGTTGAATTTTAATTGGTGCGTGTCTACTTCTTGGGTCCAGCTGAGTCAGAGTTATCTGTCTCCTTTTGTTGTAAGGCTGAGATTGGTGCCGACACCGTAGCTGGGTCTTCCAATGGGTCCGACTGTCGGATGTCGCAATCTTCTAGAAAGTGGGTTCCGCTTATCGCGTGTGTAAGTCTTCTAGAAAGTCTTGATAATTATGAGAGTACATTTTGTGTATATACTCTGTTTTATTTTATATCGATTTATATTTTGATTGGTTGTTTTAAACTCTATCGACTTGTTTAAACCATTGATTTAATTTGTATATTCATCGACTTGGCATATTATTATATAAATTAATAAAATAGTAAATCATAAAATTAATTAAAATCAATTCGTAATTTTATTTTATAAAAAGTATCAATTGGTAATTTTATTTAAATTAATATAAAAATATATTGTAATTTACATTAATTATTATCTACAATCTTTAAATCAAATTATAAATAAAAGTTAGAAAAATCAAATCATTTTTAAAGTATTTCTTTAACTAAGGATAAAACTGCCATTTCAAATAACAAATATGATACTTTTCAAAGTTTAATAATTTTGGTATAGATTTCAAATTTCCAATAAGATTTGGGGTATACAATCCAATTAGTTTTCTTACGACTTAAATATGAGCAAACAACCTAACAATTTTTTTTTGAATTAATCTTTTACAATTGTTTTCAAATTAAAAAAAAAAATCACATGAAAAAATCAGAAAAACATAAAAAGGCACCCAAAAAGAGAAAACAGGTATTAACACAAAATTATATGTATTCAATGAAAGAACAAAACTTCAAATTCTTCAACCTCGAGATATTGTTCATAACACCAACGCTTGTCAAGTTCATACACCCGAACAAGTCCAAATACTCTAGATTCAAACATTCTTTACACATATCGGCAAGAGCTTTATCAGTCAATGTGGAGAATCGAAGTTCCAAGTGCTTCAGCTCATGCATGTGTTTCCCAATTACATACCCTCCAATATTTCCAGAAGTCAGCATCATAGATGGTTTCTCCAGATAGCTACGAGGCACGAAACTCGTGTTCCTTAATCTAGCGAGCTCGGAAAGATCCATCGAATTCTTTTTCAAAATCTGAAGATTCTTGCAATTCATACCCAACATTATCATACACCCAGAAGTGAAGAATTCAATTTCCAGGACATATTCAGTTACAAGTTTAAATTGAATTCAATAACAGTGCCGTAAATGAAGACTTCAATTACGGTGGCCAACCAATGTTGATGACGGTGCCGTAATTGTTGATTGCGGCTATGCGGAATTCAACCGTTCACATCTCGGATTCACACACGTGAGTTCATCTATAAATAGGGAGTTTTCTTGATTGTTGTAAAATATCCCAAAAACACAAACAACCAAGAGAGTTGTAAATCCACGAAAGATTTCTTGAGTTTTAAGTTTTTGTATAAACGAGTTTGTAATCTCGTTCTTTCTATTCTTGAGAGTAATAGAAGTTTTTCTTTTCTCATATACGATCGTAAACCGATCTTTAATCCCCAACAAGAAGTTATTTCATAAGAGTGGCTTATATCAAGTTCCTTGAGCTTAGGGCAGTTTAAGGCTATCTTCTTCATCGAATCAGCTGTAACTTTAGGGCAGTACTTAACCGAAAGTATCTCAAGAGTAGGGCACCTGCAAATCAAATTCACTTTAATTGTTTTTGGAAACCAATATTTCTTAAATTTAGTATTAAAACCCATGGATAAATACCCAAAAAAAGGATTTTTGTAAGAGTTTCGCAACAAATATTTCAAATTTTTTTATTAATCTCCATGTAATGAAAATACGGAATCTTGAAAACAGAGACGTACCTCTCGGCAACGTACGAGATAGATTGATTTGTACAATGCCTAATTCGAACCTCCTTGAGACCGCCTTGGCTCCGATCAACAACAGACCGGAGGATTGTGTCGACTTTTTCCTCAAAGTCAGGACTCCACCAGTTGCTCGAACCAAAGCAATGCACAAAAGAAGTTTCGAGATCAAAGACCGAATTGAGCGATGGGTCTTGGCACGCGTTCATCTACGTCTTACAGACAAACATCGGTCCGGTCCATCTTTGTTCCATACTCAGCCTTGAGAAGATGTCTAGGAGACATTCCGAAGTCAACTCGGACCACGCAGAGCCGATTCCCGATTGCATCTTCACCTTTACTCCTTTGTCGTTCCGATTATTTGAGTAAGATCACCATTTTGTATAAATCTAGAGCTGGTTTTATTACAAGCCTATGAGAGAAATCGAAAAATATTATATCATTTTCTCCAAATTCTCTTCCTTTTTTCTCTGTTTGCTACTAGAGATTGATGGAATACGAATAGTCAGAAAAAGGAGTTTTTATCTTCAAATCATGAAGACTTTGTCTCTCCTTTTCAGCTTATTGTTATTTCTACGTTACCTTTTTTTTTTTTTTTAAATAAAACCACATACGTGGTTCCAAGTACTACTTTGAATGGCTCTCTCCAGCTCTTGACACATCACCAATTTCGCTTCTTCCAACTTTGACATGTGTACAAATTTTATTGGTTAATATATTTTCTCTTATTGATTTTGCAACTTGTTCCGTTTCCAACAGTTGGACGGTAACATCAAACACTCCAAATATAAAAAAAATTTCTTAACACCCTAATTTAACCTAACCACCCCTCAATTCTTTTTCTCTCAACTCTACCTCATCTTTTTATTATTATTATATATACACACCCAATTAAATAACCTAACAAACAAATTAATTAATTCACTTAGCAAAAACAATTTCAACCAATCAAAACAATCCACTTAACTCTCTCTCTTTCTTCTTTTCTCTTCCCCTCCGCCACGTTTCTCCTCTCTCTCTCCCTCTCTCTACGCTGCAAAAACAAAGAAAACAGAGCTTCTTCTTTATCTCTCCCCTTCGTCCTTCTTCTTGTTCTTCATCTCATCATCTCTTTGCTATCATCCTTCTTCTTCTCCATCTCGATGAAATAGAGCCAAGGCTTCCTCTTTGGCCGTATTCTTCTTCATGTCGTTGGAACGAAAAACAGAGCCAAAGATTAAATTCCGAATCATTCTTGCACAATTGAGTCTTTTAAATTAAGGTATGATATTTCATTGTGAGCAATTTTCATGTTTAGGGTTACATTAGGTTTTCTTCTAATTTTGGAAATTTGTTTGTAAATTAAATTTGGATATTGGATATCCAATGTGTTTCTGGGTATTAGACTTGTTTTGTAAGGTTATTAGGGTAATATGATAGGTTTTGTGGCAGCTGAATCATTATAAAACAAACAAAATCGGAGGTAATCCGAAACTTTATACGTATAACTGGTACTACTAAGACTAACTGGTAGAACAAGTACTATCGAGAATAACTGGTACAACTGGTACTAATGAGAGTAAACAATAATACTGGTACTACTAGTAATACTGTACTGTAAATGACATTACTAAAAGGATAGTACTACAATTGATTATATACTAACGATATTTGTTATTTTCTTATTCTTTTGCAGGGGACATCAATGAACTGCACAATCATATGTTTTGATTATGGAGGATGTTACTCAATGGAAGGTGATTGCGCAAGATGGAGTTCAAGAGGAGATCGAATTAAGACTTTAGCGATACGGACTGCACCGGAAGAGATGACTTATTCGGTGTTGGTTAACGGAATTAGCAGAAAGATCATGATAGATGAAGCTACAACGCAGTTGAAGCTTAGTTACTATCCGATGATTTTGAATCTTTGGACACCATTAAAAATTTCGAATGATGATGAGGTTTTTAATTACCTAATGCAAGTGAATGGAGATGGTTGTAGAAAGTTTTTGCATGTGGAGATCATCAATGTTGTGGATGAAACTCAGAGATGTGTGGAAGCAAGAAGAGATGTTGGAGAAAGTGATGTTGTTGTAGGGGATGATGATATGATAACTTTTCACACAGACGAACCATTGAAACACCATTCGTTGGTACATCAAGGTATACGTGTGACTCATTTTGTGTGATATGTCTGTCTGGTATAACTGGAAAAACGTATGTATAACTATTTGATTAGTTTTGTGTGTTCTGTCTATCAAGTATAACTAGGTATAGCTGTTTGATTAGTTTTATGTGTTCTGTCTATCTAGTATAACTAGATATAACTAGGTATAACTGTTTGATTAATTTTGTGTGTTATGTCTGTCTAGTATAACTAGATATAACTATGTATAACTGTCTGGTATAACTACAAATAACTGTTTGTTTTTTCTATCACAGATCACGAAGAGCAAGAACATTTTGATATGCATGAAGATAATGAGCAAAATAATGAGCAAGAACATTTTGTGGATGGATCTAGTTTTGTATCCACTCCATGGGAAGATGGTGTAGATATGACATTGGGTCAAGAATTCAGAAGTAAAGCTGAAGTGCAACTCTTAGTTCAAGTAGCTTCACATCGAAATTGTTTTGAGTACATTGTAGACAAGACGTGTAGAAGCCGATATGTGCTGAAATGTGTGGCAGCAGATAAAGGTTGCGAGTGGTATGTACGGGTTGTTTCAATTAAGAATTCAGATCGTTGGTCACTTGTAACTTACAAGAAGATGCATACATGCTCTCGAGCTGATGCAAGTACAAGGATAAAAAGAAGAAAAGGGTCAGCAAAAATAGTTGCCTCTATTTTGGAGCAAGAGTATCCCGGTAGTTTGGAGACTCCAAAGCCGAAACATCTGATGAAGCTTGTTAAAACAAAAGCTAGTGTTGACCTATCATACACAACGTGTTGGAGGGGAAAACAACAAGCTGCTAATACTGTGAGAGGAAGTCCTGAGCAGAGTTATTTGATATTGGAGTCGTATTTGTATATGCTACGGAAGATGAATGAGAGTACACAAACATGCGTAGAATAGGATGAACATAATAGGTTTAAGTATATGTTCTTTGCACTGGGAGCTTGTATTGAATGGTTCAAATCCATGAAGAAAGTCATCATTGTGGATGCCACCCACTTTAAGCATGCATATGGTGGAGTACTAATCGTTGCGATGGCTCAAGATCCCGATCATCACCATTATCCAATTGCTTTCGGTGTAGCTGATGGTGAGAAAGTAGAAAATTGGATGTGGTTTATGAATAAATTAAAACTAGTGATAAAGGATCAGGATGAGGATGATCCTGAAAAAGCCAAGCGATCCGAGCGTGAACTGGTGTTTATATCTGATAGAAATGTTTCCCTCACAAGTCAATACGTGTGGTGTTCCCGTTGGCTCACCATGGGTATTATATATACTATTTGTCTCAGAATGTGAAAGGAAGATGGGCAAGATGTTATTTTCCAGGAGAAAGATACAACATAGCAACCACCAATAGTATAGAATCAATCAATGGTGTTTTCGTTGAAGTAAGAAAGTACACGTTATTGCCTATGATTGACATGATCATAGAAAAAATAGCTGAATGGTTCAACAAGCATCGGAAGGCATCCACTGAAGTACCCGACTCACAGAAGCTGGTGCCTTATGTGAACAACATTTTAGAGAATATAATACTGATTGGGAAGAAGCTATTATCGCAAGAGTTAAACAGTTGGTCGTTGGAGTACAATGTCATTGGAGAAGATGGGATGAATTATGTGGTTAATTTGAAAGACAAAACTTGCAGTTGCAAGTATTTTGATATCGATAGGTACCCATGCGTGCATGCGATACAAGGTATCATCCGATTAAGCGGAGGGACTGAGGTCCGTTGTTATGAGTTTGCCTCTAAGTTTTATACGGTTGAGCAGTGGATAATGGCATATTCTAGGACGATATATCCTGTCCCACATATGTCAACTTGGTTGATTCCTATGACAGAACTTAACTCGTTTCGGGAAGGCTTGCCTCCGCCCCACGAAACTAAAAAATGACCTCCTCAACAAACAGGGTACTTATCACCTGGTAAACATGGAGGAAAAGAAAGAGGAAGGGGATGTGTACAAAATCCCAATTTGCAGGAATCCAATGTCCAGGAACCTAACTAGATACAAATGGTTTCACTGCCAGGTATAACTACGTATGACTGCGTATGACTGTGTTTTGTTATTTTTTGGTAATTCTCCAGCTATAACTACGTATAACTGAGTATAACTATGTATGAGTTGTATGACTATGTATGACTGAATATGACTGTCTTCAAGTATTTTGTCTCTTTTTTAAATTTCATTTTGTTTCCTTACTATGTCCATTTATGTACCTAGGACTGTGTCTACTTGATACTTAGGTAGCACTGGAAACATACAAATAATTTCAAAGAAATTAGAACAAAACATATTTTTTTACTAAAATTATACCTTATACATATGGTTCATGAATGAGTTACGCGCCACTTTTTTATGTGAAATATCCGATTGTGGTGTTGTTAGACATTTTAGTACACGAAATGATAGGAAATATATTTAAAGTGATCAATTGGGTTAATACTACTGGAAAAGTTATAATCTTATGTACTTACTACTGGTTATACGTGAAAACAGTCAAAATATAACTATGTCCAAGCCAGTACTACTCGAAATCTAAGTATAACTATGAGAAAAGTAAATATTATTTTAATTAGTTTTGCGGCGCATGTGTTAAATATTTTTTATACACGTGATGAAAAATTATTGATGAAAAATGTGATACACGTGTTTTGCTAATCGTCCTCTTAATAGTTGCATAATACACAGTACTACCCAGTATTGCTAGTAGTACATAGTAGTACCCAGTAGTACTAGTAGTACCAAATCCAAAACGTAATAAAATATGAGTTGTACTTTCTTTAAATCCCTCCAACACATAAGTACCTAAAAAACACATAATAACATCAACCTAAAAATACAAAACATCAATAACCTTAGTAGTACCCTAAAAGAACATCAGTAACAAAAGAACATCAGTAGACTTCCTAACTATTACACATGCCTAATTCTTTGTCTTCTTGCGTGCTACTCCATCCCCGGTCTTTTTTCTTTTTGTCCCAACCGCTTTCTTATATCCACCCGCTTTCACAGCCCCATCATCCTCTTTCGCAGTTGTGTTCCTCGTGGTTCTCCTTTTCCCATCTGCTGTATATGGTGGTCTCTTGAATACAGATGGCTTCTTCTCCCTAGCAGCCGTCTTCTGCTTCTTCTTCTTTGCTTCGGATTTTTCTTCTTCTGATTCAATCTCAGTTATAACAGGTGGATAAGTAACCTCACCTAAGAAAGAGTCATCGCCTTCTCTTCTTTTTCTGTTTCTTCTTCTGGATGTTCCACAACATAAGCAATAATATCCTCTTCTTCTTTCTCTTCTTTCTCTTCTTCTTCTTCTTCTCCTTTCTCTCCTTTCTCTTCTTCTTCTGTTCCTTTCTCTGTTTTCTCTCCTTCTATTCCTTTCTCTTCTTCTTTTGTTTTCTCTCCTTTTTCTCCTTCCTCTCCTTTCTCTGTTTTCTCTCCTTCTTCTCTTTTTTCTTTTCCTTTGTCTCCGGTAACCTCAACTCTCTCATCTCTCTCAAATCCGAAATCCCAGCCAGTCTCTCTACCACCTCTCTATACTTCATCTTCGAGATCCTTCACCTTGTTACTTACACCTGAAACCTTCTTCTCTAAACCCTCAATCTCAGACTTCAGCTTATCAAACCCTTCCTTCATATTCGTGGTCAGCCTCTTTCCCATTTCTCTCAACAGCTGAACAATCCCATGAGCACACTCTGGTTCAACAGTTTCTTCATCCTCTTGCTCCGTCTCCTTAGGCTTTCGGGAATCCACATCCATCTCGTACATCTTTTCCCAACATATCTTCTTATTATCTTGAAGATGTTGGCTCCAGCTGTCTGGCAACATATCCAAAGCATCATAACCTAAATCATCATCAAAGATGCGCGCACAAAGAGCTTCTTCTTCTTCCGATTTCAAGATATTATGAATATTCTGTCAATGTTACAAAATAGCTATTAACATTAACCAAAACGAATTATAATTAATAATTAAGTTAAATTAATACTTTAGTAGAACCAAGCGAGTTATATATCTCTTCCACTGGCCAACCTTTCAAACTACAAGTTCGAAACTTTCGCTTGCACATCCTTGGACAGTCTTTGTCTGCCTCTTTAATATCTACTATGAATGAGCTACTTAGATTTGGTATACACTCGAAAGGCAGAACCTACATATAGAGATATAACACGTCAAAGATTAAATGTTAAAGTATTAATAGATTTAAGACATTTATAGATTCAAAGAAATAATATCTTTACCTCCAAAGGAATTATAAATCCAGAAAGTGTTAATTTTTCTTCCACAGCACCCGTCATCTTTTCCATCTTTCCCATCAAGTAATAAACATCCCTGACAGAATCATCAAAGGTCATTCGCCCCCACGAAAATGATCTACACAAATCCGGTCCTCAGCCATTCTAAAAAAGAAAGGATCTATTGCTGAACCAACCCCGGCCTTTTCTGCAAGTACCGCGCTCAAGAAATATAAGATTATCATGCTCATGCGATCAGAAGAACTCTTCTTCATCGAAAGAAGCTTGGCTTTGACATCTTTGACACTTATGGATGTCTTGTTAGGAAACTGCCTCCGTTTAAACTTACATGTGTAGGCATACAACTTCATATTCGGATGAACTGTTTCAGGGTATTCATGACAATAAAACCCACTGATCAGACTATGCTCTCTCAGAGAGTACCGGATTGGAATACCATTCACCACAAACCAAAGATTTGTCTTCTTATCTACACTTACAGTTCGAACCAGCAGCATAAACAACCCCTGGAGCTTACAGTTTGCTTGTCTCTCCATGTGGAAAAGGTATTTAAACTGCGGGTGAGATTTAAACCACTCCAACTCTGGTTTAAATTCCGGTGCCTCTATTATATTTAAGAAGATGGCCAAATCACACTTTGTTTGGATCTTGCACACCGCATTATATTTGCTCGGCGGGTGGAACATCTGCAAAGGCTGCATCGGTAGAGTATCAGATATATCCTGCAATCAAAACATTATTACAATCCTAGTAGTACCAGTTCTCATCAGTAGTACCAGTTCTATTGAATACTAACGGTTATACACAGTAGTACCAGTTCTATTGAATACTAACAGTTATACACAGTAGTACCAGTCCGACTTATTACTAACAGTTATACACAGTAATACCAGTTCAACTAACAGTTATACTCAGTAGAACTAGTTCACATAAACACTAACTTTTATACGGTTTATACTGAATACTCAGAACCAGTTCCTCTAAATACTAACTTTTATACTATGTAGTACCAATTCTCCTAAGTACTAATCCAAACTTATACTATATAGTACTTCATTTAGTTACTCCAATCATATACCTCCGAAACTGTAATGGATCCTTCAATTTCAGATTGAGCAAGAGCTACTTCAATTGGATCCCTACTACTTGACGCTTTTGAAGTCGGATCCTTTGAAGTCAAATCCTTTGAAGTCCATGAAGTCCCTTCTTTTGAAGTCCCTTCCTTGGAACTCTTTTCCTTTGAAGTCCTTTTCCCCCTCGAAAGTCCTCCCCTCAACTTAGGACCCATTTCTGCAAAATCCACAACAACGAATAACACCATAATCAAAATAGACACAAAACTATCTTTTACCAATTCATATCAAAACCCAAAACCCATTCGAAATCCTAAAATAGAGAAAGAAGAAGAACAAGACAAAGACCCTAGTTTTACTTAAAACCCTAGTTGCAATCCGGCTTTCAATCCACAACAACGAACAAATCCCAAATCAAAACAGACACAAAACTATCTTTTCCCAATTCGAAATCCGACATAACATATCAAATGTTTTACTTAAAACCCTACTTTAAAAACCCGGAGCCATACATTTCTAGACCTACATTTCTTCATAGCAAAATCCAATAAACTTCAAAACCACACTACAAATCAAAACCCCAAATTGATTTTTCTTCAAACCCTAATTTCAAACCGATACATATATCAAAATCAAAACCCGACACATCTACTTTAGAAATCAAAAACCCCTTCTTACAACCAACAACCAATTTGAAATCGAAACCCATTCGAAATCAGAATCAAAACCCATCCCATTTTCTGAAATTTTCTAAATTCAAGAGATTGACACTCACCTTGAACAGACGGTGATGGAGTCGGAGATGGAACGCCGGCGAACAAGAATAACACGGGAGATGCGATTGTAATAGTTTGGTTTTGGATTTTCGCAAAGAGAGATGAAGAGAAGGGCTAAGCAGGGCAACGCAGTTTCCGCGTTCTGTTCGATTTCAGATTTGGTGACAATAAGATCCGATTATTGTCTGGTTGGGTTTCGGGTTCAGATGTTTGGTTGGGTTGGTAATTATGCAGATTCATTAAAAGTTATTTAGTATATCACCGTTTTTCGAATTAAAAAAAAAAAATCAAAACAAAAAACAGTTTTAGATGCAGGCCTTTTAGAATAAAAGTTGGAAGCTTGGCCTCTTTGAGGTTACAATCCCCAACGATTCGATAAATGCAACCCAAGAAGATACGTGCTAACCATCGTCTACGATTCTATCGAATCGAAGCGTCCCAGAACAAGCAGAGAAATTTCAGCGTCATTGGATACAAATTCTTGGCCGCAACTCAACTCGAACTAAAGGTTTCAAATTTGGGTTGTTTTCATTCGATTTTGCTTATGAGTTTACAAAATTTCACTGATGATGATCTTTCCGACGAGGGAGTTGTGTTTGCTTCGGTTGCACAACACAATGGCATAAAGCGGCGATTGGGTATTTCCCTAAGCTAAGCTACAGTATTGCCACCAATTCCATCGAAGTATTTCCCTTTCCCTTTTTTTGTTGATATTAAACGATTGGATATGCTTTTTTGATTCTATATAAATTATTCTTCATTGTCTGATAAATAAAACATTAGCTACTGTGGCGGTCGAATCTCACAATTAGAATCTAAGTGATTCTTTAGGGTTTGTAAAGTTCTGTCGAAAGCAAGCACACACAAAGATCTCAAGAGAGTTTTTATTAGCTGTGAAGAAAGCTGTTACAAGAGTTTTTGCTAATGAATTCCGATCCCCTTTTTGGGTGAGAATGAAGAGCTATATATAGTGAAAACATCTAAAATGGGCCAGCTAATAAAATGGATCTGGTCCATTAACCAATAAATCTAATTTAAGCCCATTATTATATTAAACCCATTTTGCTCATGGGTTTAATGTCATTTTGGGCCCAGATTCAAACTGAGCCTTCGTAGATTCGTCGTGATTTCGTCAGGATATTGCGGAGTTGATCTCGTCGCTATATCGATCTCACAGGGGTGAAATATGACCCCTACAGTTAGCCCCCCAGCTTGGTAGTGTCAAGTTATGATGATGCCAAGGTAAAAAATTCTGAAGCCTGAGATCGATATGTTGGATTGCGAAATTGCCAGGCGTGGACGTCTTGTCATCGAACTTGGGAAGTTCTTGTTATTCCGTGTGGAGCTGATGTCTGTGTTTTTCTGGGCTAATTTCTTTTTCTATTGTCTTAGGAGACTGAGGAGGTTAATGATCTTGATGGGCTTTGAGGCCTGCTGGGAAGTTTTAGAAATTTTTACAAAAACCTAGTGATTTTAGGAAATCCTCCCAGTATAAATAGGCCTGCTACCAGGACATTATTTTCTACCAAAGCACTTCTTCCGCGAACCAACGAGGTAAAACTTCGCACTCTTTATTTTATTTTATTTTAGGGTTTTGTTTTGTTTTTTTTTTTCTTTTTTTTTTGCCTTCGACGAGACCGCCGCTGTCTGTCTCCGATTTCGCCGTCGTCTCGTGTTGAAGTCGCCGGCGTCATCGTCTTCGTCGAGCTTCACCGCCGTCAACATCGTCTTCGTCGAGCTTCACCGCAGTCAACATCGTCTTCGTCGAGCTTCGTCGTTGTTATCACCGGAATTGTCGTCGACCACGGAACCAGTCCGCTGAAGAGGAGCATCGCCATCCGTCGTCTTCACTGTCATCTCCGTTGTGTTCACGGATCCTGCCGCCGTCGCCGTCTCTGCTACGGGGTTTCCGCCGCCGTCGGTTCAGGACAGCTCGCGTCGACACGACCGAGATCGGGATCGAAATCGAGGCCGTGGTCTTCAATGGAGGCTTAGCGGAGGTGCTACGCGACGGAGAATAGAAGGAGAGGGAAAGGCAACAGCGAGCGTGGCACGGCGAAGCGATCCGAGGCGACGGCGAAATCGGAGGAGGACATCGCGATCTGCGACCTAGCGAGTTGACTCAGTGCGTCGACTCACTGAGTCAACTCGGTCGCTGAGTCAACTCGGTCGACGAGTTTTTTTTTTTTTTTTTTTTTTTTTTTTTTTTTTTCGGCGACTCGGCGACTCAGCGGTGCAGTGACTCGGATCCTTGCTTTTTGGTGCAACAGAGGGGTGAATGGCTTCCGATTCTATGGATGTACAATTTACTTGTTCGCGTGACAAGGATGGCAGTGAAAATACTTCGGACTTAGATGATTCCGGAGAGATGGTTGCTGACCCTTTCCTTCTGGGAAGGAGGATGGTTCTTTCTCCAGAGTCTGATACTGGTAGTTCGACGAGGCTGACATCTTCCAATGCTCTAGTCTTGGTCGAAGAGGTTAGCGATGAGATTGCGGTTCTACCGGCTGCCAGGAAGCGAAAAGTAAAGCGGAGAGAGCTTGACCCACCAGATCTACCATATCGACTTCGACGTCTTTGGACTCCCTTGCTGTTCGTTTTGATGTTCCCGACGAAGTTGAGCTCGTTGTTCCGTGCCCCGATGCGCGAGCCGCCTATCCTCCAGAGGGCTACTTCACGTTGTATGAAGCCTACTTTCACGCGTGCTTCTTGTGGTTTCCGATCCCTGGCGCGATTCTTAAGTTTTTGTGGAGGACCAATCTTGTCATTGCTCAGATCACGCCTCGCGGGATGCGCCACTTAGTCGGAATTATGGTGTGCAGCTACGAGTGTGGCTACGAAATTGGGGTCGACCATCTGTTGAGTCTCCTTGAAGTTAGGAAGACTGGAGCGAAGGACAGACTCCTCTATTTTCTTAATAGCAAGCCGGATCTCCAAGTCGTGCAGGATTTCCCCAACGCAGATCGTTTTTGGGTGGAAAAGGTTTTTCTTTGTGAAAATCAATGCAGCCTCCGTTGGTTGCGATCATCTTGACAAGCTTGAACGGAGATGGGGGACTCGCGGTAGCCAACTTTGCTGCGCTGCGTTTTCAACCTAGAAATTTTTTTGTTTTTTGTTTTTGTTTACGTCGTCTTGCCTGCCTTATTCTCCTTAGTCTTCAATTATAGCTCACCCGTCCTATTTGCTGTTGTGCAGTTTTGAGTCGCATCGAGCGGTTGCCAACAGACTTGTTTGTTCTTCGTGACGCCCTTGCTGCTGAGAAGTGTAGCTGGAGAAAGGATTTTTCTTTGCCCCGAGTCAAAGAAGCGCTAGCCCGTCGCTTTGGAATCACTTCGTTGAATTCTCCATCAAAAATGTCGAACAACCTGAAGAAACCATCAGCTCGTGAGAGGAGAGCCATGGAGGCCGGGACGGTGTCTACCGCGAGAGTATCGGAGCGAGCTGGGCCAGTGGCGTCGGTTCCAAGAGCTTGTCCAGCTGTTACCCCTGTGCCAAAACAGCGTCGTCCGGAGTTAGAGCGAAACATTACTACTGTCGCCGATCGTCGTCTTGAGTCATCGCAATGGCGGCACGATGACATGAAGAGGAGAGGTGACGGCGTGGAGGCTAGTCGTAAGCGTTCTCGCGAAAACAAGGGGAGAGGTTCTGCTGATGGAGATGACCGGAGCAGATCGCGCCATAATTCGAGTCCCCGACGTGACCGTGAGGTGACAACTTCGACTATTCCTTTCGGTGATGCTGCGACGTCGGCGACGCATTTATCCAAGATCGTCTTCCCAGGCACTGTGTTTCCGCCTCCAGGAGAGATGTCGAAGGAGGGTTCTTATTCAACTATGGCCCTTCATTGTATGACGGTAAGACTTCGCGGCCTCTATTGCAAGATAACGATTTTTCTTATTCTTTATTTTTATCTTTTTAACCCGCTTTTCGCAATTTTTTTTTGGCAGTTCCTTTCGTCGCTCAACAAGCTCGCTATTGACTACGAAGTGTCTATTCGCTCGCGGGATCGCCGGCTTGATAATGTTCAGAAGGCTTATGATGATCTCAAGATGCAGAGAAGACTTGCCGAAGATCGCGTTATTCAGCTTGAAGCTACTTTGAAAGAAACTGAAGACATGCGTCGCAAGATGGATGGGACGTTTTCAGAATCGGAAGCCGAGAAGAAACGTTTGACGAAGGAAGTCGTTGATCTTACCACTCGCTTAGATGTTGTCGCCAAAGCTCAGGATGCTGCTATACAGCAGGCTGTTGACGAAGCGAAACGCGAACTGGTGGCGAAGTACGAGGCGAGGATTGAACGTGCTGTCAAGAAGATTGAAGTGATCAATGTCCAGCCGAGGATTGACATAATTGATCTTGCTGAAGTTCGGAGTAACATTGAGTTTGTGAGATTACTTCAGAGTGATAAGGCGCCAAACCTTGGTGAAGAGCTCGCTGCCCTCAAGAAGTAGGAGGCAGATTTATCAGCTGCAGATGAGGTGTTTGCTAGGCATCCTTAAGGATTCACCTGTTAGCACGACTGATGATCAAGTCGAGGAGTTGGATGCTGATGCTGCTGAAAAGGAGGTTGATTCTGATTCGAGTTCTTCGGATTCTTCGAGCGATGAGAACCACTTAGATTCTGCGGGCGAGACTCATCCTGAGCAAACCATTGACATCATCGACGACGTTGATGAGGCTGCGTCTTAGTTTTCGTTTTAGCACCTTGTCATACTTTTGATTTCAGACTTGGTTTTTTTTTTTATTCAGCTTGGATGGTGTTTATCCTTTTGTTCAGACTTATCACTATTTATGTCTTACCTTATCAAACGATAAAACTTATGAATGCGACTTTTACGATTTTCGTTCTCGTCTTTCGGATGGACCGTTTTCTTGTTAAGTCTTTAGCTCGTGTAGTTGATGCGCTGATGGGTCTGGCTACTCATTCATAAGCCAAAGTTTTTAATGCAAGTATGGTTTATTGGCGAGTCTGCGTCGATGCAGCCGCACCGAGAACGACCGTGTTATCGCGCAATGACCAACAATTAAGTTGTTGGGTTTTCTGATGAACTTCTTGGTTTACAGGCGAATCTTTGCCCACGCACCCGCTCCTAGAACAAACACGTTATTGCATAATGACCAACGATTGGGTTGTTATGTTTTGACCAGACAGACGTGTGCTGGGTTTTGAGATGAACATTCTGGTTTACATATATGTTCCCGTGAACAAGTCCGCTCCAGCAATGAACACTGAATTTTGACCAATTGACTGTGTGCTGGGTTTCTGAGTTGAACATTCTGGTTTACGGATATGTTCCCGCGAATAAGTCCGCTCCAGCAATGAACACTGAATTTATATAGCGCGTTTTAATCCGCTGGGGATGTAGGGTTCATTACTGTGGCCAACAGCAATGGTGTGATGAAGGGAAGTCTGTTTCGGGAAAGACTTTTGATAAATGTGCAAGTAAAAACTTTGCTTTTGATAAATGTGCAAGTAAACACTTGGCTTTTGATAAATGTGCAAGTAAACACTTGGCTTTTGACTGATTTAGAACGGTAAACCGTGTATGAAAAGGAGGGGGACAGCTGTACCCATCCGAAAATAGGTTGCCTACGTACCCTTTGCAGGGATCAAGCCGCCTCGTAGTTCAAGTGAAGTAATCTAATGATAGTACTTCTTCAAGTGCATCGCGTTCCATGATCGCGGGATCGGAACGTCTGCCATATTGGTGAGCCTGTATACTCCTGGCTTTATGACCTTTGTTATTTTGTAAGGTCCTTCCCAGTTTGCTCCGAGCTTTCCAGCATTTTGTTCCTCTGTGTTCTGGAACGAGGCCGAACGTTCTTATTGTAATATCTTGCTGCGGCGTTTTGATAGTTCTGGATTCGGACCAAGGCTTCATCTCGTCGTTCATTAATCAGATCCTTCTCGTCAGCCAGCATGAGGTGATTAAGTCCTTCTTGTAGGGGAAGAAGTCGGCGGCGAACACCGGGAAAATGTACCTCGGGTGGAATAACGCACTCCATTCCGTAAACGAGTGCGAAAGGTGTTTCTCCTGTAGCTCGCCGCGGAGTTGTCCGGTGTGACCATAGGACTCCTTCTAACTCATCTGCCCAGCGTCCTTTCTTTTCGTCGAGTCGCTTCTTCAGTCCGTCGACAATTGTCTTGTTGATTGATTCGGCTTGGCCATTTCCCTGCGGGTATCTTGGTGTTGACTTGCTGAGACGTATCTTCCATTTTTCGCAAAATCCTTCGAATCTAGCAGAAATGAACTGCGAACCATTGTCGGTAACAATCTCATAGGGAATTCCATGGCGGCAGATGATGTTTCTCCACACAAAACCCTCGACTTGGGCATCCTTGATGCTGGCGTAGGATCCTGCCTCGACCCACTTTGAGAAGTAATCAGTTAGGACTAATAAGAACTTCTTCTGTCTCGAAGGGTGCATTGGTCCGACGATATCCATAGACCATCGCAAAAAAGGGTAAGGAGACGTGATAGAGGAGAGTACTTGGGTTGGCTGATGAATCATCGGAGCGTGGCGCTGACCCTTTTCGCACTTGGCTAAAAATTTTTCACAATCTCTTATCATAGTAGGCCAGAAATAGCCATGCCGCTTAATTTTTATGGCTAATGCTCTGCCGCCAGAATGATTGCCACATGACCCGCTGTGAACTTCTTCCATGATATTCCGAGCTTCCTTTCCTTCGATACAATTTAACAAAGGACCTGAAAAACACCATTTGAAGATATTACCGTCGAGTAGGACTTAACGAGCAGCTTGGGCTTTTAATTTGCGGGCCGCCCACTTATCCTTGGGAATTACGCCATTGCAAATATACTCTCGGATTTTATCAAGCCAATTGGTGTCACAACCGTATTCTTTTACTTCCACTTGATTATCGTCCGTAATAGTGTTATGTATGCGATTTCTTCTGCTAAGGATGTTGGTTAGCTCGCTGCTTACGGCTGGCGCAATATTCGAAAGTAGTTCATCGTCATGCAGTTCATTATCAGGGATAGACGTGTCACTGGGGAAACGTTCGCTATGCAACGTTGATTTATCAATTCGAGAAGGCTGGTAATCGATCTCCATCATCTCCGGCGCGTCCAAAGCTAAGTCTTGGGTTAAGCTATCCGCCGCGGTGTTATCCTTGCCTGCCGCGGTGGTGACTTGTTCACTGGTTACTCCCTCGCTCTGTTTTCTCGGCTCGGAGGGCTGGTCGACTGCTTCCATTTCAACATCGGACCCATTGCTCGGTGTGTTACCCTTGTCAGCTAGGGCCTTCTTAGCTTGTGAGCGAGTCACGACGTTTACTTTTCCGGGTAGGTTTATGCTCGGGTGTTCGATGTGTTCCACTGGTATTATCAATTTAAACTCCGAACTGGATGTTGAGGCCAGAACTGCTAATGCGTCTGCCGATGTGTTCTCGCCGCGGGGTATCCTCGTCAAGTTGAATTCTTTGAACTCGGCAGCCAAGTCCTTTACTACTTGTAAATATGCTTCCATCCGTTCGTCTTTTGCAATGTACTCTCCGATGAATTGATTGACAACAAGCTGCGAATCGCAGAAAGCATGAAGGCGATTGATCTTAAGCCCCTTGGCTAGGCGCATTCCCGCTACCAAAGCTTCATATTCTGCTTCATTGTTGGAGGCTCGAAAATCCAATCGGAATGATTGTTCTAGTATTTCTTCAGTGGGAGATGTCAGACGTATGCCGACTCCAGCTCCGGTTTTGGATGACGACCCGTCGACATGAAGTTTCCAGACTGAAGGTGGTTCCTCCTTGCCGAGACTACCATCTGGCGCTTCGATCAAAAAATCTGCTAGAACTTGAGACTTGATGCTGGTCCGGGCGCGATATTCAATATCGTATTCGCTAAGTTCAATTGCCCACTTGGCAATTCGTCCCGATTGGCTGGGACTATGCAAGATAGACCGGAGTGGAAATGTGCTAAAGACTATTATCGAATGAGACTGAAAATACGGCCTCAACTTCCTTGCTGACATTAGAACGGACAAGGCCAACTTCTCCATCTGAGGATATCTTGTTTCAGCATCGGTGAGACTTTTGCTAACGTAGAATATAGGCTTTTGCTCGCCTTGCTCTTCTCGAACAAGAACTCCGCTAACAGCTGTCTCTGACACGGCAGTGTATAGGAAAAGCGGCTCTCCCTCTACTGGTTTGGCGAGCACTGGAGGGCTCGACAGGTACTTCTTGAGTTGCTGGAAAGCCTCTTCGCACTTCTCCGTCCATTCGAAAGGTTTTTTCTTCTTTTTAGCTGATTGCTTTTTTTCGTGTGGAGTCAAGTTGGCAACTTCCTCCTCTTCCGTTTGCTTTTTCCCGCGTAGAGTATTGTAGAATGGTAGACATTTGTCGGTCGACCGTGAAATAAATCTGTTAAGTGCTGCTACTCGCCCAGTAAGCCTTTGTACTTCCCGTTCTGTTCGAGGTGAAGCCATATCTATGAGCGCATTGATCTGTTTCGGATTTGCTTCAATACCTCGGTGAGTCACAAGATAGCCTAGGAACTCTCCAGACGTCACGCCAAATCTGCATTTTGCCGGATTAAGCTTCATGTTGTGGAAATTCAACCTTTCGAAACACTCTTCCAAATGGGAGACATGGTCTTTTTCTTCTAAAGATTTCACGAGCATATCGTCGATATAAACTTCCATTGTCTTGCCAATTTGGTTGGCAAACATCTTATTTACCAAGCGCTGATATGTCGCCCCGGCGTTCTTGAGGCCAAATGGCATTACCTTATAACAATATATTCCTCTGTCGGTGATGAAAGCCATTTTGTCGCGGTCATCTGGTTTCATGAAGATTTGGTTATTGCCAGAAAAATCATCCATGAATGATAACAATTTGTTGCCAGCTGTTGCTTCGATGAGCCGATCTATGTGCGGAAGGGGAAAACTGTCTTTCGAACAAGCTTTGTTTAAATCAGTAAAATCAACACAAACGCGCCATTTGCCATTTTTCTTCTTTACAACCACTGGATTTGCCAACCAGTCAGGGTATTTGATTTCTGTGTTCGAGCCGACTCGTAGTAACCGTTCCACCTCATCATTAACTGCCATCGCCCTCTATGGGCCGAGTTTTCTTCTTTTCTGCTTGATTGGTTTGAAGGTTGGGTCAACATTCAGTTCGTGACTTGCTATGTTGATGTCTATTCCCGGCATATCTTCAGCTATCCAGGCAAAAGTGTTCACATTATTTTTCAAGAAATCGACGAGCTGCTTTTTAATTCCTTTTTCTAGGTCGGCCCCGATCTCCACACATCTATCGGGGTGACGTTCATCGATACGAACCATAATGACGGGGTCGCAAGTCGGCCTAAGTTCTTTCTGGTGATCCTCCGTGATCTGTAATTGCTATAGGAGTTTAGAGAGCCCTTTCCCCGGTTCTCTGTCCGTCTTCATCTTCTTGTGCTGCTCCTTTACAGTACCTTCCGTGATGGGCTTTCTCAACTTGTGTTCTGCCAGGAAACATCTGCGTGATTCTTTTTGGCTTCCAAAGATAGTTTTTATTCCTTTTGGAGTGGGAAATTTAACGCAGAGATGATATGTCGAGGCGACTGCCCGCATCAAGTTTAACCACGGCGTTCCCAAGATAGCATTGTAAATCGCTGGATGATCTGAAACTTCAAACTCGATTGTTTTGGTCATCCCTCCCGCTTTAACGGGTAGCCAGATGAGTCCTGCAGTCATCGTTGTTTCTCCAGTGAACCCGGTAAGTGGTTTTGGCCATGGCTTGATCTCAGAAAGGTCAATATTCATCTTTCTTAGGGTATCTTTGAAGATGATATCGACAGTGCTTCCCGTGTCTATCAGGATTCGTGCCACTTCGCAGTCGCTGATTTCGAGTTCAATTACGAGGGGGTCGTCATGAGGCCGATCCATTCCCACAGTCTCTGCTTCTTCGAATGAGATTACGTCATTGGGAAACTTTGAAATGGTCTGAAGATTGACGCTGACTTCGGCGCGCCGCTGAAATGCCTTAATCGATGAAACAGTGTCGACACAATAGTGAGATCCGCCCATTATCATGTTAATACGCCTTCTGTTTTCGGGTGGCGGGCTCTCGCTATTCTGCCTTCCGCGTTTCAGCAGCTCACCGTTAGACCTTTCATAAGGATCTGTCGCGAAATCCTTAAAGTTGAAATCTCCCTTAAGCTGGCCGGCTGCGAGCTTTGTAGCGAGCATGCGACCGAGACTTCTACAGTTGGCGGTGGAATGTCTGTGGATTTGATGATGATCGCAATAGGCCGCTTCGTCGTGAGAACCTTGATTTCTTACCCATGTGTTGTTCATCATGCTTCTTCCACGGCCTCTACCTCTTCCTCTACCGTATCCGGGCGAGTCCACTTGAAAATTATGGGCTCCCCTAAATCCTCCTTCGTGCTGCACGAATCCGCCAGATTGGTTGTTCTTTTTGTTGCCTTGCTGGTTCTGATTTTGAGTGGTGGCGCTAGGCTGTTTTGTCTTTCCGTGTTTCTCTGCCAACGATTTCGTTTCCTCTTCATTCCTTATAAACTTAGTTGCTCGATGAAGAGCGTCTTGAATTGTTACCGGCTCGTTCACGACAATTTCCCTGCGGAAATCGGATTCGTACCATAGTGATTTCCTCAAAGCCTCGAGGGCTGACTCGTCATTAATGCCTTTCACCCTTGACAGGATGTCTTTGAACCGCTCGATGAAACTGCGGAGAGTCTCTGCGGGCCCTTGTGTCAGTTTCCAAAGGTCGGCACCGAGTGTTCTCCGTTCCATGAATATGGCATAATGTTTTAGGAAGGCAGCAGACAGCTGGCTGAAGTTATCAATGGAGTTGCTCTCGAGTCCAGAAAACCATTGGAGAGCCGGTCCTTTGAGATGTTCAACGAATAAATGGCACTGGCCAATGTCTCTTTCATCCTCCCTGAAGTTGGCTCGTCCCATTGCTATGGTGAAAGCTGTAATATGATCCGTTGGATCAGATTTTCCTTCGTAGGTTGGCACTTTAATTTTTCCAGGGTCGGACAGTCTGGCTCTGGAGATGCGAGCTGTGAAGGGCGTACGTTGTGCTTCCTCGAGCACTCGATCAATCTCCGGCGCCTTGCTGGTTGCTCGATGCATCTGTGAGCGCATCTCTTTTAGGTCTAGAGCTGTCCGGTTCATAGAAGCTCGAAGTTCGTCCAACTCGGCTTGCTGCGATTGCGGTGCGGCTCTCCTTCTTTCGGCAGCTCGCTGTCTTTCCTGGAGGAAGCGTTCCTCCTCGAAGGCGAGTTCTTCAGCATATCGCTCGTCATCTTCGTAATAGGTTTCTTTGCGAGCGGTCTGATCCTGCCTTGCAGCTTCCTGCCTTGGTTCGCGTGGTTCATCAGGGCTATCCTCTTCGGCATCGTTTTCAAGGTCGACCACTGATGTTGATCCACTAGTTGGCGCCGATCCGTCTGGTAGTACCGATTTGCTAGCTGTCACTGCATGCTTGTTTACATCTCGCCCGTGGCTCCCGGGAGTCGGATCAACATTAAGATTGATTCGACGGACCCTAGGTGCCTCCATAGGCGTTGAGAAGTTTAGCATTGTCGGGGTGACGCGATCTGTTGCATGCGAAGCGGGTCTTTTTCCTCTTCCGTGGCTTACCGTGACGAGGGAATCCATTCGCCTGGTTAGAGTATTGTTGAAGATGTCTTGCTCCTTTGACTTCTTAACTAGCTCGTCGAACATTTTCTTTATCTGAGCCAAAGCGTCGAGATTTTCTTCTGTGGCAGGCGGCGTCTGCATCTGTGTAGATCCGTCTGCTGCGACGTTCTTCTCTCCGGGCTTGTCTGTCGCGGCGTCCTTCGCTGCTGACCTATCTGTGACAAGTTCTTTTGGGTTGCTGCCGCTGTTGTCTCCGTCGATGGTCATCTCTTCCGATCTTAGCGTGGTAGTGCTTGTTGAGTAAGAAGCTTTACTTTCCCCTTAGATGGCTCCAAATTGTGGTGGTCGAATCTCACAATTAGAATCTAAGTGATTCTTTAGGGTTTGTAAAGTTCTGTCGAAAGCAAACACACACAAAGATCTCAAGAGAGTTTTTATTAGCTGTGAAGAAAGCTGTTACAAGAGTTTTTGCTAATGAATTCCGATCCCCTTTTTGGGTGAGAATGAAGAGCTATATATAGTGAAAACATCTAAAATGGGCCAGCTAATAAAATGGATCTGGCCCATTAACCAATAAATCTAATTTAAACCCATTATTATATTAAGCCCATTTTGCTCATGGGTTTAATGTCATTTTGGGCCCAGATTCAGACTGAGCCTTCGTAGATTCGTCGTGATTTCGTCAGGATATTGCGGAGTTGATCTCGTCGCTATATCGATCTCACATGGGTGAAATATGACCCCTACAGCTACCTTTCAATCATCCTTTGCTTTCATTCGTTTGGAGAATCATGGCCCTATTCCATTTCAATGTATTCAATACTGTAAATCAATTGTTCGAAAATATTTTATATCCTAATTTAATATTTGTAGGTTACATGAAAGATCTAACCGGTTAAAGAAAAGAGTCTACCTTCTTCTACTGGAGATCAAACTTGTTTTTTTTGCTCCTTCTGTCACTTGCAGCTCTCCCAGTGCTTGGCATTTCGAAGATAATGGCTGACCATATTTAACATTGCAATATCTTAATTCCTTAATTCTACTTCGTCATAAAGCATTCCGCGAGTTCTCTAAGACCATAACAGAGATGGAGATATAGCTGCACTCATCAGCAACGGTTTCAGACTATAGAAAAAGGTCAGAACTCATAACTTTATGTATTTTGTTACACTTTTATACACATACCTCCTTTCTTTGCCTCTCTTCCAACTTATTGTTTCTTCTCTTGAACGAACAAGTTTGTCTTCAACAACATCTATATGATAACTCTTTTTTGGTAGGATAAATTATACAGCTGAATCAAGGAAGATCAATTTTGCATTAAAATATTGGGGGGGACCACACGAAGAGCTATTTACAAGCAATATCATTCCACACGATATTGCAGCGTGGATTGCGATAGTTTACGAGTATTTACAGTTTGGTAAAGTAGATCATGCCGTGAAGTTGTTAGTTACAGATTCCTCGAAAGAACATGATTTCGTGGATAACAATGATCTGTGGGTTAGAGTAGAATAAGATAACCGAAAAAGCTGTGGGTTCAAGAAGATGTTGTGTACACACGTGCAAATGCTCCAGCGTTTCATATGGGTACACAAGTTCATTACTTCGTCATCAAGTTTAATATGGGTATATGAATGCTACTGCATATGCGTCGCTTATAACGTTTTATGTAAACTGCAAAAGAACAGAGGATTCTTGGAAGGCATTGGACGATAAGGTTCATGAACAAGTTGTTGTGTGGACTACTCTGTGGTGAGGGTATAGCATGAACAAAAAGCATGAAGATGCGCTAAATGTTTTCTTTGGGATGCTAAGAACTGTCAGCTGATTACATATCTCACGAGGAGAATTGGTATACTCTCTGAATGACGATCGTTTCTTGTTAATAGGTAACATAATTCTGGTTTTCACTGTCTTTGTTTTCTTGTTTAGCCGCCCCTTACATGCCTCTAGGATGTGGATCGGTAAGGATCTGGAAACCTAAAAGATATTCCAGATCTCTCAATGGCCACTAATCTCAAAGATTGCGCTTCGGAGATTGAGAAACTGTGGGAATGATTGATTTTCCATCTGGATATCTCTCTGTTTCAGACAAATCGTAAGGGACATTGATTGAAGCTCTCTTTGCCCATTCAGATATGCGTCTTGCCTCCACTTCTGTTCCAATTAATCATGACTTACCCTAGAGTTATATCTGTAGACTTCAATATTTCCGCTTTGATCCTGGTCTTACTCTGTAACAATCACTACAAGAAAACAGGCAAATTTCCGACGGTCAAATCCGTCGGAAAGCCGTCGGAATAGGGCTTATTCCGATGGCTTTCCGACGGTTTTGACCGGTCGGTTCTATCTCGTCGGAAATAGAAATTCCGTCGGAAATACTGACGGATTTCCGACGGAAAAGAAATAACCGGAATCCGTCAGAATTCCGTCGAAAATCCGTCAGTATTTCATTGTCAGACGGATTTCCGACGGCTACACATACCGACGGATTTCCGACGGCTACATATACCGACGGATTTCCGACGGATATATTATTTATTTAAAAAAAAAGATTTTAATTTAATTAAATTTAATTAAATTAAATTAAAATAAATTAAATTAAATTAAAATTAAATATAAATAAAAATTAAATTAAAATAAAAATAAAAAAACAACATTTAAAATTAAGTTTCAATATTTTTAAAAGTGATTTAGAAAATTAAAATATTACATAACGTAAAGTCTATCGGTTACGGAAGATCTCGTTCATCCTTTCTTCCATTTTCCGCATGCGTGCCATCTGTTCTTCCATTGCCCGCATGAGTTCCATCTGTTCTTCCATTGCCTGCATGCGTGCCTGCTGTTCCTCGTAGCGTGCCTGCTGTTCCTCGTAGCGTGCTGCATCTTGTGCGCGTTGTACCTCCAACCCGGTCACCCGCTCGAGAAGCTCGGCGTTCTGTGCCCTCAACGTACTATCTGCATGAAAGCGGTAAGAATTGACGGACGTGGATGAACTGTCTTCCGGGAGGCCAAACACACGACCTCTGTGCTTAGGCGCAACCTACGAAAAAAAATCAATCAATAAATGTTGTAAGTTGTTTATATTTAAATTTATTTAAAATTTAATTAAAATTGACAGTGTTACTAACCTGATAGGTAAACTCGTTGATCATCTCGAGAGGAACTTCCGTGGCCGGGGGAGTTCCTTCGACGATCGGTTGGGATTGGAGGTACTCCTCACCCAGCCTCTCCACGCTCTCCACGATTTCACGAGCAATGGGATCTTGAATTTCCCCCGTCTTTCTGTTGGTGTGCTCATCTTTGACCAAGTCAAGATGTGACGGACGCACACCGCTCCTCTCAATCTGTTGGCATAGATAATGAAAGAAATATGATAAGTGTTATAAATAAAATTTTAGTAAAATTTATAAAATTACCAGCTTCTGAAGACGTGACGCTTTGCTCGTTGCACCGAGGTTATGGGTCGCCGGTCCCTTCCCCTTCCGGTCGCTGTTCCGGTTAGACGAGTTCTTTCCGGAGCTTGCTTTTGTCTCCTCCCGTTCCCAATGGGCAAGTAGTCCAGCCCATAATGTGGGGTTATCTTGCAATCTCCGCGGCACTTTTCCATCTTTGTACCACATGTCCTTCCATTCGTTTATCTTCAACGAATATTTCCGGGAGGCTTTTTTGTAGAACTCCCGTCGGACCCGGGAAGTCAATTGTGGATCCCAAGTAAATTCTTGCTGAAAAAAAAACGTACCCATATTAGTATTGACAATTTTAATGGAAATAAAAATCTATATTCTTAATAGGGAAAAAAAAAACATACCGCAAATTGCCGAAACCAGATCTCCTGGTCTGCCACCGGCATCGAAGTAAATGTGGGATACGGGCAAGTTATCAACGAATTAGTCATTGCGTTGATCGAACTCGTAATCCCGTTTCCCGAAAATTGAAACCTAAACAATATTTAGTTAAATATTTTTTTAAGTTAATATAATCAAATACATTTTTAAATAAAACTTATCAGGTCGTGTTAGGTGGCAAGTCAGGATCTAGGCGAGTCAACCTATCCCGTCCGGGTTGCGAAACAAACTCCTCAATACTCATGGCCGTGGGAGCTGAGGGCTGTGTACCCATTGGAGGAGACGGGTGTTGGGGATCCGGAAAGCTAGTCTCTGGGATATGCGACTGACTCCTTCCCCTACTGGAAGTACCGGATCCAGTAGAGTGATGAAATCGCCCATAGTCCCTACGATTGCCAAAATGTTTACATACCGTTGAAATTTACTTACATATATAAATATAAATTCTGATATTAAATATAAATATATGTAAATTTAAATCATAAATTTTAAATATAAATTTACAGATATTTTAATTTACATTACGGATTTAGGGATTTTCAGTTTTTGAGAATTTGCCGACATCGAATTTTTGAGATTTCCGAATTATGAAATTTACGGGAATTGGGGACTTAGCGATTTTAGGATATTGATATTTTGAGAAGTAGGGATTTTGGAATTTAGGGATTAATTTATGGAATTTCGGGATTTCATAAATTAAGGTTTTAGGGAGTTAGGGATTGTGGGAAATTGAGGTTTCTCTAAATAGGTATTTAGGGATATTTGGAATTTCAGATTTGGTAATTTAAAGTTTTAGATATTTACGATTTTTCCAGAATTTGGGATTTTGTAATTTAAACAAATTAAAAAATTAGTAAAATTTCAACAATTTAGAATTTTACTAATTATTTTAAATTATAAATATTTATAATTTTCTAAAAATAACAAATACATATTAAAATGTAAATAAATTTTATAAACCCGAAAATTCTCTAAATCACAAAATTTACAAAATTCAAAACTTTTCAAACATCCTAAACCCGTACATTTCTACATTTCTATTATCCTAAATCATTTAATCCCTTAATTTTTAACATTCTAAATCTAACAAATTCTACAAATACATCTCATAATTCATAATTTACAAAAAAAAACTTCGAAAAACTTACACTGGATTGATGATTTGTTGATAGAGATTGAGATTGTGGATGAATTTGGTGATTCCGGCGTGTTTCCGTCGAGGATCGAACGTTTTTCGGCGACTTTTGATGATTTTTTCCGACTTTTCATTCTGTCTCTGCGAAGAAGAAGAGTCTGGTTTTATTACAGGTTTCCGACGGATTTCCGACGGAATTTCCTGCTATTTTCGATGAGATCGAGGCTCTCTAGGCGGCAGAAATTAGGGTTTCCGTCGGAAATCCGTCGGTATTTTTGACGGATTTCCGACGAATGTAATATTTTTATAATATAAAAAAATCCGTATAAAAAAAAATTAATTTAATAAAAAATTAAATTCCGTCGGAAATCCGTAATTTTTTATTAAATTAATTATTTTTTTATACAGATTTTTTTATATTATAAAAAATATTAAAAAAAAAAATTTATACGGATTTTTTTATATTATAAAAATATTAAATCCGTCGGAAATCCGTCAAAAATACCGACGGACTTCCGACGGATTGTAATTTTTTATTAAATTAATTTTTTTTTTATGCGGATTTTTTTATATTATAAAAATATTAAAATCCGTCGGAAATCCGTCAAAAATACCGACGGATTTCCGACGGATTGTAATTTTTTATTAAATTAATTTTTTTTTTATACGGATTTTTTTTATATTATAAAAAATATTAAATCCGTCGGAAATCCGTCAAAAATACCGACGGATTTCCGACGGATTGTAATTTTTTATTAAATTAATTTTTTTTTATACAGTTTTTTTATATTATAAAAAATATTAAATCCGTCGGAAATCCGTCAAAAATACCGAGGGATTTCCGACGGATTTTAATTTTTTTTTTATAATATCATATATCTGTTTTAAAAATAAAAATTACAATCCGGCGGAAAACTGTGAAAAATCTATCGCTTAAAAGTCCGCGTGGTTAGAAATCTATAGCTTTGTTGGTCTTGTAGAGTTGTAGTATTTGCTCATTGTAAAATTCAAGTGCTTGTTACGGATGTTTTCACATACATGTCAATGTTCGGTTACAAAACTTTATATTCTACATCATAACAAAATAACTAATTATATAAAAAAAGTAAATTAGCCAAAAAAAATGTTCCAAATTTTTTATTTTTTTATAAATTTAGATCAGCCAAAAGTTTTTGCGGTGGTGTAAAGTATAATATAAATTTTAATTTCAAATCAGCCAAAAAAAATGTTCCACGTGTCATACATGTCAGCAACCATTAACGGAAAACTCATTCCGTTTACGATTGTGTGGGAAATGATTGTATTTTAAAACATCATATAGTAAATTCAAATTTATATAAAATTCATGTAATTTTTGGCATTGTTCAATAGTTTTTGTATGAATAGACAAGCGTTTCTTAGTTCATGGAAAAATAGGCTGTTTACTTATCTTCTATCTACATTGAATATTGTCTATCTGAAAATGTATATAACAAAAAGTTATTTTGGTAAAAATTTATACTCTCCTTAATTAATATAATATATTTATAAGAAAACATATGGTATAATCTCAAAGTATAATCTACATATAAAATTAAAATTATTTTATAAAATTAAATATATAATCCCGCCGCGTAGCGCGGGTGATCACCTAGTTTCAATAAAAGTCTTAATGAATTTTTCTGAATTCACATTGTATCTTATATTCTTATGTAAAATTAAAATCCAAATCAAAACTTCCTTGAATTGTTCTCTTGTTTACTTTTCTGTTCCAACTTCCAATCTATGGCTATATCTAAAATCTCTAATTTACCCTTCACATATATTCTTAGAGTTGGGCATGAATAAGCCGAAAAACCATATGACTTGTCAAATGATTTAACATCCTAGTCAACACATTTAACAGATAAACTAACATCGTAACCCGTTAAAAATGTGTACGCCAAATTTTATAAGTTTCTGTTTGGGTAGGAAAATTTGAATTTTGATGAGTTTGAGTATGTGGATGTACTGTTCCAAACATTAGACAAAGATTTTTCAATTGCCCAGAGTTAAGGCATGAATAAGCCGAAACGCCTTCGCTCTAATCACAATGTCTGTTTTGCGACTTTAGCTCAAAATTCTTAATTTCTGATCATCTTAACATTTTTTTTGGGACAAATTAACATCTTTATTTTGTGACTCTATTTCTGCATTTTACCATTCTTTCAATCTACATTATTTTTATATTTTACAGAAATAAAAGAGTCCTTAAGTTGGTGAAAACGTTGTTCGTTTAGTTCGTGAATTAAAAACAAATGAAATATTTAATTTATCCTTTAAAATTAAGTTTTGAATTTTTCTATTTTACACTTGCTATAAATTTCAATAATAGAAAAATTAGTTAATTTGTTACCAAAAGTTGCATTAACCTTTGAAGACAATAATATTTTTCAAAGGAAAAATTAGTCTAAATATAATGTATATTTTTGTGAAACAAAGAAAGTATAAGATAATATTTTTATTATTAATTAAAATGTGAGCATGGAACGAACCAATTATTTTGTCGAATTTATCTTTTACAGTTGTTGTAAATTATCACAAAACTCAGGAACAGAAACGAAAAGCTTTTCAACCAAAGAAAGAAAGAACAAAAAAGAAGGTACTAACACAAACCAATATGAATTCAGTCAAACAAAAAGGTGAAATCTGGGTACTTGATCTCCTTCAAATTCTTCAAACTCGAGATACACCAAAGTAACTCAAGTCCATACTATACACCATAGTAACTCAAGTCCATACACCCCAAAAATTATATGAATTCAAAGAAATGACAAAGCTTCAAATTCTTCAAACTCGAGATAGTGTTAGCAACACCAACGCTAGTCAAGTTCCTACACCCGAACAAGTCCAAATGCTCTAGATTCGAACATGATTTACACATACCAGCAAGACCTTTATCATTCAATGTGGAGAAACGAAGTTCCAAGTGTTTCAGCTGCTGCATGTGTTTCCCAATTACATGAGCTTCAATGTTCCCTAAAGTCATGAGAGAGGGTTTCTCCAGATAGTTAGAAGGCACGAACCTCGTGTTCTCTAACCTCGCGGCCTCCGAGGGACTCATCAAATTATGTTTTAGAATCTGAAGGTTCTTGCAATTCGTACCCAACATTTTCATACACTCGTAAGATATTTCATAAGAGCAGCTTATATCAAGTTCCTTGAGCTTAGGGCATTTTAAGGCTATGTTCCACATCGAATCATCTGTAACTTTGGGACAATACGTAACCCAAAGTACCTCAAGATTAGGGCACCTGCACATGAAACATCAAATTTTTTTTTTTAACTCCCATGTCCCTTAAATTCAGAATCATAACACCAATGGAAAGATATCGAAGATTGGAATTTCATTAGAGCTTCCCAACAAATATTACAAATTTCGATAAAAGATTGCGATTAATCTCCATGTAATGAAAATACGAAATCTTGAAACAGAGACGTACCTCTCGGCAACGTACGAGATAGATTGATTCGTACAATGCATGACTCGAACCTCTTTGAGACCGCCTTGGCTCCGGTCGACAACAGACTGGAGGATTGTGTCGACCTTTTCCCCAAACTCAGGACTCCACCAGTTGCTCGAACCGGAAAAAGACAAAAACCGAGTTTCTAGATCGAAGACCGAATTAAGCGACGAGTCTTGGCACGTGCTCATCCACGTCTTGCAGACAAACATCGGTCCGGTCCATCTTTGTTCCATGCTCAGCCTTGAGAAGATGTCGATAAGACATTCTTGAGTCAACTCAATCCATTCAGGGAAGATTTCAGGTTGCATCTCCACTTTTACTCTATCGTCGTTGTTTCCACAGTTGAGTAGGATCACCTTCTTGTATAATTCTCGAGCTGGTGTAATTAGAAACTTGTGAGAAAGAAACAGAAAAGATTCCATCATCTTCTCCAAAATCTTTTTAACTCTCTGTTTGAGTATACGAATAGTCGAACAATGAGTATATCACTTTATATATCTTCAAATGTTTTAGACTTTTCAGCTGATGGTTATTTGTACGTTACCCATTTTTAAGACATTTATTTATAAAATTATATAACCAAATACATGGTTCCAAGTACTATTTTGAAGATTTCTGTTTAGTACTAGTATTCTTCTCGAGTTAACGGTCACCAAGAACCCTTCCAAGTTCGATATATAACACTTATACATTCGGTAACTTTTAAATAGAGATAAATTGGATAATTTGTTACCAAAAGTTACATTAATGAGAAATTTCTTAGGATACCACACTTTGAAATTTTAGTTTCCAAAACTACCATCATTTTTCAAATTGTTCCACATTAAACTTATAAGACGAACAATATATTTAAATGAAAACAGAATTTAGTCGTAAAACTACATTTTTGTGAAACACATAAAACTACAAGATCATTATTTTCTTACAAATTGAACGTGTGCATAGATCCTATTAAAACAATTGTTGAATTTATCTTTTACAGTTGTTGTCAAATTAAAAACCAATAACAAAAAAAAAAGAAATTAAAGAAAATAAAAAGCTTAACTAACATTTTTTTTTTTGAGAAATTCAAAAAATGCCACTTTTCAATTGCTACTTTACAAAAATACCACACTTTTGAAATCTTTACAAAAATGCCATTTTTTCAAAATTATTTTTTCTTCAGAAATTTCAAAAAATGCCACTTTTCAAGTGTCACTTTACAAAAATGCCACACTTTTGAAATCTTTACAAAAATGCCACTTTTTCAAAATTATTTTTTCTTTATATTATTTATGTTTGGGTTAATTATGTTCTATTAGGGTTTAGTTTTGAGTGTTTAGGGGGTTTTAGATGTCAAAACATTTTTTAGGGTTTAGAATTTTAAGATATAGGCTTTATAAATCTATAATTAGTGGCATTTTTGTAAATGGACACCCTTAAGTGGTATTTTTGCAAATGTGCACACAAAAAATGATATTTTTGTAATTACCCCTTTTTCTTTATATCATTTATGTTTGGGTTAATTATGTTATATTATGGTTTAATTATGAGGGTTTAAGGGGTTTTAGGGGTCAAAACACTTTTTAGGGTTTAGAATTTTAAGATATAGGATTTATAAATCTATAATTAGTGGTATTTTTGCAAATGGACACCCCTAAGTGGCATTCTTGCAAATGTGCACAAAAAAATGTGGTATTTTGTAATTGCCCTTTGTTTTTTTAACTCGATAAAAGAAATACAAAAAAGGTATCATCAACACAAAACTATATGAATTCAATCAAAGGACAAAGCTGTAAAATTTGGTTTCTTGATCTCCTACAGATTCTTCAAACTCGATCGAGATTCTGTTAGTAACACCATCGCTCGTCAAGGCTTAGAAAAAGAAACATTGGCCTATGGCCCTTTATTTTACAAATAATTCAATGGTCATTAGTTAATTAACTCCATTCTATAACGTAATGTTTTTACAATAAAGTAATGATTTTTTTTTAAAATGATAACTAATTGAAAAACATAGATTGAAATTTAAAATTATGAAAATATTCATACCTTTTATTAGGATATATCACTTTTCACATCTATCGACCTTTCCATTCTTTACTTAAGTCAATAATTTACATTTTCTCTCATTTTATATATACTTACAAACTATAATTATTTTTCATTTAATATTAGTTTTTTTTTCTGGTTCAAAATATTGTTTTGAATGTTTGAATCAAAAAGATAAAAATTATGTTTTATGATGGCTATCTTGTTTTTTTACTAACTTATTATTTATTTGAAAAAATAATTGTTATTATTTTCTATTTTGTATTGATTGATATTTTTTTACTACCGCCTCGGGTCTTTTATCTCTAGGAGCGGCTCTGCCTCTCGGCGACATACGAGATAGATCGATTAGTACAATGCCTAGCTCGAATCTCTATGAGACCGCCTTCGCTCCGATTGACAACAGATTGAAGGACAGAGTCTATTCTATTCCCGAATTCGTGACCCCACCACCAGCTGATCGAACTTGGGGGAGACAAAAATTTAGCTTCGAGATTAATGACCAAGTTGTGCGACGGGTCTTTGCACGTATTCATCCACGTCTTGCAGACAAGCATCGGTCGGGTCCATCTTTGTTCCATGCTCAGCCGTGAGAAGATGTTGATGAGACATTCCGGAGTCAAATCGGTCCAGTCAGGGCCAAAATCCCGATCCCATCATGTTGGAATAAACTTGTCCCATCTGATTATGAGTCTAGGGATTGAAAATGGCAGCCACTTGACGTACAAAAAAAGAATGAAAGTAGTTATATCCTAAGGAATAACCATAAATATACAGCTTTCGAATTCTTGCTGCTCAAGTTACCTTCTTGATATTGAGAGGGCTTCGTGGTTTCGACTTTCGATTCTTTAAGCAACGAAAAGTCAAATGTTTCGACTTTTCAGCTGATTATTTGACGTTAGAAAATTGGCTTATATACCCTAAATCTTATTGAAAATTTGAAATCTATACCAAATTTGTTACACTTTGAACAATACCTTATTTTAAAGGTTGAAATGACGATTCTATCCTTACTTAACAAGATTAAGGTAAAAAACAAAAATGATTTGATTTTCTTAATTTTTATTTAAAATTGATTTATAATATGTAAAACTAATATATCATCTATCTAATAATCTAATAAATTTTTTGTCATATATAATAGTATGTCAAGTCGATAAACATAAAAATTAAGTCAATGGTTTAAATAACCCGACAAAGTACAAAGTCAATCAACCAATATATAAATCGATAGTTTAAAATAAATCGATAAAAAAAAAAATTTAAGTCGACGAATTACAAAAGTAAGTTAGTGGTTTAAATAAGTAGATAATTTAAAATGTCAATCAAACAAAATATAAGTCAACTGTTAAAAATAAGTCGACGAAACTGAAAATTAAGTCAACAAAAACTGAAAATTAAGTCAATGGTTAAATAAGTCGACAAAGTAAAAAATCAAGCAAACGATAATATATGTCAACAGTTTAAAATAAGTCGATGAACCTTAATAATAAATCGACAAAACTAAAAAAATAAGTCAATGGTTAAACAAGTCGACAAAGTAAAAAATCAATCAATCAAAATATAAGTCAACAGCTTAAAATAAGTCGACGAAACTGAATATTAAGTCGACAAACATAAATAAAAAAAATCAACTGTATAAATAAATCAACAAAGTGAAAAATCAAGCAACCAAAATATAAGTCAACTATGTAAAATAAGTCAATTTTTATTTTTTAACTTTTAGATATTTATTTACTACCAAAATATTTTTAAAAATAAAAATTAAATACAAAACTAAATTTCAAATTTAAATTTAATAATTTAAAATCATTTTTAAGTTGTTTAGCATGTTAAATATGTATAAGGGTATTAACGTAGTTTTACGTAATAAAAATGTATATTTTTCCAACTTTACAAGATTAAGTGTTCTTTTCAAATTTTCATATAAAATTTAGGGTACTTTTCAAAATCCCCCTTAACCATTTTAGTACATTCACAATAACAACTTAAATACATGGTTCCAAGTACTCTATATTTTGAACATTTCAATAAATCTCCTATTAAAAAAATAAAATTATTTTCAAACTTATCAAAATGCAAATCAATTAGTTGAATATTGAATTAAATCTCCCACTAAGGAATTTGTTTGTTTACATGTAACCAGTGGTATTTTTGAAAACTACACAAAGTAGTACTCCCTACGTACTAAATTAAATGATTTTCTTGAGAAATTTTTTTGTTTCAATTAGATGATCATTTTAGATTTCAATAAAAAAATTAAATGTATTTTTACTTAATTTGACTATTTATCTTCCGCAGATTGATTTTCTATTGGTTAAACTGTATATAATTGGATGATAAATGATGTTTAATTTAGAAAAATTAAAAAATTTAAAATTTTCTTAATCTGTGTGATAAAATTTTAAAAATAATCTATTGTTATACATGAGTAACAATTTTTAAAAATATCATATACATACTGCAATTCCTAAAAGAAGCTCTAGCCTCTATCTACATTATGTTTATTTTCTTACAAAATTAAGCTAGTTAATGGGAAAAATAAATCAAAGTATAAGATTATTATTTTCTTACAAATTAAATGCGAGCACAAAAACCTAGCAATTTTTTGTTGAATTTATCTTTTTACCGTTCTTGTCACATTAAGACCCCAATCACAAACAAAATCAGAAACAAAAAAAAACTTAATTAAACACACAAAAATGAATTCAATCAAAGAACAAATTAAGCTGTAAAATGTGGTTTCTTGATCTCCTTCAAGTTCTTCAAACTCGAGGTACTGTTAGTAACACAGTCGCTACTCAAGCTCTTACACCCGAACAAGTCCAAATACTCTAGATTCGAACACTTTTTGCAAAGAAGGACAAGACCTTTATCAGTCAATGTGGAGAATCGAAGTTCTACGTGCTCCGGGTGAGGCATGCATCTCCCAATTGTACAAGCATCAATGTTCTTAATAGCATAAAAAATCCACCAGATAGATACGACACGAACCTCAAATGCCACATCGCAACCTCACAAGGACCCATCATATTCCGTTTCAGAATCCGAAGATTTTTGCAGTTCGTACCAAACAACATCATACACTCAAAAGGATGTTTCAAAAGAGCAACTTATATCAATTTCCTTAAGCTTGGGGCAGTTTAAAGCTATCTTCTTCATCGATTAAATTGTAACGCTTGGGCAATACTTAATCCAAAGTATATCACTTTATATACTTTATATTCAGCATCAAAGACTCCCAACAAAATTTGTAATATGATATACTAATTCGATCAAAATCATGCAATGAACCTCCATATGGTACGTACCTGTCGGCGACGTATGAGAGAGATTGGTCCGTACAATGCCTGACTCGAATCTCCGTGAGACCGCCTTCGCTTTGATCCACAACAGACCGGATGATTGAGTAGACCTTAGCGGCTTAGCCTCAAACTCGGGAGTCCACCAATCGGCCGATTTAGTGGAAAAAAGAAATCTAGTTTCGAGATCCAAGACCGAGTAGAGCGAGGGGTCTTGGCATACGTTCATCCAGGTCTTGCAGATCAGCATAGGTCCAATCCACCTTTGTTCCAAGCTCAACCGTGAGAAGATGTCAAGGAGACATTCCGGAGTCAACTCAGACCAGTCAGGACTGAGACTCGATCCCATCTTGTTGAATAAAAATTTCAAAGAAGAATCTACTAAGAAAAGAAGATTGTCACGAGTACCTGACAACAAAAAAGAAGATGATGAGTTCAATGGATGGAAAGCAAAAGCTATAAATGTGTGTCCAAGACAGTGCAAATCATAATTTGATCAATATACTAGTTTTCAGAATTCGCATTTCTTATCTTTTACCTTCTTGATTATTCAGAAAGCAATTATGCGTTGTTTCTAGTTTTGCCATCACAAAATACAACCCATCTCCATTTTTTCTTTTTGCTTGTCCATTAGGCACTTATTACACAGAGCTTCGTCGTTTCATTTTTTGAATGAGTACGAATAATCTTTTTCAGGCCAGAAAATAAGTTTTTTACAAAAACAAACCAAAATAAGTTTTGAAGATTTTATTTTTTTGACAATTTCTCTAAATCCATCCAAAAATATTAAAACAATCTAAAAAATCGTGAGCTCAGAAGTTATGTGCTCGAACCTCGTGAACTCAGAAGGATCCACCAGATTCTTTTTCAGAATCTCAAGATTCTTGCACTTCATACCAAACATTGTCAGAGACTCGTGAGTTATACCATAGGAGTAGCTTATATCAAGCTCTCTAAGCTTCGCAAAATTTGAGGCTATCGTCATCATCGACGCATCTGTGACGTTAGGACAGTACTTAGCCTTAAATTCAGAATTCCACAAGCTATTCGATTCAGGGATCAACATAAACAGAGTATGTAATTTCATTTCATTTCATTTGCCAACTAAATCATAATACAATAGTACTAACATCCAAACACATGAGATTATGTAATCACCAAATTGGATTTAAAGGATAATGTTGTCACTTGTGACAAGAGTAGTCATATGAAAGTTATGACTTTAATAAAGTCATCAAATCTATATCTATACTTGTATACATCAAAACCCCATATAAGCATATGTGCATACTGGCCTTAAATCAATATCTCAATCCTACTCCATACTTGAAACCTTAAACACTTAAAGCCACTGGATCTTGCCATGAAACCTTCCTCTTCACTGCTCTATTATTCAACTCTTTCTCCACGTCTCTGCAAATCGGTAACTTCATTTCGCAATGTAGATCAACGTTTCCGTTACCTAGCGTTGCGTTTTCCGTTGCTTCCGCGACCATATGTTCACCATTCGCTTCCGGCTCCTCTTCTTCTCTCTACAACCAAAGAGCCAAAACCCACAAATAAAGCCGATTAGTTTCTCGACAAAAGGAAGTGGAAATCACTGAAACAACAATAGCTATTTGGCTTTACCGAAATCTGGTTCAGGTCAAAGCCCGAGCCTTTGTCAGCGACAGAAGCCTTCCCATCTCCATTAAGGTCAGGAAGTGAACCGTAGTTTATAAAAACCTCGTTTCCTCGGCTCTGTTTTGGCTTCTTTTCCAAGTCACAATTTTCATCATTAGCCAATGCTTTCTTCTGTTTCAAATCAAAACATGGCACAGGTTCTCTCAGACCAGAGTCCTTCTTTCTTTTCACACTTGGTTTACTTGCGACCTCTAAACCCCTAGATTCTGACAATCTCAACATCTCCGGCGACGTTTCAAGAGTTTGATCTTGCTTCAAGTGTTTGTATCTACGTCTCAAGAACCTAATGGTTGATCAAACACTCAGTAAGCTAATCAATATACCAAACAAACCCAATTCAAAAGCTTGAATAATGTAAATTACTTAGTAAACACATCAAGATCAGAGATTATACTTGACTTCTGCCTCGAGGGTCAATTTCTTTTGTTTCATCATCTCCAATTTCCTCATCTTAAACTCTGCTTCCTGAGAAGAACAAGAACAAAAAAAAAAAGTTGAAAGCTTTTCTTCTTCTCTCTTAGAATCAACCCAAAGAATTCCAAACCCAGATTCAGAAACAAAACAATTGATCACCCAAATCACCAGATCCAGATGAAAGCGAAACAAACAAGAAACCCATGAATTTCAATTGAAAAAAGAAACCCTAAAGTTATTACCTTTCGCAACTCTTGATAATCCTGCATAAGGGTTTGATGCTTGAACAAGATCCTTGGATCAACACAGGAAGCAGAAGAGACGAATTTAATCTCTTTCATCGGATCGGCTCCGATACGTAGATACCAAAGAAAAGAGAAGAAAAAAGTAACGAGAGAGAGAGAGAGAGATGTGAAGAAGGAAGAGAAGGTAAAGGGATTAGGTTTAATGGTGAGAGTCCTTGTAAGAAGAAAGACCAAAGACTTAAGAAACCACAAAGAAGCCACCACATAATTCTCGTTTGATTTTGGGTGCCCATTACAACAATTGGATTGAAATTAAAATTGGATTTTCTCTTTTACTTTTTTTTGGTGACAAGTCTATGAGACAGACCAGACAAGTAGCAGAAAACTAGGAGTAGTGATCAAGATGGAAAAAAAGGAAGAGGAAAGAAAGAAAGGGAAAAAAAAAATCAAAACGTTTTTACTTTTTTTTCTTCTTTCTATATATTGTGTGACCTTTTGGAAGTTGCAGAAGGGCATTGAAATGCTGACCAGTGACCAGTATAGGATTTATCTTTATTTCGTGTTTGTATGATTAGGTTCATAAAGATGGGTTTGATAATTGGTAAAGATTCGAATTAAAAAAGAAGATAAATTCGTTGGATTTGTGAGTGAAATTTTTTTAGAGAGAGGATTTAAAGAGATGGGGTCTAGGGAGAGAGAAAAAAAGGGGTTGGGTTTGAAACAAACAGTGAAACAGGAGGAGAAGAAACTATGGTGATTGGAAAAGATAGATGATTATTGATTGGTCTGGTATGTTTAATGTGTTATATAATATATATATATATATATATATATTTATAATATATGTGTACATGATGCAGATGGGTGTCACATTGTTTTTGGACTCATATTGAGAAAATGACAATTATACTCTTTTAACCAATTTTTGTTTGCCACAATATTAGTGTGTTACTCAATATTTGAAAGAAAAAATCATAATTTTTTAAAATATATTAAAACAATTAAAAATAATAAAGGTCAAATAGTAGTACATCATTTATATATATAAATATATATTTTTTTACAAAATTTAATTCGTATGATATTTGATTTAGATGTAAGTATTTTTTGTGTAAATTGAATATTTTTAAAATTATGAATTCTCTTAAATTTATTTGAGTTACTCAAAAAAAACAAAAATCATGTTAGTATTAAAATTCTTTTAAAATAAAAAAATCTAAGAAAAATATTGAAAAATTGAAACTTATAATTTTTCGAATTCAAACATCCATAAGTTGTTTTTAATTTATTTTGTATGAACTATTTGCATTTCACCAATATTGACAACTTGTACATATGGTTAATATTTTTATAAGCTTGACTGATAACGAACAAAACAATGATTCTTGCATCTTTTTAAAATAAAAATTATCAAAACTTTATATATGGGTATATATATATATATATATATATCAATAAAAATATTGTGTTTTCTATAAAAATTTAAAAAAATATTTTATTTGTAAGATTGTACGTCCTACATTCATGCGTGAGGGTACTCCTAACGGGTATTAAGAATTTGTAAAAAAATATTAAAACTTTAATTAGATTAATATGGATACAATTAAACAATATTAAAAAAATTGTATGATCAATCATATTTTTAAATATGGTATTCAAATAGACATTAATATAGTTTTTATAAAATAATTGATATCGGTAAATAATTCATCGCTAAAACATAAAACATTATGTTCTATTTTTTTTTTTGTCAACCAAACTTTTAATTAAAATATACCACCGTAATTGGTGATCCAATTAGGCGGAGAGTTACATACAGAAAAGAAATTCAAAAGTTCTAAAACGGGCCAAACAGTCCGTCTTCAAATTAAGAGAACGAGAAACTAAAGATAAAGAAAAAGAAGGGAATCGATCATGCAGCTCCTTGAACTTAGTGGAAAGAATAGAGAAAGCACGTCATTCCTCTGGATTCATGACAATATCCACTAGGTCTGAGCAGTCTGTCTCAAATGCCTAATAGTCCAACCCTCTCTCCAACATATATGACATCGCCTAGATTAGTGCTTCTATTTCAGAATGCAATGGAGACATCCGTTGACTTAGACCTTGCGCACCTAAAAGCATGATTTGTTCCCCTCGAACACAAACCCATCATAACCCTGATGTTATATTTGTCCTCTTCCATGACCCGTCAACCTGGCAGCGTAGCTGTGTTGTTGGTTGAACCAATGGTTGGGGAGCCTCCACAATTGTATTAGATCTGCCATCTGGGGACCTGTTTGTGCCTCTGTCCATGCCAAAAATTCAATTTCCGCCAATTGAAAAATATGGTGCGCCTCAGAATCCACTCCTTGAATATATCTTTTATTTTGTGATTTCCAAATATACCACATTAGCCAAAGAAATAGTTTACATTCTCCATTGAGGGTATCTCTCCTCGAAATCCTCCAAAAGAGAAAATCCATATTTGTATATATCGATGAATAGGGAAATGAGACTCTCCCGTTAGAGGATAAGAATAGTTCCCATGTCTGAAGAGCAATAGGACATTCAAATAAGGCATGGTTAATTGTCTCCTCTTCCGTACAAGATCTCAAACAAAAAGTAGAACAATTAACCCCACGATGATGTAACCGAGATGTAACTGCCATGGATCCAGATAAAGTCTGCCACATAAAATGTTTAATCTTTGACGGGCATCTCAACTTCCATACAGTGCTTTCAGTGTTGTAAAACTTGGTTCCCTCACTCTCTTTTCCTCAAGCTCTCTCTGTATTTCATTTACCAACCAATATCCGGATTTAACCGTATATCATCCAGATTTTGTTAAATTCCATATGTAACTATCCCTTATAAAAGTCGGATTTATGTCAAGTTCTAGAACTAAACGAACATCCTCCGGATCCATAAATTTCTGAAAAATCGGCATATGCCACTTTTTGTTGTAACATCAAATAAATTATTAACTTTTAAGTTAGGATGTAGAACACTGCCTCTACCCCTTGCCAGCCTTGGGAACAAGTCTGGTATCCATGGGTCTTGCCATACTGCCACACTATTTTCGGATCCTAAATGTACCCGGCAACAACGCATAAACAAATCTCTGGCTGATAATAAACTCTTCCACCCATACGACGCCGAATATGGTTCCTTTGCCAAAAACGGATACTATCCCAAAAGTATTTCCCTTTAAAACTCTTGCTACTAATGAGTTTGGATACTGATACATTCTCCCAAGTTGTTTCGCCAATAAGGCAGTATTAAAATTATCTAGAGATCTGAACTCTAAGCCACCTTCTTCTTTTGGGGCGCATAGCTTGTCTCATGCTATCCAATGCATAACGCGATTGTTCCCATTAGAGCTCCACCAAAATTTAGCTATTGCACTGGTTAACTTCGACATCAATGACTGCAGGAGTCTAAAACATGACATAATATACGTCGAAAGAGCCATAGCAACAGATTTAATCAACACTTCTTTACCTCCTTTTGATAAGAATTTAACCGACCAACCGTTTACCCGATCATGTAAACGCTCATTAATAAAATTAAAAATCTTAGTTTTTGATCCACCAAGACTTTCTAGCATACCCAAATACGAGCTCATTCCTCCTTTCTTGTCGATTCCCATAAAAAGTTTAAGCATGCTCTTTACCTCAGTTGTGACATCCTGTCCAAACATAAACGAGGATTTTTCAAAATTTATTTCCTGTCTAGATGCAGCCTTATACGTTCTTAACACCACTAGAATAACTTTACATTCTCTCTCTCCTCTGCTTAAAAAAAGAAGAGACTATCAACCGTAAATAGAAGATGCGAAATCGAAGGGCTATTCCGGGCGTTCTTGATCTCGGTCAAGAGGCCATCCCTTTCCTTTTTTCAGATATTCGCAATAAGAACCTCTGTACACAGTATAAATAAATACGAAGATAATGGATCCCCTTAACGAAGCCTTCATCTATGTACAATTTCACCTCTTGGCTGACCATTAATCAACACCTGATATGAAATCGATCTCACACACCACATTATCCATGAGGTCCAAGTTTGACCAAAACCAAGTTTAAGCAACACTGCTTCCAGAAAATCTCATTCAATCCTATCATAGGCTTTACTCATATTCGTTTTAACAACCATAAAAATTTTCCTACATGCTCCATTTGTCCGAAGCCCATGGAACATTTCCTGGGCAATCAAAATATTATCTGTTATTAATCTCCCTGACACGAAAGCCGATTGTGGTTCTGATATAACTTTGGGTAAAACACTCTTAAGGCGTAAACACATTATTTTAGAAATCATCTTGTAACCCACATTGCATAAACTAATGGGCCTAAATTCGCTCATCCTCTGTGGCCTTTCTGTTTTTGGGATCAACCAAATGTTTTTCATATTTAACCTATTATCAAAAGCCCCTGTTCGAAAGAAATCTTGCACAAAACCAGTCAACTCTCCTTTTAAAGAGGGCCAAAATCGTTGATAAAATAACGCGGTCATCCCATCAGGACCAGGGGATTTTTTCGGATGCATTGCAAAGATCGCCTTCCTTACTTCCTCCTCATTAGTATCCTTCAAAAGTATATTATTCATATCTCTTGTGATAACCGGTTGCACGTCTTGAAGTGCTCCTAATATATCTTCTGGCTGGGTAGACGTGAATAGATTATGGAAATATTTTGTTACCATCGTTTCCAAGTCTTTATTTGTCTCTTCTGATACCCCTTCCTCATTAAACAATCCAACTATCTTATTCCTTGTCCTTCTTTGTTTTGTAGAACTGTGAAAATATTTTGAATTTCGATTTCCACATTTATACCAAAGTTTCCTACTCTTTTGTCTCCAATATTCTTCTTCTTCCATGTATGCCTCCAACAATTTCCTACTTATGTCTCGTATCTCCTCCTGAGAACTTAAGTCATAGTTATTTGCCTCTTCTAAAGCTAACTTGAGCGTTGCAATATTAGCTTGTCCCGTTGGGATGTTATTCTTCCTCCACCACGAAATTGAGTTTCTGCAATTTGCGATTCTATCCACTACTCCCAAAGATTGAAAATTTATTGTTCTGTTCCATCCCACTTCTACCGCCTCTGATAATCCTTCTTTGCCAACCCATCTTTTGTCAAACCGAAAAGATTTTCTAAATCCTTTATGGTAAATATTAAAATCTCCCACTATTGGCCTATGATCCGAACTAATTAATTCTAAATATTTAACATTAGAGGTAACATATAGAGAATGTCATTCTTCATTTCCCAGTGCCCGATCTAGTTTGCATCGAATTGTTTGTCCACTTCTTTTCCCCCGCCATGATAATTGTTTACCAATACATCGAAATTCCATCATTCCACAATCTCATAACATATTGTTAAACGGAACAAACGAAGCCGCTGAACACATATGTTCGCCCTTTTCTCATGATTTCCAGTTAGTTCATTAAAATCTCCAATCATCAACCATGGTTCAGATATATGCAACGCAATCTGAGATAAGCGTTCCCATACCAAATTCCGCTATTTTACAACTGGATCACCATAAACAAAAGAAAAACATACACTTTGACCATCAAAAATAGCATTCATATCGATTATCCTGTTATCCGAGTAGAGAATATTGGGTCTTATTTCATCATTGAAAAACAAAGATAATCCACCGCTGGCCCTTCTCGGCTCAACCGTGTGCAATTTATTATTACAAAAATCAACTTTAAGTTGTTCCATGTAAAGAGAACATTGCTTAGTTTCTGATAAGAATAAAATATCCGGTTTCAACTTTTTCCATAAATCCCATAAAGTATCAACTGTCAGACTGCTCCCAAGTCCTTGACAGTTCCAACTTAGAATCCTCACGTATCAGCCGGTAGCTTCAGGAGAGCTACCGTCCCTAACTTCTTGTTTAGTATACGCTGCCCCGTAAGCTCCTTCTTCCTCGAAGCTTCCATCATATTGCCTTTTTTCCCCAATTTGTCTGATATAACCTGCTTAGACACACCCAATTTAACGCCATTATTCTTTCTAGGAGAAATCAGTAGCATCATATTCCTTTTCCTATTGTTAATTCCATTAAAAACCATAGGAACCTTTGGGCTACGTACTGACATCTTTGTAACCTTAGGAACCACCAAAGAGCAACCTAACAACTCCTGATTTAAGCCCTCTATACCATCATCTAAAGAAGTAAAATTTTGAGTATTACCGTCTGTTTCCTTGTTTATTGGACTTTTAGACAAATTATTTTGATCCTCTGCCTCGTATTCCTCCCCTTGAAGCTCCCCTTCTTCTCCCATCAGGTCATCATCTTCTATATCAAGATCCCTATCTCCTACTAAAACATCCTTAGAGACCTCTTTACCCTTGCCTTTTACATTCACCTCTGCCATGACAGTCTCTTTGTCATGATTTTCTTTACACGTAGTCTTGTTAGTTTGTGATCCACTTACCCCATTTTGAACCTAATAAAGTGGTACAGGCCACCCTGCACTGCGACCTCTTCCATAAGACTGAGGTTTGTTATCCTTTACCCTATATGCATTCTCTGCCTGCTTATTCCCTTTAGATTGATTGTCCATCCCTTTGCCCATTTATGTATCCTTCCCTTTTGTTCATCCTCCCATCTCTGTACGAGAATTTATGGTTCTCTTGTCCTTGACTAAAAGAGCTTTCATTCCTGCCTTCATCCTTTTGATTTCCATCAAAATCCTTGGAAGCAAAATCTGTCATGTGTAATGCTCTTTTGACAGGTTTCTTCCTTGCCAACTCCCAGACACTGTCTTCACTCTGAACAGACCCAGTACCGAGCCCCAGCTTAGTCTCCTCAATCTTCCCTTAACCCCTCTCAGCCTGCTCACATATTTCTGGACAAGCGCTTGCCAAATGTGTCAACCGGTAGCAATGTTTACAATGATTAGCCAGCTTCTCATAATCAATGGTCACCATTACGTCATTACAATAATCTATAATGTTTAAATTATTAAAATTTTACGTTTTGATTGGATTTTGTAAATATTGACTGTTCACAAATATGTAAAAGTCTTCGTACATTGATATCACTTGCTTGTACTTCCCGGGAGGTTAAACCTTGAGATAATATTCTCCGTCCTCTGCAACAAAATAATCTCAAATTATTCAAAACAAGTTTGTGAATATCAGTAATAATACGCATTATAGATGATGAAACACTAACCTGCTCGGAACAAATACTTTCCATCAAGTGTCACAACTACACAGTTATTACGATCCACTCCTTTAATTTTTTTTCACACAATAATAGAAGTTTGTCGCTGACATGTTAAAGAAATACACATCATTTAAAGACTGGCTCTACATAAGCTCATATGTTCTTTTCAACTCTATTTCTCAAGAAAATTAGCAATAAAGTTGGAATCACAATAAAAAATTTGAGCTAATATCAATCTTCTTCATTATGAACAATATTACCTTTTAACTTCTTTACAACAAAACAATCAAGTAAATTATGCACATAATAAAGAAAAAAGTAATTTGAATATTTTGTTTCTGGTAAGAGTTTTATGCTCTTTCAACTAAGCAACATATTTTCACTCACATGTTTGAATTCTTTAACTAGAGGACAATGCAAAAAACCAAGGAGAATACATAATGGTTAATCCAGCTGATGATAAGGTACTTTTTGCAGTTTTCTCTTTTGTGTATTCTCTAACAAAGCTGTAACATTTTTTGTTGTTTATATACTTGTAGGTTGCAAGACATGTTAAACTCTTAATATGCCCATAATAAGTCGATCTTGATTCTATTAGCCAAAAAATTGGTGTAAGAGTCTTTTGGAGTGAACATGTGGTTCACATAGCAGTCGATCAGATTGGCGATAGATCCCCTACGCTTGAAGCAACAAAAATGTTGAGAAACATGTGCGAAAGAGAGTTGATCGCAAGAGGTATAAAGTACAATTTATTGTGAAAAGAGATATCTTCGGTTACGTGTTCAAAGATTGGCTAATTATGAGTGAAGCATTGATCATAGTGGTAGAGAAGACTAACGAATATCATGTCAATGTTTGATAGAGAATACACAAAAGAGAAAACTGCAGAGAGTACCTTATCATCAACTGTGCTCTTTGGCTTCTTTCCTTGTCCTCTAGCTAAAGAAGTTTAAACATGACAGAAAAAATTTGTTGCTTAGTTGAAAGGAGCATTGAATTTTTACCATAAACAAAAGATTCAGATTACTTTTTTTTGCACAAACTTGTTAATTACTTTTTTTTGCACAAGCTTGTTAACACCAATCTTGACAAGTAAGCATAACTTCAAACTCAAAGAAACTAAGTAAATTAAGGACCAAAAGGAATGCAAAGAAACATAAAACATGTGGAAGATGCCTATAGCTAGTTGTTTTGGTTGTGATGATGTGAATGGATGTCTATTTTTTATGAATAAACTGATGTGGAATGAAGCATTCATGAATCTTTTTTACCATTTATGATAAATGAAATGAAATGAAAATTCCACTTATCCCACATAAAAATAAGAGTATTTGCACTCGATAGCAACATATTCTAGAAGAATTGGCCAAAAACAATGGTACTGTGCAAACTTTCATAAACTGAGTATACCCCCACTCATGATTTTCATAGTGTATATAGAACTAGTGTGTGTATATATTATGTGTCAGAAAAAGATCCAAATTTTACTTTTAAAATTTAATATTGAACAATAGATATAGCATTACATACACAAATTGATAATTTATTGTTTGAAAGAAAAAATTAGAAGAAATAAAAGTTTTTGCAGGTGGTGGAGAAAGAAATTTTTTGTCTATGTATCTTTCAATTAAACAAAAATAAATTGCATAGACGATTTGCAGGCGTCTCCAAATTCACTGCCGAAAAACCACTTCCGGCTGGTTCTCAGATTTCTGTTCCGCAACAAATATGTTATGTTTTTGGATTAATCATCAAAACAACCCCAAATCTCCGTCTACAACCATAAAAGTTCACAAACTACAGTAATCCTTGTGTCGGATGCACTGACATGTTCAAAAACTATTCAAAAGACAGTAATGTTGTAACATATTTCAGTTTTAGAGTAAGACATATCATGGATCTCATTGAGTCAACTCAGCGAGTCAACTCAGTGAGTTGATTTGAGTGCACCAAAACTACAATAAGTCATTTTCGGTAAAGAAACCTTGGGTTGTGGATTTGGTCGGAGAAAGATGATGAACCACTGCCGAGCCTTGCAAATCTCGTCGGCATAGCCAAGTACCGTGAATCCATATTCTTTAGTTAGATAAGTATAATTCTTTAGTTAGATAAGAATATCGCACGTTAAACAGATAAAAATTATATTAAATGATAACATGAATATTATTCGGTATGCGTGTTAATATATCAAGTATGGAGATCTAGCATTGCAAATCAATAGCAATGACATACTTTAGCTGTTGATGTATTTTGTTATCCATCTAGCTCTAGTATTTTAAACTGTGTTTGTATGATGTTAAAGATATCTAACTAACCAAAAATATACTCAAATAAATAATATATTAAACACCAAACATTACTTTAACTTACTAACAAGTGTAAAACGTTGTATAAAGTTTAAGTTTAATTGAAACAAATATATTATCGGTTTAACTAAACTAGTTCCCGCCAAGTAAACAATTAGCCGTCTAACATTTTAAGTTTAAGTCTAACTTTTAATTATCAAATATATTATCCATATAACTAATTTATTTCCCTCACCAATATTTTTTCAATGAATAACATATTAGCCATTTATAGCATAAGCTAAACGTACTTCAGATGCCAAATACTTAACCGACCAACGAGTATGGTAAAAAATTGTTCATAGTATAAAGAACTACTTAATTATCGATATAAATAATTTATAACATGTCATGAGTATAATTAGCTCGATAACAATTGTTAAGCATCTAACAATACCTATTACAAACAAATAAAGTGTTACCCGCTATCACATATGTTGGTAGAATAACTATGAGTTTAGACAATTAATTTCGAATTAAGAAATACAACATCAGTACATATTATAAAACTCTATATACATCTCCACCTTCGCTGACTCGCCGATCTGAGTCGACTCGGGACTAACTCAGTGGAGGAAAAAACAATTATGATTAAAAAACTGATTATATGATAAATTTCGGTTGATGTATGTGAATGGTGACGAGTAAGAGCAGTTACGAATAAATATTCGTTTAATTTTCATTGAATATTCACCGGATCTCATATCAATTACGCCGGTTTTTCTACTAATTTTTATCGGATCTTCCATCACCAACCTATTTCGCTACAATCATAAAGCTTTCGTTATCATCACCACGGTTTTCTTCATTGATGTTGATTTTTGTTTTCGCAGAGTTCTTGATAGAAGAGAAAGAAAGATATGTTAAAGGTGTGAAAGAGAAAGCAAAATCTATGAAGATATCGAACAAGATTTATTCTCTTTCCAATTACTACCATACACATATACATACACAAAATTTTCTCAATCAAAATATACACATGCACCACTTCTGAGGGGTATATAGTAAATCACCGCGAAATATGATACAGTGATTTTGGGTTTTCAGATTCTCACTGTTAGTTTCCTAATTAGACTACTTTTTTTTCTTCAAATACTTTGATTTCATTCAAACAATTAAACGGATTACAGAGATAGATATGAGTTCAAAGAACTCTAAGTTTAGTACAACAAAATAGAAAGCATTGAAAACTGCAAAAGATAGATAGAGATACAACGACTGTAGATCCCAAAACATTTGGAAACATGAGCTAGATAGCATCTTGCCACAAATGAGATAATGGTGAGTCGACGACACATCCACGAACAAGTCGAGGAGTTGATTGGTCACTTGGCATCGCCATTGTGACATTGAAAAAGAGTCCATAACCTCGGGTTTCGCCGGTGCAAAACGCGTTACATCTTCAAGTTCCATACGAACTATTACACAAGATAGTAAGACGGTTAGGTTACTCAATCGAATTCTCGACTTAAAAGCCGGAAAGCAAATTTGGCAACTTGATGGAAGGGTTATCTCCATGTAGGAATAAGGGAAACAAATTGATCTCTCCATAGCGGAGGAATTTGACATCAAATATATCTCCTTTGTGGAGTAATTTGAAGAAAAGAGACCCTCGAGGTCGATTAAAATACGATTTAAAGTTCTAAAACCAATTCAGAATCTCCTCGAAATAACACAAACCCGTTTCCTAGTTCTGGAAGCAAACTCAGACTATGCACAAAACCAGTTTTTGGTTGATGGATGGAGATGATTTTAGGTTGGTGCAGATTGTAGGTAACGGGAGTAATAACCAGTAGACAAAAGCCAGATAAACTAACCCGGACTAGCCGAACCTGACATCGTGGGAGTGAAGTCGGAACAAAGAGCATTGCAATCGTCAATGTTATTGATTCATCGAGAATTACCCAAAATGATTTCTGCATAGTTGAAGAGCTGGCCTTTTAATTGAAAGAATCAGATTTAAACTAGGGTGAAAAGGGAAATGGACCAAAGCACACATCAATGGGCCGAGATGGGTTGTAATTTGGGCCACAAGACTGCCACCAAATTCGTTGCCCAAGCCCATAAAGAGATACCACTCGGCAGATTAGGTCAAGGCAGCTGGCCGACATGTTCTTCACCGGCGGCGACGGGCAGCACAAAGTCCATAGCATCGAGACTTCTCCAAACCAAAACTCAGCATGTTCTGAGATGATACCTCGAGGAGCCAACATTCTAATTAGACTACTTTCTATTGTTTTCTAGTTAGTTAATTCTAAAAATAATCAAATTAAAAGAAAATATCCCTCTCCAACTATGTTGAGGAATAAATGGGATATACGTATTTATTCCATCATTGTCTCTATTCCATTCTTCCACATTCCATTCATAAATATTTCACCAATTTCATTCACATTTACCATTAGAAAAAATTAGTAGAATTGATATAAATTTATAGGAGATATATATTGTTTGAGTTAATACAAATGTAAAGTGATGTTAAAGTTGATTGTTTGAAACGTATATTTATATAAAGTTGGTCATAATATTTCAAAGGAGATATATAAATATATGTTTGAAACAATTTTGAAATATACACAAAAAAGTTTATTTTGCTCACAACCAATAAAAACATTTTATTTAATAAAGCCCACCCAAAAAATTGCCACATAATTGTGTACCCTCTCTTACTTTCTTCGCTTCTGCCGTCGATGGTTTTGAGAACATTTGTAATTTCTTCTTCTTCGTATTAGCATTGATTTGAAGAATCATTGTTAATCAGGTCTTCTCCAGTTCGGAAAAGCATCTTCTGCTTCTTCTTCCTCTACGATTGCTTGTTTGGTTTTAAGATTCTAACCATACCCATCTAAGGGATCTGGCACAAGCTTAACCTCTGTTCTAATCAATAGAGAATTAAAAGTGATGTTTTTGGCATATATCTGGGTATTTTCAATGTTCGATCATTTTCCCATTTTCCCAAAGCCCGCATCCTAAGAGCATCTCCAATGTATTTTCCTATAATTATCTTTAAAATAGGGAAAAAAAAATTATTTCTCTAATTTCTCTCCAATGTATAATTCTATTTTAGAAAATTATTATTTTTTCTTGTCTTTTAGGATATGACAAAAAAAAAATTTCTATTTTCATTTCCAAATATAGAAAAAAAATAGCAATTTCTATTGTGGAGATGAAAATAGAAATGAGTCGGAGATGGTTTGGTCTTTATCGAGACATATGATTGGTACATATACTGCTCCTTTATTTCAGTCATGTTTTCGCATGACGTAAAGTGCCTTTGCATTACTTATTAGTACCATATATACATAATGTATCGTCGTAGTTCTCTCCCAGGCCTGAAAAACGAGGCAGCCGCCGAAGCTATCATCTCCGGAATGGATCGCCGTCGGTCGCTCTCCTCGCGTTGTTTGATCGTCGTCTCTTCCTCTGCCATCGCCAGCCTTCACCGACAAAATCGCCTCAGCCTTCTCCAAACAAATTGACTCGCCATGTTTCTGGTGAAGGTAAAGCTCCTCTCGTTGGCCTCACATAAGCGAAACCCGACAGGTCCAGTGCCGTCTTCACTGCTTCGAGCAAATCCGGCGATGCAAAATCTTCTTCATCCACCGGAACCTCCAGATCCGTCGGATGAATCTATGCATGTTGTTGCTTCTGTCTCGAGTCTCTTGTTGTTAGTGTTTGGTATCGGGAACACCTTCGGTTTTCCACGGATTGTCTCAGATCCAGAGATGAGTTTGATGTTTCCAAATCGCGGGTCGTATGTTTATGCCCTCGACTCTTCTTTCTCTGGTAGAACAATTTTGGTATGCGTTGCTCAAAACAAGGTATGTCCCTGCTTCTCATCCTCTGCTTCTCCTACTGTGGAAAGTATTTGGATGTTCATTTAGTGGGAGGCCATGGTTTTGTTAGTGGCTCCAGCATTTCCTTCTATTCATCCTTGTGTATCGGTTTCTATTGTTACTTCTAGTGTGGCCTTCGTTGTCACTCTTACCGCGTCTGTGCGAGGTATTACTGCAGTATGCAGGTTCTATTCAGTTGCACTATGACGGTAGATACTTTGACGTCGGTTACCATTCCTTTGTGGTAGATTAGGAAGAAATCTCCTTTTAAGTTTATCTCTCCAGTGATTCTGGTTCCTTTGGGCTTTCAATGCTTTGGTTTCTCCTTTATGGAGTTTAGTATCCTCCCAAAATTTTCACTTGTATTTAGTGGAATTGTTATAGGGAGTTTTGTATCGATGACTAGCCCACGAGACCCCATTCAAAACGCCACAAGTAGCTTTGTGGATGTAGCTTGGATCAATGTGGTTTCTCTTGAATGTGGTGCAGGTTGGATTTACTATAATCAGAGAAGAATAACTCTGATTCAAGGCTCAGCTACTCATCGTCAGATTCTCTCGACGTTGATGGCAGTAGCACTTGCTCTTAAAGCCGCGATCAACGCAGCTTCAATTTCCGAAATCAGAGGACTTTATGTGTCCTCAGATTCATGTACTCTTGTCACGCTCCTCACCTTGGGTAATGTGATCAATGAGCTGAAAAGCTTCCTCTTCGACATTTGTTGTCTATTATGGTCCTTTTCTTCTTCTATCCGTTCTATGTATGGTCTTTGTATGGCTAGTGTGGCCGTTTTTAGTTTAGCAAACTATGCTCGTCTATCTCTCAACTCTGCTTGGATGTAAGGATCTTTTTATACTTAATGAAATTGGTTTGTCCAAAAAAAAAAAAATATACATAATGTTTGATAAAACATAGTACTTCGCTTATAAAGCTTCTCATTCTTCTTTGTGTAGGCTTATTCTGTCTATTCACAAGAAAGAAGTGTGCTTCCTTCTCATTCTTGTTTGATGAGAATAAACCACACTTTCTAAAAGGTACGTCTCTCGGTAAATATTTTCTATCTTCTTTGGACTTTCGATTAAATGTTCCAAGTTCTAGGATCTTCTGCAACCAAATATTATTAAAAACAAGAATAATTAAATTATTAGCTTATATTGAAAACAATAAGCTTATTATTGAGATATTATTTAATTTCTTTTGATTATTGTTTTTAATTTACCTTTAAAAGAATTTGAAGATGAAATGACTAGAAGGAAAAAACCTTAGATGGATGTGGCAAATAGATTGTTGCAAGTAGAAGATTTTAGATTATCTTTACAAGTTAAAGACTTCGTTTAAGGCAGAAGGTTCCAAACAGAAAAAGGAGAAAACCCCAAATGAAGGAGAGTGTCTTAATCACATGTACAAATTGAATCTAATTTCATTCTATGTAATTGATGAGAATCTTCGCCTTGTATAAACACAAAATAGATAATAACAAAAATCTCGCAGCAGCGTAGCGCGAGTACCTTTTCTAGTGATTTTTTAATGATGTATCAGTTCTAAAACAATTGAAAAGGCTCATGGAAAGACTCTTCTAGTTTTATCGTATTGATGATTACATCCAACTGAATTGATTCGATTTTGTGTTGATCTTGCTGCTTGATCTTTTAACATCCTAGTAGCATCTTCCACCTAATGGGCCACTTCTATTGGCCCACATAAACCACTCACCACGAAGCGTGCCTAAAAAATTCCGATCGATCGAAACCTTGTTCCTCTCTCTCTGTCTCTCACTCTCTATCGGTGGCTCCATCTTTCTCGACAACAGGCGAGTTAGGTAGGTGATTTAAACTTCCTGTGTCCTCCCAGTGATTACCTGATGGAGATTCTAGATTAAAAGACCTAACTACGATTTGTTTACCCAATTTTTTAGGTTTAATGAGTCCTTTGGAGAAGGACGCTTTAACACAGGTCTAGTGGGACATCAGGAGGTGTACGCTTCCCTCTGCCCATGTTGCTAGTCGGGTGGGTCCGCTTATAAAAAAGACGTTGAAGAATTTAGGCTACACTGGTCCTATCACCATCACTGCCATTGGCATACTAAAAGATGTCCCTATTGACATCCTGCGAGCCGTCTATTCCTCTGGAGTCTCTCTTACCTCGATTCTGGTTAGTCCTCCTCCTTATGTCTTTCTTCTATTTTCCTTTTGCATAGAATCTCTCAAGTCTTGTTTTTTTTTTTTTTTCTGAAACACAAACAGAGTTCTTTGGCATTGATCTGGAAATGGGTAGTTGGGGTACGCGTAATCGTGTGGATAATTTACTCCTCATATCCACTGAGGAAAGCTTCAATTTGGTTCTTGAAACATTAGACCCTAAACTTTCCGACCTCTTATCGAAAGGTTTTTCTGTTTCTACTGCCCAAATGTAGAAAAACTTTCTCGAAAGCTTACCGGAAGGTGTTTCTCCTCTCGACATCTGGAAAACCTTTCTCGAAAGCCCGGTAGATGTTTCCCATCTCTCTCTACAATGTTTTAGCATATTAAATAAGCTCTTGTTCTTGTTTCTCAACTAGTTAGTTTTTTCTCCACAGATCCAATGGATCCTGCCGTACTTGATGCGGACGATGCATGCATTTTTACTGACCAAGGCTTTGAAAATTTCATTACGCGTCTCAATGAAAATTATCTTCTAAACACCCCTTTGGCTGCTCAAGATGTTGAAGATTTCCCCAATGAAGTATATCATATAAGAATGACGTTTCCGTCTAGTGCAAGTTATCCTTCTTGGAGAAAGTCTTTGAGTACTTTATGGAGGAAGAGGGAAACTTCACCGCAGAGAAGGAGATAAAATCTGCTTTTACGGTCGTGAAGGAGATGTTGAGAGAAGCGGAGAAGAAGAAGAAGACGAAGACGAAGAAGGCAGATAAGGAGTTGCAGTGGATGCCGGATCTGGGAGGCATAAAGTGGAGAGAGACTTTGAGGAAAGGAGTTGATCAAAGTGAGAAACTTGGTGAAAGAGATGGTGAGGTTCGGATCAGAAGCCGAGTGAGCACGAATCGCCCAGTTTGAAAGCGGACTGTTTGGCCCGCTCTGCATGTTCTTGAGCTTTAGAATTTTCTTATGTAAACAATTTCCAACCTAGTTGGATTACCAATTATGGTGGAATATTCATCTAATTAATGTTTGGTTGACAAAAAAAAAAGTTATAAGTATCAATGTAAATTTTTTTTAAAAAAAATATCTAATCTAAATATCCAAATTCACTATTGAATATAACAAAAAGCAATATTATTCATAGTTATCACGTTGAACAAAAAAAATTGTTATTCACAAATAGAATAATTCATACAGGTTTATCCAAATGGATATTTAACACAATTGATTACAATATGTCAAAATGGAAAAACTTTTAGAAACGACAAAATCTTACTTGGTTATTACTATATAAAATTGGATCTAATGACCAATTCAATTGTTTTTTGTTAAAACCCAAATCAAACTAGTATTTTTTTATATTTTCGCCATATTATGATTATTGTTATAATTTTAACCAAAATGCAAATTTTCTTTTTTAGCGTTATGTAGGAACAAAAAAAAACCAAATCGAACATGTATTATTTATTAAAACCGGTTTTAACAAAATTTAAACCGATTTATCGAAAAGCAATCTACATCCAAAATCTATATTTATAAATACGAAGTCGCAGATCCAACGTGACATCACGATAATCGATTTCAAACTTGAAATTACCATTATACTCTAAAACCCTAGCTCAAATACGCGGTGTACCATTGGGATGTTAATCCTCATTATTTCATCACGAGAATCAATCGATCTATATGGGCTTGGGTTCAGGGGCTTGATAATGTGTTTGCTTATAGATCGGGCTTTATATTACAATAACTTTTCATAATATTTATATGATGAAACCGACTAAGATAAACCCTAGATATTTGGTATAACTATATATATAACTAGATGAAAGATTCGCATATAGAAAATTAAAATATTTAATTATGGTGAAAAAAATTATATCATCTGTTAACATAAATAAAATCAAAGTAAAAATGTTACTACAAAACTATTGATCGAGAAAAATATCATTTATTTATTATTTTTTAATATTTTTAATATTTGATTTATAACTAAATTTTTTTGAAATTATTAGTCTTTCTTAATCCTATTTAAATTTGGTAATTTTTTTTACTTTTAATCTTATTTTACTATTCAAATATCTACTTTTGAAAATGTTGATGGATTATTTCTCATATTTATATTTGAACTATTTTTACTCTTGAATATCTTGTAGTTTACAAAAATCAAAGACGAAAAGACAAAAGACAAAATTAGATCACTCCATTGAAATAATAAAATAAAATTGAAAACATTATTACAAAATCATTTATATAGAAGCTATCAAATATTTTTCTATTGTGTTCTTATAATTTATTTTATAAATTGTTTGATTTTCAACTAAATTTATCACATATCTTCAAATAGTTAAATATTTCTAATCCTATTTAAAGTAGGATTACATTACTATTTAACAAATCAAGATATTATTATTTTTAAATAGATTTTTGAAATGTGGCTAAATCTAATTAAAAAAATATTTTATACTTGTATAAATCTAACCGATTGACTCAAACATACCTCGATAAGATTAAGTACCTTGTATAAAATTTTGAATTTTACTTTTATCATTTAGTAATTATTAAACGTAAAAAAAAACAAGCAAAAAGTGGAAAAATAAATTACTACACCTCATATCAATGTCGTCAACAAAAAAAAATTGAGTTAGAATGAATCATATTAAGCTCAGAAAACTAATATATATTATCGTATTATATTTCACATATCGAAAAATATAATAATCTATCTTTTCTAATGAAAAACCAAAACAAATAAGTTTTATGGAAAATATTATTGAGGTTTTAAATTGCATTGAATGAAGAGAGCATAAAAGTATCTAAATAAATGTGAAAATTTGGATATTAAAAGTTAAATATATTCAAATTAAAAAAAATTACATGTATATTATAATATCCTAATAGAAAAAGGTATTTGATTTATTGTTTTATCTATTTCTATTTAAAATTAAAATATTCAATTGATAAATACAAATAAATACGTTTTTATTTTAAAATATTGTTTGACATGTGTCAAAATCTAGTTGGAAATATTTTTTAACACGTGTCAAAATCTAATCGATTAGCTAACACATATTACAATCTTGTTAATTATCACGTTTGACGTATCAAACTTTATATAATAAAATCTTCTATGATATTCTTTTCTCATCTATCCTCATTCGATTATTTTAGGGTTTGTGTTTGTCTCTCTCCTTTTTTTTTCATGGTTTTCTCTTTTCCGATTACTAATTGTTGTCTCTTCTTTTGAAATAGTTTAATCTCTCGCGACCATTCATTATGATATCTGGTATATTCACAACGATCTACTTTTTCTTTCCATTGTAGTTTGCTAATACTACCTTTTATGTTGAGTTTTATAACATGTCTTTGTTTCGTAAATTATATTGTATACTATCCATGAAATTATGGATTGGTTTGTGTTCTCCTTGCTTGTATTAACGGTATATTGTTATCGCTTTTTTAATTTTTTTGGTATATCTTTCTTAATTTTGATGCAAACTATTTCGTTTACAGGAACTCATGTTTGCTTATTCATAGATCCTTTAATATATATGGATAGATATGTGAGTATGCTATTTTTTTGTATTCATCACAGAGTTTTAAAACGCGGTAGGCGTTTACTAGGTGGCAAAGGGGGGCCTAACGTCTAATCGTGTACACGAGAGTATAGGTGGAGCCTAGGCAGATAATTAGTTTTCTAGAAGATGGATATATATATATATATATATATATATATATATATATATATATATGCACAATATATTGTATATACAATGAATAAAACATGAATATATTTTATATTTACATATATTTAGAAATTAAAAGCCTCAAATATTAAATTTAATAAATTCTTATGGAATATAACATGTAATATTAAATGAAATAACCCGATCCGTTTTTTTTTTTTTTAAATTGGATTCGAATTAATGTTCCCATAAACATTAATTCTCAACATCCTGTCAAGCATACTCAAACAACAATAAACCAACGGAAATTAACTCAAACCAAACAATGATTAATCCATTAAATCATAACTAGTTCAATTCCAATAACCAATACAAACCAATTCAATTCAACAATTAAATCAGTTCCATAAATCCAGCAACCTAGCGTTTCTGAACAATCTAATAACATCAAACAAACATATATAAAATTACTTTTAAAAATTAATAAGTTTATGATTTTATCTTTTTAAAAATTATTGTACAAGTTATTTATGGAAAATATAAAATTACTTTTGAAGTTAAATTTATGTGTTTGTATGAATAGGTTATATATAATATTTATGAATTTATGATTTGCCTTATCAAATTATTTTACAAGTTTAGGATTGATTTTTTAATAAGTTTTTGTTAAAAAAATAAATTTATGAATTTAGTTTTTACGTATTTTAATTTAATATAATAAATTCATTTTTATTTAACCTTTTATGTTTACAAATAATTGTTAGATTTTTTTTTTAAAGATTATTAAGATTATTAGGATTTTTTAAAAATAAAAACAAATATTTCGTGTTTTAGATTTTTTTTAGATTTTATAATGTATTTAGTTATTGTAGTCTTATTTAATATTTATACTTTACATTGTTTATTTTAATAAATTCGTTTTGATTTTATAGGTGGGTCCACCTTCATACGAAGAGTTATACGGCGAGGATTTTACGATTCCCAGATCCGTAGGTGGTCGTCGCGGATCGAGATCAGGATCGGGGTCGGGTTCGCAATCTGCTGGGAACTATCATCCACGGCCTCTACCACGAGCTCCACCACGAGCTCAACCACGAGCTCCACCACGAACTCCGCCACCGCCACAGCCACCAGTTAACCCACAAGCAGACGAAGACGAAGCAGCTCAACCCGATGATACGCAGCAGGCGCGTCCACCGCCAAACCCGCCTCTTATGATGCGGAGTGCTGAGCTTCTTCGCCAACCTGGTCGTCACGAACGGGTTTCGATGCTCCATCCGCTAAAGCCTCCCAACACTTTTTGGTATGTTTAATTTCTTGCAATCTTTCTAATTAATTTATAATTAGATGTTTTAAATAACTTATTAATATCGAAGTATTTTGTTTTATAGGTTTACCGATAACTGTGTCTCTCGTTCGGTCACCAAAGTCATCTCGGTAATTTCCATATGTCGCATGCTAATTGGACGCAGACTCCGCAATCTGTTCGAGATCTTTGGTTTGAGTCATGGGCGGTAAGTCATATTATATTATTTATTTTTATTTATTAAATTATTTAATTTTAGAAATATTACTAATATTATTCGTATTTTTGTAGCAAAAGTGGCACTGGGAATAATTTCGTACTCACGAAGTGCGAGAGGCCTTCGAGAAGAAGGCTAAATTGCGTCTCAATGGCACTATCGGTAATTGGAAGAAAACTTGGCGGGAGAAAGGCGATGATGCGATGCCTTTAGGGATGGATCCCGATGTTTGGTCGGGTCTAGTACGGTATTGGGAGGAACCCTCTTCGATAGCTAAATCATCGAAGTGTTTTGCATCCCGTCTAATGTCAGTGGCCGAAGGAGATGGACCTTCTAAGCATTGTGTGGGTTAATCATCATACGCCACAATACGATTGGATATGATATGATTTTAATTAAATTAGTTTATTAGATTATTTGATTTATATATTATATATATATAATCTAATTTTTATTTTTATATATATCTTACCCTTTTTTTTTACAGTCCGATGGCGACCAACTTGCTCCGATTATGAAAGGCATGGAGAAAACTCATCGGCGCAAGGATGGGACATTTGTTACCGCTCAAGCGGAACAAACGTTCAACGCCTACAACGCTCGAGTGGCAGAGCTAGAGTCACAGTACTCTCCGGGTGGTAGTTTTGTCCAGTCTATATTGGGTGTCGCAGATTACGATAAAATTTAAGAGGAGGTAATTTTTTTAGTTTTTAATATAATATTTTCACTTATTTTCTATCACATTTTTAACAATTTGATTTTATAACGTTCTTATTTTATAGGTTGCACCGAAGAAAAAAGGACGGATCTTGGGTGTTGGATCCATCGCCGATCTCCCAGCAGCTTCTTCTACCGCTCGGTATAGTTACACTCCGAGTTCTTCTGACTCGCAGTTGACCGCTGCTAATGCTGAGATTGAGCGGCTAAAGACGGAACAAACGGATCTCCGATCAGCCAACAGGTCGATGCAAGGCCAACTCACGGTATTGACAAGTCTGATGGATATTATTGCAGTGGATAACCCGACTTTAGCAGCTGCCCTCTCCCGGATACCGCGTCCTACACAGCCACCTCCACCTAGAGGTCAATCGTAGTTCGACGAAGAAGCCGAAGCTATGATTAATGAATATAGAGACGACATTAATCTAAGAGACGAACATTAAAATTAAAATTTATGTTTGTATTTTCAGTGTTTTTAAACAATTTCTGTTTTCATTTTCGGATTTATATATAAAATTTTCTAATTTTTAAAAAAATTTGGGATTTATTAAAAATATTTTCATTTAGAAATATTTTTTTTAAAAAAAAATTCATAGAATTCGATGCTAAATCGACGCTATATAGCATCAAATTAGCATCGAATACGTCCAATATCGATGCTAAAATGACGCAAAATTAGCGTCGATTTAGCATCAACATAAGACGGAACCGATGCTAAATCAACGCTAAATTAGCGTCGGAACAAATCGATGGTAATTCGATGCTAAATTAGCGTCGACTTAGCATCGAAATGTAGCATCGAGTTAGCATCGAAGATATTCCGACGCTAAGTTAGCGTCGATTTAGCGTCGAATTTAGTTTAGCGTCGAAATGTGATTCGACGCTAAAACGACGGTAAATGACATTAGCGTCGATTTAGCATCGAATTTTGCCGACGCTAAAACTGTGTTTTCTTGTAGTCATTTGATACGAAATTTTCGGGTTTCATCTTAGGCGAGGGATCATATTAGGAGGTCAACGTATCAATGACCCAAAATTCTTGGAGGAACGCGCTGAGCAATGCGGCATTGAAGTCGAGACGATATCCACATACATTGATTCATTTAGGTGAATTACAAGTAGACAAGTTTCGTTCTTACAAATTGGTTAATATCTAAAGATGCTCTATAGCAATAATCGTTACAGGTACGGTGCACCTCCACACAGTAGATTCGGAATGGGACTAGAGAGAATGGTGATGCTTTTCCTTGGACTAGACAATATCCGCAAAACATCGCTCTTCCCTCGTGACCCTCAAAGGCTCAAACCCTGAATGTCCTTGGAAAATGATCATTCTTCCTTCCATTTTTAACTCTATATTAATATCTAGTGTTGTCTAAAATTATTTTTTGTTTTTTTTTGTTTGTTAGTTAATGTAAAAGTGTTTTGGTCAACCGATTTGAAATGGAACAACAATTTTCTTTATTATTTTCTTAACAGCTGTAGTTATAAACTGTCTAATCAAATACTTTAAAAATATCATACCCATTGGCTATCATATTATTATACTATCATACTTAGTAGAGATACCAAAGCATTTTGTTGCGGACAAGATTAACGCTGAGATATATTCCATGAGAAAAGCTTTAGAGAAGAAGTTTTACGCATGGAACTACCTGGTTCTTGGATGGACATCGATCAACCGAAAGATTACACAACCAACAAAAATGTACCTCGATTTCCTAAGGATAAAGCACCAATGGAATTTTTGGTTACGAAAAGAGGATCATGTAATTGGGAATGTTGAGAAGGTTGCTTGATTGGACCTGATGTTGTGACTTGTGACTGGTCCGGGATGTGTAATTGAACCGTGCATTGTAATGCGCAGTTTTCGGGTGTTGCGCGCGTGTGTGTGTGTATATAGAGTATCGTGGGATGGAATTCGACCGTTTTAACTTTTTACGGTGGAGAAGAAGAACGATTGAGATGTTTTAACCTTTTTGGTGAAAGTGTCTCTTCCATTCTGTTTCTTTGGGTTTTTTCTTTCATACTATCCAATTTGTTTTGGGGCCCAATTTATCGAAGCCCAGCTCTCAAGTATTGTGACGTGGCACTATATGATTCGTTCAAAAGTAAACACTGTATCTGCTTCTTTCTGTTTATCTCCTCGAATTCGACACTTCTCTCTTTCTTAGGAGAACAATGGCTTCGACGACTACGACTTCTGATTTCTTCAAGCCTTTCCTCTCTTCTTTCTCTCATGGTTAGTTTCTCTGGGAGACTCTCTCTCTCTCGGGTTATGTTCATAGGTATGTGGTTGAGTTTGTGTCTTTCGAAAAAATCAGATTTCAATTTTGAATTTTGATAAGAAATAGTGTGAATTCGATGCGAGTTTGTCACAGTTACACTATTCTAAGATTTGTATAGTTTGATCATCTTTCTGCGTTTTTGGGAGTCAGATTTCATTTTCCATCTCTGAGGTTTTTTCCGGGATTGTGTATTCGTCTGCAAGCTCTTCTTATGAGGGAAAATTTCAGGTAATGCAACGCAACGAGGTAGTAGACAGAACGTGGTATGGTTAAATCGCAAGCGTTATAAGAATTATAACAGATCTCTTCGTATTAATGGACTATTCGGAGGCGGTAAGAAGGACAATAACGAGGATGGGCAATCAAAGGTACATCTTTTAGGGTTCATGCCAACACATCTCTTGCCTACACATTGATTTGTCTTGTTTGCACCCTTTTGATTAGGGATTATCACATTTACTTAGCTCCAAAGCTTCTTCGTCGAAACTCGAAAAATCTTGGTACTAATGAGATTTCTTATTGCTTCTGGTGTTTGTCGTAGGCAGGGATACTTGGTAATATGCAGAATCTTTATGAGACTGTGAAGAAAGCTCAAATGGTTGTCCAAGTAGAAGCTGTTAGGGTACAGAAGGAGCTAGCTGTGTATGTCCCCGTTAACCAACCATACGCATTACTACTAAATGTCAAGCTTTGTCGATGTTAATGAGTTTCATGCTGTTTCTATTCTCATTTTTCAGTGCTGAATTTGATGGATATTGTGAAGGAGAGCTTGTCAAGGTATTGCAGGCTCTTTGTTAGATTCTTAATAGATCATTACACACTAAGTTAGCTATTAGTCTATGATCAATCATAAAGCTATGTTTACTTTTCTTTTCGATCTCTTATGAGGTAACTGACCTGAAACTTTGAATTTGTATCAGGTTACATTATCGGGTAACCAGCAACCGATCCGCACTGATATCACTGATGCAGCAATGGATTTAGGTTCCGAAGTAAGTAATCTTCCTTTAACTTACTCTTGCACTTGCTTCTACCAAGGAATGATCAAAAGCTGTATATTTCTTCTGCCTTCTCTTATGATAAATCAGGAAGATTTTTCATGTTCTCTGTTTTCCTTTGGCAGAAACTATCACTACTGGTCACAGAAGCATACAAGGACGCACACACAAAGAGTGTTGTGGTAAAGACACCACAGGCCATGTTTCTCGATACAACTACGCATTTAATTTTCTTCATCTCTTGCTTATAGAATCTTATGAATTCCACAGGCTATGAAAGAAAGAATGAGCGACCTTGCGCAGAGCTTAGGCATGCCGCCGGGACTCAGCGATGGATTAAAGTAACAAACTTTTATTTTTTGTTGTGGTCTCACTCAACCTTCAGGTATGAGAAGTCGGTTTTTTTTTCTTGTATATCGTACAATCAGAAAGAAACTAGAGCTCTGTTCTATAAGGAATTGGAGAGAGATATGAACCCTTGTACTTCTTTGAATATCAACAATTACTCAAATGCCCTTAAATCGTTTTTGTTGTTTCCAAATTGTGGAAATGAATCGAGCTTTTAACATAATAAAAAACAAGAAAAGAAAAATTCCGAGTTTACTCGGAATTGGTTCCTAATCTGGTATCCAAATTGGGCTTCTGGGACATTTTCTCTTACTCTATGGTTAGGTTACTAAAGTAACTAATAAGATTTTGGAAGCTCTTTTCCGGCCAAGAATGATTTGAAAAGAGTGTAAGCACGCTTAGGTTTGAATAAAGGCACCTCGTGGCCCGCCCCTCTTACCGTTGCAAAGGTCAGTCCCTTGTACACCTCCGTCCATCCTCCCACCTGTCACCGACGGTAAACATCACTGTCTTGTAATATAAAACATATCCATGTATGTATATGCAGTATGTGTATGTATATTATACCTGATTACCGGAGTACCAAGGGTACCAACGAGTTTTCACCGGTAGGTTGAGATGGCTGAGGGAAAACCGTGTCGCGGTCACTGGAACCACCGAATCTGTATCACCACTGCATGACAAAATAACCCACAGTTTTGGTTTAGTACCATACATAGCGAGGTTGAATCTTTCCTGTTACATTGAACCATATTGTACCTGAAAATCCAGATCCTCATACCAGTTGCTGCAAGTTCCTTGTAAACCGGTAACATCGTCTTGTCAGAATCTCTCCAATTCTTGATCATAACATCACTGTAATAATTTTTCGCAGACAAGAACACAATTGTTTCAGGAACATTAACACAAATCGTAATTACAGTAGTCATGATGTGGTGAAACGAACTGTTTTTACCTGCAAGCTGTCCATTTATAGCGAATCCCGGTTACATTAGCATGCATAGCTCTCTGAACATCGCGACGGTTATAATACTTCTCTGCGTAACTCTCCGTGCAAGGATCGTACCCAGACACTAACCGTCTACGCAAGAGTGTGTTCTTCATGCGTACAAAGAATCCGGTTTTGTTCTTCGATGCCATGCACGTTGGAGTGTAAATGCTGTACTGATCAATGTCACCGAACTCGTGGTTCATGGCGTAGTTCACGGCTGTGTCGCAACCGTCGGAAACTGTATCCGCCGTGAAATTGCAGTGTTTGAGAATTGACTTGTAGGTTTTGTCGGAGATAATTGCGTGTGTCCACCAGTAAGTTACGGTTCCTATACTATCGTACTCATTGTCCGTCACTGCATTTCCCACCTTTGAGAAATAAGGACGGTAATCTTTTGTTAATTACCAATTCGACCCATATTTTAGAAATAAGCTAGATAAACCTTTTTTTGTTTTTACCATGAATCCTTTGAGATTGATGATGGGTTTGGAGAAAGCTTTGTTGTAATCATGGATTTTTTTGGCTAGCTGAGGAACATAATGACCTGTCAAAATAATAATATACATTAGACTGTTTTAAAAATAGGTAATTCTTGAACCTTAAAAGTGAAGCAATATATTGTAATAACGTACCAGCATAGCTTTCACCAGCGATATAGAAGTCTCTGTATTTGTATTGAGGAAATTTCGATAACCATTTGATAAGAAATATTAAACTGTCTTGGGCTGTGACACGAAATATAATCAAAACATAAATCAATATTCTCAAGCAAGAATAAATATATAACTTTTTTTCTATAACATAAACTAGTAATGCTGGTTTATAAGTTGATGGATATATAGAGCATGATGAATTAAGGAAATGGATTGAACCTGTACGTTCGTCGCCGGAATCTTTAAGATCGGAGCTTGTGTTCGTGTAGGAAAATCCAACTCCGGCCGGTGATTCCAGAAATAGAAGGTTTGCTTCTGTAATGTTACACATGTATAAACAAAATAAATAAGATATTTTGATCTCATATATGGTTGAGGATAATGATTATAATGAATTTTTTTTTTTTTTTTTGGGTCAACATGTTAAGGATTGTTTCTAAAAAAAAAACATGTTAAGGATTGGAATGAAATTTGTAAGTTAATTACCTTTGTTCCAAGAGAACTTGTTGAGAAAGAGACTGGAACCGGTTTTGTTGATACGGAACGGTCCAATTTCCTCCGATGCTCCATAAGCAATCGACGAACATCCCGGTCCTGTGGCATTTTCTTTTATATAAATACAAATAATATTTTCTTCTTTCAATAATTTCTTCAATGTCGATTTTATTAAATATACAAATGAATACCAAATATTATGTTATAACTAACTAGGACTCGAACCCCCTTTCGCGGGGTATAGAACATCCAATTACATTTAAAAAAAAAATTTGCTAACATATCCAAAAATACAATTTATTTCTTCGAAACACATGCGAACATAAACTCATAATCATCTTTACAGGATTTTAAAGCATTGTTTATTATCAATTCTCAAGTCTAGTTAACTCAAATCAGACATATGAAGACTATGTAATAAGAAAATTAAACATATATATGAAATCATATAGAAACTGAATAATATAAATTATTAACATAATTTAAAGAATAACATAAAAGACCTTGAAATAGAAGTAAAAAAGAAAAAAAGAAAAAGAAAAAAGACGCAACCCTATGCGTTAATAACCACAAAACATATTTTTTGAAAAAGAACCAACCCTATGATACATTAATAAAAAGATAAATATATATTTTTTTAAACGCAACTCTATGATACATTAGTAACCACAAAATAGTTTTTTTTAGTGCAACTCTATAATGTATTTGCTAGGATTGCCATTTGAAAACAATTATTATTGACAATGTATACATATATGGGTACAATGCAAAAGGTAAATCATGGCAATGTACGTAAGAAGAAGCTACAAAAAGACCTAACTTAAGTCTAAATAACCGTAAATTTTTCTAAAAAGATGCAACCCATACATTTTCACAGAATGATAGACACACCCTAGGATGCATTGTTAACCAGTAGTAAAAGGCTTTATTAGAAGACATAGCCTATGATGCATTAATAACCATAAAACAAGTTTTCCGAGAAGACGCAATCATATGATGCATTAAAATAGGTTTTTTTAAAAGACACAATCCTAAGATGCTTTAATAATCATAAAACTGTTTTCCAAAAGATGCAATCGTAGGATTCATTAACAACCATAAAACAAATTTTAAGATGCAACCAAAAGACACGACACTTGGTTGCTTTAATAACCATAAAATAGTGTTTTCAAATAGACGTAATCATATGATGGATTAATAAATTTAAAGTAGATTTAATCGAAAAATGCAACCTTTATATGTTTTAATAACTATAAAACAGTTTATTTGAAATAAAAAGACGTAACCCTCTGATGTTTTAATAACCATAAAATAGATTTTTCGAAAAGACGCAATCGTATGATGCATTAATCACCATAAACCGGGCTTTTCAAAAAGACGCAATCCTAAGATACTTTTAAAATCATAAAACGGTTTTCTGAAAAGATGCAATCATAGGATTTATTAATAACAATAAAATGGATTTCTCAAAAATACGTAATCTTATAGAGCTTTAATAACCATAAAACCAGTTTTTCAAAATACACGACCATATGATGGATCAATAACTATTTAATGAATTTTTCGAAAAAACGGAAGCCTTAGTTTCTTTAATAATCATAAAACGGTGTTTTCAAAAACAAATGCAACCCAATGATGCATTCATAGCCATAAAATTAATTTTCGGAAAGATGCAGCATTTTGATGTAATCCCATGATGCATTAATTAAAACATCATAGAATTTAGCGAAAAGATGCAACTCTTACAAATAACCATAAAGCGGTTTTTTCGAGAAGAAGCAACTTTTCAAAATAATCATAATGCGATTTTTTAAAAAAATAAGAAAAACTAAAACATATATATATATAGGCCAAACGATTTTTCTGAAAAAATCCAACTTTTAGTGATAACCATAAAGCGGTTACTTCAAAAAATAACTAGTTAACGGCTATTTTCGAAAAGACGTAATTTTTGACAAAATAGTTATTAATGAAAAGACACAACTCTTGACAAAACGATTACAATGAAAAGACGCAACTCTTAACAAAACGGATTTAACGAAAAGATGCACTCTTGCAAATAACCATAAAACGGTTTTTTTTCGAGAAGATACAACCCTTCAAAATAACCATAATGCGGTTTTCTGAAAAAAAAACTTGACTCTAGCATAAGCCTATAAATACAAGACGGTTTTCCGAGAAGACACAACAAAAATAATCATTTTTTTGGGTTTGCTATTATATATAGATAACATGCAGGCAGATAATGATAGTACAACATTTTTCATTTCAGATAATAGTACCAAATATTGGTTCAACACCATCACACACCTTTCGATTTCCAGCAATGGATTTGTTATCTCTTTCAATTCTATCAATTCCTCATATGTTTGTTTCAAAGATATGTCTTCTCTCAATTGTAAGATTAGTCTAACAATTATAAAACTTTGGTTACTTGTTATCTTTAAATATAATGCATCAAAATTGTTCCAAAAAAAAAAAAAACTAATAACATGCAGGCAGATAATGATATTACAACATTTTCCATTTCAGCTTATTTATTAATTATTTCTTATACTAACTCCATTTTACAAAGGAAATATTGTTTTTGAAAAAAATATGGTTTTGAATTAACTTATTGATTTTAACTTTTGAGAAGTTGGTCGTCGTTCATGAATGTGACCCAAATTAGGTCCTCTTTCGTGCATGCTTCGATTTTCTTCCTACCAATGATTAACATAAATAAAATGGCTAAAGGCCAAAGAATTCAAAAGAATATTTGATGACGCTTATTTCTGGACCAGAAAAAAAAATCTATATTATGTGAAATAGATAAAAGTATAAAGCCAAAACAACTGTGGAAAAATCACGCGCCGGTGTGTGTGCTTACAAAACTGCATAACCACCATCACCTTGTGACCTATATGAATACGCATGTCTATTGAAACAATTATCGCCTTTATATATTTTGACAATTCCCGAGTATTATTGATTTATGGGATCTCTTGATTTACTGTTATTTTTTCTTTAAACTGTTTTGTAGAGTATTTTCAATCATCGTCACTATTTTATTTTCCTATCAAGAATCCTAGTTTTGTTTGTCTTCCGAGACCACAGCGACAAACAAAATAAATCAAAATTAATTCAGTATATGCACTTAATGCTGCTTAACTTTCATACAATTACGATAAAAAAAAAGTTTCATAGAACTATTTTTTTTAAGTCCAAAATTTCATGATGATAGTATTTCTTTGTCACTAAGGACTTCAACATTGAAATTAAGGACTTTTGTCACACACACAAAGAAAAAAAAATTAAAGACCGTTTAGTTTTTGTTTTCACTAACTAGGTCAACTTTAAAGGAAAATGAACTCAAATAAATAAATAGAAAAAAGTAGTAAGCTTTTTGGTAATGTGTGTGTATGTTATTTTGGATCTAATTATTAAAGGCAGCAAAAAGGTAATTTCACCTTTTTGTCATGCTTTCTTACAGAAGCTAATGAAGAGACAGAAGAACAAAGGCATCTGAACCAGAACAAGTTGATGCCTGAGAGGACAAGAGAACTCTCAAGTCTCAACTTATACAATAATTTCATAGAAGAAACTAAATTTGATCAGGCTACTCATGTTTTTATGTACTTATAATTGCATTACGCAATAGTTTTTAAAATGGGTACTTTCTTTCTAGGGAAATAAGATATTTATATATTCATCATAAATCTATTATCTTAACAAAATATATAAGAATATATTTATTTATTAAGTGAACTATAGGGCTTCAACGAGGTCCCATGTGATGTGGGCTTCTAATCAAACACTATCACATTTCATTTCTTATGGCTATAATTGTATGCTTTTTATAGTCGTCATGATCAATTTTTAAGTCAAAAGATGGTAAACGTTTTCGTGTCATGAATCAGGCGCAATCACGCATGGCCTGCATGATGAGTATATAATATGTGTATATTCCATTTTTTAGCGTATATTAGTAGTGGGAGATAATGGCTTTTACTACAATGCGCGTGAGAACCAGAAATGGGTAGGAGTGGTAGATTAGATAGCACAGAGAACGAAATCCGAAGCTCGTGAGGACTTATGGAATAGTAGTAATATTAATGGTCTTGAATACAAAAAGAAAAAACAATTCAATAAAGAGAAGATAAAGTAAAGAAGTGCATGTTCCATTAATGAGATGCAGATGGGGTGGTTGATATGCTATTTTGGTTGGACATTGGTTTGTTTTTATCCAAAATAACGATTTTTTACTTTATGTTAATATAAATACACAAATTAGTAATGGCTAACAATATCCCTTGTTGGCTTTCATAATTTTTGTCTTAATTATAAAGTTGTTTTGGGATTACATTTTTGTTTTGTCTCTCTTTTACCCGTTGGTCTCCTTATCCAAAAGAATATGGACTGTAGCTATCAAATTTATTTGATCCATGAGTATATATAGGCCTTTAGAAAATGTTTCTAATCTAAGCTGACTCTTGTTTACTTTAGTTGTCTAATTGCAATATATATATCAAATAAACTTCAACTATATAATAGCCGGAAATAAATTAAGCATGGTTCTAAGAAGAATAATTACAAAGAGTCTATATAACCCCTATATACATGTATAATTAAGTGTATATATAAAACTCCATAGAGCTATAAAACAATTTATAAATGTATACGAATAAATTAAAGTGGAGATATAACTGACCTCCATTGAGCCAAAGAAGAAGGGGTTTGGTTTGTGGAGAAGGTGAAGATGACTCAGTGAGCCAGTAGAAGAGAGAACGACCATGAGACTCGTTTACATTGATATAGCCTGAGTATTGTGAGAATGCCACTTTTGGTTGCCCTGGAAGTGCTTTGATTCTGTCCTTCTCTTGCTCTCTTGAAGGCAATGACGATGATGTTTTTGATAAAAGAGCTAGAAGAAGAAGAAAAATGAGATTGGTTCTTGCCATTTCTTGTCCCTCTCACACTCTCTCCACTTTTTTGCTCCAATGGGTTTTGTTGTGGTAGGTCATATAGTAGATGAAGATGTATGTTTGTATGTACTATGTATATATATATATATATATGTTTTTGTGTGTATGAATGTAGAGAAATGTATGGATTGATGGATGTGGTTTTGGAGGTTCTTATTTAATGTGTGTGTTTTGCTGAGTTACTACACAATGTGCAGGCTTGGCCAGCTGTGAGTGGACCTTTCCCACTCTCTCTCTATGCATCTGATGTATTTATTGGCATATATGTGAGTATATTTAGGAACTATTCACGAGCTTGTATATATATAGCCAATGTAGGGACTATTCACGAGCTTGTATATACAACTCTCACATATACCAATTTGATGCAATGTAATATATGTCGGTTGGGCTTATATTAGTTGTGGTATTGCTTCTCCCACATAAAATTGTGTCGCGACAAATGCGGTGAAAGTGACAAGGTCATTATTTCGGCTACGAATTCGAATACACATAAGAAAAATTAAATTTTGGTTATGTAAATGAGTTTGAATCAGTTAAGTAATTAAAAAAAAATTAGTCCATTTTTGTAATTTAAACCACATAATATCGTAAACGCGTATTGAACCGTGTTATAGATGCATAGTCCGCAATAACCATGTTTACTCAAATACACAACTGTTCAGATTTTTGAAAATGGTTCAGATTAGTGACTCCGTTTGAAACGAGCGGTTGAAAGTTTTTGAGTGGTTGAACAGAGGGTCGTTTGCAACAAGGCGGTTAGAATCAGTGGTTAGAGAAGATGGTTGAATAGCAGAGAACAATTTCAATATAAACTTGATTAGTAGCATTGTAGCGGTTGAATAGTAGAATTAGATAAATTTATGTAATAATTTTTTAAAATTTTTTTAAAAATATAATGCACTCGGACTTATGTGTCTAGTGCATAAATGTTTACACAAAATTTACCAATAAAAAAAATACTTCAAATTATATATTGTTCAAAGTATTAGGGATGGACAAAATATCCAAAATCGAAAAACTAAACCGAACATAAGTCAAAATTATCCGAAACAAATCCGATTTTATAAAATACCTAAACGGGTTCTAAACTTCTAAAAATGAAAAATGAAACTCCAAACCGAACTGCAACAAAAATTGAACAAATACCTGAAATATCTGAAACATAAATTAACCTAAGAAATACTTATATTTAAAATTTGATATTTGTCATATAGTTTAGGCTTTTTTTGTCAATATTGGATAAAAATAACCAATTTAATCAGCTAGAAAATTTTAAAAAATTTATTTGGATAATTTGAGTTCAAAATAATTAAATCGAACTAAAGGCAAAAAAACAACACTAATTATGAATATTTCGAATAATCTTTAAATAGTATGAGTATGAATATTTTGGATAACCAAAATCGAACCAAAATTTCTAAATACTAGAATAGATATTATATTCCTAAAACTGAGAACCCGTTACCTGACCCGAAATCCGAATGGTTACCCGAATATTCATGTCTAGTTCAAACGATTTTTTTTATCAATCGTCCGTTTGTAACTTCATTTTGCAAACAACCGTTTGATTGGTAACAAACAGGCGGTTGGAAGGTACCTCGTTTGCAAAAGAGGTTACCAATTAAACCCGCTATAAAAATTGATATGTATATATTTAAAGGCAGATGTATTATTTTTTTAGTATTTATGTACAAAATAGATGCTACATTGCTAATATTCGAAGGCAAATTTGGATCTTCATTTTTTTTTTCAAATGCAAATTTGGATCTTGACTTAGAAGAAGATATGATTTAGAATTAGAAGCAAATTAAAGCCATAAATGCAAGATTGCACAATGGTTATTTAATCTTCTTCACTCATCCTCTCGTGCATTTTAATGCTATGTTCTTTATAATTCATATGGTAATTAAGCGTAATTGATACATAATCATTTCTACCCGCATTCACACATTTCTCTCAATATTAACATTTAGACAAATTTATTTGGACTGATTTGTCTGATCTTGATTATAATAAAGACATGAATTATAGCACATAATTGCTGATTGGTGAACAACTAGGTGACACTAAAGTCAAAAACTACAATAGTTCGTGATGAACAACAAACAAAAGAAAAAAGTGATAAACTGCAGTACTTATTTTAGTTTGAAGAAGAATAAATAAGAAAAAGGCAAAAATAATGACCAAAGATAACCAAAGAAACAAACAGTCAAATATGGACGATGTGGAATAAAAATAATGACCTGTGTATTTTATTGCAAGAAAACAAAAATTCACCTTGTACTGTTAAGAAAACAAACAAACAAATGTTCACCTTGTAAAAATTGTTTTCTGTTTTTGAGAAAAGGCATTATATTAACCTTGTAAAAATTGTTGCGCCTATAATTTATGTAAAAATGCATTCGTTTTCTTCAATGACGTTAAAAAACAAACTGTCGAGTGTTATTTGATTTTTTTTTTTGAGAAATTTTTAAAAATACCATTTTTCAAGTGCCACTTTACAAAAATGCCACACTTTTGAAATTTTTACAGAAATGACACTTTTTCAAAATTATATATTTTTTATATTATTTATGTTTGGGTTAATTATGTTCTATTAGAGTTTAGTTTTGAGTGTTTAGGGGGTTTTAGGTGTCAAAACATTTTTTAGGTTTAGAATTTTAAGATATAGGCTTTATAAATCTATAATTAGTGGCATTTTTGTAAATGGACACCCCTAAGTGGCATTCTTGCAAATGTGCACACAAAAAGTGGCATTTTTATAATTGTTCTATTTTTTTTATCAATTTATTAATATATGTTTACGGTGAAGAAATTGGACTAATGTTTTCTTAGGGTGTATTCAATCTAATTTTTTTCGTAATTTGTTATGATTTCCAATCCTATGTTATTGGATCATGGATTTAGAAAACTCTATTAAAATCAAGTGTTATTGAACTAGGAATTTAAAAAATTACCTTTAAATCTACTATTATTGGAAACAGACGACGGATTTGTTTTTAACGATATCAAGAAGTTTAAAAGGGATTTGAGAAGATTTTTTTATTAAAAATACAAAGAACCAAATCACATGGCTTCATGTGGGATTGTAGAGAATTTTATAATAAACTTCCTAAAATCATACAACATCACTAAGGGTCTAAATGGTAACTGCGGAATGTGGCTAAATCTAGGTGAATTGCAGAATCTGGCTGAATTTTTGGTGGTTTTTTGCAGAATCTAGCGGAATAACTTAAAATATAAATGGTAACGGCTGAATCTAGCAAAATATTTTATTTTTAAAACAATTAGCTAAAAAAATAGTTAAACAATTTTTTTGTAAAAATATTCGAATTTTTTGTAAAACTACATATACGTAGTTAATTTTGTCGGGCTCTGGTCGATATCGGTTTTATGTATAAAACATGAAAATATTCAAAATATTTAGGATTCGGGTTTATGTTCGAGTATTTTGGTTTCTTTTATCAAAAATACTAAAAATTTATCCGAAATATTCATAATTACCCGATTTTTTTGATTTAGTTCAGTTCATTTATTTTTAACTAGAATTATCCGAAAATCTCCAAAAAAATACAGAAATTTGTAAAAATTATAATAATTAAATTGGTTATTTTTATCTTAATATATCCAGAATATTCAAATTCACCGAAAAAAAAAATCCTAAACTATATGAACATACCAACCTTAAATCTAAATATATTGAGGTTAATTTATGTTTCGACTACTTCGAGTACGGGTTCGGTTATTCGGTTTCGGGTTGGTTTTTTTAGATGTTTAAAACCCCTTTGGATATTTTAAAAAATTGGGTTCGGTTTTGTTCGGATAATTTCAACGGATTCGGTTCAGTTTTCCAGTTTCGATTCCTCTATATTTTTGTTCAAATTCTTCGTATTCTTTAAATTAACCAGATAATAATAAAAGAAATTTTATTTTTCAAATTCTTCAATTGGTAACCAATATTAATCTATTCTTCACATTCTGCAGTGTTTTGCAATTATGCAGACACCAGTAAGAACCTAAATCTCATTAAAACGCAAATCCTTTTAAATGTTAGAATGAATACATCCCCCTAATAATTTTTAGCTTCTAAATTTGATCGGAAACAAAAAAAATTAAAATCATAACAGTGAAAATCGCTAGGATCTAATAATTTAACTTTTTGATGTTAAATCATATGGTCCAATGACCATGAATTTTACAGTCAAATAAATACTACTTCCACTTCAAAGTACTTGCCGTTTGAGTTATTTTCAACAAATTAAAAAAAAGTTAATTTTTTTATTTTATCCCTAAATAATTACTAAGGTAAAAAAAAAAAAAAACAAATAGAAAAAATGATCATGATTATGTATTGAAATACAAAAAGACAAATAACGTACTCCATCCGTTTCTAAAAGATGAATTTTTTACAAAACAAATTTTGGTCCACAATGATAGAGTTTTTTTTTATGTTTTCTATGCATTTATCATTAATGGATAAGAAAATATAGTTTTCGAGAGAAACTTTTAAATAGTATTAATTGAAAAATTTTGAGAACCATTTATTGCAAAAATAATACATTTATTATAGGTCATGAATTATTTTTCTTAATACGTGTAAAAACACCAAAACCTCTACTCCCTACGTTTCACAAAAAGTGTCATTTTGACACAATTGTTTTCTTACAAAAAAAGTGTCATTTTAGAATTTCCATGTATTTTTTGCCAAGATATTCCATTTTTAACCTCAATCAAAATTATGTTAAACAAATAATTCCAAAAGTCATTTTCTACACAAAAAAATAATAATTCGTTTGTTTCTTTATAGTCCCATTAAGTTGAATCCTATCACACATTAAATATTATATATTTATAAATAAAATTAAATCCATAAGAAAGGGTCGAGTGTTTTTATTGTTATGAGCACATATATAACTCAAATACCATAGATCGAGTGAGTATTTAAAAAATCATAGATGATCTAATTTATAAACTCATAAATAATTTAAATTTTTGTTTGGTTACCTCCAATCCAAATATTTAGCTCTACTTTTTCTGTTGTGATCTTAATTTAAATGTGAACCCAAAATAAAAAAAATCCTACGTTAAACTAACAATTGAGAAAAAAATTACCTCCAAAATTATTTATCTAGACTATATAGGAATATCTTGCTATTAGAATTGCATTTATTATCCAATGTTGACTCATTTAAGAAGAATACCAAGAGATGCACGAGTACAAAATTATGTTTTACAAAAATGAGTATAAATCCAAATTGATTAAAATCAATAATTGTAATTATGTAGTTAGTTAAAGAGTACAAAAGACTTTTAATCTTTTTTTTAATTTGTGTGAAAGTTGTTAAAATGACACTTTTTTAGAAACAGAGGAATATTTTTTAGGAACGAGGGAATATAACAAAATTTTAAATGATAAGGAATTTTGTCAAAGTGAAACAGTAATGATACAATAGGGTCTTTCAATCCTATTCATATTGGTATTATTTGCATGTATCGTTCGAGTGAAGTAACAAATTATGAATTTAGGATACGGTGTCTAGTCGTCTAGACCTAAACTGGTTTGGTCAGCAGTCAAACATTTTCACATACTAACATGATGGTTGTGATGTGATGACCAGATTACTATAGTCATCGATGTTCTACAAAATCAACAAAACCATTCGAACTTTTAAATTTTGGCCATCGGTTTATATGCTTGTAAATAGATCGTAAACAATATTTTTGATTTAAGCATATGATTAATAGTAAACATTCCATGATTCAAATACAGTGTGTACTGATCAAACGTTCGTAGCTTTTGTCATGTCATATTTTTGTGATTGGTTACAAATTAGAGGAAAAAAAAAGGAAAAAAAAAAGCTGTTTGAGAAGGAAAAAATTTTTCGAAGAGGGAAGATTTCTTCTTTTTTGGTTACTTTTTGGCTTTTTAAGTAGAATTTTTTTTCTTTCAAATTTTTCGTGATTGGTATAATCAAAGTAGAATGTTTTTCCTCTCTTTTCTTTTCTTCTATTGATGCTAATCAATCATACTATTGTTTAAATTTTCATAACCGAGCTGTTGTCAGTCAACACAAGTTGTTAAAGATATATCCACGAAGACCAAAGAAACTTATATTCAGTGGTCAAATCTTCTGAGAACGGATATATAAAATTATATAGTTCACCATATAATAATTACGAAGAAACGAACTGTACTAATGCAATTGAAAAGGCTTCAAATGATGGGTCCAAAATCGCGATCGGTGGCCCAAAAGCTAGGAGGACATGTAGGTGAAAATTAATCTTGAAAAGTTGCATCATTCTTTTTGAAAAATTGAATTTAATTTGATGATTTGGCTTTTTAGATCGTCATTGTATTGTTTTTACTGAAAATTAGAAGTTTGATGTTAGTGAGCACTTAAAATACATTTTGATGTTAGTGAGCACTTTTTTTTTGTAATACTCCTTTCCCTTTGTACCATTATAGATGATGTTTTGGCTGAATGCGCGGGAATTAAGAAGAAATTTTTTTTTTAATAAAACAGCATTTATTAATTAGTTAAAAATATAATTCAACCAATCACATAAAAGATCACATAGTTCAAAAAGGTCAAAATTATCAAATAACATTTAAATCTGCATAAAAACTAGTAAAACATCTTATATATTGAAACAAATAAAAAGACTTAAAACATCTTATATTTTAGGACAGAAGGAGTATTAATTTATAATGCTTGAGTTGAGTTGGAAACTACAGTCAACCATCGTACCGTAACTATGATATACAATTTCCGACGATCAACTGAATGCTCCAACTAATACCCTACCACTTGCATTTGCATTTGCATTGCACCAGATCTTTCATTATGTATGAAACAAAATAAAATAAGAAAGAACTAGAGAAGTCTCTAAACAATATGTTTTGCTTTTCAAAATTACCTTTTGTTTAAAGAAGTGTTTTTGAAAGTTTAGAAAGAGGTCGTTATGATCCAAATTGCGAAGTTACGTAGTCTTTGTACAAAGCTAAAGACAATCAATGAGGAGTTCGTAAACAACTAGAATAGAATAAGCCATTTGGAGGGACTTTGTTGAGCCAAAACATGAGCCGGTTCATGGAATTGAGTTTGATTATTTTATAAGTCACTAACGCAAGTGTATCTATGAAAAAATGGGGATTGCGACCCTAAATATTCATAGCAAGTGGACTTTAGTTTAACAATCAAAGTCAAAATAATAATTAAGAAAAGATGTAGCGTAATGATCGGCAGATCCGAAGGAGTGCGAACATTAATGACTTAATTTTCTTGCAACACGCACGATCTATTTTTGGGCATTTGATGCAAATTCACGTTAAGAAAACATTAGTATATTTAATATAATTAATGTTAGCGGTGGTTAACGAAACCATATAATAGGCATTGTGGTAAATTATGCAAGTCATTACGACTTGTGCCATATGGACCCAAAGCTTCCATTTCATGCTTCTCTGCATGGATTTCTCATAATAATAACTAACAATCATCATCAAATACCATTTTATTATATTGTGATAAAACCAGAAGCTTATTTTCCTCAAGTCCAATGTTCGATCTGAATAATATATTATGGAACTATGGAGAATAATATTGGGACTTAGTAGTAGCACTACAAAAATAAACAAAAATAACTATTTTTGACATCAGTTATTTTTTAACTTAGCATCACTTTTAAAATGATACTAGAATTATAGTCCTTTATAAAAATGATGCTAAATCCAGTGAAGATAAAAAATAATTAGCATCACTTTTTAAAATAACACTATAATTCGAATTTAGCATCTGATATAATGCGTTTTTGGCGCATTCTAACCCTTGTTTTGTAGGCTTTTATCGAGTCTTTCACTCTCTATCGAGTCATTCTAGGTACAAAAAGCGGCTGGAAGCAATGACTGGAACTTGCAATCGAAATTGGCTAGAAAAGAATGAAGTTGGACCATTTTTGGACATTCTGGAGAAAGGAAGCATCTAGTACGAGAAAGGGAGCACCTGCTACCAGCAGAATCATTAATGGGCTTTTTCCTAAACCTAATTTTTCAACCCTATTTTTGGGCCAGCCGTAATGGGCCTTTAAATAGGTCTTTTTGCTGATTTTTTGGAGAGGACGCCACAGCCACACTCACGTAACAGCAGCAGCAGCATCACGACGAGAGAGAGAGAGAGAGAGAGAGAGAGAGAGAGAGAGAGAGAGAGAGAGAGAGAGAGAGAGAGAGAGAGAGAGAGAAATACACTAGTTTTTTAGAGAGTTTGTAAGCTTGGAGATTTGTCTTCCATACTCATCGAAATTTTCTTAAACCCTACTCTTTATATATCGATTTCAATGCAATTTATTATGTCTTTTGCTGCTGTTGCTTGTTTGATCATGAGCGAGTAATCCATTTGTTATGTTAGGGGGTTTTCGATGGGATTTGATTCATGAACTAAGTATAGATAGGTTTTTATATAATCATTCGATAGTCTCCACCTATTGTCGATCATATTGCCTAGGTTAGATTGATCACCTAGCCTTTGATCTTAGGTTGAATTTACTTATCAAAAGTTTGTAAATTGCTGGAATTGACTTAGGTGGGCGATTTGATCCGTAGCCAACGAAAGTTGAAGTTAGGGCATCTCGTGAACATATCAACCCTAATCGATTAATGCTTGATAATCCTTGTAACCTCAACGACAGTTAGGGTGTTAGATTGATTGTCAGAGTTGTAGATGCCACGAAAGTGGATCTCCTTATATTTATGGTTGAGTTCGAGAATTGTTCGTAATCGCATACCTGAATAATTGCTTGGTTCCTGATAATCGAATCCCTGAGAATTATCCCTGACCTAACGCTTTTCCATTATTATTTACAACCGATTTTTACTTGTGTTTTGCTTTAATATTATTGTGACATCTAAACCCCAATTTGAATTGCTTAGCTGAGATTGTGTTCCATAGAAATAGAGCATATTGCTGGTCCCTTAACGAACCTCACTATTCTACACTCGGATTAGTGATACCTAGGTTAACTCATAAAACCGGAAAAAGGACTACCATCAAATTGGCGCCGTTGCGATGGGGACCAACTCGATACCTCTACTTCTCGACTACGATTTTAGACTAAGCACTAATCTCGTTCTTTTGTTCTTCTTTACGCGTGTTTCAGGTGCATGAACTCAAAGACAACAAGGAGAAATCTTCAGACTCCCCTTGTCACTTTGACTAACCCAGAACTCGCGAGACTAGAACGAGGAAACAGACGACAAAGGCCTAATTCCGCTGATATGGGAGAACAAGGCAACAACGACATGGCGGCTGAGTTGCAAAGGTTGCAAGAGCAGATGGCTCAAATGCAACAGCAGCACACGCGTGAAATACAGTAACAACGCGCGCGTGAGCAGCAGCGAACCATAGGGGATATGGACAATCCCCATGCCTATTATCGAAACCGAGCTGCGATAGTTCCCCCCGCTGTTGAAAGGAATGATTATGAGATCAAACCGCAGATGATATCGCTAGTTAAGCAGCACTTGTTCCACGGATTGCCTGCTGAAATTCCAATGGACCATATAGAGAATTTCGAGGAGATTTGCTCCACGACAAGCTCTAATGGGATGAACCCGGATTTCTTGAAGTGCAAGCTGTTTCCGTTTTCACTCGCGGACAAAGCTTCTCGTTGGCTTAAGTCTTTACCTGCTGGATCCATTACGACTTGGGCGCAATGCAGAGCTGCGTTTTTGGACCATTTCTACACAAAATCCAAAACCGCGAGTTTGAGGAACAAGATATCCTCCTTCCACCAACATTCCGGAGAGTCCTTTTGTGAGGCTTGGGAACGGTTTAAGGAGTACAAGAGAGAGTGTCCACACCATGGGTTCACTAATGAAAACCTGCTGGGAATTTTCTACAATGGTGTGGATTGGGATTATAGGAACGCGCTCAATGCTGCTAGCGACGGTGATTTCATGACCAAAACCAAAGAGGGAGCGAATAGACTGATTGAGAACTTGGCTGCAAGCTCAAGTAACAAGTCCCAGGAGTATGACAGGACTACGAAATCCAATGGAACGGATTCTGCTAAGATCGATGACCTTGCGGCCAAGATCAATTTGTTACTTAAGGCGAACCAAAGGATGGTTCATTTTGCTGATGAGGCTGGCGAGCCACTCGCTGAGGAAATGGCTGAGGAAGGAGACAATGTTCAGGAAGAGGTAAGTTACGTTAGTGGCCATGGGTTTGTGAGGAACCGCGGTTTCAACCAAAACTACAGGAATCATCCCAATTTCTCCTACAGGAGTACGAATGTTGAGAACCCGCAGGACCAGGTTTATCCGCAGCAAACCGGCTCTCAAAATACAAAACCTCAAGATCAAGGTTTCCAGAAAACTTTTCCTCAAGGTTTCCAAGGGAAGTCGTTCCTTCCCTTTCAAGGTCAGAAACCGCAATACTCTAACTTTCAGGCTCCTGCGAGTTCTGGAAGTACTTCTCAGGATGAATTAAAGAGTATGATGCAAAAATTGATGGCAAATCAGCAGAAGTGTGCTACTGATATGAACACTAAAGTTGATGGTATGTACTCAGACCTTAATGGTCGGCTCGAAGCAGTTTGCAACCACGTAAAGAAACTCGACACATAAGTTGCTCAGACGGTAGAAGCAATTAAGAGACCACAGAGAGTGTTACCTGGTAAAACTGATGCAAACCCAAGGGAATTTGTGAATGCAATAGAGCTGAGAAGTGGGAGAACTTTACCTGGAGTCGTAAGGGCATAAGCTGAAAACTGCCCAGAAGGAGCACCTGCTCCAGATGAGGGAGCACCTACTCCATATGGGGGAGCACCTGCTCCCGAAACAGAGAAAAATGATGAGGAACCTGCTGAGCCAACTTCTAAGGTATTAAGACCAAATGAAATTATTGATAAGATTCGCTCTCATGTCTACAGGCCCCCTATCCCTTACCCCGTACCTCCAAGGAAGTCGCAGAAGGATTTGGAGGAAGCGAAATGTAAGGAGATGCTGCAAGATTTGACGGTTAAGCTGACATTGGCGGATGCGATTCAGATGATGCCATCCATGAAAAAGTATGTCAAGGGTCTGGTTACTGGACGGATTCCTTCAGAGCAAAGCGCCATGGTTGTAAGCAAGAATTGTAGCGCTGTGCTACAAAACAAAACCATTAAAAAGCAAGAGGACCCAGGTAAGTTCGTTCTTTCTGTTGAAATTGGTCACGTGCGATTCGCTTGTTCTTTGTGTGATCTAGGTTCCAACGTGAATCTAATGCCCTATTCAGTTGCAAGGAAACTCGGATACACAAAATTTAAACCAACACGAATTTTATTAGTGTTTGCTGACCGATCTATCAAGTTGCCTGTAGGAATTTTGGAAGATTTGCAGGTCAGGATTGGGAACATCTTCATTCCAGCGGATTTCATGGTGTTGGAACTGGATGATGAACCGAAGGATCCTCTGATTTTGGGACGCCCTTTCTTGCGCACAGCTGGTGCGATCATTGATGTGAAGAACGGAACGATTGGTCTCCAACTGGGAGACATTATTATGGAGTTTGAGATGGATCGGATGTTGAAGAAACCGACCATTGATGGGCAGACTTTTGCCATTGAGGATAATCTCGAAATCTCAGAGGGAGAGGTTGAAAAGATACTTGCTGATGATCCCTTGGATGTTGCATTGACAAAAGCTGAGAGCGAACATGGTTATTTGAGCGAAGATACCATTGGGTTCGCAAGGATGTTGGATTCTGGGCAGACGGAGAAATCGACAGACTTTTTGAGACTCAACATAGAAGGAGAAGACGGAGCACCTGCCTCTGCTCTTTGGAACCTTACTGATGATCCTTGGAGCGAGCTGAAAGCTCCAAAACTTGAGCTCAAAACCCTACCAGCCGGGCTAAGGTACGCGTTCCTAGGTCCTAACTCCACATACCCTGTTATAATAAATGCTGATCTTAACAATGTGGAATCCGCCTTACTTTTGAAACAACCATAATTTTTTTTTTTTTTTTAACCTCCGAAATAATATTCCCATAAATATTAAACCACACAATAATTCAACACAATAAAAAAGCGGAATAGATATAAATACAAACGAGATACTAGATCATCTCCTCTTCCTCGACCTGATTCCACGATCACATTTTCTCTTTACCTGCATCACATGGTTATAAGAGATGCGTGAGTATTATCATAAATACCCAGTGGTACGATCATCCCATCTACTTGGCTAGATGCACGGGTATAGGGAACAATCAAAACACCACACAACACAATTAAGCAAAAAGTCAACACGAAAAGTCAACGCAAAGTCAACTCCGAAAAGTCAACGTAAAGTCAACCACAAACCACGATACTTACGTTGATCTAAACACTAAAAACGCCCCAAACAAGCATCGATCGAACAACAAATCAACTCAATTCGCAATCAAACGCACCAAATAAACCCATCTACCTGCAAAGACCATGGTCACGCACTCACCTCGATTCGGAAGGTGATAACTCGTGACTTACTACTCCAAAACAGGATCGAAAACCTGTTCTGAAAACTAGACAGCAAGAGCTACAGAACGGTATGTAGATCGCCTACTGGGTCTCTCAGGTTCGACGGGGAAACAGCCTGCAAGTTCGACGATCGGAACTGAAACAAAAACGACCCATTGAACAAGAATACAAAGAATCCGATGAACGGATACTCCAAATTAGGATCGGAAAAAGGTTCTGGAAACTAGACAAATAGATCTTTCTAACCGTATATAAATAGATTTCTGGATCTTTATAGAACGATGGTAAATCAGCCGTAAGTTCGGTAATCGAAACTGGAAACAACAAATCCCTCGGAAATCCGTCGGAATTTATGACGGATTTCCGAGGGATTTTAATTTTTTTTTATTATATTTCTGCGAAAATTTAATAAAGATTTACAAAACGAAATCTAATAACTGATAAAAAAACAAAATCCGTCCTAAATTCCGACGGATTTCCGAGGGATTTTAATTTTTTTTAGTATATTTCTGCGGAAATTTAATAAAAGATTTACAAAACGAAATTCAATAAAAGATTCACAAAACGAAATTTAAATTGTTCTCATTTTATTATATTCTATTTTAATTTTTGAAAACATAAAATTTAAATCTTATTTCGCAAATAAATTCTCTTTACATTAGAGCCTTGAACATATTAAACATACAACGGTTATGGTACAAGGTCATGATACACTCCTAATTTTAAAAACATATGTTTCTGTATCCACTCCAAACTTACCATTTGTTAGAACCAGAAACTTTTCTTTCCCTTTTGTTTCTTTGATGGAGAATCTAAATATCCGTCGCAAAATTCCCTTTTGATTGCATCAACATCTACATTTAAGTTGGAGCTTTTTGGTCTTTGGGCAAATTCATAATCATAGTAGTGATCCTTATATTCATTTGAAGTACTTCCACCGTAAGTATCTGACTTTTCAATCAATTGAGATGGTTGTACGTCTTCGAGAACACGCTTTTGGTCAGGACATTCTGCCTACTTATCATATTTGGGACTCAAAACATTGGGAGGAGAGGATGAATCAGCTTCTCACGAGTATGTGGGTATTTCTTTAGTATATTCGTCGCACTGAGATTGAGTTTCCCACGAGAATTTTGGAATATGTTGGATGGTTGGCAAGCACTGGCTGTCCGGCACTATTGCTGATGAAGAATCTTCAATATGGATTGGTGAGCACGTATCAAATTCCCACGAGTAAGTGGGTATCTCTTGAGTGAATTCGTCGCATTGAGTTTCGGTTTCCCACGAGTATTTTGGAATTTCTAGGTGGTTTGCCACGATTTTTGATTTATAGTCTTCATTAGGAGAATTAGAAGACATTATTTGTGTTATTGATAGGTATAGAAGATATACACTTCATCATATGTATTTATAGTAGAAGTTATATGTTTAAACGTAAGTAAAACCATATCCACAAATAATGGAGATAGAACGAAACTTTGTAGTCCACAGAAGTTGTTTTGTCTTTGCATATTGTGTTGTCAAATCACGAGAATCGATCTGAGGCGTAGAAAATTTTCAGCCGTATCTGAACCATTAAAACGAGTTGTCACATCTGCCTAGTATTAACCCATTATCTGCATTAAGTATTTCCTACCTTTACAGAATCGATCTGAGCCTTTGAAAATTTTCAGTCATATCTGAACCATTAAAACGAATTGGCAATTCATCATTCAATGGCCGACATTGTCATTCACAGTGTCATTCATCATTCTGTGGCTGACAATTGCATTCACGGAATTGATTTCTTCATTGCCCACTGAGCTGTAATGTCGCATTAGTTTGTCTTCCACAATTGGATTTGTTAATGAAATTTAAAATATTGCAATTTTTGGTCTACCATGAAGTACATTATATTAGAGGAAACGCATAGATGTTAGAGTACAACATTCATAAACAAACATTTATTCATAAATTATTAATCTGAATCTCCTGATGAACCTTCACTAGGGATGGAGTCTGAATCGTCGTCAAATTCTTCATGTGTTTCCTCTTCGTCCGAATGAACTAGATCATCGCCGATATGTGTGACATCAATGACAAGGTCAATGTTATCCATCTCCTCAACATGTGACATTTGTATACTTCTCAATACTTGTAGAGCATTATGTTCTGGAACTCCATATATTTTTCCTCTCGGATTAATTGGAGTTACTGTGATCCAAGGATCTGTCCGTCGGAAATCCTTCAAAAACCTCTGACATAACACCCCACCAATCCCATCGGCCACCGCTAACGAAATGGTAACCACTCAAACTTTACCGACATCGAAATTTCGACGGAATTAGTTCCGTCGTTATGAGCTGACCACTAAAACTTTGTCGACATCGGAAAGTCGGAATTCCGCCGGAAAGTCGTCGAAAAATTACGACAGCTTATTTCCGATGGAATACCGACGGTTTCAGTGTCCGTCGGAAATCCGTCACAATAAACCGACGGATTCATTTTGCTCGGAAATCTGTCGGCATGCCGTCGGAAATTCCGTCGGACTAATGCTTGTTTTCTTGTAGTGAAATATCAAAATATATAGACTATATTTTTCTTAGTTATTTGGAAAATGTACCCGCCGAATTTAAACTTAAAACCATCTGATTTTTTTTGTTTTTTTTTGTACTCTATCGGCTGATCCGGTTGGCTCCGGTAGGAACGCACCGAAGTGTTACGGAGTAGACTTCTTCCCGAGGTGTTGGAATGCACCGAGTTTGGAGTGCTTTCCGACTAATGCCCAGGGATAGTCAGGCCGCCTGCATTTCTGACTACTAGGTTGATTTCCCAGCAAAACTGTTGGTAACAGCGAGTGGGGAAATCAAACCTACCACCATGTGATCTAAAGGCCACCATGTGCTTATGGTCACCACCACTCTCCAGTCTCCCCTCATTGTTCGTTTTATAACGGTAAAAAAAAAAAATTAGTTTGGTCTATTATAGAACGGAGAAATTCACAAATGAGTGAAAATATATAACTTTCATCCTAACATTCAGGACAAAAATCTCTCGGTATATAAAAAAAAAAGAACTCTAGTTCAAATCTTGTTTGGGATGGTTGTATTTATCACATGTTGATCTAGTGATCTGGATCGAGGGACACTACGACTCAAAGATTTTTAGAAATTCCTTGAAATAAAATAAAATAAATACACACGTAGTACGGAATTAACATTCTTTGCTATACAATATATTCTTTTTAATACTATAATTTTTTTATTATATTTTGTTTTTTGTTGATTAATTTTGAAGCAGAAGTAGCCCATTAAGATATGGGTTAATTTGCTTAATAACCAAAAAAAAATCATATCTAAATAAATAACTAAAATAGTCTCATATGGCTAAATAATAGTCACTAGATTTAGGGCATTTGGTTACTTATTTATATATGTTTTTTTTTTTTGTTATTAAGCCAATTAACCCTTAAGATATTATAGAAGCCCACTCTAAATAAAAATAACAAATTCCATTGAAAACCAAAACCCTATTGATGAGGAATCTGAAGAAAATCTGAAGGCCCGATTGGTCCATTCTGCTGATGAATTTGGTCGACGTTGCGACGCTTCAGAGTCGTTGGAGGGGTAATCGCGATTTGAAGTAGTGCAGATGAAGCAATCGAATGTGATGGAGCTCGAAAAGGATCTAGTGTGATTTCGAAAAGCAAGAACCACGTTTGAAGAAGATCACATGTGACATGTCTAGTCCATATTTGAGATAATTTTCATAAAATTTCTTCAAAAATAGATTCTCTTGTAATAACTCGTCTTATCACCTTATTAAAAGTGGCTAGAGTGTTTATTTAGAGTATGTAACCCTAAGTAGAGCATGTTATTTTATAGCAATACAACTTACAAACGCCAAAATAACCCTAAATTTGTCTAAATTACCAAAATTTAAAAGGACAATATTGTTAGGAAGTTGTTGTTGCACTTACTTTGGCATATATCTTTTTTACTTCAGGTAAATCTTCACTCATGTAGAATCTTGTGACTGATGATGAGTTTAGATAGAGTTCTCATGAGTACATTTTTGGATTCACTGCTGTGATGACAACAACTCTTTTGTTCCTGCTAGTTACAGAGAGGAAAGCTAAAAAATCAGAAGCAATGTTGTCTCACACAAAAAGCCTGACTTTGAAGTCTGCCGATAAAAGTAAATGATAAGTCAAAGAGACAACAATATTCTAATATTCAGTTACGGTTTTTGTAAGATTTCTTACTCTTATAGAAGAAGGCTTGCCATTACTTTCTGTGTTGAGTGAATGTCACGCAAATTAACTCTCAAGATGAAAACGATTTTTTTGATTACGTCTGCAAATTGTATGTTAAAATAACTTAGAAATTATATATGGTCGACTATATTTAATAAATGTTGAACATACAAGGTAGTTCCTCATTTGAATTTGCTACCTTAACAAAGTTTTATAATCCCGAATCCTGAACTTTGTCTTCCCAATCACCCTTGAATCGTCCAATAGATTAGTGACAATTGTGAGTTGGTTGAAATATATATTATATTTTTGTTCCGTTAACTTAAATTTGCCGTTACTCTTTCCAAGATCGAAGTTTTTGATATGAGTAACAGAACCTTCTTGTAAGATGTGTTTGAACTTTCAAGCTTTTGAGAGATTATCCTTACAAAACCATGTTTGAATTATGGACAAATAAACTCGGGCAATATAAATCAAAAGAGTAGGGAAATGAGTCCCACTTTTTCGTCCAAGAGGAGTATATCGACGCTCATCGATTGGTTGCCTCTCCGTGGATTGTGCGCCTTCCAGTACCGAGTCAACCCGACAATTATTTGTAGATTCACTGTGGCATCATCAAGTTCTTTCAAAGTTACATATAGTCGTTCGAAGTCTGCCATCACACTCCTACACTGTGAGACTAACAATACATCTATGAGAGCAAAGAGTTGATGGACAATTTCAAATACGAAAATAATCATTCTTCTTTAATTTTTTGTACCTTCTGGATTTGACCTCTAAACCTTCTTGATTGTTGTTCTCTGGTGTTAGTCTATTTTTATCACTACAAAAAAATATGTCATTAGTGACTCCAAAATTAGTCACAAAACGGTCATAAAAGACTACTTTGCGAACTGAATCAAACAATCGCCAATAATCGGTCGCAAAATACAAGTGTCACAAAATAGTCGCATATTACCGACTACACTGTGACTACATGAAGTAGTCGTAAAAATGCTACTACTTAAAGACTGAATAATGTAGTGGTAAATTAATGACTAAAGAGAAACTGAAAAGCTGTGGTCGTTCATTAGAGACTACTTTGTGACGACGGATTTGGTCATATATGTGTGATGCTTTAAAGACTAATACTGGAGTGGCTAATGAATGTTGTTGGTCGCAAATTGGTCTTTAAAGAGTCATCCATTACAACTAAATTGCCACTCTATTTTTAGTTTGGTCAATGATAAGAATTACAAATTAGTCACAAATTTGACTGAATGTATATACGATAATAAAATATATATATAAATTTATGTATTTGTATATAGATATAAATTGTATTGTTGTTTTCGAATTTGAAAATGAAAAGTTAAAGAAGAAGACCAAAATGCATTAAGATAGTAATCAAAATACAAAATTACAAAAGAAAGTACAAGTACGATACTTAAGTACTTTAACCTTACATAACTGAAACATAAGTAGAGTTCAAAAACAGTACAAAACAAAGTTTCAAAAGCATTAATTAAACAGTTAATGGTTGCTGGGGTTAGGTGGAAGGTGTGGTGATTGGTCAAGGAGGTTGTGCAGTGGCTAGAGCGGTGGTCGGTTCAGTGGTTGGATTGTTGTCTGGTTGTTCACTCATGAATGCTGCGATGCAGGGATGAGTGTTCTTCAAGAACATAATGAGCCTCTCCATTTCAACGATACGAGCTTGATCACATCGATGCTCCTCATCACGTCTAGATTGATCACATCGATGCTCCTCATCACGTCTAGCTTGATCACATCGATGCTCCTCATCACATCTAGCTTGATCGAGGCGAATCTCCTCTTCACGTCGAGCATTGCTCTCTTCCTGTGCAAGAATTTTAAGACAAGATGCTTCAAGTTGTTCATGGATATCAGAAAGCGAGTCCACAGGATAGCTTACATAGCTCTCTTTCTTTTTTCCTTTGCAGGCCATCTCAGTTAGTGCCACAAGTCCAAATGGGTTCCCCTTGGAATCAGTGTGAGTACACTAAAATAACGAAAAACCAGAGTGAGATAGTCCACAAAATATAGGCAGTGACATGAAACTAAATAGTTCATAATTGTGCAAAACAACCAAGTGCATCTATCCTATTGATTCAAAACCACAGACACAATGATTCAATACTCTAAAACGAGTATATATATATTTATCTCTATATCAGAATGAATAATTAAAGAATGATTCTTAACCAACAACATCATGATTGACAACAAGAAGCTCCCAAATGAACACAAAGACCTAATTGATACAGTTGCACTCCATAAGCATTGAATCACTCAAGCAACAAAAGAATTACTCAAGAGAACAAGTTGATGAAACCAAAACAGAAAAATGCAAAATTCAGATAACAATTGATAATCATATACATAAAGCAATACCAGAGAGAAAGATATGCAATCATATGGTTAGAAAGGAAAATACCTTGAGGAATATTGCATTGTTTTCATCGATGGTCAAGGTCCGTTGAGTAGAATGTTGAGAAGAATTCTCTGAAGGTTCTGGGCCATTAAGATCATCCTCAGGCATAGCTTCTTGTAAGTGCTTCTCATACGCCTCAAAAAACTTGTTGCGCTTTGTAATCAACAAAGGTTCCATCTTCCTTTGTATGTGTCTACATAAACACTTCTCCAAACGATACGGGACAACCATATTCCGCCCCTGTAATAATAGAAAAAATATTTTAGTGCAGATATGTAGTTTGTAAGTAGACATGAAGTATAGAAGAATTACCATTTGACGTCGAATTCTCAAGTAGGATTTCTTACCAGCTAAATGCTTTGCGATTCCTAGACCACCACGATCAGAGTTACGGCACTTTGAAGCAGTAGAACTCCTTGCAATTGACGCAGGAGTGTTCCAGTGCTGCCACATTAAAGCCCAAAGCGTAGGGGTGATCCAAATTGGTCTTTGACCATTGTTCTTAGCTTGACTAACTATTCCTCTCATCCGTTTTGTGGCAATCCTCATAAAATGCTTCTTCACAATCGGTGTAATCCCAATATCCCAGTTGTACCTCCGCTACAGAAGGAGTTTTTGTTATTAGTAGTGATATGTTTTAGGGTTTAAAGTTAAATATAAAAGAAGCATCACTCTAAATCATTACCGCAAAAGTTATGAAATAGCATTCTTGTATGTGAATCCGCGTACCCTTCCAGCTATAGTAAGGACCATCAAACGTACGCCGAAATATTCCAGAAATATCACTAGCCAATTCACCATCGTCCCGAGTAAACCTCGAACATTAATATTAACACATGGTTAAAAAAAAGCGTGTATTATGAAAAGAAAACAGAATGAGAACACAATATCGATGATGTATCAACACACAGATACAGTAAAGCCCAAAGACACGAATACAATGAGCTAAACAGATAGAATGATGCATTAGTAGACCATGATCAGAGAATCATATTACCAACATCATGCTTTATCTCTATATCTTTTGTTAGACTGATAAAATATCATGTTTTATCTCTAAACATATACAATGAACTAAACATCATGCTTTATCTCTATACATGGATAGAGATACCTAAACATATACAATGAAGCTTTGACATTTTGATTCATGATACAACTACACTAAAATTTGACACATATCTTAAGGCAACTGCAGCAGTTCATTGTATCATGGTCAGTTCATTAAACAACTACAGAGTATCGAAGTTACCATGTCGTCTCCACGTTAGGGATTGGATGCTCAGACAACTGAACCAGCGGTGCTCAGTCAGGAAGATGTATTTGGTCATCCAATAACTGTTCAAAGTCTTGTCCCTCTGGGTTGTGAGGATCAACCTCATCTTCTTCTTTGAAATCAAGTTCCTGGTCGGGAACATGACCATTGTAGTCTTCTTGCTCGGGAACGAGATCTGCTGGAAGCTGCGGTTCAACAACGTGCACATACGGAGGAGGTTGATGGTTTTGAATCGGAAGTAGGCGGTTATGTCAATGGTGGATACTGAGTCTGAAATCTTGCTTTAGAGACAGAAACTGTGTTCTGAGAGGAGGGGTTAGAAAAACGCGATGATGCTCCACGAATTGCGCTGTCCCCTTCGACTTCAAATAAACCACCTCTGACCGTGGGTGTGATATCTCCGCCTGAGGTTTGACTAGCTCGGCTGTTTGCTCCAACACCACCGCTTGACAATCTAGCAGCTCCGATGTTGGCTCCATGACCACCGACTGTCGATCTACCAGCTTTGACGTTATCTCCAGGACCACCGACATTAGATCTAACAGGTTTGTTGTTGGCTCCCCGACCAATGACAGCTCCGGCGTTGACAGCTTCGGCGTTGATAGCTTCGGCGTTGACTCTACCCCTAAAGGCGGTTGTAGATGAATAACCTTGGCGGTTGGCTCCACCACCAGCACCGGCTATGGATGTATCAGCACCGGGATCACCACTGTGACCTTTACCAGCAGATCTGCCGTATCCCCTACCACGAAGAAGAGTTCTCGAGCGAATGGTTTTAGATTTGTGAGTCATTTAAGAAAAAAAAAGATGATCGAAACAGAGAGGGTTTCGAGAAGAAGAAAGAGGAAGACAAGAAACGGATCTATTGAGAGAGATATTCAATAAATCGCGGTAGAGTAGAGAGAGTTGATGAAACTAGGTTTTTTAAGAAATTAAAGCGAGAAGCTGCAGCCAAAATATTTATTCTATCTCACAAAAGAGATTTTAGGGAAAAGAAATAACCGCACAATAGCCCGTCCAAATAATTTTTGTGAAAAGGCTAAAATTTTTGAAATCCAACATTTAGAGCCCAATGAATATAGTGGTTAAGTAGTAGCAAATATCAAGTGGTGGCAAAGTGGTCATAAATTTATAACTGTTATGTGACTGTCATATTAGTTACAACACGAAACCCTAAACCCCAAACATCCTGAACCAAAATTGTGAGGCATATGTATTTTCAAACAATTTTTCATCCATTTATGAAGTGTGTCTCTGATTATATAGAGTTATATTGTGGTTACAAACTCAAATTTTAAGTTAAAACATTTTAGCACAACATAACTGTATACATGATGTTGTCGAAATTTTTTTTCTTGATATGCATCACATCAAGATTGTATCATAGATTCAGATCGGTCCAGTACGGTAGCTTCCATAAAATGCTTTCTTTATACCAATTATGCCAATCTCCAGAGCCGACCGGTTTTGTCGATTTCCACCACAAACAGATGTTTTTGGTGGTTTGATATGCTATATACGCTAGTATATTTGTTCTCCAGTCGTTCACTACATCCTTTCTTTTCAAGAAATTGACTTTATTCTTTCGTAACAGATGCTCGTTTGGCAAAAATCTTCTATGACAGTCGAACCAGCATGTCTTCCTACCAATCTATAGTTGGAAAGCATTTGTATCACCCTCACAAACTGGACATGATAATCTTCCATGTGTCGTCCAACCTGAAAACCACTTATCGTCCACAACAAAACCGCTTTAAGATTGAAGTTTTGATTTAATGACACATCATATGCCTCAACTCCGTTATTCCATAACTCTTTTAGCTCTTCAATCAGTGGTTAGAAGAACACATCAAGACTGGCTCGTGGATGATTTGGTCCTGAATTCAAAACCGTCAGAAACAAATACTCACTCTTTATGCACATATGAGGGGGTAAGTTGTAGGGTGTCATGATCACAGGCCACAACGAATGGTTTTTAGACATACCAAAAGGATTAAACCCATCTGTACATAATCCTAGATAAACATTTCGTGTTTCCTCTGCAAAACTCGGATGCAGTTCATTAAAAATTTTTCACTCCGCCGCATCAGATGGATGACACATTACTCCGTCTTCTGACTCATGCTGAGCATGCCATCTCATCAATGATGCAGTCTCTGATTGGTACATCCATTTCAATCTATCAGTGATAGGTAAATACCACATACGACTGCACGGTATCTTTGTTCGTCCACGGCCATCCTGATACCTTGGTTTTCCACAAAACCTACAATGCTCCAACTTCTCATCTTCTTTCCAGAATAACATACAATTATCTATACATACATCAAATGTCAAATGTATGGTACGACAATCCTAGCTTTCGCATCAACGTTTTTGTCTCGTAGTATGAACCAGTGGCCTGATTAGGCTCCGGTAAATACTCTGTAAGCAATTCAGTCCATGAATCCATGCAACTTTTAGCCAAATTATGGTTTGCCTTGATGTTCATGCACCGAGCAGCTAATGATAACTTTGAATGACCATCATGACAACCATCATACAATTATGTATTTGCAGTATCTAACATGTCGTAAAACTGTTTTGCCTCATGGATAGGTTCTTCATGATCATTTCCAGTTTGATCACGTTCATGATGATAATCACTAAATGGTGTAGAACCATAAAATGCATCATTTACCATCCCAGTATAAACATTTCCGCCATCATAATTTATTTGTTGATTACCACTACCCAACTCAGCATTATCATAATGACCCAACTCAGCATTATCATAATGACTACTAGTTCTACCCCCAACTACATCATAATCTTCACCATGTTTAGAACATACATAATACCCGGGCAAAAATCTTCTACTATGTAAATGCTCTGAAACGGTATAAGCTATTTCTAGACTACCGCAGTTCTAACATTTAATACAAGGGCAGTAGAACCTACCTCCACTGCTTAGATCTAAGTCCTAGTTACTTGCAAATTTGATGAATTACTCGATCCCGTCCATAAATTCTCTTGATAGATTATTCGTACGCGGATCGATCCTGTTATACATTCTATCTCGAATTGAATGCAATATTTTTTTTTTGCGTTTTTCTGATTTTTTTTTTTTAGTGTGATAGGATGATTTGTGAAAAACAAGTGAGTGCTTGTTGCTTATATAAGTAAAAAACTTGTGACTCATTTGCGACTACCTAAAAACAGTCACATATTTGTGACTCTTTTGCCACTCATTTACGACTACTTTAAGAGGTTAGGTAGAAGTTAGATGCGGTTTGATACGCATAATAATACTCACATTTACCACGTTGTCATCTACTTTTCTAGGTGCCGACATAAGCTTTGTCACTGATTTGCGACTCTTACGAGACGGTATAAAATATCAAATCGGTCACAAATTTGAGACTGATTTGCGACTAACTTACTGACCACAAACTTCGTCACAAAATAGTCTCAAATATGGGACGCATTTGCAACTACCCTTAAACAGTCCAATATTGATCATAAATCAGTCGCAATTTGAAGACACTTGTACGACTGTTTGAGTTAGTCGTAAATGCGACTGTTTGGAATTGTTGTTAGTCGCAAATGAGTCACAAAACTGTCGTAAAAAAGTCGCAATATGTTGTGACTGAAAAAAGAGTCACAAATTAACTGTTTTCTTGTAGTGTATAGCCACGAAAGCATAGATTTGGAAATTGAAAGGTTACAATTTAGAAAAGTTGTGACGTCTGTAAAACAAAGTTGTTCAAGCGAGATCTCTAGGGCTTGTAACTGTATACATTGAACCTATCAATTATACGAACTCAAATATATTTAGAATGTTTTATTGGGCCCAATTAAACAACCATAAGCCCAAAGGTTTACGACACGTGTAATCACACTAACAAACATAACCCAACTTTTATATTATGCCCAAAGATTTAGGACATATGTCATCACACTAACAAACAGAGTCCAACTTTTATATTATATATAATAATTACCTTAGTTTTGTCACTAAACTGTAAATGCACAAAATCTTGCCATTGTTCTTTTGATATAAATTATAGACAAACATTGATGGCTTCATCAGGAGATACATTGTTGTGACAACGTTTAGCAATTCAGATAGAGTGGTCTCTTGAAACAATACAGATATAGTGAGTTAGACAACATTTAGCAATTTTCTCTTCAAACATTTGTTATTGCTTCTTGCCTCTCAGTTTTAGAAATATATATGAGAAGGCCAGAGATCACTCTAATTGTGTGCATCAAGAGAAAGAAAAGATCTTGTTAGCTTAGACCAAAATGTTGATCATTAGCCGTTACAATTTAATTCCACATTCTATGCTTCTAAATATCAACCTTATTAATAATAGGTTGCCTATTAAGTATACTTAAAACACTACAAATCAAAGTTTCACGAAAAGAGCTTACTGCAAATGGAGTATAAATGTGATGTAGACAATTGCATGATCCCACCTACAGTTCACGGATATTGCAATTCAGTTACAGAATTCAACATTCAAACTACAATTCACAAGCAAGCAATCAATTCAACAACCATAATTCAAGCAAATTCACAAACTAGATAACTAACTACCTACAAACGCACATTTCCTTTTCACATTGATATAATGTACAAAGAAAACAAAAACTCAATTCCAATTACAACAAGATACAACATACAAACTACAATTACCAATTCACAATCCAATTCAATTATATAATTCAACATACAAACTACAATTCACAAGCAAACAACCAATTCAACAACCATAATTCAAGCGAATTCATAAATTAGATAACTAACTACCTACAAACAAAGACATATTTCTATTTCAGCATATTGATCTGAAACTATACGAAAAACCAAGAAGCCAATTCTAATTACAGCAAGATACAACATACAAACTACAATTATGAATTCACAACCCAATTCACTTATACAATTCATCATATAAATTACAATTCACAATTCATAAGCAAGCAAACCAATTCAACAACCATAATTCAAACGAACTAGATAACTAACTACTTACAAACAAAAACACATTTCCATTTCAGCGCATTGATATGGAATTGTATAAAAAAAAACAAGAAGCCAATTCCAATTACAACAAGATACAACATACAAACTACAACTACGAATTCACAAACCCAATTCAGTTATACAATTCAACATACAAACTACAATTCACAATTCACAAGCAAGCAAACGAATTCACAAATTAGATAACTAACTACCCTCTATTCTTTAAAACATAGTAGTGTCATTTATATTTAACCGACATTAAGTTTACTAATTTAACATCAACTATTATAAATGACACTAAACATAATGGTTTATTTTTAATTTTGAGTCGTTTTTATAAATGATTTTAAATAAGTGATACAAAACACTAATTTTTTTAGTAGTGTAGAGAGCTAGGTTTAACAAACCTATGAAAGATTAAAGAAACGTAAGTTACATTTGATATTTTTTTCTTACAAAATTCTGATAATATTCATAAGTCAATGATACGAAAAATGAAAAATACCATAAGAATTAGCAAGGCAATGTAAGTAAGTTGATGTTATAAAAAAAAAGGATGACTTCTAAAAAGTCACAGAAGCTCATTTCTAAATACAAAAAAATCACAAACGTGTTTTGGTAGACTAAATTGTCACATGGACTAATTTTTGGACTATTTTATTCTCACATCTCATCTCCTTCTGTCATTTAACTCTCACATCACATCATATACCATCTCTCTCATCTTTTTCTCTCGCTTCCTTTTCACTCTTTTTTTTCTTTTTTTTCGCATCTCTCTCCTCTCTCCTCTTTCCCTCTATATTATTCTTCCTTTAAGTCTTTTTCGTATTTTTTTTTTCTGTAGAACCACGACACAAATATTTATATCAGATTTATGTAGTAGACAATGTGATACATACACATACATATACATATTTATTTACCTATTTACGTCTGTACACGTACACATATTATGTGTATAATATGTATGTATACATACATAATTTATGTACATGTACATATGTACATGAATTCCATATATATTTTTAATATGTTTTATATTTTTATATATATATGTACATATATTTTATATGTATGTATATGTACATATATTTATGAAAATATGTATATATGTATGTATACGTATACGTGCATGTACATATATATGTGTATACATGTATATATATGTATGTATAAGTACACGTATATATAAATGCGTACATGTATTTTTATGTGTAAGTACACGTACATGTTTGGATTTTTGTATGTATGTATACATGTATGTGGTCATGTACATATTTATACATGATTGTTTTCATGTATGTATGTACATATATAGTATTTTTTGTATATACATATCTATTTACCTATTTACGTCTGTACACGTACATATTATATGTGTACATTATACATATTTGTATTTTCTTGTACATGTATATTTATATAACTTATTTACGTGTACATGTATATCTATTAACCTATTTACGTGTGTAAACGTACATATATATTAGATTTGTACATGTATAACATGCATATTTATTGATGTTTATTATACAGAAATATATTTGACATGTACATGTATACATATAACATGTTATATCACTACAAGAAAACAGATCTATTTTCGACCGAATTTCCGACGGACAACAATCGGTCGGAAATTACCGAAGGAAATCCGACGGATTTACGATCGATTTTCGACCGATCCAAAATCGGTCGGAAATTTCCGACGGAAAAATTCTGTCGCAATACGGTTGCAAAATCGGTCGGAAATCCGTGAGAAAATAAATCGGTAGGAAATCCGTCGGAAAATTCGGTCGGAAAACGGTGGGAAATTTAGTCCGTCGGAAATCGGTAGGATAAAAATTGAAGCCATTTTCGACCGTTTTAAAATTTGAATTTTCGACCGAATTTCGGTGGAAAATCCGTTGGAAATTTCCCAGATTTCTTTTTAAAATAGATCACACATTCTTCACTCACGAAAATTGGAAGAACAAAACATAAAAATGGCTCCTTCAAACCCCCCTCAATATTTTCGAGCATGGATGGATAGACCTCCTCATGATCCAGAGACGGGTTTACTTACGGTTGAGTTTGTCGATGGAGTTCAACAATTTATGAATCTTGCATTAAACCAACCGCAAACCATTGAAGATCAAGGTAAAATGTCGTGCCCTTGTTCTAAATGTCGGAATTGTAAAAAGAAATTTGGGCGTTTTGTATTACAACACCTTTATAGAGACGGATTTATGCCGGGGTATAAGATATGGTATTTGCATGGTGAAGATGGTTCAATGGGGAATTATGCTAGTACTAGTGCGGATAGGATAGAGGAACCAACTGGAAGTAGATGAAAATGTAGGTATGGAAGAAATTGTTAACAAAGCCTATCGGGAGAATATACCATCGTTTTTTCAGGATGGATCCGAAGGACCAACTTTAGATGCCCAAAGGTACTTCGATATGGTAGATGCATCAACTGATCCGTTATATGCTGGTTGCAAAGAGGGTCTTTCATCTTTATACTCTGCATACAGAATGATGAGTATAAAGACCGATTGGAATTTGTCAGAGGATTGTATGGATGCGATAGTTGATTATGTGAAAGATATTCTGCCCGAAGATAATCTTCACCCGGGTTCATACTACGAGATACAAAAACTTGTATCCGGGCTTGGTTTGTCGTATGAAATGATAGATGTGTGCATCAACAACTGTATGATATATTGGAGACAGGATGGCGACCGCTTGAAATGTCAGTTTTGTCGCCAACCGCGGTTTCAAGACACAAGTGGTAGAGTTCGAGTACCGTTTAAGAGGATGTGGTATTTGCCGTTAGCCGAGCGGTTAAAGAGATTATATAAATCAGAGCGCACAGCCGGTCCTATGAGATGGCATGCAGAGCATACCTTTAATGGAGAAATTGCGCATCCCTCAGACGCAGGTGCATGGAAACATTTCCAATCATTGTATCCTAGTTTTGCAGAAGAGCCACGAAATGTATACCTTGGGTTATCTACGGATGGTTTCAATCATTTTGGGAAGCATGGGAGGAAATATTCATTGTGGCCAGTCATTGTCACACCTTACAATTTGCCTCCAACTTTGTGCATGAAGCGAGAGTTTCTATTCCTCACTATCCTTGTTCCCGGTCCAGACCATCCGAAGCGTTCGCTTGATGTCTTCTTGCAACCCTTGATTCATGAATTGCAAGAGTTATGGGACCATGGTGTTCGAACATATGATATTTCATGCCATCAGGACTTCACGATGAAAGCTGTGCTTATGTGGACCATAAGCGATTTCCCAGCATATGGAATGTTATCTGGATGGACAACTCACGGAAAGTTGTCATGCCCGTACTGTTAAGATAACACTAATGCATTCCAATTAAAGCATGGCAAAAAAGTGTGTTGGTTTTATTGTCATAGATGTTTTTTACCAGCTGATCATCCGTACCGGCGGAGCACCACGTTGTTTACAAAGAAAAAAAAGTGCTTCACGATCGTCCCCCCCCCCCCCCCCGAGTTAAATGGTGATTATATTATGACTCAGTTTCGTGATTTTGGTGTTATGACTACGGCTTACTGTGGTGGTAATGGGCATGATCATGTTGACGGTTATGGGCAACAACATAATTGGCATAAGAAGAGTATTTTTTGGGATTTACCATATTGGAAAGATCATCTCTTGCGGCATAATCTTGATGTCATGCACATTGAGAAGAACTTTTTCGATAACATCATCAACACAGTGCTCAATGTGCAGGGGAAAACAAAAGATAATTTGAAATCTAGATTGGATTTGCCCGGTATATGTTCTCAGAAGGAACTACATGTCATGGAGAATGGAAAAGCTCCTATCCCGGTCTTCAGGTTGGATGGTTTAGGAAAGAAAGAGTTCTTTGAGTGGATTACGCATCATGTTAAATTCCCAGATGGATATCCGTCTAATCTTCGTAATTATGTTGATATGGGGGAAGGAAAGTCTATTGGACTAAAGAGTCATGACTGTCATGTGATCATGCAACGCCTCCTTCCATTTGCCTTTGAAGACCTCCTACCAAAAAACGTCCATCGAGCAATTGCAGGTAACTTTTGGGTATTTAAATCAATTTACATTATCACACACATATATATATATATATATCTAGTGTATATAAAAAAATTATATTTGATCTATGCAGCGGTAGGTGCTTTTTTCCGAGATTTATGCACAAGATCCGTTACAGTGGACGGGATACGCAATTTGGAGGAGAAGATACCAATGATCCTCTGCAATCTAGAGAAGATATTTCCGCCGTCTTTCTTTGATGTTATGGAACATCTGCCGATTCATCTTCTTCGAGAAGTAGCTCTTGGTGGCCCTGTTCAATATCGGTGGATGTATCCGTTCGAGCGTTATATGTTCCATCTGAAGAAAAAAGTCAAAAATTTAAGCAAAGTAGAGGGTTCAATTGTTGCTCAAAGCATCAATCAGGAAACATCTAATTTTGCGGTAAACTACTTCCCTTCAAAAGTCCAATCAAAGAGTCGAAAACCAGGGCGTTACGATGATAGAGGAGAAAAACCCATTTATCCAGGTTATATCCCACATATGTTTGCACAAGTCGGCCGACTAAGTGGGAAAGCAAAATCAAGGAGGCTTTCATCTGAGGAGCAAAAACACTTGCATATGTACATTCTCACAAATTGCGAAGAAGTCATGCCATACGAGAGGTATTTTTAATTACAAAATAAATTCCTCGCAACTTTCTTTTTATGATAATAAAAAAATAATGATGATATGCTTTTTTCAGCATTTACATGGACCAATTACGCCAGGAAAATCCACTTTACACAGAAGATGAATTGAATGTGCTAAAAAGTTCTGAATTTGACCGGTGGTTACCATTCTACGTAAATGAAAAAATTCCCGACGAATACTTTATGTAAAATATTTAAATGCGCGTGTACTAATGGAAAACTGTTGTCTCCTGTAGATCTCGCATTGGAAATCTAATGGCCATCAATTTCCAACGTGGTTAGAGGAGCTGTCGTCCGGCCAACGTTAGTTGCTATGTCATATCCGATGTTCTGCACCCGCGGATACGCTTTTAAGATTCATAGGGAAATGAACACAAGGTCCACTTCTAATTCTGGAATTTCTTCACATTCCGGTGATCTTGTTTACTATGGTGTCTTGCATGAAATATTGGAGGTTCATTATCCCGGCTTACTCGATTTGAGGTGCGTTGTCTTCTACTGTGATTGGTATGATCCTTTTACCGGTGTTCGACAAGACGAGTTTGGTGTTACATCTGTACATTCGAGAAAGAGACTTCAAAAATACGATCCATTCATCCTTGCCTCACAAGCAAACCAAGTTTCATATATTCCATACCCTCGAGTACGAAACAAACAAGATCCATGGGTTACAGTGACATCAATTAACCCAAGAGGAAGGGTAGATGGGGTAGCAGATACCGAACCTTTGCAACAGAGCACCGCCGGATATATTGGCTCGATTGATCATTCGCTTGAGGTTGACCTCGTCGTCGATTTCACAACGGACGCAGAGGATGCTATATTTGAGGATTCAGAGGAAGAGATTGGGGAGTTTGACGAAGAGTCGGACTCAGCACCTTCAGATTATTTATCGGATTCAGACGGACTATAACTATATTTGTCTTTTTAAAAAAAATTTAATTTGTGTTTGTAATATATTTTAATTTAAAATTTCTAAGCTGAATTTTTATAATTCCGACCGAAAATTGTTATAATTGTTATAAAATTATTATAATTGTTAAAATTGTTATAATTGGTTACAAAATTGTTAGGATTGGTTAAAAAATTATAAGAATTGGTTAAAAAATTTGTTACTAAATTGTTATCATTCGTTAAAAAATTATAACAATTGGTTATACGTAAGTGAAAAAATTGGTTAAAAATTTGTGGATACTAAAATTGTAATAATATAATTGCGAAAATAAAATTGGTATAATAAAATTGGTATAATAAAATTTGGTAAAAAATAAAAAATTCCGACTGCTCTATCCGTCGGAAAACTTAAAATTCCGACCAATATATCCGTCGAAAATTGAAATTTCTGACCGATCTGTCCGTCGGAAATTTATACAATTTCCGACGGAATTCCCACGGAAAAAAATCCGTCGGAAAAAATAAATAAATATCTCAGATCTGTTTTCTTTCCTCTTTCTCTCCGCCGACTGTGTTTCTTCCCTCTCCCGAAAAAGAACTGCTGCATCTCCGGTGATTCGGTCGTCCGCCGCATCTCCAGCCACCGCCGGTCCTTCTCTCTCCTCCACGGCCGAACATCTTCTCTCTCCACCCACCGGTCCTGTTATCTCTCTTCTTCCTCCTCCACAGCAAACCAAGTTTCTTCCTCCTCCACCAACTGCCGGCGTGTCATCCTCCTCCACCAACCGCCGGCTCTTCCTCCTCCTCCACCCACCGCCGGTCCTTCTCTCTCCTCACCTCACCTCGTCGGAAAAAATGTATGTGGTTGGACTTACGATTTTTCAATTGTGACCATGGTAATTATGATTTGTGAATTGTGAATTGTGAATTGGGATTTATGAATTGTGAAATTTTGGAAATTTTATGAATTGTGAATTGTGAATTTTTGAATTATGATATATGAATTATGAATTGTGAATTGGGATTTATGAATTGTGAAATTTTGAAAATTTTATGAATTGTGAATTGTGAATTGGGATTTATGAATTGTGAATTTTTGGAAATTTTATGATTTGTGAATTGTGAATTGTGAATTGGGATTTATGAATTGTGAAATTTTGGAAATTTTATGAATTGTGAATTTTTGAATTATGATATATGAATTATGAATTGTGAATTGGGATTTATGAATTGTGAAATTTTGAAAATTTTATGAATTGTGAATTGTGAATTGTGAATTGGGATTTATGAATTGTGAATTTTTGGAAATTTTATGAATTGTGAATTGTGAATTGTGAATTGTGAATTGTGAATTGGGATTTATGAATTGTGAAATGCAAAATGTTTGGAGTGAAGTTTTTTTGGGTCAATTTGCAGGTCGATGAGAGATTTCCGTAGACTTGCGATGAGCGACAACACAAACCCCCCAGCCCCAAACCCCCCGAGCCTATCTCATATTCCGGACAGTCAAAGCTCCAACCAACAACAACTCACGATCGAAGAGTTGTTGACTCAACCGGGCCGAGAGAACATTCCTAAGCTCCACCCAATGTGTCGAGGCAACTCGACTTGGTAAGAAAATTTAAATTTTGTAGGGAATGTTAAAATTAATACTAACTTTGATTTTTTTACTAACACATTGTTTTCATATTTTTAGGTTCGGTAAGAAAAATAAGATCTCAAAATCATTTTTGAAGATGATACGTGCACTCCTCAAACATCCTTATAAGACGTGGAACGCAATGCCTCAAAGTGAGAAAGAGTTGTGCATCCGAACTTTTACGGTATGTATTTAATTAACAAAAAATTTTGTCTTGAAATGAATTTTATAGTTACTAATAATTTTTGTTATTAATAATGTAGCAAGATTATGATTGGCATCCTACTTTGACGGGACAAGTTAGGGATGCGTTCTACAAGATGGCCCAGGATAGTTACTCGGGACACATGAACGAGTGGAAGAAAAAATGGGAGAACAGGGGTGAGAAACCGCGTAACTTGAACGAGGATGTTTGGTTGGGATTGCAGGCGTATTGGGCTGATCCGGCAACGAAAAAGGTTGCAAAGATTAACTCGGAGAACCGTAAGAAGAATCCTCGAGGTACTCACAACTCTGGGGCTACGAGTTTCTTAGCGCGGGAGGACGAGATGGTAAGTGTATTTGAAATTTCTATAAATAGTTTTGATTATCTTTCACATTAAAAATATTTATGAAAACGTTTGTAGATTCAAGAATCTGGAGGTGTGGTTCCAGATTTAGTTGCTTTGATGAAACGGACACACACGAACAAAAAAACCGGGAAGATTGATTGCCCGAACATTGCTGAAATCGTCGATAAGGTGGAGAAGAGAAAGGAAGAGCGGCTTACGCAAATGACTCTCTCTCAAGGTTTGGATGGTTCTTCTTCTTCGAACCAGTGTGAGTTGTCTCGAGACGAAGTCAACGATATGGTCCTCCAGGTATTGTTACGTTTTAATTATATGTCGACTTTGTTTTTTTTTCTTAATTTTCCATATTGATGCATCTCATTTTCCGTAGGAAACCCCATTGCGCAAGGGTCGTCGTACTGGATTAGGTAATGTAGCAACTAGGTTCGGGCCTAGTTCTTCTTCCGCGACCAATCCCGTACTCTATGGCGAAGTAGCCGGTCTCAAAGAAGCACTTGAGAAGAAAGACGAAGAAGTTGAAGAATTGAAACTTGAGAACGCCGCAACAAAAGAGAGCCTTGAAGCAATGAAGGCTTTCATGAGGAGCAAATTTCCGGATTTTCATTTTTAGATTTTCACATCGGTTTTAGTTGTTTCTTGTAATTTACGTTTAAAATACTTCTGAATACTTTAAATTACATTTTCAATGTATTTTTATCTTTTTATTTAAATTATTTCGTAATTTAAATAATTAATAGATTAAATAATAAATAATTTAATTTTTTTACAAAAATAGCAAATCCGTAGGAAAACGGTCGAAAATTTCCGACGGATAAGACCGGTAGGAAATTTTCGACGGTATTGCCGGTGGGAAATTTCCGACGGATAAGACCGGTCAGAAATTTCCGACGGTATTGCCGGTCGGAATTTTTCGACAGTATTTGCAACGACATCTATCGGTCGGAAACACCTATTTCGGACGGATTTCCGACCATACTGTCCGTCGAAAACAGCTTAGTTTTCTTGTAGTGTATAGATGTTTATATATATACATGTATAATACATTTATTTGTAAAATAAAAAAAATATAATGAAAACATATATCAAATTGTTAAGAAAAAGAATTATAATAGAAACTGAAAATAAAAGTGTTTTTTATTATACTGTAATATATATATATATATATATATATATATATATATATATATATATATATATATATATATAAAATAAGAAAAAAAGATGTAGTAAAAAGTAAATAAACAAAAATGAAAAACAAAAAGGAAGAGAGAGATAGGGAAAAAGATGAAAGAGACCAACGAGAGAGAGGGAGGGGACAGAAGAAAGAGGTAATAAAGTGGATTATTTGTAACATATTTGCACACACTTCTGATTCTATGATATTGTTGTAGTATAAACTATTTTTCTATAAATTTTCTTGCACATTTCTCAAAATGTTTTTTAACAAACATAATAATGATTCGGGCTTTCGTAAAGCCCATGGACTTTTAAACTTCATAATAAAGATTTAGATTAAGTTTTGAACACCGGATCAGATATCGACTCGACATCGCAATTGGATGATTGGTCGGACATTGGTCGGACTAGGTTTTTAAATATTTATATTTTAATTATATACATATATATATATTAAAATTAATCAAATAGACCATGTACTAATTTTTCAAAAACAAAAATATTCTTAATTTTGTTTTGTATATAATCTCATCTCTTAACAAAAAAAAAAATTATAACAAAATAATATATTAGACCATTTAAAATATAATAATAAAGATTAAATATGATTTATCATGTAGTGTTTATCATTACAACATGTACATAACACGGTTTCAATATATTTTGTATATAAATAATTAGCAATTATAAATTATAGTTTAAATTTTTTGCTAAAAACTCAAAATTTTGACTCAAATTTTGTGAACCGAGTTTTGGCATTGACCCGGATCATCGGTTTTTGGCTGATTACCGGTTGAACCGGTCGGGCCGGACAGGACGTGAAAACATTGATTATAGGGGAATTTGCAAGTATAATCAAGAAAGAAAAACATAATCTAATAACTAACCAAAACCTCGGTATGTGACAAAATTATAGACATAATTTAGAGATTTTGGTTAGAAATTATGTTTAAATTTTTTCTTTGGTTAGTAACCAAATTAACCCACTACAAAAAAAAAGAGTGGATTGTATCACTTAAATCATATCACAAAACTGAGTGATACTATTTTAAATTACTTATTTATAAATGAGACAAATACACATGATTTAGTATCAATTATAATAATTGATGTTGTTTATAAACAATTTCACATCACTTTAATAAAATTGATACAATTTATATTAGTTTGTATCACTTTAACAAAATTGATACTAGAAAATTGAATTAACATCAACTAGATAATCGATGCTTTTAATAGTTTTTGTTAACATTATTTATACAAATGATAACAAAATATTGTATCAATTAAAAATGATGCTAGTATTTTTCTTACTATACTACATCAGTTAAGTACTATCACAAAAAGAAATAATGTTATTTGAATATATAAATCTAAATCTCTAAAATATATCTTTTCTTAACCGTAATAAATTTATATTTACTAGTATTTAATTATTCCTATATTTTGAACTAAATCAAATCAATGTGGGACCTCCAAATATATTTGTTAGCTTAAGGAAAATTCATATACGAAAATTATGGCTTTAGATTGTTTTCTAGAAGCAATTAAGTCCTAATTTCCTATAAAGATTAACCCACCCCCTTGCGTATATGTGAAACCGTTTCTTTTTCCTAAGACAAATGAGTTTTTCTCTTTTATTTCTCTCTCCTTGTTCAAGGTTGCTACTCCATAACTTTTTTTATTTTTGCTAAAATACTCCATGATCTTACATCGTTTGATAACAATTTTTTTTGTTTTTTATAAGGGTATCATTCTCATATGTACAAAAAGCAGCAAATGAGGTAAACTAATAATACTATTGGAAATATGATTTTTTTATTTTTTTTTATGTTAGATGAAAATAAGATATAATTTTGATTATTCAATACAATTATGACAGGTGAAGCAAATAGATTTTTTTATAGCCGACGAGAATGAGTTATCAATTTCTACAAAAAAACTGACTTTCAAATGGAAAAAGTGGGATTGAAGATGACAAAAAAGATTAAGCAAGGGAACAAGAAGATTCTACTTTAACAAAAAGAGACGATTGTGAAACAAAAAGAATATTAAAAACAATGTTTTATTAGCTATTTATTATTCTTAATATCCATTTAACTTTTTATTGTTATTGTAATTTAATTTTTTTATGTTAATATTTAATATTTTTTAATGATTTTAATATTTTTTTTATCATTTTACAAACAACATGTGAAAAAATCACCAATGATATATCAAGTGATGCAATTGATAACACAGGTTTTAATCCAAAATAACACTATAAGTGCACAGCAATCGAGGTGGTAATTATGGGATCGAATCCACAAGGACCAAGTGTTACACTACGAAAGTATGAGAATGAAATTAAGCTAAGACAAGTAAATGTGATTGTAATTGCAATAATGTAAATGAGAAATTAAATATAACGATGTAAAACTTGTGGATTAAAAACGTCAGGCTTTAGGGACATTCGCAGGAAATCAGAAATCATGAATCAGACAATTATTCAGGGAACAATTCAGCGCAATCTCGAACTCAAACATGAATATATAACTAATCTACTGTCGTGGTATCAGAGACTTTATCTAGTAACCTAGAATTCTAAACTGTCATTTGAACCTAGAATTCTAGACAAGCATTAACGTGCTGGTTTGATATGTTCACAAATTGCCTTAACATCAGCTTTCGTTGGCTAAGGACAATTTGCTCATCTACGTTCTTTCAGACATTTAATCGAACACTTTTGGTGCATTAAACATCCTAACATCAGGAACTAGGTGATCAGTCTAATTCAAGCAGTAAGAACAACGATAGATGAAGACAATTACAAATCCCTATCTATATCTAATTCATCGATTCATGAAATCCCTTGAAACCCTAAAACCTAACTAGAGATCTACTCAGACATAATCAAAGAGAAACAATAAAGAGATGAAAAGAATTGCATAATTGGATTAAAGAAATAAAAACTGGGTTCAGAAATCTTCTCTAGAGATGCAGAATTAGAGATTTTTCTCCCAAAGCTTACAAAATCCAAATGCTAAAGTCTGAAGATAGAAAATAAAGCGTGTCCTTAAAAAACTCACTAAACATCGAATATATATTTGTCTAAAACACGTTTTAGGTCGAAACTGAGCAAAATTAGGAAATCTGATTTTTTTTTCTCTTTTGGGCTGGTTTAGTATCAGGATCGACCGATCCACATGTGGAACGATCGATCCGGTCGTCAGAAACGCAGCTTTCGGTCAATCCTGGACTGGCCTGACGTTTTGCGTAAATTCTGATCGGTCGATCCTGAGGTTAATTTCAGCATTTTTGTTCATTTTCTTCCTTTCTTTGTTCCATCTTTCCTTAGACTCGTTCCAAACGTATTTCAACCTGCAAAGACTCTAAAAACAAAGAAAATACTCGATAAAACACTAAAAACACGGGTTAGAATGCGTTAAAAACGCAACACATCAGCAATACAAAAGGTTAATGACTTAATGCAATAAAAACATAAATATTAATTAGAAACATTTACGTAAAAGGCTAATAGTTTTGCATCACTTATTTATAACTGATGTAATTATAAAATCAACTAAATAAATAATATGATATTTCAGTATCAATTGTTATAACTGAAACAAATATTTGACATCATTTATACAAAATGATGTAAGTTTTAACATCATTTTTAATAAGCGACACATATTAACATCAATTATAATAAATGATGAAAATTTTGCGTCGGTCTTTTTTATTGATACAAAATATTAGAGTCACTCAAGGAAATGATATAATTTTAGTTGTGTCAATAAAAAAATAATGTAAACTAATAAAATAAATGACAAAATACACTCTTTTTCTTGTAGTGACCCTATTATATTACTTGAACATATAATCAATAATAAAATTTCTTAGTTACGTTTAATGTATTTGTAATTTTTTTTTTTTTTTTTGAAGTTACATTCTTTTTAGTTACTCACAGAGAAAACCAGAAGCACTGCATCGATAGATACCATTTTCAGCTAAACTTAAACATCAAAAGACTTCACTGATGGTAAATTCTGTCGTCGAGGAAGTACTAAACATAGATGCATGTAGCTAGTTATAAAATTAGCCTGGCATCAAAGATGAAATCAGAATATATACATAGATGCATGTACTTATAAAATTCTGTCATTAAATCATAAAAAAAAAAAAAACTATTGACCAAAATTTTTTTTCCATAAAAACCGGATATTGTCTTTTTTTTTTCTTAACGAGGCTAAAACAACCATAGCAAAGTAAAATGATGGAATCGATTAAGGCAAAGACCATCACAGGTTGATGCACTTTCCCAACCTTTTTTGGAGCTCCTTTGTCTCGTTTTCCGTCTTTTCGAGATTTTCTCTCAGCCTAGTAAACTCATTCGTGGTATATTTTTGGACTAGGTTTACTTTTATTTCGACTCTAAGTCTTGGAACTTGCTCTTTAGCTAGTTGCTGCTCCAACGTCTTTGCTGTTTCTCTCAGCTCAATCTCCTTTCTCTGGTCATGGAGCTTACAAGCCTCTTCCTGAGAAGCAATAAAATCATAATAACTAATGCACCAAAAATATTAATTAAAGACTTAAATCAAAGAGGAAAGCCATATATAATATCACCTGTACCTCATCGAATACCTCATATGTATATGGTTTTCCATTGTTTTGCTTTACAACCAAGTCAACAAAGGCAAAAAGCTTCTCAACTTGCTCACCTTTCTTCACCTTATCATTGGTCTTGTTATCAAACAATACCAATCGATTATCACATTGCGCAATAATTTCCTACAACCATACAATTCAATTCAAATCAGATTTGATAGGACTCATTATGTCTCAAGTTTTCAAAACAAGTAGTGTAAAACAAAACACTAACCTTGAGGAATTCTGGAAACCCCTCAGTCTACTAATCCTCCAAAGTCTCTACGTTCTCTTCCAACTCATCACCACACGTAAAAACAGTTTAACATTCGGTTAGCGATTTTACTGCCAAAAAGGGTTTGCAAGTGAGAAAACACAAGCTTCTCATCTTCTGTAAGACGAGACCTCACTGAGAACACCAACAAGACTGCATGGATTCCATCTTCGGCTACGTTATGCACCTCACGATTTCTTTATCGATAGAATCTGATGATGATGTTGAAAAATCAAACAGACCTATAAAATTCACCAAATTGACATACATCTTAACAATTAAATTGTGTAGTCAATCTAACTTTGCTAAATTGTATTAGGCTAAATTAAGCAACACGCAAACTTCATCAATGACCTGCATATAACTACATAGTACCATAACACATCTATAATTGGACAAAGTAAAAGGAATCAATTCATGCTCCAAAGAGTACAATTCGGAAGCGCTCACCAGGAGTATCAATCATATTGATGATATGACCATCATCTTGCAGAACTTTGTGACTGGCATGTGCGGGTGACTCTTAGTTGATTTGCTCCGGACCTAAACACGTTTTTTTCAAATCATCATCCACGAGATCGATGTCCATCTTCAAACAACAAAAAGATTGGCCAAAAGTTGGAATCTTTGACATAGGAAAATTAACCAAAAGAATCAAAAACTTCAGACTCTGATTTGGTCGTCATTTGTTTTAGCAAAACAAATTTAACTTTAGATTGGTAAACTGGATTGGACAGCCCTAATCATGACTCTATTTTGTCTTGCAGGTTTGTGCAAGAAACATGAAACCTTTGTTTTGGTGGAAGGTGGATTGTTGTATAGATTTGGGTGGAGGGATTTGAAAGCCTTGGGTTCCCAGACCTAAGAGTTTCCAACAAAGTCCTAACGCCTAGAGTATTGGAATGTCTCAAACCACTCTGTGTCTCTCAAGTTAGCACATGTTTATATACTTGGAGTTAAATTGGTCAAGTCAATTAGATTATTACTACTCTTATAGTTTCCACATTAGTGGCACTTCGCATCTTTGAGTATGATGTGTAGTACTTTTTTGTTGTTTTAATTATTTTTAATAAATTCTCATGTCATGATTGTTTTCTATACATTTAGCCATTTACAATAGAAGTTTATTAAAAAATTCGGTTTTTTAAGTTTGAATCAAGTATTTACAACGTTTTGCTGCCATATATTATTTTTTCCATGCGGATAGAAAAGCTAAGTTCTACTAAAATCAGTTCTAATTTTTTTCTGTAAATTAGGTAGGAAGTCTCAACATTTTTTCTGCAAAAGAAGAACTGGTAGAGCCGTAAATTTGTTGTTTCAAATGATGCTAAAATTGATCTTTGGCTTAAGAATACTAAACATGAGTTTCTGAATGTTCACTAAGGTATGACTGCAAAGACTCTTGCTTCAATTTCTAAATATGCATTCATGTGTTCTAGATAGTAAGTAATATTGTACGTGTCATGATAAATATGAAAAAGACGAAATTAACAAAGGGGAAAAACATATACATGTGTGTTTTGTTGTTACTCCATTGTTTGTGAAACAATCTGACCCGTTTTTTTTTTTTAATTCGGATTATTATTCCCATCAATAATAATCTTCAATCTCAGCAATTCAACACATCAAACACGATCACATATTTTCTTTACCTGCATCACATGGTTAAAAGAGATGTGTGAGTATTATCATAAATACTCAGTGAGACGGTCATCCTATCTACCGGCTATACACACATGCATAAAAGAATACCATAACACCAAGCGATCAAGAAACAATGCACAACAAATAAATCAACACGACATTCATGTGTCAGCCTCTTTTGTCGATCGACACACCTCCTGGTATCGACCAACACAACATCTCTTGTGTCGATCGACACCAAGCATGCATGACGCAGTGTTGAGGAACACGAGCCTATCCTGTCATGGCTCGTTCTAGGACGTGACGTATCGATCTCCTGCACAAAAAACGTCAACACAGACACAAAACACATCCAAAACACACAATTAATCATCATCACATCAATCCAAACCTCAATCAAACGCATCATGACATTCCAATTACCCAGATAAGCCATAGTCACGCACTCACCTAGATTTCAGAAAGGAAAAAGGGATAAGGACACGAAAAACACATGTAAACAGAGATTTCTAACTCCCAAACTTGCATTTTCTTCTTCCTCCACGAAGAACACGGACCAAAACTCAATTCTAGAGTCTCACAATTACAATCAAAAGTTTTTAGGATCAAGAACACAAAGAAAATCAACAATGATCCCTTCACTTCTCTCAATCATTCTAAAAACTATGTTTTTCTCTCTTTTCCTCTGAAAAAACGCGACACAACACACATCTCTTCTTTTCTACTGAAGCCCTAGGGTTTTCCAACCCGAACCGCGAACCGAACGTTTCAAAACCGAATCTGTTGGTTCAATAAAATGCTGGTGTCGATCGACATCTTCGACCAAAATCGCGAATTTCCAATGTCAGTACACTAGTGTCGATCGACACCCCTCCCAAAATTCTAATTTTTAGTTCACGGGCGTTACAGTTCGGAATGCAGTTTGTTTACTTGTCCCACTATATCATCCGAATAAAATGTCTCAAATGTCATGTTAACCACTTACCCCAAATGAATGTTTGATTACAATGAATTGTATACTGGTTTTGACAAAGTTAATGTTTATTTTTGATAAAATGATACACTTGAGGTTCAACTGTTATAAGCATATATATGGTGCAAAACCTATTTGACTGTTTTACAGCACACCAATTTCATAACTTTCTTATCTTAAAGCAAAAACATTATTTATAAGAAATCTAATGACAATTCTCTGAAGATTGAAGAATAAAACAAAATGTTAACGACAATAAAAATATACAATTTTTCAAATAAAAATATAACAAAATAAAAAAAAACTAATAAAAATACAATTTTAGAACAAATTACAAAAACAATTAGTTATGGAAAAAACGCGTCACCTAGTATGTTTAACACTTTGGTGATAAAATTTTCCAAAGTGTATTTATAATAACCATAAAATAGTTAGTTGGAAAAGACGCAACATTAAAATGCAAAAAACCAAGTTTAAAAAAAAACACAGTCTTTAAATGTATTTTCCATAAAATTTTCAAGATTACTACTATTATTAAGGAAAAATTGCCAAAAATACCATTTATTTGGCAAAATATTTAAAAAATGTCATTTCTTCTAAAACCCTTAAAAAATACCACAAATCACTGTTTATGATTTGATAACTCACTCTTTCTTTCTCTCTCTCTATCTCGAAACTCTCTTTTTCTCACTCACTCTCTCTCTCTCTCTCTTTTCTTGATGATGAAGAAGGTAATGGAGAAAAACGGAAACAATGGTGGTTGGTGAGACGGAGATGGTGGTGGTCAAAGATAAATTCAATCAAGGTGCATATAAGAATGTATAAAGAACTTCTCTTCTTTATTAAATTAGAAACTTCTCAAAACTAAATCTCTCTTCTCTTAGTCGTATGAGACATCTCCCCATAGACCCTTTATATACACTTCTCCATATTTCCTAATTACAATTGGATTTTCCTTTTTGTTCCTATCTCTAAACAAGCTCCTCCTTATCTAAAGATATTTCCTTTTATTGTTTGGAATTATCCAACATTCTCCCCCTTAATTTCAACATGAATCTTGGGTGTGTCGATTTCTTGAACTCCAACCATGCTCCTCATTTCTCTGAACTTGATTCTTCCCAATGGTTTAGTAATTATATCCGCCTTTTGTTTTATGCCCGGAACATGTTCGACTTTAACTTGTTCATTCTCCACGCATTCACGAATGAAGTGATACTTCTTGAGAATGTGTTTACTCTTTCCATGAAACACTGGATTCTTGGTAAGAGCAATGGCCGATTTGTTGTCTATCTTTAGTGTGACCTTCTCGCCTTCTTTACCTAGGACCTCCCTCAACAATTCTTTGAGCCATATTGCTTGTTTTGCAGCTTCAGTTGCAGCCATAAACTCCGCTTCGCATAAAGATAATGGGTTGCTTTTGTGAAGTCCACATGATTGGTGATGAACCATAATAGAAGATGTGTCCCGAGGTGCTTTTTTCATCATCAAGATCGATGTTATGACTGTTGTCACTGTATCCAACCACCCTTCTTGACCCATCTCTCTTGAAGAACAATCCATACTTAGTAGTTCCCTTTACATACCTAAGAATGTGCTTAAGTGCTTGACCATGAGAGGCTTTGGGACTCTGCATATACTGGCTCAAGACTCTAACGCAGTATGAGAAGTCTGGACGTGTATGGAGCAGGTACCTTAAGCATCCGATTGTTCTCCTATAGGCAGTAGCATCGATTTCTTGCTCGTCTTCAGCCTTTGAAATCTTCAGATTTGACTCCATTGGCACATGAGTCAAATTACACGTCTCCATCTTGTTATCTGTAGGAATCCCTTGAGCATAACCTTTTTGCTTTATTCTGATCCCGTCAGTTCCTTGTATCACCTCTATTCCCAGGTAATAAGATAGTCTTCCAAGATCAGACATCTCGAATCTTCTTGACATACCTTCCTTGAACTGTTTGATAGCATGAATGGATGTACTTGTAACAAACAAGTCATCGACATATATTGCTATGATCAAGAGATGTTTCTTGATCTTCTTTTGATAAACCGATGACTCCTTCGTGCACTTGATAAACCTATCTCCTTTAGGGTGCTGTCAAGTTTCTGGTTCCAAACTCTAGGAGCTTGACATAGGCCGTACAGTGCTTTGCTTAACTTGTAGACTCGATCTTCTTGCCCTTTCTTCTCAAATCCATCAGGCTGGGTTACATACACCTCTTCATTCAAGTCGCCATTTAGAAAAGATGTCTTAACATCAAGATGATGTATTTCCCAACCGTTGCTTGCTGCGAAAGATATGAGAAGCCGTATGGTCTCTATTCGAGCTACCGGTGCAAATACTTCTTCAAATTCTATGCCTTATTGTTGTACATAGCCTTTGGCCAGAATTCTTGCCTTATACTTGATCACAATTCCATCGGCTTTTCTTTTGATCCACTTCAGCCCTATAGGCTTAACCCCAACCGGTTTTTCAACAAGCTCCCACGTTTTGTTCTTTATGATAGACTCTACTTAGCAATCATTACATCAACCCATTCTTTCATGGTTACTGCTTCTGCATACTTTTCTAGTTCACCATCCACAGTAAACAATAACTTTCCTCCTTTGTATGCAACAAGTAACATGTAATCGTCAAAATGTCTTGGTTTTTCAATGACACAGCCAGCTAGCGTTACAACTTGCTGAATGCTTTCATGAGGCGAATCCTGACCCTCGGTTTCCTCTTCCTCTTCCTGATCTGACGTTACCTCCTCGTGGCTGTCATTCTCTGTTTCTTCGTCATGATCATCGAGATTATGATGATCATGATCAGCTTCAACGAGTTCTTCTTCTTCTGTTCGATGATTTTGTGAGACACCAAACGTTCCCAGTTCTTTGCTTTTCTCTTCCAAGTTTGATGCCCAATCCCATCCTTTCTTCTCATCAAAGACAACGTCCCTACTAACGATTATCTTGCTTGTACTTGGGTCATAGAGTCTGTAGGCCTTGGAACCCGGCTCAGTTCCTAGATTGATCACAACCTTTGATCGATCATCAAGCTTTCTTAGACCCGGTCCATTGATTTTAGTGTACACAACATAACCAAAAACCCTTAAGTGTTCGATATTAGGTTTCTTGGTAGTGAAGCTTTCATATGGAGTTTGACCGTTTAAGGCTTTTGTGGGTACTCGATTGATGATGTAGGTTGCATGACGCACCGCCTCTCCCCACATGTGATTCAGCATCTTCATCCCTTTACTAAGCTTCTTGCCATCTCCATCACTGTCCGGTTTCTTCTTTCCACTACACCATTTTGTTGTGGTGTATATGGAGCTGTTAGATGCCTATTGACTCCATTATCTTCACAAAATCGGTTAAACTCAGTTGATGTGAATTCTCCTCCTCTATCAGTACGAAAGGTCTTGATAGTTGCCTTGGTTTGATTCTCAACATATGCCTTGAACATCTTAAACCGCTAAAATGCTTCACTCTTCTCCTTAAGTAGCATTGTCCACATGTATCTTGAGAAATCATCAACTAAGACAAAAACATACCGGTTATGAGATGGTGTTGGAGGCGTGATCGATCCACACAAGTCTCCATGAACCAGCTCCAACGATCGTAAAGCACGAAACCTCGATTGGCTCAGGAATGAACTTATTGATTGCATCCCGATTTGACAAATTCTGCACACATCTTTGTCTTGAATGGTTCGCGGCATTTCTATCACCATCTCTTTGTACACCATGTTCTTTATCACGCCAAAGCTTACATGCCAAGACCATGTAGGATCCTCGCTTACTATTTGAAGACACTTGGGATAGTATACTCCATCGGTGTCTTGTATAGATGATTTGCCGACCTTGTGACCTCCACAAGTAGTCTTCCTTGAGGATCCTTTAACACCAAGGTACTACCCTTCATATTCACTTCACATCCATGCTCAGTTACTTGCCCAAGTCTAATTATATTGTGCTTCAGATTGGGTATATAGTAGATGTCTTTGAGCACTCAATCTTCTTTCTCTTGACTTGTTTACAAAGGTAATCGACCCTTTTCCTACTATATCCACTTGTGAACCATCTCCAAACATCACCTTTCCCTTGACGTTTTCATCTAGGTTTGAGAAGAAATTTCTGTTTCCAGTCATATGATTACTGACACCGTTGTCTAAGTACCACACGCTATCATCTCTTTCGTTGACATCGAGTTTCTTTGGAAACAATTTATCTTCATTCAAGAACACCACCTCGTGCATATATAGTGCATCCGCTTCTTGCGTCTCTGCGATATTTACTTTTTGGTTTCGTTGTGGTCTCATAGGGCAAGTGTTCACATAATGACCAAACTTATCACATCTCCAACATTGAATATTGGAGAGATCCTTTTTAGATTGGTCATAGTTGTCAGTGGCTTCTTTCTCATGGTATTGACTGTTTGACTTGCCTCGTCCCCTGCTTCTATTACCGCCTCTGCCTCTGTAACTTTCGCCCCCTCTGCTCTAGCCACCGGAGTTACTCTCTCTATTCCCGCCGGACCTTCCTTCTTGGCTGCTACCAGATCCTCCTCGATTTGGTTTGTTGCTCGCATACATGAGCTTCCCTTGCTCTTGCTCCTTTGTTTGATCCATGACTCGTTCCTCATAAGCTTTCAATCTCCCAACTATATCTTCAAAACCCGTTGAGTTTAGATCCAAGACTTGTTCAAGAGATGCCACAATATGGATGTATTTGCTTCTAGGGAGTCCAGTCAAGAACTTTTTCACGATCTTTGGTTCTTCTATGATCGTTCCTAGAGAGGCTGACTTCGACATCAGGCCTGATATCTTCCCGGCAAAGTTATCTACGATATCGTTATCATCCATCTTTAGCTTGTCGAATTCAGCCATCAAAGTTTGGAGTCTTGCTTCTCTCACACGATCAGCCCCTAGATGTCTTGCTTTGATCGCATCCTACACCTTTTTTTATGTATCCTGCTCTCCAACTTGCAGAATTAGGGCTTCCAGTATCGATTGAAACAGAAGAGCGACGTCGTTCTTGTTCTGATCTGTTGAGCCCGGTTCGATTGTTTCCCACAATTGGTACACACGTAATATCACTTTCATCCTCATCGACCAAACTGTGTAGTTTGTCAATGTTAGCATGGGACATTGAAGATCCTTCTTGATCGGTGGAGCATCAGTGCCTTTAGCTCGCGCTGGCTCGTCATTCGGATTGACCATGTTTCAGCCGCAACCCTAGCTTGTTTTTCTAGGTCGGTGGTGTCTTCCTCGGATCGTTGTCTCCTTCTTGAGTCAACGGTTCCCTGAAACTCTGATACCAATTAAAGTTAATCAAGGTGCATATAATAATGTATAAAGAACTTTGCTTCTTTATTAGATTTAGAAACTTCTCAAAACTAAATCTCTCTTCTCTTAGTCGTATGAGACATCTCTCCATAGACCCTTAATATATAGGCTTCTTCCTATTTCCTAATTACAATTGGATTTTCCTTTTTGTTGCTATCTCTAAACAAGTTCCTCCTTACTAAAGATATTTCCTTTTATTGTTTGGAATTATCTAACAAAAAACAGTGACGGTGGCGGCGGTTGTGGACAAAAACAAAGATAAAGGCAGAACCGAGTAGATAGAAATAGAGACGGCGACTGTGAACAAAACCAATGATGGAGGGGGTGGACAAAATAGAGACGGATACGGTGGTGGATAAAAATGAAGACGACCAGTGTTGACGAAGACAGTGGTAGACGACGAAGACAGTGACTGAGAATATAGACGGTGGCAGTGGACTAAAAACGACAATATCGGACGAAAATGTATTATGACAAAAGAGAGATAAAGAAAGAAAGTTTATGGGTTGAAGAAAAAATAATATTTTTTGAATATATTTTTAGACAAATGACATTTTTGACAAAAATCCTTATTATTATTAATATACAAACGCAGCGTTCACAGCAGCCGCGTTGAGATTCCATCTCGTGTCGTTGGTCAATTGGGACATCGACATTGATTATCCTTTTGTTCACCGACCAGCTTCCACGAAGCAAACTCGGCTTCCACTTTCAACTTTTATTTTTATTTTTATTTTTAGTTCGTTTCGTTTCGTTTATCAAATTTCTTTTTTGGATTTTAAACTAAAAAACGTTTGCTAAAAGGAATTGATATTTTTGTTTGGATTTTTCTTGGGTCAAAGGTTTGCTAATAAAACTTATAGGAAATAAATCCCAAATTGGAGAAATACAGACCCTTGACCCAAAAAAAAAAAATACATAAAAACTCCTTACCGGAAAAAGAATCTATGTTAACCCTATAAATATCACAAAATCAATAAAGGATCGTAAGTTTCATCTTCTTTTATTTTTTTTTTGTATTTAGTTTTTCCTTTTCTTCTTCCGTTTCAATTGTATCAAGAAAGGACAAAAATCAAGGTTTGGATCCTCCCCTCTCGATCTCTACGTTTCTGATCTATTCCTCTCTCAATCTCTTTCTCGTCAATTTTCAAATCGAAACCCAAGATCCGTCTTCTGTTTGGTTTCCTTTCCGATCTTAAGATCTTCAATTCGAATCTCTGATCGATTTCCTGATCCGTTGATTTGGTTTCTTGATGCTTAATCGGATTTAGTTTATGGAATTAGAAATTGGAAGATTCGCGTTGTTGATTTGATGAAATTTACGGGTTATCTTTCTTTGATTTTTGATTTTTGTCAGGGTTACGAATTGAAGATGTTAGAACAGCTTTTAATCTTTACACGAGGAGGATTAATCCTTTGGACATGCAAAGAGATTGGTAATGCTCTTAAAGGATCACCGATCGATACTCTGATCCGATCTTGTCTTCTTGAGGAACGATCTGGTGATGTTTCGTTTAACTACGATGCTCATGGTGCTGCCTACACTCTCAAGTGGACGTTCCACAACGATCTCGGGCTCGTTTTCGTCGCTGTTTATCAGCGGATTCTCCACTTGCTTTATGTGGATGATTTGCTTTCTATGGTGAAGCAAAGCTTTGCCGAGATCTATGATCCGAAACGGATGGCTTATGATGATTTCGACGAGACTTTTAGACAGCTTAGGAAAGAAGCTGAAGCTCGGGCCGAGGAATTGAGGAAGACAAAGCAAGTTGGAAAGCCTTTGGGTAATGTTAAGAGGCAAGGGCAAGTCTCAAAAGCTGGTCTTGAAGGTGGAAACAAAAGGATCAGCGAAAGTGGCGGCTCGAAGAAAGATGATGGAGATGGTAACAAAGCTAAAGTCGGTAACTTGACGAATGGTCATTCCAATGGTAATCATCAGATGGAAGATGATTCTCAGACGAGTGATCTTGCTAACGGGAAAGAAAACACGACTGATAACGTTGCACTTGATTTAAGTAAACTTCAGAAACTAAGGAGTAAAGGAGTAAGAGGTAGGGGAGGTATAAGGAAAGCTGACAGTATAGGTAATAAAGGTTCCAAGGTAACTGCTGCGGAACCAGCGAAAAAGGCGACAAAGAAGAATAGGGTTTGGGACGATGCGGCTCCTAAACAAGAGAAACTGGACTTCACGGATTCCGTGGATGAAAATGGGAACAACGATCATGTAAATATTGTGGCTGCTGACCAAGGTGAAAGTATGATGGACAAGGAAGAGGTTTTTAGTAGTGATAGTGAAAGTGAAGATGATGACGAACCAGGAAGTGATGAGAAGCCTGAGGCTAAGAAAAAAGGCTGGTTCTCTTCCGTTTTCCAGAGGTTACTGTTTATCTTGTTGAATTTGTTGCTAATTTACTAATCTATTCTATCATCTGGTATTAAACATATACTGCAATCTGTGTTCAGTATTACTGGGAAAGCGAATCTTGAAAGGACAGACCTTGAACCGGCGCTGAAAGCTCTGAAGGAACGGCTCATGACCAAGAATGTGGTATGTGTCTATACACTATACGGTGCATCATTTCTTATGTTTGGAATGTGTCTTACATGAACTTGGGCTTTTCATTCACAGGCTGAAGAGATAGCTGGGAAGCTTTGTGAATCAGTGGAAGCAAGTCTTGAAGGAAAGAAGTTGGCATCGTTCACAAGGATCTCTTCAACCGTTCAGGTGTTGTGCTTTGTCCTCGTTGGTCGAATTGAATCTAGATAACGTTCCACTGTGCAATTTTAAGGTGGCTTAATTGTGGTGAAACATATGACTTCAGGGAGCAATGGAGGATGCTCTGGTTCGTATATTGACTCCGAGACGCTCCATTGATATACTGAGGGACGTTCATGCTGCCAAAGAACAGAGGAGACCTTATGTGGTCGTGTTTGTTGGAGTCAATGGAGTTGGGAAATCCACCAATCTGGCCAAAGTGGCGTATTGGCTTTTGCAGCATAATGTCAGTGTAATGATGGCTGCTTGTGACACATTCCGTTCTGGAGCCGTTGAGCAGTTACGGACCCATGCTCGTAGGTTACAGGTAATGAATTTTCTGTTGTTTTGAATATTCAAATAATCGTTGATTATTGGTGCCTGATTTGACGATTATTGGTGTAAATACTGATTTTTTAATTGGGTGGTGGAATTTGGAAACAGATACCTATATTTGAGAAGGGTTATGAAAAGGATCCAGCCGTAGTTGCTAAAGAAGCCATACAAGAAGCAACTCGAAATGGATCCGATGTTGTTCTTGTTGACACAGCTGGACGGATGCAGGATAATGAACCTCTGATGAGAGCTCTCTCAAAGCTCATTAACCTCAATAACCCGGACTTGGTCTTGTTTGTTGGTGAAGCTCTTGTTGGAAACGATGCAGTAGACCAGCTGTCAAAGTTTAATCAGGTTCGGTTTATTTGCCTGCAATAGAGTCTCTCTTGTTAGATGTTTAATGGAAGAACCATATTAACGTTGTTCTTCCCTTTCCTTTCTGAAATTCAGAAACTTTCGGATCTCTCCCCTACTGGGAACAGAAGTTTGATTGATGGAATCTTACTGACAAAGTTCGATACCATTGATGATAAGGTACAGTAAAAAGGGTTTAGCATGTTAGCTTGATCTTATGAATGTTGTGTATGAATTGTAAACGAGAGTGTTTTGGGATTTGGGCTTTGTAGGTTGGAGCAGCGTTATCGATGGTTTACATATCGGGAGCACCGGTTATGTTCGTGGGTTGTGGCCAGTCTTACACTGACCTGAAGAAGCTCAATGTGAAATCCATAGTCAAGACACTTCTCAAATGAGCTGTTTGATCATCATCATCATCATCATTACCATCTACCATTATGAATCAATGTCTTATCCATCAGACTCTCTACTTTATCTGAGTATCTGTGTGTTTGGTTTTTGATTTGAAGACGGTTTCTCTTTGGCTTGTGATGTTGTTTTCGAAAAAACCATTTCGTTTTGGAGTTGCGACAATCCCATCCCATCCCATGTTATGATGCTATACAACTTTTGTTTTTTTCTTTTTCCTGTATTTTCTTAAAAGAAAATTGAAGTCGACTCAGGAAGAAATATTATCAACCGAAAGACTAGCTTATACGTTTTAAACAAACTAAACCCCAAATCAAAGAAGATCCAATCAGATCAATGACTTTTTACTCTAAAGCACCAGATAGAAACACCTATACTCTAAAGGTTAAAAACAACATCGGAGGACTAAAACAATATGGAACCAAGACAAAGATATACGAAAAACTATTTTGATGCTTACACTGATATTCTTCAACCCAATATCACATTCTAGAAATTCATCTAGAAAAGGAGAAAGACATTGATTTAAAACTTTTATTCAAACGCAAAAAAATGAAATATTTAAATAATTGACTTGTGTCGACTTCACATAAATGGATATAAATCTTTTTTAAAAGGGTAATGGTAAAATAATAATATCTCTTTTACTGGGATCTGCTTTAACTAGGGCCACAAATTGAAGATCTAGTTTTAATTTAATTTGGTTCAAGGGAATTCTTGGACTCTATATGGTTGGTACTTTTGGCGTGAATAATCATCGTACCGTACGTAACATTGTCAAACCACTCAAGCAGATCTCTGAAGACGTCTTCTTCTTCTTCCAGATCTCTGAAGACCATTCAAAATTTCACGTCAGTTTCGTTGAATCTCTCTAATGTCTTTAGTCTTCCCTTTTAGTTTGATTTCTGTGTAGCAGTACAGGTTTCCGCTTGTTGAATGTAACTACTAACTAGGCTTGATTCAGAGATTCCTCTGTGTTTTGGTTCAGATAACAGTGAAAATACTTGTAATTGATGATTTTTCCAGAATTTCCCTCTTCATTCAGTCAATTCTTGTTCATATATTTGTGCAGAAGAATGAAGGCTCTTATTCTCGTTGGAGGATTCGGAACAAGATTGAGACCGCTTACCTTCAGCATGCCAAAACCGCTTGTTGACTTTGGAAACAAACCCATGATTTTGCATCAGGTCTCAAGTTTTTCTTCTCATTATGATGATGATGATGCATTCTCCGACTCAAAGTCTTACACTTTCGATCAAACAATGAACAGATTGAAGCACTGAAAGCTGCTGGAGTGACTGAAGTTGTATTAGCTATCAATCACCAACAACCAGAGGTACACACTCACTGTCTACATTAACAACCCTTGAAAAGATAGATACTCTGTAATCATCTTTCCTTGTGTTTTGGTGTATCTCTCAGGTCATGTTGAATTTTGTGAAAGAGTATGAGAAGAAGCTTGAGATAAAGATTACGTTTTCTCAAGAAATAGAACCACTCGGGACAGCAGGGCCTCTCGCGCTGGCTCGGGATTTGCTAGTCGATGAATCAGGCGAACCCTTTCTTGTACTAAATAGCGATGTTATCTGCGAATATCCGTTGCTTGAGATGATCGAATTTCACAAGACTAACGGCGCTGAAGCTTCGATCATGGTGACTAAGGTAAACAAAAGAAAAAAAGAGAGCATTTTCTGCGTTTTGCGTCTTTGATCTTTTACTAAGTTTGAGTTTTCTCGTGCTGTATATATTAATAGGTTGATGATCCTTCTAAGTATGGTGTTGTGGTTATGGAGGAAGATACATCGAGGGTCGAAAGTTTTGTAGAGAAACCGAAACATTTTGTGGGGAACAAAATCAACGCTGGGATATACCTCTTGAACCCATCTGTTCTTGATAGGATCGAGCTGAGACGAACATCGATAGAGAAAGAGATATTCCCTATGATAGCTTCAGAGAGGAAGCTTTACGCAATGGTCTTACCTGGTTTTTGGATGGACATTGGTCAGCCAAAAGATTACATAACAGGGCAAAGAATGTATCTCGATTCTCTAAGAACGAAAGCACCACAGGAATTGGTTACAGGGGATCATATTGTAGGGAATGTTCTGGCGGATGAAACCGCGGTGATAGGAGAACGCTGCTTGATAGGACCTGATGTGGTGATTGGACCGGGATGTGTGATTGATTCAGGTGTAAGGTTGTTTGGTTGCACTGTAATGCGCGGTGCTCGGATCAAGAAACATGCTTGTGTATCGAATAGTATTGTGGGATGGGATTCGACCGTTGGAAGTTGGGCTCGGGTAGTTAACATTTCGGTTCTTGGCAAAGATGTTCATGTCGCCGATGCGGAGGTTTATAGCAATGGGGCTACTATTATCGAAGAGCAAATGTCCGTGAAACCAGAGATTGTCGTATGATTTAATATAGGGATTTCAATCACTTAGAACTATAATTTATCCGTGTTTGTGGTTCTTGTCGTTTAATAAATGACTTGCACAAAAACAGGTATGTAATTTGACATTTAGTATGATTTCTGTTTGAGAAACTTTTCCTCTACTTCTTGAAGGGTGTTTGTGATAAAAGATTGCTTACGGACTGCTTCGTCCGCCATAGTTTATGGGTTCTAAAGTGCTTGTACCTGCAGTTGACATAACAACTCACTCTAGTTATCCTTATTTGGAGTTTTAGGTGGACGTTTTAGTTCCTCTGTTTCGAGTTTAGATGCAAGAGAGAGAGAGAGAGAGAGCAAGCGAGCGATGGTATTGATCGTTGGAAAGAAGGGTTGAAAATTTTGAAAACTCTATTCAAAGGTCTCTTATTATTCTGAAGCCGGATCACACAAGGGCAATGATCAGAGCATGGTGGTGCTTCAAAAGTGGCTGAACTGGTTGGATAACCGAGTAGTCAAGATTCATTTACATGGTCGATCTTCTTGGGGATAGGATTTAGCTGTTGACGGTATGACCAAGTGAAGACATGAACATTGAAAGACAGATAATAGATTTGGACATCTACAAAAAGTTGAGCTAAAGACTGCGTAGTCGGAGTCATGTTCATAGTGTGCATGGTTACTCGGCTCCCACAAAACTTTACATTGTTAAATGCTAATATAACTTTTATTTTCGTATATCATCACTTTTTGTTGCTCTTAGTTATCTTCTCAACATTTTCACATATTTTTCATATATGCTGTGGAATGGCATTCTAGATATATATGCAAAGAGAATACATGAATATAGACACTAGCTAATATATTCATTCTCTTGTATAAGAACTTGTTTATGCCACATGATACTCTCTATTAAAATTAAACTTGATTTTGGTTTAGCTTAGTGAATGATGTAGAAGTGTCTAGAGTCATCGTCACCTCCTTTGAGATTCTAGAAGATTAGCACCTCCTTAAGTGTTTCTAGAAAGGTGGCACCTCCTTAAGTTGTTCTAGAGAGTTGTAAACTAGTAAGAAGGTTATTGTAAGGAGGTTAGAATAATCTAGATAGTTGTAAGATAATGTTGTAGAGATATCTAGATAGTTATAGTAAGGAGGTTAGTAGAATTATCTAGAGATTTTGTAAGAGGTTTTGGGAGGCTATAAATACCTCTCCACCCCTCTCATTTGTAATATAGCAACAAGAAAAAAATATAAGAAAGTTTTAAAAAATAGTGTTCCAATTCATAAGTTCTCTAAGAATTTTTCCATATTTCTTCATCATACTTAGAGGGTTTTTGTTTCTTTCAAATATCTCGGGGTTGTACGGTCTTGGGCTAGTGCTAAGCACTATCTTGAGGTTTCTTTACATGGTATCAGAGCCATTGTGCTCATCAAGATCGGGGTTTTAAGAGAGCTTGTGTTTACTCTAAGTATGGAATCAACGGGTCGTGTTGTTGGATTGGGAATGGAGATTTTAAACCAATCTAACTATCGGTTATGGAAGTCATGTATGGAGTCATACTTGCTTAGTGAGGACTTATGGGATGTCGTCGGTGGTAGTAGCACAACACCACCAAGGGGAGCTGCTGCGACAGCGGAAGCGACAAAGGAGTGGACACGGAAGAATGCCAAGGCGGAGTTTGCGTTAAAGAGGTCAATATCCTCAGGAGTATTTGAGCATGTCTCAAGGTGCAATTCCGTTAGTTCCATTTGGCGGGCGCTAGATCAATTGTTCAACAAGAAGAATGAAGCTCGACTACAGTTGTTAGAGAACGAACTAGCAAATGCGAAGCAGGGGGAGTCTTCTGTCTCGGAGTTCTTCATTAAGGTAAAGAACCTTTGTTCTGAGATTAATACTCTTAATCCTGAGGAGACAATTTCGGAGGCTCGATTAAAACGGTCTATTATTCGAGGTCTACGACCCGAATACACACCGTTTGTGACTTCGGTTCAAGGATGGCCTACTCAACCTACCTTGAAGGAGTTTGAAAATTTACTAGCTTCGCAAGAATCCTTAGTTATGCAAATGGCGGGAGTTAAAGTCCATGATGACTCGGGGAGTGCATTTATAGCTCGAGGACAGCAAAGCTTCAAAGATAAACCTAAAGATGGTGGTTCAAAGAACAATGATAGAAGAGAAGGATCTTCCATGGGATATAAGAGAAGGCTTAAGTGCTACCGGTGTGGGAAACTTGGGCATTTCAAAAAGAATTGTCGAGTCAAGCTGAAGGAAACAAATATGGCGGAATCCAAAAGTCATACTGAAGACAAAGAATGGGAAAGTTGTTTCACGGTGGAGGCTGCAAGTCCAGGTATATCTACAACCAAAAATTTAGAAAATGGTTGGATTGTAGATTCTGGTTGTAGCCATCATATTACCGGAGACGAGAAGTTATTTTCAAGTCTTCAACAAAATGATGGGAAAGAAGCCATTATTACCGCGGATAATTCAGTTCACCAAGTTGAGAAGGAAGGGAGTGTTATAATCAAAGGAGATGATGGAAGTTCAATCACACTCAAGAACGTATTCCATGTTCCTGGAGTAAAGAAGAATCTTCTCTCTGTGGTGAATGCGGTTGACTCAGGTAACTATATTTTGTTTGGCCCAAGAGATGTTAAGTTCTTAAGGAACATTAAAGAGTTAAAGGCGGATGTGGTTCACACTGGAGCACGGGTTAAAGATTTATATGTCTTATCGGCGTCAAACACTTATGTGGAGAAGATGAGTGCCAATGACAATGCCTATATATGGCATGCTAGACTTGGTCATATAAATATGACTAAGCTGAAAGTCATGGTGAATAAGGATTTGGTTAATGGACTTCCAAAGTTGAAGATTCAAGATGAAGGAAAACTTTGTGAAGGATATCAATATGGAAAATCACACAGGCTTCCATTTGAAAATTCTACTTCACGGTGTAGTGCTCCATTGGAGAGAATTCATAGTGATTTGATGGGTCCAACGAGAACATCCTCCTATTCTGGGTTTCGTTACATGTTGTTGTTTGTTGATGATTTTTCACGGTACACGTGGGTATACTTCGTGAAGGAGAAATCAGAAGTATTTTCTAGGTTTCAAGAATTTAAGGTTACCGTAGAAGGCGAGTTGGGTCAGAAAATAAAGACCCTGAGGACGGATAATGGAGGGAAGTTTATGTCAAAGGAGTTTCTCTCTTTTTGTCGAGATCGTGGAATTAAGAGAGAGTTTACATGTCCATACACACCTCAGCAAAATGGAGTAGCAGAAAGAAAGATCAGACATCTAAGCGAGACTTGTAGAAGTTGGTTACATAGCAAGAACTTGCCTAAAGCTTTATGGGCAGAAGGCATGAGATGTGCAGCGTATGTCGTAAATCGGATGCCGCTTAGTCCAATTAATATGAAGTCCCCGTATGAGATGGTTCATGGGAAGAAGCGAACGGTGAAACATCTGAGGATATTTGGATCAATTCGCTACGTCCATGTGTTTGATTCACAAAGAACTAAGCTAGAGGCAAAGGCGAAAAAGTGCATATTTGTCGGCTATGATGAAAAGAGGAAAGGATGGAGGTGTATGGATCCGGAGACACACAAGTGCATTGTGTCTCGTGATGTTGTCTTTGACGAAATCTCTTCATACTATGGGCCACCTCAAGTGTTGGTTGAGCAAGAAGGTGATGGTTCCTCTAAGATTGGTGAACCAGATCTTGAAATGCCAAGTGAAGGAGGAAGTCTAAGAAAAGATACGCAAGGTGAAAGGGGGAGCACTAGCCAAGAGGAAAATGAAGAAGAAGAAGACCATAGTTCCTTGGTAAATCAAAGACCAACAAGGAACATTGTCAAGCCTGCTCGGTTCAGGGATAAAAATTTTATTACTACGTACTCATGCTACTTTGCAGCTCCATTAGATGAAGAGGAGCCAACATCATATGATGAAGCAAAAGGAGTTTGTGAATGGGAGACCGCGATGAAGGAGGAAATGGATGCTTTAATAAAGAATGAAACTTGGGATTTAGTTCCAAAACCCAAGGATGCTCAACCTGTTTCTTGCAAATGGGTGTATCGAAATAAACGAAAGACGGATGGGAACATTGACAGATTTAAAGCAAGGTTGGTTGCTCGAGGATTCTCTCAGAAGTATGGAGAAGATTATGATGAGACTTTCAGCCCTGTGGCTAAGATGACTACAGTACGTTCTCTCTTATCTTTAGCTGCAAGCTTTGGATGGAAGTTATGGCAATTAGATGTGAATAATGCTTTTCTATACGGCGAGCTTGATAAGAATATTTTCATGGAGCAACCACTTGGTTTCAAATCACAAGAGCATCCTGATTATGTGTGCAAGCTTAAGAAGGCTTTGTATGGGTTGAAACAAGCTCCACGAGCTTGGTATGGGAAGCTTGCTCAGTTTCTTCAGTTTTGCGGGTATGTGCCATCTAATTCTGATCCAAGTCTATTCTTGAAGAAGAATGGAGGAGTCCATGTGGTAGTTCTACTTTATGTAGACGACATGATAATTACGGGGAATGATGAAGCGGAAATTGCTCGTCTACAAGAGGATATGTCAATAAGGTTTGAGATGAAAAAGTTGGGTGAACTGAATAACTTTCTTGGTTTGGAAGTTGAAAGGAATAAGGATGGAATATTCATCGGCCAACAAAGCTATGCTAGAAGAATTGTTGAGAAGTTTGGTGTACACGAAGGAAAGATGCGTACTACTCCGATGGATGTGAACATAAAGCTTAGGCGTGATGAAGGGTCTTTGCTACCCGATCCTCGACCTTATCGCTCTCTTGTAGGAAGTCTTCTATACTTAACCATTACAAGACCTGATATTGCCTTCGCGGTAGGTCTAGTAAGTCGGTTTATGCAGGAACCAAGGAAGCCGCATCTTGAAGCAGCTAAGAAGATATTGAAGTATGTGAAGACAACTTTTGGCATGGGTCTAGTATACAAGTACAATGCCAAAGTTTTGCTTTATGGTTACATAGATGCTGACTTTGGTGGAGATGTGGATGATCGAAAATCTACTTCGGGTTATGTGTTCCTATGTGGAGACACAAGTGTTTCATGGTGCAGCAAGAAGCAACCAACGGTGTCGCTGTCTACCACTGAAGCAGAGTATAAAGCTTCGACACTCGCAGCTCAGGAATGTATATGGCTTCGAAGACTCCTTGAGGATTTGTTCGAACCAATCAATAAGCCAACTGCAATCTTTGGAGACAATCAAAGTGCTATCAAGTTGGCTAATAATCCAGTGTTTCATGCAAGAACAAAACATATTGAGTTGGAACATCATTTCATAAGAGAGAAAGTGCTTGATGGGACAATCGAAGTTTTGGAGGTTCGAAGTGAGGACAATGTTGCAGATATTTTCACCAAGTCATTACCGAAGGGACAGTTCGAGCTATTCCGTTCGAAGCTCGAGATGGTTGACAAAATCAAATTTAAGGGAGAGTATTAAAATTAAACTTGATTTTGGTTTAGCTTAGTGAATGATGTAGAATTCTCTAGAGTCATCGCTCTCATCATAATTAGTTTCTCTTTCCACTCTCGTAATTAGCTTATGCTACATGACATAATTAAAAATGATCACATTATATCACCATCAGATATGTGTCAGCACAACTAACAAAGAATACATAAGTAGTGTGACGAAAATTTGCGTATGACTTTGAAAAAAAAACGAATATTTCTCTGTCTAGGCGTATATTTATTATGCCACATGATAAAATATCTAATTCTAGTGTAACTACAAAAAGTAAAACACGCTAATGAGTCGAAAAGGAAAAGAATAATTAATTTCTACGATCGTATATTTTTTATTTCTGCCGTTGTGAGTTCTTGAAATTTTCTTACATAAAGATGCGAGCACTTAATGTAAATCGATAGATCTAGAAGATTGTTACTCTACATTGAGCACCTGCATATGTTAAATATATATACATCAATCAACTTTATAATGTATACACTCTGAAGTAAGTTACTTGCAATCCCAATGATCTCTTTAGTTTCACACCTCGCCATTTGGTTCATTGTCGTATCTATCGCAGTGGGAGACTGTGTATCGTATAAGTAAATTAAATAAATTAAAAAGGCCATCATGAGGAGAAATAACTTTAATAGGAGCTAGTATAAACGATGCTTTTTAACATTTGGTCTGAGCTAAATAATATTGTGATAATTATCATTGGCTTTTCATGTCACTATTATAAGCATATCAACCAGACCATGCCTTTAAATGCAGTTTTAAGTGTCTTAGAGAAGGTTCATAGAAAGAAATAGCATTAGGCATTGATATTAATTTAAAAGTTTTGACACACATAAGTAAACTGAAAGCATAATCAAACTGAAAGCATAAATAAATCGAAACCATAATTAACTGATCACTCTAGTTAAGTAGCTATAAACTTCAGGAATAGGGGATAGATAGCTAGCGTTCATACGCCATTGTCGGAGACTTGATTCACTCGTCTTCCAGAATCAACACGTTGACCTGTTGGGAATGTCCTGAAATCTTTCATACTTACTCTAGAAAGTTAAAATGTCAAGGTTGACAATCGTATAATATTAGACGGTTATAATGTTTTGCTAGAAACCGCTTATAATTTATGGGCGTGACAGCTTATTACTAATATTATACGATCCTATAGGGTCACACACCTAAGCAAACTAGATCACAAATATATTGGGTTTTTGATGAAAGTCAATTCTTTGTACCACTCATGTCAATATTCTTCTAGAAGATGAGTGCACAATTATGTCAATATTCTTCTAGAAGATGAGTGCACAATTATGTCAACATTCTCCATTCATTTGATGTGTAAGTTTTGTTAGAATATTACACTAATGGGATGTCAACATTCTCCATATTTATGAGTGCAAGTTTGGCCAAAATATATGATTTAAAAAGGATTAATTATGATTAATCTTTTGCATTCTTTCACTATAAATATGGAGGCTCTCATTTGATGAAAGCACACAACAACAACAACAAAACCCAATACAAAATACAAAAGAGTTTGTCTTTGATAACAAGAGATTTTGATCTCTACGGTACTAGCATCCCGTTTGATCTAGTTTGTGTGCGTGTGGATACCGATAGAGGCACGACGTTTAGAGTGCTACGCAACCTTGGTTTGATTCAATACATTTTTCCGCTGCCAAAAATATTGAGGTATATTCGAATTCTAAGAACCTAGATCTAATTTAGTATTTACACGATTCCTGGAAATTGAATTCTAAATTGATATTTATAAATAGTTATAAATCGACTAAGAATTACAACAGTGGTATCAGAGCGTACGTGTATAATATTGAAATTGGTCTAGTTTAATATATATGTGATATATATGCTAATTGTATGAATAACTCGATCTGCTTGAATTTATGAAATTTATTGAATCATGTTTACGCAAACTAAAATCATTAGATTTATGGTTTTAAGTTATTCTGTATGTTGTTGAAACTAAATAATTAATCGGGAGATTATAATTTGGTTATAATAAATTATTGTGCATAATTCATGTTTATTAAAAGTGTTGGTATCTGTTATAATGATAAAAGTACTAATTTATTTAATAACTGAGCCATACACGTTAATATAACCATGCATTATAATTTGATTATAGATGATTGCTATGTTTAATTATTTTGTATGAGAAAGTGTTCTCTATAAAATCGTAGGATATATTATCTTATGATATAGGCATATAGCATGTAGATATGAATATGATGGCATGGTAGTTGGTGTTGAAATTGGGCATAATGCATTATGACAATTGCTTAAGTTATAATTTAATAATATCCACTTACATGCATAACTCGTATGCATATTTAAGTGGATCATAATTATAATAACCAAATACATGAAATTTTGTCATATAGAACACCTTATGCATATATATTTATGCATATTTGCGTATCGACATATTGAATCATGCATGTTGTAATATTTATAATTTGATAAGTTACCGTGCACCATTCATGTTTGTTATTGTTGATAATGGATATTAAGTTAATTTTCTAAGATCAAGAAAAATATGTATCAGATATGTATTATTAATATTTTTATATTTTATATTAGATATAAATATAAATTTATTTAAAATTATAATTCTAATTTGATTAAAATTTTGAATTGATCTAGATTAGTTGTAGAACTAATAACTTAAAATTTTAATTAGATTAAAATTAAATGTTAAGAATAATTATAATTATAATTAATAATTTAAGAGTCAATTTAAAACATATTAGATATGTATTATATTATATGTTTTATATTTGATATAAATTTATAATATAAATAAAATTGACTTAAAATTTAATCCTCAATTTAATTTCAAATATCTTTGATGCTTATCCAATCTTTGTCAACTGTCAAGACTTATTTCGTTGTGTGATGGGCCTGTCAAGCAGGGTGTTCACTTCTACGTAAGTAAGGCAGATGGTAATGGTTACCATATGAAGTGAGATTGGTATACTTGACTAGGCTATCAAAATGGTTTTGGGTTTAGAGGCATGTGTTGAATTGACATAAGATGTCATCCGACAACCAAGAGTTATATTGGATATAATTAGCAAAGTATGTTGCTTACCTAAATAGCTAGACATTCGGGCGATGAGCCAAAGCTCACTTAAATTCTAGTAAAATATGGATCTTGGATTATTATATTCAACTTGAGGATAATATTGTTTTGAATATAATATGAGTTTTCTTAATTGTTGAGATTTCTCGATTTAATGAACATCATATTAATCTTTACTATTCTTTCCGATAGCTATGTCAACCCCTCACAGTTCATTTTCACTGCGATCCGTCCTTGAGAAGGACAAGCTGAGTGGATCGAACTTCCTCGAATGGTATCGAAACCTGAGAATTGTTCTCAAACAGGAGAAGAAGGACTATGTTCTCGAAAAGAGTCTCCCAATTGAAAAACCTAAGACTAATGCTCAACATGCAGAAAGGACTGCTTATGATAAGCATGTCGCTGATAGGGTTGATGTGTGTTGTCTTATGTTGGCTACCATGCACTCAGACTTGCAAAAGCAATATGAAAACGTGGATTCGCCAATTGACATGATCACTAGCCTGAAAGGGATGTTTCAGGAGCAGGCACGAACTGAGAGATACCAGACTGTTAAGGCTCTCATTGAGTGCAAGCTGCCTAAAGGCAGTCTAGTTAGCCCACATGTCATAAAGATGATGGGTTATATTGATAACCTGGCTAAACTAGATGCTCCTATTAGCCAAGAGTTGGCTACTGACATCATCCTACAGTCATTGCCGTCAAGTTATGATCGGTTTGTTATGAACTACAACATGAACAACTTGACAAAGACTTTGACTGAGCTGCATGGAATGCTCAAGACAGTTGAGTCAAACATCCAGAAGGACACCCCGCATGTACTCACGGTACAAGGGGGTAAAAAGTTTAAGAAACATGGTAATAACAAAGGAAAAGGTAAGGCAAGCTGGGTTGAGAATCCGGGCAAGCCTAACCCTGCTCCTAAGTTTAAGCCCGGTCCTTCTGGTAAAGACAAGTGCCATTATTGTAATGGTTCTGGGCATTGGAAGAGAAACTGTAAGAAATACTTGGAAGATCTGAAACAGAAGAAGACTTTCGAGACTTCTTCTAAAGGTATTTATGTTATAGAAGTAAATGTTACTACTTCTGGTTCTACTTCTTGGGTATTGGATACCGGTTGTGGTGCTCATATTTGTACGAATATGCAGGGCCTAAGCAACAGCAGGACTTTGGAGAAGGGACAAGTGGACCTACGCGTGGGAAATGGAGCAAGAGTTGCTGCATTAGCTGTAGGAACATTTTATTTGTCTTTACCTTCGGGCATGGTTTTAGAACTTAATAATTGCTACTATGTACCTGCTATAAGCAGAAATATCATTTCTATCCCTTGTTTGGATTTGGAAGGATTTCACTTTTCGATTAAAAACAAGTGTTGTTTATTTGATCGTGGTAATATTAAGTATGGTAGCGGTCCATTGGAGAATGGACTTTATATTCTAGACCAAAGTGTACCTATCTATAATATTAGTACTAAAAGATTAAAGACGAAAGACTCTAATCCTACGTTTCTTTGGCATTGTCGTTTAGGCCATATAAATGAAAAACGCATTCAAAAGCTTCATAGTGATGGACTTTTGAGCTCATTTGATTATGAATCATATGAGAAATGTGAATCTTGTTTATTGGGAAAAATGACTAAGGCTCTTTTTACTGGACACAGTGAACGGGCAAGTGACTTATTGGGCCTCATACATAGTGATGTGTGTGGACCAATGAGTTTAAATGCTAGAGGAAATTACCAGTACTTCATTACATTTACTGACGATTTTAGTAGATATGGTTATGTTTATCTAATGAAACATAAATCTGAATCTTTTGAAAAGTTCAAAGAATTTCATAATGAAGTGCAAAACCAACTTGGCAAGAAAATCAAGTCTCTCCGATCAGATCGAGGAGGAGAATATTTGAGCCAAACTTTCCAAGATCATCTAAGAGAATGCGGAATTGTTTCACAACTCACTCCTCCAGGAACACCGCAGTGGAATGGTGTATCCGAAAGGAGAAATCGGACTTTATTAGATATGGTTCGATCAATGATGAGTCATACAGATCTTCTATTATCCTTTTGGGGATATGCTCTAGAAACGTCTGCGTTTACGCTAAACAGATGTCCATCAAAATCAGTTGAAAAGACTCCATATGAGATGTGGACCGGAAAAGTTCCTAATTTGTCTTTTCTGAAAATTTGGGGTTGCGAAGCTTATGTAAAACGTTTAATTGCTGATAAACTTGGACCCAAATCTGATAAGTGCTACTTCGTTGGTTATCCCAAAGAAACCAAAGGTTATTATTTTTACAACCCTGTTGAGAACAAAGTGTTTGTTGCTCGAAATTGCGTCTTTATGGAAAGAGAATTTCTTTCTAAGAAAAACAGTGGGAGTAAAGTACAACTCGAAGAGGTTCGAGAAACACAGGAGATTGAAACTTCTAAGGAAGAACATCAATTAGATCTACAAAGAGTCGTAGAATCTACACCTGTGGAACCTGAGATACGTAGGTCCGAAAGGACACGTCACGAGCCTAACAGATATGGGGTTTAGTTGACTGATCATCATGATTTATTTATTATAGAGAATGATGAACCTACTTCTCATGAAGAAGCAATGATGAGTCTTGATTCCGAAAAATGGCTAAAAGCCGAAGAATCCAAAATGGAATCTATGTCACAAAACCAAGTATGGACTTTGGTAGATTTTCCTGATGGTGTTAAAGCCATTGAGTGTAAATGGATTTTCAAAAAGAAAATTGACATGGATGGTAATATTCAGATATACAAAGCTAGATTGGTGGCTAAAGGTTACAAGCAGATTCATGGTATAGACTATGATGAAACCTATTCCCCAGTCGCAATGCTTAAGTCCATTCGGATTATCCTAGCAATTGCCGCTTATTATGATTATGAGATATGGCAAATGGATGTGAAAACAGCTTTCCTTAATGGAAATCTGGAGGAGGATGTGTACATGACACAACCTGAGGGTTTCACAGATCCTAAAAATGTTAGGAAAGTATGCAAGCTTCATCGTTCCATTTATGGTTTGAAGCAAGCATCTCGGAGTTGGAATCTTCGTTTTAATGAAGCAATCAAAGAGTTTGATTTTGTCAGAAACGAAGAAGAACCGTGCGTTTACAAGAAGACTAGTGGGAGCGCAGTTGCATTTCTAATATTGTATGTAGATGACATACTGCTCATTGGAAATGACATTTCTTTGCTTCAGTCTGCTAAAACTTGGCTAAGTAATTGTTTCTCAATGAAGGACATGGGAGAAGCCGCTTATATTCTTGGAATAAAAATCTATAGAGATAGATTGAATAAAATCATAGGACTGAGTCAAGATACTTATATAGATAAGATCTTACATAGGTTCAACATGCATGATTCCAAGAAAGGTTTTATTCCAATGTCTCATGGCATAACTCTCAGCAAGACACAGTGTCCTTCGACACATGATGAGCGAGAGCGGATGAATAGAATCCCATATGCTTCTGCTATAGGATCTATCATGTATGCCATGATATGTACTCGTCCAGATGTTGCATATGCTTTGAGCATGACGAGCAGATACCAATCAGATCCAGGTGAAAGTCACTGGACGGCGGTCAAGACTATTCTAAAGTATTTGAGAAATACTAAGGATAAATTCTTGGTCTATGGAGGAAGTGATGAGCTTGTTGTGAGTGGTTACACTGATGCTAGCTTTCAGACAGACAAAGATGATTTCCGATCACAATCTGGATTTATCTTCTGTCTTAATGGAGGAGCTGTGAGCTGGAAGAGCTCCAAGCAAAACACTGTAGCAGATTCCACAACCGAAGCTGAGTACATCGCTGCTTCTGAAGCAGCAAAGGAAGCTGTTTGGATTAGGAAGTTCATTACTGAGCTTGGTGTGATTCCTAGCATATCTGGGCCGGTGGATCTCTATTGTGACAACAATGGAGCCATCGCTCAGGCAAAGGAACCCAGATCACACCAGAAATCCAAACACATAGAGAGACGATATCATCTTATTCGTGATATTATTGATAGAGGAGATGTGAAGATTAGTAGAGTCTCGACGGATGCAAATGTTGCTGATCCTTTGACTAAGCCTCTTCCACGGCCTAAGCATGAGAGTCATACTGCTGCTATAGGCATTAGATTTCTTAAGATGTGATCTTGATTCTAGTGGGAGAATTTTATTTTATGATATGATGTTCATGTATACATACATTTGATTTTATTATCAAATTAATAAAATTTGTTTTAGTATTATTTTATAATTAAATAATAGTCCCAAAATAATTTATATCATTCTTATAGGTCATCAAGTGCGTGACTTGATCATGAAATCCTGTAAGTGAAAGATGAGATAAATTATAGAGGTCCCCAGTCAAAGTTATTATCATGGGACATTAATAACTATATATGACTAGTATGTGAGGTGACTGATGACTAAGTTTCGTGAAGTCATTGATATGTTGTATTAAAGTCAATCACAAAGATATGTGTTGGAGAACACAGTATTGGACTGACCCGCTATGAGAACTCTACGAGAATGTTATATGAGTGTCATAAGAGTTTTTCATCTTAACTATAGAGTATAGTCCTTTGACCTGAGTTCATCATGATTTCTTACATATGGATTAGTTTGTTTCGACTCTGTCAAACGTCAGCCGTAAAAGGTGATTATAAAGACAGTGCTCAGACATACTATGAAATGTGTATTGAACAGGGATGGAACAAGATGGAATTTGTCCCTCCTATATAACAGGAGATAAGTATCTTTGGGCCTATCGAAGATTTGATACTGAAAATGCATGGCCGTGCTCAAACAAAGTGAAAGTCACTTGTTTGTTTTATCAGTATAAATCAGAGTTTGATAAAAGTGATCTAACTTAATAAGGATGACGCAATTTCTTGCCTTATGTTAAGATCGAGATATAGAGACGAAGGGATTATAGGAATGGATGATTCCAGTACAAGTGGGAGATTGTTGGGAATGTCCTCAAATCTTTCACACTTACTCTAGAAAGTTAAAATGTCAAGGTTGACAATCGTATAATATTAGACGGTTATAATGTTTTGCTAGAAACCGCTTATAATTTATGGGCGTGACAGCTTATTACTAATATTATACGATCCTATAGGGTCACACACCTAAGCAAACTAGATCATAAATATATTGGGTTTTTGATGAAAGTCAATTCTTTGTACCACTCATGTCAATATTCTTCTAGAAGATGAGTGCACAATTATGTCAATATTCTTCTAGAAGATGAGTGCACAATTATGTCAACATTCTCCATTCATTTGATGTGTAAGTTTTGTTAGAATATTACACTAATGGGATGTCAACATTCTCCATATTTATGAGTGCAAGTTTGGCCAAAATATATGATTTAAAAAGGATTAATTATGATTAATCTTTTGCATTCTTTCACTATAAATATGGAGGCTCTCATTTGATAAAAGCACACAACAACAACAACAAAACCCAATACAAAATACAAAAGAGTTTGTCTTTGATAACAAGAGATTTTGATCTCTACGGTACTAGCATCCCGTTTGATCTAGTTTGTGTGCGTGTGGATACCGATAGAGGCACGACGTTTGGAGTGCTACGCAACCTTGGTTTGATTCAATACATTTTTCCGCTGCCAAAAATATTGAGGTATATTCGAATCCTAAGAACCTAGATCTAATTTAGTATTTACACGATTCCTGGAAATTGAATTCTAAATTGATATTTATAAATAGTTATAAATCGACTAAGAATTACAACATGACCATGGGGCAATTCTGATGCACCTTTTCCAGCGTCTGGTTGGTAACGTATGGTGCCTTGTGGAGGTGAAGTTCACGAAGCTTGGTGCAGTTGGTCGCAATCTTGAGCATGGAAGCATCAGTGACACTTGGCCATTTAGAAAGCCAAAGAACCTCCAGATTAGGTCACCTTAAACAAGAAATGAAACATTAAAAGACACAATAATTGATAATAATAATAATATATGACGACGCATTAATATACTATATTATTGCGCAGTTTCAGTGATTTGTAAAACTCTTGTTAGGTGTTTTGAGGGTTCCAGTTTACACATATATCATGGATTTTCAAAAATAATGATTTTTTAACCTCCATTTTCCTCTCCACTTGACGTTTTCGAGTTTAAAGAAAAAACGCAAAAAAAAAAAAACATATATCATGGAATGAAATACAAGAAATCAAAACGTAAACAAAGATGGATGATAAGTGATGATGAAATGACTGGGGGAAGATTTTTCTTTTGGCATGAATTTAAAAGGAAAACAAGTCTAACTTGAACCGGAACGGACGAAAGTACTAAAAATGACATGATTTTCTTTCACACCAAATGAAAAATAAAAAATGCAGCTCGAGAGCTCATATAAATAAACACTGTTAAATAGCCATTAACCTAGAAGAAGAAAAAAAAAACCCTGTTAAATTGGTAAACTTTAGGGTTTAGTATACAAAAGAGATTTTTTGGGTAGATGAGAATGAGATTAGGGCTCATCATCATCATCATCATTTTCACAAGTTTGGTCTTAAAAATAACTAAAGACTCAGTTTTTAAGTTTTTCAGAAAACAAATCCTCAAAAACAATGACTTACTTGTCAGCAACATAGGAGATGGCTTTGTCAGTGCAGTGCTTGACCTTGATACTCTTTGAGCCACCATCACTCTTGTCTGCAAAATGCATGAGAAGGGCGTCCATTTTGTCCTCCATGTCCGTCCAGTCGAACGGCACAACGGTGCGACCTCCGACGTCAAAGACACTGAAAACAGATTTGTTTCCAGCGTCCGTCCATGGCTTGCAAACTTTCAGTGGACCCTCCAACATCTCCTCCACAGTAAGGTTGTTGAATACATTGAACAAGCAATCAGGTGTTAAGTTAGCCCAGTCACTAGGAACATCGGATCCCTTACTTCCCTCTCCACTCATTTTCTTTGCAATGTGTGTTTTCTAACTCTCTTAGTCTTTGTGTTTTCTTGCTAAAGTGTTTACTCTCTCTTTCTTGAGAATCGACTACCTTTCTATAGAGACTTTGTGACAAATTACAATACTACTAAATTGTTTGGCAAGTTTCTGGAAATTGCAATTTTAGACCACGACTTTTTGTTTTTGCAATAAAAGACCTTGTGCTTTTTTCAAAATGTTTTATTAGCTTAGGGCAAGACCTGAGTTGAATTAATACTCTTAAAGAAAATAGTATATGTATCAAATAAGTGTACATCAATTTTGTTTTCAACTACCCGGGCCCGTATGTACCCACATTATTACCGACCATAGTATTATCTTATATTTTACATATTAGTATTTACAAAATTATGTTTAATCTTATATAGAACTTTAACATATAATAAAACTTTCTGAATACTCTTAAAGAAAGTAGTATATGTATCAAGTAAGTGTCAGATATCATACATCAATTTTTGTTTTCAACTACCCGTATGTACCCACATTATTACCGACCATATATAGTATTATCTTATAATTTACATATTAGTATTTACAAAATTATGTTTAATCTTATATAGAACTTCAACATATAAGAAAACTTTCTTGAAGTTTGAAATCAAACTTCGAATTTGTTAAGAAAAACAAAACTTAGAACATATGTTTTTAACTATATACTGTATTATTTGAATATGATTTTTTAGTTTCAATTTTTTTGGGGCAATTTCAAAAATGCCACTTTTTGTGTGCATATTTGTAAAAATGTCACTTAGGAGTGTCCATTTACAAATTATAGATTTATAAAACCTATATCTTAAAATTCTAAACCCTAAAAAATGTTTTGACACCTAAAATCCCCTAAACACTCAAAACTAAATCCTAATAGAACATAATTAACCCAAACATAAATAATATAAAGAAAATATAATTTTGAAAAAATGACATTTTTGTAAAGATTTCAAAAGTGTGGCATTTTTGTAAAGTGCCACTTGAAAAGTGGCATTTTTTTAAATTTTTTTTTTTTTTTAATATGTTGTATAAGCATTTAAATGTAACAAGTTGTAGCCTATTAATCTGCAAGTATATGTATTTGTTTCCCGGGTACTAACAATATATTATACCCTTGTGCCCAGCCCCTTATATATCAAATGTATCCAATCAGATTTTTCTTTTAATTTTTACACTATTAACAGAAATAATGAATATCAGGTGGAGTTGATATCTTTTGAGGTATTTTTTTTGTTGAAAAAAGAATTATAGACGTTATCAACTCATATGTTAGTTTCTCAATATATAGATCAGACAAAACATTTTTCTATGTTTTTCAAAGCTAAAGATGTAATTGTTTCCACCAATGTAAGAAAAATTCTTATATATATAGGTCATATAATAGTTAGAAGAAAAAAATCATCAGTTCCACCAAACTTGACATTGCTAATATAAGTTTTTTTTCGTATATCCTCACTTTTTATTGCTGTTAATTCTCTTCTCAACATTTGTACATATATTTTTCATATATGCTGTCAAATTGATGGCAGGGAGAATAATATGTATATACTAATATATTAATTCTCTTTTATAAGATTTTGCTTATGCCACATGATAGCAAAAAAAGGTTCTCTCACGCGTATATTAGTTTATAGATTTTATCCAATTTTCGTTATTAGCTTATGCTACATGATATAGAAATGATCGCATTATATCAGTATCAAATTAATACGTGTCAGCACAGCTAACAAAGATACAAAACTAGTGTGACGAAAATTTGCGTAAGGCTTTGAAAAACAAAACGAATATTTCTATGTCTAGGCGTACATTTATTATGCCACCAATTCTAGTGTAACTACAAAAAGTAAAAACGCGATAATGAGTCGAAATGGAAACAGTAATTAATTTCTGTGATCGCACTTTTTATTTCTGCCCTTGAGTTCTTGAATCTTTTCCTTTTTCATTTCTCTCACACCTCATGGATACATTTCATATTTTCATATATTATGTCAAATTAACAAAAACATAAAATTTTATTTGCAGATATCATACATATAATATTTAATAGAAAAATGTCCTCACGTAATTTGTTTTTTGTTTCATACTCGTGATTAGTTTTGTGCCCCATGATATATATTATATATATATATATATATATCTTAGGATCGTATTATATCAAGGATGTGTCAACTGTCAACACAAGTGTGACGAATAAATTACTAATTTGTAATGAATTTTGATTAGGCTTTTTACCCTTTTTTTTTTGGGCCTCTTGAAAACTACTAGCTTCGCCAAAGCTTATGTAACAAACTGTTTCTTTTGGTATCTAAATTTACATTTTATCAAAAAAAAAAATATATATATTTATGTGTGACCTGGAAGATAAAAAAGAATGGAGTCAAAGTTGCAAAAGAATAGGGGTATTTTCTTCTGCCACAAGATATACATGTTTGTATTGTGACGAAAAAGTACAAAAACACGCAAACTTAATAAGTTGAAAACGACTCAGTAGTAATTGTTTCATAAAAAAAGATTCAGTAAATTAAACGTATATATCTACCAAGAGGTCCAAGAAACTTGGCAAAAATGCTATTTTTTATGTGCACATTTGCAAAAATGCTATTTAGGGCTGTTCATTTGCAAAAATATCACTAATTATAGATTTTTAAACCCTATATCTTAAAATTCTAAACACTAAAAAATGTTTTGACCCCTAAACCCCCCCTAAACCTCCATAACTAAATCGTAGTAGAACATAGTTGACTCAAACATAAATAATATAAAGAAAAAATAATTTTGAAAAATAGCATTTTTGTAAAGATTTCAAAAATGTGGTATTTTTGTAAAGTGGCACTTGAAAAATAGTATTTTTTGAAATTTCTCAAGAAACTTCCTGAATACTTTTTTTTCCGTCATCTCTCTTAATAAGAATGGGATGTATCGAACCGAATTAAACCAAGTTGATTTTACATCGAAATCAAACTGAATTAATCCATTTATAATTCGATTGGTTTTGTTAATTTTATATCAAATAGCTAATAAAAATCAATCTGTAATTAAATTGAAGCTCCATTTTCAAAAAAAAAAAAAAAAAACTAAATTGAAGCTGAGCTTAATGTAATGCATGCATGCATGCTTTAGTTAGAAAACAGAAACATGGGGCTACGGCCTCTTATATTTATTAGTCTGATTCACGTATCCTAAATAATATACCTACACCAACGCAGAATCGTTTGCAGTAAACCAAAAAAATAAAAAAGAGATAAGGAACATTGTAAAACAATTTTGCTTAAGTCCAGTTTTTTATCGTGTCCATACAAAAGATCTAAAGAAGAACTATACTTGACATAATATCAGTTACCCGATTGGATTGGGAGTGTGTAACCGGACGAGAGGACCGTACAAACCACACATCGTAAAAAAATTAGCTCTTTTAGGGGAAACAGATGTAGTTTTCATTTTACGTTTTTACTTTAATTTTAGTGACGGTTGTATATTCTAGCAGAAGTTTTTTAAAACTAAAACTGATAAAAAAAAAAAATTCACTCCAGTATGCTAAATGAAGTTAACTACTTAATCTACCAGAAAGTTTGGTTATGTACGACTTTTTAAAATTAAAAAAAATGTACTTAAGTTTTTTTTTATTATAATGATATATTTACGATCATAGACAGTTTTTATTTTATATGAGTTGTCGCACTATTTTCCTATCGTTTTGGCTACGAGATGGATATATATGTGCTATATGTACAATTTTTACTCATTTCTATGAAAACAACGAGATTTGCTAAACGGGGTGAATCCTGCCTGCCAAACCCGCCTCACATAGAATATATTTTCTCAAAATCTTGCTGGACCTCACATAGAACAATGACATAGATTGTATCTTTTTGCATAATCAGTGACATAGATTGTTAGTATTATGAATAAGAACACTTTACCATTTATCTTTGCATGGAATACGATTATTGAGTGGCTTCCACATAGCTCTACAAATAGAACAAATAAAAGATTCATATTTGTTCATTCAACTAACAAATTTTTCCATATCAGCGATTGTTTCATGATTCTGCTATTCAACTAACATACCAATAAAGTCCATAAGTTCTAAGCAAGCTTATTTAATTTCATACTAAAGAATCTGCATGTCAATAGACAGAACCAGAAGATTACTCAACAAATAAAACAAAAACAAGAAGTCCTCCTCATGGGGGAACTAATGATCATGACGACCTTTTTTGCGTGGAATACCCGAGGTTTCAATGAGATGCACAAACAAGATACGGTTCGTTCTTGGTTACACAGTGCAAAGCCTTCGTTTGGTTATTTGTTGGAGATAAGAGTTCAAGAAGTGAATAGCTCCGCTATTATTGACAAAGTATTCTAAGGTTGGGAGTATGTTACAAATTACGAATATCATCAGCTAGAAAGAATTTGGGTTGCCTGGTCGGATGAAGTCACGCTCACAGTTTTATACAAAAGCCCACAAATGATTACGATTGCGATCGAGTCAATCCGAGGAGAGAATTTTCTCTGTCCGTGTGTTTACGCCTCAAACTTCAGAAATGATCAGATGATACTCTGGAATGAAATAAGGCAAAACAGAGAGTTATTTGGTTCAGGGAATGTTCCATGGGTTGTTATGGGAGACTTCAATGAAGTATTAGCCTCTGATGAGCATTCACAAGTACATCAAAGGTTAGGAGACCAAGCCAGCATGAGAGACTTTCAACAGTTGATAGCAGATTGTGAATTATCAGATCTTGGGTGCACTGGCCCTAAGTTTACTTGGTGGAACAATAGAGAGGGTGATCCTATTGGAAAGAAACTTGATAGAGTACTAGTGAACTGTTCTTGGAATAGCATGTTTCATAATCGTATGCAACTTTTAAGACAAATGGGATTTCAGATCACACAAGAAGCATAGTAAAGATTGAGAATGACAAAGTAGAGAAGAGGAGACATTTTCAGTTTTTTAACTATGTAGCTGCTCATCCTCAGTTTCTAACAGTTATTTCAGATTATTGGACAGGAACTGAACCTCTTTTCCACTCACTAAAGCCTTTGATTCGAGCACTAAACCGAGAATGATATGGGGATATAACTCGCATAACTAAAATTGCTTTTGAGGTTTTATGTGAACGACAAAAACAAGCTCTTGAGAATCCATCAACAGAGAGTTTTGCGGCAGAGGCTGCAACAATGAATGAATGGAAACACTATGAAGAGGTAGAGGAACAATTCTTTGGAAGAAATCCCGTATAACTTGGCTCGGAGATCAGAACACTTCTTTTTTTCATCGAGCAGCACAAATCCGTAAATCAAAGAACGCTATACGTAAACTGATCAATGCAAGGGGTGAAGAACTCACGGATTCTAAGCTAATCAAAGCAGAGGTAGTACACTATTTTCAAGAATTTCTCAATAACTCCTCCTCCCACTTGGACCCTCCATTGCTTGATGAGCTTACAGAGCTACTGAATTATAAATGTCAAGAAATAGTAGCTGAAAATATGACAAGTATGGTCACAGAAGAAGAAATTAAGAGTGCACTACTATCTATGCCTTCAAGTAAAACCCCAGGCTCGGATGGATTCACAAAGGATTTTTTTTGTGAAAGCATGGGAAGTGATTGGCTCGGATTTTGTGATCGCAGTTCAGTCCTTCTTCCAAAATAGCTTCGTGCCAAACAGAGTTTACTCCACCATCCTAACTCTAGTACCGAAGAAAACGGATGTAAGAGAGATCAAAGGTTATAGATCTATTGCCTGCTGCAACACCATATACAAGGTCATATCTAAAATACTTGCAAATCGATTAAAAGATCTCTCTCAGTAGCCATGCTATGGAATCAAAGTGCTTTCATTAAAGATATGCTTTTCCTTGAAAATGTTCTGCTAGCAACCGAATTGGTTAAAGATTACCACAAGGATTTAATCTCTCCCCCCCCCCCCCATTGTGCTCTAAAGTTAGATATCACCAAAGCGTTTGATACGGTTCGGTGGGATTTTATTCTTACAACTTTAAAAGCAATAGGTATTCCTGAGCAATACATAAACTGGATGCAAAGTTGCATCTCATCGTCATCTTTCTCTGTTTGTATAAATGGGGAGTTGGAGGGATTTTTCACTAGTACGAGAGGTTTAAGACAAAAATGTTCTCTATCTCCGATACTGTTTGTTATGGCTATAAATGTTTTGTCTCACCGACTTAACAAATCAGCAAGTGAGGGCAAGTTTGGCTTCTATCCCAAGTGTGCAGAACTTAACTTGACTCATCTTAGCTTCACCGATGATATGATGGGTTTTACTGACGGAACAGCTGAGTCTATCAAGGTAATAATGGAGATTCTTCATGAGTTTGAAAGTGAATTTGGGTTGGCTACAAATCTGCAGTTTATATGGCTGGTAGAACTCACTCAAATCTGCAGGAAACAATTACTTCCTTGGGGATACCTTTGGATACTCTCCCCATAAGGTATTTGGGACTTCCTGTAACGTCCGCGAATCAAAATGTGTATGTTTGGTTCGGGTGTCGTTTGACATAAGTTGCAATTAAACCGACGGGTTTGGTTTTAAAGCAAAATAGGTGCGGTTTCGGTTAAAGAAAACCGAGAGACTTGCCTATATAAAGAGGGGAGCTGTGTCTGTTGTTGTTCTAGAGAGAGAGCACAGAGATGGAGATGATTTAGAGGAGGAGAGAAAGATCCTTGTTGATCCTTATGAGTGTGGAGGTTTTGAAGGCAAGTTTCTGCTCGGGTTTTGGAAGAGACGACCGCCTGCCAAGTTCGGAGTGGATCGGAGTGAAAATTTCAGGGTAAGTTCTTCACTCTTTGATCTTGATTTAGGAGAAAACCGCTTGTCAATCGGTTGGGTATTTGAGGAGTTATGGTCGTTTTATTTTGGGAGGTTTCTGCAGTTTTGATCTGCGATCAGTCCAATTCGAGGGAGGATTCCCATCGAACCGTTGGGAATCAGAGGACGATCTATATACGGTTAGAAAGATATCTCTGTCTAGTTTTCAGATCAGGTTTCCGATCTTGATTCCGAGTTTCGATTATTGAACTTACTGGCTGATTTACCATCGTTCTATAAAGACCAAGAAATCGATCTATATACGTTCCGATCGTCGAACTTGCGGGCTGTTTTTCCGTTGAACCAGAGAGACCCAGTAGGCGATCTATATATCATTCTGTAGCTCTCCCTGTCTACTTTTCAGAACAGGTTTCCGATCCTGTTTTGGAGTAGTAGTTTGTGAGATAATCGATTCCGAATCGAGGTAAAGAGAAGGTGTGATTATGGAATCATGGCCGGGACGAGGGGATGATCTAGTGGCTCGTTTTCGTGTAATAAGTTAGAATTGCTAGGGTGTTAGCAATTCCAGAACTATGTTTATTGTTGAATTGATTTAATTGAATTGATATAGTAATTTAATAAGTATGAGCTTGTTAAATGATAATCGTGTTTGATTGTTTAAGTCACTTGTTTCCGTGTGGTCTTTATATTGGACCGTTGAGGATCACTTTTTATGATAATAGTGATCCGGGTTGAAATTTTTTTTTTTTTACGGGTTGGGTCGTCACACTTCCTCTCACCACAAAATGTATGACCAGACTTGGCTACGAACCTCTCATTGAAAAGATTCGGACTCGTCCTAACTCATGGGCAAGCAAAAGCCTTTCTATGATGGGCTGCTCTAGCTTATCAATTCGGTAATATCTAGCATTATTAACTTTTGGTGCTCTGCTTTTCGCCTTCCGAGTCGATGCTTTGATGTTATTGAGAGGATGTGTGCAGCGTTTTTATGGTCTGGCTCCACCCACATCACAACTAAAGCTTAGGTAGCATGGAATGATCTTTGTGTGCCAAAGAAAGAAGGAGGTCTAGGGATACGAAAGTTACGAGATTCTTCAAAAATCTATTCTTTGAAGCTGATATGGAGGTTGTTTGAAAATTCGGGTTCTCTTTGGGTAGCATGGACTAAACGCTACCTCCTCCGTAACAATTCTTTTGGTGACATCTCAGAGAACACTATGATTCGGAAGGCGAAAAGCATCACTTGGCTCGCTTGTAGAGACAAACTATCCACGAGTTCGAGAATGAGACAGTGGGGCCATTTTCAAGCATGTCCGTTGTGCAGGGAACAAGACGAGACTAGAAACCATCTATCTTTGCTTCTCCATACTCATACACGATCTGGGATAATCTTTGCTCAAATTTGCTTGCGGCTTATCTTAATCCATATTGAAATTTGACGATTCGTTCTCTCCAACGAAACATTCTTTCCCCTTTGGATTCTATGCTAACTCGTTTGGCTTTTCAAGTCACTATATACTGGACATGGAAGGAGAGGAATGGACGTCGTCACGAGAGGCCACACTGTAATGCCCGTGATCCAAAAAGTAATTTTTGGATGGGTGTCGATCGACACAAGGTTTGTGTATCGATCGATACGGCTGTTTTGACTCAAAAGGAGTCGAGCAGAGAGGGCTGTGTCGATCGGCACAGTTGGGGTGTGTCGATCGACACGGATTTTTGATTGCCGTCAGTTTGACGTATTGATTGGTCATGCGTCGATCGACACAAGTTGTGTGTGTCGATCGACACAGTGTCGGCTGGTCTGACTATTTAAATCGAACAACAGATTTTTTTGGGGAGAAAAATCAGATTAAAAGAGAGATTTGGGGGATTTGTGTTATTCCTTTCGAGTTCTCGATCTTTGAGGCTTGTGTTCGGATTGGTGAAGCTGTGGGATCGTGGTGGATCCGGGATTCACGAAGGAGGAAGGTGATTTCGGATTTAGTGGATCCGTTCTTCATGTTCTTGAGCGTTCTTGAGCATTTTTGATCCATTTTTCTTTCCGAATCAAGGTGAGTGCGTGACCATAGGTTTATCTGGGTAAAGGAATTGATAGGATGCCATTGTGTGTTGTTTGGGTCGATTCTCGTATGTTTGTTTTGGTGGATTTTTGTGCAGACGGTTGTTTTGACTCAAGAGGAATCGAGCAGAGTGGGCTGTGTCGATCGACACAGTTGGGGTGTGTCGATCGACACGGGTTTTCGATTGCCGTCAGTTTGACGTATTGATTGGTCATGCGTCGATCGACACAAGTTGTGTGTGTCGATCGACACAGTGTCGACCGGGTGTGTCGATCGACACAAGGAGGTTGTGTCGATCGACACGGGTTTTTGATTACCGTCAGTTTGACATATTGAACGTGTTGTTCTCGTTTGGTTGTTGTGTGATGCATTATTGTTTGTTCATCCTGGTATTGTATCTTTTGCTTATGCCTGTGTGTATAGCCTGTAGATGGGATCACCGTCTCACTGGGTATTTATGATAATACTCACGCATCTCTTATAACCATGTGATGCATGTAAAGACAGTCAGTGATCGTGGAATCATGGCCGGGACGAGGGGAATGATCTAGTGGCTCGTTTTCGTGTAATAAGTTAGAATTGCTAGGGTGTTAGCAATTTCAGAACTATGTGTAATACCGAATTGAACTAGAATTAATAAGTATGGGCTTGTTAAACGATAAATTGTATTTGATTGTTTGAATCATTGTTTCCGCGCTGTTTGTTTATTGGACCGTTGAAGATCATTATTTATGATAATAGTGATCCGGGTTGAAATTTTTTTATTTAACGGGTTGGGTCGTCACAGTTTGGTATCAGAGCCCTAGCGGTTCTAGGGCTAGCTAGTTAATTGATTATGTGCATTAGTCAATTGATTGTTGTGTGGGTATGGAGTCCTAGATCATCCCTTCCGAGCCTTCAATGAGATTCCACGGTATGTGTTTTGTGATTTCTGTTTTCTAGTACTTAGCAGTCTGCGGTTGAGTGCAGAGTGATGACTAGGGGGACTAGAGGCAGAGGTCGCGGGGGCCGTAGAGGTCGTGGTAGTCGTGTTGGGCGTGGGCGTGGGCGTGGGCGGGGACTTGGGAGTCAGTCTGCTGCCACGTGGGTGTCCCAGGAGACTACACAGGAGCGGGTAGCTGACTAGCAGGCGTTTCAGGAGGGGTCCGTGGGTGTGACAGCTACGGGTTCCAGTGTGAGAGCTGGAGGGGCTGGTGCGGGTCCTGATGTAGCTGGCGGTACGGTGGGCCCTGTGGGGGTGCTGCCGTAGGCGTTGCCTCGGATCGAGATGATAGTCTGGCGGGTCTACTAAAGATGATTCTGGAGAGGTTACCAGGAGGGGTGCCTGCTCCAGGTCATGCTCCTGGGGTACAGCCGGGTATGGCTGGGGTGCAGCCGGGTATGGCTGGGGTGCAGCCGGGTTTGGCTGGGGTTGAGGAGCTTCCATCTTATCTGCGGATGATGGAGCAGATGCAGCTGTTTGGTACTGCATTTTTCTCGGGCGGTGCTAAGCCTGAGGAGGCTGATGGGTGGCGGATGAGGTTAGAGCGTAATTTTCGCTCCATCAGGTGTCCAGAGGGATACAGAGTGGATCTGGCGGTACATTACCTAGAGGGTGATGCGCATCTCTGGTGGAGAGGTGTTGAGGCCAGGAGGGTGCAGGCCGAGATGGTCTGGGAGGATTTCTTGGCGGAGTTCAACGCCAAGTATTTCCCGCAGGAGGTAGTGGACCGTTTGGAGTCTAGGTTTCTGGACCTAACTCAGGAAGATCGGTCAGTGAGGGAGTTCGATGTTGAGTTCAGTCAACTCCTGGTACATGCAGGGAGAGGCATGGAGGGCGAGGATGCCCAGGTTAGGACGTTCTTGCGAGGATTTCGACCAGATTTGAGGACTCGCTGCAGGGCGAGTAGGTTCGCCACGAGGGCGGAGCTGGTTGAGATGGCTGCTGCGATCGAGGAGGATCTCGGGGAGCAGGTTGTGGTGGTTAGTCCACCAGTGCAGCAGCAGCAGCCGAGGAGATCTCAGCAGCAGATGAGTTCAGGCAGGGGCGGAAAACTTGCTCAGGGACAGAAAAGGAAGTGGGAGAGCACTTCAGGGGTCAGTCAGGGCGGTTCGGGATGCTTCGGGTGTGGGAGTATGTCCCATCATGTGGCGAGCTGTCCGAAGAGGACCAGGATCGGGACTCAAGATGTGCGGGTCAGGGTCCATGATACACGGGTATGTTACCACTGCAGAGAGACGGGGCATATTAAGCCCAAGTGTCCGAAGCTGCAGCAGTTGGCGGTGGCCGTAGTGCAGCCATTGGCAGTGTAGCCGTTGTCTCAGATTGTAGTAGCACCGCGTGTGTTCACGTCTGCGGAGGCGGGTGGATCTAGCACCAGACCGATCACAGGTATTTCCGGACTTGACTTTTTAAATTCGTGGTTGTTTGAGTTTTTGTCTGTTGGGAAATTGTGAGTCTGTGCTAGAATGGTAGGGTTCTGAGGCACATGGGATTGTGCAGGGACCTTAGTTGTGGGCGGTTATGAGTCCCACGTGTTGTTTGATTCGGGAGCTATGAATAGCTTTATTACGCCGGAGTGTGCGGAAAGCAGCGGAATCCAGAGTGATTCCGGGGAACAGGCGGGAGTAGTCAAGGTTGCTGGTGGTAGGACGTTGGCTACTTTCGGGCGGGCTCGTGGTGTGGATGTTCTGGTGGCAAGAGAGTTGATGCCAGCAGATCTGATCATCAGTCCGGTGGAGCTGTACGATGTTATCCTGGGTATGGATTGGTTGGATCGTTACAAGGTCCATCTGGATTGCCACCGAGGGCGAGTTGTGTTTGAGCGAGAGGCAGGGAGGTTGGTTTATCAGGGTGTGAGACCGACTTCCGGGAGTCTTGTGATTTCCACGATACAGGCCGAACAGTTGCTTCTCAAGGGCTGCGAAGCGTATCTGGTAACGATAGTGATGCCTGAGTCTGTTGGAGGGGTTGCAGTTGAGGATATTCGAGTTGTTCAGGATTTCCAGGATGTGTTCCAGTCATTGGAGGGATTACCGCCATCGCGGTCGGATCCGTTTGTTATTGAGTTGGAACCCGGGACTACTCCGATATCTAAGGCACCTTACCGTATGGCTCCAGTAGAGATGGCAGAGCTGAAGAAGCAGCTGGATGATTTGTTGGATAAGGGTTTTATTCGGCCTAGTGTTTCACCGTGGGGAGCGCCGGTGTTGTTTGTGAAGAAGAAAGATGGTAGTTTCCGGTTGTGCATCGATTATCGGGGACTTAACCGAGTCACCGTAAAGAACAGGTACCCTCTGCCGCGCATTGATGAGTTGTTGGATCAGTTGCGAGGGGCTACCTGGTTCTCCAAGATCGACTTGGCTTCGGGGTACCATCAGATTCCGATTGAGGAAGCAGATGTGAGGAAGACTGCTTTCAAGACGAGGTATGGGCATTTTGAGTTCGTGGTGATGCCTTTTTGGTTTGACGAATGCACCAGCAGCGTTCATGCGGTTGATGAACGGGGTATTCCAGGAGTATCTAGATGTGTTTGTGATCATCTTTATCGATGATACTTTGGTGTATTCGAAGAGTCCTGAGGAGCATGAGTTGCATCTGAGAGTAGTTTTGGGGAAGCTGCGGGAGCAGAAGCTATTTGCAAAGTTGAGCAAGTGCAGTTTCTGGCAGAGGGAGATGAGTTTTCTTGGCCATGTGGTGTCTGCAGAGGGAGTTTCCGTAGATCCGGCTAAGATTGAGGCTATCAGAGGGTGGCCTAGACCGATGAATGCCACTGAGATCAGGAGTTTTCTTGGGTTGGCAGGTTATTATCGGAGATTCATCGTGGGATTTGCGAGTTTGGCTAAGTCGATGACCAAGTTGACAGGGAAGGATGTTCCTTTTGTGTGGTCTTCTGCGTGCAAAGAGAGTTTTAGCAAGCTGAAGGAGATGTTGACATGTACACCTGTGTTAGCGTTACCCGAGCCAGGGGAGCCTTACATGGTGTATACTGATGCTTCGGGTGTTGGTCTGGGTTGTGTCCTGATGCAGCAGGGAAAGGTTATTGCGTATGCTTCGAGGCAGTTGAGGAAGCATGAGTGCAACTACCCTACCCATGATTTGGAGTTGGCTGCGGTAATCTTCGCTCTAAAGATTTGGAGATCTTACCTTTATGGCAGAAAGGTTCAGGTGTTCACAGACCATAAGAGTTTGAAGTATTTCTTCACTCAGCCGGAGCTGAACCAGAGACAGAGGCGCTGGATGGAGTTGGTAGCGGATTACGATTTGGAGATCGGATACCATCCGGGTAAGGCTAATCTGGTGGCAGATGCGTTGAGTTGGATGAGGATTGCTTCAGCTCAGGAACGGGATATGGAAGCTTTAGTGAGTGAGATTGGTACGTTGAGGTTGTGTGTGATCTCACAGGAGCCGTTGGGGTTAGAGGTAGCTAACCAAGCAGATTTGCTGAGTCGTATTCGAGCAGCTCAGGAGTTGGATCCGATGTTGATTGATGCTGCTAGGGTTGCAGGTTCAGAGTACATGGTCTCGGCAAATGGGACGATACTGGTGAACGGACGGGTTTGTGTACCCAAGGATGAGGATCTGAGGCAAGAGATCTTGCGTGAGGCTCATGCGAGCATGTTATCGATTCATCCGGGGGCGACCAAGATGTATCGTATCTGAAGCGGTATTATCACTGGGTCGGGATGAAGAGGGATGTAGCTAATTGGGTTGCAGCGTGCAACGTGTGTCAGCTGGTGAAGGCTGAGCATCAGGTTCCGAGTGGTATGTTGCAGAGTTTGCCCATTCCGGAGTGGAAGTGGGATATGATTACCATGGACTTCGTGACGGGGTTGCCGTTGTCACGGACGTATCATGCGACTGGGTGATTGTGGATCGTCTGACCAAGTCAGCACATTTTCTTGCCATCAAAAAGACCGATGGGACAGTGGTGTTGGCTAAGAAGTATGTGCATGAGATAGTGAGGCTGCACGGGGTGCCAGCGAGTATTGTGTCAGACATGGATCCAAGGTTTACGTCTGAGTTCTGGAGGGCGTTTCAGGCAGAGATGGGCACTAAGGTGCACATGAGCACGGCTTATCATCCTCAGACAGATGGGCAGTCGGAGAGGACTATTCAGACTTTAGAGGACCTGTTGAGGATGTGCGTGCTGGATTATGATGGTCATTGGGCGGATCATCTGAACCTGGTTGAGTTTGCGTACAACAACTCATACCAGGCGAGTATTGGGATGGCTCCATATGAGGCCCTGTATGGGAGGCCATGTAGGACACCGTTGTGCTGGACTCAAGTGGGGGGAGAGGAGCATGTTTGGTGCGGATTTTGTTCAGGAGACGACAGAGAAGATCTGTATCTTGAGGATGAACATGAGAGAGGCTCAGGATCGGCAGAAGAGTTATGCTGATAAGAGACGGAAAGAGCTGGAGTTTGAGCTGGGAGATCTGGTGTATCTCAAGGCAACGATGTTGAGGGGTCCTAACCGATCCATTTCGGAGAATAAGCTAAGTCCGAGGTTTATGGGTCCGTTCCGGGTGGTGGAGCGGGTTGGACCAGTGGCTTATCGGTTGGAGTTACCTCAGAGTATGAGAGCGTTTCATAAGGTATTTCATGTATCGATGCTGCGGAAGTGTCTACATGAGTCTGAGGTGGTGTTGGCTAGGATTCCGGAGGATCTTCAGTCCAACATGACGTTGGCGGCGAGACCTGTGAGGAATTTCGAGAGGAGAGTCAAGGTTCTGCGCCGGAAGAGGATACCATTGGTGAGAGTCGTGTGGGACTGTGATGGTGTCGAGGAGGAGACTTGGGAACCAGAGGCAAGTATGAAGGCAAAGTTCTCGAAGTGGTTCGAGAAGCAAGCAGAGGCTTGAGTGTCTTTCTGGTTTTCAGTGGTTGTTTTAGCTTGTGGCTATGAGTTGTATGTATTTCGTTTGGGTTGTAACGATATACATTGTTAAGATTTAATAAGATGGAGTTTTTCTTATTATCTTGGGTTATAAGACGGATGTTCTTATGGTATGACGAGGAGGTCATGGGTTTGATGACTGGGTTAGGTAATGTGTGTGATGACGGAGAGGTCATTTGAGGGGCTAGGATAGAAGCTCTATGGGAGTTAGGGCTTGTCTAGGTATCTAGGGATGGGGGATCCTAAGGGATTAGGACGTGTAGATCCCTAGATGGCGCTAGAAAATAGAGGTTTTATGTGAGTTAGAACCTGTCTATTTTCTAGGGGGAGTCTGGAACAGAAGTCTTATGTGAGTTAGGACTGTCGTTTCCAGGGACTCCGATGGTAACACCCTGGCGATTGGGTTGTTTCAGATGACCTGGGGATTGGTCGTGAGTGATATTCTGGTTTAGGGAATATCGGGGTAGGAAACACCCTGGTGATTGGGTTGTTTCCGATGACCTGGGGATTGGTCATGAGGGATATTCCGGGTTAGGGAATATCAGGATAGGAACCACAGAAGTAAATCGGTTGACAGGTGCTTATGATGCACGTTACAGTGTTACTGCTCCAGGGGATGGTGATATTCTCCTGCATATACTTTGAGGGATTGCGATTTCTCCAGAGGATGTGTGATTCCTCTGCAGCCGAGAGCTGATGGACTGTGTATCATGAAGCAGAGGGGCTGGGGCATACCGAGAGCCGGTATGGTATACATCGAGAGCTCGATGGGTGACGACCCTGCGAGTGGGAGTGGTGTATAGAGATATGAGTTTGAGCAATAGTACCTGTAGTGTGATTATAAGTATGAGATTCGATGAACTTCAGGGATCGGGAATGATCTCAGGTGGTTTGTGGATGTATAATCTAGGGTTTTTACTCGAGTTTGGAACCTTAGTTCAGACGACCCTGGTAAACATATGTAGCCTCTTTGGTCGTACATATTCTTGTTTGATTGTTGTGCGACCAATTGATCCAAGGTTTGGGTCTACGGTGGGTCGGGCATGTTCTTGTTTGATTGTTGCGCGATCTATCGGACAAACCTGATCCGGATCAGCGAGTGCTGCATCGTGGATGTTTCCTGGGGGAATTTGGGCGGGTTTTGGATGAGAGTGTCAACCTTAGTGAGACAGGGTTAGGTGATTGAGATCGGGTGGTGATCTCTGATCATGGACTGACTGGGTTTGGTCAGGATTGTATCCATAGATATGGTGCAATGAGGCTAGTGTGAGCCTAGTAGAACTCAGGAATCAGGTGTGATCGCGAGTGGTGCTGGCTGAGGGCCAGGGGTTTTGTGTTGTGTACGTCGAGTCTAGGGTTATTATTGGAGTCTGGAATTCGGGTCGGACAATCTTGGTAGCATATGTTACGCCGATGGTCGTACATGTTCTTGTTTGATTGTTGTACGATCATTTGGTCCAGTGCGGGGTCAACGGTTGATCGGACATGTTCTTGTTTGATTGTTGGACGGTCAATCGGGCAGCTCTAATCCGAACCATGGGGCGTGCATCGTGGGTGCTCCGGGGGAATCTGGGCGAATTTTGGGCGAGAGTGTAGCCTTAGCAGGACGGGTTAGAGGATTCAAGCGTAATCTCGAAGGTTAATGGCCACGTTCGGGTCAGGTAGTGGAGACCGTAGTGAGACGGTGTTGCGTGATTCGAGGTCGAATCCGTGTTACTGGGGGAGAATTGTAACGCCCGTGATCCAAAAAGTAATTTTTGGATGGGTGTCGATCGACACAAGGTTTGTGTGTCGATCGACACGGCTGTTTTGACTCAAGAGGAGTCGAGCAGAGAGGGCTGTGTCGATCGACACAGTTGGGGTGTGTCGATCGACACGGATTTTTGATTGCCGTCAGTTTGACATATTGATTGGTCATGCGTCGATCGACACAAGTTGTGTGTGTCGATCGACACAGTGTCGGCTGGTCTGACTATTTAAGTCGAACAACATATTTTTTTGGGGAGAAAAATCAGATTAAAAGAGAGATTTGGGGGATTTGTGTTGTTCCTTTCGAGTTCTCGATCTTTGAGGCTTGTGTTCGGATTGGTGAAGCTGTGGGGTCGTGGTGGATCCGGGATTCACGAAGGAGGAAGGTGATTTCGGATTTAGTGGATCCGTTCTTCATGTTCTTGAGCGTTCTTGAGCATTTTTTATCCATTTTTCTTTCCGAATCAAGGTGAGTGCGTGACCATAGGTTTATCTGGGTAAAGGAATTGATAGGATGCCATTGTGTGTTGTTTGGGTCGATTCTCGTATGTTTGTTTTGGTGGATTTTTGTGCAGATGGTTGTTTTGACTCAAGAGGAGTCGAGCAGAGTGGGCTGTGTCGATCGACACAGTTGGGGTGTGTCGATCGACACGGGTTTTCGATTGCCGTCAATTTGACGTATTGATTGGTCATGCGTCGATCGACACAAGTTGTGTGTGTCGATCGACACAGTGTCGACCGGGTGTGTCGATCGACACAAGGAGGTTGTGTCGATCGATACGGGTTTTTGATTACCGTCAGTTTGACATATTGAACGTGTTGTTCTCGTTTGGTTGTTGTGTGATGCATTATTGTTTGTTCATCCTGGTATTGTATCTTTTGCTTATGCCTGTGTGTATAGCCTGTAGATGGGATCACCGTCTCACTGGGTATTTATGATAATACTCACGCATCTCTTATAACCATGTGATGCAGGTAAAGACAGTCAGTGATCGTGGAATCATGGCCGGGACGAGGGGAATGATCTAGTGGCTCGTTTTCGTGTAATAAGTTAGAATTGCTAGGGTGTTAGCAATTTCGGAACTATGTGTATTACCGAATTGAACTAGAATTAATAAGTATGGGCTTGTTAAACGATAAATTGTATTTGATTGTTTGAATCATTGTTTCCGCGCTGTTTGTTTATTGGACCGTTGAAGATCATTATTTATGATAATAGTGATCCGGGTTGAAATATTTTTTTATTTGACGGGTTGGGTCGTCACACACACCATCCTCCTATGTATTTGATTCATGTGTTTCGTAAGGAGATATGAAATCGGCTCATCTTCTTCAACAATGAAGACACAGGCGATGCAAATGAAGCTCTTTTGAGATGGAATGTTATCTCGCAAAGTTGATACTCTGTTACTCTCTTTTCTCATCATAGTATTTTTCAGTGAGTCGAATTAGAACACGTTGGATCAAACATTTATAACATTTTCTTTTTTGTTGATAAATAAATTACATTTCAACAAAAAACAAAAAACAATATAGAATTTTGTTCAGATTATGGTTAGACGGGTCATCTTGATAGGATACGTGAAGAATATTCCGTATCAAATTTTTGACGAGACTTTAAATGAGATATATACCGATTCGCTAATTGTCAATTAATTTTAAATTGAAAACTCATGAAATTTAATTGGCTAAAATAGTAAAGGACCCATCAATAAAAGATAATGGCTGAAAAATAATGTTTAGCCACTATTTTTTAATTATATAAGACGTTTAAATTTTTTGTTTTGGCGATTAGACCATCTCTAATGGAGAAACTTTCGTGAATTTCTAAACATTAACAAAATAAAATAAATAAGTACATGTAGAGAAAAGATGAAACGAATCGCTAGGAAGAAATTTCAGAGTAAAAACAAAAAAAAAACTTTTTTTCCAAATGTCTTATATATGGTGATTGATTAAGTTTTTTAAATTAATTATTTTATTTAATTATATTCAAAAGTATTAATACAATATTGATAAGAAAGTTTCGTAAGAGCTTCTACGTTAAAGATGCTCTTAATAGCCCATTAAGATGTTTTTTTCGGCCGACAATATCCGTTAAGATGTTAATCGTTTAGTTCTCGACCACAACGGCTCGTAAGTCGTAAGTATCAATTATAGCCCCCAAGATTTGCATGCACTACTTTAACGTAGAAAGCCGTTACCGTATCGCTCTGCTTTATACAAATTATTAATAGCAAAGCTAGAGAGAAATTAATGTACGGTTTTTATTGTGGGTTAATACTTTAACTTTTAAGAAATTGGTATGAGGTCAAATATTTCGTAATTGGTGCTTGTTTTTACGTTACATTGTAAAGTTATGTGTTTTTTACTTTTTTGTTTTTTCTTCCGACACGTTGTTTTATGTGTGTCATTAACTATAATTTTTTTATAGTATCGCAATTGTAAGGAAATGTATGTTTGAAACATTTTCAAATTTCTAAAGATTTTTATTTTTATTTTAAAACATTGATATTATAACACTTATTAAACAGAAATTTTTAAAACTGGAAGCATTTGAAATAACTAGCATTTTAAAACTGGAAACATTTTATGAACTAGTTTAAGAAAATAGGATAAAATCAAATTTCCAACTCATTCATGGGGTAAAGGGTTTAGAAAGATTGATCATTAAATTCAAACATTTTATTGCGATTATAACACTTCGTTGACTATTGTAGAATTTTAAATGGTAAGAAAAATATGTGTATAATGTTTACATTCTTGTTTGGATTTGTTGGATAATTATAATAAATAAATGCGAATTTTATTAAAATGGATAACTATGTAAAACTTGAAAGGAAAGTGAGGAAAAAGTATTATAGTTCTTTTCCATCTTTTTTTAATATTGTTCCATTCTCTCTCTCGTTTTCCTCTTTATCTTTTTGCCTCCCCGTATCCAACCTTTCCTAATTTTATATTTAGTATAGACAACTCATAGCAATTTAATTTTAATAAAAAACCAAACATAAGATTTTATGTCTGTTTCCAAACTCATAAATAATTTCTTAAAACATCTTTCGAAATTTAAAAAGTTGAGTAAAAACTGACATTTATTTAGCAAATCAGAGAAAGATTACACTTTAATATTAATTAAGACCATATTTTTCAAGCTTGGCTCGAATCTCCCAAACCTAGCTCCGACCCCCAAAAAACACGATTTAGCTCCAAACCACAATTGCTATATAAACGTCATCCACCATCTCCATTTCTCTTCACCTACAGAGAAACCAAAAACAAACAAAACTCCAAACCCTAAACAAAAAACCAAGTGTTGTAAGAAAAGATCCAAGAAATGGGAATTATAGTTCCAGTTTTGACCCTTGTGTTCCTCTTATTTACTACAGTGAGCCATGCTGACTCCAAGCCGAGGGTGATTCTGGTCGGTGGATCTGTTGGGTCGTGGAAGGTTCCTGATTCTCCCAATAACACTCTCAATCACTGGGCTGAGAACAATCGTTTCAAAGTCGGCGACTTTGTCGGTACTACATACATTTCTCTAGATCTCTTCATTTCTCTAATATATATATATATATATATATTATGGCTTTGATTCTGTTTCCAATGGATTATGGATTTATCATAAAAAGTCTTACGAAATTGTGGAATATATATTAGCTTTTATGCAAGATTATTGACAAAACGAAAATGGAGAAAATCCTCTCTTTCAAATAATTTTACTTTTCCATAAAAAAAAAAGGATTTTACTTTTCCATTTAATATACAATTTTTCATTTTCCTTCGTAGTCCAGATATTTTTTTATAGTTTTTTTTTTTATCATTTTTTAGACAGTATGATCATTCGGAACCATATTTTAAATGCCTTCATAGTATATTTTTCAATATATTATATGGTTTTATATTGATATGTGTTCATGCATGTGTGAATAGTGTGGAAGTACGACATAAAAGTAGATTCGGTATTACAAGTGACAAAAGAAGATTACGAGAGTTGTAACACAGCAAAGCCATTGAAGCAATACAATGATGGAGACACAAAAGTTGAGCTAGACAAATCAGGACCTTACTTCTTCATCAGTGGTGCTCCTGGTAACTGCGCAAAAGGCGAAAAGATCACTCTTGTTGTTTTGTCTGAACGCAAACCTAGTGGTGGCGGTAGTGCCGGTGCTAGTCCCAAGGCTTCTCCTGATAGTCCTTCGGCTTCAGCTCCAGCTCCAGCTCCAGCTCCAGCCCCGGCTTCAGCTCATAACGGTGCGGTTGGGTTGGGGATTGGACGTGGTTTGTACTTAACCGCGGCTGTGATTGGTTTGGCTATGGTTTAGAGGGATCGACGGAGAGGGTTGTAGTTTAATTTTCATTATGGTCAATTTTTAGCAAGGTTTATTTTTTTTTTTTTCAAGACTGTTGAAGTTTCTTTGTTCCCTTAGTTTTCACTTTCAGCATAAGAGATCTCCATTTTCTGTTTTCTTTTATGTATTTGGGATATTCACTCTCAGAGTCTAGAGCTTTTAATCTATAATTTGTTCTTGTCATTTGATTTTTTAAAACCACAACCAAGGCACTAAATGTTTTTAAAATACTCCTTTTTCAAATGTTTTAAAAATACTCCCTCTTCAAATAAAATGTTATTTATAGAGTTAATTTTTTTTTTTTTTTAAACTGTCATTTTACTTTTTCATTGTTACTTTTGAATCCTAATTTCTATTTAACCACATATTCAAAACTAATAAGTCTTGAGTGTAAGTTATTATTTAGTGGTATATCAAAACAGGGACACCATTGTCTATTGATTTTGTCTAATCCGTTGTGATGTGTCAAAACGATTTTTTTGTAAAACACAACGTATGAAATATTAATATAGATAGATTTGTTAACTCAATAATTAATACAAAGAGATCGCTACAAACAATATATTAATGGCTGATTCGATTCAGTTTAGAAACTACATATATTTTATATTTTTAAGCCGTTGTAATAATCCTTTATATATTAATTAAAGAGTGATTTATGAGAAGATGTTTATGTGTCATCTCCACAATCACTCTCACCAAAATAATTGTGACATTGTTTGATAAACTTGTGACATGGCAATTTTGAATCAATAATAAAATCTTCTACAACTAAATTTATATTTGTTACCACAAATAAATCAAAAGAGTCTTTAATCAATATAATATCAGATTTTCATTTTTATTATAAAATTATATAAAAATTTGGTTTCTCATTTAAAAATAGTTTAGAAATTAATTATTGTAATAATAAAGTTATAGAACATTTTTATAGAATATATTTTTTTTGAAAATAATAATAAAGACTTACCAAATTTTTAAAAGAGATTTTGATATGTTTGTGACAAAAACTTCCAAAATTTATAACAACAAATATAATTATTCTTTTGAAATTTATTTTAACGCAAGACAATTTGAAAGTAATAAAAAAAAAATTTTAATTTGAAAGCAACAATTTTTTTTAATATGTGTTTCAATTAAAAAATTTATGATTATATATTTTATTGTTTTAAAATATTAAATAATTTATTGGTATTCTAAATTAAACTTAAGATATCCGGACAAACCACACATGTTTTTTTAACTCTAGTGTATTAAATTATTATACATTTTGATTTGATGCGTTTACATATATAAATAACTAAATAATAAAATTAAATTTCTGAAATTCATAATATTAATCAAAACTATATTATTGACCCAAAAAATTAACAATAAAAGAATCAACAACAATGTCTATAATAAAAATTAAAACAACTATATATATCATATTTTTAAAAACTAAAATTAAAAAACAATTACATAAATAATTTATTCGCGTATATGTGGAAGAATCACCTAGTTGTAATTAAAACAAAAGTAATCAAATTTATGGCGTCCAAGAGAAAATCTGTCTCTCTATCCCTCTATCGTATGTTATGAAATTAACACATTACATTTTGAAATTTGTCCTACGTGTATTATTATTCTAAAATTGTCCCTGTTTTGTATGTCATGTAAAGCCAATAATGTTATAAGATAGGCTAAGTGGGTAATGTGCTACTCCCTCGTAGGGGTGGACAAATTATCTGAATCCGAAATCCGAACCAAAACTCGATCTGAAGTAGGTGGTATAGTTTGGTATCGATTCTAGTGAAATAACCGAATGGTTCTCATGTTGTTTTATGTTCGGGTTCGGTCGGATTCGGATTAAACCCGAAACCGAAGTCAAAACCGAAACAAACCAAACTTGTATAAACATATATACGCCTAAATTATAGAAAATTGTTTAACACAAAAAATTAATGTTTTTATAGTTAAAATTTAATATGTTTTTTTATGTGTAAAAACTCTAGAAAATCAATTATTTAGAAACCGAGGGATTAAATTTAGAATTCCATTCTCCTCTATGTTGCGGATATATCTTTGACTTTTAATTGATTTGTCATTCCTAATTAATAAATTAATTATGATTAATAATATACCCGTTTTACTTTGAAATGTCATGTTACAGTTTCTGAAGCAAATTAAATTACGCGTTACTCCCAACAACCGTTTGTTTTCCTATACGAGATTAAATTCGATCAACTTTACGTTCAAATTAGTCAATTTATAACCCACTTTATTTAACTGTGGAGGAGGATGAATACAATTGAAACAAAATTGATTTGGAGTTCCATGTTTGGTTAGGAGATGAGCAAGTTCATTGGAGCAACGTTCGGTGCGTGGAACTGATAGATTTGAAGAATTTTTTGTCCAAACCTTAATTTTGTTACATAGATTATAAATATTCATGTCATATATGTTTAACCGGAAAATGTAGGGACATGAACATTCGTAACCTATGTAATAAAATCAAGTTTGGGTGACAAGACAACTCTTCTAATTTATCAGTTTTATCACACCGAAAAATGTTTCAATGAACCAGCTCATCTTTAAATCTAACATTATTCTCTTTAACATTATTTTCTTTTCTAATCATTCTCCTCTTTGGTTAACACCAAGGATTATCTATCTTTAACATTATTCTAATTCCCTAATATTTGTCTATCGAGAAAAAGAATGACCCATTTTATTGAGACAATAAGACAGATTTGCTTTCAAATTTTAATTTAATTAGAATTATTGTCTTTTAATTAAATTTATCTATGGTAATGAGTAAAGCTTATAGAAAAACATCGTTTAATTTTGTATTTCAATTATGTCATTTTCTAATTAACACTGTGATGTAATTGTCGGATACTATGTAATTTCTTGTTACTACCCGGAGGTTGTTTATTTTTCTGGGGACTCAACATGCACGATGGAAGTTTAAGATAAAACTAGAGTAGTACCCGGCAGAATAAAATATTTATGATGTAAAATTAATATTCCTTTCGTTTTTGTATATAAGATGTTTTAGAAATTTTGTTTTGTTTCATAATATAAGATATTCTCAAAGTTCTATGTAATTTTTTACTTTATTAAATATTGTGTGACCAGTAGTATTCTGCAGATTTTTTTCATGATTGAGTAATTAGTTTTGTTTATGTATTAAATAATATATTTTTAAAAGGAAAAATAATATCTTAATATGTGTGTTTTTACCCAAAACATTTTATATAGAGAAACCGAGGGAGTATACGTTTAGGTACAAAAATGTTTTTAGTTAATGTTGGAATTATTATATGAAATTCGAGAGTTTTAGTTAAAAATAAATTTAGGTAATGCGAAAATTATAATAAAAATCTGAGATATATTGCGCGCAAACAATTCTAAAGCTGATAGGCTCAACTCAGATATCTCTTATGTACACACGTCACCACAAGCTTGGATCCTAACTGGTCGTAAAGTAGTTTATTATGCTATTGTAAAAAAAAAAATTCTGAAATATGTTAATCTGTATAAATACGCTATATGCTAGCCAAACGGTGGAGCACCGTATATTTTATAGATGTATATGGGGGCGTTTACGCAAGGTATATATGATGTATAATTTTTTATTAATATATATATATATATATATATATATATATATATATATATAGTTTTCATTAGAATATTAAGCTAAATAATTAACATTGACATAATAGTTTTCATTAGAATAGTAAATGAAATATTTGAAAAATTGTTTGAAATAACAATAATATAATTATATCAATTATTAAATGAGATGAGAAAAAAATTAGGGTAATTGCAAAAATACTTTTTGTGTGCAACATTTGCAAGAATGCCACTTAGCAGTGTTCATTTGCAAAAATATCACCAATTATAGATTTATAAAACTTATATATTAAAATTTTAAACCCTAAAAAATATTTTGACCCGTAAAACCCCCTAAACACTCAAAACTAAATCATAATACAACTTAGTTAACCCAAACATAAATTATATAATGAAAAAATAATTTTGAAAAAGTGGCATTTTGAAATTTCTCAAAAAAGATCATTCATATGCCCAATGTATCTAACTTTAATATACAGAGGACAGTTGCCCACACAAATTTTTAGAAGGAAACAAAATAATGTATTTATCTCAAATGTGTGTCCAACTTTCTTTCCTTTTGCCAAAAAAATGTGTCTAATTATATCTTAAAATATGTATGTAAAAAAAAAAAATTACGTGCTCACATATTTTCAGAAGAAAATATAATAATATTTATGTTGGTAATTTATTTTAAAAATCGTAATTGTTTGGAATATATGTTAATTTTTTGGTTCCATTTAATGATATATATGATTTAATATTAGAATTTTCGAAATAATTATTATTGGTAAGTTAAGACTATTTCTATGTATTTGGCAAATAGAGTAACAGCAATCAAAATTGAGAAATTTCAAAAATGCCAATTTTTTTCAAGTGTCATTTTACGAAAATGCCACATTTTTAAAATCTTTACAAAAATACTATTTTTTTAAAATTATTTTTTCTTTATATTATGTTTGGGTTAATTATGTTCTATTAGGGTTTAGTTTTGAGTGTTTATGGGGTTTTAGGTGTCAAAATATTTTTTAAGATTTATAATTTTAAGATATAAGTTTTATAAATCTATAATTAGTGGTATTTTTGTAAATGGACATCCATAAGTGATATTTTTGTAATTGTCCCTTCAAAATAAGTAGATTTAGAAATAAATTTGTTTGGTAATAAATATAGAAGAATAAAATGACACATCATAAAAAAAATAACTCAAAATGTTTCTCTTTTTAATATATAGAAGATATCCCAAAAATAACTTGAAAAAAACGATGTAGATCTACAAACGGCATGCAGTCTATATCACAAAGGGGAAAATGCAATCCGCCGCTTTGATAGAGTAAAACGACACACAGTTCACTTTCGAAAGCAAAAACAACAGAGCAACGAACCCTGAGATAAGCTTGAAATTGATGACCGATTTACATGAGCAAATCTGACGGATGTTTTTGCTCGAGATTCCGCCATGGAAGTCGCTTCAGTTCAAGGCCACGTTTCTTCTTCCCATCTTCCATGTACGGCCACTCCAATTGTACATCTTCGTTGATTATTTTGTGAATATAAACTGATTATTTTTCATAATCATGTTCTCAGATTATAGAAAACCCATTTGTTCATCACAGTCATCGTTGATTCGGGTAAGTTTTTCTTCGGATTCTTTGCTCTTGGTTGATCGATTCTCTATTAATTTTCTGAGAAAATGATGGAATCTGCAATGGGAAAGCTTGATTAGGATTTGAACACTAGCAAGTTCTTCCTTCTTTTAATCGTCAAATTTGAATGTTACAATTGAAATCTTCTGCTTCTGTTGAGATTTGGATTGTTGGAATTAGTTGACTTTCAACTTTTCGAAGCTCTTGTTCTATCTTCTATGTAAATTTTGTGAAATTCTTCTTATTTTGTCAACTTATCGGAAATGCAGAAATCTCCAGTTAAACGATGTTGTTTAGGTCGTGTTTCGAATTGCATGGTGAGCTTGAGTACATCCCTTCATGGTAAGGCAATCAAGATTTTTCTGATATCTAAATGAAGATAAATTCATTTCTTGATGTGGTTCTGTTGCTGGTATCTTTTCAATCAGTCTTTGTTCTGTATATAGAACTCATTCCTTTTTGGTTTTAAGATTTCGAGTTACTCCTCCAATATCTTTATTTCTAAGTGAGATGAATCTCTTAAGTCATTACTTGCTTCTTTTTTTAGCTGGTTCGAGAGGAAACTTCACGGGTGAAACAAGGTGTAATGGTGTACAATGGTGTAACCGCTCTTTAAGATGGGATCCTAACAAATTTCATGATAAGAAATCATATAGATTAAGTGAATTAGCGAGAAGTATCACCGTGAGATCGGATCTTTCAGGAGCTGCAACCCCTGAAGCTTCTTATCCGGAACCAGGTTTTTTTTTTTTTTTTTGGCTAAACCTTTGTGAATCTGCTTTGCTAGATTAGAGCCACTTGTTCTTTTTTTTGTTTGTTTTTGTTTCTGTCTCTATACACAATCCTTTCTTGTCTTTCAACTTTGAAGTGCAGAGATTAAGTTGAGCTCAAGACTCAGAGGGATATGCTTTTGTGTTGTTGCTGCTGTTTCTGCCATTTTTCTCATTGTCCTGATGTTCATTGGCCATCCGTTCGTCCTTCTCTTTGATCGCTATAGGAGAAAGTTCCACCACTTCATTGCTAAACTTTGGGCTTCCATAAGTATCTATCCGTTTTACAAAATCGACATCGAGGGTTTGGAGAATCTGCCATCATCAGACACTCCTGCTGTATATGTTTCAAACCACCAAAGTTTTCTGGATATATACACACTTCTCAGTCTTGGCAAAAGCTTTAAGTTCATCAGCAAGACAGGGATATTCGTAATTCCTGTTATTGGTTGGGCCATGTCCATGATGGGCGTCGTTCCTTTGAAACGGATGGACCCAAGAAGCCAAGTGGTATGCGACTCTCTTCCTCTCCCACACTCTTCAAGTGTTTGTTTTTTTTAACTCTCAACTCTTTAACGCTTTCGCATTGTATAGGATTGCTTAAAACGCTGCATGGAACTCGTAAAGAAGGGAGCATCTGTCTTTTTCTTCCCAGAAGGAACACGGAGTAAAGATGGTCGGTTAGGTCCTTTCAAGGTACTACACAATCCCAAAGACTCTTGATCGTGTTAATGGTCTGTGTGGTAACATAAGACGCTTTTCTGAAAATATGATATTACAGAAAGGCGCATTTACGGTAGCTGCTAAGACGGGAGTTCCAGTAGTTCCAATAACGCTAATGGGAACAGGCGAAATCATGCCGACGGGTAGTGAAGGTATACTGAACCATGGGAATGTGAGAGTTATCATCCATAAACCGATACACGGAAGCAAAGCGGATGTTCTTTGCAACGAGGCCAGAAACAAGATTGCGGAATCTATGAATCAGCTGAGCTGATCGCAAACGTTGTTGGTTTTGCAGTACCTCTGATGAACAATGAGAAGCTAATTGTTTTACTTTTGGAAGAACAAAAAATATGTTCAGATTTTGATTAATTTTTATAAGAAAATGTCCGTTTTATGTTCAGAGGCACAAGTGTTTTTTTTTTTGGTTATGGCCTTGTTATGGTCTTACTCTTACACACGTCTTTATGGTCTTGCTTAAATTCTATCTGTCTCATATATAAAATTTATAAATAAAGAAAATGTTTTGATTTTACAAGAAAAACCAATGAAAATCTGTTACACTAGAATTGGAAAATTAGCTAATAAGTTGCCAGCCGACATAAAAAAGCTACAACGAATATATGTTTTCAGAATGGAAATGTTAGATATCTTAATATCTTTCTTTTTTTTGGGTCAAAATATCTTCATATATTTAAATTTGATTTTTACATTGAAAACATTTTAAAATAATTATTTGATTATCAACCATTTCGGTGTATAATTTTTAACGTTAATAAAGGATTTGAAGACTAAACACAGCGAGTGGACCCCGACCCGGACGGCACGGAGACAGTTTCAGTTTCTTTCTTCTCAAAAATCCAATTTTCTTACAATCTCTCTCTCTCTCTGAAACGACTTCGTCTCCTCCCACCATTTTTCACTTTCTTCTTCTTCTTCTTCATCGTTCTCGATTCGGCCTGTAACTTCTTCTTTCGACCGTCTTGCTTCTTCTTCTTCTTCTTCGGTATTCTTACATTCCCTTTTCACCAATTAAGCCTGTTCACTCTGTGTAATGAATCTTTGATTCTGTACTTCTCAATTGCTTGATTTTGACGAAACTTTTCTCTTTTTTGTATATTGCGCCGTTTTGATGCTGAAACCCTTCTTCTTCTTCTTCTTTTTCTCTTTTCAAAGTATTCAGTTTTTTTTTTTTTGTACCCTTTTTTAGATGTTTTGATTTATTTGGGAAGAATGTGTCAAATTTGAGTCTTAGGTCAACGAGGATCGATGAATGTTCTTACTCCATTACTCGGATTTCAAAAAAACAGTTCATTATCCAAATGATTTCGAGAGAAATTGTGGAAACAGACATCACATTTATTTTTGTGCTCTAAATATTTTGGTTTTTTTTTGGGTTTGGTGCTTGAAATGATTTTGATGATAATTGTTAATTTGATGTACTTATATGTGAAAACAGGTGTTGGGATTCATGAGTTGAGTCACAGGGGAAAAAAGCATGTTCGACTGTGCCAAAAAGGCAGTGAAATCACAAGTAATCAGTGGCCAACTCGAGAAGTTTGTAAGGTAACTAGTTAATAAAGATTCTTGCACAATAATCTTCTCTATATTCATATAGTTGATCAGAATCTTGGTCTAACTTGGTTTATAAGGTTTTAAGCACTCCTTTACTTCAGGTTTGAAAATAAAAGATTTTTAGGTTATTTTGTTCTTCACAGGTTAGATAGTATGGATTCTAGGTACTCGCAGACTTCTGAGACAACTCTGAACAAATGCACACTCAATTTACAAGGACCAACACGTGGTGGTGGTCAGGGAAAAAATGCATCATCTGGTTCGTTTAAGAAAGGATTTAGGAGTGGTTCTAAAGGGCTTTGGTCTATAGGAAGATCGATCGGACTCGGGGTTTCGCGGGCTGTTTTTCCGGAAGATCTTAATGTATCAGAGAAGAAGATATTTGATCCACAGGATAAGTTTTTGGTGCTGTGCAACAAGCTGTTTGTTACTTCTTGCATTCTCGCGGTATCTGTGGATCCGCTCTTTTTGTATCTTCCGTTTGTTGATGAGAAAGAGAAGTGTATTGGCATAGACAGGAGATTGGCGATCATTGCTACAACGTTGCGGACACTAGTCGATGTGTTTTATCTTTTTCGCATGGCACTCCAGTTTAGAACAGCCTTTGTCGCCCCTTCTTCTCGGGTTTTTGGGCGAGGCGAGCTTGTGATTGACTCTGCGCAGATAGCCAAGCATTATTTGATGCAGTATTTCATCGTTGACTTTCTCTCCGTGCTTCCGCTTCCACAGGTACTAACAGGATTCTCTCCAAGTTCTCTCATTTCCATTGGTTTTTTTTTTCTCAAACTTTGATGACTAGTTTATGTTATTAACGGTTTTTCCAGGTTGTAGTTTGGAGATTTCTTTACACCTCGGGAGGTGCAAATGTGCTGGCAACAAAGCAAGCGCTGCGATGTATCATTTTAGTTCAATATATTCCGAGATTTGTTCGGATATATCCTTTGAGCTCAGAGCTAAAGAGAACAGCTGGTGTTTTTGCTGAAACTGCTTGGGCTGGTGCAGCTTATTACTTGCTACTCTACATGCTTGCTAGTCATGTTAGTACTTGCTATTTTTGGTACCTTTCACTCTTTTATCCTTAAATCAATCCATTCATAACTATCTGTTACTGAAATTATTCTTCAGATTGTTGGGGCTTTGTGGTACTTACTGGCCTTAGAACGCAACAATGCATGCTGGAGCAGGGCTTGCCGCCGTAATAGCCCGAACTGTACCAGAAACTTTCTCTTTTGTGGAAATCAAATTTTGGATGGTTATGCTGCTTGGAGTACCATCAAAGATTCTGTTCTTCAGATCGATTGCCCAGTTAATGTGACTGATGGCGACAATCCTCCTTTTGACTTCGGAATCTACTTAAGAGCCCTGTCCTCTGGCATTGTCTCATCTAATAGCTTTGTCTCTAAGTACTTCTTCTGTTTGTGGTGGGGACTTCAGAATCTCAGGTACGTAATTGTAAAAGAATTCGTCTCTATAGTCATTATAACAGGTCTCTGTTGCATTAGTAACCTCATCGATGTCAAATGCAGTACTCTTGGTCAAGGGCTTCAAACAAGTACATATCCAGGAGAAGTTATATTCTCCATAGCACTTGCTATTGCTGGACTTCTACTCTTTGCTCTTCTCATTGGAAATATGCAGACTTATCTTCAATCCCTTACCATCCGTCTTGAAGAAATGAGAGTGAAAAGACGCGACTCAGAACAGTGGATGCATCATCGGATGCTTCCACCGGAATTGCGGGAACGAGTCAGGCGATATGACCAGTACAAATGGTTGGAGACACGCGGAGTTGATGAAGAGAATTTAGTTCAGAACCTCCCAAAGGATCTGAGAAGAGATATCAAACGCCATCTCTGTCTGGCTTTGGTTCGGAGGGTAAGTTGAATCTACTTTAAATGCCTTTTTCTCAGAATCAAACCATCATGTGTTCATTATTTTTATTTTTTATGGAAAGGTTCCATTGTTTGAGAATATGGAAGAGAGGCTGCTCGATGCAATATGCGAGCGGTTGAAGCCGTGTCTGTACACGGAGAGCTCTTATTTGGTTCGGGAAGGAGACCCGGTTAACGAGATGCTCTTCATAATCCGTGGTCGGCTTGAGAGTGTGACCACCGATGGCGGGAGAAGTGGTTTCTTCAACCGCAGTTTGCTTAAAGAAGGAGATTTCTGCGGTGAAGAGCTCTTGACATGGGCACTTGATCCGAAATCCGGTTCCAACCTACCATCCTCCACCAGAACCGCAAAGGCTCTAACAGAAGTAGAGGCTTTCGCTTTGATAGCCGATGAGCTCAAATTCGTGGCTAGCCAGTTCAGGAGGCTACACAGCAGGCAAGTTCAACATACTTTCAGATTCTATTCACAGCAATGGAGGACTTGGGCTGCTATATTTATACAAGCTGCGTGGCGACGATACATGAAGAAGAAGAAGCTTGAGCAACTCAAGAAAGAAGAAGAAGGAGAAGGATCGGTTGCTAGCATCAGAGCGACGTTCTTGGCGTCAAAGTTTGCTGCAAATGCACTTCGTAAAGTTCACCAGAACCGCATTGCAGCAAAATCGACTAAAGAGCTTGTGAAATTTCAGAAGCCTTCGGAACCTGATTTCTCTGCTGATGATCCTTGACAACAAAGACAAAGATGCTGACTAAATTTACAGAAGTACTAATGTATCTATGAACGCTTGTAAGTTGTAACTCAGATTGAAATTTTCTTTTGTTGTTTGATTTGTGATTCAAAGATAAGATTAAAGTGGTAATATAATTGATTATTTTGATTATGATTGTTTTGCGTTTGCACAATAGAAAATATGAAGGTTCATCAAGAGATGCCATATTTTTCCATAGCAAACTAAACTTGCTCGGGTCGACCTTTCAGAAAGTTTTTGCAGAGCGTCTGCCATAGATTCCTGTCTGGTTGCGCGATTTCCATCGTACTCTTCGCCTTATCCGCAAACTCTTGCTGAAAAAAAAGACCCCCGAAAGATCGATTACATTTCGATAAAGTTAAAGTCAGTGTGGTTCTGAAAGTGGTCATAGAGGACAAGAACAAACCGTCATAAGCTTCATATTGAGAACACGATCCACAATCTCAAACAGAATCTCTTTGTTATACTCAGGATGACCTTGGATACAGAGAAAATGATCTCCAATCGAAAACATCTCGACTTCGCATACCTCGGAAGAAGCAAGAACTGTAGCAGACTTGGGAAGTTCCAACACTTCGTCCTGATGGCATTTTATAATAGCTAAAGTTTCCGGGACCTCACCTCCAAAGTAACCAGCTAGTTTCTCATTGTCTTTCACTATGCTAATGTTTCTAAGTCCCATATCTGCTCCTTGACGAGCTCTTCCGATTTTCCCTCCTTTAACTCGAGTAATTATCTAGAATCATCATCATCAAAGAAACTCTATGCATCACATCATGACCACTATTACGAAATTCAAGTCATTCTCTAAACCCTAAGAATCCAATTGATCAGATCCAAATCAGGAAATTGAAACCTGGTGACCGAAACAGATGCCGAGAACTTTCTTCTTCATTTGATCGAGTTTCTGGCAAACGGAGCAAAGCTTGACGATCCAATCGGCGTCTGCGAAAGCATCATGTGGACTACCGCTGATAACGAAACCGTCATACTTGTCGAGATCATTCTCGTCGGGAAATTGGCCGTCGATGACTCGGAATAGATCCCATTGCTCGGATCCGTCCCCGAAAGTGGAGACGAAGACGTTGAAGTAACCTCCGTAAGTCTGTTTTACGAAATTGGAGTCGGAAGTCGCTAGAAACAGAGCAAACCTCTTCTTCTGCTCCACCATCCTTCTTCTTCTTCTTCTCAGAGATCAATGGATACAGAGAGAGATTCGGAAAATGGAAATTAAAAAGAGATTTTTGGGACGGTGACACTTCAATAGCCATGTGGCCCATGTCTATTAAAAAGGAGAACTCTACCACTAATTTTTGTTTTATGGTTTGTTTTATAGTACAACGAAGAGTTTGCAACGGTCTCTCCTCCCTACACACCGCGAATTAGAAGCAATCATTTGACTCATGCACGGTTTAATCTCCCTTCTAAAATTATATTTTTTTTGTTTTCTTACTAACGACTTTATTGATTTCAAATCAAAACTATAAAATTATGATAAAAAAATTTCGAATTGTATAAATTTCTCATAGATAGGAAATTTGTAAAATTAGGCCACATTAAAATTAACTATGTCCTAATACACCTTTTCTCACTTTTACCATTTTTACCTATAATACCCTTAAACAAAAATAAATAACTAAAAATAAATGGTTTTTAAATTTTTTTTAAAATCATAAAGTTATAAAAACGTAAAAGATATCTATTTCTATATATTGAAATATTTTTAAAGTTCACAGAAAAACTAAATAATAATTTTATAGTTTTCTTTAGAGCATCATTATCAATGATACTCTTCAGATTTCTTAAACTAAAATTTATTAATAAATTTAATGAGCAAGACTCACTAATCTTTGCCTAAAATTTATGTGTCCATTGGTGAGATTTTTTAAAGTTCTTTTGTGTTTCTCGATTTTAGATTTGCATTTTGTTTGGTTTTTGAACTTTCGTCTACACAGATCGTCGCAATCGAAGGTGAAGAGATTGGAAGATGAGAGAGAGAAGAGCTTAAAAGATTCAAATCTAGACAAAATCGCGGAGACGAAAGAGAACCACCACCGTAAATCGGGTAATAAATCCGACGTTCCGATCACAAAACTGCCTGATTCTCCAGATTCGAAGAACAATAATCCCGGAGCCGAATCGGATATATGAACTGAGATCGGAAAATCTTCGAACCAGTAGAAGAAGAAGAGTTTTTTTTTGTGTAAACGAAGAAGAAGAATTTATTGAAGAAGAAGAAAAATAATTTTTTTTTTTTTTTAATTTTTGGTTTTGGTCCTCTCATGTGCTGACACGTGCATCTCTGAGTCGTCTTACAAGTCTCTCCCTATGAGACAGATCAGAGCAAAAGTTAATAAAAAATTAAGTTTTTAATTATTTTAATTATTTTTTAACTGTTTTGATACTCAAGAGTATCACTGATAATGATGCTCTTATAAACTTCGTTTAAGATCCTAGATTTAAGGAGAAAACACATTTTACTTTCGGTAGATGATAGACAATGTGGTAGAATTTTATGTTTTGGATACGGTAAATGATAGACAATGCAGTAGAATGCATATTCTAGATACGGTAGATGATATTGCAAACGGTGGAAGAAACATTCTACGAAGACGTAGATGACAGACCAGTCAGTAGACCATATTTTCTACAACTCGGTAGATACTAATGAAATAGGCAGAACTAATAATCTACGGGTCCGTAAAGCTACTAGGTAGTTGCTAACTTTGTGTTTGTTTTTGAAAGTCAGTTTTAAAACGTTTATCGAGTCAAAGATGTTGGAAACTATGATCCTTCATTTGGTTTATTGGGTTGTCTTTTTGGCTGCTCGGTTTGCTCGCTCTAACTTTCCTATCTCTAGATTGAGATCGACTAGCTCTGTGTCCTTGTTGCTCTTGGTAGCGCGATTAGGTATACACCTGAAACCCTTGTTTGGAATCGCGCTAGGCGTGAGTCGGGCGCTCGATCCAGGCCTAGCGATTTTTTAAAAAATCGGATTTCGGGGAATAGTTTCCTGTACAATTTAATATTTTATTAAACAATTTATACATAAAACAACAAAACTAAAAATATATATAGTAACTTTTTTTACAAAAAAAAAAATAAACATAGGTGGAAAAACAAAAGAAAATAAATAAGTTACCACTATTAACTTATTTTATTTAATATTTAACTAAATTAATGTCTAAAAATACATTAAAAACTCGTATGAGCCTTTTAAAATGCTCAAATGGCCCAATCAGTTTGATTTTTATTAAAGCAGTAGCCGTAACTTCTTCTTCCCTACGTCGCCGAACCCTAATTTTGGAGTTACTCTGCATCTTTTAACTCTTCCAAAAAATTGGCTCTTGATTAGTAAAGTAAAAAGTTTCAGTTTGATTGGGAGAGCACTTTGAGAAAAAATATAAAACATTTGGGCTCGCTGGTTTTTTTGAAACCGCGGTCAACGCGGTGTAAAATCGGTTTGTCGCATAATTCTTCCGATCAGCCGCATCTCGCCACGGTGATCCACCGGCGAGCGGTTTCTCGGCCGTTAAATCAGCAACTCGGCCGAGTTTTAGAACAAGGCCTGAAACACACAAGAAAAAGAGAAAAGAGCGAGTAAGTAACGAAACAAAAATAAAAAACTTAGAGAAAATTCTAAAATAAAAAATTATTGGTAAAATCGATTCTCCGGCAACGGCGCCAAAATTTGATATGCTCAAATTTACCCTGAACTACTCTCAAATTAAAAGATCGTAGTAGTACTTAGGGGTCAAATCCATAGGAAATCGCAAATCACACAACAGTTTATGAATTCAAATTAAGCTAAGTAACAATATGCGAATGTAAATAAAATAGCAAAAACAAGCAAGTGATGATGATTAAGGTTCTTAGAAATCAATAAGACAAAATGTTAGGCTATGGGTTATTCTCAGGTATGAATCGAAATTGAAGAATAAAAGACTGTCAGGATTCGAATTAAACACAGTTCTAGAACTCAAAACACAAGTGTAAAATCAATCAATGTTTTTTGCAGAGATTATCTATGATTAAATCCCTAAATTCCAAAACTTTTTTGCAAATTCAATGAATAAAGACAAGCATTAATGTTCAGGTTCGATTGTTCACAAATCACTACGCCAAATTTCTTTGCGAATAGTTATTTTGCTCATCTAAGATTAGTTCAGGTTGTTAATAATACTTTCACATATATTAATTCAACTTAGGGTTTCTAATTTTAGTTGATCAATCCTAAAATCATAGTTAAACCAATCTAGATGAAGAAGAAGTAGAATAATCCCAACAGTATTCAATCCTAGCCAATTCTCATCAATCCCTTGAATCCCCAAAACTTAACAAGCAATCTACTCAGACATGGATGATGAAATATGGATGATGAAATCATAATTTCTGAATAAAATTGCATAAAAGAGATAGAATAAGAGATACAAAGGGTTCGAAATCTCAAGGTGTAGAAATCTCTCCCAAAAAGCTCTAAGATCCAATCTCTCTCCTTTGCTCAGTAGAAAAACAAGATCTCCCCTAAAAAGTTAGGAGAAAACTATTTATATTGTCTCAAAATTGGATAGGGCTTTGTATGTAAACTTCTGGAACTTCTCGGGCCGAAAGAAAATCTTCAAAAATCAATTTTCTTCTCGTCAAACATGTGCGTCGATCGACACACATGGCTTTTGTCGATCGACCCAAGCTGGAAAATTTGTCTCTAACTTCACAACTTCGGCTCCTCTTTCCGCTATGCTCCACAATGCTCCAAAAGCTCCCATTATGCTCCAATCGTACATGGACCTATAAGAGTTCAAAAGACTCGAAAAATATCGACAAAGCTCTACAAAACTGACTTAAATCATGGTAGAAAAACCGGTAAAAATCATGATATATTACCGTAGAACGTACATTCTGGAAGGCGTAAAAAAAATATAAAATTATATTTTCAACTTTTTTGTTAATTTAAAAATATTGAATATATAGAAATGCCTATCTTTTATGCTTTTATAATTATATTATTTTTAAGAAAAAATTAAAACCATTTATCCCTTTGCTTCTAAAAGGGAAGTAGTTTTATTAATTTTGTTTATTTGTTTTAATTTGATTGGCTCTAAACTATGACATGGCTTTTGAAAATGATGACATTGCTTGTGAAAAAAGATGACATGGATTAAATTTGAGCTAATTAAAAAACAAATCAAACAAAACAAAATGAAATAATAATTAAATCGCACGAACAATATTTTTTCACAAACAATTTTGATTCAAATCAAAATAAAAGTAATTAAATTAATAAAAACTAATTGTTGCAGATTTACATAACATTGTCCGAGATAACATTAATAATAACACATACTACTGAATGAATTTTTTATATATTTCAATTAAATTGAATAAATTGTGGTGAACAAAAACTCACTAAATCAATGGTAAAATCTTTCGTATCTTTCTTCAGCATTAATGCTATTTAATAATTTATACTCCCTCCGTTTTAATTTAATTGTCATTCTGAAAGTTTTCACACAAATTAAGAAAACAATTAAATTTTCTGTTTCCTCCCAAGCATTGTTTTATTTGATATATGTAGTAAATAAACTTAAAAATAGAGATAAAATAGAAAATTAGTAATAAATGTGCATTGACATTGCAGAATGACAAGTAATATGAAACAAAAAATTAAGTGTAGAATGACAGCTAATATGAAACAGAGGGAGTATACCATAAATGTTCCCGTATTTTTAGCAATCAATAACTCCATCATTGACATACCTTCTTAAAAATTTATGAGATTAACGTAATCAAAATTAGCTTCATAATATCTGCAAAAAATCGTAATATTTGCGAAAGAAATATTCATTGGACAATTATGGCTATTAAAAGTTATGGAAATAAATACACAATTGGCAAAAATATTCTCATTAAAATGACATTTTGAAAATGACTATTCAAATTCCACCATTAATAGCACATAGATACACATATGTTTATTCATAATTTTAAAAATACCACATCTTATATAAAATTAATTATTAGATATTTGATTTATTATGCAAATATAACTAATTGATGATATGTTATATTTGCATGAAAAGAGAGAAAGACTTACTTTATATATATATAGATATCAGGTGTTGGTACTTTTGTATAAAACGGTCAGTTTTCTAGACACATGTCCACTAGAGTGGTATGAGTGATGTTTCCTGAAAGTTAATTTTGGAAAGGAATTATTGTTTTTGCACTCTTAGAAAACATCATTGTTTATTGATTTATTTCAACATTGTGTAATGAATATTATGAAGACAACATTATGAAAACAACAATGTATACGATTTTAGTTCAAGAATATTTTGATCGCATGCCCTCGAAAGTTCCATTATTAATATTTTTATAAAAATGTTTCACCAATATACTAATATTGTCTTGATAATATTCATTACAAAGAAGCATTTTTTAATAGTTGTGATTTCAACAGAAAGAATAAAATTAATGTAGCAAACTAAAAATCAATTTCATACTTATAATGAATTAAGGACCAGAGAGCGACCAATTCCCTTGGAGGAATATATTGTTTAATTACCATTGAAGTTTCATCATCAGCTAGTATTTTGTAGTCGAAGATATTGACCTTCTCACTTTCGGAATTGTGGAATATATCAAAGGATTTTTCAAACAGCACGTCAACCATTGAATGCGATGCAGCCATGGATAGTGAAGCCATCGACCGAGAGAGACAAAGATACATCTTCTATTAGTGTGTCGACGTTCTCTAGAGAGAATTGCACATACAACATCTATACAACATCACTCCAGCCTTAACTTAAACGCATAAATTACCAAAGAGTGAAATCTCAGAAGTAGATGGTCAAATAACCTGAGAAATGACAAAGTGCTCTCCAACCTGAACGTGTGCTCCTAAATGCAGAATAAGAAAAGACATTTCATAGTTGAAAAGAAGAGAAGAAGAATCGAATTTTAGAGTTTAGAACTTAAAAGTTTAGAACTCAGTTTACCCCAAAATTCCATAGCAAGCTGAAATGTAGATGGAGAATCCCCTCTCGATACCAAAGGCAAAAACGTTGACAAAAACGTTGACGTTTTTTTTTAATGGTCAGCGAAAATACTTTGTTTCTTAATATCGATATTTAGGAGCTCTATAATCATCTAGTCAGAATAAAATTTAATTAACAGCATAACAAATTAAAAGTTACAATTTTTTTTTTAAAAAACAATAATTTGAGTAACAGCATAATCATATTAAAAAAAGCATTGAAAATTTGAATAACTTACCTCTTCATCTACCAAAACCATTTCTATGGAATTTCTGGTGGACTTAAATGATTTTAACAAGACAAGTATTTGAGTTTTGATTTTTTGTTTTTCATTTGATGTCAAAATATTCTCAAAAAGTACGAAAGAAGAGTTTTGGTTTGGTATGATAGACATTATGATAGTATTTGCAAAAATAGGAAGCGAGATGTGAAGTTTATTATTGTGATGATCAACCATGAATTATTAGAGATTTGGTTAGATTTTATTAGAGATTATTTTGTGATTTTATTAGATATTGTAACCATATTTGAAATAATTAAGTGATTTTATTTAAAAACTGATATTTTTTATTTTATTAGATATTAAATTAGAATATGTATTTGAATATTTTAGTTGGATCCCAAAATATCGTGTTTATTACAGTTGTAGAAATGCAAACAAATCTATTGATTTTTTATTGTTTAACCGAATGATTTATTTGCATGATTTGTATCTTTATGAAATCTTGTGTTTGTTATAATTCATCTGCATGCATTTCTTATTTTTTTAGTACTAATTACATAATTATGGAAAAGTAATCAATGGGCTTATATTTAAATAAAGCCTTAATATATATGGCCCAATACAATCATGGGTCAAGGACCATCCATCGAAAGGTTTAAATCAGCAAGGAGAAGAAATTCGAGCCGGCTGCACCACCGGCTCGTGTCGGGAGAAGATCAGCTTGAGCATGAATGCTCGATTTTGATGCACAATAAGGTATGTGAATTAGGGTTTATTCCTTAGGTTAAGATCCAATTTTGTTATGATTACGAAATTGTGTTGTCTGCGGTTTAGGTTTGAATTTCTACCTATAATCTAATTAATATTATTAGTATCTCTGCTAGAAGTGAAGCTTAGTTTACTATTTTTTTTTTTGGTCATGAAACGGGAACAATGTTCCCCATGTTTATTCAGAAGAAAATAAAAGTCTACAATCGGACCTGGCGTGGAATCGAGATCCCACCAGTATCCTCTAATAACACTAAATCTGCACACGTAGGTGCCAAATCTAACATATGAAAACCAAGCGGTAAAGAAAACGCATAGTTAGCTAGCTCGTCCGCAAGACGGTTCGCTTCCCTATACACATATGTAATCCGGACTAACCAGTCTTTTGATAAAAAGCCATGGCACAAGCGTACCTGGATCGACAACGGATGATGCTCACTTATCCCTGTCTGCGTAAAACTAGCAACCATCTCTGAATCCACTTCAAGCTCCAACTTTGGAACTCTACGTTCCCATGCAATAACACCCCATAACTCAGCCAACGGTGTAAAACAAATACCAATATTAAGAGCAAACCCTCCACACCACTACCCTCTCTCATTCCTTATAACACCACAAGCAGTAGCCAACCCAGGGTTGCCTCTTGATGCCCCATCTGTATTTAGTCTCATCCATCCCTCAGTCAGTTTTTTCCATGCTATCATTCTCTCCACTCGCATCGGTCGATTCCTGTGAGGATTATCTGACTGGAGGAAAGCTAAAGACACCTCTTCTGCTAGATCTTTTAGAAACTTCACCCGATCCCTACACTTCCCAATAACCCCAAACACATTCCCACATCGCCACTTCCATCCCCACCAAACTGACAAAGCAAACAACGTGGACCAAGTACTTGCTCCCACAGCGGCGTGATCTCCTAAATTCCCGTACATCCATTCCAACAGGGATGTAGTAAAGAACTTTCGTCTCTTTCGAGGCAGAATAATCCGCTGCCAAACACCCTCCATTGCAGGACAATCCCGGAGAATATGAATAACGGTCTCCTCCCCTCCTTTATAAACTTGGCAGATGCTCGAGTCACTCAAATGTCTCTTATGGCGCTCTACATTAGTCATTATCACCTGACTCATTTCCAGCCAAAGGAATGTTCGAACTCGTTCGGGGACGGTAACTTTCCATACCCGGTGAAAAAGAGAGCTCAAGTCCAGTCGTGGCGTAGGGTCCCATACCAAGGATGAGTAAGCAGACTTAACGGTAAACTCACCATTCGAATTCCAACCCCATGAAACCCGATCTTGCGCTCCTGTTATATTATCCACCCCCACTGCACTTAGTTGTAGTCTAGTAAACTCAAACAACCATGGCGTAAGTTGATCCCACAACCAGCCCATATCATCTCGCCATAGATCACAGACCCGAATTTCCAAATTACCGGCGGGTAAAGGATGAACAACTCCGGTCAGTAGCGGTTCATTCCCTAGCCAAATATCTGTCCAAAATCGAGTCTTGCGGCCATCCCCAATAATCCCACGTAAACCCGGCATCACAACCTCTCGTAAACCCATACCAATACTCCGCCACGTAGAAGACCAATTACTCTTAACAGCCAGCCAAGACATATCTGGGATCTCCTTCACTTGGTACTTACATCTTAGCACCCGTGCCCACAAACTAGTATGATCATGTATCAATCTCCAACCCACCTTCGTAAGAAGAACTTTGTTCATTATTGGAGCCGATCGAATACCCAAGCCCCCTTCATTCTTTGGCAAGAAAACTTTTTTCCAATTTACCAGATGTTGCTTCCTCTCTCCATTAGTACTACCCCACAAAAAGGACCGCGAGATTTTATCCAATTGTGCAAGAGTAGCCTTTGGTAAAGCGACTGTACTCATGGCGTGAACAGGGATCGATGAAATCACAGCTTTGGTTAAAGTCAGACGACCGGCGAAGCTCAAACATCTACCTTTCCATCCAGCTAATCGAGAGGAGACTCGCTCAAGAATAGCTCCAAAGGTCTCCTTATTGATCCGCTTATGTAACACCAGCATTCCAAAATATTTACCAAGCTCCCATGTCGATTGAATACCGCTTTCATCACTAATCCTTTTCCCCAACTCTCGGCTCACATTCTTCGATAAGAAAATTTTGGATTTTTCCAAGCTCATTTTATGTCCCGATGCGGTACAAAAACGACCCAGCACCCGTCGTATCACCTTAATTTGCGTCACAGAGGCCTCCGTAAACAGAATGAGATCATCAGCAAAACATATATGGGATAATTTCGGACCTCTCCTAGACAAGCTAATCGGTCTCCATTCACCATCAGCAACCGACCTATCAAGAAGGTGACATAGTCGTTCCAGGCAGAGACAAATAAGTAAGGAGATAAGGGATCTCCCTGTTGAAGTCCTCTCAATGGCTTAAAAGGTTCCGCCTTCTCCCCGTTCAACAACAGGTTCATTGAGGCCCCCGTTACTCCAGCCATAATCCACTTTACCCAATTCTCCGGAAATCTCGCAGCACGAAGCGTATCTTCTAAGTAATCCCAGCGAATCCTATCATAAGCTTTCTCCAAATCTAAATTCAGCAACATCCATCCCTTTCGTCCTTGCTTCCGTTTCATCGAATGAACAACCTCTTGAACGATAACGATATTATCAGCACTTAATCGCCCCGAAATAAAACTTGACTGAGCGGGACCAATAAGCTTTGGCATTAACCCTTTCATCACCATCGCCTTTGTTATAGTCTTGAACAAGACGTTGCATAAACTAATTGGTCGAAACTGCGTAATTCGTTATGGTTTCTCAACTTTCACAAGTAAAACCACTAGTACATCACTAATCCCCTCGGGCAATTCCCTTGTTTCAAAGAACTCAAGCACAAATTTCCTCACCGAATCCCCAACAATATCCCAGCAATTTTGATAGAAAACCGGTTGAAACCCATCCGGCCCTGGTGCTTTGTATTGTCCCATGCTGCGAATCGAGCTCTCCACCTCTGCATTAGAAAACGGTTTTGCCAACACATTTAGATCTCCACTGCTAAGCTCATCAAAACCTTCCATCGGCAAGTTGTCTACTAATACCGGTACATCCTCCATTGAATACAGTCTCCGATAGTAGCCAATTGCCAAATTCTCAAGATCAGGCGGATTAGAAATCCATTGACCATCCTCATCCTTCAAGAACTCAATTTTATTCCTTCGTCGACGAATAATAGTAGAGGTATGATAATATCGAGTGTTTCTATCTCCCAATACTATATTCTTCTCCCTGGATTTTTGAAACCATATAACTTCTTCTTGTTCCAAGATCACATCGACTTCCTTCACCAACAATTCCTCTCTCTCTAGTAGCTCATCGGACTGATCAACCTCCAACAGGTCCTGGACAATCTTAATTTCTCTTACCATCTTCTCTTTACGAGTCTGTATTTCCCCAAACACTTTTTTGTTCCATTTACTCAATTTGTCTTTTAACCCAAGCAAGGCTTGTGGAGTAGACAATTGCCCATTCCAAGAAATTTGAAGCATTTCCTTAAAACCTTCATGTTTTAGCCATGCCGCCTCAAACCGAAAAGGCCTTCTTCTAGGATCTCCTACCACCTCAGGGCATAAACGAACCAGCAAAGGAGCATGATCCGACGACAAAAAAGGAAGGTGTGACACTGAGGCCTCATGCCACTTAATCCTTGCTACAGCATTGCAGAGAACACGATCAAGCTGTTTGGCTATAAACGTAGTCTCTACCCACCCTCTTCCATGTAAATCTGTTACCCTTAAAGCTCATGTCAATAAGTGAAAGATCATTAATCCATTCACCAAATGCAAGAGAATCAGAGAGAGAGTCTCTCATTCCCACCGGTTCTTTCATCTAACCGGAGTATGGTATTAAAAATCTCCTCCAATTATAAGAGGTTCATCAATCCCTTGAACCACTTCACGCAACTTATCCCATAAGCCACTTCGACGACTCACCGAAGGCGCCGCATGCACATCCACCAAATGAAGCATATCAATGCCCTCACCAACTTTAGCATAGGTAAATTGGTCCGCCGATTCAACAATAGTGACTATCCCAACAAAATCTCGCCATAGGAGCCACAACCCACCGCTTTGTCCAACTGCATCCACTCGAAACGAGTTCTCGAAACCCAGCCCTTGACAGATTCTCATCGCCTTCTCACCTTCGGCATGTGTTTCAAAAACAGCAAGAATATATGTATGAAATTTCTTCAAAATATACTGGATCGATGGCTATTTACTATTTACTAGTTTACTATTTAAAGTCACATTCATTCAATGGCTCGTTGTTTAGTCGAATCTATAGTAACAGAAGTCTTCGTGGTATCAAAAGATAACGTGATATTTAATTATTTTTTCATTGTGTTTTGTTTGATATTTATTATTATATTTATTTAGTTCAAATTTATTCCATATCATTTTTTTTTCACAAACCATGTCATAATTTTCTAAGGCCACGTCATAGTTTTAAACCAATAAAATTAAAATAAATTAGCAATGTTAATAAAAGTACTAACTCTGTACCATTTTATTAGATGTTTTAGAAAAATTTATTTGTTCTATTTTATTTGATTTTCTCATGTTTCTATGCAATTTTTTCATTAATTAAATATGTTATGACAATTCATATTCTGCAGTTTATATTTTTATTGGTTGAAATATTTTTAGGCTAGTAATAAATTATGTTTTTAGTGTTTTCTTAATCTTTGTGCATTCAACTAGAAAATCTTATAAAATGAGACTGAGGAATTACTTGCCTTTTAATAGAAATGAGATAAATATGAAAATCTTGTAAAATCTAGACTACAATTATTGCATTTTGTTTCGGTCAAAAAAAGTTTTTTTCATTTTAGATTGTCAATCATTTGAAGTTAATATATATATATTATATACTTTTTCCGTTTCTATAAGATTGATGTTTTGGAAGAATTTTTTTTTTTAAATTGATTTTTTACATTTTTTTTCTTTTTTTTTTGTCAACGATTTTTTATATTTTCTATATAGTTTAATTGAAATAATGATGAGGGATTGTGAATTTCAAGATATATTAATTGATTTTATTAAATTACTATTAGTTAAAGTTATAGAAAATTGTTTAGTATAAAAAATGATGCATTTCTAATTAACCATTAATATGTTTTCTTAATATGTCTGATAACTCTAAAAAATCAATCTTTTAGAAACAAATAGAGTACATTGCAATAAATTTAATCCATATTTCAACTAGATCTTCATATTTATTGATGGTCAAAGTTTTTTTTTTTGTTCAACGTCAAAGCTTTTTTTTTTTTTTTTTTTTTGTAGAATCTACTACATTAAATACATTTGAAAATGTTTGACGTGTAATTTTCTTGATTAAACAATTACTTATCTAAACTTCACTATAAAAGCGATGGAGCATAGCTTCAACTTCACCATCACTTTCACCATCGAAAACAAAAAAAAACTTTTAATGATGAACATTTCTTTTAAGCTTATGTTATTGGTTTCTCTTTTAGTCGGCGTTTATCGTAAGTACCATTTTTATTATTGTAAACTAGAGGTGGAATTCGTTCGGATCCATTCTCAAAATGAGGATATTTGGAACGTTACCATCAAAATTCATATTCAAGTAGTAAAATTTTTGATTCATGAAAAATAGATCTGGATCTAGATAGTAAAAATTTAAGGTTTGAATATACAAATCCTGATAAACAAATATATCTTTTACATATATTAAGTTATTTTTATATAAAGATATATAAAAAAATTAATTTCGTTTTTTATTATATCAGATTTGTTTTGAAATTATTATCCAATATTTAAATTTTATAGAATTTTAGTTTAATTTTTCTAAATATTTTGATATTTTATTTTAGTTAGTTAATTATTATTTTCGGATCCGAGAATATCTGCATATATTCTGATTTTTGGACGAATATCAAAGTCTTAATATTCAGGAACCACATATCTAAGTCCCACTACGGTGAAATTCTGAGATATCCAGAACCATCTCATCGCTAATAATATTAGAAAACGATGAATATTCTAAAATTGTAGATATTGTTTTATATGATAACATGAAATGGAATTAACATTTGTGAAATTTGATATTTAATATAAGAGAAATATTATTAAGAAGAAAATATATAAGCTTAGAAAAATGTGAAAACTACCGATGGAAACCAATCTATTAAATCATTTTATTTATATCATAATTCATATTGAACTAACACATTATATACATATGAAGGACAAGATCTTGCGGAAGCCAAGTGTGAAAGAAACATTGAGTGTTCAGACATGCATTGTAACTCAGGTCTGGCATATTGTAAAGATGGAGCTTGCGACTGTTCTCCTTCTAAGTTGCAAAGATTGGATACAAATAAAGTCCATGTGAATCATCAAGGAATATGTGACACATATCTTGAGTGCTATCACAAAGCTTGTGATCTTGGTAGAGCAGATTGTATAAATGGAAAATGTGTATGTCCTAAATTGTAAGCGATGTATATGATAAGTTACAAATATAAGAATATAATATTTCAATGATAGAGTTCTACTTATAGTTTTTACGTTTCATTGTTTAACTAGATTTGGACTCGCAACAAGTGCGAAATTATGAATTTTAGTTGTATATTAATAAATTTTATCTTGTAGTATACAAAAATATTAGAAAGATATAATTATATAAAATAAATTTTAAACCTATCGTTTCGAACCATAGATACCCAAAAATAAGTATGATTCTACAATTTTGTAATATATTAATAACTAATGTAAATAAGTTTTTTTTACTAAATACAAATCTAAATACATGTCTACCAAAGCTCAAGTCGTTCTAAACCCCAAGAATCCAATCGATCAGATCCAAATCAGAAAATTGAAACAAAAATAAAAAAAAATTGAAACTTGGTGACTGATATATCACGGCTTTTATGGCTTTTGATATGGTTTTATTATTATATAGAATGGTTTTTATGTGGTTTAGAGCATCTCCAATCCAACACCAAATTCTGCACCAAATCTCATTTTGGTGTAAAATTATCTCCAATCCAACACTATTTTAACACTAAAATGGTGTAGAATCATTTTCTACACCATTTTGGTGTTGGATTTTTTTATTTATAAAATTGTCCTTCAAATTTTAATCAATTTATAAAATTGATGAAAAACATATATAAATGGTAATGATTAAATCCAAATATAATGTGTTTGAGGATAACTAAACATAAGTTTAATATATTTTGCTATTTTATATGTTAAGAAAGGAATTTTTTTTATATAATAGATGTTAAATTTAAATTATTTCATAACTTTTTTAACTTAAAAAAATATTTGGAGTTAATTCGTAAATATTAAAAAATTAAGAAAGAGAATATGTTTCGAATGTTATTTTTGGTGTTAGAAATAGTGTAATACATTGGAGTAAACTCAATAACATTTTAGTGTTACACCATTTTGACGTAAAAATGGTATAATACATATGCTGAAATTGAAACCTGGTGACCGAAACAGATGTCGGGAACTTTCTTATTCATCTGATCGAGTTTGTGGCAAACGGAGCAAAGCTTGACGATCCAATCGGCGTCTGCGAAAGCTTGATGATCCAATCGTATTATAGAGATCATTCTCGTCGGGAAATTCGCCGTCGATGACTCGGAATAGATCCCATTGCTCGGATTCGTCGCCGAAAGTCGAGACGAAGACATTGAAGTAACCTCCGTAAGTCTTTTTCCCGAACTCGGAGTCGGAAGTTGCTAGAAACAAAGCAAACCTCTTCTTCTGCTCCACCATCCTTCTTCTTCTTCTCAAAGATCAATGGATACAGAGAAAGAGAGAGAGATTCGGAAAATGGAAATCAAAAGAGAAGAACTGAAGAAGTCGATCACACACGCCAAGTGAGATTAGAGAAACGGTGATACTTCGACAAAAGAGAACACCACTAATTTTGTTTTATGGTTGCAATTATCTGGATCATGCACGGTTTGGTTGCTCCTTTAATGTTGATTTTAAATTGAAATTACAAAATTATTATACAAAAAAAATTATTACATAAATAAATATATTTATCATATAATGAAAAAACTATATTAAAAAAATGAATTTAATGATATTTTCCATAGACAATTCTTACTTGTTGTCTTATTGACGAATTATTAGATTCGTTATTTTACTAACGTTGATTTTATGCCTACATATATGAAAGAAAGTTTCCTTATATTTGAGTGCTAACGGTAATCCGGTTTTTTCTTTATAAGTCATACAATTTATTTCATAGAATTAATAAATTTCATCAGATATATTTTTTAAATCGTATGGGTATTACTATATGAATAGATTTCAGAATATTTCAACTATATGAATTTTTCAATTTTAGGTGTCACGGCCCAATTCCATAAACTCCCCAAACCCTAAAAACCCCGTTACCCGCAGCCTAAGTTAACCAAAACTCTAACCTAGAGTTTCTCTATATCTTTATCTAAGGTCACACAAGTGAGGAGGAAGATCAGAGTTGCACAGCTAGCAAAACCCAATTGTTCTCGTTCTAGCCGTCTTTGCCTTCTCAATTAAGCCAGTTCCGAGTTGCTGTTTTGCGGGGCTGATTTCTGGCGACTCAGAAGGAATTAGATCGTCATTCTTATATCTCTGAAAAGATCACGGATTCTAGATTCTGAAACTTTTTTCGGATTCGAATTACAAAGTATGGTCTGCTCGCAAATCGTATTTGAATATCAGGAAAAATCACAGTTTTCTGAATCTGAAATTCTTAATCTCAGATCCGACCAGAGCACTTGCGGGGTGATTTTTGCGGCAAACCGTGAGGAGTTAGGCGATGATCTACATACATTTAGATAGAGGATTCTTCGTAGATTCCGTGGCTGTTTTCCGATTTGGATTCCGAGGTAAGATGAACCCGCAATCTACGATTTAAGTTTGCCCTAGATGCCTCACCAGATTCTATTCTTGGGTTTCACAGAGTTCAATTTGGAGGAAGGTCTACGCTGTTACATAAGAAGTTAGAAAACGAATTTGGTATCGTTGGAAAGGTGACGTTACAAAGATTTCAGATCAAGTTCCGGTTTTCCAATCCGATCTAAATCTGGTGAGTTATTGATGTTTCTTTCTGGTCAAGAAACATTTATTCTGTCAAAATCCAAAAATGTATTTTTGACTTGAATCGCTTTTCCAGAACGCAGATTCACATCTTTCTAGGTTCACTCCTCCATATTTGGTCATCCAAAGGCTAAGGTGAGGGTATTGTCTAGATTACTTTAATACTAGTTAACACTAGATGTTCTTACATGTTAGTCTAGGGATGGAATGTGATGTTGTTGGTTATATGTGATAAGTTTATGAATGTTTGATGCTTGCTGATTGTTAGTAAAGATTGTTTGATGTGTGTAAATTGTTTGGTAGTTAAATGAAGTTAAAGATTAAAAAGTATTGTTTGAGATTGTTATAGTATAGGATAGTTCTGAGAACGATCGTGTACGTAAGCGTGTTACAGAACTTTGCGTGTTAGACTACGAATGATCGCGTATGTAAGCCCGTTGTAATCCATTAGGCCTTAGAGGGCCATGACGGGGAGGACAGATCCAAAACGTGAGAAAGAGATTGGCTCCGCTGTGAATTTAAGAAAAGTAAAGAATGTGAAAAGGAAAGAGAAGTAGAAAATGTGAAAAGTGGAATATTTAAGTATGAGTTAATATATAAATAAAAGAGATTATGGTGTAGAAATGCTAGTTGTGAATGTTATGTTGCTAGTAATAAGTTGGGTGATACATGTTCTATGACTGGTTTAATGTGTTTGATTGCCTATTGTTTCCATGTATTAGAGTTGTTGTGGATAGCAATCTCACTGAGTAATTTCTTCATGGAATTACTTACCCCTCCTTCTTCTCTCCTTTCAGGTGATACCCATTTTACCGAGTAGTGGCTTAAGGTGGATGTTGTCCGGGTGCTGGTTTTAGCGGGATTTATGTTTGGATTTTTAAACAATTTACTTAGTATTTTCTACATTGGTTTTCACGTGAAGGATTTATTAAGTCGGAATTATGTTTTTTGTAGAATGATTTAAGACTTGAGTTATGGAATAAAGTATTGATTTTCATAAAAGTATCTGTTAGAATTGATAGATTTTTTTCATGACTTGCCGTCTCGGCTAAGTAAGCAAGTCGAGTGTCACAATTTGGTATCAGAGCCTGGGTTAGCCAAGCCGGTTCTAATCCGGAAGGCTAGTTCTAGGCAAATAGGAAAAATGTTTTTTAAAAAAAAAAAAACAAATTTTTGGGGATGGGTTTTATTAAAGTAAAAGAGCACCGGCAACACTACACTTGAGCAAGTAAGTTGAGTTTCTGTTAGAATATTCTAATATTTGGTTGTGTGCACAGAATGGTTCGTGGAGGAGCACGTGCAGGGAGAGGGAGAGGGAGAGGGAGAGGGAGAGGAAGAGGACGTAGTCGTAATGGGCCTAATTCGGTTGAGACTGCATCTGATTCAGCAAACACTCATAACAGTGGTTAGGAGATTCACAGTAGTGGTCCGATGACTCACACCAGTGGTTAGGCGACTCACAACAGTGGTCAGACGTCAGTGCATGGAGTGGATCCTGAAGTGCTGAGGAACCTCGTGATGGACTCACTCAAAGAGATATTGGGGCAAGCACCAGGGGCAGGTCAGACTGGTGTACCACCTCCGCCTCCTCCACCACCTCCACCACCTCCACCGCCCCCTCAAGAGGATCTGAGGCATGACTATTGGAGGATTTTGAAATTGATGAGGGATTTGGGTACTGTATCTTTCAGTGGTGGCACAGATCTGATGGCTGCAGACAATTGGAGGAAACAATTGGAAAGGAACTTCGGTACGGTTCGTTGTCCGTTACGGTACCAGGTGGATATAGCTTCGAGCTTTTTGCTGGATGAGTCTCGGGTTTGGTGGGAGGGAGTTGAGAGAGAAGCCCCTCTGGGTTATGCGATTCCGTGGAGTACTTTTCGTGAGGAGTTTACCAGGAAGTACTTTCCCCAAGAGAGACCATAAATGAGCTAAAGATGGAGTTTCTGACTCTCAGCCAAGATAATAAGACGGTGAGGGAGTACGAGCGGGAGTTTTCTAGGCTGAGGAGGTTTGATGTGGTAGTAATAGATGAGCAATCTTTGATTCAAAAGTTCATGATGGGTTTGCGGCTAGATATCCGTAAGATTTGTCAGATTCGTGATTATGGGAGTCTCATCGAGCTTGCGGAGAAAGCTTCTATGATAGAGAAGACAAATGAAGCTGAGACCAAGTTGGTTAAGAATGCTCCCCAGAGGACCACCAGAGCACCAGATCCACCAAGATAGCAACATGGTAATCGGAGTAGAGTGCAGGAAAATGTCCCAATGTGTGGTAAGTGCGGCAAGAATCACAATTGAGTATGTTTGTACCAATAAGGAGCATGTTTTAAGTGTGGAAGACTGGGACACAATCAGCGGGATTGCAATGGTTTTGGAGGAACTTGCCACACTTGCGGTAAGTATGGGCATCGTACTGGCAGGAGGACCAGAACCTGCAAACCGAGCCAGAGAGCAGTTGTCGCCGCCTCCAAAGAGAGCAGCTATTGCACCTCGCGCATATGTTGCTGGAGAACATGAAGGTGCAGAGCCGATTGCTGGTAAGTTACAGTTTAATATTTCTTAATTTTATACTTGGGTGATGTTTGAAATAAACTTTTGGTTGTTGAGTTCAAATTGCTTAGACTAGTAAATCGTGTAGGATCAGTTTATATTGGTGAGGTCCCAGCTTACACCTTGTTTGATACGGGGGCTTCACATAGTTTTGTGAGCCCAGCATTCACTAAGTATTGGCACTTCAAAGGGAAAGTTGGGATAGACCTTGGCAGATTGAGATTGCAAGAGCAGAAAAAGTGAAATCCCAGCGATACTTCAAGGATGTTCCGATTATCATAGAAGGAGCAGAGTTACTTGGGACTCTTCTGGAGTTAGAGTTACACCGCTACGATGTAATCTTGGGCATGGATTGGTTGACTCGTCATAAGGCCGTGTTGGATTGCCTGAGGACCCAAGTGACATTTTCCAGACCTGATGGTAGGCTCGTTTACCGAGGAGTGAAAACACAGAGTGGGGTTCCTATCATTTCGATGGTTCAAGCGGAGGAGTTAATAAACCGGGGAAATGATGCATACCTCGCGGTGATCTCAATGGAAGGAGGAGAATCAGGAGATGAGTTGCATTCGATTCCAGTGGTGGCAGAATTTGCAGACGTATTCGAACTGCTTACAAGACCGCCACCAACACGAGGAGATGCATTTACTATCGAGTTAGAGCCAGGGACAGCTCCCATTTCTAGAGCACCGTATCGGTTGGCACCAGCAGAAATGGCGGAACTAAAGAAGCAATTAGAGGATCTCACTGATAAAGGGTTTGTCAGACCTAGTAGCTCACTATGGGGTGCACCAGTGTTATTTGTTAAGAAGAAAGATGGCAGTTTCAGACTTTGCATTGATTATCGGGGACTCAACAAGGTGACTATTAAGAATAAGTACCCGTTGCCACGTATTGACGAGGTGCTAGATCAACTACAAGGGGCATCATGGTTCTCAAAAATTGATCTCGCATCTGGATATCATCAGATTCCGATAGCTGAAGGAGACATAAGAAAAACTGCTTTTCGGACTCGGTATGGACACTACGAGTTTGTAGTAATGCCGTTTTGATTGACTAATGCACCAGCAGCGTTTATGAAGTTGATGAATAATATATTCCGGGAGTATTTGGATAAGTTTGTGATCATTTTCATCGACGACTTGTTGATCTACTCTGTAACCGTGAGGAGCATGAGGAACATTTCAGGGTTGTGCAAACCAAGCTCCGGGAGCAGAAATTGTTTGCAAAAGAGAGCAAGTGTAGTTTCTGGAAGAGACAGATTGGATTCTTGGGCCATATAGTTTCAGAAGCAGGGGTAGCAGTGGATCCGGAGAAAATTTTGTCTATCACCAATTGGCCTACACCCACTACTCCCACAGAAGTTCGTAGCTTCCTTGGCTTAGCTGGTTGTTACAGGAAGTTTGTAAAAGGCTTTGCTAGTGTGTCTAAACCAATGACTCAGCTTACGGGAAATGGAGTAAAATTTATGTGGTCAAAAGAATGTGAGGAAAGTTTCAAAAAGTTGAAGGAGCAGTTGACTCAAGCACCGATTTTAGTACTTCCACAGATAGGAGTGCCATTTAGTGTTTACACCGATGCATCAGGAACAGGGTTGGGATGTATGCTCATGCAAGAGGAAAGAGTTATTGCTAATGCATCAAGGCAGTTGCGTCACCATGAGGCTAATTATCCTATGCACGATTTAGAAGTAGCTGCAGTAGTCTTCGCCTTAAAGATTTGGCGTGCTTACTTGTTTGGAGAAAAGGTTCAAGTATTTACGGATCATAAAAGTTTGAAACATGTCTTCACTCAAAGTGACCTAAATGTGAGACAGCGAAGATGGATAAAGTTACTAGCAGATTATGATTTGGATATTGCTTCTCACCCCGTGAAAGCTAACCTAGTGGCAGATGCTCTAAGTAGAAGGAAAGTCGAGGTGTCAGAATGCAAGGAAGTTTAGGAACTCACGGCAATCCTAGCTAGTTTAAGATTGTGTGCTGTAACAGTCGAAGATGATACCGTAGGATTGGAAGCAGTGAACCAAGCAAACTTGTTATGGAGGGTTAGAGCAGCGCAGAAAGAAGACGCCTCCCTAATCAAGGCATTGGAAATTGGTGTGATTGGATATTGCACGACATTTAATGGAACAATCTTATACAGAATTCGAGTGTGTGTGCCTCCAGTCAAGGATCTAAGGGACGAGATCTTGCAACTTGCCCACGAATCTCGATTTTCGATACACCCAGGGAGCAACAAAATGTATCAAGATCTAAAAAGGTACTACCACTGGAATGGGATGAAACGGGATGTTGCAGATTATGTGGCCCAATGTTCAATATGCCAAATGGTTAAGGTCGAACGTGGACTTCCAAGCGGGTTACTACAGAGCTTACCGCTACCTGAATGGAAGTGGGACATGATCACTATGGACTTTGTTACTGGGCTTCCGAAGACGACGGGTGGAAAAGATGTCATCTGGGTGATTGTGGACCGGCTTACCAAGTCTGCCCATTTCTTGGCTATTAAGAAAACGGACGGAGTGGAAGTGTTAGCTGAGAAGTATTTAAAGGAAATAGTCAAGTTGCATGGTATTCTGGTGAGCATTGTTTTAGATAGAGAACCAAGATTCACCTCGTTGTTCTGGATAGCCTTTCAGAAGGCATTAGGGACTAAGGTACATTTGAGCACTGCATATCACACTCAAACAGACGGGCAATCGGAACGCACTATTCAGACATTGGAAGATATGCTATGGGCGTGTATGCTAGATTGGAAAATGAGTTGGTTGCGATATTTATCTTTGGTAGAATATGCTTATAATAATAGCTACCACTCGAGTATTGGGATGGCACCCTATGAGGCCCTTTATGGATGACCATGTCACGCACACCTGTGTTGGACCGAAGTGGGGGAGCAACGGGACCTGGAATTGGAACTTGTTCAGGAGTCGGAAGAGCAAGTAGCTTTAATTCGGGATAAACTTAAAGAAGCTCATGATCGTCACAAAAGCTATGCCGACAAAAGAAGAAAAGACTTGGAATTCAATGTTGGAGATGCAATGTATTTAAATATGAGACCATTTAAGGGAACTGATAAGTGGAGGAAGTTGAAGAAGCTCAGACCGCGGTACATTGGTCCGTATGATATAACCGAAAGAATTTGTGCAATAGCCTATCGGCTAGACTTGCTGGAAGAGCTATCCGACTTTCACGATGTGTTCCACATTTTAGTATTGCGCAAGGTGGTTAAGGAACCAGAATTGATTATTCCACATCCACCGTCTGAGTTGGGAAATAATTTGACAATACCAGCTGTACCCATACGGATTTTGGACCGTAAGGAAGGGACAACGAAAGGAAAAAGCAAATGGAAAGTGCAAGTTTGTTGGGAAAGAGATGGGATTCGAGAGATGACTTGGGAGTTGGAAGACTGGATGAAGGCAGACCATCCAGAGCTCTTCCAAGACTAGATGGAGCGTCGCCCCAGCCCTGCAATTAGAGGACGAATTCTTTCTAAGTGGGGGAGAATTATCACGGCCCAATTCTATAAAATCCTCAAACCCTCAAAAGCCCGTTACCGCAACCCAAGTTAACCAAAACCCTAATCTAGAGTCTCCCTATATCTTTATATAAGGCCACATAATTGAGGAGGAAGATCAGCGTTGCACAGCTAGCAAAACTAATTGTTCTCGCTCTAGCCGTCTTTGCCTTCTCAGTTAAGCCAGTTCTGAGTTGCTGTTTTGCGGGGCTGATTGCCGGCGGTTTAGAAGAAATTAGATCGTGATTCTTATATCTCTGGAAAGATCACGGATTCTAGTTTCTGAAACTTCTTTCGGATTCGCAAATCGTATTTGAATATCAGAAAAAATCATATTTTTCTGAATCTGAAATTCTTAGTCTCAGATCCGACTAGAGCACCGTGAAGAGTTAGGCGACGATCTACATACCGTTGGATATAGGATTCTTCGTAGATTCAGTGGCTGTTTTCCGATTTGGATTCCGAGGTAAGATGAACCTGTAATCTACGATTTAAGTTTGCCTTAGATGTCTGACCAGATTATGTTCTCGGGTTTCACAGAGCTAACTTTGGAGGAAGTTCTACGCTGTTACAGAAGGAGTTACAACACGATTTTGGTGCCGTTGGAAAGTTGACGTTACAAGGATTGCAGATCAAGTTCCGGTTTTCCAATCCGATCTAAATCTGGTGAGTTATTGATGTTTCTTTCTGGTCAAGAAACATTTCTTCTGTCAAAATCCAGAAACATATTTTTGACTTGAATCGCTTTTCCAGAACGCAGATTCACATCTTTCTAGGTTCACTCCTCCATATTTGGTCATCCAAATACTAAGGTGAGGGTGTTGTCTAGATTACTTTAATACTAGTTAACACTAGATGTTCTTACATGTTAGTCTAGGGATGGAATGTGATGTTGTAGGTTATATGTGCTAAGTCTAGGAATGTTTGATGCTTGCTGATTGTTAGTAAAGATTGTTTGATGTGTGGAAATTGTTTGGTAGTTAAATGAAGTTAAAGATTAAAAATTATTGTTTGAGATTGTTATAGTATAGGATAGTTCTGGGAACGATCGCGTATATAAGCCCGTTACAGAACTTTGCATGTTGGACTACGAACGATCGCGTATGTAACCCTGTTGTAGTCCATTAGGCCTTATAGGGCCATGATGGGGAGGACAGACCCAAAACGCAAGAAAAGGGTTGACTCCGCCGTGAATTTAAGAAATGTAAATAAAGTAAAGAATGTGAAAAGGAAATAAAAGTAGAAAATGTGAAAAGTGGAATGTTTAAGTATGAGTTAGTATATAAGTAAAAGAGATTATGGTGTAGAAATACTAGTTGTGAATGTATGTTGCTAGTAATAAGTTGGGTGATGCATGTTCTATGACTGGTTTAATGTGTTTGATTGCCTATTGTTTTCAAGTATTAGAGTTGTTGTGGGTAGCAATCTCACTGAGTAATTTCTTCCCGGAATTACTTACCCCTCCTTCTTCTCTCCTTTCAGTTGATACCGATTTTACCGAGTAGTGGCTCAAGGTGGATGTTGTCCGGGTGCTGGTTTTAGCGGAATTTATGTTTGGATTTTTAAACAATTTACTTAGTATTTTCTACATTGGTTTTCACGTGAAAGATTTATTAAGTTGGAATTATGTTTTTTGTGGAATGATTTAAGACTTGAGTTATGGAATAAAGTATTGATTTTCATAAAAGTATCCGTTAGAATTGATAGGTTTTTTTCATGACTTGCCGTCTCGGTTAAGTATGCGAGTCGGGTGTCACATTGGGGACATAAAGATAAAAGATTTTATTTTTCCTCTCTTCTCTATCTTTTTCCTTTTTTTTGTTGTTAAAGAAGAAAGAAACTTTCTCCTTTTATTTTGTTTTATCAGAAAATAAATTCCGGCTTTACCCAAATTGGATTCCAACTTTCTCCTTTTTGAATTTTGGAAGTACAAATGTTAGTGGTTTAAAACTTTAAAATTCTTGTTTTGATTCTTTTTTTACGAAAATAATTATAAAGCTGACATATATCATTTATAATCTATTTATATATAATGGCATTAATTGATAACTATATTATACAACATTACAACTGCATTACAAATTGTACCATCTCCTGTGTGACTAATCAGTAAAGTAGCATTACAAAAAGATAATATCGCTGTTTTTTTCTTGTACTATCATCTTCTTCTTTTTAACTTCTGATTCATTCATTAATTTCAAGTAAAATACAGTAGTTGATACATCAATATTACATCATTAGTGAGCAAATTGAAATACAGATTCACAAATACATAACCAGTCATTAAAAAAAAACGATGAAGAAGTGAATTTCCACGATACTTTCGATAGCGAAGACAAGTTGTTAAACCAATTTCTTTCTCTCTCTAAAAATCCAAAAATGATGAGATCGTCGTTCTTGGTTATCATCTTTTGGATGAAATTCCATAAAAATCTAATTTTGTTGATGATACTCAATATTTTCTCTTGCATTGATTCGTTGATTCTCCGTAAATTTGCTTTACATGAATCTCACGTTCGTCGATCGAGACACTTTATAACCATTCGTAAGTTCTATGCAAATCGGCATAGTGGATATCGGACATCATGAAGAATCGTAAAACCCTTCACGAAGATAACGGGGTCGCTTTGGTTAACATCAAAACACCAGCGAACCATGAATGAATCTTTCCCATAATCGGAGGAAGTTGCCAGAAACAACATTGTTTCCATTTGCCAAAAGAAAAGTCTAAAAGATTAAAATTTTATAAACAGTTCACTTGAAAGAACACGAAATGATAGCTCTTGATTTCATATCTGGCATTACTTTTACGTGAATTGGAAACTGCACCAGCAATTGTGAAATATGATAACACGTTGATTCCATTGTAATCACGAACACAAACACCATCCCCATCCAAAAGAAGAAAGTAGATCGGAAATAAATCCAATGTGAGATAACGTCATCCATAGCAATTATTAGAAACAGAAACAGAAACAAAAAAAAAAAGAAATTAACTAATATAAAGAAACCATCGGCAAAAGCCGACGGCTTGAAAAAGCCAAAGGAAGAAAGTTTGGTGTTTATCGCCTTGATATCGCACTAGGAGAGGAGAAAAATTATAATGTTATGTGTTGTACTATCATCTTTTATCATTATTTGTTCCATTCCTAGTTGTACCACTATATTTGTATTGTTAGTTGTATCATCAAAAAAATATACTGTAACGTGTTACCAACCAGACCCAATTATATTTGACTAACAAAATATTGTTACTATCAATAAATATGAAAATCTAGTGAAATCAGGACTAAATTTATTGCATTTTTTATTTTGGTCAAAAGATTTATTGTACTCTAGATTGTCAATACTATGAAGTTAGTATATATATATAAAGTTTTCATATTTATTGATAGTTAAAGTTTTTTTTATTTGTATACATTTGATTTTTTTTTAAGTATAATTTCCAGAGTAAACTATTATCCAAACTTTGACTAAAAAAAAACCTTAACCTAAATTTTTCTTTGTAAGTATTATTATCTAAACTATTATCTTATTATCTAAACTATTACTCCCTCTGATTCTAAATGCATTATTTTTTGTGCTAAACAATTTTCTATAACTTTTAACAAATAGTAATTCAATAAAATCAATTAATATGTCTTGAAATTCACAATCCATCTTCATTTTTTTTTTGTCAACAAATACTTTTCATTAGATCGATCACGGTGTTACATCATTTTTATTGTATCTTCTCATAGCATTCTTTGCCAAGGAATCTGCTAATACATTTTTTGTTCTTTGAATATAACGAAATTCCGTGAAGAGGAAGTGAGAACTGTAGTTTCAGATGTCATGTAGAATACCGAGCACTTCCTTGATTTGAATTGCTGAATTCGTTCGAATCCGTTTAAAATTAGAATAAATAGAGCGTTATTATTCAAATTCATATTCAAATAGTAAAATTTGTGATACGCAAAAAAATATATCCAGAGTGTAATAGTAAAAAGTTAAGGTTTAGATATATCTTTTACACATATGAAGTTATGTTTATATAATATATATAATTTAAATTTTAGTTTTTTTAATATAATAGATTTATTTTAAAAAAATTATCCTTCAGTTTTATATAACTTTAAAAAATTTAGTGTTTATTTTTTATTTAGTTTATTATTATTTTCGGATCCGGATACCCGAATATATTCTTTCTTTTTCAGTATTTTATTTTAGTCATTATTGGGCATGTATCTGAAGTCTGGAGATGCAGAAACCACGAATTCGAATAAAGTAAAATTCTAGGATATTTGGATCCGTCTCATCGTAATGATAGTAGAACATAACGAATATTCTAAAAAAGAATTCTGAGTATAAAAAATATTTAAAACTTTAGATATTGTTTTCTATTATAATATGAAATGTGATTAACCTTTGTGAAATGTGATATTTAATATAAGAAAAATATTATTAAGAAGAGAATAAGCTTATAAAAATGTTTAAACAATTGATAGAAACTAATCTATTATATCATTTTTTGTTTCTATGATAATTCATGTTGAACTAACGTATTGTATAAATCTGAAGGACAAGATCTTGCGGAAGCCAAGTGTGAAAGAAACATTGTGACTCAGGTCTGGCATATTGTAAAGATGGAGCTTGCGACTGTTCTCCATTCAAGTTGCAAAGATTGGATACAAATAAAGTCAATGTGAATCATCTATGAATATGTGACACAGACCTTGAGTGTACCACCAAGGTTTGTTCTCATTGGGAAGCTGCAAAATCTATAAATGGAAAATGTGAATGTCCTAAATTGTAAACGATTTATAGTGGTCTCAATCATAAGTTAAAAATATAAGAATATATAATATTTCAGTGATAGATAAATTCTATTTATATTCATTGTCTTTTCATTGTTTAAATAGGAAAAATACACTAAAAAGACTATTGACAATTAATTGAAATTAAAAAGTGAAAATTAAAAAAGAAGAGACCAAATATCAGTTACAAGCTCTGTGTCGCTTCGCCTACTCATAAACTCACTCACGCCGTCATAAAGCTTGATAACCAATGAAAATTGGACAACACTGATTATTATTACTTATTTCTAAAAACTACTAATATGATAATTAAGATTAGTAGTAGAGACGTTCGTAATTAAAATTGCATTTTTAGCCGCTTCAACTATAGAAACTCAAGATTTTATTGTGTTTTCAAATTCTCGTTTTCTTGTCAAGTTTCTCAAATGTAGAGATGTTGTCAATGAGCAAAAAAACATCCTATATGGCATCTTTTGTCTTTTAGGATTTTTTTGTATATTTCTATCTTTTATGTACTTTGATTGGCATATATTTAGCCGCTTCATTAGCTATGTCTTTTTGTTAGACTTTAACACTTCCTCCATGGTTGAAGTTTAAGTAATATATAAAATTTGGTCTGATGAAAAACAAAAAAAACCTATTCAATGTTTTTGTACCCATGTATATGCTTGTTCTTGAAATGTGCCTCATAAATCATAATCACACATGACTCATGGTGCCAACCTTCAAGATTAGTTCTTAACTAAACGTAACATGTAGGGTTTTTTTTCCTCACTACCATTACATATCTAATTTGTGAAGCTTGATCACGTTTTCACCATCAATTTTGTAGGATTGCAAAGTATTGTGATCGTGGTAGAGTTGTGGATTGTGTAAATGGAAAATGTGTATGTCTTAAATTATATGCGATGTATATGATATTATCTCAAACATAACTTAAAAATATAAGAATATAATATTTTAGATTGACAACTTTAAGATGTTAATTACTTATTACTTATTTCATCTAAGAATGCAAAATTTTAGATTGAAAAGTATTGTGATCGTGGTAGAGCTGCGGATTGTGTAAATGGAAAATGTGTATGTCAAACCTAATCCTCCATCACCGGCGTCAGCTCTGGCTTCCATTGCCGACTCTGCACCAATGGCCAAGAAAAAGCGACTCCCTTTGAAACCTTCTCCTCCGAAGCTTTCTCACCCCTCCCTTCTCCTTAAAACAACTCTTACTCCGGCTCCATGCTTTTCTGAGCGATCACCTCCCATCTTTCCGGTGGCGTCTCTGTCAAAGAACCACTCTTCTCCTCCTCTTGGCTCAAGCTCGCAGAAGGCCGACTTTAGAAGAGAAGATCTCCACGACCGTACCACTTCCTTGTCTTCGATGAGACCGTTTCAACTTTGTCGAAGCCACCAGACCCTGTAGTTATGCCATCTCACTCAACAGATCTGGTGCCATCGGAGCTTCTTCTTCCACCAGGACCTCCAAATTCGTCGTCGTTCCCGGTTTAAATCTCCTCCTCTCCTTGTCGTTTGCCCCGACCAAAAACAAAGCCTCGTCTCTCTCTGTTGCTCACCAGACACGCTTTGGACATGTATCATCTATGAGATCCCGTTTCTCGAACATCATTTGTTCAAAAATTACCTTACTTTAGGTTTTGCTTACTTTAATATGAGTTCAAATTACTTCAACATGAGGTTCTTAGGCTTTCCTTTAGCCGTCTATTACCTCAGTATGAGATTGCTACTTGAAAAGCTACTTGAAAATTCCTAGCAATTTTAGTTCAATGTATTGCTCATCGGGTATTGTTTTCTAGAGAGATGAACAAAGAATTTGCTGAAAACCATCATTATTGTGAATCTTGGATTCGGTTCTTACTTGTGGAGAATTCAAACTTTATTGTTGATATTAAGCTTATAGCTTTTGGTCGATTCCCTTTCTTTGAGATTTCATTCACTAACGTTTTAATGTATTTCAATGTTCCCATTCACCATTTGTCATGTGTTGTATTGGGTAAGCTTTGCCATGTCTACTTCTTTATGGAGTGTTTTATGTTATCAAAACCATCTTTTGAAGGAATGAAGATGTTGGAGTTATCAAAACCAACATTTCCTTCTATTTGAAGCGATTTGATAATTCAAGCGTCGTCGGTTTTGCAAGGATCTTTGTCCCAGTTGATGGTCTTCTCTGCCTTTGGTGCAGTGTTTGTAATCTTTCGGATTGCAGTGGATGCGGCCATTCAAGAGACTCACGTGATCGTTTTAGGTGTTCAACTTCTTATAACATTTTCTTTTTAACTTGTACTGTCAATTTATCTCTCGTTTAACCATTGTTTGGTGGTCTATATGGCCCTTCTTTCCTTGCTTTTGTGTATTTTTCATTAGTTTGGTTGTAACTCCTCTTGTAATAGAGTTTGAAACTCTCTAAATTAATGAAAAGTTTAGTTTGGTAAACAAAAATAAGGAAAATGTGTATGTCCTAAATTATAAGCATTGTATATGATATGGTCTCAATCATAAGTTAAAAAAATATAATATAATAATATTTTAATTATAGATCAAATTTTATTTATATTTTTGAGACAATTACAAAAATGCCATTTTTTGTGTGTATATTTGCAAAAATGCCACTTAGGGGTGCCCATTTGCAAAAATGCCACTAATTATAGATTTATAAAACCTATATCTTAAAATTTTAAACCCTAAAAAATGTTTTGACCCCTAAAACCCCCTAAACCCTCATAACTAAACCCTAATAGAATATAATTAACTCAAACATAAATGATATAAAGAAAAAATAATTTTAAAAAATGGCATTTTTGTAAAAATTTCAAAAATGTGGCATTTTTGTAAAGTGGCACTTGAAAAGTGGCATTTTTCGAAATTTCTCTATATTCTTTGGCTTTCATTTTTTAAATAGGAAAAATACACTATTGAAAATTATGACAAAAAAGACTATTGACAATTATGTTGACGAAAAAAACCTTTTGGCAATTAATTAAAATTAAAAAAGTGAAAATTAAGAAAGAGTAAAAAAAACTCTACCCAGTGAATATTAAAAATAAGAAAGAATCAAAAAACCTATTTCATTAAATATAACGTGATTTGCAACAATAACAAAACAAAAAGAGGAATTGGCATCAATATTCATCAAAAAGATAATCATTCACCCTATGACCATATTGAAAGAGTGGCTATGATATTGTGTATGTAATATGTAATATTATATTTCCTATCCTTCTCAACTTTGGACCACATATATTTTATTTTATTTTATTTTTTTCCTCTTGATTTTCTTACCCCATCCCATTTTAAGCGTTTTGGATATTTTCATATAAATATTAATTTGATTTTGTAGTCACATAAAATCCCACATATATCATGGTTTGAATTTTTCAAAATGGATATAAAATAATTAGACAATTATATATTGATGTAACTAATTATACGTCATTCTATTCTATATAGAACAACATAAATATAATAGAATGCCGTGATTATTCAATTTATCAAATACATATTTTAAAAACTTAACAAATTAACATCAATTTAAAACTTAAATTTTGAATTCTAACACCCAAAACTGAAACTCTAAATCTTTAAAAATAAATTCCAAATCGAAAATTATAAACCGTAACCCAAAAAATTATGTTACACTCTTTAAAAATTATAATGCATGCCTATATACTATTTTATACATTTATGTAGTATAGTCTAGTAAATATTATCTTTATGGTTAGTCTTTTGAATTTAGGGTTTAGTATTTTAGATTTGTTAGAATTGATTAAAATACATATTACATCAAATAATATAGTATGTCATTATATGCTTGTTATATAAAACAATATGTTCTTCATTATAACACTATTCACTATTTTGAAAACCTCATGTCCATTTTCCAAATTTATAACTATGTCATATGCTAAAAGCATAAAACAATTATGTACTTTTAAATATTATTATGAGATTTAATCACTTGAAATTAAAAGTGATGATGAGGACATCAAACCACCAAGTCAAATCATTCAAGCACTACTTGTACCAAACAGACCAATGACAAGGAATAGAAGCAAGAGCCTGGAAAACAAGTTCAACATGTTCGTTGACCAGCTGGATCGTGAAGGACTGATCATGCTTGATCAGTTTGAAGGATTGCAACTAACGCCATGCGAGAGCTCACATTTTATGGATATATTTAACAAGGTGCCTCTGCCTGACCATGAAGCTCCAAGAAGTGATCAACCTATGGATAGAAAGATCTCTGAGTCTAGTTTTCAGAACACTTAAGATCATATCCAGAAGCCTTGCCAAGAAATGGCCCTGTAGTGAAGACATGTCCGGTGGACCCTTTGATAGCCGATAACACCAAATGGATTCTATTCAAGCCCAGACGTGAAGCCCATCTTACCATGGTTTCTTGGGCCTTAGAAGAAGCCTAGAAGGCCCTCGTATCAGCTGGAGGATCTCAAGAGAAGACTTAATCAAGTTGAAGACTAGAAGAGATCATGTTACCATTTCTAGACTATTTTGTGTTTAAAGCCTAATGGCTCTTTCTTTAATTTGTGTATTGCGTTTTCCTTTCTCTTTCTTGCAGGTTTATTGTGTTTTTCTTTTTATTATTCTTGAGAACCTGGCAATATAATGCCTTGCATTGTAGTTCGAGTTTTTCACCTTTGAATCAATAAAGATAATCGTTTTCTTCTAAATATATTTGTTCTTCTCTTTGTCTCGTGAGCTAAGTCCGAGTCTTGAGAAATCCGTGAAGTATCAGTAGGCTTTCACACCTATTGTGGTTAGCATCAATCCACCATCTGTAACGCCCCCGATCATTTACACACCGGAAACGCTACTGATGAACACTTAGATATCCGATCAGAGGTTCCCGGAACATATCCAAATTCCCTAGACAAGACTTCTAAGCGTCCATCCCCATTAGATACATCTCAAAGCTTGCCAACCCGAGACGTACACAATGGTTAGTTCGTCCGGACAAAGACTAGTATCACATGAAATCCGAATTTATGCATACTCGATTTTTTATATATAATTTATACATAAGTTTTAAACGTGATACAAACATATACAATCGTGAGTTTCCTAATGTTCTTTTGGCTCCCGGTGGTCTAGCCACTAATGGTTACCTGCAACACAAGTAGAGTCGTGAGTACTAGTTGCTCAGTGAGTCTAGGCTCCCCTAACATTCAATAATCAATTCCCAATCAAACCTAAAATAACAATCAACACGCAAGCAAGCAAATCTAACAAAAAGAAATGCGATAAGTTATGCAATGTCAATATATTTTCAATAAGGCCTTTCGCGTAGTCTATTTCCCTTCACGTCAAATCACAAGGTATCCTTCAGCCCGAAGCCACATAGGCTAAGGACTTAAGATCCTTCACCGTTCCAATGGCCTTATGTGTATAAGGATCCGCACCAGAAATTCTGCATCGTCATGCAGTACACGGCCAAAGGCTGCAATCCCGTCTCTCCGTGTCTTCATGTAGTTAGACTAATACTCAACGTACTAGCTAAGTCATGGCTTTCAAGGGAACGTCTTACCGCGATCATCATAATTTATAAGTCTTACTAACAACTTAAGTTATAAGAAAACTTATAAATATGCATCAACAATCCAACTTTGTAATTTTCACATGCTAAAGGTTTTAAATACTTAGCAAAAATATAAATCACGCAGCAACAAACCTCACTTGTAATTTAATTAAACACGCAACAAGTATCACCGAGACTCACCTTTGACTTAGTGAAAGATCGCGGTTTTGCCCAAGGTTTTCTAATCTCAATTTGCCTTAGACTTCTACGAATGGATTTGCCTTAGCCTTTGAGCTAAAAATCTGTTCCAAAGGTTTACGGATTACTAAGGTAAGACTAAAAATTTTCGCATGGAAAATTAGATGGGAACGCCCACGGATCATACCTAGTTTAGAACGGAACCTGCTGCAGATCCTCTCTAGATCTTTTTAAGCTTAGCCGAAGTTGAACCTACGAATTTGAGATCGGTCGAGCCATCGGATCAAGAACTAAGATTAGATTCATGATCAGCACGAAAAATCACTTTGAAAATGGTAAGGTTCAATCACGGAAACTTACCCTAAGTTTACCCAAACCTTCTCGACAAGGCTCGCGGCGAAACTACTCTATGATTCGCGGTGGACTAGAAAATGGACTACTCGGTTCGGACGGACTGATCGGATGGGACGATCACGAACTAGGCTACCGTTTGCAATGAAAGGTTGCGGTGAAAAGAAATTATGTTCGGACAAGGCAGAAATTCTCGTGTCTCCTGCTTACTAGGTCGGGCCGACCTTTAAATAGGCGCGCCCAAGCAGGTGAAGCAGCTGGACAGCTCACGGCCACTTGCCCATTCTTCACCCGCGGGTAACGTTCTAGGCTCGACACGAGGTGGTGATGATGCCTAAGACCAGGCGTGTGCGCAACACGCACTGGCGTGTGGTCGACACACTCGGGCACGACCCAGGCACGGGCTTACCCACGATCTACCCACGACCAGAGCAAACACCCTGCTCGGTCACCAAGCAGCCTAGCATGCTGCTTACCTGCCGATAAGCAAGCAAGCTATTTAGTCACCGAGGTGCTTACTTAGGTTTTTACGTAAAACTTATCTAACTGATCCGAGATCATTGTGCGGGTTATTACACCATCGCTTCCACCTTATCCTTGATTTAGACACAGAACAACCTTAGTCCAATTGGCTAGTTCGAACCGGTTTTGTTTCAAGTCTTCAAGCTTGTATCAAGTGATATGTTACTTCTCTTACCACTAGATCTCACAAATCATTGTTACCCAAATAAGAGGGCAATTTTGTTTAAATGACAATAAAGTGGTTACTTATTGCTTTATCCAATTTGCATGGCTACTTATTGCTTTATCCAATTTGCATGGCTATATTTTTCATTTTTTGGTCCAATATGTATATTAAGCAAATTGACCCAAAAAAGAACTATAATTTACAATCTAACTATAACACTAGAGAGAGATAGGGAGAAAAAAAGAGAGAAATTGGTTCATTTGTGTATTATAGTTTTTTTTTTTTTTGTTATATATGGCAATTCTCCTAAAATATATTACAATTATACATCATGATAATATATTTGTTTAAAAGATATCGATAAAGAAAATCACGACTTGGTTTCGAAGATTTATCGATTAATACGCATGGTGACATGCGAAAACTATGAATAATAATTTTGTTTATTTTATTTTCTTATTGGTATAACATAAATATGTCGCGCTGAGATTAATAAGTTATACATTGAATAGGAATAAAGCAAGATAATAACTCCATAAATATTCCAATATAACAAGAGAAGATAATTTGGAAGTGAAACTAATTAGTTGGAATTTTGCCTTTGAGGAAATTCTTGCAAACCTTCTCCCATAGCTTCCTGTCTGCTTCTCTATTCTCCATCGTTGCCTTTGCCGCATCCGCAAAATCTTGCTGCAAATTTAAAGTCATAATTTATCAAATATATTCCACAGTATTTAGTTCTCATTGGTATTATTCGATTCCAAAACAGTGATAGTGATCATAAGTTTATACCAACAAGACAAGTAGACAACAATATCCACATGTTCCGGAAAATTGAATATTGGGTCAACTAAGTGCTACTAAAAATCGAAGTGACTAACCAAGCCAATGAAACAGTCTAATTATTCGATCTAGTCCCAATATTTTAATCCAAATCATATTTCACTAATTCCAAGTTCTTTTTTGCACATTTCTAATTTTTCTTTTTTGATGTGATGTGAGTTAAATAGCTAATATGAATAATTAGGGAAAGAGAAGTATAACAAACCTTGATGTAACCTAGACCAAGAACACGATCAACAATCTCGAAGAGAATCTCTTTGTTGTATTCAGGATGGCCTTGAACACAGAAGAAATGATCTTCGATTGAGAACATCTCAACCTCATACCTTTCGGAATAAGCGAGCACTTTAGCAGTTTCCGGCAGCACCAAGACTTCGTCCTGGTGACATTTTATGATCGCCATGCTCGAAGGAATCTCGTCTCCGAAGTAACTTCCTGGCTTAATCGCCTCCTTCACGATGGTTATGTCTCCAAGACGAAGATCTGGTCCTTTCCTTGCTCTTCCTACTGTTCCTCCTCTTACTCGGGCAATGATCTAAAGGAAATAGATTTTTTTTATTTTTTATTAGAGGAATCTTTTAATCTTTTTTTTTTTTTTTTGCTAAACAGAATCTTTTAATCTTAATCAAAAACATTATACCATGTGTGTGGTCCTTACAGTTTAATACGTGATGACAAAACCGTTACCAAATGATTTTTTTTTTTTGTGTGTATGTGATTAAAACAAATAGCATGATACCATGTAAAATAACTTGTTATTGGGTAAAATAATGAGATGCTATTATTTGCCATGTTTCCAATTTTAGTGTCATGCTTATTGAACATGAGTTACTAGTTAATTTCATATTTTCAGGGAAATGACCCATCAATTCATTAATAAATTGCTATTAAAATGGCATCTTTAAATAAAGGGTTAGAAGAATTAACAGAAATCATAAATGATGAAACAAGGAAAAAAGGGGATGTTTATAACCTCACACAATTTACTAAAAACATGCAATGAATTAATTCTTTTTAACGTCAAATGAAATAAGGATTACTTAATTTTCAAAAAAAAAAATTTAGGATTAATTGGTTCGATAACCAAAAAAAAAAAATTAATATTTTAAACTCTAATTAAAAACTGTCGGTGGCCAAATCCTACCCATTTGATCTAAGGTTTTTAGTTAGATGTTGATATATAATTTTTTTTTTGTTATCCAACCAATTAACCCATGAAATTAAAATCCCAATGTGTAAAAGGGTTTATTTACATGACAAATTTTCATTTGGTAACAATCTACAATTCATTTTTGTTTTTAAGAACTAAAAACAGAGGATAATATATAGTATAGGAAATAGAAAACAACCTGGTGACCAAAGCAGATACCGAGAGTTTTCTTCTTCAACTCATCGATTTTCTTGACAATATCACAAAGCTTAAGGATCCAATCATGATTCTCAAAGGCGTCATGCGAGCTTCCACTGATAACGAATCCGTCGTATTTCTCAAGATCTTTCTCATCGGGAAACTCGCCGGAGACGACCCTGAAAGAGTCCCAATGCTCTCCTTCGTCTCCGAACGTCGACACGAACACGTTGTGGTAACCTCCGTAAGCTTTCTTCACAAACTCTGAGTCTAGAGTTGCTAGAAACAGAGCGTACCTTTTCTGCTCCACCATTTTTCCCGGCGAAAGAAAACACAAAGAGAGAGAGATTAGAAAGAGAGAGCAATGGAGAAGAAACACGTAAGTATGTGTTTAATTTATGTGAGATTAGATTTGGTTGACGCACCTACTTTTGTTTTTAATTTTACACGTTTTTTTGTTCCATGGTTTTGTAGTGGACACTAGACGGGTAACCATTGTTGACCATTTTGTTCAGACGTTGTTAACTTTATTTGATATGGTCCATATGGATGGATATCAATTTATAATTATAAATAATAAATAATAATAATAGTAGGGTCATTTTGGTTAGGGGTGGGATGCTAGATATTTTGGAATTTCAGACTATCCGGATTTGGATTCGAAATCGTCGGATCCATGAAAAAACTATCCGGATCCAAAATCGTGACTTCCGAATATCCGGACTCTATGAATTTTTTAAAAAATCAGGATATCTGCGGATATCCGGATCCGAAATTAATATTAAAAATAATTAAAATAATTAATAAATAAATAAAAATATATTTTTAAAAATTATTAATTAATATTTTAAATGGTATTTTTCATTATAAATATAATTTATTATAAAAGAACTAAAATCAATTTATATATTTATTTATTTATTTGTTTATATAAAATTAGTTTAATAAGTATATAATATATATGGTTTAATATATTTAATGCGTCCGGATCCAGATCCAGATATCCGGATCTTAAAATTTTGTTATCCGGATCCGGATCCTCTTTTCACGGATTCTAAATTTTACTATCATTATCCGGATCTGGATTTTTCGGATATCCTAATTTTGGAGCGATTTCGAACGAATAACAGATCGGATCCCGGATAATAATTCTATCCCTAATTTTGGTGTATAACAAAACAAAAAAAAATTAAAAAATAAGTAAAAGTGGAATATGTGGCAAACCTATTGAATATGAGATTTTTAATTAGTTTTTAGATTATATTTTTTTGGGTTATTTTTGCCAATTTTCCATAATAGTATTCTTATTACATAATGTCGACAAACAAAAAATAATAGAGCATGTGATTTTTTTTATTTCCCATGTGACTTTAGGAAAATATATAGTATTTTGAATTTTATATTTGTCGTATATAATCAATGTTTTAAAATCAACTGATAACTGAATCGGTTTAATGTAGTTCAACTGGGTTCAACCGGGTTTGATGATATTTTAAAATTATTAATATAATTAATCTTATACTTCTCTAATATCAAACAAAACACTTAAATAATTTTAAAATTTTTGAAATCTTAAATAAATAATACACATAAATATCATAAATATTAAGAACTAATTAATTTTAAGAATTTTGGTAATTTAGTCAAAGAATTAAGAGAAAATAAAAATATAATTTTTCTAATATGTACTTTATAGTTTAATCTTATAGTGTCAGCTATTGAGTTTCAGAACAAAAAATTTGAAAAAAAAATAGGAAAATAAATATAACTAGAAGAAATGTAAACTTTACTCATTTATAAATCCTATCTTTACATTTTTAGTTATAAAATAATAATAAAAAAATAAAAATAATTAGAAAATAATAATTTTATCAATAAAATAGTAAAATTTGGATCAAATCCAATTCAAAACGGTTCGATTGGGCCGTCGGTTTTCAGATTTTTGGCTGTTCAATCCGGTTTAATAACTAGGTTAACTCAACTTAAGTTTTAGAGTATATCCAATCTGGATCGGTATCTGGTTCGCGGTTGAATCCGGTTCGGTCCGGTTTTTAAAAAATTGTATATAATTTATATGAATCGGTTAGAATGATGATGTGTCATATACAGTATGTAATTATTAATTCTCTATTCTCAATTAAAATTTTAGAATAATGCAAATATCAATCATGTTTGGATGTACCAACCAGTCTTTAAAAATAATAATGTTAACATTTTTTTTTTGATTTATGCAAGCTGTAAAATAATTTATATCATTAAATATCTTGAATATAGGAATAGAGAAGATTTAGCTCATAAAAAATACTTTAATATTTTAACATATCTAGCATATATTTTAATCTTTTTAGATGAGCAACTGTATATGTGATATTATAAATGTTTTTTTCTTGACATCCATGTACTATATCATATTATAAAAGTTTAAAAATTTGAAAGTATGTTTTTCTACCAAATTTATAAAATAACTCTACGCAAATTTTAAAATTAATTTTTTTGCTTAGCAAAATTTTTCTAAAAACATCTTCAATGGACAAAGTTTCTTAAACAAGTTTTTTCATGATAAAAAAATTACTATTTTAAGAGCAACTAAAGAATTAAATTAAATATACTATATAAAAGTAGAATGGCTCACTCCATGTTGCGCCACGTCGGCAGGAAGGAGATGACACGTGTCCTTGAAGACCAAGCATGCACCTCCTCTAAGCTTTCAATAAACCTCTCTGAATCCACATATGGTTCTCCGACTCCTTCTAATTCGATATCCAACCACAATGGTTTCCTTAATATCCATCTCCATATCAAACCTCCCTCAATCACCAAATCCATGCCCAAGCCCTCGCTCTCCAACACGCTCGATAGAGAGCCGTGGGAAGAAACACTGCTCCGACAGCCAAGGTACTACACACTCGAAATTGATTTCATTTCTGTAATCACATAGTATGAAACCATCACTGGTTTGGATTTTGTTTTTGGATTTGGCCAGTTTCTGATATGCAGTGACGAAACAGAAACTTACGATGAGAACAACAACAACTTCGTGAGTATGAACCTTGGTGAATTCATCGATTCAACGAATGATTCGAACGATGGGGAAGAGATCGATGATATTGCACTATGTGCTGTTCAAGAACACAATAGGGGAGAGGTTTAGTTTCTTCATCCAACTTAATTTCATATTTTCCTAGAATTAGGGTTAGGATCGTCCTATGTTACAATGGCTCTTTTGTTAGATGGTGTTTATTCTTTGACTTGATTTAACTCTAGCTCCAACGTTATTTCAAAATTTTGGGTTTCAATTCATTCTACAATGAGAATCAAAATATGGTTTGATGTGTAGAATGTTGTTCTTAAGCTTGCTCGACTGCTAAACGCAACAGAGGAGGTGGTTGCTGGTAAGATCTACCGTCTTATGTTTGAAGTTATCGAAAGCCGATCAGAGAAGATTTCCTCTTTGCTTTCAAGTGTTGTTGGGAATATTTGAGCTCATCTTTCCTTTTCATCTATGATGTACAGATGTAGGAAAGTGGATTGGATTAACACCCTTCTTGATCTTCTCGATGGAGCACTACAAAAAAAAATAAAGATATAGCAAGAGAGAAAAATTGTTACAATATACTAAAAACATGTTGCAAATATGGATTTCGCAACAAAATTGCAACTAATTATGTGATGTTGCTGTTTGAGTGTTGCATGTGTGTAGTAAAAATTACAATGAATTGAATGGTTGCTTATTTGTCGTATTAATGCAACAAACAAATTGAAACAAATTTGTAGTATAATTACGACAACGTTTGCAATTTAAATTGTTGCAATTCATTGTTACGTGGAACAAATGGCAAATATTGTTGTGAATTTGCAATAATAGCGACATATGTTGCAATTCTAAAATTTTATAAAATATGTTTACGTGGAATATGTAATTGCTGCAGATATTTTATGAAGTTGGCCAAAGCAGTTAGCTCCATATATAATTGAGATTTGTTTCATGAATTATTAGCTAATAATTGTTTATTGTCAACATTAATTTTTAATTCTTTATAATATTTTTTTTTATAAATGAAATCAAAATGTAAAAAAAGAGCTAATTTATTAAAGGATTAAATATTGCAAAATCCAAATTTCTGTAAATATTAAAATGTTATAAACAACCATCGATTGTTTGTTTCCTTTCTCTATCGAAATCTTGTTTTCTTCTCACATTCTCTGTAAATGAAGTTTTGTTGTCATTCATTTTTTTATAATAAATAATTGCGTTTTTCTTTTTTGAAACTTAATAAATATTTTGGTTACAGAAACAACGATACTGTATATTGATAGTTACCGCACATTTGACTATTTCTCCGCCGTGTTACGAAGGGTTCCCATTTGTCAATTTCATTGATTTTACTTAGTCAAAACATATTTACTACTTAAGGTCAAACAAACTATAAAGATGAAATTCGAATATAGTCCTTAAACGCGTCCAGTTACATACCTATCTACTAGTTGTAAACATGTTTCTTTTTTTTTTTTGGTCGTGAACATGTTTCTTTTTTTTTAATAAATTTGTAAACATGTTTTTGCCCTCGATAAATTGCATTTATTTAAGAAAATTTTTAAAAAATACCATTTTTCAAATGCAACTTTACAAAAAATGCTATATTTTTGAAATTTTTACAAAAATACCACTTTTTCAAAAAAAAATTTTATACTATTTATGTTTGGGTTAATTATGTTATATTGGGGTTTAGTTACGAGGGTTTTAGGGGTCAAAACATTTTTTAGGGTTTAGAATTTTAAGATATAAACTTTATAAATCTATAATTAGTGGCATTTTTGCAAATAGACATCTCTAAGTGACATTCTTGCAACTGTGCACACAAAAATTGGTATTTTTGCAAATGTGCCTACAAAAAGTGACATTTTGTAATTGTCCATTTATTTAAAGTACTATTAACCTTACCGTTTTGTAAAGATTAGGAAAAATCATTCTAAATTACACCAACTATTATCCAAAGTATTGAAATATTCTCAAAACTATACAAACTAATATATAATACATAGTGACATACATTAACTATACGTAAACATATTAAAAACTACAAATTCAAGTTTTCTGATAATTTTTATTCTATTTTGGGGTTAATCTGTAATTAATTTCAAAAGAAATTATTGAAAAATCCAAAAAGAAATAAAAATACAAAAATCCGAAAAATAGAAAAAATTCCATAAACAATTTAAAAAATTAGATAAAATAATCATTCAATTAGACCAAAAAAAATAATAATAATAATTCAATTTTGATTAAAAAATCTGAAATTTAAAAAATAGATCTTAAATCTAAAAAATTATAATAATACAAAATTTCAAAAATATAAAATTTACTAAAAAAACAAGAGAAATTTCAAAAAATACCACACTTTTGAAATCTTTACAAAAATGTCATTTTTCAAAATTATTTTTTCTTTATATTATCTATGTTTGGGTTAATTATGTTCTATTAGGGTTTAGTTTTGAGTGTTTAGGGGGTTTTAGATGTCAAAACATTTTTTAGGACTTAGAATTTTAAGATATAGGCTTTATAAATCTATAATTAATGGTATTTTTGTAAATGGACACCCTAAGTGGTATTTTTGCAAATATGCATACAAAAAGTTGCATTTTTTAATTGCCCAAAAAAACAATTTATGTTATAGATTACACTTGCAATTTTGAATACCGTACTAGGATATGTTCTCTTGTCTTTTTGCACCATTAGGCCAACCATAAGATTTCCAAAATTTTGATTTAGGATTTGCGGATTTTTCATAGCGTTCGCTAAATTTTGGCATTTTTATAAATTTAATTTGGTTTCCAAAATTAATTTAAAAATATATATATGTATATATATACATTAAACTGTAAGTTTTGGGATTTTTTTTTTGTAATGTAAGTTCTTTTTGTTTTTTTGTTGTTTTTGAAATTTATGATTTTTTATATTTTAGAAATTTTAGAAATGAAAATTTAAGATTTTTTGAATCTTAGAAATTTTGGGATTTTACAAATTTAAAAAAAAAAATTTAGAACTGAAAATATTTTTAGTTTGTTTTTTAATCAAAAATAAATAAAAAAATAACTATAGATTGATCCCAAAATAGAATAAAAATTATCAAAAAACTCTAATTTGTAGTTTTTAACATGTTTACATATAGTTAATGTATGTCACCGTATATTATATATTAGTATGTGTAGTTTAGAAAATATTTCAATATTTCGGATGATTTGCAAATATTAGTTAATAATTTGTGTAGTTTAGAATGATTTTTCCTAAATATTACGTACATGTCTACCGCTAATGCTTTTTTTCTTACTGTAAAATCTAATTCATTCGGTTTTATAGTTTGTTTTGTTTTTCCACATAAATTATATATATATATATATATATATATATATATATTCATTATTCATAATTAACTTTTGATGAGATAGAAAAGTTATATTATTCTGGAGATCAAGAAGTCGAGAAGGACCGAGATCGAACGGTCGAAATGACTAACAAAAATATTATTTACATTTATATTTATTATAGTTTAAAAAATTAGATCTAGTTCATTCTCTATATAAATTATTGTAATTTGTAACTTTATTCTCATGAAATTTTATTCTAAATTCTTCCGAAACACTTTAGTGTACTTACTCTTATCATTTGTCATACATAATCTGTTTTACATAGTATAATTTTAATCTCTTTTTTTTTGCAAGGCTTAAATTCAAGAGATTTTGTGTAGTTTGTCGGCTTAATTTATGACATTTGGTTTGATTATAAGTTATTTTCCGAATATTCTAGTAAATCAAATACATAAATCATAAGTTTTTGATTCATTGTTTATTTGGATATGATATTTATAAATCATGTTATATTTGAATTTTTTTCTTCTATCTAAGCGTCTACATTATCCCATACCATGGGTATCAAAACATTGTCGAAGTATCGATTTATACATATCTGGACTATATACTATGGAGATCAAATGAAAATAGATATAGTTGGACTATAATATTCATGTAGAAGGAAAAAATGAAATGGTTTTCAAGAATACAAAATATGAACTATTAGTTTGGAGATGGAAAGCCAAATCGTAAATGAATGATCTTTACTGGTAACGGTCGCATTAGAGGGTAAAATGTCAAGTAGATTTATCCGGATTAAGTCGAACACCTGTTTTACAAAAATCAAAGACATTAAATGGTGGAATGGTGCAAATGGTTGATAATGAGAAGAATTAAATTTGGTTGAATTGAACATTCCTCTAAATTGTTTTCATTTGAGTGGAAAGGTTTTGAAAAGTGATTCAACTTATCCCACCAAAAAAAAATTGGAAACATGAACAATGGAGGAAAATATTCTTCTACTATTTAGTAGAGGAACTAGTAGAACAAAAACTGGATATAAAAACTTATGAAGACAACTAACATAAAGACACAAAAATGAGATTATGCTAATCAAAACATTCAAGCTTCAAACCCCAATCCAATCTCGAGAATAAAAACTAATTAAACAACGCTGGAATTCGACAATACATAATTGCAACTTCTGTTTTTCTTGTCTTCTAATGCGTATAGACTTTTGAAATTTGGACACTTATGTTTTCTTAGGATTGTAATATGTATTTTTTGAGTTATCAATAGAATCTACTATATGAAAGAGCAATGGCTCTCTCCATGAGATGCCAAGTCAGCTCACAGCGCCTAAAAAACCTTTCTCTTATGCGGCGAACCTAATTAGACGATTCGATTTCGAGTTGAGTTCCGAAACTGATTCTTCTTCCAGCTTCTCCTTGCCGCTTCACTTCATCTTCTCTCCTACATTTAACAAGCACCTCTTCAATGTAAACGTATGAAGCGTTGCTGCCATTCCCTTCCATGATCTCTTTTCATATTTTAATTATTAAACCCTTTCATCATCTCCCTTGAAGATTTCTCCATTTTTGAATTAATGCGTCGAAGAAAACAAACAACTTCAAACTTCCGTCATCCCAACTCCAGCTGATCGTACTCTTCTTCCTTAAGAGCCATGGAGATTGTATCGGTCTACACCTGCGACTATTTCGAAGATCAACGACCTAATTCCGTCATCAAGACATGCATGGTAACACGAGGGTACGAATCCACTTTCCCTTATTAAATTTTGGGTTTCTTTGGTCTCGAGATATTAAAGAACTGATTCATATATATTTCTCTACACCAGTTTGAAGGACCAGGTTGTTTATTTTAGATATGTTGTTTTTCTCTGATCAGAATATACATTTGTTTTGTGGAAAGAAAAAAATTGTAAATATGCTTCGTAGACAAATTTAGAGGTCGTCTTGTTTACGCAGAGTTCCAAGGGACAGGGAAGAACTTTACTGAAGTTAGCATGTTTCAAAACATATGCTTAAAGGTGCTTTACTTTCTTTCTCCTTCTTATTGCCAAGAGGATCAAATGTTGGTTGTGCGTTATTATCAGTATGGTTCAACTGGCTATCTGTATAATAAGGAGTTGTGTTGATTGATTAGGGAATGTTTTTTTTGGAGCTTTTAGTGCTTCATTGGTATTGGTAATAGTTACTTCTTTGTTTTTTGCTATGGTAATAGGGTCATACAAATAAAGACGATGATCTATGTAAGATTACTCTACATTGTGTTTGAAAAGTAAGTGATATTTTCTTTTCCGACTTAAACCCGGTGTTCCAAAATTACGTGTAAAACAAAGGACTAAAGGAAAGGCAAAGAGTTTTATATGGAACTATATTTTTCAAATCCAAATCCTTTAAGTAATAAATGGTTTTACTTTCGACTAATGGTTTGTGCAAGATTCTTAGGTATGGTTTGTGCAAGATTCTTAGGTCTCTCTCTTTGAGTATTCAAGTTTGATATTTCATAAGAGTTAGTTTGTTTGATCCGAGAGCGTGGTTTGTTCTCTGTGTTTGTAATGCAAATCAGAGGTACTCTTTCTGGATATTATCCTTGAATAAGTGAAGGTTAATTTGATTTCAAGCTTGATTTAAATTCATCCCTGGCTGTGAATATAAACTTTTGTTGTTGCTTTCTACAAAATCAATCTCGCTCAAGTTATGAGCAATTTGTGGTTAATGAGTTTCATAAATTCTTTCACTCCCTTCCCCTCCCATGATAATTTTCCCTATAGGCCTATAGCTGATTTGTATTACTTGTCGCTCTTTTAGCTTCTCATGACTCTCTTTATCCATGAGACTTTCAATAGCAATAATGACAAAGAATGGCCATATCATTCTAAAACCTTAAGTGATGCAATAGTCTTTTTTTTTACCATTTAATCTTGTCTACATATGCAACTAAAACAATTGTAATATCAAAATATATAAAACTAAAATTCCAAAAACAAAAATTATAAAAATAACCTGCACATATGCACGGATACTCATCTAGTCCTAGATATAAAAATTGAGTTCCTCTCAAATGAAGTTGACATATCATCACTTTTATTATTGAGTTGCCAATTAATAATTGTAATCTAAATGGTTAATTTCATTTTTAATATTATTGAGTTGAACACCGAAACAAATGGATAAGTTTATTTATATATAGTTCTAGTATTAATTTTTCATAATTAACTCGTAGGCCCAATATTCAAATCGAAATGTTAATATACAGCTAGTCAACTACAACTGAAATTTGGAACACTTCAATCTAAACTTGAATCCAATTATTCTCTTAAAAATTTCGTGTGGGATTTGTTGCCATCAAATATAAATCATAAATGGATATCATCGCCATTAAGTGGTTCAAATCCTTTCAACTTTCTTTTCAAAGTCCTATAATTTTTGTGTTCTTGTTTATATTTGTCACTTTATGATTCATTTCCTCACACTTTCATTTGAAATAATAGTAAAAAACAAAAATCAACGATACAAAGATCAGAAAGCATATATCAGAAGATCAAAGAATAATGTTTTTATACTACCTAAAAAGAGTAAATATTTTTAAAAAGACTACACACGCAAAGCTCATTTCTTGGATGATGATGAAATCTCTGATACGAATCCTTTTCCCAACTTTGTTCTCTCCTTTCTTTTTTTAGTTTCTTCTTCTTTTCATATATCCCTTTTTAAAACTATTCGTTTTGTTGTTAATTCTATTACATAATGCAATTGTTTGATTTGGATAGAATATCTTACATTTAGTTTGAGTTATTATAACATATCTATCATATATATACACGTTTATAAGTTCCGTTTTGGCTTTGATAATTTGGATTCTATATCAGGACCGAAGTTGATAGGTGTTTAACCAAAAAATGTTTTTAAAACTTGGAAGATTCAACTGTGTAAAATTTATCTTTAACTTGGAAGTTCTTTTGTTTTGCGACTACTAATTGTTGAGATATATAAAACTGAAAAAGTGATAAGAATTATAAATTTGTATTTTTTTTATGGGACTTAGATTATTATTGCGAAATCGAATCGACACATTTAAAAAAAAAGACCGGCTTTTGATAAATTTTATAAATAAGATTTGTGTTGTTTTGTGATGTTACTCATCCTTCTTCAAAGTTAAAAGATAGCGCTAGATTTGAACTCGGATACGATAACAAGAAAAATCGAAATAAATGTATAATGGATCATGTTTTTAACAAAAGAAAAACAGTGTTACAATGGATTGATTTTATTTTTGTAAATAGTGTTACAATGGACAGAAGAAGCTGACGTTTCCTCAGATATTCTGTCTCATTCGTAACTCTTTTTTTTCTTATATTTTTTTTTTTGCCTTTCTTCTGTCATTTCAGCTCACAAAAGTCATTACCACGCCCTCGTTTAGCTTACTCTTTCCATCTCCATACACGTGTAACTCGTTTGTGCCGTTAGATCTTTCTCTCATCTGCAACAGAATGAACTTGTAACCAATACCGACCGAATTTTCAATTCCGGTTCGGTTAAACTTTTGTTCCAAAACCAATTACATTATATAGATGTATTTTAGTGTGTACCATGTAATTTATACTATTTGTATTATGGGTATTTGGGAAAGGTAGATATGAAAATGTGTATAGGATTTGGGTTTCGGTGCTACTAGCCTCGATAAAATCTAGCCTCGACTAGGGAGCACATGTTTTTAGTCAGACCATCTTCAAAGCTTAATATTAATTAATCCACCGTTACAATTTGGAATCAATGAAGTTTAACTAGAAGTAGAACTAAACCTACCTATAATAATATGTTGACAAAAGAACCTTACCTATAATAAAATAAAATAATTCATCTAATAGCATGATTGTAGATTTAAACAGTAAAAACGTTATTTGTAAGTTTTTTTTTTGCTAAATTAAGTATTTTATGATTAGTTGTGTTTAGTGTCCGTCCACACAAATAGGCCACACAATGACACAAAGAACTTTAGAGACAGAGAGAAGAAGGTAACATTTTCCAGGAGGCTTCTCTCAGACGAAAAGAATAAAGAAAAGCTGAGAAGAAATCCATAAAAGGTAATAAAAGCAAGCAAGAAGAAGAAGCAAATATCTATCCGTATCTCATCTTCTAATTCACACACCATTTCTTCTTTCTTTTTTTTTTTTTTCTCTTTCTCACTTGTTCTTGTTCTTCATGTTTTAACTGGTTTTGTTGTTCTTGTCTTGAGCTTTTGTATAGTAGAAGAAAATAATGGAGGGTAATGAGTGTTACTGCAACAATGGTGGGGTTTCAAGAATGGCATTTTCGTTAGAGAAGAAGAAAAATGAGTTTCAAAAAACTCTTCAATGTCGTTGATCAGATTCTCTTCGTCATTTTTTTTTTTTGTCAACAATTCTCTTTGTTATTGTGTCTTGAATTTTATCCTTTTTTTTATTGAAAAACAAAAGGTAGTGTAACGTTTTGGGAAGTAGTGATATTGGCGGAATGGCTCAATCTCGTTGTCACAATTATCAATTTATACGCTAGCTATTTTTTTCTTCTCTTAAATTTTAATCTCTGCTGTATTATTTTCATTCTTCATTTATGTATTAAGCAAATAACTTGTTTTTGCCTCTTGCATAAAAAAAAATTTATCAACTGAAAAATAGTTTTTCATAATTACTTTCATTAGTTATGCAAGAACTTGGCTGTAAGAGCAGGATATTATTTTAATATCACGCCATTGCATATTTTTTCTTATATAGTTCTTTTGATTTCTCGATTTGTCATTTTCCAAGGATTTAATACGGGTATATATATTAGTGATGATATTGCATCTCTATGTAACTTTTTATCTATAATTTGATGTGTATTGTTGGCGACACAACAGAAGAAAAGGAAGAAAGCTATGGTTTTTGCTTGGTTCTACATTTCTACTCTCTCGGGAGTTGTGAATTTCATAAAACCGGATCAAAATGATTACTTAATTAAGTGTTTTTACTCCATTATTACGTACATTAGCCCAATACAACTAATCAGTGTATGCTATTGTGTCGGTCAGTGTTTGCAACTTAGTGAAGGAATGATTGAAGGGAGAAATTGTTAAGTGCGCGGAAATAAAAATACTATAAGACAGCACGTGAGAAAGAGAGTAATGTTCAATGTAAGAAGCAATTATTTAGTCAGGCCAACACATAATGATATATGCTTTATGTACAATCTGATATGATATGGTCTAAATTGTCAAGGTTTCTTGTTGCGCCGGAAAATAAATTCATTATCCGATTAATTTCGCCCAATCGTCAACTTTTTGCTCTACGAGGCAGAGGCGGTGGTCTTTGTGGAATTCATCTTGTGCATCGCGATGGACCTTCCACTTTCATCTGTTAGCTCCAATTCTAAGACCTTGTAACGCCTCCCACATCTCTTTCTAAGGGTATCTCCAACCTCATTCCATATCTTACTTCAAATTCTATTTTAGAGTAAAATCCTCTCCAACCCCACTCCATTTTCAACTCCAAAATGGAGTAACTCCATTTTTTTCTCTAAATATGGAGTAATCTCATTTTCCACTCCATTTTGGAGTTGAACTTTTTTATTTATAAAATGGTCTTTCAAAATTTACGTAAATTAATTTTAAAAGGTAAATAATTATTTTGGTGATGATTTCTGTTTGTTTGATATTATTTTTAATTAAATTTTTACGAATTTGTCAAAATCACAAGAATTTGCAACAAAATTAATATATTATATTATAATGTGTGAAATTGTGATTATGTGTAAGTTTTTTTTGTTAAAAATGTGTATGTACGTCTAAGTTAATTTATGTTATTACGAATTTAACTTTTTAAAAATATATATTTTAAAGTTATTATGTATGTATGTGTGATTTAATAATAATAAAACATAATGTTACAACTTTAATTTATAAAATAAAAAATATTGGGGTCAATTTGTAAATTTTATAAATAAAATTTATTATTAGTAATTAATAATAAATAGAAAAACGAAATATAATTAAAATATTGATTTTGGAGTGAGAAATGGAGTAATACATTGGAGTAAAATCCAACTTTATTTTGGAGTTATTCCATTTTGAAGTAAAAAATAGAATGATACATTGGAGATGTTCTAATACTCCATTATTGCAAGATTTAAGCTAAGCAACCTCAATTTTATCCAGATCTACCAGAAATTTGATCGACTAAATCGAAACCTTAAATCGCCGAAGTTTCGCGAAAAGGGGAGAGAGAGCTTTTTTTAGAGAGTTATCTTATTCGTAGATTCAAAATGTAATAAATTATTAATGTTTATAAGTTACAATTTTTCCTATGTGTTTGGACTATTAGAAATTTTTCTTTTTCTCCCGTAAAGTTTAGACTATTAATTTTTGTTTTTTGTGTGTGAGGAACACACTTCATTATCGATTAAACAAATACATTGTATGTATCAGTTAACCAATAAGGTAATGAAGTGTCAATAAATGAAAAGATAGTATTCCGCATGCGCGTTGTCCTTGCAAGCAAGTCCGTTCTCGTATTATTCTCCCGTCTCCGGTAGATGAGATCAAACTCGGGGAACGATTCCCTTAGGGCGGCCAATTCATGCAATTCCGGTTGAAAACCGGGCCAGTCATGCGGTGAGGTCACCATTTTCTCTAACTCTGTGGAGTCTGTGAAAAACAAGGAGCAAAACCGTCGTTTCCGGATCAGACACTTCATCGCCAAAATGAGACTGTGGAGTTCTGTATGTAAAGATGAGAGGCTTTGGTTGTTCCCCTAGATTCTGACTAAATCAGTTGTGCCATCCAGGAGTTGTAGAACCCAACCTACTCCGCTTGTGCGAACATCAGCTTTCCATGAACCGTCAATCGAGCAGGTGAAAGTACCATGTGTCCTAGGAGATACCCGGGGGGAGGCCTTGCTACAACTCGGTCTGTAGTATTGGCCTGCAGCCACTCTCTAGATTCTTTTATTGCTATGGCAAGGATTTCCGGTGGAGACCTATCCACCGTATTGTGCACTTTGTCATTCCGTACTTTCCAAATGTACCAAATAATCCATGGAAAAGCCTGAATAGCCTCCAAAAAGGCCTCAGTCATTGGGACACGCCAGAATAGGTTATCCAAATTAGTCCTTAGGCTTTCCGACGGGCCAATACTATCTCCCCATGGAATGAAGGATAGGTCCCAGGTTTGTCGAGCCATGGGACACATGAAGATCGCGTAGTTTATCGACTCGCTTAGAGAATCACATCTTGGACAATTAGATGTGACTCGAATGTGTCGATGATTGAGTCGCTCATTAACCGCTACAGTCCCGGCCTAACACTGCCACATAAAGTGTCTTAACTTATTGGGGGCCAGGATTTTCCAAACAAACGCCTTTAGTGGGGCGTCCGAGTGTAGTTGAAGCAGGAATTGTGTGTCTGCATCCTTGTGTAATCTTGCTACTTCATAACCCGATCTAACCGTATACATCCCAGATTTGTTGGCATACCAATAGAAACCGTCCTCCAACATACGAGTGGTCAGTCGCAAGCCTAAGATCCTTGGGATATCTACCGGAAGAATATGATTCTTGAGAGCATGGATATTTCACGTATTAGAAGCTCTGTGGATGAGATCCGAGACTTTGAGTAATGAATTCGGTAGCCCGATGTTACTAAGTGCCAGGTGTGGCCTGATGTCCGAGATCCAGTTATCCGACCACATCTGAGTATTGACGCCATTGCCGATGGTTCGGCGGGCACCTTGGAGCATCATCTGCTTAGATGACCAGATACTGCACCACCCATAGGATGACATATTCGGTTTTGGTGCTCTGAATGGGTGAACCAAGCGGAATACCGACCCTTGAGTACCCGTGCTGCAAGAGAGTAGAGGAATTGATGGAGTTTCCACAGCTGCTTTTCCAAGAGGGCCTGGTTAAAATCTTCGAAGGATTTAAAACTTATTCCGCCTTCTTTCTTTGGTAAGTAGAGTTTCTTACATGCAATCCAATGTAGTCCCCGCACATGTGGCTTTGAGCGACACCAAAATTGTGATATAGCGCTAGCCAGTTTCCTGCAGAGTCTCTTAGGGAGGAAAAAACATGACATGGCATATGTTGGTATGGCTTGGGTAACCAACTTAATCATCATCTCTTTTCCGCCCTTGGACAAAGACTTCGCCGATCAACCGTTGATTTGACTATTCAGATGGTCTCTAACATAGGCGAAGATTTGTGCTTTAGACCCCTGTAACTATTCTGGGATTCCCAAATAATTCCCGGCTCCTCCCTTGTTCGAGATCCCAAGCTGCTGATGAATGGAGGCTCGTGTATCTAGGTCCACATCTTTGCCAAAAATTTCCTCTGTTTAAATTATTTTTGTACTATTATCTAAATCAAAATTAATTTTACACATTAGTATATTGACACGTGTCATCACCTGAACGGTATTAAATGTGTCGTGATCTCGTGAGTTACAATTTTGCATATTTATAAATTAAATGTAGCAAAATCATATCTTATGCAAATCATATCTCATAATATATATCATATCGTTTTTTTGCTTAATTGATATTTATATTCTCTCTATTTTTTATGGTTTATTATGTCTATTTTTTAACTTAATTTTTTATAATTCGTTTAAACTATTAAAAATATTATTTTTCTCCTAATTAGTTTAGACTATTAGAATTTTTTTTTTTTTTGCTAGTATGTTTTGGTCTATTAGAATTTCTTTTTTTTTTATTATTTGGTTTGTTACTTGATAATTATTTTTTGTTGGTTTTTCATTTTTAGTTATACTATCTCTTAGTTAAATTTAAGTTTTAACACATGTCATTAGTCCGATCAGTATTAGACACATGTCACGATCTTATAAGTTATAATTTTTCCTACGTGTTTGGACTATTATAAATTTTTCTTTTTCTCCTATAAAGTTTCTCTTTTCAAATTAGTTTTGGACTATTATCTAAATCAAAATAAATTTTACACATTAGTATATTGACATGTGTCATTATCAGAATGGTCCTTGTATTTACTGACTTTTGGCAGGCCACTTGTCTGACCGCTCATTCTGTTACGCTGCACTCTGATTCCTCGTAGTATCAGCAGCGTATGCTCCTTCGGATTAGGCGCCGGGGTATTCCCATAGTCAACTTGCTTATGCTTAATCACCATCTGTGACATGGGTTACCTGTTTTTACCCTATCAAATGTAGAGTAAATAGGGGTTTCACCATTTGACTGTGAGAACGACGTGAGATTGAACAAAAAAAGTTATTTGGACTTTACCCTTAGATATGTTTCTTACCTTGTCCGGTCTCTTGAGAAGAAATTTCGGGCACATTGGCGTTGTTTCGGAGTATTGACAACCCGATCCTTCTTCATCCTTGCCCTCGGGTCCTTTAAATCCTAGCAACAAAACCTTGTTAGTAGAAGTTTATTGGGCCCCGGATCTTTCTTCTGGATGGATTTGATTCCCGATTAAATAGAACTTGGGTCTGTTTGAGGTAGCATAGAACTGGGCGTAAGGCCCGAAGAAGAGTTATGTTATAGGAGTTGACTCCGCCTTTAGAATAGGGACCCCACCCCGACACGTGACCAAGGGGATACGCTGATTCCAAAGGAGATTATTTTATCCCCAACAATAGTTATATGTAATTATCATTTCATACTATTTTTTTTTTGTCAACATTCAACCACAACCGGCTGGCCCATTAGCCTAATCTCTATATTCGCAGGGAGTGGGACTCTATCCCAGGTGTGACGGTGCATGTACGCAGTGGACTTACCTCCTGCCACTAGACTAAGGTCATTTCACTATCATTTTATATTATTATTGGAACCATATTTTTACTTTGAAGTTTCAAAATAAAAAATGGGCTAATTTGCTCACTAACAAAAAAATAATAATAATTAGACAATTAACTAAAATGGGAGTATGTGGCATAATTATATACACTAGATTTAGGTTAATTGATTATGCTTTTAGTTATAATTTTTTTTTTTGAGTTATTCTACCCAATTTCCCATAAAAAAATTATTTTATCGAATTTCATTATTTTTTACATTGGGTCGACTCGGATCGAAAAAATTTATTAATATATGGTGATTATTAATTCATAGAATATTAATTTATAGATGTTATACTGTATTCAAAAAATAAAAATTTATTTGTGGAGAGTGACACATAAAAAACCAAAATATACATTAATTGTAAAAACTTGAAAAGAACATACAGTAAAACCTCTATAAATTAATAACGTTGGGATAACGATATTTTATTAATTTAGCGAAATATTAATTTATCAAAAGATTAATTGAGTCGAAAACTTAATTTAGAATTTAAAAATTGTATTAATTTAGCGAGGTATTAATTTATCGAGTATTAATTTATAAAGTTTCTACTGTACAAAAGTAACAGACTTTACCACACAGATATACGTATACATATTTACAATAAACTATTTCCTAAATTTGTTTTTCATTTTTTTGTTACCGTTTGGATTCATCGCCCAGTTTTCCAAAATGATATACTGTATACGTTTTGCCAAGTTTACTTTTTTTTTTGTTTTTTTTGTTTTTTTTGTGAAAAGAGATGCACAATTGATAAAAAGAATAATTGCAAAAATACCAATTTTGGTGTGTCACTTTTCAAAAATATCACTAAAAGTTGTTTATTTGAAAAAAGTCACTATTTATTAATTTTTAAATTCTAAATCTTAAAATTCTAAACCCTAAAAAATGTTTTGACTCCTAACAAACTTTAAACCCTCAAAACTGTACCTATTCGCGACAATAAAGGGTTCGAATGAAGGGATCTCTCGACAATAACAATACCTATTCGCGAAAGCAGAAGATACTTTTTAGCTAAATCGAGCTTGACCGTCCAATGGATTTTACCAAGTGATATCGACCGTTGAATGGGATGTTTTTTTGGAAAACTCATTCTAAGCTACACCAACTACTCGTTAATATGTTGCAAACCATCAGAACTATTAAAATATTATCTAAACTACACAGACTAATATATAATTCATGAAAACATACACTAACTATATATAAACATGTTAAAAACTACAAATTGGAGTTTTTTGATATTTTATTATTCTAATTTGGAGTCAATCTATAATTATTTTCTTAACAAATAATTTAAAAACTAAAAATAAAAACATAAAAAGCCGAAAAATAGAAATAAATCAATAAAAACAATTATCTTTTGATTAAAAAACAAACTAAAAATATTTTCAGTTTTGAAATTTTATTAAAAAAGTTGTAAAATCCCAAAATTTCTAAGATTCAAAAAAGCTTAAATTTTATATTTCTAAAAATTTCTAAAATTACAAAAAATCTTAAATTTCAAAAACAAAAAAAAACATTTCAAAATGAACTTACATTTACAAAAAAAAAAATCACAAAACGTATGGTTTAATATATATATATATATATATATATATATATATATCTATATTAAATAATATTTAATTTTGGACACCAAATTAAAAAATTTGTAAAAATACCAAAATCTAGCGATCGCTATGAAAATCCGCAAATCCTAAATCAAAATTTTGGAAACATTATGGTTGGCCTAATGGTGCAAAAAGACAAGAGAACATATTCTAGTACGGTATTCAAAATCTATAGCATATTTTTTTTTGGTTATTTTATATTTGTGAAATTTTGTATTATTATAATTTTTAGATTTGAGATTTATTTTGTAAATTTCAGATTTTTTTTTAATTTCAAAACTGAAAATATGTTTAGTTCTTTTTAATCTAAAATTGAATTATTATTTTATCTAATTTTTTTGAAAATTTTTATGGAATTGTTTTTTATTTTTCGGATTTTTGTGTGTTTATTTCTTTTTTGGAGTTTTTAAATGATTTTTAAAAATAATTACATATTGACCCCAAAATATAATAAAAATTATCAAAAAAACTCCAATTTGTAGTTTTTAACATATTTATATATAGTTAGTGTATGTCAACATGTATTATATATTAGTTTGTATAGTTTAGAGAATATTTCAATATTTTGGATGATTTGGCTGATCAACACTTTAAAATAAAGGTAATGTTGAGATTTTGAAAGGTATACTCACTTTCTCTCATCTGTGTGACCAACCCTTCATCTGAGCTCCAGATCAAGTTCTGGGATATGTAATCCTGCAGTGTCTGACTAATACACGCAAGAAACAAAATTCACCATTAATGGCATATAGGAAGGTGTTGCTTCAAAAATATAGATATACTAATATAACAAAATTGGTGCGCTACTACATTGTATAAACAAAGTGAAGCGAAATACTAACCTTGATAACGTCTCGGCTAAGGTCAGCCATGTTCCTCACAGTGAGAGAAATTTTCTTCCCCTTTTAGGAATTGCACCACCGGGCTTCAACTGCTCATGGTTACTCAAGAAAGTTAATAACATTAAAAAAACCACGAAAATTCCTGCAAGATCTATAAAAAGACCAAACCAATGGAAACCGACCTCAGAATTGCGATAGCTACATTCTTCACATGTAGACGCCATGACAATTACCTCATGAAAGTACTCAGCTAATCACGTTCATCGACTAGCAAGTAAGAAACAGATTGTCAACGTTTCTACAAACAGATTACCATCGATACGATTGAGGGATATAAGCATGGTTCCCTTCAAGATGATTTGTTCTCTTTGATGTAAGAGTTGGGTTTTTTTTATCATAACTCAGCTTGAAGTTGCACTTGTAGTAAATACGATTTTTTTTGTTTGAATAAATTTGACATTTAATTAAAAATATATATATATATATATTAAATAATCCAATTAATGAATTACTAGCTTTGACGTAAGGCCAAATCATAAATTAATTATCTCTCTTGGTAAAAGTTGCATTAGAGGCATCATGAACAATGTCAATTAATTTTTTTCGAGAAAGATTTAAATTAAACAACGAAGTTGGGTGAAACCTCACAAAACCTCTCATGATCTTTGACGCCCGTGAAGCCGTTTTTCAACGGCGTTGAATTGTTTCCCTGACAGTTTGTTATCTTTTTATTTCCTCGTGTGTTGTGGTTTCTTTCGTTTTGTTGAATTTGTTTGTCTCTTTCAATGACCACCGTACGAGGAAGGAAGCCACGACGTTGCTGACTGCAGCCTCTACCCGCCCCAAGATCTGGCAACTTAGGCCCACAAAAACCATGAACGACTTTCCATTCTTCTCTGATTTGGAACTCTTATTGGTGTCAAACCGAAGATCCTTTCACCTTCGTTCTGCAAATCTTTACTTGTAACCACCTCCGGTGATGTTTTTATCCATGGCTACAACACTCTTTGTCCACCGAAGCTTCTATCACCATCGAGAATGTCGTTTCATCTGTCAATCTTCCATTCCCGGCTCATGGTCACACACAAAATTTTGACGAGATATTATCATGGGCCTGGTTTAGCAAATCCATTTGGTGGACTTTTGATGGCCCGAACACATTGTTTTGATGGGAAGAAACAGAACATAAACATCAACTTGCTATGATGATTCAAAACATGTTTTGATGGGAAGAAACAAAACATTTTTAGAAAGAGTTCAGATATGAAAAGTATTAACCATGATGATTCAATATGCTCAACATCATCTATCAAAAAAAGATTTTTGTCTCTAATTTTCTATCTTTCAGAAAGATCACTTCCATTCTCATCCTCTTTCAAGGAGAGAATCATTTAACTATTTTCTCTCTTTTTTGAATATGAGAGGGATTTCTTCTCATATTTCAATTTTGAGAAAACTTTTGAACTTCATGACCCAATTGTTATCTTGTGTAGCGTTATCAACGAGACCTGAAGATGCAATGATTCTCGCCACCACAAGAATTTGTGGCATAAGCCGCATCTCAACGTCACAATTCAAAATGACCATTCTCCAACATTTCGATTTTGTCGTGATTTTCCTATCGACACAATTCAATTTTTTTAGACAAAATCTTATCAGTTCGATTTCGAAGGTTTATTCGCTGTCAATTTATCAAGAAGATTACTATTTTGTAATCTCTAATATGTTCAAGTTTTATTGTATTCACCATAGAGTTTTGATAACTCTTTTTTACCTTTGTACTCTTATCGTTTAAGTTAATGAATGACAGTTGTGTATACAAAAAACAAAAACAAAAAACTACAGAATTGGGTTTGATATTACTTTATCAAAATGGCAAAAAAGCGTTAGTTGAGAAGAGCTGTCTGACTATAATTTTTTTACTTCTTCACGGGCGTATAAATTATTAAATTAATTTAGGCTATGTGATATATTTTTCTATTAGGCATCGATATGTGAAATTTAAGATAATTTAAAAAAAAAAATTAAGATAAATTGATTGAACAGTTAAGATGTCGCAATTTTCTGATGAGTAGCCCAGTTTCTTTAACTTTTTGGATGAATTCTAACAATTTTATAATAGACTTCAATCTGTTAAATTTTAAATCTACATGTTTTATTTTGTCATAACATTCGACTTTTTAATCATATGATAATTTACCAAAGTCGTAGTCTCGTAGACCCAGCCGGCAGGTTCCGCTAGCTCAGAACAAAGAACAATAACATTGGATACATAAACTTATGAAGATAACTAAAACAAAAACGCATAATGAGATCAAGCTAATCACAACACCCGAGAACTGAACAAAAAATTAACTAACCACAACACTCTAGTTTCAAATATCTATCTAATCTCATAAATGAAAACTGATACAACAATTCTGGACAACGGACAATACCAAATGCGACTTATGATCTTTCGCCTCTCTCTTAATGTGTAGACTTTGGAAATTTGGGCACTTACGCTTTCTTAAAATGGTAATATGGATATTCGAGAAAAAAACTATTGAAATTGTTGGTACATGTTTTATCAGGACAAGCTCGACTTTGGTCCAGTCTGATGAACGCAACAATCAATTAAATGTCAACCTAACCATTTAATTTTGGGAATAAGCTAACTCTACAAAATCACAGAGGTACAACATAGGCCGAATATCCAAATTGAATTGCTAACATACACAGCTAGTCACTTACAATAAAAATTTGGAACACTTCAATCTAAAGATGAATCCAAAAAAGCTTTCCCAACTAAATTACTCATCCAATTATTATCATATACACATTTTGTGTGGGATTTGCTGCCCTCAAATGGACAACGTCGTTGTGGTTTCTTTCAGCAACCATTGAGTGGTTTAAATCCTTTCAACTTTCTTTTCAGAGTCCTATCATTTTTCGCTCCTATATTTTTATGTTCTTATTTATATTTGTCTCTTTATGATTCATGAAATAATAATATAAAAAATCAACAATACAAAGATGAGAAAGCATATATCAGAAGTTCAAAGAAAGATGTTTATATACTACCCAAAAGCGGTAAATATTTTTAGAAAGAGTATATAAGCAAAGCTCATTTCTTGGGTGATGATGAAATCTCAGATTCGAATCCTTTTCCCAACTTTGTTTTCTGCTTTCTTTTTAAATTTTTTTTTCTTCTTTCATCCCTTTTCCAAACAATTTGTTTTGTTGTTAATTCTATTAAATTGTCCAATTGTTTGATTTTTTAAATATATCTCACTTTTGATGTGGCATTTTTTTTTGGGTCAAGAGATGTGGCATTTTTAAGTTCTAACATATCTATCATAAAAATATATAAAGACGTCTACAAGTTCTGTTTTGGCTTGATATTTTAGTTTCTATACTTTTCAAATGAAATGTAAAAACAGATCGAATTTGAATGAGATTTTTAACCCCAAAAAAAAAAGTTTTCCAAACTTGGAAGATTTAATTGTGTAATAATATATCTTCAACTTGGAATATCTTGTAAAAAAATTATTCGACTAGATTTCTCTGATTTTGTTTTTGTTGGAACTCTTGTTGCAAAAGTAATATGAGCCAAATGGGCTATATTATGGTGGCAAATAAAATGAAGATTTAATGAGAAACGGGTCCATACAATTTTGACTACTAATTGTTGAGATATAAAAACCTGGTAAAGTGATAAAAATTATACAAAAATTTGTATTTTGTATGGGACTTGATCAGCATCACGAAATTGAATCAATACAATTAAAATAAGGAGACCAACTTTTGATAATTTTCTTTTTTTTTTTTGTCAAAAAAGTTTTTCTATTAATTAAAGGTCGTGGTCCATTACATATTCAAGACCCGTTTTAGCTAAATAATCTGCTTTTTTGATTTGCAGTTCGGAAAATGTAATAAAAAAGAGCAGAGATAAAGCTTTTCGAAGATAAGCGAATGTCTTCTAAGGTTCCATGGATCTCTGAAATCGAAGAACCGTTGTTGATCGCTCGGATTAGGTGCTGTGAATCGGAGTTGAAAACCACCGATTTGTATTGCATAATTGACGCCTGAAGAACTGCAGCTCTCATCGCCAACGCTTCGGCTAATAACGCAGAGGACACATAAAGATCATATCCGGTGTGTTCCACTATGGAGGAGAAAGACTCGAACGTCCATCCGAACCCAGCCATGCCCGAATTGGCCATCTAAACTGCATCGGTGGAACAATTAATAAATCCGTCCGTGAAGGATCGAGGATTTTGTATTTGGATCGGTTGTAGCGCTATCATCGGAAGAGACGCAATCGATTGGGCATTAAGCCATTCCAGCGCATCCTTCGAAGCTCTAGAGATGGTCTTCTCCACCGATAAGGTTCTGTTACTAATAATTTTCTAAATAACATTTTTTATCGGACTTGATCATTAGGGGTGGGCAAAATATCCGAAACCGAAAAACCAAACCGAACCCGACTCAAAATTACCCAAACCGACCCGAATCCGATAATCTAAAATACCCGAATGGGTTCTAAACATCTAAAATCGAAAAACCGAATCCGAGTCCGAACAGAACTGATATCCGAACGGATATTCGAATTACCCGAAACATAAATTAACCTAAAGATATTTAGATTTAAGGTCGGATATATTCATATAGCTTAGGTAATTTTGTTTTTTTTTTGTCAATTTGGTATTATGAATATATTTGGGTAAATAACTAATTTAATTATGTATAAATTTTATAATGGTTGTTATTTTTCGGATAATTCGAGTTAAAAAAAACAAAATCGAACAAAATAAAAAAATAAAAATCGGATAGTTATAAATATTATGGATAACTTTTAAATATTTTAGGTGACTTTTGAATATTTCGGATAACCGAATCCGAAAATGACCGATCCTAACCCGATCCAAAATTTCTAAAAATCCGAATGGGTATTATATTTATATATCCGAAAACCCGATATCCGAACTAACCGACCCGATACCCGATTGGGTACTCGAATGCCCACGCCTATTGATCATTATCGCAAAATAAAATCAACACGTTTAAAATAAAGACCAGCTTTTGATAATTTTTCTAAATAACATTTGCGTTGTTTTAGTTTCTCAAAAAAAAAAAAACATTGGCGTTGTTGTATGATGTAAATCATTCTTCTTCAATATTCAAACTGAGCGGTGGACTTGAACTTGAACTTGAATCGAATAACACGAAAAATCAAAAACAAATGTATGAATGATGATCATGTTGTTAACAAAAAAAAAAAAAACAGTGTTACAATGGATTGATTTAACAAAAAACAGTGTTACAGTGGACAGAGGAAGCTGACGTTTCCTCAGACATTCTGTCTCACTCGTAACTCTTTTTCTTATATATTTTTTTGCATTTCCTCTGTCATTTCACCTCACAAGTTATTTCTCTTTGTCTTACTCTTACCATCTCCATACATAACTCGTTTGTGCCGTTAGATCTTGCGGTGCAACATAATGAACATGTAACCAATCCCAACAACTAATCTCACTCCCGGTTCGGTTCGGTTCAAGTATTATTCTGAGACCAATTGTATATAGATGTATTTTGGTGTGAACCATGTATTCATTTTATGTATTATGGGTATTTGGGAAAGGTGAATATGAAAATGTGTATAGGGTTTGGATTTTGGTGCTGGTCTCGATAAAATCTAGCCTCGCTAGGGAGCACATGTTTATGGTCAGACCATCTTCAAGCTAATCAATCCACTAAATGAACTTTAACTAGAAGTAATCTACCTATAATAATATGTTGACAAAATAACTAGCTAAATAGTTCATCTAATAACATTATTGTAGATTAAAATAATAAAATAATTATTTATAAGAAATGTTGTCATTATTAGCACAATTTATTTTGTCTTGTAAACAGATGTTGATCGATTGCATCGATACAGCTCAATTTCTAATTGCTTAGATTTAAATTTTCAAAGTAATTTACTAAGAAAGTTTTTTTACTAAATGAAGTAAAGAACTTTAGAGTGGGGAGAGAAGAAGGTAAGGTTTACAAGGAGGCTTCTCTCAGACGAAAAAAATGAAGAACAAAAAAAGCTGAGAAAAACCCATAAAAGATGATAAAAGCAAGCAAGCAAGAAGAAGCAAATATGTATGCTTATCTCATCTTCTGATTCACACACCATTTCTTCTTCGTTTCTCTTTCTCAACTTGCTCTTTTTTCATGTTTTATCTGTTTTTTTTTTTGTTCTTGTCTTGAGCTTTTGCTTAGTAGAAGAAACTAATGGAGATTAATGAGAATTTCTACAACAATGGTTGGGTTTCAAGAAAGGCATTTTCGTTAGAGAGGAAGAAAAATGTCGTTGATCAGATTCACTTCGTTGTTATCATGTTATGTCTTTAATTTTATCCTTTTTTATTGAAAAACAAAAATTAGTGCAACGTTTTGGGAAGTAGTGATATTGGCGAAATGGCTCAATCTCGTTGTCACAATTATCACTTGATACGCTATTCTTTTCTTCTCTTAAATTTTAATTTTGCTCATTGATTTTCATTCTTCATATTGGAATAAATTATCTACCGTTTATCTGTATTAAACCGGTAGATAATACATTGATGAATGTAAGAGATGAATAACAAACTTATCTTATCTTTTACTTTCTCTCACTAGTTCGTCTCTCTCACTCAGATAAGATAAGTTTTTTGCGTTTGATTCTTCGTTTTTCTTCATCGATTCGTTGAGATTTATCGATTCATCGGTTGAATTCTCGAAATCGAGTCTATTTCTCTCAATTTCTGTTGCGACTTCTTCTTCGTAACTTCTCTTCCTCTTCTTCCTTTGATTTCTTCTTCAGTCAAGCAATTCTCTATTCAATTCGACGTCGGAATCTCATCCACAATCGGAAACTCGTCCACAATTCGAATCTCAGCCTTCGACTCAAAGAAAAGCTTCTCTCTCCGATCCGAGCTCCAATCCGTTGTACGTTCATAGTGCCGATCATGCTGGTATCTCTCTTGTCTCTGAAAAACTTACCGGTTTAGGCAATTTCAATACTTGGCGTAGATCGATGTTGATGGCATTAGGAGCTCAGAATAAGGTTGTTTTTGTGAATGGCTCTTATCAGGAACTTGATGAAACACATCCAGATTATGGCTCTTGGTCTAGATGCAATAATATAGTATGTACCTAAATTGTCAATGTTGTGGAAAACTCGATTGCGAAAAGCATCATGTATATGGATACAGCAAGACAGATGTGGTTGGATATCAATGATCAGTTTAAACAAAGCGATGGACCTATGACTGCAGAGATAAAACAACAGATCTTTACTGAAGTACAAGGTTCACAGAGCATTAGTGAGTACTATACTAAGCTCAAACAGCTTTGGGAAGAACTGAAAAATCACGAGAGTCCCTATAGTTGTTGTTGTAACTGACTGGATTGTGTCAACATTAAGAAGTTGGAATCTAGAGATGAGCAGGATCGTGTGTTGAAGTTTCTTATAGGACTGAATGAGTCCTTTACTGCCACAAGGGGTCAGATACTAATGATGGAACCAAAACCATCTTTGTCTAAGGTGTTTAATCTTGTGTCTCAAGAAGAAAGACAGAGATCTTTGAAGACTGGTTCATCTAGTAGTCATGTTGTGTTTCAGACATCTCAGGCTGGTTTATTACCTGAACCAGTAGTGGCTACATATATGAATAGTTATAATAGACAGAAGAATCGCCCTATTTGTTCTCATTGTGGCTTAGCTGGACATATTGTGAATCGCTGCTACAAACTACAGTAAAACCTCTATAAATTAATAATGTTGGGATTTTGAAAGTTTATTAATTTATAGAGATATTAATTAATCGATAAATTAATAAATATTAATTTATAGAGAGAAATCTATTTTAGGTAATACAGTAGAAACTCTATAAATTAATACTCGATAAATTAATAAACTCGATAAATCAATAAATTTTGTCAGTCCCGAGTCGGGCCAATACAAAATATAACACAATTCGATAAGATACTAAGATAATAAATATTTTAAAAACCCTATATAAATATATGGTCCCAATAATATCGTAAATTAATATTTGGTATATAAAGTTCTCTATATACACAATTTATATATAATTTTAGTGTTGTTTATTCTTTTCTTAAAACTGTAATCTCTTTATAACTAAATCATTAGTGGATGTAATAAATACAAACAAAGAGAAGAAGAAAATATAGTGGAATATAAAACAAAAAATTTCAAGTAAACAAAAATTTAAAAAACTATGGAAACTTTTCATTTTTGGTAAATTAATAACTCTCTAAATTAATAAAATATTAGTCTCAACATTATTAATTTATAGAGTTATACTGTAATTCTCTTAATTATTTTTCGTCGAATGATATTATATCAAGGAATTTAGTTGAATCTTTTGCAAAAATGACATGCATTAACTTAAAATTATAATTAAAATCTTTGATTATCGAAATAGAATGAAAGTTAACATCATAATACACTATTCAATTAAAATGATACATGTTTTTATGTATCATGATGAATACATTTATAAAAAATTATGTCTAAAGAGTCAATTATTTTGTCTATAATTTTTCGCAAATTTTTGATACATACCTACAAAACAATTCTAAAAACAAAAAGTAAATATAAAGATAAGTTCTAACAAGATACAACTTTATGTCACCAAAAATTATTAAAGTCTTGTTTTAGTATAGTATCATAATTATATATGCATAATTATATATATTTATTAATTTATACTATTATTGGGACCCTATTTTACATAGAAGTTTAAAAAAAAATAGTATCTTATCATCTTATCGAATTTCGTAAATTTTTACATTGGTCCGACTTGGGACCGGAAAATTTTATTACTTTATAGAGATTATTAATTAATTTAAAGAGTATTAATTTATAGAGGTTCTATTGTACATGGTTACCCTCCAGGGTATAAAGCTCCAAGTCATAATGTAGCATCGAAAACTCAGAACCAGAATCCACATGGCAATTACAACAATGCTTCTGCTAAATCACAACAGTCTTGGCCTTAGAGGACAGAGAATATGGCAAATCTTATTGTTAAGGAGGATGGAGTAATATCCATGCACAATCAGCAGTGTGTTCACTTGGGGGATGTCACATCAGACCAAATCCATAAATTTCTCAGTGTTCTGAATACTCAATCATCTGTTCCGCAGACTTGTTCTCAGATTGCAGGCACTACAATCACTCTTGCAGATGGGACAGCCTCTATATCAAAACCCCAACCTCATCTCATTCCTCATACACAATCTCCATCAGGTACTTCTTTTGAGCCTCTAAATCTCATTTCTTCTGTTGGAATTCAGAAAGACCTTAATTTTGCTGGAAATGCATGGGTGATTGATACATGAGCTAGTTTTCATGTTTATTTTGATTTAGATCTTTTCATTAAAATTGAACCAATTAATAACATTTCTGTGACTCTTCCAAATGGAACTCACATTTATGTTGATCTTTCTGGTACTATCATGCTATCAGAAAATCTTATCATACATTATGTCCTTTTTGTTCCTCATTTCAAATTCAATCTCCTAAGTGTGAGTGCTCTTACTCGTAATAGTACCATTTCTGTTCTCTTTTCTTCTCATTCCTGCTATATTTTCCCTAATAATCTTCTCTTTTCACAGGAGTTTACTCCGAACTTGATGATTGGGAAGGGTAACCTCCACAACAATCTCTATGTCTTGGAGCCTCCTCAATTCCATCTCTCCAGACCTTCCAATTCTCAATGTTTCTTCTGAAATTTGGCATCAACATCTTGGACATCCTTCTCCAAGCAAAATCAGACTGCAAGCAAATTTGGATCAACCTTCCTTGTTCAAAGAACTATTATCCATGAACATTCATCGGTTGTATATGCCATCTTGAGGGGGGGGGGATATTAGAATAAATTATATACCGGTTATCTGTATTAAACCGGTTTGGTAGATTATATAAAGTTGTAACGATACATTGATGAATGTAACAGATGAATAACAAACTTATCTTATCTTTTACTTTCTCTCACTAGTTCGTCTCTCTCACTAGCTCATCTTCAAGCTCTAATACTTCATTTATGTATTAAACAAATAAGTTGTTTTTGCCTCTTGCCAAAAATAAAAAATTTATGAACTATTTTAATTATGAACTGAAAAATAACTTTTTCATATTTACTTTCATCAATTATACAAGAACTTGGATGTATAAAGAGCATGATATTATTTTTATTTAAAGCCCTTTTTAAAAAAAAATGTTAAGTTTATTTATCAACAAAAAAAAAGGTTTACAATCTTGTGGATCCAATCCAATCCAAAAGAAGCCTATAAAACTTGTCAAAATAGAGCACATAGATGAAACATAGAAAGCTAGTTCGATGATTACGGCGAAGCTTGAAGCCATCTAGTCACCGCTACGTCTTCCTCGTCAGTCGATGGTGGAGAGAAGATAGGACCTCTTTGTGAACAATTCTTGTAAGAGCCAGAGGAGTGCAAGGAACGCGTTGATGCCGACGACCATTCCGTTCTCTCCATATCCGGTAAAGTTTTGTCTGAAATGCCACAGTAGTTGAGAATCAATCTTGGAGAGTCTTCTCAATTCCACAAATCTGCAAGTAACTTTCAAAAGCAAACTTATTAATAGGCATCATCATAAAAATTTGACTGTTCTTAGAACAAAAAACAAAAAAAAAACAAATATATAGATGAACATCAATTATTTCTAGGTTTGTTAACCAATCAAAGTGGAGAGCAAACAATAAAATAGTTCATCATTTCTTCTCCAACAGTTTCTGTTTCTGTGAAAATGATAATACCAAAACAATATAGGATTTAAATTTGACATTTGTGGTTGGCCGCTAAAAAAAAAATTTGACATTTTAAAAAGAAACATATTATTCATGGGATTTACAATTTGGGCTATTAAACTTTTGGCTTATTATGAACTATTGGAACCGAATAAACCATCCTACAAAAGCCCTAAATTTATGTATTTTACTTCTACACATAATTCGTTTTGATTTTGAAAAAAAAAATATCGGTTTGAGTTCAAATTCTGTAATATTTGTCTACTATGCTATTCATTTCATTTTTTATTAGTTAGAAAGATTATATCATAGTGTCAAATTTTGTTATCAATCTGAAATGGATCAAAACTAAGCTTCTAGTTTTTCTGTTCAATAATTGAAGTACAATGTTCTAGAAAACGTATTTAGATGTTCTCTAGTTAGTTGATAAGCGTTTAGCACTTAGCCCGACGTCTGATCAGACCAACAACGCATATAGTCTAAATACTACATGAACGACCGTCTAAATCGGCAGTTAGAAATACTGATTAAGTATACATATATACACAAATCTTAACTAATGTTTGAAGTTGCTCTTTTCATAATAAGAAAAAATAATAATTACCGGACCATACGTGTACTAAATAGTAACTACGAACCCACTAAGACTGTTCATTTTATTTCTAAACTACATGTACTTAATTAGTTTTTTTTTTTATAATTATAACAATGTTCACTTGCTCAGAATATCTATATATAAATCGTAGATAAGTATAAAAATCAGAGAACGTGGAAGAATCAGGTCGACCAGACCATATATATATGAGAGCAATGGGAAATCTCAGAAGAATAAACGCACTCCGACGAAGATTTCCTCTCCCTTTTTCTCCCTTATTTTAACTTCAACTTTTTTACACTCTCTTTTCCACTTTTAATTTCGTTTTTTTTGTTTGCTTTTTGTACCCCTAATACGTAATAATTGTGTATACTTAATGAGTATTTCTAACTGGCGATTAAAAATATATTAAAAAGAAATATATGATATACATTTTTAATCGTGTTACTAACAAATATATTAAAAAGAAATATTTATTTAGATAATTTTCAGCATTTTGATATTGTTAATCCAATAGTTGGTAAAATATAGCGTTTTTCCACTCCATTTTATAAACACTAAAATGGCTTCAAAATCCACTAATGAAAATATATGATTGATGACTCAGGCTCCATTGCAAGGATGCACAATCAATACTGTTCTGCTACACATTAAACTAGTCACAAAGCAATATTATTGGCCCTGATACCAAATAAATAAAAAAGTAACAAGATTTGAGAAGAGGACTTTAACGGAATAAAGCATATATAATTGGTGCATATGAGAATATGGTCCCGTGGATAAAAAGATGAAACAAACATTACTAATAGAGAGGAGATATCCTTTTTTTATGTGGTGCAAACTTTTGGGAAGATGATTCTACTTTTCTAATCCCTTCATGAAAATTAATTTATGTCTGGATTTATGTCTTTCTCCACTTTAGTAAAAGACCAAAATTTTCAAGTCTAACAAATTCTGTTGGATTGTTATAGCCACATGATAAATATATTATTCTGATGTTAAATTATGGGTTGTGAAACATTCAACAATATATCTCTCGTGAGAATATAATTTTCGTTTCTCGAGCCTGAATAGAAACAATCATATCAAGGTAATAGATTGTATCATCATTTCAATTATATATTATGTGTGTGACAAAACAAATTATGAAAGTTAATTCGCGAATATATATATGAAACAAGTACAAAGATGCATGCATGATGTAAGGATCACTGATAATTTGTGGCAGGAAAAATAAGGTGTTTGGTTGCAAAGCATCTCGCTGCTTACCTCATATTGCTCAGCCTAATTTAGCATTTTGGTACTATTCCTCTTCTACTTTTTGTATTTGTTTTTGTTTTAAGTAATTGATTTTCTAAACCAAAATCCAAATGAATCATTTCCACTAACACAAGATAGAAGAGTTATTAAAATGAGTTATCGGATACAACTTTGAAATTTAGTGTTATGCTTGGAAAACAAAATGATTAATGTTATATGGATTTACCAAGTATCTCACATTTCTAAACCATTTGTACAAAAGAATATGTCAAGTAATTGGCTTCTAAAAAGATTATATAACCTCAGCAGTTCTGAAACACATGTTTGATGAACTTGTATCCAAGATCGCCTAATTATCATAAACTTTGAAACAATTTATACTTTAAATTAAAGAAGTAAGAACTTAATTACTCACAAGTTTCTACAAGTTTTTTTAATTATTAATTTCAACTTGTTCTTAATAGAGTGTGGTAAATGTTGCACCAATACATGAACTAGATCCTTTTTTTTTCGTATTAAGTCACAAACAACAGGTTATCCAAATATATTGACATTTCACGGAGATAGAGTTACAACTTACATCCAAATCATTGTAAGAGCACATCATAAACATTTTTAGGAAATCTTATCATGTGAGTTTGTGACACAAGATAACAATCGTAACATAATCTACGACTTTTTGTTCTTTTCTCACTCAGTATAGGTAGTAGCTATAAATCTCATCTTTCGGTATATTTAGATTACTTTTAACATATGATATCATAAGTATCATTTTAAAAAAGTTGTATGACTAAAGTGCATGTAACCGTTTAGAAAGAAAAAATCAAAAAAGTATTCCATAAAAGAATGCAAATTTTCCGTAAACGTTTTTTTTTTTTGTTAACTACGAGTTTTAGTGCATCGATACATCATACATACGATGCAAATGGGCAATGCATGATTGATTATTTATTAGTACATCTTAACTCTTAACAAAAACTTAATTATTTTCTAGCGTTTTTTACGAAAACTTTAATAAAAAAAAAAAAAACAGAGATTCGAAACGTGGGGGTCATGAATGTTCTTGCAGTAAAGTAAGACGTGATTGAAAGTGAAAAAGATAGAAAAGTAATAAAATAAGAACGAAAGGAAAAAAGGCAAAGATGTAATTATTAGAGAGCGTTCGATTAAATTAAATACGAAAACAGGAGGAGGTGGGCCAAAATTGATAACCAAAAAAACAGAGAGCCGAAAAAGGGAAGAAAACAAAAGTATAGGGACTTATCAGAAATAATGTAACATCAGAAATATTAGGCAAGTGTGTGGATTCTCCTATTTCAGGCTTTTACTTACTTTCCTTTGCTCGTTTCTATTCGCACCACTTCACTATCTCATGTTGCTGCGTTTTGATATTTTTATACAATAATTTCTATATATGCGAATCATTAATTATCATTATTATTATAAAATATTGTTTTCATTAAGATAGAAGAAAAAAATTGGAAAAGACAAAAAAAGGAAAAAGAAAGAAGCGCATTTTAGCCTATAGCCTCTGTCACTGGTAGTCCTAGTACACACATTACATCAATTCTCTGTTTTTGTTTTTTTTTTTTTTTTCACATTTACTGTACAACATGGATAGACAACAATTTATATATTTGGATTAGGTGAGTTAACTACCCTAATTTCTTCATGAATTTACTTACATCTCCTAGACATATTAGAATCCTGGAACCTACAAAAATTGAATAGATGATCCCTAGACATTGTTCATCGGGCTAACAAATCAGTTTTATAGGTGAACGAGCCGAAATCAATGTGGTATTAAAAGTTTAAAACACAAACATTACTATTTAATTTATGGGTTAATTAGCTGTATATTACTTTGAAATCTATAATTAGGAAATTAACATATCCAAAAATATAATTAGGTAACTAGCAACGAGAATTAAATTATGACAAAATTGTTTTTACAACTATAACTAAGGTAAATATAGATAAAAATCTCTAAATATATTCTCTTGATTTAATCCCTAGAAAATTGCTCTTACAATGGTATTCTTGCCAAAAGTAGATGTGTGTTTTCACAACTGTCATAGGAAAAAAAAATTGGATCAGAAGATACAAAAAATAAATATGTCATAACACTTAACTATTTAATAACATAGTTAACTATTTTTGAAACGTCTCAGAACATAGTTAACTATCTAAAATATAGTTAACTATTTTTTGAAAATAGTTACCAATTTGGAAATATAGTTAATTATTTTAATAGCATAGTTAACTGCAATATTGATTTCAAGATATAGTTGACTACGGGAAAAATGTTATTGTAATAGTTAGTTATTTAAACAAACTTAGTTAACTAGTTCAAAATGTAGTTATTAACATACATAGTTGACTATTATCAAAACATAGTTGCCTATTATAATGAAAAATAATATACATAGTAAACTATTATAAGAAACATAATTACCTTATGTACCTAGTTAACTATGTCGATATTCGACGACAACTCAATTTGACCAGGAGATGAATGACGGTGAAGAAATTAATGGAGAAGAAGAAAAACACCATCTTAATCCACTATAAAAGATTTTGATCTATGACAACGAGTTAACACAAAGTAATTAAGAAATAAGAAGTATAACCAAATTGTGAATTTGAATATTAAGAAGACAGAAGAGGAGGAGGATAGAAGGAGGCGTAGGGAAGAGGAGGGGGAGAATAGAAGGAGGCATAGGGAAGAGGAGGGGGAGAATAGAAGGAGGCGTACGGAGAGAAGAAGAGTTGAAGAAGATATAAGGAGGCGTAGGGAGAGGAGAAAAGAAGAGTACGGCGGGGATTTGTGAAGTTGGCGAGACTAGGGTAACTTTCTTTGTTTTATCTTCTTTTTTTAAGTAAAACATGGTTAAATAAAAATAGGGTAATTCTAGAATTTCATGTACACAAATGGTTAAACACCTAATTATAGTTTAGGTCATGTTAAATAATTAATTATGTCTACCAATCATAATATATATGTCTATTACTCTTAATTTAAAAACTCGTAAACCATTTTATTAGCGATGAATCGATGATGCCATCTTCAAATGAAACTAACCCAATCAACCTTGAATCCACATAAAAAAAAACTTACTGTATATATATAAGTGTTTTCAATTTCACAGAAAATGAAGAGCTGCATTTGCTGCTAATTTTGAGGTATGAAAATGTTTTTTTCGTAAAAAAAATGTAGAATTATTCTAATTTTGAAGATGTATTATTTTAACTTCAATAAATCTATCTTTTTTTTTGTCAATCAGGCTTTCATTAAATTTAATATCCAGTTACAATTGGGCCATTAAGAGTCTGTTTGGCAATAGACTCAGCTATACCATTAGCTTCTCTAGGAATAACCTTAAACCTGATAATAAAATTCTGATAAAAGAAAAAAAAAGATCAGTTAAAATTTCATGTATCTCCAAGAGTATGGATATGGATTCGATGGATTTGATAAGGATCATCGAATCGGAGTGGAAGCTGATGGAATTGTAGCCGAGTCTTCTCGCATCTAACATCGCAGCACGAAGAGAGAGGGCTTAACCCATTAACGGTGAAGCGATTGAGGAGATCACATCAGATTGGCTTTTGTTAAGACCTGGGCCATGGAAGATCCAGCCTAACCATGCCATTCTGGTTCTTGGATTCCAAGCTGCATCGGTACAGCACTTGATCGTCCCATCCAGAAGGATTTGAGGACTTTTATGAGGCTCAGAAGGCTTTCGAGGAAGGCATGTGATTGATTGGGCGAGGTTCCATTCTCTTGCATCCTCAATAGCTTTGAGAATGACCTCATCCGGAGCGAAGCATCTCTTGTTAAAGATCTTTTGATTTCGTGCTATTCAAAGAGCCCAAAGGATCCAAGGGGATAGAGTACCGGTTTCTAATCCCATCGGAGATAGTGTGTAGAGGGTTTTTGCGGACTGAATACCTGAGATGACATCGGTGATCTCGAAGGGGTCAAGAGCGATTGCTAGTGGAGCCTTAGTCCAGACCTCTTTAGCAAACAGACAGTGGAAAAGAAGATGCATGACTGATTCTGGTTCATTGCAATTCGAACAATTTGAAGAGATCGGAATCTGTCTCATTTCGAGTTGTTCACCAACACGTAGAGCTTCATGTAGTGCTTTCCAGATGAAATTTTTAACTTTGGGTGCAACTTTAGTTTTCCAAACTAGGGAATTCTAGTTGAGGGAGTGTTAAATGGTTGTTTGGTTGATTGATTTCCTGCTCTTTTGACGCCATGTAATAGCATGTTCTTGTTGTATATTCACCAGATGGATGGTTAAGCCATTTGAGTTTATCCGGAGCTCCTAGCAAGCTTGGCTTCAAGGTGAGGATATGCTCCTTGTGGAAAGGTAAAATCTGATCTATGAGCCTCTGGTTCCAGTCTTTTTAGTGTAGGTTGAGTAGGTCTGAGACTGTGAGATGTTGTGTTTGTTTTGTTTGAGGTCTCATTGGTCTTTGTTGGTCCGAGGTTGAGAGCATGGGTCGGACCAAATGTTGATTTATTCACCATTTCCTATCACCCATCCTAGCTGCTTTTTTCATTAGATCTCTCCTAATAAAGATGCTTCTCCAGCCATGAGATGTTATTGATGGGGTTGTGCAGTATAGGAACATGGTAGTAGTACAGTATTTTCCAAGTAGGATCCTTGCCAATAGACAAGTAGGGTTAGTAAAATTTGACCTCGCATAAACTATCTAGTATAGTCAATAAATCTATCTATATGACAACTCTACTAGATAGTTTATGAGAGGTCAAATTTTACCTTGTTTAACATTTTTGTACCGAATAGACGTTGCATTTTGTTACCGTACAATCAATCGATTTTTATCTGCATTCTCGACCAAACTTCTTTTAATTTCATAAAAAGTTAGTAACTCATAGTCATATGTAGGAAAATGCAAATTAAACCCAAAGAAATATTTTATTCGACAAAAAACCCCAACAAAAAAGTAGTAATAATTAAACCCCAACTTTTTAATTTAACGCAAATTAAATCTCTAATATTTTAGTTTAAAGCCAATTTAACCCTAAAAACAAATGTTGTTAAACCACTAGCAGATTTAGAGGTTTAATGGTCTACTTTAGAAGTTTACGTTCATTAAACAATCATTATCAACAAATTCAATCATATTCAAACTAAAAAAACTTTAAAATTCACACAAGAAGTTAAGAAACCATAAATCTAGATATTCTAAATGAAAAAATGAACACGAAATCATATCATCTACTCAAACCTATGATAAAACTTTAAGCATACCTTGTTGTTGAACTCAATTATAAGTTGTTAGTCCTCTTATTCTCATAAATCGGTAGATAGCCTCTAAATTTGTTCATGGTTAACAACATTTGTTTGTTAAGGAGTATAATTTGCGTTCAATTAAAATGTTAGGATTTAATTTGCCTTAAATTAAAATGTTATGGTTTAATTATCACCAGAATATTCCTTGGATTTTTTCGTCGAAAAAAATATTTCTTGTTGTTTTTTTTGCATTTTTCCCTCATATGTAGGAGACTCAAATCTTTTATAACCAAACTCCCTTTAATTTTTTAGAAAATTAAGTAACTCATAGTCATATGTAGACGCAAATGTTTTATTTAAAAAATTTGTTCTCTAGTAAACAGAAAATTGGCATTAAGACAAAGAAAAGAGAGAGTAGAGTAGACCAGCATCCACCTTCCCGGGTCCGACAGTCCGTATCAGCTTCCCCTGATTCTCTCTCTCTCTCTCTCTCTCGCTCTCTCTCATTTAAATCGTCTCTCATGTTTATCTAATTCCATAGCAACAAACTCATCTCCTCCTGTGAGAGAGACTGTTTTGTTTGGGAAGAAGAAAGAAAGACTTCTTTGATAGACCCAAGATTACTTTTTTTTTTTTTGAAATAAAGCAGAGATTTTCTCCTTTCTTCTTCTTCTTCTTCTTTGTTTGCTTTTGCTTTCTCTTCTTTTCCTGTATGTGTTTGTGGGCACAAAAAATAAAGTAATGTTTGTCTCCCTTCTCTTCCCAAATTACTTCTTCTTCTCATAGCTAAAAGCTTCCTTCTATGGTGGTGGTAACTAAGAAGACAATTACAATAATGATGATTCAACTTCATCATCTCTTCTACTTGTTCTTCTTCTTCTTTCTCTGTTTCTCTACTCTTACTCTCTCTTCTGAGCCCAGAAACCCTGAAGGTCAAAAAACTGTTTCTTTCTTTCCTTTAAAGATTGGATTTTTATTATCGAGGTTTTACAGATTCTGATTCTTTTCCCGTTTTGGTTTACTACAGTGGAAGCATTGATAAGTATAAAGAACGGTTTACATGATCCTCATGGAGCTTTGAATAACTGGGACGAATTTTCAGTTGATCCTTGTAGTTGGGCTATGATCAGTTGCTCCTCAGACAACCTCGTCACTGGCCTGTGAGTTTCCTTCTTCTGTTCTCTACTGCTTCTTGAGTTCATTAATGGCGACAACAAATCTCACTCTCTCTCTCTCTCTCTTTCCGTTTCTAGAGGAGCTCCAAGCCAATCTCTCTCTGGAAGTTTATCTGAGTCAATCGGAAATCTCACAAATCTCCGACAAGTGTAAGATTACGACATCCTCGGATCTTGTTTTTTTTTTTAATTGTTTAAAAAAAATTCTCTCTTTTTGTTTGTTTCTCTAACCTTGTGTGGGGTTTTTTTGAAGGTTATTGCAGAATAACAATATCTCCGGCAAAATCCCACCGGAGCTTGGTTTGCTTCCCAAATTACAGACTTTGGATCTCTCAAACAATCAGTTCTCCGGTGAAATCCCTGTTTCAGTCGAGCAATTAAACAGCCTTCAATATCTGTGAGTGTTCTTCTTGTTCCACCATGTAATAATGATTTGGATATCAGTTCATTTTAACCTCGTACGAATTGATTTTTCGATATAGGAGACTGAACAACAACTCATTGTCTGGGCCCTTTCCTGCTTCTTTGTCTCAAATTCCTCATCTCTCCTTCTTGTGAGTTATTATAAACGATTTGTCTTCTTTTCTTCTCAAGATTGTCTTTGTTTTTTTCTTCTTCTGATTTTTATTTTTATTTTGAAATTCAGGGACTTGTCTTACAACAATCTCAGTGGACCTGTTCCTAAATTCCCAGCCAAGACTTTCAAGTAACCAAACCTTGTTTTCATGTTTTGTAAAATTTCACTGATTCTGGTGTATAATGAGGTACTAAGTCTTGTTTCTGCTTTGTTTGTTGAATGTAGTGTTGCTGGGAATCCTTTGATTTGTAGAAGTAGCCCACCTGAGATTTGTTCTGGATCTATCAATGCAAGTCCTCTTTCTGTTTCTTTGAGCTCCTCATCGGGTAAAAGTATCGTTCTTGCCTCGGTTTTTCTTGAATTTATCCATTGTAATGATTATTGCACTAATCATTCTGGTTACTTGAGTTTTTGTAGGACGCAGGTCTAATAGACTGGCCATAGCGCTCGGTGTAAGCCTTGGCTTTGTTGTTTTACTTGTCATTGCTCTCGGGTCCTTTTGTTGGTACCGAAAGAAACAAAGAAGGCTATTGATCCTTAACTTAAACGGTTCGTCAATTTGAGCTTTGTGTTTCATTCATTTTTGATTTTGGAATATGTTAACAGATGTTAACAGTTTCAAGTTTTGGTTTTAGCAGACAAACCAGAGGAAGGGCTTCAAGGACTTGGGAATCTAAGAAGCTTCACATTCCGAGAACTTCATGTATCTACGGATGGTTTCAGTTCCAAGAACATTCTAGGCACTGGAGGATTCGGTAATGTGTACAGAGGAAAGCTAGGAGACGGAACTATGGTGGCAGTGAAACGGTTAAAGGATATTAATGGAACTTCAGGGAATTCACAGTTTCGAACCGAGCTAGAGATGATTAGTTTAGCTGTTCATAGAAATCTGCTTCGGTTAATTGGTTATTGCGCAACTTCTGGTGAAAGGCTTCTTGTTTACCCCTACATGCCCAATGGCAGCGTCGCCTATAAGCTTAAATGTTAGTATAAGTCTTGAATCGTTGGTCCAAATCTCAATTTTTGTTGGCTACTTGTAACCAATTTTGTTCACTGTTGTAGCTAAACCCGCATTGGATTGGAACATGAGGAAGAGGATAGCGATTGGAGCAGCGAGAGGTTTGTTGTATCTACATGAACAATGTGATCCCAAGATCATTCATAGAGATGTCAAAGCGGCTAATATTCTCTTAGACGAGTGCTTTGAAGCTGTTGTTGGTGACTTTGGGCTCGCGAAGCTGCTTAACCACGAGGATTCTCATGTCACAACCGCGGTTCGTGGCACGGTTGGCCACATTGCACCTGAATATCTCTCCACCGGTCAGTCCTCTGAGAAAACCGATGTGTTTGGGTTCGGTATACTCTTGCTGGAGCTCACAACCGGAATGAGAGCTCTTGAGTTTGGTAAAACCGCTGGCCAGAAAGGGGCTATGCTTGAATGGGTAAGCAAAGAAACTCAAAATCATACTATAAACTATAAGATCATAAGATCAGCTGAATTTAATGTTTTCTCGGATTCTGTAACTTCGGTTTAGGTGAAAAAATTGCACGAAGAGATGAAAGTAGAGGAATTGGTGGACCGAGAGCTCGGAACTACATACGATAAAATAGAGGTCGGAGAGATGTTGCAAGTGGCTTTGCTATGCACACAATATCTTCCGGCACATCGTCCTAAAATGTCAGAAGTGGTTTTGATGCTAGAAGGCGATGGTTTAGCCGAGAGATGGGCTGCTTCACATAACCATTCACATTTCTACCATGCTAACATCTCTTTCAAGACAATCTCATCTTTGTCTACTACTTCTGTCTCGAGGCTTGACGCACATTGCAATGATCCAACTTATCAAAAGTTTGGGTCTTCGGCTTTTGATGATGAAGATGATCAACAGCCTTTAGATTCATTCGCCATGGAACTATCCGGTCCAAGATAGCACCGAGAAAGAAACAAAGATTTATCATTTTTTGATAAAAAAACGATGGAAAAAGCTCTACACTTTTTATAAGATAGACATGTATATGGGTATTGAATCGATGGCTAATTGCTCTACAGTTTGAGATTTCTGTGTTCGTTATGTTCTTGTATATATTTACCTTTTTTGCAAGGGAAATTTCTTGCGAGTTTCTTTTGATTTTTTGGTTGGGAAAAGAAGAGCTACTACTTTGCTTAAACATTATGATGGTAAAGGAAGAAACTATGAGACTGATTCTTTTGACCAGAATCTGATTTGTACGCTATCCCTCTCACTCAAAATGGCATCAATACTTATGAGAATTTCTGAATTTGGCTTTTGTTGTAATCATAAGCTGCTTGTGGTCCTCTAAGCTAATGTGTAAAAGACTTTTGTCCAACTTTGACTCTCATGTGTCATTTTCAATTTTCTTTTTATCACAGACCAACAATTAAATGATTTACTAAGTTTTAAACCTTTCTCAAATTTTCCTTCAAATTTCTAGCTTTCGCCTAGCTCCGCCTAGTTCCAAAGCCGCTCTCATGGATGCAGAGGCCACATCGACGATGACATCTCTGACTTCAACGCAGCCGAGCTCGTCTCTCCCTCAATCTCTGGTAATGAATCTCTCGGTGCAACCTAACCATTCCAAATCACCGGAGCCGCCGGATCCCCCAGATCCGTCATCAACTCCGCGTCAAATCCAACATTCCTGACTCATTGTTCTTGCCTTCTGCCTTTGTCGTTCGTTTCTCCAGCGAGATGTTAGAGGAGTCCCTCCTCTCTCCCTATCGCGGCTAAGATATATCTCGTTTAACCGAAATTTTTTTCCGACGACTGCCGCCGATATCTCCGGCTCACCGCTGCCTTGTTCTCTGCCGTCTTGCTTGTCGGTAAAGCACAACCAATGGTCATTGCCCCAGATTCATTCAACCACCCATTGTAGTGTGTTAATGAGTCTGGGCTCTTGTGGATCCTCAATGGGCCTTGTAGTGCCCAGTCCGTTGAAGCCCATTGTCTCTTTTCAAATTTCCTCCATATCGGCATGGAGAGATCCTTATCACCATTTTTTCCCTTTTTCCCTCTTGGGAAGAGACCGTTTTCACCATCCTCCTTTAATCGGGAGAGAACTTTGTCATCACGTCCCTTTCGATGAAACGTGGTTCCTGTTCGGTTGTCATACCGAAGATAAAATTCCCAACATACTCATTGTTTTGCTTTCTTGTATGGCTGTTTTCACGAGGCCAAAAGAAGCAACCGGTGGCCTACTTTCTAATTTTGGCCAACTTTCATAATTTTCCGTTTAAATATAAGGGTATTTAGCTCAAATCCCATGGAAATTAGGAAATATTACTAGAACCATATAAAACTTTTTTTTATTACTGATATTTTATAAATATCCAGCGTGCCTTTTTGTTACGTTGTGACAAAAAATGTAATTACAAGAATGCCATAGCCACGTAAGCAACCACGTAGGAAATCGCTAACGTGTATTAATGAACTCAGCCGTAAAGCGCTATGGCTGAGTTATGGTTACGTTGCGGCTGAATTATGGTTAGTTGTGGCTGAGTTATAAAACGCGGCAGACTTATGAGAGATCGGCTGACTTACGAACATAAATCAGCCGTTAGTGACGGCTGACTTACAGAAATCTGGCTGACTTATGAGAGATCGGCTGACTTACGAACATAAATCAGCCGTTAGTGACGGCTGATTTACAGAAATCTGGCTGACTTATGAGATAACGGCTGACTTACGAACATAAGTTACGACTGAGTTATACAACGGCGGGCTGATTTATGAGGTAACGGCTGACTTACGAACATAAATCAGCCGTTAGTGACGGTTTATTTACAGAAATCTGGCTGACTTATGAGAGATCGGCTGACTTACGAACACAAGTTACGGCTGAGTTATGTTCTCCGGTTGGGAAGCAGTTACGGCTGTTACGTAAATCAGCCGTAATTGGCTGGGTTAACAATAACTCAACCTTATTACGGCTGACTTATCAGCGAAAAGATTAATTACTAGAATAGCATTCATTTGACGGCTGATTTATTTGACGATACGGCTGACTTAAAATTTCTTAGCCTTATTACGACTGATTTATTAGCGAAAGATTAATTACTGAAATACTATTCACGTGGCGGCGGACTTACACTATACTTGATGGCTGATTTATTAATGGCTGAGTTATGTGTTCATTTGGCGGCTGACTTACCAATATTCCATGTTATCTGCTCCGATTTTCCATGTCATCAGCTCTTATTTGCCATGTCATTATTAATGTTACGATAGTCAAATTAGGGTTATTCATCTACGATCTTCGCCTTCTTCTTACTCTTCTTCATCTAGCTTTTTCATTCATCAGAGATCTTATGGATCCGGTAATTATTGTTTCCGGTAACTGGGTTAAGAAACACATATATGTATTCAACACCGACGGTAGAGGATGTAGAGTTGTGCATACAAATGAGAAAACAACACTAGACGAACTTGCGAAGATAATACTCGATGATTACGGATTGAAAGAGTCGAGCCATCAGATTCAGCTGAGCTACATGTTCTCGAATAAAGCTTTGAAAACAATGGCGCACGATACTCCACCAGTTTACCTCTCAAATACTCGACAGTTGCAAGTTTTTTTTAAGCCTCAGAAAAATTGAACACTTACGTCTTTGTGTGGAGATTACGGAGAATGAAATTAGTCAGAATGACGGAGCGAGAGAGAAGAATAAAAGGTTATTCAGTTATAGCTCAGAAGTTGAATCTAGATACGAAGATTACTGTGGGAGTTATGATGGTTTCAACTTGGAGGCTGAGTTATATAAACTTAACGGCTGAGTTACTAGTACGTTTGGGCTGACTTATTTTTACGATGCGGCTGACTTATTGATATATCATGGTTTTTACCCGTTTTCAACCATGATATAAGTCGTTTTTGTAGAGTCTTTTTGGTGTTTTTAGTGTCTTTACAGGTATTTGGTCATTTGGAGCTTAATGGAAGCTTTTGGAACATTTTGAAGTCTTGAGGGAGAATTTAGCTGTAAAGATCGAGTTGGAATCAAGCGACAGATGCGTCTCTGTCGATCGACAGTGATGATGTCTGTCGATCGACACGCTAGTTGACGAAGCAGAAGATTCTACCCGAAAGAAACCTGTCGATCGACACAGATTGCTTCTGTCGATCGACACGGGCTTTAATGAAGATTTCCACACATTCTTTCAAGGCCCATGACGACTTTTTACCCTTGTATATATAGTTTAACTTAAGTTTTTAGTTGATTATCCAGTTTTTTTCATTGAGACTTGAGAGATATTGCTAGGGAGAGCTTTTACAGAGTTTTCATACTGCAAGCTTCAAAACCCTTTGTATCTCTAACCTTATCTCTTTATGCAATTTACTATATTCATGATGTTTGTTTTATTCAACATGAGTGAGTAGTTTGCTTGTTAGGTTGTGGGGAATTCTAGGGTTTGATGAGAAATTGATAGGATTGTAATTCTGCTAGGGTTTATCTTTAGGATTCTTCATCTAGATTGTTTCTAATGCTAGATCTAGCTTGATCACCTAGTATCTAGATCTTAGGTTGCTTTAATAGACACGGAAGTGTTATTAACAACTGGACATAGTCTTAGATGAGCAAAATCACCTAGTCACAAAGGAATTTGGCTTAGGGATTTTGTGAACAATTGAACTTGAACTTAATGCTTGCTTAGATTCAATAAATTTGCAAAGGAATTTGGAATTTAGGGATCTAGGTATAGATAGTCTCTGCAACGGAAGTTGATTGGCTTTACCTTAGTGTTTGAGTTCTAGAACGGCACTTATTAAACCCTGTAATAGTTTTATCCTCAGTTTCGAATCATACCTGAAGAATTACCCACCGCCTAGCTTTTGTCTCCTTGAATTACTAGAAACCAAAATCGCTATCTCTTGCTTGTTTTATTAATTGCTTTTCATTACATATTTCTTGCTTAGCAAAATCTGAATACTTGAATTGATTGTGTAAATTGATTCCCTGTGGATTCGATCCTTAAGTACTACGAGGATCTCTTAATTTGAGAGAGTAGCTCAGGGTTAAATTTGAGCGTATCAAATTTTGGCGCCGTTGCCGGGGAATCAAAATTTACCATTCGATTTTAGTTACTAGGGTTTTGTCTAAGTTTTTAATTTTTTTATTATTTATTTATTTACTTACTTCTATTTTCTTTTGTTTTTGCTGTTTCAGGTGCATGCCTAGTCGCAAAACCAGAAGCAACAAGAATCAAGAGTTAGTAGATTTGATTTCTGAGTTAGGAGCTTTAGAGCGAGCTAACCGAGCAGCAACGAAAGCAGCCAGAATGGTCAACAACAGGGTGATTTTGATCCAAGGTGTGGATGGGACCATCACAGACCGCCAGGGTAACAAGTACAACGCTAATGGTCAGCGTCTAGATGAGAATGGAGCTGTGATTGCAGAGGAGATTGAGCAGTAGGGCCAGTTGGTACAGCAGCACGAGCCAGCTGGGCATGTGCGTACTTTGGGAGAGCACTACAGACCAGAGCAGTTTTATGCCAACAGGGCAGCTATCAGGCCTCCCGCATTCCCTAGGAATGACTTCGAGCTGAAGCCAGCTTACTTCTCCTTGGTGGCTCAGCACCCTTTCCATGGTCTTCCTTCAGAGCATCCAATGGACCACATTGAGATGTTCGAGGACTTAGCTTCTAGCATTAAGGCCAATGGAGTTCCAGAAGACTACATATTCTGTAAGCTTTTTCCCTATTCTCTGAGTGGAGATGCAGCTTACTGGCTGAAGCAGCTAGCACCGGGGTCTCTTACTACTTGGGAGGATACCAAGAATGCTTTCCTCATCAACTTCTTTGATGAGGCAAGGTCCGAGGATCTTAGGATGAAGATATCTACATTCAAGCAGGGACCGACAGAGGCATTCAAGGCTGCTTGGACCAGATTCAAGTCCTATCAGAGGGACTGTCCCCACCATGGTTATAGTGACGTGCAGCTACTAGGTATCTTTTTTAGAGGGATCGACTGGAGGCACCAGAGTGCGCTGGATTCTGCTAGTAAAGGGAATTTCAACACCAATGTTCCACGTAATGCGCTGGCACTCATTGAGAACATGGCCTCCAGCAGTAGCACCAAGAACATAGACTTCGAGAGGAAGCAACTTGGTAGAAGCATGGATGCAGGACAGATGGCTAAGATGGAAGCCAAGCTAGACACAGTGCACAACTTGCTAGTGGGTAAGAAGACAGTGCAGTTTGCTCAGGAGGTAGAGACCTTCATTCCAGATGAAGAAGAGGATGAAGAGGACTGCAACTACATCAGTGGTACTGGTTTTCAGGGACAGAGATTTGGTAATCAGCAGGGTAACAGGAGCTTCAGTGGTAACAACCAGAGGTCTTCATTCACTGGGAATTTAGGTTCACCCAGCTACTCTAAACCACAATTCCAGAAGACTGACTATCAGAAACCTTTTCAGAATGGTTTCTCTAGGAACTATGGTTTTTCTTCTTACCAGACTCCTCCTCCTAAGTCGGCAGATAATAAGATGGAGTCTATGTTAGAGCAGCTTTTGGAAGGCCAGCAGAAGATGACGGTGAGCTTCAATGGCAAGATTGATGCTTTGTACACCGACTTGAATGGAAAGATTGAGGCTATCAATCTACATGTGAAGAAGCTGGACACACAGGTTGCTCAGACAGCTGAGAACTCTATGAGGCATGAGGGGTTTCTTCCATCTAAGACGGATGCTAACCCAAGGCACTCAGTTGCGGCCATCACCACAAGGAGTGGAAAGGTCCTCCAAGGGCCTGTGATGAAGAAGGGACTTGGTGCAGAGCAGTTGGATGAGTCAGGAGAATTTGATGAGAATGAAAATTTTCCCGAGACCCCTCTGTCGATCGACGGACATCCTTGTCGATCGACGGACATCCTTGTCGATCGACAGACCCCTCACGGACCGATTCCGGATTTCCAGACACGCAAGTGCCGATCGACAGACCTGATAGTGTCGATCGACACGGGCCCCAGAACCGTACAACTTTTTCTAAACCATCAGATGTCGAGGTTGAGAGGGTATACAAGCCTAAACCACCTTTTCCTAGGAGTCAGAAGAGGTCTACGCAGGAGCTTGAAGATGCTAGATGCAAGGCTATCATAGACAAGTTGGTTCTAGAGCTTCCCTTCGTTGATGCCATTAAGATTAGTCCTGTGATCCGACGGTATGTGAAGAAGATGGTCACCAAGAGTTTGAGTATAGAGGAAGGAGTGGCTATGATCTCTGAGCAGGTTAGTGCGGTAATTCAGAACCAGATTCCAGAGAAACTCACAGATCCAGGAAGCTTTATGTTGGATTGTTTGATCTTCAAGGATAGGTTTCCGAGGTCTCTCTGTGACTTAGGTTCTGGTGTCAACCTAATGCCACTCTCCGTTGCTGCCAGTCTTGGGATGACGGATTTCCAGCCCACTAGGATCTCTCTTATCCTAGCGGATAGGTCAGTAAGGATTCCGGAAGGAATATTGGAGGATGTGCCAATCAAGGTTGGTGATTTCATGATTCCTACTGACTTCGTGGTCCTGCAGTACAACGAGGAACCCAAGGATCCTCTTATTTTGGGCAGACCTTTCTTGTCCACAGCTGGTGCTTTGATAGATGTTCAGGGAGGCTGTATTACCTTACGGGTGAGTGGTTTCGAGATGAAGTTTGAGATGGATAAGCTGGTGAAGAGACCCACCATCGATGGACAGACCTTCTACGTTGATACACTCACAGATCTTGCGCAGGAAGTTTTCAACGATATGTATCCCATTGATCCCTTGGAAAGGACTTTGGTGAACTCTGTGCTACAGGAAGGTCAGCTTGATGAGGATGCGAGGGGATATGCTAGGATGATGGATGCTAACAAGGAATGGAGGAAGATGGTTGCTAGTGCGAATTTGGGTGAACCTTCTGTGAAAGCTCCACAAGTAGGCGATTGGAGTGAACAGAAAGCTCCAAAGCTTGAGCTTAAAACACTTCCAGCAGGGCTAAGGTACGCTTTTCTTGGTCCTAATTCCACTTACCCTGTCATTGTTAACTCTTCGTTGAACAATGTAGAGCTCACCTTACTGCTAAGCAAGCTGCGGAAGTTTCGTCCAGCTCTTGGCTATTCTCTTGATGATATTGCAGGTATCTCTCCGGATTTGTGCATGCATAGGATACATCTTGAGGATGAGAGCAAGCCATCTATTGAGCACCAGAGGAGGCTTAATCCAAATCTGCAGGAAGTTGTCAAGAAAGAGATCTTGAAACTTTTAGAGGCTGGGATCATCTATCCCATTTCAGACAGTGCGTGGATTAGTCCTGTTCATGTAGTGCCTAAGAAAGGAGGAGTCACAGTGGTAAAGAATGACAAGAACGAGCTGATTCCGATGAGGACTGTGACTGGGCATAGGATGTGCATCGACTACAGGAAGCTCAACGCAGCCACCAGGAAGAACCGTTTCCCCCTGCCCTTCATTGACCAGATGTTGGAGAGGCTAGCAAACCACCCCTACTACTGTTTCCTAGATGGGTATTCTGGGTTCTTCCAAATCCCCATCCATCCAGAGGACCAGGAGAAGACCACATTCACTTGTCCTTATGGCACTTTTGCATACCGCAGAATGCCTTTTGGACTTTGCAATGCTCCTGCAACTTTCCAACGTTGTATGATGTCCATCTTCACAGACATGATTGAGGATTACATGGAGGTCTTCATGGATGACTTTTCGGTCTACGGTGATTCATTCAAGGGCTGCCTTGAAAATTTGGAAAAAGTGCTTGCTAGATGTGTGGAGAAGCATTTGGTTCTCAACTGGGAGAAGTGCCACTTCATGGTGAAAGATGGCATTGTACTTGGCCACAGAGTTTCAGCAGATGGTATTGAAGTAGATCGTGCCAAGATCGAAGTGATGACGAGTCTTCAACCGCCAAGTTCAGTCAAAGAAATCCGTAGTTTCCTTGGACATGCTGGCTTCTACAGGAGATTCATCAAGGACTTCTCCAAAATTGCTCGCCCACTCACCACATTGCTCTGTAAGGATGTCAAATTTGATTTTGATACTAACTGCTTATCTGCTTTTGATCAAATTAAGCAGGCTTTGGTGAGTGCTCCAATAGTGCAACCTCCAGACTGGGATTTGCCTTTCGAGGTGATGTGTGATGCCAGTGACTATGCAGTTGGAGCAGTGTTGGGTCAGAAGAAGGATAAGAAACTGCATGCTATCTACTATGCTAGTAGAACGCTTGACGAGACTCAGAAAAACTACGCAACTACTGAGAAGAAGTTGTTGGCTGTGGTTTTTGCTTTCGAAAAGTTCCGGCCTTACTTGATTGGAGCCAAGGTGATAGTGCACACGGATCATTCAACATTCAAGTACCTTATGCAGAAGAAAGACGCTAAGCCAAGGTTGTTAAGGTGGATTCTCCTTCTCCAAGAGTTTGACATTGAGGTGAAGGACAAGAAAGGGGTGGAGAATGGTGTTGCGGATCATCTCTCGCGCATTCGTATTGATGATAATGTTCCTATTGATGACTACTTTCCAGAGGAGAGTGTGCAATTCATAGAGATTGGATCTCAAGTGAATGAGAACAAAATTCAGCAAAGCCCGACGACGCCCGAACAGATCGCGGACAGTTTGCCCGAAGCCTCTATGTCGATCGACAGATGTGAGTGTCGATCGACAGGCTCTCCTCTGCCCGAGTCTCAGATTTCAGAACATGTCCTGTCGATCAATTTTCATCATCACTGTCGATCGACAGTGTGTGCAGAGATTGAGGGTCAAGACTTCAATGCAGTTTCAGAGGGCAATCGGCCTTGGTATGTAGACTTTGCAAACTACTTAGCTACAGAGGACCTTCCTACCGAACTCAAGGGGTATGAGAAGAAGAAGTTCATGAGAGAACTCCAGAGATACTACTGGGATGAGCCTTATCTCTACAGGCATTGCTCAGACGGCCTCTACAGGAGGTGTATTGCAGAGAGTGAGGTTCGAGATGTGCTGTATCACTGTCATGGTTCTGATTATGCGGGGCACTTTGCTACATTCAAGACAGTGTCAAAGGTTCTTCAAGCAGGTTTCTGGTGGCCTTCAATGTTTAATGATGCTAATGCTTTTATTTTGCAGTGTGATGCTTGTCAGAGGAGAGGGAAGATTAGCAGGCGACATGAGATGCCACAACATTTCATCCTTGAGGTTGAAATCTTTGATTGCTGGGGCATCGATTTCATGGGTCTATTCCCATCTTCTTATGGGAATGAGTACATTCTAGTCGCAGTGGACTATGTCTCCAAGTGGGTTGAGGCAATTGCTAGTCCGAAGAACAATGCTGCAGTGGTCGTTAAGCTATTTAAGACCATCATCTTCCCAAGGTTCGGAGTCCCCAGAGTTGTCATCAGTGATGGTGGAACGCACTTCATCAACAAGGTATTCTCTAAACTCTTAGAGAAATATGGTGTTCATCATCGAGTGGCTAGTCCTTATCACCCGCAGACAAATGGGCAAGTGGAGGTTTCCAACAGACAGATCAAGGAGATCCTTGAGAAGACAGTGAATCCCACAAGGAAGGATTGGTCTACAAAGCTAGATGATGCGCTATGGGCCTACAGGACTGCTTACAAGACACCTCTGGGTACTACTCCTTTCCATTTGCTTTATGGGAAAGCCTGTCATCTTCCGGTAGAGCTTGAGCACAAGGCAGCATGGGCAGTGAAGCACTTCAATTTTGACATCAAGCCTGCTGTGGAAAGGAGACTGATTCAGCTGAACGAACTGGACGAGATTAGACTTCATGCCTACGAAAACTCCAAGTTGTACAAGGAAAGGACGAAAGCATATCATGATAAGAAGATCATCTCCAGGAACTTCGAACCAAATGACCAGGTATTGCTTTACAACTCTCGTTTACAGCTTTTTCCTGGTAAATTGCGTTCTCGTTGGTCAGGTCCTTTCACAATCAAGGAGGTTAGACCCCATGGAGCTGTAATCCTTCTTACCAAAGAAGGGAGAGAATTCACTGTGAATGGCCAAAAGGTGAAGCATTACTGGGCGGAAGCCAAGATTCCAGAGGGACACATTGTATCCTTGGATGATGCACCAAAAGCCTGAGCTCCGACACAGTCGAGCTAGAGACTGAAAACAAGCGCTTAGTGGGAGGCAACCCACTTGTAAGTCTGTATACTTAGTTTTTAATTTTGTTTTCACTAATTTTGTTTTAGTTTTGTTTTTTTTTCAAAAAAAAAAAAAAACAGGTAATCGAGGAAAAAGGCCCGTGTCGATCGACACGGTGGGTGGTGTCGATCGACACGCCTTGCGGACAAGCCCAAAGTCGAGGTAAGTCTTCTGATTGCCAAAACCCGAAAGCCCATTTTTGATTTCCAACCGATTTTTAAGGCCCACAAACGTGTTTACTGCTTACAAATCTGATTTTAACAATCAAACCCACTTTCTCTTCATCTCTTCCACGATTTCAAAGCTTTCTTGAGAAAGATTTTGCCAAACCCTAACTTTCTAAATCTTTCACCAAATCAAACGATTTTTGGGCCTATTTCATTCGGATTTTGCCCCTCTCTCCATTTCTACCATCGTTTTCATCATTCTCCGAAGGTATGGCTCTCTAATTCTTCTTTTACGTTTCGATTTCGCAAAGAAAAGGGGAATTTTGGGGTTGAATTGGTTCGATTCGTGTGTTGTTCATGCTTCATATACACTTCTAGAGTGAATTTGGACTGGTTTCGTGCTTTGCATTGTTTGATTTTGGTCGATTAGGGTTTGACATGAGAATTTGGGGATTTTTTAATGTGGTTCGAATTGGGTTGAATTGTTGTTGTTATCATGGTACATTGGGCTCATACAGTTGCTGGGATTGGTCACGAATGTGTTTATGCTTGAGATTTGTGGTTGCATTTCAAGAATTTGCAGCACTTGAAAACTGCAACCGAGACGACTCTGTTGATCGACAGAGTCTCTGTCGATCGACAGGGAGCTCTCGGATCAAGTTTTCTCTTTTGCTAAATTTCGGTTCTTGTGTGTTTTTCTTTTGGCTTTGTTGTGCAGATGCCTCCTAAGGGCATATTGAAGAAGAGCAAGAGGGCAAGGTTTGACAAGGGATCGCGTTCGCAATCTCCTCCTGAACCAGAATATGTTATTTGAAGCCTTGCTAATCCAAAGTGGCCACGAGAAGAGAACACGCCATTTCGAATTGAGTTTGAATCTGAGGATAAAACACTGAAGGAGGTTTTGCAGGATGCATTAGTGGATGACAGAGAGATTCTCAACAAGTGGGACGACTTCAACTCTTTGCTCTACAATGAGTGGCTAAAGGTTACTATGGCACCCACTAGATACGCCCATAGACTAACGATGGGTTGTCTGCACATTCGGGATGAGGTGGAGGAATTGTTGCAGAAGGTCGGTTTGGATAAGTTAGCAACCCATGACGATGGATTATACCTCGATCTTGTGAGGCAGTTCTTTGCCTCGGTGAAGTTGTACAACAAGGCGGAGACTGAGGAGCAGAAGCTAGATCCGAGCTGTTACATTTTGAGCTTCATGGCAAATGGGAAAAGACTTGAGATTTCCGCTCGAGGGATTTGCAGAGTATTCGGGTTCCCGGTGGTTCCGGTTGCAGGTTTACCAGAGGACATTGCTGGAGGGGTACATACTCTTTGGAGCCACATTGGAGCATGTCCGTTTCAAGTGGGGAGCTCCTCACACACCGATATCCGCCATCCTGTCCTTCGTTATCTGGTTAGACTGTTCTCTACGACGATTTTGTGCAAGATGGAGCCGGGCAAGGTGAGGAAGCACGAGCTGGTTTTACTGTCATATGCTCTGCGGGACCTCCTCCCTAATGAGACTTGGAGCACTGGGTTTCACCCCAATATGGCGGTAGTATTCATGGACCATCTTTACTCGCTGAGGCACACTCCCCTTTCGGCCACTCACTTTGGTAAGAGGTTGTTCACCGTGGGGAATATGCTCACTCCGATCTTCCAGCAGTGTAAGGTTCCCTTACCCGGATATTATTTTGATAAGATTGATGGATTTGTGGATTTGGATCACATGAAGCGCGCGCACTGGACCAAGGGTGAGTATCCAATTCATTGGATTTTTACCCTCGCAGTGGGAGGGTCTCGGATGGTTACAATTCCGAGTGTAGTTGACTGGATGCCGGTAACTACGGATGCTTCTTTGCTCTCTTTCACTCCACGTGAGGATTTACTCCTGCCGATCGGGGCAACTAGGAAGCTGAAGACACGAGGAGTTGGTACTCCGGGAGCTGGCACTTCTCAGGCTCCACCACAGATACATGCTGAGGCTCTGTCACACCAGCATGGATTCCCACCGTCTCTACAGGATCCGGCGAGTGTTGACCAGAAATTGGACTGGATTGCTCGTGCTCTCAAGGCAGTATGGGATGCGCTTTCATGCCAGTCTAGCTGTGTTCGTCCTCGCACTCCATCTCCACCACGTCCAGCACCACCAGCCACATCATCTGAAGACGCCTCTGATTTCCAGTCCGCTGAGGATTAGGCCTAACGCTTCACCTTTTCTATCCTTTTTATGTTTGTGTTGTTTTTATTTTTCTTTGAGTCAGTTTGTTTTTAGATTTCCTAGGATGCTTGAACTTGATTTATTCTATGGATTGCCTCTGTTTTCCTTTTGATCGTTTGTTGAGTAATGCAGGTTTAGGACTTGTGCAAATCATGAATCACTTTGAGATCAAATTAAAACGTTCCAAAGTTGCAGTCTAACCCGAGACGTTTCTGTCGATCGACACATCTGTTGTCGATCGACAGGCTCTCCGAAAATTCAAATTCTCAACGGTCTGATTCTGAACAGTCTCTGTCGATCGATAGAGCTTATTTCTGTCGATCGACGGGATCCGTACAGGGGTAAATTTTATCCTTTTCAATCAAGTTCAATTTCTTTTGATTTCCTTTGCCAACTTCAGGCTTGATAACACTGGGGACAGTGTTGTTTAAGTCTGGGGGCGGTAGTTGCTAACTTAGTTTCTGTTTTGAGAGTCAGTCAAAAATTTTGGTTTTATCGAGTCAAAACTAGTTAGGAACAACTCTTCTTTTGGTTTAGTGGAATGTCTTTTTCAGCGTGTGACCATTCCTCCAGAATCAGTTTTAAAGTTAGACTAATGGGAAATCCTAGGATTGACCAGTTGACTGGAGACGTCTGCTACTTCTGGTATAATCCGCCAAGTCAGAGCTACTGCACGGTTCTCCTTGGAATTGATGTCTAGGGGCTTGACTCCTCATTCGTACCTGACAAGTGCAATCTCCTGTTGAAAGTAATGGTACTCCTCTCCCTCTAATTCATCTAAAAAAAAAAAACAAATCATCGATTGTGTTAAGATTGGGGTGAAATGATAGCTCCTGAGTATAAGACGAGGAATAAAATCCGGTGAGTCTGTACTCAAGAGGTGATCACCCAGCTCAAAAGCAGCAGTCTGAGTCCCGTAGAACGGATAAGGAAGACGAGCACTCTCATGAAACTGTCTCCTCACAAGGAACAACGGTAGTGAGTCGCGACCCTGTCTCCTGGGAAGGAACAACAATAGCAATATGCATTGCTTGAGTTTCAACAAACATAAAAAAAAAAAAAGAAAAAAAAAAGAGAATAGAGAAACAAATAAGTCTGGGGGAGATTGATTTGTCATGGTATTGAATGGGAGAAGGTTCTTGGCTTTGAGAACATTGAGACCAAGCGATGAAGACTAACGGATTATGCTGTGAAGTGGTGATGAATTTGGAAGGCTGCGAATGTCCGCAGAGAAGTACATGGCGGTCTAATTTTGGTTGGTTCTGGGTTATGTGGTTCACTAGGTGAAAAAGGTCAATTCGCTGCATCAAGGGAAGGTATGTTCTGTGTTTTCAAACCTCTTCCACAGTTTTGGTTTATGCTTTGCTTGAGGGCAAGCAAAGATTAAGTCTGGGGGAGTTGATATATCATGGTTTTTACCCGTTTTCAACCATGATATAAGTCGTTTTTGTAGAGTCTTTTTGGTGTTTTTAGTGTCTTTACAGGTATTTGGTCATTTGGAGCTTAATGGAAGCTTTTGGAACATTTTGAAGTCTTGAGGGAGAATTTAGCTGTAAAGATCGAGTTGGAATCAAGCGACAGATGCGTCTCTGTCGATCGACAGTGATGATGTCTGTCGATCGACACGCTAGTTGACGAAGCAGAAGATTCTACCCGAAAGAAGCCTGTCGATCGACACAGATTGCTTCTGTCGATCGACACGGGCTTTAATGAAGATTTCCACACATTCTTTCAAGGCCCATGACGACTTTTTACCCTTGTATATATAGTTTAACTTAAGTTTTTAGTTGATTATCCAGTTTTTTTCATTGAGACTTGAGAGATATTGCTAGGGAGAGCTTTTACAGAGTTTTCATACTGCAAGCTTCAAAACCCTTTGTATCTCTAACCTTATCTCTTTATGCAATTTACTATATTCATGATGTTTGTTTTATTCAACATGAGTGAGTAGTTTGCTTGTTAGGTTGTGGGGAATTCTAGGGTTTGATGAGAAATTGATAGGATTGTAATTCTGCTAGGGTTTATCTTTAGGATTCTTCATCTAGATTGTTTCTAATGCTAGATCTAGCTTGATCACCTAGTATCTAGATCTTAGGTTGCTTTAATAGACACGGAAGTGTTATTAACAACTGGACATAGTCTTAGATGAGCAAAATCACCTAGTCACAAAGGAATTTGGCTTAGGGATTTTGTGAACAATTGAACTTGAACTTAATGCTTGCTTAGATTCAATAAATTTGCAAAGGAATTTGGAATTTAGGGATCTAGGTATAGATAGTCTCTGCAACGGAAGTTGATTGGCTTTACCTTAGTGTTTGAGTTCTAGAACGGCACTTATTAAACCCTGCAGTAGTTTTATCCTCAGTTTCGAATCATACCTGAAGAATTACCCACCGCCTAGCTTTTGTCTCCTTGAATTACTAGAAACCAAAATCGCTATCTCTTGCTTGTTTTATTAATTGCTTTTCATTACATATTTCTTGCTTAGCAAAATCTGAATACTTGAATTGATTGTGTAAATTGATTCCCTGTGGATTCGATCCCTAAGTACTACGAGGATCTCTTAATTTGAGAGAGTAACTCAGGGTTAAATTTGAGCATATCACTTATTTGTATTATTTTCCATGTGGTCAGATGGATTATTGGAAATCACATAGAACGCTAAGATTTGCAAGGGAACTCGAGATGGGAACTCCTGAGAGTGGGTTTGAAGACTTGCCTTCTTACTTATACAAGATAAGAAGGGCAAATCCGGGTACAATTTCGCGTCTTCAAATCGATGAGTTTGGAAGATTCATGTATATGTTCTTTGTATTTGGTGCGAGCGTAAATGGGTTTCCTTTCATGCGCAAAGTTGTCGTTGTCGACGATACGTTTCTTAATGGTAAATACAAAGGAACGCTTCTCACAGCACTAGCTCAGGATGGTAATTTTCAGATTTTCCCAATTGCCTTCGGTGTGGTTGACACTGAAAATGATGATTCGTGGCACTGGTTTTTTACGCAACTAAAACTTGTGATTCCTGACGATGAGGGTCTTGCGATAATCTCGGATAGACATAACTTGATAGGGAAAGCAATTGGGAATGTGTATCCGTTGGCTTCTCGGGGAATTTGTACTTATCATTTATATAAGAACATTTTGGAACAGTTCAGAGGAAAAGATGTTTCTCGTCTGGTGAAGCAAGCGGCAAGATGTTTTAGGATGCCTGATTTTACTGCGATATACGAGGAGATTCAAGCGATTAATCCTGAACTCCATGGCTACCTTGAAAGAGCTGGTGTCAACATGTGGGCGCGTGTTCATTTCCCGGACGAAAGGTATAATTTGATGACTACGAACATAGCGGAATCAATGAACCATGCACTATCAAATGCTAGAAGTCTTAACATTATTCGACTATTAGAATCGATACGGGTTATGATGACCAGATGGTTTGTTGAACGGAGAGAGGATGCTATATCACAGCTAACCACGCTTTCGCGTGGTGTCGAGAAACTACTACATGTAAGTCAGCCGTAACATTTGATAAGTCAGCCGTAACATTTCATAATTCAGCCAAAGCATTTGATAAGTCTGTCGTAACATTTGATAAGTCAACCATAACATTGCATAAGTCAACCGTAGTATTTGATAAGTCAGCCGTAACTTTTTTTATTCTATTTTGACATTTTTTTATTCTGTATTTATAATAGGGTCGTGTTACTGCCGCCAGACTTATGACGGCACGAAGGATTGATGAATATCACACTGAAGTTATATATGGATCTTCTGGGGATTCTTTGCATGTTGTGAATTTGGACGGAAAAACATGCACATGCAGGTGTTTCGAAGGGGAGAAATTACCATGTGTGCATGCAATCGAAGCTGCCGAGAACAGGGATAAATGTCGTATATCCCTGTGCAGTCCTTACTATCAAAACAATTATTTGGTAAACGCATACGCTGAGTCGATCATGCCGGTAGATTCAGCGCTCCAAGTTCCAGATAACGTGGCTAACCAACCGTGCTTTCCCCCGGTTGTTCGTCAACCACTAGGAAGGCCTAAGAAAGGTAGGATGAAATCTGCTCTAGAAGTTGCACTTGATAATAAACGTCCTAGGAAAGAACACACATGTTCTCGTTCTAAACAGGTTGGACATAATGCAAGAACTTGTCTAATGAAGATGTTTTGTATAAATTTTTGGTTGTATTACGGCTGAGTTATGGATTTTGTTTACAATATGGCTTTAATTGTATGGATTTTGGTTTGATTTTTCCCGCCCAAAATAGAAACACGAAACGTCGCGACACGGCTGAGTTATGGATTTTGGTTTGATTTTTCCCGCCTAAAATAGAAACACGAAACGTCGCGATACGGCTGAGTTATGGTATATAAAGACGAAACGCCGCGACACGGCTAAGTTATGGTCAACACGGCTGAGTTATATCTCAATATCAAGTTAGAGTCTCAACTTGTAAATTGAAGAAAGTATAATTTTGTAATTTTGCGATTTCAATTAATAAACCGGGCGGGAAAAATTATAATTTCAATTAATAAACCGGGCCAAAATAGAAACACGAAACGTCACGACACGGCTGAGTTATGGTATAGAAAGACGAATCGTCGCGAGACGGCAGAGTTATTATACTTGACGGCTGAGTTATGTTTAATGAGGCTGAGTTATTATACTTGACGGCTGAGTTATTGTATTTGACGGCTGAGTTATGTTTAATGAGGCTGAGTTATTATACTTGACGGCTGAGTTATTATACTTGACGGCTGAGTTATTGTACTTGACAGCTGAGTTATATTTAATGAGGCTGAGTTATTATACTTGACGGCTGAGTTATATAAAAACTTGTATAAATTGTTGTGAACAAAAACAAAAATTGTAGTAAACGGCTGATTCATTTAGATAAACAAAAAACAAAACATTTAGGGTTTCAAACATTTAATTAAAATTACATTGTCCAAACTCAAAATTATCTGGGCCAAACTCATCAAACATTTCGACGAGAGCAAGCCAAACTCTATTTGTCATCCAATCAGGCTTCTCGCCGCCATGATGCCATATGCTCTTAAACGTGCGCATTTGAGTTCGAAATAGCGTTCTAGCCAGCAGATTAAACTGTGTCCAAACTGTCAAATTATGCCTCGGATCCCATCTGTATTTTCGCTATAAAAAGAAACAAAAAGTATTAGTGTTTAAGAAACAAAAAGTTAAATCTAATATGAAAGTTAAATTATGCTTACAGTTAGTTTAAGAAACAACTGTCCCTTAACATCATTAGGAATGAAGCGGTAAATCGGCCACGGCTGAACCCATCCCTCTCGAAGAATATCCGGGATCGCCTGCGAGAGATCGTGTAAAAACTTAAACCACGTAACAGTAGTTTGGTCACACCAGACATCCGCACTAGGGTTTAGAAGAGGGAGGTTATCCCGATCTTGCATGTTGTGTATGGCATTGATTATGCTCTCGAACTTGGATGTCATATTAGGGACAATCGACATGATGTATGTTTTGATGAGATTAGTTTTTTTTTTCTTAGGTTTTTTCTATAAAAAAAGTGATGGGAGAGACAATGTTAAAGAGAAGGGCTATATATATAGAGAGAGAGATAGGAAGACGAAACGTCGCAAGAAAGAGAGATAGGAAGACGAAACGTCGCAAATTTCCCGCCCAAAATTTACATTTGACGGCTGAGTTACAGGAACTTCATGGCTGAGTTATGTGAACTTCACGGCTGAGTTATAGATTTAGGGTTTAGGGTTTAGGGATCATGGTTTGGGTTTTCCGGTTTAACATTTAGAAAATATATGATTTAAAGTCTCAAATGGAACAAATTATACACATTCGATTGAAAAAAATTCTATATGGTTTATTGTATATTATTTTGGGTCTTACCTATAGGTAAAGTTTTAAGTACTTGTAAGACAACATATATCTCAAGATCAAGTTAGAGTCTCAACTTGTAAATTGAAGAAAATATTCACATTCAGTTGATTTATATTCATTTTATATTAATAAAATGATTTTAATTATAATTTTTTAAGTCTTAAATTACATTTTCGATTTTAGGGTTTAGGGTATGGCTGAGTTATCTAAATGAAATGGCTGAGTTATCAAAACGAAACGGCTGAGTTATATACCCTAAAAACATACCATTTACAGTCAAATCCTAAGTGCTAAATAGAAAGTTCATAGAACAAACAAATATAAGGTTCATAAGTGCTAAATCAGTTGAACTGCGCCAACATATCATATCCTTTTTCATCGAAGATCTCTGCTGCCATCTTCACCCGTATACCCTGAATATTTTTATCGCATATCCCATCAAAAGTTACACCAAGTGCTAGACACTAGATAAACTTCGCTGAATACACCCCACAATCGCCAACTTGGGTGTTTTGGGGAATGTTTTTGCCGCTTTTCCATCTGAACGCAAATTGTTTTGGGCAAACGGTTTTTTTCCAGGAATTACAGCATTGATCATTGCAGGGATCATTTGCATCAGCGGCCTAAATGCTTCTAGCATTTTTTGTTCACTTTCAGCAGTTACCTGTCCAATGATGGGATCGTAGGCATCGATCTTCTCCTTCAGAAGATCCACGTGAAACGCCACCCAATGATCGCCTCCAGTTTGAAGCACTCCGTACAAGTGATCGACATCTTCAAGCCACTTTTTGTTTGTCGGAAGGTCTGCGGGATTCTTACCGTTTATGAGATTCTCATAACCTGAGTCTTTGAATTTGAACATCTTTGGATTCATCTTGAACTGCTCGAAATCCCAAATCCATAATTCTAGGAACCATTGGTCCACAAAGGCAATGCCCTTGGACCAGAATGGGCTGGGATCTTGCATGGACCTTTTGGTGAGGACTCTCATATACGAAGCAACATGTTGTACACTGAATATTAAGTCAGCCATCGAATTATCATAACTCAGCCATCAAACAATCATAACTCAGCCATAAATAATCATAACCCAGTCATAAATAATTATAATCCAGTCATTAAATAATTATAACCCAGCCACCAAATAACTAATAACTCAGCCATCAAACAGTCATAACTTAGCCATCAAACAACCATAACTCAGCCATCAAACAACGATAACTCAGCCATCAAATAACTAAAAACTCAGCCATAAATAACCATAACTCAGCCATCAAATAACTAACAACTCAGTCATAAATAATCATAACTCAGCCGTAAATTATACTTACAGTATCAAACAACCATCCATACTCACGATTCGGCCAATGCTTTCTTTCAGTCATGAGTATTCTGTAGAAACTCACTTCCTCGTTATTAAGATCGATCAGTGGAATGGCCCTAACAATCAAACACAAGTCAGTTTAGGCAAATATTGCTAATAGCTGTATAAAATAAAAAAAAAAGAATGGTGTAAAAGTCTATACTCGAATGGCTTTAGATGTTGCATAAGTTTCTCCAATTTAGTCGGGTCAACAGGTGAGAGAGGATCATAGATTACTGATGAAGGTTCAAAACCCTTCCTCATGCACGTCGTCCCATTGTCTCCAACAGAAGGAAAAACTGCTGAAGGAGGATTTGGCATCACTGCTAACCCAGTTGTAGCTAATTAAACAACCCTCGACCGATACTCCTTAATTCTCGCTAACCTAAGCCTTTCATCTTCTTCCTCATCAGACTCCGGTAACAGTTGGTTTTCTTTTGCGAGAACTTCATCGGTCACATCCTCAACATCAGTTTGACCTTCCATCTTCCCCTTCTTCTTCACAGCCGGCAACTGTATTATTATTACACCGTCACGAGTCTTCTTTGCAGCCGCTTCTTTCTTCTTTAACTCAGCCGCTGCCTTCTCTTCCTTCTTCTTTAACTCAGCCACTGCCTTCTCTTCTTTCTTCTTAAGAGCGATCTCCTTCCTTTTAGCAGCAGCATCAGTCTTCTTCTTAGCAGCATCCTCAACCTTCTTTTTCAAATAATCCTCATTTTCTTTTTCTTTTGGGTGCCTCCTGGTGCCGCGTCGTAATTCTTGCTTAGCAGGAGAAATCTTAGTAGGAGAAACAGTAACGAAATCAAGTTCACTACCAAATAAATTCTTTTTCGCCTCAGGGGTACCCTTAGAAATTTGTTCTTTCGCCTTCAATTTCGACCCCGCAGCTTTCTCTTTGGCCTTAGCAAGCTCCTTCTGTTTTGGAAAATACTGCTGCGGAGTTCGGCTTTCGGTCTTAGCAAGCTCCTCAACCGATGTGTTTTTAGCCCACACAACATTATCAGGGGTCTCAGATACTGTATTAGGTACCGTTCGATTATTAACTGATTTTTGCCCTGGTAAATTTCGCGTTTTTGGAATGGGAACATAGTTTTGGGCACTTTCCGATAAACCCAGAACTTTCAGATACTCATCCACTGCATCTTTGACTCTATCAGCAATTTTCTTTTCCATATCTTCCATTTTTCGGGTTAACTCTGAAAAAGTTGGAATCGTAGGCGGAAAACTGCGAGCAAACCCTCTCAAACATAGAGTCATATCTATCAAACTTACTGGAAATTTTGTCCAGCGTAGCGATTATGATATTCATAGCCGCCGCATCCTCGCTAGCACCCTTTCCCTTTGCATCCTCCTTCTTCTCTACATCAGCAACTTCATCCTCCTCAGCAGCTTCACCCTCGTTGTGTTTCTTATCTTTCTTCTGCTTCTTTCTGGGTCGCTCAGACTCAGAGTTATAAGGAACTAAAGCCAACTTGGTTTTTTTCTTCTTCTCTTTCCTCTGCATATCCCAATAATCACCTCTTACATACCTACCAGAATGTAGGTCTCTTATCAGATTATTCAGATGTGGGTCATCGTCTTGACCTGGCCACTGGGGAAACATCTCCTCTACAGACTCCTTCAAAACCATATGCCTCACACGCACCTACAACAGTAACTCATAACTCAGCCATCGAATAATCATAACTCAGCCGTAAAAGAATAACTCAGCCATCAAATAAAGAATAACTCAGCCATCACACAAACAAATCATAACTCAGCCATCAAACAAATCATAACTCAGCCATCAAAATTATCATAACTCAGCCGTAAAATAAAGAATAACTCAGCCATCAAATAAAAAATAACTCAGCCATCACACAAACAAATCATAACTCTGCCATAAAAAAAATCATAACTCAGCCATAAAATAAAGAATAACTCAGCCATCAAATAAATAATAAATCAGCCTAAAACCTTACATGACCATGGTCTTGAATCTCTTTTTTCAGGACAGTATTAAAACTTGCACATGTGCGCGTTGCATCATATCGAAGAAGCGGAATTTCTTCCTCATGGACTACTCTGCTAAAACGCTCTCGAAAACAACTGACAGATTCATACGCCCAAGCCAATAAAGCGTAAACCAGGCCGCTGATGGAGTATGTCTTTCCTACTGGATTCAACGACTGAATACTACCAACCAGAGCTTCAAATGCAGCCCGACCCCATGGATAAGTCATCATGGCTTCATCATCGAATACTCTTTTTGCTGTTTCAAAAGGTATCCTAGAATTATGATGCCCAGCATAAATTCCCATGGCTTTAAGAACTAACAACCCTAACCATTTACGCTTTTCAAAACTCCAGGCCCTACAACCTCTTATTGCTGCCCTCAGTTCATCAGGCTTAGGTCCAAGCCCATGCGGCACCTTCAACTCCTCCCAGAACTCTCTGTATAGGTCAGGTTCAATACTACTTTCTGTTGGCACTGGATCTGTGTTTAACCCAGTGATCTCACCAAACTCGAGTAAGCTAAACCTGATAGGTTGATCACCAACCACACTCCAAATCTCCTTCTTCTCTACTTTCAGCTATCTACACAGTAGATAGTGTACAGTCCTACCAGACCACACGCATTTTCCATCAACTAGCTTAGCAATTATTCCAACAGGAAATTTCTTCAGTTCTTCCCACACTTCAAGCCCTAATTATGTTCTAACCAAACCAAAATATCCCATATAGGAATTGTGATTAAGCTCTCTATTTTCTAGATTAGCAGCGCGTATTGATCTTCTAGGGTAATCAGGTGTTTGATGTTCCATCTCAGGTGCTTGATGTTCCATCTGATCACAAAAGACTTAAATAACTCAGCCGCAATAGAAAACTAACTCAGCCAAAACATAATATATAACTCAGCCGCAATATACCATAACTCAGCCACAACATAATTTATAACTCAGCCGCAATAGAAAACTAACTCAGCCGTGTCACGACATTTCGTCTTTCTATACCATAACTCAGCCACAACATAAGTTATAACTCAGCTGCAAAAAAACCCTAACTCAGCCACAATTTATAACTCAGCCACAACATAATTTTTAACTCAGCCACAACATAATTAATAACTCAGCCGCAAAAAATCCTAATTCAGCCACAATATAATTGATAACTTAGCCACAAAAAAACCCTAACTCAGCCACAACATAATTAATAACTCAGTCGCAGTAAAAAAAAACTAACTCAGCAACAACCTACCGGATAAGACGATTATAGGCGACTGCGGAGAAGACGATTACGAGGGGAGTCGATTTCGATTGTGGAGAAGACGATCACGAGGAAAGAAACAATGTCGATTTCGAAAGAACAGTTGAGAAAGTTTGCGGTTTTTCTTTTGCGTTCTTTTTTTCCTTTGAGAGGAGAACTTAAACGTTTTTGCTTTTGAAACTTGACTCTTTTTTTTTTTGCACTAAAACTTGACTCTTTTCTGATCACGGTTATTTCTTAATGATGTGGATTTGTTTTTGATTTTTTAATTAAAAATAATCTCAATTAAGAAAATTTAATCAAGGGTGTTTGTCGTAATTAACCAGGGGTGTGAAAATATTTGAGTCATTTTTGAAAGATATATGGTATTCTAGTCATAGTCACATAGTTCCATGGGATTTGAGTAATTTTTTCTAAATATAATGAAGTGATGGTTGTAAAAAAACTATGTTGAGAAAATAGGAAGCATGATTTAGAATTTGAATTATACACTTTCTATATTAATATGTTATATATTAATTAAAATTTAGAGTTGATATTGTTAATGAAAATATCAAACATATAGAGAAAGAATAAAACAAACCTTGATTGTATCTTCCAAAGAGAAAGGCTTCGAGAATTGCAAGGAGAGGCCACTAAGAATGTTTTCAATTATGTCTTTGGATGCAAAAGTAGTTGCCACTCCTCTAAACTCACCAATTGTCAGAAAGGTTTGGTCAATTGTGCCAAAAACCTCTGAGATGGATGTGAAACCAATTGCAAGAAGAGTAATGGAAACCATTGTATATTACTAGCGCTCCGTTCGTTAACTAGAAGCAGCTTTAGAAGACACTTTCTTTATAAGCAGAATTGTCTTGATGCATAATCGACACCAAGTACCAAAGAAGATAAAAATGCTTGAAATGTTGTCCGATCATAAGGCAAAGATGTGGATGGTTCAACTTATCTAATACTGCAATACATCCACATTTATACGAAAAAACACAGAGACAGAAGATTCAAAGCACATAAACAAAACACTCACATCGTTATGAAGCTAATTCAAGACACAAAATATCTGAGTGTCTCCTCCAAAGCAAGCAAAATGCTACTATCACATTGGTCGGTTCCAAAGAACTATTGATACTAACAAGTTATTGCACCAAAACAGTTGAAAATAAATTTGACTATTGCCGGATCTTAGTCAAGACGAAGAAACCATTGGCCGTGACTGCTAACGAATTCGTACACAAAGAAGAAAAGAGAGCGTTGGGAGAAAAGGAAGAAATCATAATCACGTATATTGAAAGTACAAACATCTAATTCGATGTTCTTCTTCTTTGACCAAGTTGTAAAGCTAGGACTTATTGCTATCTCGTTTCTAGACTCGAAGACCAAATCTGTCATGTCGATTCCAAATTCAAAACTTGCCTATAAGGTTAGTTTATTAACTCTGACATCTTAGTTTTACAATTTTGCTCATTGCCCTTATTTTTGACTGTGTTGCCATGCATCAAGTGATCGTGAACCAATCATGCAGTCTATGATGAGGATTATATTCAAGATTCCAATAGATGTTGGCTAAGTGGACAAGATTCCATTGATTTCACTGGAAAATATGGAAGATTTAATGAAAAACAATAAAATCTTGGAAAAGAACTTCAAAATTGCTATTTGTTTAATGGGAAGAGTCCTTTGGTGAATTGAGGATTGACTGCAACATCAAACATATGGTACGCATCTATCCCTCTGTGAATTGGCTACTTTCAGCCATTTATTTGTATGATCAATTAGTTTTATTTTGAGAATCACACTCTTATTTGAGTCCATCGTGTTTCAGAAGCAGCCAAGGTGAATAATTTCTCTTTCGTGACATAAACACATTTTGTTTCTCTTGTGTTCAACGACTACAAATTTTAGTCGTTTCTTTCTTCTTTTTGCAGTCATATAGTTTCAGGAGAGCAACATACCCATCAACAATTTATTCACTCTCTTTTGGACCATCGGAACAGCTTCCAGATATATTAATTGCAACGAGTTCTTCAGGCTCCATTCATGCCTTCTCTTTAAAGTTGGCGATAAATCAAAGGTGAGGTCTAAGAATTAAACTCTTACTTCCCTTACACTTATTTGAGTTTCCTAACAGTTTTCAGTGTCTTCTCAGAAGCAGAAGGTCGACTAGCTTTCTCGGATCAGTTCTTCCCGACAGTGTGAGCGATGCACTAGATCCAGCACATCATCATGTGCTCCAAAATGTAGTTTCTTCCGGACTTAGAAGGTGTAAAACACTAGTCTTTTGGATGCTTCTAATGACTTGTTAGGCTATAAAACACAATAAGTTTACTGTTTGTTACTTGCTTGTGTTATAAAGTTATGCAGTGGTTAGGAAGATAGACAAACTTGAAGGAACATCATCTCCAACTCAGTTTACATCTCTTAGGTAAGATTTTATGATATTCCAATCTCGAATCTCCAGTCATATGAGAAATTTTTGCGGTTGTTTTGGAACATCTTTCCTGTTTGATCATACGACAAAATCTTGATCATCTTTCCTGTTTCTCGTCCTTTTCAAGGCAATGGTATCAATGATATATATAGTGGATATTGTGAGGAGTATACGCTAAGTATCAATAACAAGAATGAATCTTTATGGACACTAGAACGTGAATTCAATCTCTGCTCCATAACCAACATGTGATATTAACCCAATACCAAAGATATCAAAGTACATACCAGCTTTTATTGTATATAACAATTTGTACTTTGGTTTCAACAAGAAATTGTTTTTACAGTCTAATTGTTTTTATTTTTCTGCATTCAAAGCACATATGAGTTATACCTAAATACGCAACAACAAATTTGTATGGACATCATAAAGATTGTAAAGAAGTATGGCGTTTCAATAACCTCTAATTAATGGGGAAAATGACGGTGATGATAATACTACGTTAATTTATCTTGTTTAAATGTCGGATGATGAGTCTTGTACGATGTAGAAATTTGACTCTAACTGCGATATGTCTGTTTTGAGTTTGACGCTTGGTCTAAACCTTGTTTGAATCTTTTTAAGCTATACAGTTTAATTATATTAGCGATTTTGAGCAATTGCTTGGAAATCAATTTCACACTAGGTGATAATACTAAAATTTAGTACCGTAGATGTTAAATTAAATAACTACTACTATTTTGTTTGGGGAAAATGGTCATTTTAATTACGAACTCTCTCGCTTGAGCCATTTTAAATACGAACTCTTTAGTGAGCCAAAATAAATACAGACTTGTGTTGACTAAGACATTTTAGATATACAAATAGTCAACACTAATATTTGATTAAAAGCTGTTAACAGACGTTCACTATAAACGTGAATTAAAACGACGATGTTTTACAAACTGAGAAAAAAAAAAAACCCCAAAATCCAATTCTCAAATCCCTAATTTCTCATCTCTCTTCTTCGTTTCCTTTTCTCCCTTTTTGCTTCGATATTTCGATTGATTTTGGGGGTTTAAAAATCTGCTCCTTGATGTGAAAACATCAAATTTGTTACTAAGTGGGATTTGGTGAGCTGTCTTCGTTTGTGCTTGAGTGCTCCACCCAACTTGTGTTTTGATGACTTGTTTGGGACCATCTGTCTTCTTTACAGAAAGCATTGAAGGTTGCACAATAGCAAAAAACATCTTCGTTATGATCATACTCTATATATTCATTACTCTTCTTCTCTTTTTTTGATACTCTGATTTTTTTTTTTTTTTTGCAGAATTCCAAATAGATCGATCAACTATAAGGATAACAAAGAGATGATGAAGCTTGTGATACGACGAAAGCCAAACTCGAGTTTGAATGATGAAGCTGAACCCGGGATTTTACCCGATAATGATTGTGAAGTGGTTGAAGATGGTGATGATGAGTTAGAGGAAGATAATGTTAATGGGAATGATGAGAATGAGGAGGACGAAGAGCCTGAAATTGTACCTACTGTAGAAGAAGTGAATGCGGTTTTTAAAGAGAGATTTGGAGAAGCTGTGAGATATGATGCAGAGGAAAGTGATGCAGATAGTGGTGGAGACGATATCTGGGACGACAACAAGATTCCAGATCCGTTGTCATCAGATGATGAAGGAGAGACAGAGGAGTATGTGCGTAGGGAAGACAAGCAAGATCCTGATGTTCTTCTAGCATTAGGTAAAACATTCAATGACGCTTTTGAATTCAAGTCAGCGTTGCTTAGGTATTCTCTTAAGACGGGATACGATATCAAATTCTGCTTATCTAATGAGGACAAGATTGGTACGATTTGCTCTGACAAAGTGGATGATTGCCCCTGGAAGATTTACTGCTCATATGAGAAGAAGAAACACAAACTGCAGGTTAAAAGGTTTGTGAATGAGCATGTTTGTGTGAAATCAGGATACTCCAAGTTGTTGAAGATATCAACAATTGGGCAACTGTTTGAGGAGAGGTTGAGAGTGAATCCCAAGTTTTTTCCTCGTGAGATGGTTGATGAGATCAAGAGGAACTATAATTTGATTGTCACTGAGGATCAATGTCGGAAAGCAAAGACAAAGTTGTTCAAACAAAGACAAGCTAGTCATGAAGCTCATTTCTCTCGGATTTGGGATTATGAAGCAGAGATCAAAAGATCTAATCCTGGAACTACTTTGGAAATTGAGACTATTCCAGGGCCAACTCTTGGAAGCAAACAGAGGTTTGATCGTATCTTTGTTTGTTTTAAAGCACAGAAAGATGCTTGGTTGTATACTTGTAGACCTATCATAGGATTGGATGGTGCTTTTCTGAAGTGGGATATAAAAGGGCATCTATTAGCTGCAGTTGGAAGAGATGGAGATAATAGGATAATTCCTATTGCATGGGCAGTAGTGGAGGTGGAGAACGATGATAATTGGGACTGGTTTGTTAGACATATCAGGCATGAATTGAGACTTGGTGATGGCAATAGGGTCACAATAATATCAGACAAACAACATGTTAGTATCAATTAAGCTTGAATGTGCTTATGTTGTTATATTTTGTAGTTAACATACTTATTTATGTTGCTTCTTTTCAGGGTTTGGTGAAAGCTATTCATAATGTTCTTCCTCAAGGTGAACATCGTCTATGTGCTAGACATATCCTAGGAAATTGGAGAAGAGATACCTCAGACAGAGAACTAGAGCGTCGGTTTTGGAAAATAGCAAGATCGTACACGCAAGGACAGTTTCATGAGAATATGGAAGCATTGAAGGTGTATAATAAAGGTGCGTATGATTCTCTGCAAAAAAACTAATCCTTAATCATGGTCTAGAGCATTCTTTAGGGTTGGTTCCTTCTGCAATGATATCTTGAACAATCTGAATGAGTCTTTCAATAGAACCATTTGTGAAGCAAGGAGAAAACCACTATTAGAACTGTTAGAGACTATTAGGAGACAAACTATGGAGCGTACTGTGAAGAGGTCCCTTATTGCTAGTAGGTTAAAGACAAGGTTCACAAAGAGGGCACACGCTGAAATAGAAGATGCTAAAACTAAGTCTAAGGATTGCATTAGGTATATGGCCACAGGAGATCGACATGAGGTAAAACTTTATGGTTGTGGTTTTAGAGTGGACATGAACCTGAAAACTTGTGGATGTGGGAAGTGGCAGTTGGTTGGCATACCTTGCGCTCATGTTGCTTCTGTTATCACAACAAAAAAGCAACATGTTTCTGATTTTGTCTCTGAGTATTACACAACTCAAATGTGGAGGAAGACCTATGAAGAGAGTATTGAGCCTATGGAAGGTATGTTAAACTGGCCTATAACAAATAGGTTAGGTGTCTTGCCACCTGGAAATAGGAAGGGCATTCGAGGCAGACCAAATAACCATGCTAGGAAGAAGGGACGACTTGAAACTGCATCATCTTCAAGTCAGACAAAATTAACACGTGAGAATCGTGTAATGAAATGTTCAAACTGTCAACAAGAAGGGCATAATAAGCTGAGTTGTAAAAATCAGTATGTCCCTACTCAACCAAAAGTGCCAAGGGGAAGGGGAAGACCAAGGAAAATTTAGGTTTGTTTGTGTTCACATTGTTTCATGTATTTGTTTGACTGGTTCTTATATATTTGATACATAGGAACAGGCTCAGGAAGGGGCACCACAGTTTTCACAAACGACAGCATCACAAGGATCACACATCGGACCATTACAAGGATCACAATGACCTACATGAGCTGACCTAGTTTCTTATGTTTCTTATGTCTTTCTTTTGTTCCAAACTATGTTTGTGTTTGTTTTTGAGAATTCGATTTTGATTACAATGAGACTGAAAAGTATCGGCCTTTTGTTTACAAAATTGATCCATTGCAGCAAAGTTTATTTCAAATTCAGACGTGTTGAGCATTCCAAGATGGATAATAAGCTTTGTATGACATCATTTTGCTACGAGGTTGGCAATTGCAAGTGCTTGAGACATATTTCATTTGAAAATAAGACTATATTTAAAGTTCATCATTCAACGATTCACTATATGGATCATGAATCCCTCACAAATACATGCAGAATTATACAATAAGAAATTGAAAACAAAGATTAAGAAAGTGATTGTAGGTAAAAGATCTCAGGTGCAGCTCTGGGTTCTTTACACCAAACGGACCATACTCCTGGATGTTGGTGGTGAAAGTGATCACTCGAATGTTATCACTATGAGAATATAGACCATTGACTCCACGTATTGAAATTCGATGGACCTCATCCCGTTCCCTCCTGAAATGAAAATCTGGGAGATTTCATTGCAACCTCAAAGATCAAAATATTGAGGATTGCAAAGCCAGAGCCCATTTCTGCTGGACCAACTTTGATGAACCTGTTTCATCAAAACGAAACTGTGGTTTAAAGTAAATTCTTATAGATCAACAATCAAGACTCAAGAAGCTAATACATAAAGAAAAACATGATGTCTTTGTTATCTCTTTGTTATCCTTATAGTTGATCGATCTGTTTGGAATTCTGCAAAAAAAAAAAAAAATCAGAGTATCAAAAAAAGAGAAGAAGAGTAATGAATATATAGAGTAGGACCATAACGAAGATGTTTTTTGCTATTGTGCAAACTTCAATGCTTTCTGTAAAGAAGACAGAGGGTCCCAAACAAGTCATCAAAACACAAGTTGGGTGGAGCACTCAAGCACAAACGAAGACAGCTCACCAAATCCCACTTCGTAACAAATTTGATGTTTTCGCATCAAGGAGCAGATTTTTAAACCCCCAAAATCAATCGAAATATCGAAGCAAAAAGGGAGAAAAGGAAACGAAGAAGAGAGATGAGAAATTAGGGATTTGAGAATTGGATTTTGGGGTTTTTTTTTTTCTCAGTTTGTAAAACACCGTCGTTTTAATTCACGTTTATAGTAAACGTCTGTTAACAGCTTTTAATCAAATATTAGTGTTGACTATTTGTATATCTAAAATGTCTTAGTCAACACAAGTCTGTATTTATTTTGGCTCACTAAAGAGTTCGTATTTAAAATGGCTCAAACGAGAGAGTTCGTAATTAAAATGACCATTTTCCCATTTTGTTTGTGCGAAACTAAACAGTTTATGGTTTTCAAAAAAAGAAAGAAAACACAACAAATAGATTTTTTTTTCTTTTTTTTTTTGTATTTTTAGTCAAATGTATGGTATTTAAGTGTAGGGAAAAAAGAAAATACTTATGTCAAAAGAATAATTTGACACGTATCTTATTATATAATACTTGATGCGTCAAACGTGATAATTACCATGATCGTGACACGTGTCAGACGATCGATTAGATTTTGACACGTGTTAAAAAAATTAAATTATAATTAAATTTTGTCACATATATCATACAAATCTTTTTTTTTTTAACTTATATATTTTTATTTATCAAGTAGATTATAAAAATCAATGAATATATCAAGATTGTTCTTCAATGTGTAAAACTTTTTTAGTTCAAATAGATTTAAATTTACATACCCAAATTATAGATTACAATATTTTGTCTTTATATAATAAACGTTTTTGCTCTCTTAATCTTCTCACCAAACAATTTTAAATTTCGATAATCTCTTCCACGAATTTTATTTAAGCTTTTTCATTAGAAAATAACATCAATTATCCTCTTATTCGAGAGGTGCGATAGATTACGACGATCTAATTGTAGTATTTTCATTTGCTTCATGTAAATTGCAAACTAAAACATTGTGCATCATTCGCTTCTTGCAAAATTTGGGAATCAATTATGTGAAGAAAAAAATTATTAAAATTTCTAATTTTAGTTTGCAACTAAAAATATGATATTTAAATTCGTCACAATTTTGGAAAAATAGATATATGAGTAGATAGATGAAAAAGAGAGCAATTGTAAAAATGTCACTTTTGGTATCTACATTTCAAAATGCCATTTAGAGGTGTCAATTTGCAAAAAATACCACTAATTATGGATTTTTAAAACCTAAATCTTAAAATTATAAACTCTAAAAAATGTTTTGACTCCTAAAACCCTCAAAACTAAACCCTAATACAACATAGTTAACACAAACATAAATGATATAATAATTTTTTTTTTTGAAAAAATAGTATTTTTGAAAAGTGGCATTTTTTAAAATTTCTCATTAAAAAGAATAAACTAATTCAATTGGGAATAGAAAAAAGCTAATTATTTAGAAATATTTGACAAATTTAAATGAAAGAATAATATAATAAAAAGAGTCAAAACAACTTCATAGCGGTGAGACTTCTCTATTAGTGGTCTTGCACTTTCCAGTTTTGTTTTTGTTTAAGAGATTATAAAATATTTATAAAACTGAAAAATTTAGGAAAATGAGTAATTAATTCAATTTTTTTTTTAAATAAAGTAGTGAAGTAGTAGAAACTAAATTAGTTCATACATGAATAGGAAAAAACTAATTACGTGATAAATTTAGGAATTACTTGGAAATCAAATAAGAAAAACAACCAAAATAAAAAAGTACCCCCTCCGTTTCAAAATCTAAGATGTTTTAGCTAAAAGTGCAGAGTTTAAGAAACCATTTTTCTTCTAAAAAATATCATTTAATATATATGATAAAAAATAATTTAACCAAACATAAAAGAGACTGCAAAATACTAGTGATCATACAATATTCAATAAAGTTAAAAAGTACATAGAATTATCAAAACATCTTATATTTTGAAACAAAAAAAAATCTCTAAAACATCTTATATTTTGAAACAGATGGAGTAACTTTTAAATTATTTTATATCAATATTTTTGGTTCTATTTTGTTTATCTTCATGGATGATTTATTAACTTTTTTACTTTTTTGAATTTGATTTTATCACGGGTTATAAAATATTTTATCACAAACCTGTATATATGCGAATCTTTTACTTAGTGGCTAGTGGTATATAAAATAGATTATTCCATAAAGTAGATTAATTATGAATTTTATGCATTTTTATTATTTAATGGTAATAGATCGTAGATTTCAAAAATTTTTAACATTTAATGGTTGATAGTTTTTGAAAAATTTTAATTGTAAAAATTAATACATTTATAATGAAACATTATTTGTTTTTTTTGTAAATATGTGTGAAACCTTTTTGGAATGGGAGAAAGTAGTATTTATCTCACTTAACAATAAAACGTCACCGTTTCGAAAGAAAGAGAACGAGAAGAAATTTGGAAAGAAGAAGAAAGACGAAAACAGAGAGTCAATTGCTCAAATGGTGTTAAGAAGCACACCAAAAATCTCAATGGAGCTCAATTGTTCTCAATGGTGTTGGTGGGGTGGAAAAGACTATTATACCTTTAATGAATGTAATTTGTTTTCAAACCAACCCAAAATCAAACCAAACCAATCTTCAATTCAATCCTCAACCACCAATTCAATTCTCAACCACCAATCATTAAATTTCGGATCTCTTTCTCTATCTCCTCTTGTTTCCTCGTTTCCGACAGAAGAAAAATCGAAACTTTTTCTTTTTCATCGAATCCGGCCATCTCTGAGGGAAAAGAAAAATCGAAATCGGCCAGCTCTGTCCCCTCTTCATCGCCGGCACAGCTAAGGTTTGTTCTTCCTTCTCTTCAATGTTCTTCCTTTCTCATTTTTCTTCTTCTTCCTTCTCTTCACCATTTATTTGTTGTTTAAGAAACCGTTTTTCGCTAATTTAACTTGTATTTGAAGTGTAATAGCATTCACTAGCGTATTACATTGATAATCTACAGACTGTATATTATCTAGAGTTGTGAAATCGAAGTTGAGAGGGATGGTACAACTAGGCAAGGTAGTACTAATACGATACTGAAACGAATAGTGTCGATGGTTGAACTAGTATAAATGGTCCAACTAAATGTAGTGAGAATGGGACGACTAGTATAACTAGTACGACTAATCTGAAGTACGAGTAGTGAGAATGGGACGACTAGTATAACTAGTACGATTACTTTGGTTCAACTAGTATAAATGGTCCAACTAAAAACTAGAACACATAGAATTACTAGTACGACTTTTATGAAGTACGAGTAGTGCGAATGGGACGACTAGTATAACTAGTACGACTAAACTGAAGTACGAGTAGTGAGAATGGGACGGCTAGTATAACTAGTACGACTAATACGGTACAACTAGTATAAATGGTACAACTGAATCTTGATAATGATGTTTGTTGTTTGTTTTCAGGGGACAATGGATAGTAATCGTGGTGGCTTGGTCGTACATTTTGATTATGGGGGATATTATTCAGATGGAGTGGTATGGAATAATGAAGATGATAAGATTTTTAGTATTGTGATGAAAGGAAGTCTGGAGGACGTTAGTTATTCTCGGCTGGTTAATAGAATTTGTGGGAAGCTTATGGTAGATGCAGGTACTACAAAGCTTCGGCTGAGTTACATTCCAATGATCGTGCATCCTAGAAGTCCATCATATATATTGGATGATGAAGATGTGTTAGGATATTTGATGGAAGTTAATCAGGATCAGTGTAGAAGTCTTTTGCATGTGGAACTCGATGAAGTTGTCTCAGAAAAGCAGAGTAATCAGTATCCTCTTACGAATGAGGAGCTTCTTAGTGATGGCAGAGTTAATGATAGTGATATTGTTGGAGCTAGTCATGTTAGAGTAGATGATGATGGTATTGTTGCACTTACTATTCGTCAGAGTTCAGATATTGATAATTCTTTCATGTTTAACTCTGGTGATCTTGACATTACACCTATTGAACGAGTAGAGGATGTAAGTGCTGAAAGGGAAGATGGTTTGAATCTGACCCTAGGTCAAGAATTTAGTACTAAGCACGAAGTGATGCAGGCAGTGGAGAGAGCTATGCATAAAGAGTGTTTTCAGATTCGTATTATGGAAACGAGACCTACGGTATATGCGGTAAAATGTCGTTCTGTTGGTTGCAATTGGTACTTAAGAGCTTCAGTTCCTAAGAATTCTAATATATTCTCGGTTGCAACATATCGGAAGATGCATACATGCTCTCGGTTGGAAATGGTTACAGTGAAAAGTAAATCGAGAGGCACACCACGCTTGGTTGCATCTGTGCTGCATGAAGAGTACCCGGGTTCATTCAAAACGCCAACTGCAAAAGAACTCGTAGGCTTGGTGCAACGAAAAGTTGGCGTTGAAGTTTCATATTCTACAGCTCGGAGAGGGAAAATGAAAGCTTTCAGTGATGTGCGTGGCACTCCAGAGGAGGGTTTCTCTATGCTTCCTTCTTACTTGCACATTTTAAAGACGAAGAATCCTGGTACAAAGACAAAAGTGAAAGTGGATGAGCAGAAAAGGTTTCTGTATCTCTTCATCGCTGTGGGAGCTTGCATTGAAGGGTTTAAAGCCATGAGAAAAGTCATCATTATTGATGGAACTCACCTGAAGACTGTATATGGTGGAGTGCTTATTATTGCTTGTGCTCAAGATCCAGATCGACACCATTATCCTCTTGCTTTTGGTGTGGTTGATGGTGAGAAAGATGCTAGTTGGAGGTGGTTTTTGAAAAAGTTGAAAAAACAAATTCCGGATCATCCAGAGCTTGTTTTTGTTTTTGATAGACATCAAAGCATCATAAAGAATGTACACGAGGTCTATCCAGAGTCCGCGCATGGTTATTGCATATTTCATTTGTCTCAGAATGTTAAAGCGCACGTCACCAAGGGCCAAAGGAAAGACACATGTTCAAATAAGTTTAGACATTTGGCTCAGATTTACGAAAATTCTGAGTTCATGAAATACTATGCTGATTTCAGAAACAGGTATCCTGGTTGTGCTGCGTATCTAGACGAGAGTCTTCACGTGAGCAGATGGGCAAAAAGCCATTTTCCAGGAGAGAGGTACAACATAGACACCACTAATTGTGTTGAATCAATGAACAATGTTCTGTTAGAGGCAAGGAAGTTACCGCTATTAGCAATGGTTGATGTGATTTTGGGAAAGATTGTTGAGTGGTTTAACAGATATCGGAAGGAATCCGCAGCAGTACCAGAGGCACAACTACTGGTGCCGCATGTTCATAAAGAATTGGACAGCATGTGTATGGAAGCAAAGTCGTTAGGTGTCATTGAGCTGAATAGCTTTCTCCTTGAGTACAAAGTGATTGGTGCTGATGGGAAAGGATATCTGGTTGATTTGAAAAAGAAAAGTTGCAGCTGTAACCATTTTGACATTGACAGATACCCATGTGTACATGCCATAGCTGTTATCAACTGGGTTACAGAACACACAGGGGTGCCGATTGATATACGTGAGTATTGCCATAAATATTACTGGATGGAGCAATGGAGCTTAGCGTATTCCAGGACTGTTTATCCAGTGCCACATCATACTACTTGGGATATTCCACAGGAGATTCTAGATAAGGTCGTCCTACCTAAATATTATCCTCCAAAGAAAGGTAGATTAGAAACGACAAGACAGCCATCCGTTGGAGAACATCGTAAAAAGAAGAAGAGTTCAAGACCATCCGATGGAGGTGAGAGCTCGAGATGCTGATTATGTGTGTTTTGTGTAACTTTTTACTTGTTGCGTACGTTGTTTGTGTTTTTGTACCTTTGTAAGACCTATTTGTGTTTGTAAGAACAGGTTGGAAAAACTAGTTCACATGTATCAGGAAAGTAGTCCCATTGGTACATGAAATGCCTTATACTTCTAAGGTTTGTTTTCAAAACTTAACCACACTAACATGACTAATGACTTAAAATTGTATTTTTTATAAATTTTATGGTCTGGGATTATGGTTAATGTAGTTTATATAGTAAATGTTCGAAGTACTACTAAAAATTTTTAATATAAAGTATGGTACTACTAATTAAACCTAAAAAACACCCAAAGTACAACTAGCAGAAAATAGTACAACTACAATACTGGTACAACTACAAAAGGAAAAGGCGGCGCACGTGACCATTAAAAGGCGGCGCACGTTTTGTAATTAATTGTCGGCTAGCACGTCTTTGATTCATTAATGCTCATTTGTTTTCTGCTAGTTGTACCAGTATTTCTAGTTGAACCAAAAATAAAATTCAACATAAAATCAAGTTAATAAAATTCAACATAAATTCAACATAAAATAAATAGTTTATAAAGTCACTTAGGAACATAAGGGGTCTTCATCGCAGCTGAAGGCTTGCTTTCCCTCTTTGGCCTAGGAGTTTTAGCCCTCTCAATCCATCTCTTCAATTTCTTCTTCATAATTGGCGTGATTGCCGGAGTTCCCGGCATCGGTTGACTCGGCTGACCTTACAAAAAAAAAAGTCATTAAGTTTAATGTCAAATAACGAAAATATCATTATGTAAAAATGAACCTTTTTCTTTGGCTGCCTCCTCCTCAGCCTTCTTCTCTGCAGCCTCCTTCTCTTTGGTTGCCTCCTCCTCAGCCTTCTTCTCCGCAGCCTCCTTCTCTTTGGTTGCCTCCTCGTCAGCCTTCTTCTCCGCAGCCTCCTTCTCTTTGGCTGCCTCCTCCTCAGCCTTCTTCTCCGCAGCCTCCTTCTCTTTGACTGCCTCCTCCTCAGCCTTCTTCTTCTCCGTGGCCTTCTTCTTCTCCTCGGCCTTCTTCTTGTCCTCGGCCTTCTTCTTGTCCTCGGCCTTCTTCTTCTCCAGAGCATCCTCCTTCTCTTTGGCTGCTTCCTCCTCAGCCTTCTTCCTCAATGCAGTCAACGAGTCAGCAGCACTGAAATCAGCATCCTCATTACCTACACACAGAAAGTTTCATTAGAAACAAGTAGTTCTAGTAGTCATACTATTACCAACCTAGTAGTCCTAGTAGTACTGGTTGCACTCATGCAGTAGTCCTACTATTACCTATCAAGTAGTCCTAGTAGTCCTAGTTGTCCTCATGCAGTAGTCTTACTATTACCAATCAAGTAGTCCTAGTAGTTCTAATATTACCAGAAAACATTGTTAGTGGAGATTTACCTCGGAAAGATGATCCACCGGTTTCAAATTGATTACCAGCGTCGTATTCGAAATCCTCGTTATACTCCATCGGTTTCACTTGATTTTCCACAATTGTCAGCCTTTGGTTGATTCCGTCAACCGCCTTGTCAATCGTTTCCATTTTTTCTTGAATTGGTTTCAACATCAACTCCATCATCTTCTTAATCTCTTCTTTCAATCCGCCTTGATGCTGTCTCCTGCCAATTGGCTCAACTCGCCGTTGGCCTGCTTCTTGGGGTTCTTCTTCGCCTTCTTCTTGGTCTTCTTGGTCTTCTTCAACAACTGGTCTACCTCGGCATTCAATGTCCCTGTGATACAGATCCTCCCACCATATCTTCACTTTGTCCCTCATCAATAGCTTGTTCCAACCGTCAACAGCAGCGTCATCCCTATCGTTATCATCCTTAAGTTCATGGTCGGACAATGTCATTTCATCCAAGAGGTTGGACAGAAGCATCTGCTCTGCGTCGTTGGGGACCAAAACACTCGTGATATCCTGATAGAAACAAAAAAACACAACTTCAATTACTAGTACAAATAGAACTACTAAAGCTAGTCGTACCACAATTACTAGAAATACTAGTACCAATAGAACTACTACAGCTAGTCGTACCACTATTACTAGAAATATTAGTACCAATAGAACTACTACAGCTACTCGTACCACTATGACTAGAAATACTAGTACAAATAGAACTACTACAGCTAGTCCTACCACTATTACTAGAAATACTAGTACAAATAGAACTACTACAGCTAGTCGTACCACTATGACTAGAAATACTAGTACAAATAGAACTTTTAACATACCTTCGTATCTCCAACCGTGCGGTAGATGGCCCCCAGACCTAAATCACTGGTCCCAGTCTTCTGGAACTGCTTTTTGCACATTCTGGGACACTCATCACCGTATGATGTATCTGCTGGTTTTCGATACACAGCATCCAGAGCTGGGATACATTCGAAAGCCAATATCTGCACACATTGTTGAACCAGTTATACCAGTTGTACCAGATATATCAATTATAACAATTGCAAAAAATAATTCGATTTTTACCTCCAGACCGTTGATAAAACCAGGAAATGTGTAAGTCACACCGTCTGGAATCCTTCCTTTATGATGCTCCCGTACGGCGTGTATCTGCTCCATGCAGTCTTCAAATGTGTAACGTCCCCATGGGAACGTTCTACATGCTTCGAGATCTTCCACAATTTTCAGAAGGAATGGCTCAATGTTTCCATTATGCTTTGCTCTCTCTTTTAATACCGTGGCTAGGAAGTAGAGGACCAACATTTTCAGGCGATTGTCACCATTCCGAGGCATCGTCCTAAGCGCCTTAAGGACATCTCCGGCAGAAACGGATACGCGGCCTCTCTTCAAGGGAAAGTGGTTCTCCACGAACCTCAGCTTTCCCAGCCTCTCCTTATTCTCCGGGTACAGGTGGCAGGACAACCCAGTCAATAATGCATGCTCCCTGATGGAGTATCGAATGGGTACTCCATTAACCACGAACCATGCCTGGTTCTTCTTCGAAGTAATCGCTGTCCTCTGAACCAGCATGTTCATAGACTGCAGCTTTCGATGTTGCTGGGCAGGCATGTGCAGGATGTGCTTGAACTGCGGGTGCTCTTCAAACCACCTCTTCTCGTACTCTTCCAAACCCAAACTTTTAAACAACTGTTGGAATCCGTGTACATGGCATTTCGCACCGAGCTTTAACGAAAAAGGGTAGTCCTCGGGTGGAAAGGCAAATCTTCCAGGTTTCATTGCGCCAACAACCTGAAAACAAATCAAACAAACAATTTTAGAACTTCTTATATACGACCAGTTGTACTAGTATTACTACTCTTACTAGAACTACTGGGACAACTACGGTTCTACCTGTACTGATTAAGTAGTACTACTAGTAATATTGGAACAACTAGCACAAATACGAAGTAGTGGGACTTCAGTTGTGCTAGTTGTCCGGTTTTATTAGTAATACTAGTAATATTGGAACAACTACTATTACTGATAAAACCGATACAACTAGAACAACTACGACTCCTAATATCTCCTTTTATCTCCTAAACAACCCCAAATTCAACAAAACACAAGCTCCTATTCTACAAATTCAAGTCATTATGCCAAATTCAAGTCATTACTACAAATGAAACTATCCTACTAACTAGTACAACTAGTATAAATAGGAAATACGGTACAACTAGTATAAATAGCAAATTTTCACAAAAATCATATTACCCTTTGCGGCGTTGAACCTTCCTGACCGGATACCGGAGCCGGAGGCTGAAGAGACGGCTGCGGAGGCGGCACAGCCGCCGGATCTGGAAACCGTAGTTGCACATTCGACGGAGATTGAGACCGCTGTTGCTCTGCATCATCTGGACTTGGCGCCGCCGCACGACTACGACAAGAGGAAGAAGATCCCGAGAGAGCACGCGGCGGAGGAGGCGGAACCGCCGTAGACGTTGACGGTGGCGGTGTGGTTTTCTTGCTTCGGACATTGCGAGCCTCGCTTTGCGAATCGGGCTTCGAATCGGGCGCTTTTCGTTTATCACGAGACCCACCTCCTCTAGAAGTATTCGCCGGCGGCGGCGGTTCCTTCGCCGGAGGAGGTTTCTTCTCGGCGACCTTCCTTGGGGATTTCCGGGTAGTAGGCGGCCCCATTATCGAAGAATGGAGAAGAAAATGAAGAAAAGAGAAAGAGAAGATAGAAATGCGAAGAGGAAGAGAAGAATTGGAGAAGAAATTGAAGAAAAGAGATTGAAGGAGGAGAAGAACTCTGTCGAAGAAGGAGAGAAGAAGCAGTTCTCTTTTGAATGTTTTTTTTTTTAGGAATAGTGAACCGTCGATTCGGTTAGGGAAAGAAACCGTCCCGGTTTGGGTAACTGATTCAAAACCGTTTGGGTCTGGTTTACAGGCTGGTTCTTTTGTAAATAAGATGAACTATCAAGGACATAATTGTGTTTTCATTCGATTTTTATAATTAAAAAAAAAAAATAAACAATCTGATTTTTCCAACACCATCCGAGATCATTGTTTCTCTTCTCAACACCATTTCAGCAATTAACCCGAAAACAGAAGAACATATACAAAGCAGCTTCTTCTTGTAGAAAGTAGTCTTTTTTCTACAATTCAGCGACATGGCGAATCAGTCCTCTCCATCTCCAATCTATTGTGTTTCCTTCAATCAAGATAACAGGTGAAGCTTTTTATTTTAATGGAAAAATCAAAACGTAACACAGAAGCTGACCTTTTTGATTGGTTGGCTCTTCTATTCTTGCCAGTGGTTTTGCGATAAGTTCGAATGATTCTTTCAAAATATTCGATTCTACTACAGGCAGACTCTGCTATGAACGAGGCAAGTAATAAGATTTCTATGTTCGTTATTGTTCTAAAATTCTGGGTATTATTCATCAAAAAAGACCTAATTTTTGTTTAGGATTGAGACGAATTCTTGTAATGCAGTAAATTTTAGGTTGGATAGTGTCTAAATATTGAAACATGGTAAAAAGTTTGATTCAATTGGCATAGGATCATCATGATCCAATCCAAGGTTCAGTTTTTTATACTATGAATTGAAGTTGTTTGCTTTTTGTTTCCTTTGTAGCTATTGGGGCTTTTGTTATTGTTGAGATGTTGTATAGCTCAGATCTACTTGCAATTGTTGGAGCTGGTGAACAGGTTTGTGCTTGATATACATTTTGATTTTGTTCGGTGTTCAGATTCGATCTTTGTATGATTTCGGTGAATTTCATGTATAGGCTTCTCTATCCCCACGGCGACTATGTTTATTCAAGACCACAACGGGTTCTCCTCTTAGGGAATTGAACTTTTTAACTTCTATACTCGCTGTTCGTATGAATAAGAAAAGGTTTGTTAGTTACCAAAAAACTTATGATTTTCTGATTGTTTCTTTTGAAAGTGAATTCATGCGTGCTGTGATTAATTCTTATCAGACTTGTTGTTGTGCTGCTAGAGAAAACATTTGTGTACGACTTGAATACTCTTGTCATGCTTGATACTATCGACACCGTGCCAAATCCAAAAGGTAGCTCAGAATGTTTCCTTCGTCAACTTTTATCGTTGCAGTTCGTCGTTGTAAATAAGAATATGTTGTCTATTTTTGAGCAGGTCTCTCTGCGTTCTCTCCATGTCTTGAAGGCTGCTACTTGGCTGTCCCGGCTAGTGCAACGAAAGGATCTGTTTTGGTGTATAACGTCATGGATTTGCAGTCTCACAGTGAGGTTTACTAGATTCTTCACCTAGTTCTGGATCAATCGTTTTTGTTTCTAAGTTGCATACTAACCCAATTATCAACTAACTTAATCGTTTGTTTCACTGTTTGCTAAACTCGGTTACCAGATAGATGCGCATCGTTCTCCATTGGCTGCGATTGCCCTCTCTTCTAATGGAATGTACATTGCTACAGCATCTGAGCAAGGAACTTTGATCCGAGTCCATCTTGTTTCAGAAGCAACCAAGGTGAATAATTGCTCTTTCGTGAACATAACTCATTTTGTTTCTCTTGTGTTCTAATGACTACAATTTCTTAGGCGTTTCTTTCTTCTGTTTGCAGTCATATAGTTTCAGGAGAGGAACATACCCATCAACAATATATTCACTCTCTTTTGGACCATCGGAACAGCTTCCGGATATATTGATTGCAACGAGTTCTTCAGGCTCCATTCATGCCTTCTCTTTAAAGTTGGCCATAAACCAAAGGTGAGGAGGAGGACTAAGAATCACACTCTTACTTCCCTTACACTTTGTGAGTTTCCTAATAGTTTTCATTGTCTTCTCAGAAGCAGAAGGTCGACTAGCTTTCTTGGCTCGGTTCTTCCCGATAGCGTGAGCGATGCACTAGATCCAGCGCATCATCATGTGCTTCAAAATGCAGTTTCTTCCGGACTTAGAAGGTGAAAAGATTAGTCTTTTGGACGCTGCTTAAGTTTATTATAACACAATAAGTTTATTGTCTGTTACTTGCTTGTGTTATACAGTTATGCAGTGGTTAGAAAGATAGACAAACTTGAAGAAACATCATCTCCATCTCAGTTTACATCTCTTAGGTAAGATTTTATGATATCCCAATCTCGAATCCACCGTTAGATGAGAGAGTTTTGCGGTTGTTTTGGAACAGAACGATACCACGAAAGCTTGATGATTTTTCTTGTTTGTCGTATTTTTCAGGGCGACAGTATCGGTGATTACATATAGTGGGTATTTCCAGGAGTATACGCTAAGTATCAATAACAAGAATGAATCTTTATGGACACTAGAACGTGAATTCAATCTCTGCTCCATAACCAACAGGTGATATTAACCCAATACCAAGAGATCAAAGTACATGAACATTTTTGTATATAACAATTTGTACTTTGGTTTCAACAAGAAATTGTTTTTACAGTCTCATGATGTTTGTTTGTTTTGACTCAAATATTATATATTAGTGTATGTAATCTCACATTTGTGTTCAAGAAAACGAACTACAAAATGGTCTTTCTTGAGTTCCCTCTCTTTCCATCAAGCTTAGCCGAACAGTTATGAAGTTGATTTTTCAAGTTACTTCACAACACAAACAAAGCATAAGGATGGAATTCGCAATGGCTCAACAAAACCATAAATATCAAACGAATCCAGTGAACAAAATGTCTTTTATCCTCAGAGAATTTACTGTCTACTACTGAAGAAAACTCAAAATAGTGTAAAGACAGCTACATCAGTACAACAAGGACTCGCAAAGTGAGTTTTTCCAAATTGTGTTTGCTAAAAGATGATGTTGAGACATTCATCGTGTTCTTGTCCTCACGACTTGCCCTCGAGAAGCTTTTCTCTCCATCTTCTCCCTCTTTTTGCGAGTTTTCTCATCCTCTACGCCTCCCTAAGTTCAGTCACCCAGACAAAATACAGTCCATTTTAATAATCCTCATGTTTCCTACTTGTTCAGAAGCACTTTGATAGTAATCAAAATCAAGTGATTACCTCTGAACCTTGTGACATGAATCCCCTGATAAGACCAGAAGCTTTGTACGCTCCAAACGCAGGAATCTATAAAATGAAAAGAAAAAAGAATGGTCGCATCATCATTTTCCAAGGGACGCTGCGCAATCTATTGTTTGCCTACAGTAACATTTAAAACTTTGCCACTCAAGAAAAAAATGAGATGGGCGTACCACTAGATACGCATACCAAAACTTTCCAGAGATGATAGACGCTAGCTGCACGAAGCAGGTGATGTAGAGTACATCATGCAAATATCTGCAAGGACGAAAGATCATTAGGCTCATGATATACAACAATCCACCATCAATCCAATCTACCAAACCATCAACCGATAAAGGATAAAACTCAAAAGAGAATTTCAAAGAATGGTGGCTCAAGCATACTGATAAAGAAACAGCCCTCCTTACTGACTAAAGAAGAGACAATTCATGTACAAAACTATTTGGCTATGGAGACAGATTCCAAGTATACAGAGCACAAAAAAAAAACAGCCACTTTGTGTTCTTTAGTTGATCGATTAAGAGAACACTACAAGCTTATACAATTTTGAGAAAACGTACCCACAAATTCCACCAGTGCTCATGTCAAATCCACCATCAATAAGTTCACCATCATCAGTAACACTAGGTTTCGCCATTTGATCAAGAAACTTATAAGGAAGCCCATAACCTAACGACGTCACCACAAGACCAATCCAATGTTTCCAGGTAAAGCTCGAATGAAAAATCAGCATCCTCACTATAACGTACACAACCTGCAAACACACATATATCGCAAAAACCCAATCGGAATAAATCATCCGATCTTGACCTAAGTAATTGAAATCAACGATTTGTAGTTCCCAAGTAACGAATCTAATAACTGTATCGAAAATTAAACGGATTTATGATCGAGAATCTGAGATTTCAGTACATTGCAAGCGATGATGATTCGACGGAGCTTAGCCATGTGACGAGCGTTCTCATCTTTCCGCTTCTTTGCTCCTTGATTCGCCATTAATCAATTCTCCGATTCTAGCTCAAGAAAGGTGAGAGTAGCTAAAGCCACAAATTATGAACAACAAGTCTCTCTGTGAGAAAATCACCGGCCAGTCAAAAATGTCGATTGAAGAAGACGACATTTCGTAACTTCCGATTGGGTACAATTTTATGGGCTGAGGCCCAATAAGTTATTGAGCCCCATGTTTGATTTAAACGAATATCAAGACAATTTTTGTTCTTCGAATGTTCCAAAATCTGTGTTATGGTTTAAGGTCAATTCTAACATATTAATTTTGTCATGATTATAGAAAAGAAGCGGACATTAGGTACGGGGTTGGTCAGAAATAATAGACATGTTTGCGATTGTAAGAACTGACGTGGACACGTGGGAGCATGCGCAATACAACCAGTCACTGTCAAGGTTGTATTCAAGTACGAAGTACCCCATCGTGATCAAACCGAGAAATTCTATTTTATTTTTGTAATTACCGAGACTTTAATGATATTTACATTTTTAGCAAAAAAAAAAAAAAAATTTGGTAATTTTAAAATATTTGATCGATATTAATATAACATGCACTACATAAAAAAAAATAAAGGCTAATTTTTCTCAACCGAAAGTCGCATTATCTTCTTATTTTTCCTACAAAAGAATTATCATGTCAAGAGAATTTATATATACACCTCTGCATTAGGTCTAGTGATCCACTTGCAAATCCGAAAGATGGGCGTTGAAAAAACTGATTAAATATAGACCGTTGGATCATCATAGGGACCAAGAAGGATTCAGGTATATTCCACGTGGAAGATGCTTAGCCCTTGAATGGACATTTGCTATGGCCCACCAAAATGCTGTCTTATTAAACGCAACTTCGAGACGCTACCATTATCATACAGAATTTTCATGAAATTTCTCATTACTATGAAACTTCTAATTTGACTTGTACACATCATGTAAGGTAAAGTTTAGGAGTAATATTTTTTCAATTGGAAAAAGACATATAAAGCATTAAATTCAGAATATAAAAAAAGTCAACTCTTCGAAAAAAAAAAAAAAAAATCAATTCTTAAGAAAATCATTTTATTATGGAAAACAACTAACAAAATTATAAAATTAGAGGTAATCATTTATTTTGATGGCGACTTCTATATCTAGGGTTTAGGGACCATGTGTGAACGGCGGCGTCTGGTCTTTCTTTTCGGTTTCTGGTTTATCAGAGTTCAGATCGGCGATTACGGAATTGCGGTTAGCCTAGTTCCCATAAGACTCGGTTTTGACAGTGGTTTTGTGATTGGTAATAAAGGAGAAGGAAAGATATGGGGCACGATCTGGAATAGATGTGGGTTATTGGTTGGATATGGAAAAAAGATACGGTATCTCGAAGAACAAATCAAGAGTTACGGAGGAGAAATTGGTGGTGAACTTTATATCAGTTTCAATCAAGGTTCTGGTAGTATACAGATTTGCGCATACATAAAGACAGAGATTTGCGGATTTCAGAAAGGGAATCAAGTTTGGGAAGTGAATATTACGGTGAAGAGAGTAGTGCTCTGGAATCGAAACAGAGAAGTAAGGGGATCTCTTGTATCGGATTTCTTATGGCAAGTGTATTCCTGGGAATCAAAATCAATGATTAGAAATATTCTGCAATTGATTTGAACGGATCAATGGGAATTAAGAGGGCACTCGTGGTGAAAAATTATAAAAGGATCGGCATGGAGGTTTGGCATATTCATCAGTTCTCGCTAATTAGACAGTGTTTACACAATCAAACAAAAGTTTTTATATCGGTTCTTATTCAGTTGACAATAAGTCAGAGTGATATGTTGAAGCCAGAGATGATCGAAAAGTCTCTTACTGCCGTATCTCAAAGATTGAGGATCAAAGTCCTTCACTTTGATAACACGGCACTGATTCAAGGGTATGCAAGGACTCTGATTGGCCGATTTATGAATCCGAAGGTGCAGCAAATGAAGAATCAGCTCTATATACTTCCTCGTATATGGCAGATGGAGGATCGAGTGACAGGAGCGGATCTCGGTATGGGACGATTTCAGTTTGATTTTGATCGTGAAGAAGATATTGAGAAAGTTATGAAAATGGAACCCTTCCATTTTAATTATTGGATGTTGTCCCTGGTGCGGTGGGAACCAAAGGTGGAGTTTTCTTATCCCTCTGCGATCCGCTTTTGGATCAGAGTCCTAGGCGTGTCGCTACATTTATGGGTGGATCCAACTTTTCGAGCAATTAGGAAGGCGTTAGGCAGAGTGAGGAGGGAGCGGATTCGGTGGATTCAGTTAATGGAATGGTTCGAGTGGCGATTGATGGTTTCAAACCATTGTGTTTTAAAACTACGCTAGAGTTCTATGGAGGGGAGGAGACGACGGTTATCCTGCGGTATGAGAGGCTGTTTGGCTATTGTAAACTATGCTCTAATCTGTGTCATGAAGCTTCGGAGTGCCCGAGTTTCAGATGTTCTGGAAATCGACGTGATCAACCTCCACATAGAGATACATGCTCTGAACAGATGAATCTTAGTTACCGGGGAGCGGTGACATGTGCTTCTAATGGCTCATCATCGGGTTTAAGTCAGAGCGCATTGGGGAAAAGTAAAGGGAATAGGCCAGTCTTTGAGGGGCAAGAGGAGTTAGAACACAGAGGGAATGGTGATAGTTGGAGGGCATTTAAGGCAAAACAAAATCAGAGGTATGGTGGAGAATCATCCCGAACAGGGAAGTTGACAAGACAAGCTGGTGGGTGGAATACAAGAAATAGTTTGCGGTATCGGTAGATGCGTTGAAGAACACAACACGTCTGATTCTAGCCATCTTTCGGCACATGAGCAGAAAATGCTCTCGGCCTATTTGGGAGAGAAGGGTTCTCAGAAAAGCATGGAAAAAAGGTTGAGATGGTGAAAGGGGAGCAGACGAGCTCCAACCATCAACGTTCTGTCACTGGGAAAAAGGTTCGTAAGGCTCTTTTTTTTCAATCTGATGCACAACCTGTGGATCTCTATTGCGGGAATGAAGAGACAAGGGAGGGTTTGGAGCTGGGCGAATTTGTATTATCTGGACACGAAGGCGAGGAGAGCTTAACGGTGTCAAAACCGTTCATTGAGGCAGAGGATACTATAATGGAGGAACATACGGACCAGTTTGCAGGTATAGAAAGGGATGAACATGCAGTTCTAGTTGGGCCACTTGGGCCTGCTGATGTTGCGCAAGGAGGGAAATATGTGATGGTGAGGAATAAGGATGTGGAAAAAGACGAGGAGCAAGAAAAGAGTGCAGATGCTGAAGGTGAAGTGGATACGACAAACAAAGGATGAACACAGTGCGGTTACGGAGATAAAAGAGGTACAAGATATGAATGACTGCAATGTACAGAGGAAATCGGCAAAGGCTACGATGATGCTGAAAGGTGTTAGTTCCAAGAAAAGAAACGTCCAAGTCTTAATCTCCCCTCAGAAGAAGGCGATATAAAAAATAAGGTGCAAATTGGGGAAGATTTGAACCAAGGAAAACCGAAACCCAAAACTTAATGCGGATATTGAGCTGGAATTGTCAAGGTCTCGGCAACCGGTTGACGATTAGTTACTTAAGAGATTTGTGGAAGAAAAATAAGCCTGATTTTCTTTTCTTGTCTGAAACAAAGCAAGACTTTGTGTTTATGCAGAATTTTCAGTTCCATTTAGGATATAATAAGTTGTACACGGTTGAACCGTGCGGTGCTAGCGGTGGTTTAGCATTGTTTTATAATAATGATTTTAATGTTTCAATTTTGTTTACAAACAATTGAATTATTGATGTTGAACCGGTTATTGATGGGAACAAAGTTTTTTATCTTTTATATATGGTGATCCAGTACCAAAATTTAGGGAAGGAGTTTGGGAAAGATTGACAAGAATGGCAATTACTAGGTTCGAACCATGGATGATTATTGGAGATCTCAACGAAATAACAGGAAATCATGAGGAAAAAGGTGGGAAATTGAGAAGCGCATCGACTTTTCGTCTTTTTAACACTATGATACAAAATTGCGGTAATGCTAGAATTTTCGTGTTTGGGAAGCAAATTATCATAGAGACGCAAAACGAGCTCTCACACTATTTGGTGTCATCTTGATAGGGCACTTGCTAATGAAGATTGGTATGCTATTTTTACTCACTCTTTTGTGGAATATTTGGCTATGATTGGATCGGATCACTGACCTATTTTGGCTACAATAGAAAACAAAATATCGTAAGAAAAAACAATTTCGGTTTAATAAAAGATGGGTTGGATAGGATGGCTTGTTGGAAGCTATAAGGGCGGGATGGGGAGAATCGAGGGGACCAGAAAATGGAAATGTTGTGGATAAAATTGTTGGGTGCCGGCGGGAGATTTCAAAATGGCGTAAGGAGAATCTCCCATACGGAAATGAAAAAATTGCGGAACTTCAAAAAGCCGTAGAAGAGTGTCAGAATGATGATACTCGGTCGCCCCAAGAGCTTTTGAACTAACCACGCAATTAAAAGAGGCACATAAGGATGAGGAAGACTACTGGCAACAAAAAATCAGGAACACGTGGGCAAAGGTCGGAGATACAAATTCCAGTTTTTTCTCACCCAAGCTAAACAGCGGAGGACACGTAATCGAATAATTGGACTTTATAACCCTTGCGGCAGATGGGTCAGTTCAGATGCAGAAGTGGAACAGGTTGCGGTTACCTATTTTGAAGAATTATTCCAAACTTCATCACCAACATAATTTGCGGAGATACTAGATGAGGTGCCAACGAAGATTACGGATCAGGTAAATGAGGTTTTAACGGCAATGTCAACCGAAGAAGAGGTAAGAAGAGCCTTATTCATGCTGAAAAAGCACTAGGACTAGAGGAAATGACAACTCTATTTTTTCAGCAAGCCTGGCATATAATCAAATCGGATATCTTTGCGCTTGTCAATGAATTCTTACGGACAAGAAAGTTTGATCGTAGATTAAACACGACAAATGTATGTTTAATCCCCAAGACAGATCGGCCCACTCGAATGGTAGAATTACGGCCTATAAGTCTCTGTAATGTCGGATACAAAATTATCTCGAAGGTATTATGTCAAAGACTTAAAAAAGTACTACCGTCTTTGATATCACACAATCGGCATTTGTAGCAGGACGATTAATTACGGATAACATTTTAATTGCTCAAGAGATATTTCACGGGTTACGAACCAATCCATCATGTAAGCATAATTTTATGGTTGTTAAAACCGATATGAGTAAAGCCTATGATAGGCTCGAATGGTCTTTCATTGAGAATATTCTAAGGAAAATAGGGTTCGCGGAAAAATGGATTAGCTGGATGAAGTGGTGTATTAACTCAGTTCAGTATTAGGTTCTCATTAACGGGAATCTAAAAGGGAATATTCGCCCACAGAGGGGATTAAGGCACGAAGATCCTTTATCCCTGTATTTGTTCATTTTATGCACGGAGGCACTGATCGCTAATATACAAAATGCAGAACGGGAAAAAAACTAACAGGATTAAAAGTAGTAAGGGCAAGTCCGGCGGTGTTGCATTTACTTTTTGCGGATGACAGCTTGTTTTTCTGTAAAGCAAACAAGGAGGAATGTCAAACACTAAAAACCATTCTTAAGGAATATGAAACTGCCTCAGGTCAACAAATAAATTTCTCCAAATCTTCAATTCAGTTTGGACACATGGTGGATTCAGCGGTAAAAAATGAAATACAACAAGTCTCGGGTATTTCATCGATAAGGGGAATGGGTACCTATCTGGGTATACCGGAAAGTTTGGGAGGGGCAAAAACGAAGGTTTTTGCCTTTGTGTGGGACATATTAAATGATTGAATTAACGGTTGGACCTCAAAGTTTTTATCTAAGGATGCAAAAGAGGTTCTTATAAAGTCGGTGGCTGCAGCTTTGCCAATGTATGTTATGTCTAGTTTTAGATTACCCAAAACAATAACCACAAAATTAACAAGCGCAATAGCACAATTCTTGTGGAGTTCAAACGGGACTCAAAGAGGTATACATTGGATAGCTTGGGAAAGACTATGTCAAGGTAAAAATGAGGGAGGTTTGGGATTTCGGACGGTTGAAGCTTTTAATACAACACTTTTGGCAAAACAGCTCTGGCGACTGTTGGCTAACCCAAAGTCTCTTTTCGGTAAAGTGTTTAAAGGACGTTACTACCAGAAATCCAACCCGCTGGACTCTGGTAAATCTTACTCACCATCCTATGGTTGGAAGAGTATTATATAGGCTCGACCTCTGGTAAACAAAGGGCTTATCAAAAGAGTTGGAACATGAACCTCTATTTCAGTATGGACGGATCCTTGGATTCCATCTCAATCCCCGAGGTCAGCAATTTCTAAAACAACTACTTATGACCCAAATCTAAAGGTCAACCAATTGGTTGACACCCGGACAAGGACATGGAATATGGAGCTGTTACATGCATCTATTATTCCTGAGGACGTGCAAATTATTCAAGGGATACCGGTTGGAGCTATGTCCAAACCAGATTCTGTAGGGTGGCACTACACGAAATCCAGAAAGTATACGGTTAAGTAGGAATACGAATTGGAGCAACGAGAAACGGTCAGCAAAGCTACCTATAACAAATGGACCATCTGTACGATCTTTACAGGCCCAGACGTGGAAGATTCTTTGTCCACCAAAGCTGAAGCATTTCTTATGGCAAGTAATAACGGGCTGCTTATCGGTTAGTGTAAAGCTAAAATCTAGAGGGATTAGGTGTGATATACAATGCACCCGTTGTGGACTCGATGAAACAATTAACCATGCTCTTTTTGAATGCCCCCCCCCCCCCCGACCCGCATTTCAAACCTGGGCACTATCAAATATCCCTATGGCCATTGGAGTTTTTCCAGGACCAACACTTTTTACAAATATGGATTACTTGTTCTGGCGAAGGCCTCCTGATTATCAGGATCAAAGATATCCATGGATCATGTGGAACATTTGGAAAGCACGGAATGATAAAGTCTTTCAAGGACTGGACATAGATCCAAATATTGTTTTGCAGAATGCAGAAGTCGAGGCCTTAGTTTGGGCAAAAGCTCAAGAAGAGGATTCCCAAATTGTAAGGCCTGTTGCCGAGCATAGAGGGGGACAACCGGAATACACTGGGCTAAAATGTTATGTTGATGGTTCTTGGAAGGCGACAGATAAGTACTCAGGTCTTGGTTGGTATGTTTTTCGTGACGAGTCGAGTGTCATGGGAGCCAAGAATACGCGACACAGCCTTTCCCCACTACACATGGAGGTGGAAGCTCTAGGATGGGCAATGCAGTGTTTGCTCGATATGCAACAGAAGGAGGTAACTTTCGCAACTGATTGCTCTTGATCTGGTGAAGATGGTGTCTATACCGATGGAGTGACCGACGTTTGGAGTCTATATAGACGAACTCTTGAAGCTGAAAGATAAGTTTTCTTTCTTCTCACTATCTTATATTCCTCGCACCCTCAATTCTAAAGCTAATAAGCTTGCGAATGGTGCCCGAGTAACTAGTTCTGATATTTTCTATGTAAACTTTTTTTCACCGTCTTGGATAACCGAGCCGTGGTGGAGTAGTTTATGATCAGGTTGACAAAAGGAAAAAAAATTAGAGGTAATCAATATGGTTATTATTGAAAATTCTATAAAAGTAAAAGAAAAAAACACACGTGTCTAAGAGATAAAAAGAATTAAAGAAGGTAGTATATCCTTAATTTACTCTTTATTAAAAATAAAAACACGTCTCGATCTCTTAAAATCTCTGAATAAACAGTTCATCTTCTTGTCTATCTTTTGCTTGTTTGATAAAATCGCCCTTTTTCTTGACTCTCCCTCTTATCCAAATATATCATCAATTCAATTACTTAAACTTCGACAAAACTCTTCAAAATCATCTTTTCACGTTTTCCTCTTGTTCCCAATTCTCATCTCGATCCGATATTTCATAATTTAATTCAAAGATTTGATTTTTTTTCTTTTTTCGAAAGAAGAAAAAAGAAAAAAAAATCAAATCTTGGGTTTTTTTCTTCTTGGGTTTTCGTTTGACTCTGTTTTCCTGGGAAACAAAGATTTTCTCAGGAAAATTCTTTTAAAAATCCTGATTTTCTGAAGGCGTTTCCAAGCTGTTCTTGGTTAAAGGTAAGTCTTCATCAATTCTTGGTTAAAGGTCACCTGTGTAGTCAAGCTTATATATATATATATATATATATTTAAATAAATGAGAATACTTGCGATAATGCAAATAAAAATGTCAATTTTTCTATGAATTATAGCTTTTGAATTATTACTTTAATAGCCTCTCTTTCAGAGTTTGTGGTTGTTCTACCTGATTCTTCTTGAATTGGAAACGCTAACAAATGAATAAAATCGTTTTTTATTTATTCTCTCTTCTGGTTTCAGCAGCAGCAATTCGATCTTCATTGATCCGTAAATGAGACCAATCCTTAGAACATCGTCTTTAAGTAGAATTAGATGGGCTTTGAGGAATCAAGAACGCAATTCTTCGACTTTTTACTCTAAAAGTCGAAAACTTTTGGTTGGTGTCAATCAAAATCAAGCTCTGGTGAAGAATACAAACACTAATAATATTAATAACTCAACTTTGTATTCGAGGTTGAATTTCTCGAGAGGTTTATCAGCAGAAGCAATAGAAGCACCTGATGCTGTTAGGCTCACTGTCTCAGGTTTTTGTTTCTTTGGAATTCGAATTTCGATCAAAACTCTGATGTTCGAGTTTGTGATGATGAATGGTTTTGGAAATGGCAGATGTGAATAGAACCGGTCCGCTTGTTGAATATGAAAGAAGAATCAATGATGGTGAGCTTATGACTGGTGATATCTGCCAAGTACGGAAAAAAAGTTTTCTCTTTTTTTACTTCATTGATGCTTCTTGAGCATTGACGCGATTAGCGTTACTCGCGGCTGAATGTTTTGTTGAAAATTTTGCAGCATAGTGCATTGAGAGAGCTTCAGAGATTATATGATGAGCTTGTGGAATCAGTAGATACGTGTCATTTAGATCGGTACAACACTTCTGATAAGTCATCAAGGTGATTCTTCTGTTCTCTTTAGGCTTGAGTCTTTTTTCTTTTCTTCTTCTTCTCTGTTAGGATTGAGAACTTGAGTCTTACGGAAACCCCCTGTTTGTTTGTGAAATCAGAAGCCGTTGGTTTTGGTCACGGTTAATGCCGCAGCCTTCTTACTCGCCCGTCAAAGGATTATACCTCTATGGAGGTGTAGGCACAGGAAAAACCATGTTGATGGACTTATTCTTTGATCAATTGTAAGTTCGTTTGATCAAATACTTATCTTTCTTGGTCGAGCAATGCGCACTCATGATCGTCCATTGTTTTATTAGGCCTAGTACTTGGAAGAAGCAGAGGATACATTTCCATGATTTCATGTTGACTGTTCATAGTCGGTTACAAGTATGTATAATCGAATTTCCATTGTTTCTTTCTCTATTGGAATAGAAAGTGTTAGCCTTTTAAGCACCCGTTTAATTTCGGGTCAACATGTTTGCAGAAGCATAAGGGTTTATCAGACCCACTTGAAGTTGTTGCCCAAGAGATAGCTCATGATGCAATCTTACTATGTCTGGATGAGTTCATGGTATACACTTTTGTACATATATCTCTTCTTGAATATGATCATCATCTCGGGATCAACCTATCTTGAGTTTCAGCTTTTTCGGCTTCTGTTTTCTGTTATTATAGGTAACTGATGTTGCAGATGCTCTGATACTTAACAGACTCTTCGGACATCTCTACAGCAATGGCGTCGTAAGTGTTATCCTTACTTACATTACTCTACTACGATCATCTCTGCTTATATGGGTTAAACTGACTTTTGTCCATGCTTGCGAATACCGGATAAATTATAGATTCTTGTTGCCACATCGAATCGAAATCCTGATAAACTCTATGAAGGAGGACTGCAGAGAGATCTCTTCCTACCTTTTATTTCCTTATTGAAGGTATCTCCATTATTTTCATTAATCCATAACCAATCTCTTTTGTTTTTTCTCAGACTGTAATAAAACTTGCATTTTGCAGGAACGGAATGTGGTTCATGAGATCGGTTCAGCTGTTGATTACCGGAAACTAACTTCGGTACTGCTCTTAAATCCTTATAGAAACTGCCTAGGTTGGCTTCAAGTCAAAGCAAAGTTCAATAACCGGCATGCTTCTTGACTTGTGCAGGCTGAGCAAGGATTCTATTTCATCGGTAAAGATATTTCGACCATTTTGAAACAGAAGTTCCAACAACTGATTGGAGACAATGTTGTTGCACGTCCACAGGTAGTAGAAGTGGTGATGGGAAGAAAATTAGAGGTACAACTAATAGTTAAAACCACCCTGTGTAATCCCAACATCGCTTCTGTTGTGTCTATACGAGTTCTTTATCAGACCAATGCCTGCTTCATGAACAGGTTCCATTAGGTGCTAATGGATGTGCATACTTTCCTTTTGAAGAGTTATGTGACCGACCTCTTGGAGCTGCGGATTACTTTGGATTGTTCAGTAAGTTACTCCACTTTGGATCTTTCTCTCTCTCTGCCTCATCTGCAAATCTTGTCTCAAAACGGTTCTTCTTTTTCTTGATGTTCCAGAGAAGTTTCATACTCTTGCCTTGGAAGGAATTCCGGTTTTCGGGCTTCATAACCGGACTGCAGCGTATAGATTCGTCACGCTAGTCGATGTATGCAATGCCCAGTTCCATCTCTTTAATATTTATTTTTCTAATGATGGCACAACCAAACCTTTCATTGAATCTGATTATTGTTTAAGAGTTGCAGGTGATGTATGAGAACAGAGCAAGGTTGTTGTGTACAGCTGAAGCAAGTCCGGAAGAACTCTTGGAAAAGATTGTAACAATCTCAGAGGCGAAATCGATCGCTCCAAGAACATCGTCGAGGTCAAAAAAGAACGATATATCTGAGCTCTGCGTGGACAACGAGCTCGGTTTCGCAAAAGATAGAACCATTAGTAGGTAATGTAACTAAAAGTCTCTCTTTGATTAAATAACCTAAAAGCTTTAACCGGATTTTGGTCATCAAGTGAATTTGTTCATGATGTTGTGCAGATTAACAGAAATGAACAGCAAAGAGTACTTGGAGCAACATGCCATAACACATAATCTATAAACACACAAAACACATACAAAGACCCTTGATGGTTTTTCATGGGATTCAACCATCATGGGATTCAATTGAATCCTATAAAAAACTTGTATTTTCTGTATCATTTGGGTATAATCACCAAACAATTGATAAGAATCATGGAAAAGTAAATATTATCCATTGTTGTAACATTGAATTTTGAAGTTACATTTATATCAAATGCAAAAAAGACCTCTCATCTTTTCAGTACCAATGCATCAAGAACAGAACACATTGCAATACTAACCAGATTGTAGCTGAATATTAAGTGGTAGAAACAAAACATTAAGACCACTACGATATATGGCGACTAGTTTAAGGAAAAAGAGTAGGAGCCAGTGTTGGGATCCTTAACAGCCTTGAAGTTGTCCACGCTCATCCCAAATCGACCCAATATCGAGTTTCCCATCTCCTTCAGCTTAGCTACAAACACAAAACGTAATTCGGCATATTAACAGTAGTCAATGAAATAATTGCAGAGACTAAATTGAGAAAACATTTGATCGTCTATGATACGATGGATATATTATATATATATGACCACAAGGAATCACACTCGATGCTGATTGCGAAAGATATAAAAGGTTTAAGGTACAAAACTCTGAACTTACTTATAGCCTCTTCTTTCATCTTTTCTCGCTTCTCAGCAGCAAGAGGTTCAAGGCGTCTAATCCCTTTCCTAGCTTGATCGTTCAAAGGATCAAGTTCTAGGATTTTCTTCAAGTCTGCATATGAGAGAATAGAGACTCAGTGTAAACTCTTACATTAAAAACCCATTCTACATCTAAAATTTATCTATCCTGTAAGGTATCAGAAACTAACATTGAACTCTTCGCTTATTTTTCTGATGAATTGGTTTCATGCGTAAAACTCAACAGGAAAAGACGGTTATTGCTTGCATATAAACTCACCGGTGAAAGCTTCTTCAAAATGTTCAAGCTTCTCGTGTGCTTCTGCCCTTCGAACCAAGGCCTTAGTGTAAGTAGGATTTAGCTCCAATGCTTTAGTGCATTCCTTAATCGTTTCTTCATATTTACCCTGACAAACATTTCTCTCATCTTCAAAGTACTATCGATAACTATACACATCTTCAATCAAAATTCAAGAGACCACGAAGAAATCAAATAAGCGTGTGATCACTCATGCTAAAAGGACATACCAATTTGAGGAAACATACACCTCTGTTTAAATGGCATATAGATCGAAGCTCTGTGGACTCGGAGAACTCCTGAACAAGCTCTAGAGCAAGCACATACTTTGACAATGCCTCTTCGTAAAGACCATTTACGAACAATTTGTTACCTTCCACTTTAGCCTCATTTGCTTCTGCCATAGCTTTCTCCTTCCAAACAAAACAAAATGACGAATTTCAATATCTGTCAACGCTAGATTTAGAGAATTCTCTACTGAATTCACTCAAAGTTTCAACATTTAACACGAAATTGAAGCTCGGTCACCATGTTCGCTAATGAATCCATAAACCCAGAACTGAAAAACCCTAAAGATGAATGTAACAACTCATTTCTCTACCTGGTTTGATCCGTCGTCTATAATGGCCTCTCCTTCTCTCGTTAGCTCAATCTGCTCTTCCTTCTTCTCTGGTTTATCCGACTGTTGTGGTTCCTTCTGACTCGTAACGGCGTCGTTTTTGCTATCGTCTTCTTCGTCGCTAATTTCTCTTTCGCTAGCAGTCTCGAATCCGTCGGAATCAACTCCGTCGACTTGTTTCGTCTCCGTCGCAGACATTGTTTCCGGTTGCTGTGAGGATGAAGAAGATGGCTTTGGCTCGTCTTTGATGAGGATCTGTTCCTCAGACTCAGTTGATTCAATCAACACCATCTTCGAATCTAGGGTTCTTCGAGAGTTTGCACAAAGATTTATCGATCCGTCGATCAGAATCGAAGCACCGAAGACGAAGAAGTTTCAAGATGCTCTAAAGAACGGTGACGTTTTATTGGGCTTGGTTAAAAGAAATTTCTTATTTGGGCCCATCTAATTTTTAAGTACGCTTAACTATTTTGGTTTCTTTATTTTGTTTTTTTTTTTTTTTTTGAATTTCTTCGTCAATGATTTGTGTGAAATTATGGAACATAATTGATTGAGTTTGCACACAAAATTTGATTAAATCTAAGTACAAAAAAAAAAGAAGGGAAATTAGCATATGCATAAGTACCAGTTGCCCTATACCCCATTGTTACGATTTTGCCATATAGAACAATTTTAGTTAGTTTTTTTTTTTTTTTGCAAATTAACCCATAAAAATTTTTATGTTGGTTTTAGGTCATAATTTTTTTTTTTGAAATGAATGTTAAATTCTATTCACACCAAAAAAAATATTGTTTACACATAGTGCATCCATATATAGATATTAAACAAACATAAAACTGATGATTTTTAACCAAGTCGAAAGTAGACTAACAGCTTCCAAACCACACCATAAGACTCTCATCATAGGTCTGGTCTCCTGTGCTCCGAATAGTGCTTAATCGATTTTGCATATCTTTATCAATATTTCTTGATAAAAGCTATTGAAGAGTTCAGTTGTTCACCGTGCCGACGACAGTTACGCTCTCTCCAAACATGATAAATCATTAATTGAAAGAGATATCGCATCAGAAAAAGCTTGAGCTTGTCCATGCCTTGAGACGTGGTAAACTGAAGTAGATGTGCCCAATTGGTTGTGTAATTAGTCCCAAGCAACTTTCCTGCAAGATTTTTCTAGACTTCAGAAGTGTATATGCAATAAAAAAAAAAACGGCTGCGATCGTCATCCGCCTGGGAACAGAGAACACAAGTTCGCGAGGAGTTAACATTCCATGTAGCCATCCGATCCGCTGTGGAGAGACGGTTAAGAGCTGCAAGCCAAGTAAGAAAGGAAAGCTTGGGCGTTGCATATTTAAAACATATACCCTTCGACCATGTGATTACTGGATGGACATTACGAATATGAATCCAAGTTTCCTTGGATGAATATCTCTTCTTATACTTGCCCTTAGAATTTCTCCATAGAGCTATATCTTTCTCCTCCATTCGAATGAAACATCATCAGCGAAACATAAATGTGCCTTTACATTTCGGATGATAACCAATGTGTGTATTTTGTCGGTTATTCATTTACTTTAGGTATTTGTATGTATTTTCAAGTATGTCAGATGTGGAAACTGAATTTCGCACTGAGTATTTATATGTGAATTCGGAGAATAAACTTTAGTCCTAAGAAATATCTATAAGCTCAACGATTAAAAAAAGAGTAGAGTGGAGCTGGATTTATATTGATATGAATCGAATATACAATAAGGTCTCGTCTGAGACGTGTTACAAGCTGAAAATGTAGTGTTAAACTCTCGCGTGTGTGAAATCTGCTTGGACTTCCTCTATTTCTCCTAACTCAATCCCAGCTCATTATTCTCGCTCCTGTTGACTCGGCCTTTCGGGGCTGACCTGGGCCTAAAGACAAACAACCTCTAATTCTTCGGGTTTAAGCCGCGAGCCCATCATTCTGGTCAATATATCGCGAGTAATAAGTTTTGACCTGGGCTTTTATGTGGGCCGGATTCGGTGACGAATCCAACCCCAACATCAGATATTTTTGTAAATTTTTTATGGTTATTGCATGCAATTTTTCTTTTTTTTATAAGTATTTTCATGTATTTAGAATATTGTTGGATAGCGTGGATAAAAAAACGATGGAATCAAATCGATCCAAATGAGAATCTAATTTTTTTGGATAATTATCGGTTCTTATAGTTAAAATCCGAACCAAACCAGAACCGATTAAAACGAACCGAAAATTTATAGATATTAGGCCTGGGCAAAAAATCCGTTAAATCCGATTCGATTCGCTATTCGCTTTGATCTGAACCGAAAATTTCGAATAACCGTCAACTTTCGAAGCAAAACAAATACTAAAATATGATATCCGTAAAAAAGCAAAGCAAATAACAAATAGTGATTTAGAAAATACTAATATCCGATCCGATCCGTATACATATATATATATATGTATATATAATTACATTAGGTACTCTAATATGTGATTAATTATTGTCTTTTGAGGTTTTAGAATATGTTTTAATGGATCGGATCGGATAATCGCGGATACTTAAAAAAAAATTCGGTTATCCGACTTATAACGAAGCGGATCGGATATTCGCGGATATGTACAAAAATTTCGGATATCCAAAAAATACCGGAGCAGATCGGATCGGAAAATTTAATATTCGTTTCGGACAGAACGGATCACGGAACGGATTTTTTCTAGATATCCGCTCCGTGTCCAGGCTACTCTATATGGGACCAAGATCAAAACATCTTTATCCGAATCTGGCCTAAAACCTGACACGAATACACAGGACAAATTTTTACATATCGTAATTTTTCAGTATTTTGAATAATGTGCATGTGTCCAAATACCAAAACAAACACAATCTTTCACGGAAAGCATTCTAATATTATTGCACAATTATAGGACATAATCGCATTACAAAGTTCGTATACGTAACAACTCTCCCATAAATTTTTAATATGTTTAACAAAAAAATAGAAAGCATTCACATTGTGCTCCCGGAGAAATAAAACAAAAAAAAGGCTCTACTCTTATAGTAATATATAAATCACAGGAAATATAAATTTTCATCTATTTTTTTATATAGTTCACGAGCAATACATGCTACAATGAGAATATCAGTATACAAATATAACCATTTTTCTTTTTGTATAATCTTTTCATTTTTTTAAATTTAAATTTATAAAATCTTTCTTTAACAAGCAGAGCCAGCTTCTACCAGCTTGCTCAATTTATTGTTCCTCAATCTTTCTTCGTAAACTTCACTTCCTTGCATCTCATTCTCATACCTACATGACATATTTAATACATATACTATTAAGCAAAGACAAATAAATCAACTATTAAAAGAAAATTGAATCGATTCAATTAATTTATAAATAGTAACATCTTCTGAAAAAACAACAAAGATTATAGGATTAAAATGTACCTCGGAGGCATAGGTATCAAAGGAGACAAACTCTCAACAAGCTTGAGAGCTTCTTCTTCTGTGTTAACAATTTGATTGAAACAGAAATATCTACCACAAGCTGAAACATCTTCAAATGCTCGAATATGAACATCAGCCAAAAACTTAACGTCTACGTACGCCAATACACCATTCTCATACATTTGTGCAGCTCCTGTTACACACATCAGATTCAAACCCATGAGTGTATATATATATATATATATATAGAAATTGCAAAGAAAATGAATGTATTATGTACCTTTGAGGTAGGACATGGTGGGTCTAGGGTTGTGTTGTGCGACAAATGGACCGACGATGAGACCAGGGTTGATAGAGACCATGTTGATCCTACGGTCCATGGCTAGTGCCCAAGCTGCTTTCTCAGACAACATCTTTGCCAATGCGTGCCACAACTGCATCCACAAACAATTTGTACACACGTGAGTTTTGGAGCTTGTGCGAATGAAAAGTAAGTTACTACTAATAGTAACAAAAAAAAGTATTGGAATAGTCTTCACTTAATTTAAACTTTTTTGTTGACTGTTCGGTTCGATGACATACAGCTAGCTATACACGTTAGAATTGTCCCCAAATAATTTGGTGTACAAGTTAGATAAGTCCATTTATGACAAATCATAATTTACAAAAAAAACCCAACATGTCACCCTCTAATATAGAGGTGATAGTCATAAAGAAAGACTACTAAATCATCTGTATCTAATTATTCAATAAATTAAAAATATGCACTTTATATTTTCCCAAAGACAAAACTATAATGGAATCAAGAGTTGTTGTACATTGTATTTATGATCATGGATAATGAATATATTCACTTAATCTACCTCCTTGCGAATTTTCTCTGTCGTCCATTTAAAATTATTCGAGATAATGTGACAATATATTTGATGAAGACACAACTTTTGACTATTAAAAAGATACCACCCCAAACATACAACAAACAAAAAATTTTCCATGTATTTTTTTTTGTCAACAAATTAGTTCCATTCCATGTATAGTATTTATAAAAATAGAAGTGACTAATAAAATAGTGCAATAATGTGAGCTAGCTACATTAAATAAAATGTCAGGAAACAATTTAGTTATAAGCTCCAATCCAGCCTATAAATTGTAAAATTGTGGGTCCAATTAATTCACCAAAATTTTCACATATTTAAACAAAAGAAATTTTAAAAAAAAAAAAGAAGAGAGATTAGAGAAAAAATTAGAAACCTTCTTGTTGCGACAAAAGTCTTGATCACTCCAACACTTTTCATCAACATCTTTCTGAGTTCCAATGTTATCTCTCCAAATCGAAGCAGTCAAAGAAGATGAAAACACAATCTTCTCTATACTCTCTGTTCTTCCACATGCCTCAACTACATTGATCGCTCCTCTCACTTCCAAATCCACTTCCTTCTCCTACAATTAATACACACAAATCTCAATTTCTCAAAACCAAGAATCTACACAATAACAAATAGTATGATAGAGATGATTTTTGATGAAGTTACTCACATCATACCCTTCAGGGCTATCTAAACAACAGAACACAGCGTTACAGTTCTTGAGAGAGACAAGTATGGTTTGATAATCCAACACATCTACATCATACACAACTAATCTCGCTTCTGTTGCTTCCATCTCTCTGATCTTCTTCTCGATTTCACTCTCTCCTGATACACCAAACACAAAAAAAACACAATCGAATCAGAACAAACCCTTTTGCTTCAAATCATAAACTAAATCGAAATAAAAGAGAAAGAAAGATACCGTTTTTACGAATGGCTGCGTGAACAGAGTATCCTCTGCTAAGCAATTTCTTGAGAATCCAGAAACCAACATAAGTGGAAGCATCAAGAACGCAGCAACAAGAGGTAGACTTTTCATGATCCATTTTTTTTTTTTTTCTTGTGAATTTTGGTGAAGAAGGTTACAAGTAGGAAGAGAAGAGAGAAGTTGTATTAATAGGAGAAAGAAAGTTGGGTGAACTATTTTTCTGTTGCACGTTCCCAGCTACTCATCTTTTTATTTTATTATTATCTCATCTCTTATTTTTTTTTTTTTTTTACAATTATATAATTGTAGTAGTATTTCTTAATTTATGTTCTTATTTTAAACTTTCTCTAACCATCTTAATTAATGACTTGGTTATCCAATATCCACAAGTCAAGCCCCTTAATGGGGTTTTTGTGTTACGTGTTGATCATTTTTTTTTGTAATGTGTGTTGGAAATTAGTACCAGCTAATATCCAATCCCATAATCGTATAATTACTCCAAAAAGTACCAGCTAATATCAAATCCCTTATTGAATAGTGCAAGATGTATAACCAAATTAAATTAAAAACGAGTACTCTCTCCAGATACATGTTTTTTTTTTAAATTGTTTTTAATTGTCATTCCTAACAAAAAAAACTGGTATTCTATCAAGCTCTTTAAATGCTACTAATATCAGGTTTATTCCAAAGGTTAAGAGCTCTAAAACACTACCGGAATACAGACTAATAGCCCTTTGCAATGTCTACTACAAAGTGATTTCCAAGATTCTCACAAAGGCTACAACCGATACTAACAGACCTGGTCTCAGGGAATCAGTTAGCTTTCATCAAAGGGAGAGTAATATCAGATAATGTGTTGATCACCCATGAGGTTCTACACTACTTGAAAACATCTAAGGCTAGCAAAAGATGCTCTATGGCAGTTAAGACTGATATGAGCAAAGCATATGATAGACTTGAATGAGACTTTATTAAAGCTGTCCTAGAGAATTTAGGCTTCCACAGTAAATGGGTGCATTGGATAATGCAATGTGTCTCCACTGTGATCTATTCTTTCTTACTAAATGGAACAGTTAAAGGCTCTGTCACACCTACAAGGGGAATTAGACAAGGGGATCCACTCTCTCCCTATCTATTTATCCTATGTAGCGAAGTTCTATCAGGCTTATGTAAACGGGCCCTAGCAAATGGAAGCTTACCAGGGATTAGAGTCGCAAAGAGGTCCCCTGATCAACCACCTCCTCTTTGCGGATGACACAATGTTCTTCTGCAAGGCAAACACACAGAATTGTCAAGTCTTTCTAAACATCTTGAAGAAATATGAAGCATCCTCAGGTCAGAAAATCAACTGCCAGAAATCAGCAATAACTTTTTCAGCTAAAACTCCACATGAAACAAGGCAAAGAGTGAAGAATAACTTATCTATTCCAAGGGAAGGGGTGTTGGAAAGTATTTAGGCCTCCCTGAGCACTTCAGACGCAAAAAGAAAGATTTTTTTACCCAAATTGTGGACCGCATCCACCAAAAAGCAATCTTATGGTCATCAAAGCTCCTCTCCTCAGCAGGGAAGATGGTCCTCCTGAAAGCTGTCATGTGCGTAATGCCCACGTATACCATGTCGTGCTTCAAACTCCCTGCAAGCCTATGTAAAAGGATCCAGTCAGCATTAACCCGTTTCTGGTGGGACTCAAATACAGGATAAAAGAAGATGTGTTGGGTTGCATGGGGCAAACTAACCATAAACAAAAAACAGGGAGGGCTGGGGTTCAGAGATATCCAGCATTTCAACAATGCTCTCCTTGGCAAACTAAGTTGGAGAATACTCACAAACTCTGAAAGCCTTCTAGCTAGAATCCTACTAGGGAAGTATTGTCACTCGTCAACTTTCCTAGATAGCAGGGTACCAAACTCGGCTTCACATGGATGGAGAGGGATAATGATAGGCAAAGACCTACTAAAGCAAAAATTAGGGAGAGTTATTGGAGATGGGAAATCTACAAAGGTTTGGCAGAACCCTTGGCTATCCCTGATCCAACCAAACCAACCTTATGGTCCACCTTTGGAACAACACAAAGATATGCTAGTGGAGGATTTATTCTTACCAGATAGAAGAGAATGGGACATGGAAAAGATATGCTAGTGGAGGATTTATTCTTACCAGATAGAAGAGAATGGGACATGGAAAAGGTAACCTCTGTTCTCCTTGAACTATGGCAGCAAATCTCCATGTTTAAGCCGAGCTTAACATGGGCAAGAGACCAGTTTGTTTGGCTGGGTCACCACTCCGGAGTTTACTCGGTAAAATCAGGCTACCATACAGCTAAAGAAGATGAGTCCCGGTTCACAGACCTCACTACACCTAGATTCAATTCGAATTCCGAGATATGAAATATCAATACATCCCAAAAACTAAAACTCTTTCTATGGAAAACAATGAGTGGAGCTTTACCTCTTGGCAATCAGTTAGCTTCCAAAGGAATTATTATTCAATCAAAGTGCGTCAGATACGGAGAGCCAGAGTCAGCAAGTCATTTTTTCTTCCACTACCGGTGTAATAACCCTGTAAAGAGATCAAAACAGTTACGGGAGATGTTCAAGCCAAGACCTAGTTGATGGAAGAAAAATTGTCAAGCATGACGGGATTTTTAGCACAAGGTGGCCCGAAACACGACATGACGAGAAGCATGAGGTGGCAAAGTGCTTTCAAACTTGATATTCTTACAAAAATATAAAAGTTTGTGGAAACACGATACAGTTGCTCGGGATTGACGTGTTTGGAATCCGCAAGCACGACAAATCTCGTAAGCACGAGGTGTCACGATTTTGTGTGTTGAGTCATCGGAAGCACAACAAATTTGCAAGCACTACAAATCTGCAAGCACGATAAATCTCATAAGCACGTGGTGTCGCGACCTTGTGTGTTGAGTCATTGGAAGCACGAAAAATTCGCAAGCACGACAAATCTGTAAGCATGAGGTGTCACGACCATGTGCAACGAGTCATCAGGAAGCACGACAAATTTGTAAGCATGAGGTGTCACGACCATGTGCAACGAGTCATCAGGAAGCACGACACACACACGCTGATCGTCCTCCTTGCCTACCTGCTTGTTTAACCTTAAATAGGACCAAGTAGCTCCCATTTTCTACTTAGAAACGTTTCCAAACCTCTTACCAAAATATTTCGTGATCGTGATCTAGTCCGTGGTTTATTTTCGAGAACCATCCAGTAGTGCCGGGAGGTTGTTAAGGTTAGGCGTTTTGATCCAAACTTTCCTATCCGACTTAGTTTCATCTTGAGATCTTGAATCCAACCTCTAGTGGTTTTGATGGTTGGAATGATCAAGATTTAAGCCGAAAACTCTGTCCGTTTTAAGGAAAGAGAAGATTTGTTAGTTCATGGAGAAGTCGAGGAACCTAGATCCGTTTTAGAGCCTAAATCCGAATCTAAGCCATAACCGTTCGAACAAGGTGAGTCTTGGTGATGCTTGTCGTGTGCTAGATGAGTAGGGCACACGTTGCTTGTTTATTGTTATGCGTTATAGTCGTAGAGGTTCGTGCTAGAACCCTAGGAATTTGGTTAAATGTTTTCTTTGATTGTTTGTGCATGATTATTTGATTGCGTGATTGCGTGCTGCATCAGTCATGAGATGATTATGTTTGTACTTGCCGCTAACCTTTGTGGATGCAGGATTTCAAGAGGAAGTTAATTCGCATGTGATTTGAATAGATACATGCGAGTCAAAGGTAAATTTTTATGTTGTGTGTGAGGTTAGGCGTTATAAATGATCAAGAGGATCATGTAACGTTCTAACAATTGTAGAGAGCGGTTGACACTTCCAGATATCGCTAGTCACGGAGGAACGGGATTGCAGCCTAGGACCGTGACTACCGATTGTAATACCCGGAGGAACGGGATTGCAGCCTAGGGGCGGTGTATTACATGTCGGATCACTGGTCTTTTAGCCTTTGTGGTTAAGGCCGTGTGAGGTAAAAGGGTTCTTAAATGTGTTTTTGGAACCTTGGAACGGACGGCTAAGTGCACATATGTAGCATCTTTGGTCTGGTTTAGGTTCTACGGTTGGTTGCGCATGTTCTTGTTTGATTGTTGCGCGACCAATTAGGTCAACATTGACCTAATCCGGGTCGGGGGTGTTACAGCCGGTTTGCGCAACAAGTATGGGGTCTGACACCATTTCAAACGCAGGTAAACTCTCAACAGATCCAGGATCTCCCCACCGGCTTATTACTCTCCAAACAACTGCTATGCTTACCACCAACTGGTATCACGAATGGTCCTCTTATGCCTCGGATCCTATGGGCCCTGTGGATAGCTTACAACAACAAAATCTTCAATGAACGATCATTCACAGTGGAAGCGACAATCATAAAAGCGATTCAAGATGCGAAAGGTTGGAACGAAGCACAATCTCTAAAGCCTGCGACTTTAATGGGAAATGAAGAACATGAACTGACTTTACCAGATAAAGCTTTTAAGGGCTTTTTTGACGCGGCATGGAAATTAGAGACGGGTAGAGCCGGACTCTGATGGATCATCTACGGGCCGAACAACACGATCTTTGCCCAGGGCTCCAGAAAAGTGGACCGGATCGCAAGCCCTCTCATGGCCGAAGCTATCGCACTCTGAGAGCTCATGATACAATCGATGAAGCCAAAGATCCAGAATCTCAACTCCGATTGCAAGCACCTTATCGCTTTAATCAAATCGGACACATCACAACTCGAGATCTACGGAATCCTGAGAGACATATCAACTTTCAATCTCAATCTAAAATCTGTATCGTTCTCTCATATTCTTAGAGGAAAAAGTTCTATCGCAAATAGCCTAGCAAAATCTGCCTTGTACTCGGCATCGGTTGACAACGTGGTTTTGCCAATTTCCCGGTTTAATGAAATAACCAGTGTTTTTGACCAAAAAAACAAAAAAACTAACTATTAATTATATAGTGATTATTTGAAAACATTATTAACTAATTATAAGATAGGTTTATTAATAAATAAACTTGTGATTATTAGGAACAAAAGAAACTTGGTTAAAATTGCTAGAAATGTTATAAGAAGACCACCAACTTTAAAATTATTTAAAAAATTACCTACAAAATATATTGCCAAATTGTACTCTAAACTTATAGATATATTTGTAATAAATATGATATGCATTGAAGATATTTGCAGTATTGATTATGATGCAAATATATAAATTTTTCATCAATTTTTTTGTTGTCAACATAAAATTTTCATCAATTATTTAGTAAAATAGCAAGTCTATGAAAACTGTGTGGAAACTCTTCACAGTTAGATATATGAGTATATAATAATAAATAAGTTGAAGATAAATGAAAGTCCGATTTTAGAAAGAGAGTTAGGTTTCAGGATGCCAAAACTGAACAAACTTGGGTCGGTATTTGCATAAGCAAAACTCACACAAAGGTGGCTTCTAAAACATAACTATAATATAGTAGAATTTAAAGAATGTAAGAAAATTAAAAAAATGCAAGTTTGAAATTAACAAGGAGGAAAAAAATATAATAAAAGCAAAACAGCGAAAGGGCGTTGTACGTAATGTAGTTAGCAGTTAGTAGGTAGAGATTGTGGTGGGAAGAGAATTTACGTGGGGAAGTTTCATCCCAAGCCACAACTTACCAACGTCTCTCTAAACTCTTTGTATATTCTTTAGTTTTTTTATTTAACAATCTTTGATTAATTAGTCTAATATGTTTTCCAAGACATTTCAGGTTTGGTATCCACGGGTTAGATTAATGTTTTGTTTTATAGTATACGTTCGTGTAATTAACTAATGATGTATCGTAATCTGTTTAATCGAATTGTTGTGATTTTACTAAGGTCCAAAAGGTCTCTTAAATATTGTAGATATTGTATTGATTCGTATATGCATGTTATGTATGAATGTGATTGTATTAGTTAAAAAAAAAAAAACCAACTAAGAATTGGGTTAGTGTGTGATTTAGACCACTCCAAACAAATTGAGAAATCTGACTCCCTTAGTTCGACTCTTCGTTAGAAAGGAGACGATAGTGTTGATTGAATAATGCGGCTTATGTGCCTTTACTTCTGTGAAAAGTGTGGTTGCATTATTAGTAGTTTAGTACGGTTATATATAGTAGCGAAGTCAACTAGTCGAAAGGATCAAAACTTTTGTTTTTTTTAGGAGAATGCAGACAATCAATTACTACTATGTTATTTTGAAAAATTTTAAAATATGCTATTTTTCAAATATTACTTTACAAAAATATCATATTTTTGAAATTTTTACAAAAATGCTATTTTTTCAATTTTTTTTTTTTTTTATAACATTTATGTTTGGATTAATTATATTTTATTATGATTTAGTTACGAGGGTTTAGAGGATTTTAGAGATCAAAACATTTTTTAAAGTTTAAAATTTTAAAATATAGGCTTTATAAATTTATAGTTAATTATATTTTTGTAAAACAGTACCTTTACATGATATTATTACAAATGTGTACATTTTTGTAATTCCCAATGTTTTTTTGGTCTCGGTCGCAATTATTCTGGACATGAGAGACATTTGTTTCTTTTGTAAAGACTTTCCACATGGTGGAGTACTGGTTTTCTTAAAGCAGGTAGAATATGTAATTATATACCTTCAAACTACAAAAATAAAACTAAAAATCAAGTGTTCGTCGTCGAGTGGTTTCATAAATTTACCCTACTGTTTACTATAGGTTTTTTTTTTTATCTGCATGTTTGGTTAATGTAAACGTTTTAGATTACAAAAATATTAGAAATTTTTTAAAACCTTGATGGTTAGTTGGGAATTTGGCCCATGATTTAATTCAACCCAATTATATAAATAGAAATACATTAAGCCATTCATACATTTTTATTAGGTGATTCCTCGCGTAATACATAGATAAAATATTTTTTAATTTCATAAGTATCAAACTAATTAGAAAAACTTATTTTCATGATTAAACATTACCAATGGTGTTCAATTAAAACTGTAGTCCTCTTAGATCTTCATCTTCTACTTTTTAATTTATTAAATGAATTTATTTTTATGTATTATATTTTATGTAGCTCGTGTTCTTCCACTATTTTTGTTTCTTATTCTTCTGAAAAGCAAAATAAAGATAATTAAAATAAGCATGATTTGGAGTAACTTTTGAATTAGGATGAAGAAATTGGCAAAACAATTATTTTCAACCTATTTCAAATGTTGAAGACAACATTTAAAAAGATGAAGTCATTACACATTCTTTATTAAATTCATAAAATAAAGAACAAACAATAAAATAAAAAATAAATAAAAAAGGAGAGGTTTGGTCAAAAAATATCTTTACGTGTATAAGATCTTAAAAATAAATATAGGATAGAAATATGAATTTGACAAATTTCACCTCAAAAACATATGTATAAAATATAAAAATTATGTTAAGAGAAATTTTTGATCAACTAATATTATTTATAATTTCTAATGTCTTACAATGTACAATAATCAATATCTCATTATCTTCTTCTTCTTTAAGACCACGATTACATATATAGATATATTAATATATATATTTTTAATTAAAATCAAATTGTAGTTAATTTTGTATTAGTATTTTCGTTTGATAAGGACTAAATTTTGGGAAAAATAAATATTATTTTTATTAGTCTTGTGGATTATGGATGAAGCATATATAGATGGCATTATTTTAAGTAGAGGTGTCAAAATGGATCAATACCTATGGGTTACCCAAATGTGCCCATAATTTTAGCGGGTTTGGGTTGAGTTTTGTACCCATATAAATAAACGGGTTCTGGTGGGTTACCCTATTAGGATTACGGGTTTAATGGGTAAACCAATTAGGATCGTGGGTAATCCACAAGTTTTTCTTATAAAAATAAAAAGAAACTAATATATTATTATATTAGAGTACGTTAAATCTGTGGACGAGAGGAAGTCACCATTGGTAATGTATTGGGAAGAATCGAAGTTAAAGATGAGAAACTATCCTGAAATGTGTGTTTTGAAGTATTAGAAAGATAACACATATTGTTTTGGTGCTCTAACATATATGACATATGATGTGCTGGTCATTCCTATAACTACTGTGGCTTCAGAATCATCTTTCAGTATTGGTTCGCGTGTCCTAAAGAAATACCAGAGTTGGCTTCTTCCTAAAAATATCAAAGCTTTACTTTGTACGAGATCTTGGTTATTTGGTTTTAAAACTGATGAAAAAGGTAAATTTATCATTTATATTTTTGATTTTAATACTAGCTATTAATATTATCCAATTTGTTCATATACTTTTTTATTATTTGTAGACAATTAAAGTGATGATGATGATGACGATGATGACGAATAGGAAGCAGAAGCATCCAAGGAAACAGATTAACCCAACGAAGATTGAAATATTTTTTAAAATTAATCTATGGTTTTGGTTTTATTGGTTTTACGGTTTTATGGTTTTTATTTATCTTAAGATGATATTTTTTAATTTGTCATTTGAAAGTTAAAATTTTTTGTCGGATTTATTTATAATAATATGCAATGGTGTTGCTTTTTTAATTAGTTTATTATGATATTTAATTTATATATGGGTACTCATTTAACCCATTATGCCATCGGATTTTATATTAATGAGTTTGAGTATGAAAATTCAACCCATATAATAAATGGGTCGGGTCAAACCCGCCCACTAAATTCTCGAACCCATGTGGGTTTGGTCTAGGTTGCTCATTTTGACACCCCTAATTTTAAGGAACATTATCAACATATAAGAAATTTTTTTTGTAATTTAAAATTTTTATAATATTATTTTATTTTGAAAACAAATTTGATCATATATTTGTTCTAATCCCGAATTTGAATTATTTTTATTTTATGATGAAAAGATTTAATTGTGCTGATTAATTATAGGTTAACATATTTTAATGAGAATACGTAAAAAACATTGTGCGAATATAACTCAATTATTTTAAATTATCAAGTGTGTTTATTGTTATTAGTGTAACATTATAACAAATTATTAATTGATTATCAATGCAATAAGGGACAATAGCATTCGATAGTTGAATTTTAATTTTAATTTATAATCACAATAGTAATTTGTCTTTTGATTTTTTTTTTTTGGGCCAAATGTTTCTTTAAATTTGTATTGATCTGTATTTTGAAATAAAATTTCATAAATAAATATTTACAAAAAATTTTCATGACAATCAAAACTTTAAAAAATAAGAAATAATTAGTTTTTTGCCATGTCATAATTCTTTCTAGCCATGTCAATTTTATTACACATAAGCATTTGGTTTCCAATTAATATATAAGAGCATCTCCAATGGACACCAAATCCTACACTAAACTTATTTTTTGGTGTAAAACATTCTCCAACCCAACACTATTTTCAACACTAAAATAATGTAAACTCATTTTTTACACCAAATTTGGTGTAGAAAATGGGTTTACACCATTTTGGTGTTGAACATTTTTAATTATAAAAATGTCTTTCAAATTTTAATCAACTTTAAAATTAATAAAAACATATACAAATTGCGATATTGAAATCCAAAATGTAATATGTTTGATAATAATTAAACAAAAACTTTATATATTTTGTTATTTTATATGTTACAATGTATTTATTTTATATAATAAATGTTAAATTTAATTTATTTCATAATTTTTTAAATTTAAAAAAATAAGTGGGATTGATTTATAAATTTTAAAGAAATGAAAAAAGAAATTTATGAAGAATATTCTATTTTGGCGTAAAAATTGGTGTAAATTATTGAAGCAAAAATCAACATCATTTTGGTGTTATACTATTTTTAATGTAAAAAGTGGTATAAACCATTGGAGATGCTCTAAAAGATAAAGATTTTTTTTGCGCCATTCGGTTGCAAACTTGCAAATGAGCTGTGAAATTCTGGCTCTTAATTTCATACAATGATTCAACCATTTGATTTGGACCCGATGACTCATTTATTGATGCTGATGAGTGATGACGGATGAGAATTCAATTCAATACATATCCTTCGCTGATTTTATTTATTAGTTTTTTCTAGGTCAACCTCTGTTACAACAAGATTGAAACGCAAATGAAAAAAGAAAAAAAAAAACAAGATTAAACAATCGTAGAACTTTTGTGTGGCTAACGATTGACGAACTTTGAAACCTCCGGGTCCAACCTGCGTGTCAAAGTGGAACTCGGGAAAGTGAAAGTCGTCAAGACACGTGTCAAAATTTCAGATGTTTTCTTACTTTTGCCAAATTGTTGATGAACACTTCGTGTCGTTTTGAGCAATGAGGACTCTTTAGGTGAAAAACTCAAAATTGGCAGAGCTCATTACACCAATTAATGAATGAACTGAACTAACTTAGGGCCACGTGTTGATAAATCATGATCATAATTTGATAAAGACCACACGAAATGCTTTAGATTCCTTTTTCTTTTGTCTTAGTTCAGAAAGTTGACTTTGAGTCGCATTTTCTGTTTACCTAATTCTATTAACCTCTTTTTTTTTTTGGTGAAAACAGAGGAGACGGGGCCAACTCTTATATAAAAATTCATTTGGTTGAACAAAATTACTACAGTATAACCTCTATAAATTAATAATTTTGGGATTTTAAAAATTTATTAATTTAGAGAAATATTAATTAATCGATAAATTAATGATATATCTGTTTTAGGTACGAATTTTTTTTAACAAAATTCAAATGATATTCTGTTCAAGAATTTAATTAAATTCATTTGTAAAAATAATATGTATTAACTTGAGATTATGATTTATACTTTTATTATTGTAATAGAATAAATATTAACATTATAATATACTATCCATTTAAAATTAATACACATTATTAGTACCAAAATTTAGAAAAAACATGGTTATCGTTCTTAATGTGATGATAAAATCAGCAACGATATATATTATGATACATTTGGAAAGAATTATGTATACAAAATCAATTATCGTGTCTATAACTTATCATGAGTTTTGGATACCGAAAAACAATCATAAAAATTTGTTTGATATAGTAAGTAGAATAAAAAGGTACTGAAGCAAAAAAAAAATTATATATATATATATATATATATATATCCATAATTATACATGATTATTAATTTATGATAATATTGGGATTATATTTTTACATGAGAGTTTCAAAAAAATTATTATTTTATCATCTTATCAAATTTCGTAAATTTTTATATTAGCCCGACTCGGGACCGGGATAATTTATTAATTTATGGTGATTATTAATTTATCGAGTATTAATTTATAGATGTTTTACTGTAGTTAGTTATAGAATATCATAAGGAAAGTGATCTCTTCTTCGGATTTCTTTCCGAATACCTTTTTATTTTGAAATATGGATTTTTAATTGAGAAATTGGCAAATAAAACTAAGAAACCAATAAAAATATAATAACTATGCAAATTCTCTTATGTGGCACTAATTATAAACAATAATTTTAGAGTTTTTATTTAGTTTTTTTTATATATATTTTTTTATTATTAACTAAATTGACCTTTTTTTATTGGGTCATTTTGGTTTTGGTGTATCATCAAAACAATTTTTTTTTAAATAAGTAAAAATGGAGTATGTGGCAAAATCATGACCATTCGATGTGGAGATTTTGGTTAGTTTCTAGATTATAATTTTTTGTGTTATTTTTGCCAATTTCCTTTTTTTTTTTTTTTTTTGCCAATAAACGAGATCGGTTTATCCGAGTCTTCTCTTAGATCCTCTAGTATATCTGGAAGGTTAGAAATTATAAGGTATTCAACGGGAAAACAATATCCCCACAGTATATTCCGACCCTCGAGGCAGAGAGTTGGAGTATCGCTAATCGAAGTGAAGATGAAGAAGAAGACTCTGATCTATGCCAACAGGGTGACTCACATGATTTATCTCCCGGAACCTCCAAATCTCGACATGTCAGATCGGTGCATCTTGGATTGATCATGGCCTGGTCAGTGGATTAGAGTAGTGCCTAAGAGACTATACGGGCCTCTTTACTTTGGGCGATGGAGTGTCTAAATGAGAGGAGACTCTTTTCATTAAGGATTGAGACAAATTGTGCAAACCTGATTTCTATGATTACGCATCCACTAGATTGGCCATATTTCAGTGCAGAGTTTGACTGGTTCACTATGCTAAAATAATCCTTTGTATATTTTGGTTTAGTTTATATCCCACGTAGTGGTAATGTCCGAGCCGACTCTCTTGCAAAGGAGGGTCGAGTACGAAATTTTGTATTCTTCCATGTAAATCAGACACTTCCGTTTGGAGATGTCCGAAAAAAAACCATCCAATCGGTAGCATTTAATTTAATATATGGTGATTGTTGGAAAAAAAAAGAAAGTGATCTTATGAGTCATATAACGTTGTTTACTTCAAACATTAGCCACCAAGTATAAACTCCGAAATAATTTCCATATTATTAGTTCTGTGGGGAATATGGAAGACTTGTAAGTTGTAATGTTCTCACCATTATCGAAACGATTCATAACACGAAGAAATTGGTAGAAAAAAAGCTTTAGAAAAATCAAAAAACATTAAGAGTTTGCAGAGGCCATCTCATGGCTTGGATAAATTGTTATACATATAGATCTTGATAAGCAGATTTCGAATTGAGTGACTTAGGGTAGGGACTAAGAGATGAGATATGCGACATCCACTAGTTCGGTGAAAAAATGATAAGGCAACACAACTAATAGCTTTACAAACGATCTTGCAAGAATTGGCGGGTGATTGAAAGTATTAAGAAGGTAGATATCATAGCGATCACTTTCAAATCAAATAGTTGATTGAGTTTATACAATGAATTTAAATTGTAACATACTGCAATGCCTCTTACTTTTAGATAACCATTCAATGAAACAGTAAAAAAATAGTGATATTGAAGACCATATTACCATTTTTTTTTATCATACGACAAATTTTTACTATATTATTTCACCATTTGAATTTATAGTGGTATCTAACAAGATGGTCCTTGTCCCTTCGAGGACATCCGATAAAATCTAACAAGATGGCCCTTAAAATTTGATTTTTTGCTAAAGTAAAAAAAAAAAAAAGTTTTTTGGTTAATTTATTTTGTAGCATATGTTAGGAAAGCAAAATAATACAATATAGAAAAACTTATGGACCCTTTTTCATTTTTAAAATAAAAATGTTTATCTAGTTTTTTTAGAAACTATCTTTTAAAAAATTGAGAGCCTTTCTTAATTTGGTTTCTAACCGTCACACTTCGTATCCCTCCTCCTAGGCACAACTATATTTTACCATTACTTCGTACCACCAAATCTACACAATTTTGGATATCCAATTTTTTTATGATATTGAAAAATCCCAAAAAATTCTGATTCAAGGGAAGTTACTCGACTTAAATTGGTTCTAATCGATTTGGTATGCTCGGTTTTGTAGGTTAGGAATTTGTTTGCCGAATTACTCGAACAAACCTTCTATTTGATTCGGTCTTACAGAGATTTAATTCAGTTATCCTGTTTGGTTTTTTAAACAAAACTTTTGATTTTAAAAGAAGTTTAGTATATTTCATTTCAATATATTATGGTCATTTCAAAATTTGTGTTAGTTTGATCATTGTAGGGAAAACCGATTAGAAAACACATTAAAAACTTAAAAAATCGTTTGACTAAGTCAATTTGAATAAATGTTTATTTGATTCATACTCAAAAGTGAATCGAAGAAAATAACCGAAATTATAATTCAGTTTCATTCTAGAAGTTGCTTTTAGACAATGATAGACCAATATGTAGCATATTTTTTAAAACAAAAACAACCGATTCTTTGAGTATTCATTTGCCATATATTCGTTTGTTCCAAATTGGTTAAAACTTCAACGATTAAACAACTTTGTGCACGGAAAATATATTTAGCATAGTGGAGGAGAAAGTATCACCGATTAATCACGGTGCCATTTTTGTTTTTAAAATTGTCCAGCCCAAATTTTTTTGCATTTTTTTTATATATTTTCATCTAACCATTTTTTTGGTTCTGACTCCTAAGCATGATAATCATAATTTTAATGAAGAACCCACTGTTATTTTAGTACCTTAGAGATTTCATTTTATCTTACGTCAAAACTTAAAAGTCGATATTCATTTTATGTTTTCTTAACTAGTTTGGTAATCAAATGGTAATCAAAGTCGATAATCAATTCTGTAAAATTTAGAAAACATATAAAAATTATACAATTAGTCTATTGGTGTTGTTGAAGCGGATTGACCAAAAGTTAATTAATACTTATATACTGTGAAGTTTAATTCTCAAATAATGCGATTTATTTATAATTATGCAGATTAATGAAGGTAAGCTTCAGGGCCGGCCCTGAAGACAGGGCCGGCCCTGAAGACAGGGCCAAGAGGCATGAAATTGAAACTCCCAAATTTTGCTGGTTTGTTACTATTCAAAATTGGCCTCTCATTTTTTTTTTTTTACAAAAATACCTCCAAATTGAAAATATTTCTATAAAACCTCTAATTTTTTTTTTTTTTGTCTAAGGTCCTCTAAACTTCAAGGCTGGTCTAGTAAGCTTACAAGATATCTCGTTGTGCAAGTATAGCCGTTAACCTGGATTCCACACATCAAAAATAAAAGGTGTCCATCATGAGCATAAAGCATGAAATGCCGTCTGTGTGGATCTACATAAAGGTTGGATTGAATTCTTTGTGATAGAATCGTATTTATAACAATCTTTATAATTTGTAATAAATAATAAATTTAGATGAAAAAAGTCTATTGGTGTCCAAATCTTGGCCCAATAAAAAAAATCTAGTTTAAAATAATAAAAGTCCAATTTAATATAATAAAAGAGACCTAGAAGATATTCTTTTTAAAAAGAGATTTCTCGAGTAAGAATTGTTACCGAAAAAAACAAAATCAAAAGAGTTAATTGGGAGTCAATGACAATCAAACCGAATAATAAAGAGTAATGAGAGGATGGAAGAGTATAAAAAGTAGGAAAAACAAGAAGAAATGGAACATCTAATTCTGCATCTCAATACACTAGTACTCGTCACAACATATTCCTGTTCTTTATTTCCAAAATTAAATCTCTTTATTTTACTTTGTTCATTTTCAATAGTAATTCAAATCCATTAATAAAAATCATATTTCATACTTCGTTATTTTATGTCATTTTCTCTACAACTCAATTTCTTGTCATATAAAGACGAATCTGATCCCTAAATCTTTATCTTTAGATTATTGATTGTTGGATATTTCAAACCAACATAGTCTAGAATGAAATTAAAGATCGAATTATCGTTACAATATTGAATTGAAGTAAATATATATTTTTAATCTTTCACAAATAGATAAAAAAAACAAATATCGAATAACGACATACCAAAATAAGCATGACAAAAATGTACATGGTGAGACAAAATCCTGATGTTACCAACTTTTCATACAAACATTGTTGAAACATATCTAATCAGTTCATTGATGTAGAAAGTTGAGAAGTCTATAATCATATCATACACAGAATTTTCTCTTACAAATCAATAAGTAAATCGTTTCTTTAAATAGTAAATACACGAATTTATTATGATATACAAGCTAAGGAGTTTCTAAAGAAACTAGTAAGATCACAAGTAGGGAACATAAGGCATCAACATATTCTATTAACACCAAAATTTAACTTCACATATTTTGTTGAACGATATATTTTGGAGAATAAATTTAGATATTTGGATTATTTATATTTATTATTAGCCATCTGGATACCTTATAGAAACGGTTTTATCTTGAGACAAGTCGTGATGTTACCAACTTTTGAAACAAAAATAGTTAGATCACATTGATAAGCTCAAATTTATCTTGAACTACTCTCTCAAATTAAGAGATCGTAGTAGTACTTGGGGATCGTATCCACAGAGAATCAAATCACACAATCGATTATGAATTCGAATTAGGCTAAGCAACAATGTGTGAATGAAAATAAAATAGCAAAACAAGTAAGCAGATGATGATTTAGGTTTTTGAAATCAATGAGACAAAAGAGTTAGGTTATGGGTAATTCTCAGGAATGAATCGAAATCAGGGATAAAAGACTGTTAGGATTTGATTAAGTGTAGTTCTAGAACTCGAACACTAGTGTAAAATCAATCAACTTTCGTTGCAGACACTATCTATGACTAAATCCCTAAATTCCAAATTTGCAAACTTACTGAATAAAAACAAACAATAAAATTCAGGTTTGATTGTTCACAAAATCACTAAGCCAAATTTTTTTACGAATAGATAATTTTGCTCATCTAAGATTAGATCAGGTTGTTAATAATACTTTCGCATCTATTAAATCAACCTAGGGTTTCCAATTTCAGTTGGCCAGTCCTAAAATCAGAGTTATAGCAATCTAGATGAATAACAAGTAGATAAATCCCAACAGTAATCAATCCTAGCAATTTCTCATCAATCCCTTTGAATCCCCAAAACTCAAACATAGATGAAGAAAACATCATGAATGAAATAAATTGCATAAAAAAGATAGAGTTAGAGATACAGAAAGGGTTCGAAAACTCTGTAGAAATCTCTCCCAAAAGTTCTCCAAATCCAAGTCTCAATAGAAAACAAGATCTTCACATGAAAACCTAAAAGAAAACTATATATAGTGTATCAAAAAAGGACTGGGCTTTTCTGTAAACTTCTGGGCTTCTTGGGCAAAAAGAAAATTCTTCAGACTTGAAATCTTCTTGCCAGACATGTGTGCGTCGATCGACACACCTAGTCTGCGTCGGTCGACGCAACTTCATAACTCAACTCTCTTTGCGTCGGGCAAGTGTGCGTCGATCGACACACATGGCTTGTGTCGATCGACGCAAGCTCCAAGTTTCGACTCCAACTTGATCACTTCGACTCTTCATTCCTTGATGCTCCAAAATACTCCAAAAGCTCCCATTATGCTCCAATCGTCCCTTAACCTATAAAGACTCTAAAACAATAGGAAAACACCAAAAAGACTCTATAGAAAAGGACTTATATCATGGTCAAAAACGGCTAAAAACCATGATATATCAACTCCTCCAGACTAAGCAAAACATCAACTTACCCTCAAGCAAAACATCAACTAAGAATGCGAAATAGGTTTGAAAACACAGAAACTTACCTTCTCTTGGATCACCGGACTGACCCTTTCAACCAGTAATCCACATAATGCAGAACCAACCCAAAGTCAGACCACCATGTACTTCTCCACAGATATTCGCACCCTCCCGAATTCATCCACAACTTCACAGCATAATCCGCTAGTCTTCTTTGCTGGGTTTCAATGATCTCGATGCCAAGGACCTTCTAGACTCATTCCCATACTATACCATGGCAGTGAACCAGACAACACTTGGTACTCTTTCTCTCTCCCAGACTTATTTGATTCTCTACTCCTTTTTTTTCCATGAATGTTGAGACTCAAAAGCAGTGCTTTCACTAATGTTGTTCCTTGTGAGGAGACAGGGTCATGAGATCGCTCGTCCTCTACATCCGTTCTAAGGGACTCAGGCTGCTGCTTTTGAGCTCTAGGTGATCACCTCTTGAGTACTGACTCACTGGAATTTAATTTCCTCATCTTGTACTCAAGAACTATCATATCACCCCAATCATTCTTTTTTTTTTTTTACTTTAACAGAGGTTGCACTTGTCAGGTATAAATAAGGAATCAAGCCCTATGTACACCAATCACAAAGAAGACCGTTGAGTAGCTCGAACTTGGCGGATTATACTGGAAGTAACAGACATTTTCAGTTAACCGGTCAGCCATAGGGTTTTTCATTAGTCTTGACTCTGAAATCGATCATGGAAGAATGGTCACACAACTGAAGGAGACAGTCCACTAAACCAAGAGAAGGGTCATAGTTTCCAACTGACTATTTTGACTCAATAAAATGTTTTGACTGACTCTCAAAAACAAACACAAAGTTAGCAACTACCTCCCCCAGACTTAAACAACACTGTCCCCAGTGTTATTCAAGCTGAAGTTGGTAAAGAAAAGATAAAAATAAAACACAACATAAAACAAAAATAAGTAAACTTACCAGTGGGTTGCCTCCCACTAAGCGCTTGTTTTCAGTCATTAGCTTGACTGTGTCAGGACTCAGGCCTTTGGTGGATCTTTGAGGGGTCTTATGTTTCCCTCATCCTGTGGTAACCTCGCAATTGATCGCTCTCTTCCTCCAGACTTCCAAGGAACAACACATGGAAGGAGCTTCATAGTGTTTTCCACCATTTTTTGGACCACTTCCTCTCCTTTCTCCCTTAACTCCAAGGGGATGATGATTCTGTACTTGGAGAAAGGTTTAGAAGTCTTTTTTCGCTTGGACTGCGCTGGTTTGGTGATTCCATCAGATCGCGGAGAGATATGAGTTGAAGGTGGGGTACATAGGGTCTTTTTCGTATCACCTCTAGGGTATAAACTCGGCTTCCCTCCATTGGTAATGGTCATACAAGAACTCTCTATGACAAGAACTAAAGGATAGAAGACATTCTTGTTGATCTTGGTGAAGGAGATTCGTTGATTGGGAAAATCCACAAACGCTCCAACAGTTGCAAGGAAAGCTGCACCCAGAACCAATGGTTTATTGCTACCTTTTTTCGACTCCATAACGTGGAAATCTGCAGGAACAAGACAATCTCCTACTTGAAGCAACAAGTCGGGAATGAACCCTTTTGAAGTGGTAGGAGAATCATCAGCAAGCAAGATGGACAACCTTGAAGGTTGTAGATCTAGAATCCCTAGCCTCTTTGCCATAGACTCAGACATAACATTCACATTAGCTCCAGTGTCACAGAGAGAATTATGTAATTTCACACCGTTGATTGAGCAAGGAACAACGAACATCCATGGATCATCAATCTTTTTCAACTTCCTCAGTGGTGGTTGAGCATGTCTTCCTTTCTTTTCTGTTGCTTTGACACTAATAGCCAATGGGTATGGTACTCTAGGCTTGTAGACCCGCTAAATTGCATTGACCGAAGTCTGCAACGAAATTGGCCTCTCCTGGGTCTTGCGTCGATCGACACCAGTAGGTTGCGTCGATCAACGCAGCTGTGTCGACCATGTGTCGAGCTGTGTGTCGAGTTTGGTCAACGCAAGTCCGATTGCGTAAACTCCCTTACCGAGATTTTTGACCTGCGACGATCGACACAGGTCCTCTGCGTCGATCGACGCAGCTCCAGCAGATTTCGAATTCGTGATTTCTAAGGGGTGTGTCGATCGACACACACCTGGCGTGTCGATCGACACAGCTCTTGCAATCTCCAAGTTTAAGATTTCTTCAAGCTCTACGAACTCGTCCTCCTCTAGACCCTTCTCACAAGCTCGAAGCACCTCTTTCTCACTCCCCAAAGTGATCGCATTGACATGTAGTCTTGGGTTTGTCTCCGTCTTGGCTGGTAGAAATCCTTCTTGCCTTCGAACATTCTCTACAGTCTAAACAACTTGAGTATCCAGCTTCTTGACATGGGTGTTCAAAGCTTCGAACTTCCCATTCAAGTCTTGGTACATAGCATCCATTTTCTCGTTAAAGCTCACGGTCATCTTCTGTTAACCCTCTAGAAGTTGCTCAAGCATAGATTTCATCTCACTATCCGAAGATTGAGCAAGAGACATCTGATAAGAGGAAGAACCATAGTTCTTGGTGTAGTTGCTTTGGAATGACCTCTGATACCCTTGCTGATTACCGAACCTCTGACCTTGATAACCAACTCCATTGATGTAGTTAACATCCCTTTCCTCTGGTTCGAAATTCTCCACTTCTTGAGCAAACTGCACTGTCTTCTTCCCCACTAGAAGGTTATGCACATAATCTAACTTGGCTTTCACCTCAGCAATTTGGCTTCCATCCATGTTCCCACCAAGCTTCTTCCTTTCGAAGTCCGCGTTCTTGGTACTATTGCTAGAAGCCAAGTTATCAATAAGCACAAGTGCATCCTCAGGATATCTAGTGTTGAAGTTCCCATTGGATGCAGCATCCAATGCCATCTGATACCTCCAATCTACTCCTCTAAAGAATATACCCAGCAACTGCACATCACTGAACCCATGATGAGGACAATCTCTTTGGTAGGCCTTGAATCTCACCCAAGAAGCATTGAATGCATCGGTCGGTCCTTGTTTGAACAAAGAGATCTTTGTCCTCAGATCCTCGGACCTTGCCTCAAGAAAGATGTTGTTGAGGAAAGCATTCTTGGTGTCCTCCCAAGTGGTCAGCGAGCCCGGCTCCAACTGCTTCAACTAGTAGGCTGTTTCTCCACTAAGAGAGTAGGGGAAAAGCTTGCAGTAGAGGTACATTAGCCTTGATGCTAGATGCTAAGTCCTCGAACCTCTCAATGTGGTCTATGGGGTGCTCAGAAGAGAGACCACGTAATGGATTCTGAGCCACAAGCGCGAAGTACGCAGGCTTTAGCTCGAAGTCGTTTCTCTGGAAAGTTGGAGGGCAAATGACAGCCCTGTTGAAATAGCACTCATCAGGCCTATTGTATTCTCCCAAAGTCCGCCCACGCCCAGCTGGCTCTTGGCACTGCAGGACCTGTTGCCCAAGCTGCTCAGGCTGCTCCACAATCACAACTCCATGCTCGTCTAACTTCTGACCCTGAGCATTGTACCTCTGACCCTTTAAATCCTGAAGAACCCCATCTTCACTTCTGATCAGAACTAAAGAATTGACCATCTTGGCTACCTTTTTCGTTGTTCGGTTAGCTCGCTCTAAAGCTCCCAACTCATAAACGAAATCCACTAGCTCTTGATTCTTGTTGCTTCTGGTCTGGCGATTAGGCATGCACCTGAAACACACCAAAAACAAAAGAAAACGGAAGTAAGTAAACAAAAATTAAAATTTAGACAAAACTCTAAAATCAAAAATCGATTGGTGAAATCAATTCCCCGGCAGCGGCGCCAAAATTTGATAAGCTCAAATTTACCCTGAGCTACTCTCTCAAATTAAGAGATCGTAGTAGTACTTAGAGATCGTATCCACAGAGAATCAAACCACACAATCGATTATGAATTCGAATTAGGCTAAGCAACAATGTGTGAATGAAAATAAAATAGCAAAACAAGTAAGCAGATGATGATTTAGGTTCTTGAAATGAATGAGACAAAAGAGTTAGGTCAACGCAACTTCATAACTCAACTCTCTTCGCGTCGGGAAAGTGTGCGTCGATCGACACACATGGCTTGTATCGATCGACGCAAGCTCCAAGTTTCGACTCCAACTTGATCACTTCGACTCTCCATTCCTTGATGCTCCAAAATGCTCCAAAAGCTCCCATTATGTTCCAATCGTCCCTTAACCTATAAAAACTCTAAAACAATAGGAAAACACCAAAAAGACTATAGAAAATGACTTATATCATGGTAAAAAAGGGGTAAAAACCATGATATATCACACATTTAATTATGGTCATTAATGTGTAGTTGAGAAGTTTACAATGCCCATGTTGCATGTAAACGAAAATGCCTATAATTACGACAATAACAAATTAACAACATACACTTTTATCATCTTAGAAGCGAAAAAACGATTTAAAATTTTTGAAAATAAATCTTCATCATCTAATTTGTTTCAATGCATCTATGGATAAAAAAAATCGGTATGGGTTGTTCAATCTATTGATGCGTTATATTCTCAACTTGACAAAGATCCATTTATCATACCAAAATTGATATCTATATTTTGTCTACACTATACTTTATGCATCATCAATTTACGAGAAATTAAAATATGGTTGTGGGACTGATGGTATTGATGTCGCCGTTAAAACTAAGCTCAACATACGTTGATGTAGTTTTTTGCCTTTTGCAGTGGAGAACATTCAAGTCAATATAACACTAAACTAATTAATTTTTTCTCAATCTTGTCCGTCTTCACATAAGTGGAGGTATATTTCTATATCATAAATCTATAACAACTATGTGTATATTGAAACTTATGGCATAAACAAAAAGATGGTGAATGAAACACCGCGTTGCAGATTGGAGCACGTGAAAATAAAACACCAGACATTTTTCTAAATATTCTTCTTTGTCGCGATTTCAAAATTAGAGGTTAATATGATTGTTCATGTTTATGCCACTAGCAAAAACTAACCATAATATGATTGATGACTCACTTAATGAGTTATATACATAATAAATGTATACTGTAGAGATTATTTATTGCGGAAGCAACTGATTTGGTCTTGTTATCGATTCGATCTAGTGATTACTTTTTGCAGGAACGTAAAGAACACCAAGATGTAACAAGTTCCCAGCCAACGACTGGTACTTCTCGTGGGAGACTCTCCTCCCAAACTCCACTAGAAAGATGAACAAGAGCTTACACACGCCTTATCAATGGCGGTTTAGTCTAGGGTTTACAAGAGAGATCTATATGAGATTAGAGAAGAAGAAGGTTTAGAGAATTAAAATTAAAAACCCTAAGTTGAAGAAGAAACTTGTATCTCTTATATTCCTCGATCAAGTCTTGATTCCTTGTATATATAAGCTCGATCTTGCTTCTTTCTTCTCCTACTCTATTTCGGATCTGTTGTAACAGATTTAACAGATACCTTTTTGGGCCAGAACCAATCCGCAAAGCCCATTACCAATCTCTCTCTCTCCTTTTGTCGCTGGGCCATAATCACCTTGAAGCCCATTTGTCCTTGTCGAGCCTCACTAAGTCCACAAACTCCACCTTGAGCTCGGACAAGCCTCAGAGAAACACGCAACTATCGTAAACCCTAACAGCTCTTGTTCTTCCTCTTTCTCTCTAGTGGCGGAGTACGGTGGATCTCTTTCCCGTCCGACCGTGAGTCCGACGGTTCTACTCAGCCCACGAACCGCAGTCTACCTTCTCGGCGAATCCAGGTACATATCTCATCTCCCTCGAATCCTTTCCTTTGTCGATTTGAAATGAGAGGACCTTCTGAGATTCTGAGAACCCTCTGAATCGCTCTTCCTCTGACTCTTCTGCTTCTCTTCTCCGGTATACACAACCTGCCTGAGGTCTCTGTCAACTTTGATTTCGCCATTTGAGCTGACCCTTCAGCTTCTTCGAACCCACAACCCCAAGACAACTCACCATAACTCTGCATATACTCTTTGAAGCAATCTTTCTCTGAATCAGCCTATGATTCCTTCGATCTGGTCAGGTAACCTCGCGATTCCCTTTTGATGCCTTTTCCGATCTGAAAAACCATTTTCCGATCTGCTCAACATGACCCATCTTCGTTTTCCGATTTCAGGGCATTCCACGTGGAACTGAACTGTCTCTTCAGTCCCTAATTAGCCTCACAGGTAACTCCTCTACAACTTCTCATTCTTTCTGTCACTCTCGCTTAAGCTTTCTCCTGAGTCTTTCTCACTGCTTTCTTTTAGTTGCGAGGTACCCTGTGACAGTGAGTTACCTGGAGCTTAGCGCCGCTTAGGCGATGTTCAAGAGATCACAGTAGAGATGGAACTTAGGCCCATGTAATGCATTCATAAAAAAATATGATGGGTTCTTAGAAGTGTGAATTTTTGCTAGGGTGATAGTATCTGCTGCTACTGTATCCCGTATATGATGAAACTTGGTTACAACATGCTTAGTTCTCTCATCGTGTACTACGTTCTTAGCCAAGGCCAGTGCACTTTGAGAGTCACAATGTAGTACAACACTGTTAGCCTTAAATCCTGATTTATCACAAAAATCTTTAATCCATATGGCCTCTTTCGCTGCTGATGAAAGATCCATATACTCAGCCTCTGTAGTTGAAAGTGCCACTACAGATTGTAGGTTAAACTTCCAACACACTGTGTTGCCCCAAACTTTAAACGCATAACCTGTGACTGACCTTCTTTTATCCAAATCTGTAACATAGTCTGAATCACTAAACCCTTCTATACTGAAACCATCTGAGCCTTATTCTGAAAGTGAGATTAGTAGCCATAACTCCCTTTAGGTAGCTCATTACCCATTTCACAGTTGACCAGTGATCCTTCCCTGGTTGTGACATAAACCTGCTGATTAGGCCTACTACATGGCCTAAATCAGGTCTTGAGCCAATCATGGCGTACATTAAGCTCCCCACAGCACTAGCATATGGAACCTTATCCATATGTTTAGCTTGCTCCTTCTGTTCTTCAGAAGTTAGACTCCTTAGCTTGAAATGAGTTGCTATTGGAGTAGGAACCGTAGTAGAATCAATCAAACCAAAAGTCTTTAGGACTTTCTCCAAGTAGTTCTTTTGAGACAGAACCAGAATCCCCTTAGCCCTGTCCCTGATGATATCCATGCCTAGAATCCGAGAGGCCTTACCCAAATCTTTCATTTCAAACTCCCTGTTTAGACTCTCCTTTACTTCCCTAATCACATATTTATTGCCGGATGCAATAAGCATATCATCTACGTATAGAAGTAGATAGATTGCCTTATCAGTCTGTGTATCCCTCATGTAAACACATGAGTGCTTGCTGTTTCTGATGAACTTCTGCTTCATCATGAAACTGTCAAACCTTAGATTCCATTGCCTAGGAGATTGTTTCAAACCGTAGAGACTTTTCTTCAAGAGACATACTTTGTTTTCATCTCCTTTCTTAATGAATCCTTCTGGTTGATCCATTAAGATTCTCTCATCTAGATCTCTATGGAGAAAGGCTGTTTTAACATACATCTGCTCCAATTCGTAGTCTAGATTAACAACAATGGATAGCATAATCCGTATGGAAGTATACTTGACTACTGGTGAGAATATCTCATTGTAGTCTATACCTTCCTTTTGAGAAAAACCCTTAGCAACCAACCTGGCCTTGTGCCTTTGTTTCTCAACATTCGGTATCCCTGGTTTTAACTTGAAAACCCATTTGTAGCCGATAGTCTTCTGACCCTTAGGTCTCTCAATTAAAACCCATGTCCCATTCCTTAGTAAAGAATCCATCTCTTCTAGAGTTGCATTATCCCATAGTTTTCTACTTCTGCCACTCATAGCTTCACCATAGGACTTAGGCTCCTCATCCTCAATATCCGCTGCTGCTGATAGAGCGTATGCTACGAAGTCACCATCCTCAAACCTAGCAGGCTTCTTAGCCTTTTTTCTCCTTATTCTGTCTCTGGTGAGGATGTAGCCCTCTGATCTTTGATCAGCACCATCTTCAGACTCTTCATCATTGCTAGGTGAATAGTCTGACCCATTTGAAGCATCTTCTAGCCCATTAGAACCATTTGACCCATCTGAGCTCTCTGAGTCTTCAGAACTGTTAGACTTTTCTGAACTCTGACCTGTTTCTGAACCACTAGTAGCTCCACCCTGATCTGAACTCTCTTCTGTATCAGAAGTTGAAGCCCCTGTACCTCTTATAAGCCTGTTACTGAAAATGACCTTTTTCTTTTTCTTGATCTCCTTAGTAGCTTCCTCAGAGTTTGCAACCTCTAAGTTAGTAACCTCTGGATTTGAAATCGTGTGTTTATAGAGTTCATTCTCATTGAACATAATATTTCTGCTAGTAGTACACTTCCCTTCATCACTCAGCCATACTCTATAACCCTTAGCCCATAAGGATAACCCATGAATATGCCTTTGATGGCTCTAGGACTTGTCTTCTATTGAACCACATGTACAAATGCTAAACAACCAAATATTCTAAGGTTAGACAAGTCAGGCTTAGAACCTGTCCATAGTTCTTCAGGTAGCTTGAACCCAATCGAAGAAATAGGTGACCTGTTTATGAGGTAAACCGTAGTAGAAGTAGCCTCAGCCCAAAAATCTTTTCCTAGACCAGTCTCGGCTAGCATACTTCTAACCCTGTCCATAATAGTTCTATTCATCCTCTCTGCCATTCCGTTCTGTTGTGGAGTGTAGGTACAAGTTCTGTGTCTCTTAATGCCCGAGTCTCTACACAAATTGTCAAACAGTTGATTTCAGAATTCAATTCCATTGTCTGTCCTTAGATACTTTATCTTCTTGCCTGTTTGATTTTCAGCTGCAGTTTTCCAATCTCTGAATTTAACAAATGCTTCATCTTTTGTTTTCAGAAAGTAAACCCAAGTCTTTTTTGAGAAGTCATTGATGAAACTGATGAAATACCGGCACCCTGCAAGACTTTCAGGATTGGCAGGTGATCCCCAAAGATCCGAGTGTACGTACTTAAGGATGTTTTTTGTAGTGTGCTTGGCTTGAGGAAAGCTCAGCTTGTGATATTTACCAAGAACACAGCTATCACAGAAGCTAAATTTCTCAACCTTTACTTTATCCAGATATCCATCTTTGATGAGAATGCCCATCTGTTTTGCACTCATGTGACCCAGCCTTGAGTGCCATAAGTCTGCATCTGTCTCATCCACTCTTACTGAATTTGCTTCTGCATTAACCACCTCAGCATGTAGGTAGTATAGTCCATTGCTCCATTTAGCTGTGAACACCTTTTTCTTGTCTTTGTAGTAATGTTGAATGTCATCTCCACCTTCATACTTGCATCCACTTTGATCTATCATTCCCATAGATATTAGACTTTTATCAAAGTCAGACATGTATCTCACTTCGCTTAGAATTACTTTTGAGTTATCTGGATTAATGATCTTGATCTTCCCAAGACCCTTTACTTGACTTATTGTTTTGTTAGCCATTCTAACTTGTGTGCCTTCAAACTCTTCTAGATCGAACAACAAATCTCTGTCTGGAGTTATGTGAAATGTACATCCAGAATCCAGAATCCAGAATCCACTCTCCAAAGGAATCTTCAGTGCTCACAGTCAGCACCATCGATTGAGGAACCTCAAAGACAATATTGGCAGATTCTTTAGGTTTGTTCTTTCCTCTATCTGGACACTCTCTTTTCCAGTGACCCTCTTTTCCACAGATGAAACATGCTCCTTTGTTAGCTTTGTTGAACTTAGGCATAGACTTAGACCTCCCTCTGCTCTTAGACTTACCTCTGTAGTTGTTACCTCTCCTATCAGATCTACCTCTGGAACCCACAAACAGACTGTCTGTATTAGAATTACCCTTTTGAAGTTTGCCTCTTTGCTTCAACTCCATTTCCTTATCATATGCAGCACTTGTAACCTCATTGACTGTAATTGTTTCTCTTCGAGTACCATACTTGAGAGTATGCACCAAGGGCTCAAATGGTGGAGGCAGACTTGACAGAAGTTGTATGGCCTGATCTTCTTCTGAGATATCAACTTTCTGACTTGCCAAATCAGCAACCAGCTTCAAGAAGGTATCAACATTATCCTCTATTGACTTGTTCTCTTCCATTTTAAAGCTTACAAACCTTTGCTTCAGATATATGCGATTTGGTAATGACTTTGTCTGATGATCCTTTTCCAGAGCCTTCCACATTCCAAGAGCAGTTGTCTCCTTCATAACCTTCCTGAGAATGCGATCACTCAAACAGGTAGCAATCAAATTTCCTGTCCTTAGATCCTTCTCAGCCTTCTTAGGATCCACTACTGTCTGTTTGACTGCTAATTGTGATTCACCTTCTTTCAACACTTCTTTTGTAGTAAGCGTAGTCCAGTCTTCACTCAAAACTGACAAAAGACCTTGAATCTCAAGCTGTCCCAAAAGCTTAAACTTCCATAAACCAAAATCCCCACTGCCATCAAACTTTTCCATCTCAAATCTTCCTGGTGTTGGATCCATCTTTACTGACGTGTGTTTATCTCTATTTGATCTGCAGAATCAAGATACACACATAGAAGAAGTACCTGATGGAAACCTAAAAGGAAGATGCTAAAGAAAACAAGAGTATATCAGAAACAACCTGAGCCCAAGGTAATCTTCTTGCCTTACTCTATCTCTGATCTTATTTTCTTTATCTTTCACTGCTTTGATTCGGATGCGACTTATTGATGTAAATCTTGTGCAGGATTTGACTTCTTACAATCAAAAGCCTTTGATTGTTTTCCAGACCTTGAATACGATCCCTCTCAACCTTGTGATCCCGCAGCAGATAGAACTCCTTCAAGCTGCGATCACAAACAGATCTAACCACCGAAAATATTCTCTCCGGTAAGATCCTTGACTCCTATCTCTTCCTTTTTGTACCCTAACTGTCCCGAGCAATCCCTTGGATGTTCTGATACCACTTGTAGAGATTACTTATTGCGGAAGCAACTGATTTGGTCTTGTTATCGATTCGATCTAGTGATTACTTTTTGCAGGAACGTAAAGAACACCAAGACGTAACGAGTTCCCAGCCAACGCTAAGTTGAAGAAGAAACTTGTATCTCTTATATTCCTCGATCAAGTCTTGATTCCTTGTATATATAAGCTCGATCTTGCTTCTTCCTTCTTCTACTCTATTTCAGATTTGTTGTAACAGATTTACAGATACCTTGTTGGACCAGAACCAATCCGCAAAGCCCATTACCAATCTCTCTTTCTCCTTTTGTTGCTGGGCCATAATCACCTTGAAACCCATTTGTCCTTCTCGAGCCTCACCAAGTCCACATATACAATAGATATATGAATTGTTGCGTAACCATTTGGTGAGAATTGTGCAAGCTGTAAAATATTTGTTGAAAGGCCTCTCATTTAATGAGTTATATATATAATAAATGTATATAATAGATATATGAATTGTTGTGTAACCATTTGGTGAGAATTGTGCAAGCTGTAAAATATTTGTTGAAATGCCTCTCTCTTGATCGGGAAGAACTATACATAAGTCAATGCAATATTTAATACAATAGTGTATAGGTTGTTTTTTTTTATATGGTACTGCTACCACTTGGTCAATAATATATTTGGTATTATATATTGATCTCAATTCCGCTATTCTCTTCCTATAAGATTGCAATGTTTTTTAATGCCAAATATGACAGGTATCATCAACAGTGTTGGAATTAATTTTTAATAATCCCAACACTATTGATACGAATGAGAGTGGTCATATTTAGCTTTATGTGTTATCTACTTTTCATATTATTCAAGTGGAAGAGGTCTATTCACACTAAACAAACAAAATTAGATGATTTTAGAAGGTTTGTCTACAATGGTTTAAACTATGAATCTGTAATTTTAAAGTGAATTTTGTTGTAACTAAGAATTCTCGTATAAACAAAAGTAATAATATGTACAACGATGTTATTTATAAATATTGTTACTAGAGTTTAAACGATTTAATTGTAATTTAGAATTGTTACTAATATAAATACATGAATATATGTTTGAAAGTTGGAAAAACTTAAATTGTCATTTACGGAAAAATGATCAATCCAATTAAATTAACAAAAATTATAATTGAAGGTGAATATAACATGGAGCACCTTGACATTCCGAAACCTATAGACCTATAGGTGAAGCCGAAATTTGAAATTTAATCACGTGGCATAAAAGAAATTTAAGCTAATTACTTATGGATATATTAGTTAATCGAAAAATGTCTTTGTGCATATACTAGTAAGAAGTCAGTTTTGATTTGCACCAAAGTTAAACCCTTAAATTTTACATTTTTGAAAATATTGGGTTGTGTTAGTTTTTGTTACGATTCGCACCAAAATCTAACTATTTCCAAATTAAATAAGAGAGAATTTGTAAGTACATTGTACATTTTATTGGTCTGAGCATTAGAATATTTTATATATGCTACTTTTCATCCATTAAAATTTGTTTATTGGATTTGTCACTAACGTTATAATCATATAAAATCATTCAGTAAGACATGAACTCGCAATCGCCTTTTTTTTGGGCAAATTTTCACACTCATTTCGGAAAAAAAATAGGGTAACCTGGTATTCGATTTTTTTCAAAGACATACGGAAGATAAATATCCTCCCACGCTTGTCCACTTTTTATGTAAGGCTAGGTTTTGGATCACGATACGCGTGGATTCTTTGTATAAATTTTTGTTGAAAATTTGCTACTAAAAATATTTATTAAAATATTTGTTGTTTAGTAATATATATCCCAATACATAAAAATATTCTTAACGATTTTTATCTTTAAATTTTGAAATATACAATTTAAAAACTTTTGCAGTGTAAATCGAGATTATAAATTGATTATTAATGTAAAATATTTTGTTGATTTAATAGATTTTTAATAAGAAAATGTAATATTTTTATAGTTTATTTTCTTTGTAATAATTATAGTCAAATATTACATTTTAAAATCGATTAAATCAATTAATTATTACATTTTTTTTGATTTGATGTAATAATTATAGTCAAATATTATCTTTGATTTAATACTTTCAACACCACGAAGTTTTTGATTTTTAAACTCTCTCTCTCTTTCTCTCTCTAAAACTCAATTAATTTTTGTATCTAATTTACATTCAGATATCATAAATCTGTTGTTAACATGTTTTACAGCAACTTAAAATTGACATTTACCCCAAATTATGTCATTACCAATATTTGATGGATCGTTGCTTCCTTCTTGAAGCCTTATTTTGCCGAAATTTTAGATAATAGAGTTTAAGCGAGGTTGGAAAAAATGTCTGAGTATGGCGATATCGATGAACCGCCTGAGTGTAAACAGAAACTAGAATGCTTTCATCTCCGTTGAACCAATTTCTTCCTTACACCAGACTAAAGTATGGTTGCGATTTAACGCTTCCACATAAAAAATTGACATAAAAGATGAAATTGGAGGTCGAGAAGAAAAAAGAGAAGAAGATGATAAACTTATAATGATAGTTTTGCACGAAAATAAATATGTGGATGCAAAAATGTACAACGTTGCAGCATACACCCACTCCACTATCAATCTCTCTATAAGTGGACCTCTAATAGGTCGGTCATGCCACTACTTTTAACAATTATTTTAAAAGTTGGAAATAAGGCGTGCTGATTAAGGTAATCTTCATTGGTATGCTCTGGAACGCCTATAAATACCTTCCAACATATTGTATCATATTCATCAAGAGAAGTACCAAAGTACTCTAGATTGAAAATAATAAAAAAGAGCATTACCACAAACACAAACTAATTAATAGATAAAACTATGTATGTGAGTAACTCATCATCACAGCTTGTTCTAATCACATTGATATTGGCCACGTCAGCCCTAGTCTCCGAGAGCCGAGTTGCAAGAAAAGACTTGGGTGTGGACCTTGGCGGGATAGGAGTCGGTGTTGGCATCGGCTTAGGTATCGGTGGAGGTGGATCCGGATCTGGAGCTGGTGCCGGGTCTGGATCCGGAGGAGGAGGAGGGTCAAGCTCTTCTTCCTCATCTAGCTCCAGCAGTTCTTCTTCAAGCTCCGGTGGTGGTGTAGGTGATGCGGGATCCGAAGCTGGATCGTACGCGGGGTCACGTGCCGGGTCTGGTTCGGGCAGAAGTTCCGGGTCAGGCCGTGGAAGAGGAGGTGGTGGAGGTGGAGGTCACGGTGGGGGAGGCGGAGGAGGAGGTGGTCGTGGTGGGGGAGGTGGAGGAGGAGGTGGTCGTGGTGGAGGAGGTGGATCCGGTTACGGAGGAGGGTACGGTGAGGGTGGTGGATATGGAGGAGGATATGGTGGTGGCGACGATTGAATGAAGAATATCGCATGCATGCATGCAATGGGTTTTACGTAATTATTATTATAACTATTAAAAAAATAAAATGTTAGAAAAATAAATTTTCTAAAATGGGTGATTAAAAGGAGTTGGAAAAGGTTTCTATCTAACGTGTTTGGTTAATTATGTACTTTTCCATATTCGAAATGGATTCTTGGTGTTGTAGATTTGTTTCACTTTTCTATAAGTATTTTCCGATTAATAGTTGAGAAAACAAATGCCATAGTTTCTCTTTCCCAGCACACGTTTTTTTTTGTTTTTGACAAAACGGTACGTTTATTCTTTCTTATATTCTTCTCATATCTCGCTGGTATCAAGTGCGATAGCGAAATTTTGGTACCAGAATAAAAATAATTTTAAAGGTATGCACTAGATTGTATGGAAAAAGTTGTGTCTTCCTAAGAACGAGAGGGGGTATTGGTTTTAAATTTTTCTAAGAGTTTAACCAAGTTTTATTAGCAAAGCAACTCTGGCAATTACACCAATACCCAGACTCTTTACTCTCCCGAGTGATGAAAGGCAAATATTTCCGTTATTCTCACCCCTTCAAAGCACATAAATCCTCCTGACCCTCGTATGGATGGAGAAGTTTATGGAGTGCTAAACACTTAGTGGATAACACTACAAGAAAGCAGGGCTAAAACCGACGGAATTACCGACGGACATAAATCCATCGGTAGTTATCGACGGATAACCGACAAATAATCGACAAAACGTAAGTCGTCGGTTTTCCATCGGTTGATAACCGACGAAACGTAAGTCGTCGGTTTTCCGTCGGTTTTACCGACAAAATAACCGACGACACTGATTTTCCGTCGGTTGTACCGACATAATTACCGACGAAACGTAAGTTGTCGGTTTTCCGTCGGTTTTACCGACATAATTACCAAAACCGACGTAAAACCGACGGTCTATTACCGACGACCACTTTTCCGTCGGTTTCACCGACCTATACCGATATAAAACGTGTTAAACCTATTACGACTGACGGATTACCGACGGATATCGTCATTATAAGAGGCAAACTCCTTATGTTATCGAAACATATTTTCTCGACAAAAAATAACTCATCGTAAAAATACACAATAATCAATGTCTTATTTCCGATCATGGATGGACCAACCGATGCAGAATCTGGAGTCAAATGCAATAAACGACGATTACGCACGAGGTGTTGGAGAGTTTATGGATATAGCTTGCCGGCAACCATCTGACCGGAAAACTGGTATGTTGAAATGTCCATGTTGTATTTGCCGGAATTCTCATAATGTTAGGATTGATTACGTCTGGAGTCACTTATATACCAATGGATTTATGGATGGTTACAAGATTTGGTTGCTCCATGGTGAAAGACCAGAATTTGGTAGTACTAGCGAATCAACATATGTTCCGAATAGGATAGAGGAACATAGAACGGATAGTGTAGATTTTGGTTTGCTACATTCGCTACCCACAAGTCACAAATCGGATAGATCATTGGTTGACCGTAACACCTATAAATCCAAGAGGAACACTATATGGAGTTGCTGATCATGAGCCTTTGCAACCTAGCGGAAGTGGTTTAATGGCTCCGGTTGAGCATTCTCTTGAAGTCGACCTTGTCGTTGACTTTACTACTTTTACAGATGATAGAGTTCATGAAGACTCTGAGCAATCCGTAGGAGAGTTTGACGATGATGAAGCTCAAATTCTTCTGATTATTCTAGTGATTCTGCGTAGTTTATTATAATGTGTATTGGATCATATTATTATTTTAATTTTTTTGTCATTATATAATAATCATCAAATAAGTCTAATTTTAATATTAAACCCTAAACACTTATAACAATTTATACCTGAAACCCTAAACTCTTGAAAATATTTATACCCTAAACCGGATCTCGTTGGTTTTTCGTCGATTTTAATTACCATAACCGACCAATAACCGACGAAATAACCTACCAATAACTGACCAATAACCGACGCAAAACGGACAACTAACCGACAGTTTTTATCAGTTAAACTAATTTAGTTGTTTATCCGTCGGTTTTTTATCGGTTACAATGAATCAAAACCTATGCGCCGTTTTCGACAGGTACGATGAATCAAAACCAACAAATAACCGACGCACTATATAATTAAGAATCAAAATATAATTTCATGTTATCAAAACAAGTAGTTTCTAACTTTTATTCATGTCTCCAACTACCGTGGACTTCATACTGACATTACAAAGATATAAAATAGATAAAATAGAGGCTTTTGTAAATTCTTGTGAAATTACAAATAAATGGTGTAAGTGTTATGTATATATACTTATATAGTTATATTTGTGATTTGCAAATTTTTTTTTTAAAAAATGTTAAAAGAATGATATAACTAGATCATCAGACCTCTAAATTGGAAAGTTAAATGGTAAATCATCATCAAATAAGTCAGTTTTTACTTCCAAACCCTAAACCCTATACTCTTATACCCTAAACCCTTATTTGGTCTATTTTCCGTCGGTTAATCATCAATAATAATACATCACCAAATAAATTTATTTCCCCGCGTCTATTTTGCCCAAAACAATTCACACCGCGCCATTTACTATGCAAATATATTTTTTATATATCCGTCGGTTTGGCCTCGGTTTGGCCAATAAATTAATTAATTTTTTTAACATTACCGACGGAAAACCGACGGACTGTTTATGTGTCATCGGTTTTCCGTCGGTTTGGGGAATTATATACAAAATAAAACCCAACATCTGTTGTCTTCCTCGCCATTATCGCCCTTGTCTTCCTCGCCATTATCGCCTATCTCTCTTCCTTCTCCCCAACACTTACAACAATTTCTCTCAAATTGCCACAATCGAAACCTCCATCGTTCTCCTCCTTCTCAATCCTCCTCAATCGAAACCAATTTTCTCCTTCCCTCTCCACCCACGTCGGGGCATCTCTCACCACACGGCGAATTGATGTAAGATTTCTTACTCTATGTATAAATCCTAGAGATTTTGTTGATTTGGTTGATGTGGTTAAGATTAGGTATGTAGATTTTGTTTTTAGATAGTTTAGTATGATTTTGTAAATTTTGTTTTTATATAGTTTAGGTTAATTATGTAAATTTTGTTTTTGGTTTATAGTTTTTGTTAAATGGTAGGATGAGATCTCGGCTTTTTAGTTTTGGTTGATTTGTATCTTAGGTTTTAATTTTAATTTTTATTTGTTGGATCGTAGGTTGCTTTTTATTTTTATCTTTTTGGTCGATTTATAAAATTTGGACATTTATAAAATTTATTAGGATTTAAATAAAAATACAAATAAAAAGCTAAGATTTAATAAAATCTTAAAATATATGAATATGACGATATCCGTAATTTATTTTTTGGTCGATTTAAATTAAAATACTTGGTGCTTTTTTATGAATTATATATTTTGTTACTAATTTAATAATTATTAAAACTATTTTGATTTTAGAATTATATTTTTTTTTAAAGGACTAAATGGCTTTATTTGTATGAATTTTTTTTAATTTAAATTTTTTTCAATAATGTTTATTTAACATTTTTTAATTTATTAAAGGGATTACGGAAATTATATGACGAGTCAATTGGGCCGCTCGACCCAAGAATCAGCGGATAGAGCTAGTGGATCGCAATCCGCTACTCAGAGCGATACTCCTTTTCCACCGATGGAGATGAGTATCGAGGATTTCGTGTCGCAGCCGGGACGAGACCGACTAACAGTTCTGGACCCTGAGCGACGAGTAAACAAATCTACATGGTAAGTCAATTTTAAATTTTTTAATATTTGTTTTCAAATTAATGAAATCTCATAGTTTTTAACATTTTTGTTTCATATTTTTAGGTTTGGATATTCGCACAATGGCATTTCAAAGTGCTATCTGCGAATGATGCAAGGACTCTTGAAAGAACCCTATCCACAATTCAATCTCATACCAAAAACAGAGAAAGATATTTGGTTTAGACAATTTGCTGTAAGTAAATTTTAAATAATGATTTACGAAGTTTATTTAATTTTAAATACTAACAATTATTTATTTTATTCTTTGTAGCAAGAATTTACCTGGGATAGAAATATAACGCATGAGGTTCGTATGGCGTTTGACAAGGACATTCAGAGATATTATAGTATGCAAATGAACGAGTGGAAGAAAAGGTGGCAAAAAGGGAAAAAACCAAAAAATGTGAACGAGGATGTGTTTAAAGGGTTGCAGCTTCATTGGGCGAAACCAGAAACAAGTGCAATATCAACGACAAATTCTAAGAATCGGTTAAGCGATAGAGGTGGAAAAGGAATTGCTAAACACAATTCTGGATCAGTGAGCTTCAAGACTCGTGAACAAAAATATGTAAGTGTTTCAACTTCTTTTTAATTTATTTTTTATTTTTAATAATTTTCTAACTAATCATGTTTTTAAATTAATAATAGTACGAAGAAAATGGTGTGTATCCTTCAAATTTATATATGATGGAGCATATGCACACTAACAAAAAAACAAAACAAATAGACGATCCCATTGCAAGAGAAATTGTTGAGTCTTCGAGGAGGAGGATTGTGGAGTTTGATAAAAGCCAAAATTCGACTCCAGAAGACGTATCTATAGAGGTTATCAACAATATCGTTAGAGAGGTAATTTAAAAATTTTTAAGTTAAATTTGATTTTATTATGTTTATTATTAAAATTTACTAATCCTTTTCCATAAAAATTTATAGGAAGCACCCACAAGAAAGGGTCGCATCTATGGATTAGGAAAGCTAACGGGAAGTCAGCGATCATCTTCTTCATCTGCCCGATCTTGTGGCATCGACCACGCCGCCCTCGAGGAATCTCTGAAAGAAAGAGATGAACGGATTGCAGCTTTGGAGAAGCAAATGGAAGACGATCGAGAGGCGACCAGACGCAGTTTTGAAACTTTCAGACACGAGATGCTTAATTTACGGATGAACCTACCTCCACACCCGTACTCGCCTCCAAACTCAAGCCAGTAGTTTTTTTTTTAATTTGGGATAATTTCAGAATTTAATATTTAAAATATTATTAATAATAATTATAATTTTAATTCTATTATTTCTATTAATTGTTTTATAAAAAAATAATTTTAAATCAATAACTAATTAATAATTTTGGAAAAATAGTGGATTATTACTCCTTGGAAAAAAACCGTCGGTTTGGCGTCGGTTTTGGAAAACAAATCTGTCGTTTTGGCGTCGGTTTTGGAAAAAAAACCTGTCGGTTTTGGAAAACAAATCTGTCGGTTTGACGTCGGTTTTCGTACTCGGTTTACCATCAGTTTACTGTCCGTATAACCATCGGTTTTCCGTCGGGAATATTTGTCGGTTTGACGTCGGTTTTCGTACTCGGTTTACCATCGGTTTACTGTCGGTAGAAGCATCGGTTTTCCGTCGGGAATATTTGTCGGTTTGACGTCGGTTTTTGTACTCGGTTTACCATCGGTTTACTGTTGGTATAACCATCAGTTTTCCGTCGGGAATATTTGACGGTTTACTGTCGGTTACCAGTCGGTTTAGGGTCGTCGGTTTTTCGTAGGTTATAACCGACGGAATTGATTTACCGACAAGATAGAACCGACGGAAAATTTTCCTTGGTTTTCCGTCAATTAGGCCATTTTCCGACGCCTAACCGACGAATAGGCTTGTCGGTCACTGGATGTTTTCTTGTAGTGTAATGGTATGAGACGAACAATAGGGAGTGGAACCCAATCATGGGTCTGGACAAATAAGTGGATCCCCGATGTGGACTGTAACACCCGGATCAGGGACTATAAATCCCACCGTAAAATATTGTCAAATCAGTCATCCCATTACTCTAAAATTTCTTTATTATATTGTGCGGTAAAATTACAATGCGGGAACTCTAAAACTACGACGCCTTGGGAAAGCCTCTATCGCATCTACCGAATTCTCCTGCCTTGCCGCAGCCTATGAGCCACCTAACCGGATCTCCTATCCTATAAGCCTGGTAAGGGGGTGAGTATTGAATACTCAGTAAGACGGTCTACTCCGTCTCACGACCTAACATAACCTATCTACCCTTTACCACACTACTACCACATGATGCCTTGGCACCATGCGTCTGCCTAATAGCCAAGTAAGTGCTACCGCACTTCCTTTGGTGCTCATATATGAGAGTTCCAGACTCTATTTTTCAACACAAGACGAGGAAAAGTCCATTCCCTTTCGACCTTGCCCGGACCTTATACTTAACATAATATACATATATACGGGAGTCCTGGAGTCCCGGACTCCACTATTCAACACAAGACGGGGGAAAGTCCATTCCCATCCGACCTTGCACGAACCTTATATTCTGTCCGTCGACAGAATTTCCACAACATATTCTTCCCCATAAGGTGAACCTCCATTGACTCCCGGAGCCCTTCCAGTAGTTTTTGTCTACCAGGTATTCGTGCCACTTTTTCAGGCCAAACACAAACAAGTCGGCGACGACTGCCCATACAACCACCCCTATGCAAATATGTATATGTGGCCTTGTGAACCTACTATCCTACCGGTTAATATGCACTCTACTCTAGACTCTCCTAAGGTTCACAATAATTCTCTACTCCATTTTCACCTAATCCATTCTTCTACGTTATCAAACAATAGCCAAAACATTTTAAACAATACCTTTGCCCCGTATGATCGGCCCCAGGTAAGTATGACTATCCCATAACGTTACCCATGACACATCTATGACCACACGATAGTCGTCCCTGGAGAAACACACACAAAAGATTATCTGTTAATTGTGGATAGCTCATGACACCAACTTGTACTACCGTCCAAGTGATCTCACGTCAATCCTCTATCCCCTTGACCGTAAGCCATCTGATTGAGTTCGCCAAACCTCTTTGACTCTTCTCTCACCATACCTTACTTACAACCATGCGTCGGGTTAGCTGAGGTAGTACTAGTATAACCATTTGATTATCCTAATAGCTTCCTGCCTGGTTCGCAACAATCTCTAATAGACTGTCATATCCTACAAACAAGTGAACCAGCTGGTAGAACTTACTGCCTTGGAGCGGTAGCTCTACCGTAGCTCTATTTCCAAGATTCAATGATCGGTTAGTCTTTCTATCTTCCGGCTTCCTGGACTAACTTCTCATTCGGCCCAAGGTAGCTCCCTTGGTAGGGTATAGCTTAGCCAAGACTCACTTCCTAAATAATCCTAATGATATGATTGTGAGTTGATCTCCAACTGTGATTCGCCCATACAAACCACAGCATTCCGTCAACCCACCAAGCAACAACTCACTCTTGACATGCCGAAGCCGATCAAGTTTTATCGAGACTATGGTTGAATTCCATGCCCGGAGCTCACAACACATGTAACCTGTCCCATAGCCCAACGTGAATAGACTAAGTATCCTGTCAATGTTCCCAACCTTGCCAAGCTCCTTGCCTGCCTTCACCTACGAGTCCTTGGTTGGATTCTCTCTGAACCAACTAGGTGCTCTGCCATTGCACCGTTGGTCAAGCCTTGACTTGCCGGTCCGGTCTTGTGTCTAACGATGTGCCTGCCGATACTCTATCTAGGCACCATCGCCCTATTCACTAAGGCTCACTTGTGGCGCTATCGTCTCTCTATCGATTTCCTTGCGGCACGAGGATTCATCGTGACGCAACATGATGCCCGATTTGGCGCAACTCGAAACCGCTGTCATGATGCGATCATGCTGTCTATCGTGGTACGGTACGTTTTACCCGTACTGTTGCTTTGTCAAGGTCATCGGGCACCCCGAGGCCATGCCGATACCTATCGAGATGTAGCACAACTATCTAGATTAAGACTCTCAACAAGGCGCCTTGAGGCCTCCCCGATGCTCTTTTTCCATCAATAAGGCCTTATGCATCCAGACCGGTGGCCTAACGGTAAACGGCAACCCTCTGTGCCCATACTGTAGCTCCTCGCCGTCCACGAGACAATCTCGTGCTTGACCGTGGTCAAGTGGACTACTGCCACTACTCTATGCATGCCGAGTCTCTAGCCTGGATCCCATATCCAGACCAAACTTCCTTGACTATTACCCATGACTACCTAAACACCCTATGGAAGCAATATAGAAAAGACTAGAAAGGAAAGTTAGGTACGGATCGCATCCTACCTCTACCATAAACCTTCTCTACCGCGGGGTTGTGGTGCTGAGTTCTTTCTCAACCTCCTCCGATTCTTCCTTCTTGAACGTTTCCCTTGGCTCTGGAAGAGGAGAATGATTTTGGTGTGTAAAATATGAGCTCCCTAGCTCCCTATTTATACCCCACAAAAATCTCCCTAGAGGATTCCTTATTTTTCTCCACCTCCTTACTACACGGGCCAAGCCAACTAGCATTCCTTCTTCACCACGTTTTTCCCTTGTTTCTTAAGGGAAAATTAGGGTTTCCTTTCCTCTTTTAATTGTAGGAGGTTCGTTTACCTTTTCACGGCCGACCCATAGGTTTCCATTGCCTAAAGATCATTTCCTCCTTCCTACAACCATTTTCTAAACCTCTGTAAATTATTCTAAGTTCCTAAAAATCCTATACCTTGTTCTGGGATGTGACACAGACTCCCGTGTGCCTCGTTCACTCATGCCACTCCCGGATCTGAACCTCCGGGTTTCAGATCTTATTGATCCTATCTCGATGACATGGAAGATGGATGTAATCCAAACCTGTATAGCACCAGAAGATATTTTGCTAATACAGACTTTGCGACCGTCCCGAGTGGGGACCCATAATGGGTATTATTGGCATTACAACAAAAATGGCATGTATACAGTCCGTTCAGGATATGACGTTGCCCGTCGGAATCTCGAACCGGATTTAAAGTTTATCCTGCAAAACCCATCGTTGAATACCTTAAAGAAAAAAGTTTGGAAAGTAGAGACCACGAACAAAATCCAACATTTTTTATAGCAGGCTCTCTCGGGAGCGGTGGCAGTTAGTGACTTACAGACATCTGCAACAAGACCGAAGTTGCCTAGGTGTGGATGTGAGGAAGAAACAATTAACCATGTACTTTTTACTTGCCATCTTGCAAGACAATGCTGGGCCCTGTCGGGTATTCCTCATCTGCCCTCCATCTTCCCGACGGAGAGTCTATGGGATAATATGGATTACCTTTTCGCGTGGATACCCGTCGGATAGAGCATAGGGACGCGGTTCGGTGTTATCCGTGGATCATCTAGTATCTTTGGAAGGCTCGTAATGAATAGATTTTCAATCGCCTTGACTGGACTCCGCAAGGGGTCTTGGAAACTGCAAGGAAGGAGGCAGAGGACTGGTTCCTTGGAAACTGCAAGGAAGGAGGCAGAAGACTGGTTCCTTGCTAATAAGGTGAGCATCGCTGAACCGTACGTATTATCAGTCAACTAGCACGAGAAAACAAAGGTGATAGGATGAAAATAAAGCACTCTATAACATCATACCGGGGAAAATCAATGTATGCAAACCCGTCCCAACTATGGACGCGAAGCCTGGTATTATAGCCCGAAAAGGTAAAACTCTATAGAAATCTCATCATCCTTCACATCAACCTAACTCAAATTTTCCCACTATAACCTCAGAGTCAACTCTTTTCACTCAAGACTAAGTCTCATTCCTCTCATAACTTAGTCTCTTCTAACCTTTCTTGGTCATTTTTTCAGCCCATCTCGGATCTTACTCTTTGGTCATCATCTGATCATCTTCTTCACTTAAGCACTCTATTTTTCCTTTGTCCTACCCTTAAGATTTCTCAACCTAAAAAATTGGATACACCGTAGGACATAATTTGCTCGTCCCGGTGTCACTACTTTTTTTTATTTTTTTTTTTAACTCTTCTTTCAAGTCTCTACGTCCATCCTCTGGTCTCTTACTTCCTTTCTCTTCTTTGTACTCTTTTCTAACTTGAGCGTTGGAGAATCGATAAAAACACCCTCTCAGCCCCCCTCCTTAGTTTGTCCCCCTTGTTGTTGATCTAAATGATTAAAAATCAACAAACACGTTTAGACACCCGCCAATACCTCATATTTATTCAGAGAGCCACAACAATAACATCATGAATAGCACGTGGGGGCATCTCACGCCGCCAAAAGTATCAATAATTCAAGAGCGTAATGGCGTTTTCTAGAATCCGATGGGTGTGCGCTTCCGGTCACATTCTTCTCTCTTATATGATATCTACCAAACCCTGCTTGAAAACCACCAGTTGTAGGGGTCCAAATCCATCCCTTAGAAACCAATGTCCGGAATTGGCCAAGTATGGGAAGATATTAACGGATTTCCCGCAGAATTCTTTAACGGAAAATCCGCAAAAACTTTTAACAAAAAAGTAAAGAAAACCCGCAGAAAACCTTATCCATCAGGTTGACCCGACCCGCGGCTAACCTTAACCGACCCACGAGACGATGACAATTAAGCAATAGGCCGAGCCGCGGGGCAATGGGCCGAAGCGTCATATAGTGGACCGAGTCGTGGAGAGAAGCCCACAACGCGTAGCCGACTCCGCTAGAGGGAGAATCCAGAAGAATAAGGAAAGTTTTCTTATCTCGTTAAGGAGGAGCCCTAGCCGCGGAGTATCTCTATAAATACTATTGTAAACCCTCGTTAAGGGGGATCCGCAATTTTACACAGAAAACCCATTGTAACAGAGTTTAAAAGAAACAACAATAAAATCTATCTTCTTATTTTTTGCTTTCCGTGATTCGTACCTTAGAGATCTCCTTTCTTCAAACCCTAGACATACTATATTGTTCGAGTTTCGACTTCAACACCAATTACAAAAACAACTCAGAGATATGATAAGTAGTAACAGTTCAACCAGCGAAGCTTTCTTGACGGCGTCTCCAAATAGCTTTTCCGAAAAGGCTAGGAGATAACGAAACATGCACGACTGTGTGGCCAAAGGTAAATGCCTGTCAAATAGGAATACAATGTTCCATTTCAAATTACATGATTTTTTTAATTTTCAATACAAAATTAAATGTATTTATATTTGATATGACTATTTGTATTCTGCAAATTAATTTTCTATTGGTTGAATTATATTTAAACGGCAATTGCAAAAATGCCTCTTTTAGTGTGTACATTTGCAAGAATACCACTTAGGGAATCCATTTGCAAAAATGCCACTAATTATGGATTTTTAAAGCTTAAATCTTAAAATTATAAACTCTAAAAAATGTTTTGACTCCTAAAATCCTTAAAACTAAATTCTAATACAACATAGTTAACCCAAAAATAAATAATATAATGAAAAAATAATTTTGAAAAAATGGTATTTTTGCAAAAATTTTGAAAATGTGACATTTTTTAAAAGTGGTATTTGAAAAGTGGCATTTCTTAAAATTTCTCTATATTAAAGTTGTGATTGGAGACTATGCGGATGCGGATTTCAAAGCCGGATCTAGGATACCGCATCACTAATCTCCAATCACAATTTTTTTGCAAATTTGCGTTTTTTTGGAAAAATTAAACCAATACCGCTCACATTTTCCGAGACAGCTTATTACACAAAATATTAGAAACCACACTTTAGTTTTAAGGGCAATTGCAAAAATGTCACCACAAATTATGAATTTTTACTGTCTAAATCTTAAAATTCTAAACCCTAAAAAATGTTTTGACCCCTAAAACTCCCTAAACCCCTCAAAAGTAAACTCTACTACAATATAGTTAACCCAAACATAAATGATATAATGAATAAATAATTTTGAAAAATAGTATTTTTACAAAGATTTTGAAAATATGGCATTTTTGAAAAATGGTATTTAAAAAATAGTATTTTTCAAAAAAATTTTAAGTTACACCTCGTGTAAAACCCAACTGATCAGTACAAAATCCGCATCTCACTGATTAATCGTTTTTTATTTCAATAATAAAAAGGAATCTCCCTATAAAATTTACAGTATTATTTTAGAAACACACAATTCACCAACATTACGAACTTACTTGAATCTCTCGGTTACAACAAAAATATAAAAATATATTTTTCCCATCTTAAAGTAAATATTTGTTTATCCTTAAAGATTAATTTTATGTTTTTTTTAACATCTAAAATTTTATTAGATAAAGATAATTAAAAATTAATTTTATGTTTATTTGACAAAACTACACAATATATTACTTTACAAAAATTTGAAATATAATTAACTTTAATAAATCAAAGTTAGTTACAATAATCAATTTTTTACTACAACAAAAGGTTTTTAATCTAAATGTGTAATAATCTAATTTACTTAATATATATCAAAAGACTTTAAAAATAAATTTAATTAACACATAACTTATTTAAAAAATTTGAAAGAAAACATTTATAATTAATTTATATGAAAAGATAAAAGTTCATAAAAAACTTTAAAAAAAAACAAGAATAAATGTTTTGAAAATATATATATAAATTAAAAAAAATATTATTAATTATTAAATCAAAATTTTAATTTATGCAAATAGTAAGAAAATTATTCAATTCTTGTTAAGATTTGATTCGGCTTTGTTAATTTGATCTAGGATCTAATCGCTTTGTTTGTTTGTATGTTTTGTGTTGCAGGATTCAAATGCGTAAATATAAACGAGACGAGAGATTTGATCACCCAGAGTTCGCTGTTCTACTCTCAGGGGGTGGAATCAAAACCACCAAGCTTTCACTAAATCAAGGTGATTATACAAGAAACAGAGAGTTATTGATCTCTCTTTTACCAATCGATTTCAACCTGTGTTAACCTTCTGATTGGTTGTTTCTTGTAGTAAAGCTTTATAGCGGAATCAGTTTGCTCCTCCACCGAAACTGAACTTCCGACTTTACCGGAGAATCTCAGAGAACCACCACAAAACAGAGCCACGTAATCGGACCAATGACCGGAGACAAATACGCGAAGATCCAAAGCACCGGAGCTTCTAATTCGATCAGTCACTGACTCGAATCTCCTCTCTCTCCCTGTCAGTTTCCTACTTGCTCTCTCTATGTTTTTCAACTCTTTCTCTATTTATCTCTCCTGTTTGTTACACTCTCTCTTCAATGAAGAAGATGAAGTTGACTTATATATATACAGCTTTGACCAGATGTCATCAATGGGTTATGGGCCAACAATGAATCAAAGGCCCAACATAAAACGACAACACATCCACAAATCTCCACTTTGTCATTTTGTCGAATCCCAAACACAACTCATATCTTCATCTCTGATGTGAAACCCTATCCGATACACGACCAAACTCTGTTCATGACTTCACCGTCACAACTGACCCTCGGTCGTCTGATTTACCTATCCGCTGCACCTCTGATCACAGATACCTGAAACCCCTCAACCGTAGTTCCAATTCTCAGAGAGCTTTGAAGTAAACAATACCCAAGTAAGTCTCTTTGATATCTCCTTTAACACGCATAACCTTTCTTTGACCTTTACCCACCGTAAAGGCTGATCCTTTATTCTGTTCTTCTTCTGACAAACCTTCAATCACAGCTTTAACCAGCAAACTAAGACTTATGAGATAACCGAAACCAGCCATCAACCCAAACATCTCGGTAAGATATTTGAACCTTCTTAATCAGATACCGTAGCTTCTTTGACCAGAATCCACTGAATCAGCTTTTTGCATTCTTGTTGATTTGTGTACCGATTTCAAATTAGAGCAGGAACTAACCTGAAATCTATTTTCTTTTGTGCGAAATGACTCAATCAACATAGCTACCACCACCACAGCCCGAAGGCCTTCAGGATTCAGTCAGAACTTTGAGAGTTACCAGACAACTCTCAAACGCATTTCCAGGTAAACTCTTAGTTAGCATATCAACTGGATTTAGGTTAGTGTGAATCTTGAGAATCTTGACTAGGCGCATATCAACGATATCCCTAATGAAATGAATCTTGTTAGCAATGTGCTTAGTCCTGTCATGAAATGTTGAGTTCTTTGCTAGGCATATAGCACTTTGTGAATCACAATGTAGCTTAAAATATTCCACCTTGAGGCCTAGTTCCTCACAAAACTCTTTTAACCACAACCCTTACTTCGTTGCTTCTGACAACGCCATATACTCAGCCTCTATGGTAGACAATGCTACTACATGCTGAAATGTAGACCTCCAGCTAACAGTGTTTCCCCAACCTTGAAAACATATATTGAAATTGACCTTCTTTTGTCTAAGTTATTAGCATAATCTGAGTCACTGTAACCTTCAACCTCAAAGCTGTCTGATTTAGTGAAGGTCAAGCATACATCAGCTGCACCCTGGATGTATCTTAGAATCCACTTAACTGCAGACCAGTGTTCTCTTCCTAGATTAGCCATAAACCTGCTTACCAAGCCAACAACATAAGCTAGATTAGGCCTTGAGCCAATCATAACATACATCAGGTTCTCTACTGCACTTGCATAGGGAACTGATTCCATAAACCCTGATTCAACAATCAATTCTTCTTTACTTAGGCTCTTGAGCTTGAATTGAGAGTTAGTAGGAGTGATAACAGGTTTACATTCACTCATACTGAAAGTCCTAAGTACTTGTTTCAAGTACTTTGCCTGAGACAACTTGAGAGTCTCCTTTCTTCTGTCTCGGACTATATCCATCCCAAGTATTCTCTTGGCAATCCCTAGGTCTTTCATTTCCAATTCAGACTGTAGACTTTTCTTTAAAACCTCAATCTTCTTCATATCCTTAGCAGCCACAAGCATGTCGTGTATATACAGCAGCAAGAAGATAATATCCTCTATAGTTTTGCCTTTGAAGTATGCACATGGATCCTTTTAAACCCTTGAGTCTTGATGAAATCATTGAACCTCTGGTTCCACTGTCTTGGTGACTGTTTAAGGCCATACAATGATTTCTTGAGCAGACACACCTTATCCTCTTGACATTTCTGAATAAAACCCTCAGGTTGGTCCATGTAAATGACCTCATCCAGATTCCCATGAAGAAATGCGGTTTTTACATCAAGTTGCTCCAACTCCATGTCTAGATTAACCACAACAGAAGTAGGATCCAAATAGACACATGTTTAACCACATGGGAAAATTTTTCATTGTAGTCTACTCCTTCAATCTGTGTAAACCCTTTGGCTACAAGTCTGACCTTGTACCTCATATCCTCAACTTCATGAATCCCCTTTCTTTAACCTGAAAATCCATTTACATCCAACTGTCTTTTGGTTTGGTGGTCTATCAACAAGAACCCAAGTTCCATTATTTCGTAAGGAATGCATTTCTTCTCCCATTCCTCTATTCTATTTATCCCAATCCTTGCTCCTTCTGGCCTTAGTTACTGTCTTCGGTTCATCCAGTTCAACCTCTGTAGCACAACTCAAGGCATAAGCAACAACAAATTCGTCACTACTGTACCTCGCAGGAACCTTCTGGGTTCTCTTTGGTTGGTCTCTCTAGCAATGACATCAGCACCAAAATAATCCCCTTCACTAGTAATATCTTCATATACATAGTCAGATCCAGAGCTCTCTTCAGCTGAAGAATCATCATCTGAACTGTCTGACTCCTCTGAAGTAGCTCCACCTTCACCAGTAAAGTCTGAGCTTCTAGAAGCCTCTTGACTATTATCAGATGTCCATATGCTTCATGTACTAGGTCCTTGTATTAGTGTAGTACTGAAGGATACACGTTTTCCCTGCTTGGTCTTAGGCTTTTCAACCTTTTTCTTTACTGCATAGAGGGACTCTTCATCAAATACTACATTTCGGCTTATAGTTGACTTTCCTTCATCAGGCAGCCAAACCCTATAGCCTTTGGTACCTTTTATAGCTCTTGGACACATCTGCTCTTGGACACATCTTGTCCTGTGTAGTGTGCACATAAGCCACACACCCAAACCTTCTCAAGTGACCATACTCCACCTTAGTCCCTGACGAGACTTCTTCTGGAATCTTGAAGGTCAAAGCAGTACTTGATGTTCTGTTAATCAAGTACACAGCACTAGAAGCAGCCTCTGCCCAAAACCTCTTTTCCAAACCAACCTCAGACAACATACACCTGATTTTATCAGCAATATTCTTATTCATCATTTCTGATATACGATTTTGTTGAGCTGTATAAGTACAGGTTTTGTGCTTCCGAATTCCAGATTCTTTGCACAGACTGTCCATATGTGTATTGCAGAATTCCGTTATCTGTCCTGAGACATTTAACTTTTCTGCCAGTTTGATTTTCAACCATAATCTTCCACTTAGAGAAGTTTTCAAATACTTCATCCTTACTTCTCAAAACCTGATCCACACTTTCTTAGAGAAATAATCTATGAAAGTTAGGAAGTATTTGCATCCTGACAGACTCTCTGAGTTACCAACTGAGCCCCACAGATTACTGTGAAAATAATTCAACTTGCCTTCAGTAGTATGTTTAGCTGTAAGAAAACTTTGTTTGTGAGACTTGTCTAGAACACATATTTCACAGAAGTCCAATGTTTTCACTTCCTTATCACTCAGATGGCCTGCTTTAACAAGAATACCCATGTTCTTTAAGCTCATGTGGCCTAATTTGGAATGCCATGTGCTAGGGAGCTTATATTTTACACACCAAAATTATCTTCTCTTCCAGAGCCAAAGGGAAACGCTCAGGAAGGAAGAATCGGAAGAGCTTGAGTAAGAACTCAGCACCCCAGCCCCACGGTAGAGAAGGTTCACGGAAGAGGTAAGGCGTGATCCGTACCTAACTTTCCTTTCTAGTCTTTTCTATATTGCTTCCATAGGGTGTTTAGGTAGTCATGGATAGTAGTCGAGGAAGTTCGTTCTGGATATGGGATCCAGACTAGAGACTCGGCAAGTGTAGAGTAGTGGCAGTAGTCCACTTGACCACGGTCAAGCACGAGAGTGTCTCGTGGACGGCGAAGAGCTGCGGTATAGGCACAGAGGGTTAACGCATACCGTTAGGCCACCGATCTAGATGCATAAGGCCTTATTGATGGAAAGAGAGCATCGGCAAGGCCTCAGGGTGCGTCGATGACCTTGACAAAGCACCAATACGGGTAAAACGTACCATGATAGGCAGCGTGATCGTATCATGACATAGCGGCTTCGGGCTGCGCCAAATCGGGCATCACGTTGCATCACGGTGAATCCTCGTACCGCAAGGAAATTGATATAGAGATCGATAGCGCCACGGGTGAGCCTTAATGAATAGGGCGATGGTGCCTAGATAGAGTATCGGCAGGCACATTGTCAGACACAAGACTGGACTGGCAAGTCAAGGCTTGACCGACGGTACAGTGGCAGAGCACCTAGTTGGATCAGAGAGAATCCAACCAAGGACTAGTAGGTGAAGGCAGGCAATGAGCTTGGCAAGGTTGGGAACCTTGATAGGATATTTAGTCTATTCACGTTGGGCTATGGGCGGATCACAGTTGGAGATCAACTCACAATCATATCGTTAGGATTGTTTAGGAAGTGAGTCTTGGCTAAGCTATACCCTACCAAGGGAGGTACCTTGGGCCGAATGAGAAGTTAGTCCAAAAAGCCGAAAGGTAGAAAGACTAATCGATCGTTGAACCTTAGAAATAGAGCTACTATAGAGCTACCGCTTCAAGGCAGTAAGTTCTACCCTCTGGTTCACTTGTTTGTATTATCCGACAATCTATTAGAGATTGTTGCGAACCAAGCAGGAAGCTATTAGGATAATCAAATGGTTATACTAGTTCTACCTTAGCTAACCCGACGTATGGTTATAAGTAAGGTCTGGTGAGAGAAGAGTCAAAGAGGTTTGGCGAACTCAATAAGATGGCTTACGGTCAAGGGGATAGAGGATTGACGTGAGATCACTTGGACGGTAGTACAAGTTAGTGTCATGAGTTATCCACAATTAGCGGATAATCTTTTGTGTGTATTTCTGTGGGGACGCCTAACATGTGGCCAAAGATGTGTCATGGGTAATGTTATGGGATAGTCATGCTTACCTGGGACCGACCATACGGGGCAAAGATATTGTTTGAAATGCTTCGGCTATTGTTTGAGAACGTAGAAGAATGGATTAGGTGAAAATGGAGTAGAGAATTATTGTGAACCTTAGGAGAGTCTAGAGTAGAGTGCATATTAACCGGTAGGATAGTAGCTTCACAAGGCCACATATACATTATTGCATAGGGGCGTTTATATGGCCATTCATCGCCGACTTGTTTGTATTTGGCCTGAAAAAGTAGCACGAAGACCTGGTAGACAAGAACTACCAGAAGGGCTCCGGGAGTCAATGGAGGTTCACCCTATGGGGAAGAATATGTTGTGGAAATTCTGTCTACGGGCAGAATATAAGGTTCGGGCAAGGTTGAAAGGGAATGGACTTTCCCCTATCTTGTGTTGAATATTGGAGTCTGGGACTCTCGTATATATGTATATTATGTTAAGTATAAGGTTCGGGCAAGGTCGAAAGGGAATGAACTTTCCCCCGTCTTGTGTTGAATAATAGAGTGTGGGACTCTCATATATGAGCACCAAGGGAAGTGCGATAGCACTTACTTGGCTATTAGGTAGACGCATGGTGCCAAGGCATCATGTGGTAGTAGTGTGGTAAAGGGTAGATAGGTTATGTCAGTTCGTGAGACGGAGTAGACCGTCTTACTGAGTATTCAATACTCACCCTTTTACCAGGTTTGCAGGATAGAAGATCCGGTTAAGTGGCTCATAGGATGCGACAAGGCAGGAGGATGCGGCAGATGCTGTGGAGGCTTTCCCAAGGCGTCGTAGTTTTAGAGTTCTCGCATTGTAATTTTACCGCACAATGTAATAAAAAATTTTTAGGGTAATGAGATAACTGATTTGGCAATATTTTACGGTGGGATTTATAGTCCCTGATGCGGGTGTTACATTAACAATCTTGACTTTCCCCATACCCTCCACATTTTCAAGAGTATTTTTTCCCATCAAATATTGTTGTTCCATCAGACTCTTCAAAGTCAAATAAAGCATTTCTATCTGGGGTTATATGGAAAGTACACCCAGAATCGAAAACCCACTCATTCTTTGAATTCTTGGTACTTGCAGTGAGTATCATGGAAACTCCTTTTCCTTAGCTACATTAGCTGAACTGTTAGGCTTTGAACCTTTAATCTCTGGACAATCTCTTTTGTAGTGTCCTTCTTTTCCACAGTTCCACCATTCTCTTTGTTTGGGTTGACCTTTAGGTCTGGACTTTGATCTTTTGTCCCTGCTTTTAGACCTCCCTTTACCAGAATTGTTATATCTTTTATCAGTCCTTCCCCTTCCAACAAATAAACCTTCAGCTGGGGATTTAGACTTTCAAAGAAGTCCAACTTCTCTAAGGTCAGTCTCCTTTGAGTAGGCAGACTCAGTGACTTTTGCAAGTGTCAGAGTATTTTTGCCATTTCCATACTTTAGAGTATGCACCAAAGAATCATACTGCTTAGGAAGACTTGACAAAACCTGTATTGCCTGATCCTCATGACTAACCACAATGTTCAGGCTTGCTAGATCATCTACTAACTTGAGAAATCCATCAAGATTCTCTTCAATAGACTTAGACTCATCCATTTTGTAGCTAGCAAATCTTTGGTTTAGATAGATCCTGTTAGGCAATGATTTGGTTTGATAGTCTTTCTCAAGTGCTTTCCACATCCCTAGAGTAGTAGGCTCCCCCATTACCTTTCGCAGAACCATATTTTCCAAGCATGAACAAATAAGATTCTTTGCTCTTAGATCTCTATCTTTCTTCTGTTCATCTGTATATCATGTTGCTGCAACTGGCTTCTTAGACGCCGGAGACTCATCTGGTTTTGACTCAGCTGCTGCTTGAGTCTGAGGTGTCATAATCGATGGTATAAAAGGAGAGGAGCCAGAAGAGCCAGAAAAACTAACTACTTCGTCTCCAGTGATGATTTTGTGTAGTCCTTGCAACTCCAATTGCATCAACATGTTGAACTTCCACATTCCAAAATCACCTTTACCATCAAATTTCTCCATGTCAAACCTTGCAACAACTGGTTCCATGCTTACTTAATCACCTCTATACACATCAATACCAAACATATCAAACAATCAACAACACCAGATCTCAAGATCTCAAACCTCTGAACCTCCCAGACCTTAACCTTGCACCGGACTACTTTTACAGCAATCTCTATTGCCTTTTACCAGGCTCTAATACCACTTTGTTAAGATTTGATTCGGCTTTGTTAACTTGATCTATGATCTAATCGCTTTGTTTGTTTGTATGTTTTGTGTTGCAGGATTAAAATGCATAAACATAAACGAGACGAGTGATTTGGTCACCCAGAGTTCTCTGTTCTACTCTCTAGGGTGGAATCAAAACCACCAAGCTTTCATTAAATCAAGGTGATTATACAAGAAACAGAGAGTTATTGATCTCTCTTTTACCAATCGATTTCAACATGTGTTAACCTTTCGATTGGTTGTTTCTTGAAGTGAAGCTTTATAGCGGAATCAGTTTGCTCCTCCACCGAAACTGAACTTCCGACTTTACCAGAGAACCACCGCAAAACAGAGCCACGCAATCGGATCAATGACCGGAGACAAATACGCGAAGATCCAAAGCACCGGAGCTTCTAATCCAATCAGTCACTGACTCAAATCTCCTCTCTCTCTCCCTCTCAGTTTCTGACTTGCTCTCTCTCTCTCTGTTCAACTCTTTCTTTGTTTCTCTCTCTTGTTTGTTACGCTCTCTCTTCAGTGAAGAATATAAAGTTGACTTATATATACAGCTTTGACTAGATGTCATCAATGGGTTATGGGCCAGCAATGAATTAGACGAGGCCCATATCTTATGAAACCCATCTCTCTTTCAATGGCCCAACATAAAACGACAACACATCCACAATTCTATTTAGTAAACCTACTATCAAAAATATTATTTCAAGCCGCTTTTTATTGGTTTTTACCAATCAAACAACTGTTTTGCACCGCATATTATTTTTTTCACCAATCAAACATTGTTCCATCCCGCTTTTCCTATGAAAACCGCACTTATACCTAGGGGTGGGCGTTTCGGTTTTTGGTTCGGTTACGGTTCGGTTTTTTTTGGTTTTCCGGTTTATCGGTTTTACAAAAACTCAAACCATATAGAAACCGTTTGTATTTCGGTTTGGTTGCGGTTCGGTTTCTTCGATTTTTTCGGTTTATCTGTTTTACAAAAACTCAAACCATATATAAACCGTTTGTATTTCGTTTCGGATTGGTTTCGGTTTATTTCATAATATTCAAAAGAAAAACAATATATATATATATATATAATTAAAATTATCATAAAACTAAAATAAATATGAATAAACGAACATAAAAAATTAAAGAACATGATCCAAGTAATTGTAAACTTAATCTTATTAAACTAGTAGGTAAACGGAGAAAACTAGAAAAACATTTTTATCATCAACATCAACGTGTTTGAGTACATAAAATATCTATACATACCTTGTAAATAATATATATATATATATATTATATATATATTTATTATCTTTTTGCTAGTATTTGACTAATAATTAGCATGCCAGTATCTAACTAAGATTTCTAAAACTAATAATAATAATAGTTTTTTTGAAAAAACCAAAAACCCAAACGGTTTTAAACCAAAACCGAACCAAAACCAAAATAATTTTAAAATAGCAACCAAACGGGTTTATAGATCAAACCGAAACCAAACCAAAACACCTAATTACGGTTCGGTTTGTTTCGGTTCGGATCAGTTCGGTTTATAGATAAAACCGAAACAAAACCAAAACACCTAGTTATACCGCATAATGTATTTTCCCGCACAAACCGCACTTGTACCGTACCGCACCTAATAATTTTCTTATATGCACCGCACAATTTAATGTCACCATTCGGACCCTTAATTGGATGATGAAATATGTTTTAATTTAAAAAAAAAATAAAGAATTTAATGCTTTCTTAATTTGTGTGTAAAATCCTTAAAAATCAATAATTTGTGTGTAAAATTCTTAAAAATCAACTATTATGATATAGAGGGAGTGTTATATATGGACCAATAATCAATATATTAGAGATATGGAGATAGAAATAAATGCTCTTTTCTTCTATGTATAAGTAAAAAAAAAAAAAAAGTGTATTATAAAGAAACAACAGAAAAATCATTGTAACTCAAGTAGGTAAACTAAAAAATTAAGTATAATTACGAAAATTAAAATGTGCTTTAACTTTTGGAAAATTGCAAAAATGCTATTTTGGTGTATCTATTTTCAAAAATGCCACATAGGTTGTGCATTTTCAAAAATATCACTAATTAAAGATTTTTAAACCCTAAATCTAATAATTTAAAATCCTAAAAAAGGTTTTGACTCCTAACACATCCTAAACCCTCAAAATAAACCCTAATACAACATAGCTAACCCATAAATGATATATTGAGTAAATAATTTTGAATAAAATAGTATTTTTGCAAAGATTTTGAAAAAATAGCATTTCAAAAATGGCATTTCTTAAAAATTCTCATAAAATTAAAATACCTAAACTTTTTCCATAATAGCACTACCCATTTAATAGTAGGTGAATATAGCCCAATAGTCAATAAATTAGAGAAATAAAAATAGAATAATGTATTTTCTTTTATGTATTTGGCATTAAAAAAAAGGTTGTTAAAGTGTATTGTAAAAAACAACGAAAAGTCATTATAACTGAAGCAGTTAATCTAAACAATTTAGTACAATTAAGAAAATCAGAATGTGCTTTAATCTTTTCTCAAAGCCAAGTTGACCCATATATATATATATATGTTTTTTTTTTCTGGAAAAAAACAAAAGTAGACCAATAAAAAGCGATAACAACTTTCTTTTTATGTATATGAAAGTTGAACATAATAAATAAAATTAAAGTGTATTATTAAGAAAAGAAAAAAATTCACTGGTATTAAAACAAGGGAAATTAGCATGCATATTAGACTATGTACATATAATTAGACATCTAACATTCTAAAAATCATAATTTAGTAACTAACATAGAATACTAATTTTACCCTTATACAATTACTTGTTTTTATCTTCAAACAAAATAAAAATAAAATAAAAAATACATTATTTTCCTAAACTTAATCTCCTAAAAAAAGTTTTCTCCCTTAATCTTATTGTACTCTCACGCCGTCACCTTTTCATCTGGCTGTTTCTCATTCTTCTTCTCTTTCTAGTTCTTCTTCTTCTCCTTCTCGTTTCTCTTCCTCTCTGCCTCTATCTCCTTCTCTTCCTCCTATTTCTCCTTCTTCTCCTCTTTCTCTGTCTCCTCCTCCTCTATCTTCTTTTCCTCTTTCTCCTTCTTCTCCTCTTTCTCCTCTTTCTTTGTCTCCTCCTCCTCTTGCTCCGTCTCCTCCTCCTTCATCTTCTTCTCTTTTTTCTCTTTTTTCTCATTCTTCTCCTCTTTCTCCACTTTATCTGTCTCCTCCTCCTTCTTCTCCTCCTCTTTCTTCTTCTTCTCCTCTTTCTCCGTCTTCGTCTCTTCCTCCGCCTCCTTTTTCTCCTTATGATATATAGATGCGGCTATTGAGAACAAAACCACAAATAAATTTGTATTCAACAGTAAGTAGTGAACTATTATAGTTAATTAAATGTAAATTTGTACAAATATAGTGAACTACTATAATAAATTAATTCGTATAGCTGTTTACATAGTATTCAATGCGACAACAGCATGGTCAACTATTGTTTGATCTTATAGTTGACTATTCACACATAAATTAGCTGATAGCTGACTATCCAATAGTTGACTATTCTTTTTTTTTTTATCGAAATAGTTGACTATCCAATAGCTGACTATTCGTACATAAATAGTCAACATAGATGAGTTGATATCTGATTATTTATACATAAATAATGAACTATTTTAATCAACATACATAATTTTTTTAACATAGTGAACTATTATTATACATATTCAAGACAAGATAATCCATTCACGCAACATTAGTACATGACAACAATAATTGTCCCCTTTGACTTCTGAAACAAATAGTTAACTATGTCAGTTAACTATTTCACAATATAAGGAAAAAAATACGTGAGCTTTTTACTGCAGCGGCTATTATAAATATATTTTTAGGGCTTTTTTTTACTAAAACACATTAATATCATCATTAAGTATATTTTTGTCATAAATTGATAAGTCAATGCTACATACCTAAATACTAATCATGTGTTGCTAGTTATCTAATTTTGGCTTCAAAAACTAATATACACCTAATTAACCCTTAAAACAATTATATATATATATATATATATCTTGTGAAAAAAACAAGTCGGTCAAGTACCAATAGGAAAATAACAAAACATTTTAATGTATATTATTATTTGTAACCCTTGATTAGAAAAATCTAAAAAAAAATTAAACCAAAACAAATATTAAACATCCCGAGTTATTATAAATACTTGAGTGTTGGATCTAAAAATAAATATAACAAGAGAATACTATCAGAAAATCTTTCAAAATATTGATCCTTAATCCATGGATTTGGTTCTCAAACTCGTTGTATTTATAATCTCTCTCTTTAGTTCAATCCCGAGAAACTATAGAAAAATTAAAATCTATTAAGGTAAATTGTGAAAAAGCAGTAGTTATATATATATTCGACGGCGATACTATATATGCATTACTATAGTGATATTTTTAATAAACTTATTATATCTATATCACGTTATTTTTCATATTTAAATGAGAAGATGATATACGATTGTGTGGATATTTACAAACAACCATCGTTAAATCATCCACTACTCCAAAACCACAAAATTCAGGTATTTTTTATTAATTATTTTCATACAAATTATATATGTCAACTTCATACATTTTGACAATTAAATCTTTCCTAATTAAAATATAAAAATAAACAATTGTATTTGGATTGATTTTAAATTAAATTCTAAACTTAATTAAGACAATGATTGCTTAAAATATTTTATTTTAAATCAAAAACACTTAATCAATTGTTTTTTAATTAAATTTTGAAATTTGTAGGATATTTGAAATTGTAGTTCAAGCTTTAAACTTACTTCTTCTTTTTATCAGTTCAACCTTTATTTTAAAAGTTTAGTTATGAAACTTCTCTAAATTTGATCAGCAATAATATAGTATAATTTTATTTATTAGAAAATAAGCATATGGAACTCAATTGAAACAAATTGTTTATTGGAATACCGATCAAAAAATTTATTAAGAAGATGATGCAACAACATATTTTATTTCAAATGAAACTGAATTGTAGTTTTTTGTAATATGATTTAATCTCATATCACATAACTATTCTTTCTTGTGACAATGTGTTTTGAGTAGATGAAACCATCTTTTGCAACTCCTAAATCAAAAATTCAAGTTAAAACCGACAGGTTTGAAAAGATCATTGATTGTTCAAACGGAACAGTTCCTCTACTAAGGAACACACAAAAATATGTTGTAAATGCTCAATATTTTGCAAAAAAACATTTTGATCCGCTCACAGTTGAAAAACATGGAGAACATGTAAGCGATTAATTATACCTTCACTTATTATACTTCTAACTACATTTGCTATGATATGATGCCTTTTAAGATTATTAAAAGCATATTTAAAGACTTGAGAATTTGAAGATTGTAGGAATTAGATCAACGTCCTTACTATGGTGTGGCTGCTCCGATGAGTGTACATGACTTGGTCATCGATAGTGGTCAATCTTCTTATGCTAATATATATATAGGCAGTGGGGTCAACAAGACGATTAATTTAATTGAAACCAGTTGGATGGTAAATATAATATTGTCGTTACTTTCTAACCGTTTTAATATAATAATTAATATTATCATTTTGACTTTAATATAATTATTGTTATTACATAAAGTTGTTTAATTTGATTGACAGGTAAATCCAAGTATGTTTGGCGATGGACGCACATGGAGTTATGGATATTGGAAAGTACATCAATCAATTCAATGATTCATATACCCTTTATTACGTTCTTAATAAAAGAAAATTTCTATCAAAAATCTGTTATAAATCCAACTATAATTATTTAATTAGCATCGTATATGTTTTGATTCTATGTAATTATAGACTAACTTTTTGGTAAAGGTTTTGGTATGTAATTAATTATTATTTTGATATTGGAGTATATGCTTATGATGTTACTTAATTTACATTTACGTACTCAAACTATATTTTGTAGGGAGCTAAGAGCATCTCCAATGGGATGTTTCAAACTTCATATTTAGAGTATTTTTTTTTTTTTTGTTCCAATGGGATACTTCAAAATTTCAAATTTGAAGTTTCATCTTTTTTATTTGCATTTGAGTCTCTATATTTATATATTATGTAAATCATCATATTTATTTTAGTATTTTATCATTTTAGTCCACAACTTTATATTTTATAAATATTTCAAATATATTTTTATAAATTAAAAATTTCACATATAAAATAATTCTATGAACGTAAAATTAAAATATTTGATCAAAAACAAAATATTACATAATATTAGAAACATATTTTACACAATAACAATATTACATTAAGCAAATTTAATACAAAATAAAAAACACAAAAAAATAAAATTACATGATCATAAATATTACACAAAGTAGAATATTACAATAACACTAATAGTCGGGTAAATTTGATCCCGACCCACCAAGATCACCAAAATATTGCCCATAGCAGTTTGGTGGAGTCGAAGATTCTTGTTCTTGAGTTCTTTTACGTACGATTCTTGCTTGTTCAGATCGAAAATACTCACGGATATTACTATCATGGATAGTTTCTAAATCTTTGAATAATATTTTATTTTCCTCCTCCATTTCTTTTAAAGCTAATTTTTTTGCTTGATTTTGCATACGTAATTGAACCATCTCATAATTTTTGTTCCTAGTTGTTGCACTTTCTTTTAAGAATTCAAGGATTTGTTCATTCGATGAAACCAAAGTGTTAATAGATGAGCTGTTACCTTCAGCAATCTTCCTTTTGAGTTTTGCCTTCTTCGATCCTATTGGACGTTGCGATGAATTTGATCCACCATCATCACTACTTAAATTGATTGAAAATGAAGACAACCCTGGAGATTGTGATGTTGGAGAACCAAGAACATCAGTCTCACTATTAGAAGAATTTGGTATACTGATGTTGACTTTGTCTGTAAACTTTGGGATATCCTTCATCAAAACCCACACATGGTCAAATTTAAAACCGTTTTTAAGTTTTGTGTCTTGTGTCAACAGCTTCTTCACATTGTCGATGCAGTTAAAAACCATGACAATTACTTCAACCAACGACGTGATGCACTTGGTAGAAAGGGTTTATCAACCCTCCAAAAAGTAACCGCCGCTATCATTCTTGAAGCGGTTGCAGACTACGATTTATAGATATGGCATGCTTATTTTGGTATGCCAGGCAGCAACAACGACATCAACGTTTTGAAGTCTTCTAATTTATTTTCAAAGCTTGCTCAAGGTACCGCTCCTCCAGCTAATTACATTATTCAAGGGAAAGAGTATAACATGGGTTATTATTTAGCTGATGGTATTTATCCGAAGTGGTCTACAATTGTTCAAACTATTAGCAATCCCCAGGGTCAAAAAAAAAAATTGTTTGCAGCAAAACAAGAAGCATGCCGGAAAGATGTTGAACGTGCATTTGGAGTTCTACAATCCAAGTTTGCTATCATAGTAGGATCATCTCGTTATTAGAAGAAAGAGGTATTGCATGATATCATGACGGCGTGCATTATAATGCATAATATGATAATTGAGGACGAACGTGATATCAATGCACCGATTAGAAATGCAAAATCCGCTCCAGAGTCAACCGTTGAAGTGGCAATAAATGAACATACCCGATTTCAGCAATTTTTATCTCGTAATCTACAGATAAAAAATAAAGAGGCTCATTTATCACTTTGAAATGCTTTGATTGATCATATATGGGAACATTATGGAAGCAATTTTAATGAATAATTTTTTTTTTGTATTTATAATTTGTTTGTGTGTGTGTTTTCTTAATATGTAATTTTAGATTTATTGTAATATAATGTTTTATTACTCAATTTAAGTTGTAATATGAGTTTAATGTATGTTTATAGTTATTTATAAAAGAAATATGATTTTAGTTAATTTTAAACAATATTGAGGGCTATAATGCAAAAAAAAAATTATTTTGAAGTTTCATTTGAAGTTTACCATTGGAGAACAACATACCCAAACTTCAAATTTGAAGTTTTGCAAACTTCAAAAATGAGGCATCCCATTGGAGATGCTCTAAAGGAGCAGGTTGCTATAATACTATATGTCCTGGGTTTGTTCAACTGTCAAAAACTGGCCATTTAAGTGGACCTATACCTAAATCTCGTAATCCAGAGATAAGATATACTCCTTCCGTTTTACAAAAAGTGTCATTCTATAATTTAATTTTCGTTTCACAAAAAAGGTCATTTTCAATTTTCAATGTAGAATTTTGAATAAAAATCCAGTTTTAATCCTATTTTTTTAATATATTAATTAAAGAGAGAAGCTGACTTAGTGTATTAATAATGGACAAAATAAAACTTTTATTAGTTTTTTTAATATGTGTGAAAATGTGTAAAATGACATTCTTTGTGAAACAGATGGAGTATTGATGTCACTATTCAACATGTAATTTATTATTTCTTAAACTTTAACATAAAAAGTTATGCATTTTTTAATTTCCGTTTTATTCTAAGTAATTTAAAAAAAAAATTTGAGTGGGTAAGAATAATTGTTGTTATCCATTATTAAAAGTTTTAAATCAGTGTTATATGTTTATTTTTTAAATTAATCTATAGGGTATTATATTATTTTTGGTTTTTAAACATTACATAAAATATTATATATTTTTTATGATATTGAATATATTAAATCTAACATGCTTTGAATTTTATTTTTGTAATAATCTATCAAGGATAAAATATCATGATATTGGTGGACAGTCGATGTAATACGTGGCGGGAAAGACATATATATTGGTTATTGGCCAAGAGAATTATTTGATGTAATAGGTAATGGTGCGAACATTGTTGGAGATGGAGGAGTGGTTCAGGCTTCCCGTTCAGGTAAAAGTTCACCAATGGAGAATGGTCATCTACCAACAAAATATCCAAAAGATGTTGCACGTGTTCATGACATGCGCATCATGGACTCTAGTCATAAGTTCAAGCGACAAAGAGAATTTACGTTTGAGTTGCTAGCCGACAGTGAAAAATGTTATGAATTTAGAACATGTTATTTTCTTTATTTGTTCACATATGGTGGATCAGGAGGAGAATTTTGTAGAATCTAATATTATCGTTTAGAAAATATTAATAGGATGTTTATGGTCTTTGAAATATATAATTAATGATTGGAATTAAGGTTTTATTTTCAAGAATATAATATAAAACCATTGAGCCTTTGACAATTTTGGAGATTGCAATATATATAGATGCGATCCAGTCATGATGAGATTATGAGGGTCAGAATGACGGCACCAGCGGGTTTTACAGCTTCAAGATGGCACAAAGGATTTACTTGGACTCCAGGGACACCACCGAAGCCTATCACCTCTACATACAGAACTCCATAACCTCATATGGACGATGAAGAGTCTTCTCCGAAAAAGACGGTATTGTTCCACGTTTTGGACAGACTCCGCTGAGTTAGTGAAAATGGTGACATCTCCTCACGACTGGCCCGGTTTTCAACCAGAATTACGTGATTTGGCAGCCCTTAAGGATTATTTTCCGGATTCGATCTCATTTACCGGCAACGGAATAATAATATGAGAGCGGATCTGCTTGCAAGGACTGCGTGCACGCGGAATACTATCTTTTTTTTATTGGCACTTCAGTTCCCTATTGGTTTTCTGATACATATAATGTATTTCTTGAATCTATAAAGCCATTGAGAAAGCGACAAAAAATCGTCACTTATTTCAACAATTTTACCTGAGAAGAAACACCGAATTGATGAAATTCATTCCCAAAAATAGGAGATACAACCCCAAATTTCATTTGCCTTTCCGTAACCTTCTAAGAACAAAACAAATCGTTCTAGTAGTGACAAAAAGTAACTAATTGCATATATCATAATTGAAATTACTAATTATAATCCATATCATTCACTATTATCGTTGAAAAGTTAGTATTAGGGTAAGATGGTGTTGGGCATGGGCCTTATAATTGACAAATTATAAAGCCCATCTCACCGAGCTCGGCCCGACATAATTAAAGGCCCAACTCAAGTCTCAAGGGAAATCCTACATTAATGTACTTCCTCAATCTAGCATAAATAGGGGTCTCCCCACCTTCTATTATCCATTAGTTATTACCTTTTGGAGAGTACAAGGGATCTGAAAGACCAACGATTTTCAGAAGTCTAACTCACCCAAAAAGGAAAAGAATTCTGTTCGTACATTTTCCGCCAGAATCGTACAAAAATTCGTTAGAAAACGGCTTACAGAGTTTGTACTTATCCCGATCACAGAGCACTTATCACCAGGTTCCGACCTCAAAATGCGTACTTATCATTCATTTTTCGACCTCATTACACTTACCTGTTACTCAGTCTCCGATCTCAGATCACCGATCTCGTTACCCAGTTAATCCGCGAAGCACAAGGTTCGTCATCTTATAAGCTTCCGAGCTCAACGTCCTTTACATTCATTTCTCCTTATTTATACGTTGTTTGTAACCCATTTCCAAACACGTTATCAATAAACGAGAATTTCCGAGCCTCTTACTGTTTAACAAATATATTGTCGAACTCACGTATCAACAATTGGCGCACCAGGTAGGAGGCTTGAAATTCTCCAACACACGATTTCAATTCAGAAATAGAGGACAACCAGCCCGAAAACAGCATGGCCAATCAGGAGCTCGATACAAGGAATCATGACCTTCAGACAGAGCCCGTGGTCATCATAAACATTACCGACCAAGAAGTCCGAGCCTTCATCGAAACCGAGTCTGCCGGGCAAGAAGTCGTTCTAACCCAACAAGCTCAGGATCCGATGGCAGCTATGATGGAGGTCATCATGCAACGATTCGATTGACAGGAAGAATAAGCCCGAAGCACCAATTCAAGATTGGAACTTCTCACTACAACTCAAGCAAACTACCAAGCACAGTTGGACCAGTTAAACCTAAGGTCCGCTCATGACTCACTCCGAACTCGAAGAAGCTCCTCGCCGACTCCTGAACGGCAGGCACGAGCAGAAACAACCGGAAGATTGGCCAACCTCACAATCCGGGCACCCACCGAGCACCCGAGCAGCTCAAGGAAAGCTCGCCCGACCTCCCAACACCGCGACTCGATTTCACATGAAGAACGCCGCATGTTGACGCATGATCAGGATCCGAAACTCGAACGAATGAAAGCCCGGCTGAAAGACATGAATTCTAAGGTCCATCGCGCTATCAGCTCTACGCCAGAGATCGACCGAGTGCTCGAGAAGGCGCAACGAAATCCGTTTACGGCCCGTATAGCCTCCATCCCAATCAGGAATGCGACGAAGCTAAAAATTTTGACCTACGAGGGGGGAACCGATCCGATAAGGCACCTTACGTCCTTTTCAATTGCTATGGGTCAATCTCAGTTCTCCTCGGAAGAAAATGATGCTGGATACTGTCAGTTTTTTGTTGAAAAACTGAGCGAAGCGGCCTTAACGTGGTTCTCTAGGCTCCGACCAGGATCCATCGATAGCTTCCAAGAACTCTCCACGGCTTTCCTCAAGCACTACTCGATGTACATATAGGCCAGGGCATTCCAGGCTCACCTATAGTCCCTGACCCAGGAGCAGAGGGAACCACTCCAGGATTATATGAGCCGATCCAAAGTTGTCTTATCAAGGGACCCATCTGGCGTGGACGACTCATCCCCCCTTGCCGCCCTGAAGCAAGGTCTGTGGCATACCTCGGCATTTCGCGACGACCTCACTATCAACGAATTTCACAATCTGGCGGATGCTCTTCACTGAGCAAGAAGGTTCATCGTCTTGGAGGAAGATCGGGCAGTGAATCTAAAGAAACATTCACCATCAAAGCCTCCGACCCCAAAGGAGAAGCCGAAAGACGAGGAGCGCCACGAACCTTGACAACACTATGATAAATACTACAAAGAAGAATAAAACAAGAAATTCTCGGTCAACCAGGTCGGCAATTCAAACAATACGCTCAAAAAATGGGCGAAGTACAACCGCGAAGAAGAAAAGGAACCGACCAGCCCGCAGTCGTACTTCGAGTATCATCAACTTTACGGACATACTACCACGGAGTGCAAGCACCTCAAGGATAACCTGCTAGCTAAATTCCAACGAGGTAAGATTCAGTTAGATGGGCCCGGGTAGCGAAGTCAGCACGATAATCCGAGCAAAAGGGACGACCTGGATGGTGGAAATGTGACTGACGCGCCAAAGCGAGGTCATGTTGATCGAAGCGACAACAGCAGCAAACCGCCAGCCTCAAAACGGCGGGTAAACAAGATTATGGGAGGATTCTTGTCTGGAAGTGACTTTGTACAGACGATCAAGTAGTATGAAAAGCTCGCAGGCGCGAAACAAGAGTTCCTTGGTAGATACAAGGTAGATATACCGATGATTTTCTCCGAATCCGACACTCAAAGAGCTGCTATGCCGCACAACGATCCCCTCATGGTCAAACTTAAGATCAAAGATTGTGAGGTTGCCCAGATCCTCGTCGAAACAGGATGCTCAGTAGATCTAATTTTCAAGGATACCTTGCAAAAAATGGAAATTGGAGACGACAAGATCAAGCCCGGCATCAAATCACTCACCGGGTTCGACGGAGAAACAATTATGACTATCGGAACCATCAAGCTTGCCGTCCATGCAGGGGGATATCGAAGAAAGTGAAATTCGTGGTCGTCGATAAGTCGGTCGTTTATAACGTGATCATGGGGACCCATTGGCTCTTCTCGAGCAGGGCGGTCTAATCTACATATCATCAATGTCACAAATTCCCAACATCAACCGGAGTGTTTACGATTAGAGGCAATTAGAAGATGGCGCGAACATGCTTTGTCACAGAAAAGAGACTCCGAAAGATGAACCTACACATAATAAGCTGCCCCATCAGTCAACTTAGTTCTGAACTGAAACAAGAAACAACCGAGCTCGTACAGATCGATGAAGCAGACCCGGGAAGACAAGTCGTGATCGGTGCCAAACTCGAACCATCGATCAAAGAAGATTTGCTTCAGTTATTGAAGAAGAACGTCTCGACCTTTGCGTGGTCGATGAAAGATATGAAGGGAATCGATACAGACATCACCAGGCCCCAACTCAATGTCGACCCCACCTTCAAACCGATTAAACAAAAGCACTGCAAGCTCGGCCACGAACGCGCCCAGGCCGTTAATGATGAAATTGGAAAACTGCTCGAGGCAGGGTCGATCTCAGAAGTACAATACCTCGAATGGTTGGCCAATCCGGTGGTCATGAAGAAAAAGAATAGAAAATGGCGAGCGTGTGTGGATTTCACAGATCTCAACAATGCATGCCCCAAAGATAGTTTTAAATTGCCTCATATCGATCAGCTCGTCGACGCGACAGCAGGAAACGAGCTCATGTCCTTCATGGATGACTTTTTGGGATACAACCAAATCATGATGCATCCCGATGATCGTGAGAAGACAGCTTTTATCACCAACAACGGAACCTATTGTTACAAGGTCAAGCCATTCGGACTGAAGAACACTGGAGCTACGTACCAGCGTCTCGTTAAAGATGTTTGCCGAGCATATTGGCAACACGATGGAAGTCTACATTAACTATATGCTCGTCAAATCCCTCAAAGATGATCAACACATCTTCCATCTCAGGAAATGTTTTGAAATTCTAAATCACTATGGATTGAAGCTAAATCCAGCGAAGTGCACATTCGTTATTACTTCCGGAGACTTCCTCGGGTACATCATCACCAAACGAGGCAAACCCAAAGCAGATCGCCGCTATTGCCGACCTCCCATCGCCAGAGACTAAACGGCAGGTCCAAAGGCTCACCAGAAGAATCGTCGCGCTTAACCGTTTTATCTCAAAATCGACAGATAAATGTTTTTCCTTCTACCAGCTCCTCCGAGCTAATCAAAAGTTCGAGTGGGATGAAGCTTGTGAGAAGGTATTCCAGGAACTAAAAATCTATCTGACCAGTCCGCCAATATTATCGAAGCCCGAGCAGGGCGAAACTCTCTATCTATATCTCTCAGTATCTGATGTAGCAGTCTGTGAAGACAGGGGCGAACAGAAGCCTGTTTTTTACATCAGCAAGTCACTAAACGGCGCCGAGCTCCAATACCCAACGCTCGAGAAACTTTCCTTGGCAGTGGTCATAGCATCCCCCAAGTTACGAACTTAGTGTCAGTCTCACTCAATAACCGTACTCCATAGCCCGGGACATTCTGGCCGCATAGCCAAATGGGCAGTCGAGCTCAGTGAATACGATATCGACTACCAAGGCTGAACCAGCGCCCCGCGTAAAGGAATAAACGAACCAACCACCACTAGAATGGGTCTTGCACGTCGACGGAGCCTCATCAAGGCATTGATCCGAGATCAGGATCCGCCTCAAAACACCGACCAGCGAGATACTTGAATAATCATTATGCTTGGAATTCAAGGCCTCTAACAATTAGGTGGAATACAAAGCGCTGATCGCTGGACTCAGACTCGCCAAAGAGCTCAGAGCGACCCGTATACACGCGTTTAGTGATTCACAGCTCGTCACGAGCTAATTTTTCGGAGAGTACCAAGCTAAAGACGAACGAATGGACGCTTACCTCAAGAGAGTGTAAAACCTCATCAACGACCTCGAAAGCTTTCAGATTACTAAGATTCCACGCAACAACAACTCTGCTGCAGATGCTCTCGCCGCCTTGGGCTCCTCATCAATTTCCGATCTCAGAAGAGTCATCCCGGTCGAAACCATCGCAGAGCCGAGTATCAAACTGCCACGTGGCATCTGCCATATCACAGAGACGGATGAGATTATGTCTCCTGGGCAAGAAAAAACCGAAGCCGTGATTCCAAGGAAAGCTCCAAGGAGTCCCAATTGGAGAGAGGAAGTACGTGCATATCTGGCCGAAGGGAAGATTCCAGAAGATAAGTGGGCGGCAAGAAGGATGAGAATCTGGGGAGCACACTACACCATAGTCCGAGGAGATCTCTTCCGATGGAGTGCGACTAGAGTACTTCTCAAGTGTCTGGCCGGAGATGAAACCTACAGAGTAATGGCAGAAACTCACGAAGGCGAGGGAGGCAATCATTCTAGAGGATGAGCACTCGCTGTGAAACTCAAAGAAGCTCGGCTTCTACTGGCCCTCAATGATCGCTGACTGTGCGGTATATGCTCAAAATTGCGAGAAGTGTCAGAGGCACGATCCAATGGTCAACACTCCGGCCGAACCTCTATCAACCACAACTGCTCCATACCCGTTCATGCGATGGGCAAAGGATATCATCAGCCCATTCCCAAAATCTCACGATAGGCGCTTCATCATTTTCGTAACCGATTACTTCACCAAGTGGGTCGAAGCCGAAGCCTACGTCCAGATCCAAATGCACGATGTCCAAAATTTTGTCTGGAAGTATATCATCTGTAGGTACAGGCTACCACATGAGATCGTCGCAGACAACGGTTCACAGTTCTCGAACAGATTTGAAGATTTCTGCACAAAGTAGGGCTGGGCATAATACCCGGACCCGAATACCCGAACCTGTACTCGACCCGAAAATACAGGTTCTGAGTGGGTATGGGTATTTGTGTTTTACCCTATTGGGTATGTTAAACTCGTACCCGTGGGTACAGGTTCGGGTACAGGTTTCCTACCCGATACCCGAAAAATACCCGAATGTTTTTTGCTATACTTAGATTATAGATATGTTAGTCATATGTTTATATAAGTTAAAGGGCCTTACATATAAAATTTCATTTTAATTACTAAGGCCTACTAAGGCCCAAAATCAATTTGTTTTTGGTAGTAAGAGATGAAATCGAAACCGAAACGTCTCAAGATTCTCAACCGCCTCTCTCCCACTCTCCCACGACTCGACTCGACTCCGATCTGGATTAATACACAAACTGGAACAAAGTCTTCGAAGATCAACGTCTCTTCCATCTGAGACGTCGCGAAATCAGTCACAAGTACTTGATCTTGTTACTCTCTGTTTACTCTTTTAAGTCTCGTTATGTGTCCGATTCCGATGGAGAAATGGTTTATTTGATCTCCCTCATAGAGTGTCTTTTCCTTGAGAAAGCTTGAGGAACTATTTGGTCGCCGAGTTTTATGCAAAAATGTCTCATTTTCTTAACAGTCTTCACCATTATTGTTTTCTTATGACTTTTGGCTAAGAGATTGGACCTCAACTTGAAATCTTGTTTGACCTTTTTCGTTGAATCTCTTTGTTACTTTCGCCGAATCATGTTGTGGAATTAACATACTTTATTGCTCAAGTTCATAAACATACTTTATTGCTCAAGTATAATAGTTGAATCATGAGGACGAGACAGATTATAAACATACTTTATTGCTCAAGTTTCAAAATAATTGATTCTTTAAAATCTTTAACATTAATTCATTAGATTCATCCATTTAGATCATGCTTATGGCGATCATGAAGATGATTATAGTCTTTTTAGAAATTTTTTTTAAAAAACCTTCATCAGAGATGTGTTGCATTGATGGAGAAATTAGCTTCAATCATTACTTATATGATTATGTTGCATTGATGTGTTTGTCTTATTCTCTTTATCTCTTTCATGCAGATGGGTTCTAATGATCATGGAGATGATGAGAGAGATGATCGAATGGATGATGATGATGATTTATCTGATGAAGTAGACGGTGGTGATGTTGGAGTTAAAAGACCAAATCGCAGTGACAAAGGTGAAGAAACAGTTGGAGGTAATGCACAGAAGAAGTCGAAGTCAAGGTCTTGGGTTTGGGAACACTTCACCAGACAGAAAAACAATATTAACAAAGCTAATTGTCATCATTGTGCAAAAGAGATGACTGTTCCATCTAAGTCTGGCACAACCAACATGAAGAAGCATCTAATTCGCACCTGCGATGCTTACCAGGTATGGCTAGCTGCTAAGAAGTACCAAAATCAAACAGTCTTAACTCCTGATGGCGATGGTAGTAGTCTTAAGTTTGGTAAAGTCTCTGATTCTGTGGTTAGGGAAGCTACTAATGAGATGTTAGTTATAGGTGAATTACCTTTAGCTTTTGTAGAGAACTTAGCTTGGAAACATTTCTGCTCTAAAGTTCTGTTGCCCAAACCTCACTCTAGGAGAACAGCCACTAGAGATATTGTTGAGATGTATAACAAAAAGAAAGAAGGGATGAAGAAGATTTTAGGAGAGAACAAGCAGAGATTGTCATTGACGACTGATATATGGCTTGCTCCACATACTGGATCATCTTATATGGTTATTACAGCTCATTTTATTGATGCTTCATGGAAATTAAGGAAGTTCATCATAGGATTCAAGAATGTCTATGACCATAAAGGTGAAACGATTGCTGGGGTTCTTATTGACTGCTTAGCTGAGTGGGACATCAAGAGAATCTTCTGCATCACTGTAGATAATACCACAGCTAACAGTTCGGCTATGAAGATATTCAAGGAAGAATTCAAGGAAATTGGAAATGATGCATTTGTTCTTCAAGGTGATTTTCTGCATCTTAGGTGTGCTACACACATCATTAACCTAATTGTGAGGGAGGGTTTGAAGGAGATAGATGACAGTGTGAATGCAATTCGTAACGCCATTCACTTTGTGAGGTCTTCAACGGCTAGACTCAAGTCATTTGAAGATCGTGTAGAATCAGGAAGGGTTCAGAGAGGAAGTCTCCCTTTAGATGTGAAGACAAGATGGAATTCTACGCATCTTATGCTTGAACAAGCTTTGAAGTTCAAAGTAGCATTTCAGAGGATGGAGTCTCAAGATAAACCATATCATGACTATTTCACTGAAACTATTGATGGAAAGAAAAGGATTGGACCACCAGCTAAAAGTGATTGGGAGGCAGTTCATAAGTTAGTCCAATTCCTTATAGTTTTTTACAAATCCACTTTGGCTCTCTCTGCTTCAACCTCTGTTTGTTCTCATAACCTCTACAATGAGATTGTTTGTATGACCAGATACATAGGAGGCTTGAGAAATAGTGCTGGTCCTGATGAACTATTACGGTCAAAAGCCTCATCTATGTTAGGTAAGTTGGAAAATTATTGGAATCCATTTGGTGTAAAGGTTGAGATGAATAGGCTATCGATAGTAGCAAGTGTGTTTGATCCTAGGAAGAAGATGAAGTTTGCCCAGCTGTGTTTTGAGAAACAGTATGGTAAAGATAGTTATGAGGCCTCTCATCTTTACAAATCAGTGGAGGATATATTGAATATATTGTTTTCTGAGTATAGTACTGAAGTGGCCAAAACTGTTAGTGGTGGATCTCAATCTCAGTCACATGCATCATCTTCTCAATCTCATTCACAAGAGCACGTTGGAGAGGAAGTTAGTGAGAGAACAGGTCTTGCATATGAAAGCATGAATGACATCTACGAGGAGCTTGTACATGAATCTGGTTACCAAGAGGATTCCAATGAGTTGGAATTGTACTTGAAAGAGAGTTTGGAGAATGCAAAAATCCCTAATGGTTTAGAATATAATCTTCTGTCGTGGTGGAAGGTAAACACTCCTAAGTATCCGATTTTGTCACTAATAGCTAAAGATATACTTGCAATGCAAGTAACTTCAGTTGTATCCGAATCTGCCTTTAGCACTAGTGGTAGGGTTTTAGACCCATATAGGAGTTGTATGACCCACTACTTGGTTGAAGTCCTTATGTGTACTGAGCAATGGCTGAAGTGTGAAATTAAAATGAATGACAAGGGAGTGATAAGAAAAGAACAAATGCTTGCTGATTTTGAGTTGCAAGATGAACTCATGAGAGGTAAGCTATAACTCTATTACTTTTAAATGTTATAATTCGTTTTCAGTTGATCTTTATTTCTAATCTTATGTCATTTCATTTTATCTTCAGAATTTGAACCTGCATTCAACTTCCAAAGCCCTTCATAGTGAGGTAAATAAGTAAATAACTTTATTTCAGATCTGTTTGATTTAGTACTTTAGGTTTATATATATATTGCATTGTGATTTGGTGATTATTCTTAGCTAATCTTAATGCAAACACTCACTTGTGATGCTCTCAAGTTTGCAGATACAAGACTTCAACCTGCACTCACTGTGACTGTGTGGACTTCCTTGTTCCAAAAGAGCTTCCTCCTGAGATTACACAGTGACTGTGTGGACTTCCTTGTAATCGATTTCTCTGTTTTTTTGTCAAGTTTTCAAGTTTGTTTTAATACCTTAAAACTATGTCTCAATTCCCAACTCTTTACTCTTTTAAAGTATGAACTTTGTTTGTTTATGTTTCAATTGCTTTTTATGGTTATTGGTTCGGATTGTTTACAGGTTATTTTTTGTAAGTCCGGGTAAAAAAACCAAAGCCTGAACCTGTACCTGAAAATTTTCGGGTATTACAGGTTCAACCTGTACCCGTAAAACCCGAACCTGTACCCGACCCAAATTCTTACAGTTACCTGTATGGGTATATAAATTTTAGACCCGATAGAACCTGTACCCGATAGCACCCGACCCGTACCCGACCCGTACCCGACCCAAATACCCATACGCCTAGGCCTAGCATAAAGTAGAAAATTCGACTCAGCAAGTCGACCCCAAGGTACCCCCAGGAGAATGGCCAGGCGGAGGCCACGAACAAAGTCATCATTGATGGCCTGAAGAAAAGACTCGAAGAATCTAAGTCATCATTTCCGAATAACTCCTCGCTCGGCAACAAACCGAACCCCTTTCTCTCTAGCTTATAGCCTGGAAGCAATGACACCGGCCGAAGTCAACGTAACGAGCCTCCGACGGGCACAAATACCCGAAGACCCAGACCTGCACGACCGAATACTCTTGGCCTCTTGGATAACCAAGACTTCATTGAGGAAGAGCGCGACCGAGCCCTCCTGCGGATTCAAACTATCAACAAGTGGCTGCTCGTTACTACAACAAAATGGTTAAAAATAGACGCTTCGAGGTCGGTGACCTCGAACTAAGAAAAGTCTATGAGAATACTGTCGAATACCGAGCAGGTAAACTTGGAGCTAACTGGGAAGAACCCTACCAGATCACTGAGGTCGTCAAACCAGGGATCTACAAACTGATGACAATGCATGGCGAGCCCGTTCCAAGTTCATGGAACGCAATGAGTTTGAAGAAGTATTTCTACGATTCCCATCCCTACCAGTCCGCATCCTGAAATGAGAAGCTCAGAGGCCAACGCGACACCGACTACAGCCAATCAGATCGTCTTGTCATATATATTTCCAAAAAACAAATTCCGCTCTATGAGCTCGTCTTTATTTTAGTTCGTCATTAATGTAATTAAACTACGGTCGGCTTGATCCCTACTTAACGGGTACGTAGGCAGCCTCTTACGAGGTCCATCTATGATAATAAAAAAAAAATTCTTCGTCTCTTTTTCGCAGTTTATTTTTGTCTCCCAGCTTGCTTCCATTTACTAGTCCATTTTTCATCCTAAATCTAAGTTCAGTGTAGCTATTTTTGGTTCATTCTCGATTTCGTTCAATTACACTCTACCGAACACCCCAATCACAAACAGCTCCGACCTGCGAACCACATCGGTACCCTGGCCAGGTATCCGATCATCACGTTCTCCATAGATGTAGTGGTGAAATAATCCACGTCTTCTAGCTCGTTCAAATATTTCGAGCCAGATGACATAAAAGCTGGGCTCCGTTCCGCACGAAAAATTCTTACAAAATACTATGTATATTAAGCCGAGCCCATCTCGCGAACTTAATCTGAGTGATTACTTTAATAAGCTGAGCCCAGCCTCGCACAAAACAACCTCGAAAAACTTAGCATCTAAACCTAAGAAATTCTCGACGAATAGTTCAGAAACAAAATCAAGTTTTCTAAACGAACTCAGGCTTTCAAACGAGCACGATACACAAGATCAATCAGAAAAAACGAAGAGCAAGACCAGAACAAATCTGAAAAGAAGCAGTAAATTAAATAAAAGCCGAGGTCCCCCAACGAGTCCAAGGAAAATCCGTATTTAGAATATTACACATATAAAAACTAAGACCACATGCGGTCCGATCACAACTAAATGTTTTAAACAGAAAGAACAACAGTCGAGCTTATTGCGAAGCATTTTTGGAGGCGCCGAAGAGAAGAGCAAGATGTTCACCCGTTGTAGGAGCGACATCAGCGTTGACGACCGTGTTTTCCAAGTTAGCGTCCAAAACTGAATCATCTACCAGAATCGAGGTCGGGGATCTAGGAGAACCCGGAGAATCACGGACCCACTGCTCTACGGGCATCCTCTCAGCCTCCAGGCGTCGAGCTCTATGAAAAAGGACTTAATGTCCGATTCCACGAGCTCCACCTTATGAGAAGGGATAGCCACTCCTTCTTTCATCAGGCCCGCGTAGTTGTCCGATACACAGAGCGCTTGACCCAGAAGCGTTTTCTTCTTGTTAACCGCCTCCGTTTCCATGCAATGCTGCTTCAGCTTCCCGAGCTTAGTCTCCATCCTCGTCTGCATCCTCTTCTCGGTCCGCCTCCTCTCATTAGCGACCTCGAGAGAACGAGAGCCCCTCAGCCTCTCTTTCCTCCTAGCAAGCGATACGGTCTTGATGATCTCCCACTGCACCTCGTTCTCCTTCCGAATGGCAGAGTTAGTCTCGAGAGTATCCTGCGTGCTCTTTGCGAGCTCTTTGACCCTCTCACTGCTCTTGGCGAACCTCGCCTTTTATCCCCCCATTCGAGCAAAAGACTTCTTCAAGTACCGATCGTAATGTTCAACCATTAAGTTGGTACTTTCGATCATCTGCAAAGATAGAAGTTATAACGTGATCGAACTGATGAACAAATGAAAACGAGCAGAGCTAAAATTAAAGGTACCTGAGCCACATGCTGCGACCAGGTAGCATACTCTTTACCAGCAAAGAGGTCATCCGGCTTGGGCATAGAGTAGGGCTCTCCTCCTCGGATGCTGCCCATGAGCTCCACGCACCTACGGAGAAGTCACGGCAAAGGATTCCCACTTCCTTTAAAGGAGTACTCGAAGTCGAAGCGGTCAGGGTCCAGCTCCTGCTGCTCCTTGGCAACCTCACCGGTCGACAGATTCGCAGTCGGGACCGAGACGACAGCTCTCGGAAGAGGCAGAGAGACCTCACCATCAGCGCGAGTCCATTTTTAGGCGGACCCTTCGCCATCGTCCACTTAGATCCTCTTGCCCAACCGATCAGCCGCAAGCTCGTTGAAGGGTAACATTATCAGATGGGGACCTACGTTCATCTGAAACAATGACAATCGCAAGATTTTCTCTCCCCGGGAGAGAATTGCCGATTTTAGTGGTCGGCGGAGGGTCAGCTGCGGAGGGAGCCCCAGCGCCATCCCCTTGAGTCTCTTCGGCCCTTCTCCTTTCCTCTTCCTCTTTCTTCTTCTTGCATTCTTCCCCCCTTTGCTTTGTCTGGGCGGCGTAGTTATGAATGAAAGAAGAAGATTTCACCATCAGGCCATTTCCAACTATGTGCTTAATTGGAAGCTTCTGATCCACCTTACCCTTCTTCCTCCCCGCGTCACTGCTCTCCACGTTCTTCCTGGTGGATGACTTCTCTCCCTTGTCCTGTTGAGAACGAGCAAGAGAAGGTCTAAGCGGAGCGAGCTCGATATCGTATCGACCTGAAACAATGAACACAGACTTTAGGTAACCACCACAAGACAGAGACAAAACGAGGCGTGGAGAGGAAGAGAAACTCATCCGATTGAATGCGAGGAAGAGCACGAAGGATTCGCTGATCCAGGAAATCTGGCCACCACTGAGGTGCTAACGAACGCAGTCTGTCTCTAAGTTCGGTAAATCCCATCGCAAAACGACGCAGCCCGCAATGACGAACTGCAAAATAAAGAAAACAGATCAGGCGTTAGTGCCGATCAATCCAAGAAACACAAAGGTAAAATAAATACCGATCTCGGTGTTCTATCCGGCTCAGATTTCCCAGTCCAGATTCCCGACCAAGGCCTCATCGATCATCACAAAGAAATAACGAGTGTCCCAATCAGCAGTCTTATTCCCTTTAGAGCACTCGATGAGGGATTTCTTCATGCTGAGATAAAAATGACCTCTTTTCGACATTTTTCGAGTGATCTTCGTCAGATCCTCAAGGGCATCGCAGCAGAGTTTCCGCCCGAGCTCCGCTGCCATTACCATCAACCCGACCATATTACGAGTGGATGCGATCATCAATTGAGACATCCCAATCTTCTTCGAGCACAGTATTCGACCAAAATCCTTGGAAGAGGGAACCAGAGCCCACCTTCGTAAATGAAGGACTCATACAGACACATGTACCCCGGAGGAGGATTCCATGGTTGATCGCTGCTCTTCGGGAGAAGGAAGAAAACCCTCGACGGGATGCGATACACTCTCCGAAGATTATTGAGCGTATCCGCAGTAGATTTCATCCCCTCGTCATCGTGACGCTCGAGAACGATATCAGAAGCGAGCCCAGGACCCAGATGACGACCATAGTCGCCAAGGTCGTCCAGCTCGAACTGGGAGGTCTGGTACCCAGTATCAGGCGAGCCAGGCCTGAGAGCCAAACTCTTGCCAGCGCCGTGTCTCGCCGGAGGAAGAACCATGCTGGGAGAAGGACGCGAGCTCGACCCAGTATGGGAGCTTATCGAAGAAGGTCGATTCGAGCTTGAAGCAACTCCACCCCGGTTAGTGGTCAGATCTCGCTGATTCTTCCGAATCAGCGGCTGATGGTCAGAAGAAGAAGCCTCAGGAGATTCAATGCCCCGCGGAAGAAGAAGCCTCAGGAGATTCGAGACTCGGAGAATTGCCGGAGTTAACCGAGTCGGATTCTTCACGATCTTTGAATTGGAAGACATGATGAAGAGACAGTCAAAAGACCCAGAAAACGGACTTGGAAGTGAAGAAGAATCGACCAAGGGAACCTGAAGATATTGACGAGAAATTCGAGGCAGAGCAGAAAAATCGAGGGAGATCTAGAGAGAAGTTAGAGAGAAGATTACCTTTATCCGGAGAGATCGAGAAAGCAAATAGAGAAAACTGAAGTCTGAATCTCGCTTAAATAGACCTAACTCGGAAGACAAAAGGTCGCCTCTCGAGATTCACACACCGCTTCAAAAGAGCCAATCCGAAGCGAGCAGATGATGGGCCGAAGGAAATATGGGCCTCCGAACCACATCGACGAGCCCACCAACCAACGCGCTCGTCAACTGGAGGGCTACTGTTGGGCATGGGCCTTATAATTGACAAATTATAAAGCCCATCTCGCCGAGCTCGGCCCGACAGAATTAAAGGTCCAACTCAAGTCCCAAGGGAAACACTAAATTAATGTACTTCCTCAATCTAGTATAAATAGGGGTCTCCCCACCTTCTATTATCCATCAGTTATTACCTTTTGGAGAGTACAAGGGATCTGAAGGACCAACGGTTTTCAGGACTCTAACTCACCCAAAAAGGAAAAAAATTATGTTCGTACGTTTTCCGCCGGAATCGTACAAAAGTTCGTTAGAAAATAGCTTGTAGAGTTTGTATTTATCCCAATCACAGAGCACTTATCACCAGGTTCCGACCTCAAAATATGTACTTATCATTTAGTTTCCGACATCATTACACTTGCATGTCACTCAATCTCCGATTTCAGAACACCGATCTCGTTACCCAGTTAATCCGCGAAGCACAAGGTTCGTTAGTTTATAAGTTTCCGAGCTCAACGTCATTTACATTCATTTCTCCTTAATTATACGTTGTTTGTAACCTATTTCCGAACATGTTATCAATAAACGAAAATTTTCGAACCTCCTACTGTTTAACAAATATATTGTCGAACTCACGTATCAACAGATGGGAAACTTTGTTACTAGGGTTAACCGTTACAAAATCAGCTTCATATCGAAGAGTTTGGCCTATACATTCTACCGTTAGATGATTTCTCCACTCCAAAAACCATTACATGTTCCTAGAATATAAGACAACAAAAAAAAATACAGAATAATTTGTGTGAATGTTCGTGAGTTTTTTTTTTTTTTTTCAAACTTATGTTCGTGAGTTCTGGTGTTTGAAAATTATAAATAGCAAAGTACATTCAGAACGTATGGCTGATAAAATTTCATTCAGAATATGATAAAATAAAAATGTCGGGTCTAAACAGGCCAAGCTAGCTCGCATTACATGATATAATTAAACGATTGCATAAGTAGAAGATTACATTTAAATCGGTATCAACTGCTGGATAAACTTTGGCACTATTTCTTGGATTACATATAATACGAATTACTATAGCAAGAAGCATCAGAACTATCACCACCATGAGAATGCATAGCATAATGAAGAATGCGACATCTGCATCATTAGCGTGATCAGCCATCTGTTTGTTTTCAAAATTTATGAGATTAGAAAGAAAATAAACAAAATATAAAAGATCAAAAAAATATAAATATTTTGATTAAAAACCAACAATATATATAATATTCTCTCTGTATCATTTTAAATGATTTTAAGGATGTTACACATAGATTAAGAAAATTTTAAATTTTTTAGTTTTTTTACATTAAAATATCATTTATCATTCAATTAAATACAATTCAACCAATAGTAAATCAAACTGCAAAATACATATAGTCAAAATAAATAAAAATGTATTTAATTTTGTTTTGAAAACTCAAAAAATCATCTATATTTGATACAAAAAAAAACTTCTAGAAAATCATATAATTTGATAGAGAGGGAGTATAACAAGTATATAATCCTGATGAATTCTAATACGAAGTAATGGTCTTAGTTGATCATCATAATATCATAATTAGTGACAAATTATTTCACGTAAAAATCATTTGAAGATATTTTGGAAACAAAAAAAAATCAAAAAAAAAAAAGAACACTACAATGATGAACGTTTCATCACAAATCTTATAAAAACAATATTTAGAAGCAAAAAATTCAATCTGTAATAAGAAGATCGACTCGCTAGTTTAAGAGATGAAAGTGCTAATTAATGTGTTTAAATTTATGAGTGACTTAGATGAAAATGCTAATGTATATTCATTTATTTATGAAGGCTCTGGCCAAGTATTTATAATGTTAAATTGTAGTCATTTAGTTCTGTAATTAATTGTTTGCGTATACGTATCTAATTTCCTTGTTATTTTACGTCGATTTAGTTACGTTAGTCAGAGTCAGAGATTAGTGCATTAACACACTATTCTTTTCCCGTTCGTGTCTAAGTCGGAGTATCAATTTGTAATTAATTTAAAAACAAAAAGTACAATTACAATCTTCAGTACATTGCTATAACGAGTTTCCAAAATTTATTTGTAGCCATTTATGTATATCAGCTTCTTTTTTTCACACTTGTATTTTTTGGCATTTTATTGTAATTGGTTATTGTATCTTTATGCAACGTGTCTTTTTTGTTTAGCAATTACTCACTCTAACAACTTTTTCCAGTTGTGTATTATTTTGGCATTTCTAATGTAATTGACGATTCAAATTTCAAATTATAGTATAGTAAAGATTTTGTAGCATTTTCAAAAAAAAAAAATAGTATAGTATAAAACTATATTCCGTCTGTTTTAATATGTATGATGTTTTAGGAAAAAAAATTTCAAAATGTATGATTTTTTCAATTTTCAATGGAATTTTTACGATCTAATGATGATAAATTGTAAAGTTCAAGACACATTAATTGATTTTATTGAATTACTATTAGTTTAAATTTATGAAAAATTGTTTAGTACAAAAAACAATGTATTAATAGATCAAAATTAATATGTTTTCTTAATATGTGCAAAATTTCTAAAACATCATACATATTAAAACGGAGAGGGTATATTTTTGGCATTTTATAAGTAATTGCTACAAATGTTGTATTGTTTTAAAATAGTTAAATAAAGATTTATCAAAATGGAGAAAAGAAAACAAAATAATGAAGTTACGACCAGGATCCTAACCAGGATTACAACTTTCACTTTTACATAAAGAAAAAAAACTAATTAAAGAGACGTAAAGGCAAACCACCAAAACATTTCGTGTCTTTCTTCAATCTTTTTAGTTGATTCCACGTTGAATCTTTGTTTTTTTTTTATCTTTTGTTTTCTTCTCTTAAGCTTGGTATTATTATTTTTTTCTTTAATTATTATTTTTTTCTTTATTTAACCGTTACTCTGCTTTATTTTTTCGTTTTCTGATCTACATATCGAAATTAGAAACTTTGATATTGATCTACAAAGAGTTAAGATCGAATTTTTCTTTGGACATTCGGGATAATGTCTGAAAGTTGATCAACTATCGTTTGAGTACACAATACTTTTATCTTTCTTATACATTTTGTGTCGTTTATTCAATCAATATATGTATGACCCTTTTTAAGTTGATTTCATATCCATTCTTTGTTTCTTGCATAATGGGCCTTCTTTTGATCTTGAAATTTGGTTTGTTGTTGTAATTTCTTATCTGGATTTTTTTTTAATTATGAATAAAAAAAAGAGCAATCAGCATGGATAACCATTAAAAAAAACAATAATATAAAATCGATAAAATCTAACCAAATTTTACTTTTTTCTTTTTCTATTTTTTCCGATCTCTCTAACCAAATGGTTAAATTTATATTATTAACCTAATTGACCCATGGAGAAATCTTTGAAATTGAACACATATAAAATCGACACATTTGTCACAGACAGTTTTACTTATTCAAAATTGAAATGTGTAAATTAGATAAACGAACCAATCCGTATTATACGTAATTTATATATGAAATCTTGCGACAACTTTATAATGCTTCGTATAATTTGAGTTTAAACTCAACCCTAAGATTTAGAAGTCGTTTATTTTTTGGGAGGTTAGTTTTCAAAATCTTGAACACATTTTTCATGTTTAAACTCAAATTATAAGAAGCATTACCTTAACGATCTTGAACACATTTTTTCATGTTTAAACTCAAGTTTAAACTCAAATTATACGAAGCATTATTACTAACCCATGTTTTCAAGATTCTGAAAACTATCCTTTTTAAAGTAAAAGACAATAATATCTCCATATAATTTGATAATTTATAATTACAAAAAGTATAATTTAAAATAAAATTGGATAAATTGTAGACAATTACTACTCTAAATGTAGTCAAACTAAGCCAACTAAATAGCCATTTTTTATTGTTGCTTTAATTAACTGCAAAAAATTAAAATATAATATAAACGGAAAATTGAATTTCAACCAAACCAGTAAAATATAATTTTATAGCAAAATATAACAATGCTATAACTCAAATTGAGGTAGTGTTATACCTTAAATTGAGGTAGTAATGTACAACTTGAGATAGTAATGTATAACTCAACACATGTAAATAACATAAGAAAATCTCTTATAGTAGATCGTTAAAATAAATCTTTCAATCAATTATTATAGTGGAAAATATAAGAACTTCGGTAGGCAAAAAAAATTACCAACTTAATTTCCTATAATTTCCAATTCACCATTCTTAATTTTGTCAGATATGTAATTTTTTATGGTTGTATATTTTATGTGTAATCTACATTGTTTATTTTTTGATCAATCACATGAAATGATATTGTTAATTTTGTAAATTATTTTATAATAGAATTAATTACCCAATGATAAAACAACTTGATTTTAAAAAAAAAATATATATCTGATAATCTTAGTTGCCAATAAAATTAGTTTTCAAATTTTTAGAAACATGAGTTAGTTTTCAAGATACATAAAATTTTTGTAATATTTTTACAAATTTCCTTTTTATTTTTGGTCAATTACCACTAAGAAAATGTGGTTGGACTGATTTAGGTTATATTTATAATCAAACTAAATTTTAAGACCTATATATAGAATTCAAATTAGATCCAAATAAGTAAACATCTGACGTCTACATTTGTCTAGAAAATAGTATTTTAAAATGATCGTTATCGTAATTAGAACCACAATTTAAAGTACTTACAAATGAATTTGTTGATTGCAATGGTTAGAATACTCTTATTTTCACATTTCTTATTTTTGAAAAGTAAAGAACTGAATCAAAATTTGAAAGTATTAGTAATTATATCAAAATTAATCAATTTATTATAGTTTCAATAAATTGATTAAATAAGTGACATTCCGGAATAATTTTGAAAATTTTTAAAAAATGCCATACTTTTGAAATCTTTACAAAAATGCCACTTTTTCAAAATTATATTTTCTTTATATTATTTATGTTTGGGTTAATTATGTTCTATTAGGGTTTAGTTTTGAGTGTTTAGGGGGTTTTAGGTGTGAAAACATTTTTTAGGGTTTAGAATTTTAAGATATAGGCTTTATAAATCTATAATTAGTGGTATTTTTGTAAATGGACATCTTTAAATGGTATTATTGCAAATGTGCACACAAAAAGTGACATTTTTGTAATTGTCCCAATAATTTTCTACCAAGACTATATTGATTTCAATAACTTTTATATTCGATATGAGGGGTGAACATTTCTGTATACCCCGAAAATTATGTTTTTTAATTGTCCATTTTTTAGGATAACCATTTTTTTTTTGTAATGGTATGTGAATTATATTTTGTTATGAGAAACAAAATGTTAATATCCACTTTTTAGAATAGAAACCGAAATTATCGGTTGAGCACTCGCCGATCGGATTCGAGCTCTGTCCAATCCCTCTGCTCGTCCTCCTACCGATCTAAGTCGGACCTAAGTGAGATCCATCTGATGTCTTCGATTTCTCAGCGTCTGTAGTAGATGCAGGGTCTGTGGAGAGTAGCGATCGAAAGGTGAGGGTTTTTTCTTTTTTCCAAAGCGTGATTTAAAAAAAAAAAATTAGGACAAGTGTCAAGTAAAGAAAGTAGGTACGTGTCCTCTCTAGAGAGTGGTGGCCTTTTGTAATAGTATAGATTCATAGCAATAATAATTAACAAAATTAACTAATGTTTATGGAACAATGTTTTCTAGCACGTGTAATAACTAATAAGGTAGAATAATACTTAATTCATAGTGGAAGTATATGTTAGCTAGTGAGCATTATTAATAAACCACTACCATGCTTCCACTTAACTTAGTGGGCCGTCGACTCTCGTGGGTTGGTTGCAGAAAAAAGATAATGCACACATCAGATGCATCCACATTTTTAAAATATGCATTAACCATTTTCTTTATCCTTATATGTGTTGGTAACAATCTTATTATGCACTTCGGATTATCATAATGCAACTGATTAATCAAGGTTGATTTTGGTGTATAACAAAAAAAAATTAAAAATTAAAAAAGTAAGTAAAAATAGGGTATGTGGCAAAAAGTGGATAAACGGATTCACGGGAACGGGATGGGAATGAGATTTTCGGGACTAGAAAAATATGTTCTATTTATGTCCTATTTAAAATTTGAGACGGGAACAGGATAGAGCGGGATGAGACAGAAAAGGTACGGAAATTTGTATAAAATAACGATATAGAATCAAAATGAACCAAACATAAAGTAAACTAAAATAACGATGACTAATATGAATCAAAATGAACAAAAATGAATCAAAATGACTAATATAAAATACATATATACTCGATGAATAAAACAAAATCAAAGAAGAAAATGATAAAAAAAAACGTGATAATACAAAGAGAAGAACTCAAATTAAAGATATGAAGTATATTCAAATCAAAAGAACAAAATATTTATAGGAAACACACCGACTAGAGGAGATCAATCATCAAACAAAGAGAATAAGTAGAGAATTATAGAAGAATCATAATAAAAAATCAAATCGATTAGCTAAGTGAAGGGGTTCTTCATTCTTGCCTTCTAGATGTAGCTAAGTGAAGGGGTTCTTCATTCTTGCCTTCTAGATGTCTCGTGTCGTCTCTTAAAAAGGAAGAGCAGCCGTCTAAGAAAAAGGAGATATGATCATTGTACTCTGTAATTAGGTTTAGTCTCTTTGTAAATGCATCTTAGAACTTTTTAGGTATATATTTTTATTCTATAACTCTTAAATAATCGTGGCATTAATAAGGAAGTTAATTACTTATGTAATATATGATCCATATAAATATATATATAATATAATTTAATATGTATTTATCTTAAACGGGATTTCGGGAATTTCCGTTCTCGTCCCGTCCTGTTCCGTTTCCAATCGGGAATTGAAAACTTGTCCCATATGGGAATACGGGAAATATACGGTACGGGGATTCGGGAACGAATACGGGACGGTATGGAACGGGACGGGAAGGGAATTATGCCCACCCTTCATAACCATTAAATTTGGGATTTTTGGTTATTTTTTAAGTTATAAGTTTTTTTGTTATATTTATAACAAATTATCCGTTAATAATAGAGATTAGTCAGATGGATCACATTCTAGTTACCCAAAAAAAAACAACTTTTTAGTTAATAATCTGCTGATTTATTCAAAATTGTAAAGTATAACGATGTAAGGGAGATTAATAATGCTAAAACGTTTTCTTTATTGTGGTAGAAGTTGTTTTTTTTTTTGTCACGATTGTGGTAGAAGTTAAACCGTAATTTTTGTCTTTAAACTTTTTTAATATCACTGGTGGTTTTAAGAAATCTTGCGAAGTAACTTGGGTTAAGTTAATCTACGATTTATTTTTTTCAAAATTTTAATAATATATTTTTCATTTTGCATATATTGCTAATAATGATTACATTTTAACTAACCTAGAAATGTATTTGATTAGTTTTCATATGGTTTTTATATAATTATGAGTAAACTATGACACAAAAAAAAATGATAAACGTAGTCGAGTTGAGTTTGGTGATACACACGTAATGGCTCACTCTATCGCAAAGCTTCTATAAATACACAACCTTGTTATTCTCTCTTCTATCGAATTAGATTACACTATAAACTAAACACGTCGATCAGCAAGAGTATCTAATTATACACTAAAAATTCCAAATTAATGGCTAGGGTCCAAGGTCTATTTCGTTTTGGTTTATTAGTGATTTCAAGTTTAGTTATGTTCACCGAGAGCCGAGTCGCAAGAAAAAACTTGGGGATTGACCTAGGTGGGATTGGAATTGGTTTGGGCGTTGGATTGGGGATTGGTCTTGGCGGCTCGGGTGCTGGTGCAGGTTCAGGTTCTGGTTCAGGTTCAAGTTCCAGATCATCATCTAGCTCTAGCTCTTCATCAAGTTCGAGTTCTCGTGGTACGGGTAGTTCAGCTGGATCAGAAGCCGGTTCATCTGCTGGTTCATTTGCTGGGCCTAGGGCTAGATCAGGATCTGGTAACTGAATTATAAAGTACAATTTATTTTCTATTTAAAGTGTGAAACTTAAAGTATGTTTTAACTTTTAAATTGTTGGTTTGTCGTAATTAATATCGTATGTACGAAGTGGGATGACCAAATTGTCGCCATATGTTATATTTTGTTTGAGTGTGATCACTCTTAAGTCTAAATTGTCATTTCTGATTTACTAAAAAAACATTACTTGCTTGATCAGCCGTATAATCTCTTATAATTTGGACTTGGGCATGTGCATAATTTAGAGTGAACCTCTTTTATTAACTTCTCTTCACTAATCAATCAAAATTTGTCATCTAATCTAATTAAACAATTAATATTATATAAAAAAATAATTAGATTAAATCATTAAAAATAATTAAAGTAAAATATGTATTTTACATAAATTACTAATGTAAAATTTATGAGATGAACCCAAAAATTATTCATTTGAAATATTCTCCAAGAAAGAACACAGGTTTCGAAAGATTTTTGATATATCAAACTAAAATGATAACAAATTATAGTTACTGCCACAACTGAAATAGAAATAATACATAGGATAAAGTATATATATGTATATAAATAGAAAAACTAATTAATTAATAAATAGAGTTTAATATCAACACTAATCAAAACAAATTGACTGGGATTCCCTTTTATTCTCTAAAAATAAGAACAAAAAAAAACACTTTTTATCCAAAAAAAAAATAAATCACTGGAAATTTCTATATTGCTTCTGGTCGATGGTCGTGTGGTGTCGCCACCAAAAATCTATCACTGGACGTGACTTGTGCGTGTCGAATCTTTTATAGAAATCTCAAGTTAAAGTTCTTTTTCATTTGCATATTGAAATATGGTGGTGTCAACTGTCAACAAATGTTGTATCCCATGTATTCTTTTAAAATCACATATTACCAAACTCTGTAATTAAAGGTATTTATCCATTTATGTCAAATAGTTTGTTGGAGAAATTGCAAAAGTACCATTTTTTATGTGCACATTTGTAAAAATACTATTTAGGCGTGTTCATTTGCAAAAATGCTACTAATTGTATATTTTTTAAATCATATATTTTAAAATTTTAAACACTAAAAATGTTACTAAAAATGTTTTGACCCCTAAGGGCATGTGCAATGGAGGTGCTTAAAGAGTTCTTAAAATATAAAATTATTAAAATTTGAACAAAAGGAAGAAAGTGAGTGTTTTTATGGGATGTATTGAAATATAAAATTTGAGTAAAGAGAAGAGATAGTGGGTGTGTTTAAATATAAAATTAATAAAAGTTGAGTAAAAGGAAGAGAAAGTTGCTTAAATAAAAATTTTTGGAGAGTGTTTTTATAATGATGAGAGAGTGTTTAAATATAAAATTAATAAAAATTGAGTAAAATGATGAAAGAGAAAGTAAAAAGTTGAGTAAAAAAAAGAGAGAGTGTGTGTTTTAATAATTTTATATTTAAGAATTTGGGTTAAGAATTTGCATTGATGATGCCCTAAACCTTTTTAAATCCTCATAACTAAATCCTAATAAAACATAGTTAACCCAAATATAAATAATATAAAAAAAAATAATTTTGAAAAAGTGGTATTTTTATAAAGATTTCAAAAATGTAACATTTTTGTAAAGTGGCATTTGAAAAATGGCATTTTCTTAAATTTCTCTAACTTTTTGTTTTTTCCTAAAAACTCTAGTTTTCTTGATATAGAAAAAAAAAACTAAAAAAGTAGTGTTTTGTCCCTTAGGAAAGAGTTCTGTATTTTTGTTAATACAAAATTAAGACTTATTTAAGAGGGAGTTTTGAGTAATTGTTCTATACAATGAACACAACTTTATACATTTAATCGAGTTAGTGCACCTAATGATAGTATATAATATGAACTTTAATTTCTAAATGATTGCGTTTGTATTAGGCATTATACTAAACAAAGTTGACATGTTCGTTGTCATCCCCAAGTAAATAAATAGAAGCGTATGAATACATGTGAATATATTCAATTTAGATGAACCAAACGGAATATAAATATCAAAAATTTGATATTATATTTTGATTATAGTTAAGTTTATTTAATTATATGTCTCAAAAGAATCGACACCGAGTTTTCATATAATATATATATATATATATATATTAACTCACATTGAATTAGTTTTTTGCAAAATAACTTTTACTATTTTTTACCAATTTTTTCTATATTACCCTTTCATTAGTATTAGAAAATACAAAAAATGGTTTTTATAATTTTATAAAATCAGAAAAATAGAAAATAGTAATGTACAATATATAGATTCATGTTTATATATTTTTTTTTAAACTATGACAGAAAATTATTTATTTTTCTTTCTACCATGGTCGAATCTACTAGTAGATTAGGTGTTCTGCGAATTTGTATCATTTTACGAGTAGTAGAAATAAGTATTCTACTAATTGCACAAGTTCTACATATCCCAGATTGTACATTCCACCATTTTGTTTCAGTAGTACCCGTCGCAGAATACTATTTATACCAATGTCTTTGTCGTCTATGCCACGCAGAATGCATATTCTACCCCTTCTATCTACCTCTTTATCTATCTACTACCAAATGGTAGAAAATACATTCTACCAAAAGTAGTTTAGATGTCCTAAATATAAGACCTTTAGTTATTTACTTTCCAAAAAATATTTTATTTGGTATTTACTTTCCAAAAAATTTAGATTTTTTCGGGAAAAACATATTTGATTTTTTTTGTCAAATGTTTTTGTAGTGTTTTTGGAAAAAACTTATTTTAAAACACTTTTTCATTTTTTTTAATTTAATGCAAAACTTATATGAATATAATGTTTTAGTTTGCTTCAATGTTTGATTAAACACCCACAGCTCAGTTGGTTCGAAAATGCATATAGATCCAAGGTTACGAGTTCGATGTCACATGGTGACACAATTTGCATTTTTTCGAATCCTACAATTTTCTGCCTAACTACGGAAAACCTATATAAATATATTGCTTTTGTTTGCTTCATTATTCGATTAAACACCCACAGCTCACGAAATCGAGCGAGAGAAAGAGATAAAGGCTTCAATAGCCGAAGTTGAGAGCGGAAACGGAGAAGTCAAAGTCGAGGGTTTTTCTGTTTTTATTTTCTAGTTTTTATCTGTTTTTAATTTTTTGTTCATATCCCAATTTTAATTTTTAATTTTATCTATGTTAAAAAGAAAATTTCCAAAAATGAATATTCTCTTTTTCTTTCAATTTTGTAAAAACAAATATATATTCCGAAAATATTGTAAATAAATGATTTTTATTTAATTTCAAGGTTAAAATTAGGATATAAAAATAGCAAAGGTTATTGGGATAAGAAATCATAGGTAGAAAGTTAATTTACAAAATATTAATTTAAACTGAGTCAATTTAGCAAATTTCCCTATATATATAGACAGAAAAAAAGGGATGGAATTTGAATTAATTTCACTAATGAACCGAATCATAATTAGAACTAAACTCATGCCAAAGCAACTATATAGTTTAATTACTTTTATATATTTTAATGAAACATACACTAAACCAAAACTTAAATTCGTACTGACGTCTCTAAGAACTGAGACTCATGAATTGATGGTTCTCTTGGTCAATTTACATCCTAATGATTACCAACAAAATTATTAACACAATTAATATACTGGCATAAGATAGTTTTCTTACAATACAATCCAACATATTTGAAGACTTACACCAAACTCAGTGTAATTTTGGCGTCTCCAGGTACATCTTCTTCCGCAAAACCTAACCCAATGATAAAAGTGTAAAAGGATCCTAGTTTTTGCTAATTATATTGTTATTAAAATTTCAAATTGACGTAAAATAAATGAAGAAGCATTGCATAGGGTTTAAGCATGGTATAGCTTCAAGACAAAGACTCAAACAATGGCTAACTAGTGCTATGTGTATTATTTAAGTACTAAAAACTTGGTTGACACTAAATGCTTACTCCATTATTTTTGAAAAACATATATAATTCGTAAATCGAGCAGGATCTCACAAATCTTTTCTTGCTCAAATACAATAGTCTGGAAACAAAGAATCTTGCCTGAAAAAAATAAATAAAGAAAGAAATATGAAGTAATCAAAGACGGCATTTCAGTGTAAAGAATAAAATCGAACTAACAAATAATGAAACCCATGTTCTTATCAACTAAATTCACGCATTTGTAACATAATCTGTCCATATATTAACCCCTCTTTTTTACCAAAAAGTTAATAATAGTACCTATTTGCTAAAGATAGTTTGAATTCGGAGTAATATGTTTTAGAAAAGGGTAAGAATATAAAGAAAATAAATAAGAAATATACAATGTAACCTCATCGCGCAAATCAAAATAAAAATAACAAAACCTATTTTCGCATTAACATAATACAGCATTAATTACCAAATTTTATTATAAATGTGAAGTACATTAATCTTAAAAGAAGAAATGTACCAAAAATAAATAGCAGAAAAAAACAACCAAAGCACCGTCCAAAGTTACCGGGTATCACTGGTAAGAGGTTGGGCCCATCCCTTCTTCACTTTAATAGTGAAACCGTGACTTGGGGAAGCGGTAATGTTAGAGAAACATGGAAACGGCACGTAGTTTTTAGTTATGTCATTCTCTCTCTCATCGCTTTCCCAAAACCGCCAATGGTGAAATGCTTGTGGTCCGCACGTCCTCTACATTATCCTCTTTCAATATTTATATTAAACATTTTTATTCTCACACAAATATAAATAAACATTCTAAGATATTTTTTTATAAAATTAAAATTAAATAAATGCACTCACACGTCTTCTTGTTCAAATTGACTCTCAGTGCGGGACACACGGCAATGGTTATTCTGATACGTGTAATTACTAAACTACTTTGATAATTAAGTAATTACACATATGGAACAATATGAATTTTCTACTCTTCCGGATATCCAATACTAGAGATTTTGAGGAGTCTGGTCATTGTTACTCTTAGATTATCTTGTATTCATGGAAGACAAATAAACAAATATGATCGCTCGCCACTAGATATTCTTAATTTTGCCAGATGAGAGAGTGTGACTTGGGTTTTAGTTAACGCTACACTGGAAAATGATGAGACGAGACACCTTCTGCCTACGTACAAACCCGGTACTGACTCCAGCCATGTTCACATATTTTATTGATGGATCATGAAAAAAAACAGGATCCCACGAATGGAATTAGGTGGACTTTACAGTGGATGGAGAAATAGATCTTATAGGGTTAAGGGACTTACGCCGGTGTCTGTCTTCTTTACACACGGAACTCCATAGTTTGCTATGGGCGTTGGCAAGCTTAAGGAAGAAAAAGATGTATTGTGCACTGTTCGTCGCCGATTCAGGTGAGCTAATTGTCATGGTGCTAGAGTCAGACAAGTGGCCTCAGTTCAAGTAAGAACTGGAAGATTTGAAAGAATTACAGGCTTACCTTATAGTATTGTCCAAGAGAGATGAATACGCAGACAGATCTACTGGCCCGGAATGTCTGGCAAAGAAACTTAGGGTCGAAATGGTAGTCAATTTTTGGAATATTCGGAATAAAATGAACTAAAAGAAATGGAATAAAGTTGAATGGAATAATGACATTTACATGAATAAGATGAATAGAATGAAAATCGCAGACAAATATTTTAAAATAATAAAATGGAATGCAAAAATAAATAGTATAACTAAAACTTAATAATATTATATAAAAACCTAAAATGTATATAACACTAATTTAAAAGAAGAAAGAGAATGTCGTTTTTAAAAAAATAATATTATGAAAAACTCTAACAAAAACTTTAGATTTTAAAAGCATAACAAAATATTTGTAGAAAATATGAAAGTTAATTTGACCATTTCCGATCATTTGACTAATTAGATGCTAAATTGGTAACAAAATTTTAAATTTAATATTGTTTTTTAATTATATATAGTTATATCCCTTATATTCATGAACGTTTTCTTTTCTGAAGGCTTTTTAACTTTTTTCTTTTATCATTCCATATAATTCATGGGATTTAATGGGATAAATTTTATTCTTTATTCCATGTAAATAGTAACTTTTTTATGGGATGCACATGAATTAGGGGTGGGCATTCGGTTTTTCGGTTCGGTTCGGTTCAGTTTTTTCGGTTTTTCGGTTTTTCGGTTTTTCGTAAAATGAGTCCATATGAAACCGAAATTGTTTCGGTTTGGTTTCGGTTTGGTTTCGGTTCGGTTTCGGTTCGGTTTATAGAGATCCATATATCGTATATACCCTAAAATTCATAATATTTTTCGGTTTTTTTGGTTTCCGTTCGGTTTTTTGGGTTTCGGTTCGGTTTTTCGGTTTTTTGGTTTTTCGGTTGTCGATAAAATGAATCCATTTAAAACCGAAATTATTTTGGTTCGGTTTCGGTTTTGGTTTTTTCGGTTCGGTTCAATTCGGTTTTTCGGTTTTAGGTATTTTTGCCCACCCCTAACATGAATGGTCTATCTCACTTAATTTTGTTCCAAAAATCATCAATCCAGTTGCAGTCTTAGTGTTTTCGCATATTAGCAATTCGGTCTTTCATTGTTCCTGGATACTAGGGTATATGGTTAAGTTATGATTGAAGTGCGTTCGTGTCAAAAAACAAAAACAAAAAAATAATCACGCATATCAAAATAATCTTTATTATATGTTACTAGAATATGGATTGCACAGTATGCGAGCTTTTTTTTTACAGTTTTATCAAATTTATTTATAATATTTTAACTTAATTAAAATGCATATATAAAAACATATATATATATATTAGATTTTTCTAAAAATGTAATATACTTTATTTATTTATAGTTATTGACAAAAATTTAATATATATATATATATTAGATATTTCTTTCTATTTTAGTTTAAATAGTACCTTCATTACATAATATATATTTTCGTATTTATGTAATAATATATAGCTTTTATTTTCTTCCCTTCCATTTGTTTCATGTTTTTTGGTGTGAAAAGAATTATTATTTCAGTTAATTATATTAGTGTAAACGTTTTTTATAATTTCATAAGGAAAATAATTTTTCCAATTCCTCTAATAATTCAATATTTCCAAAGAGTATTTTCATTACATAATATATTTTTCGCATTTACGTCTATGTTGTAGTTCAAATAGTATTTTCATTACATAATATATACTTTCGCATTTACGTAATCGTATATAGCTTTCAGTTTGTGAAAAATAAATCCATTATTATTTAGAGCAATTACAAAAATGCCATTTTTTGTGTGCACATTTACAAAAATACCACTTAGGAGTGTCCATTTACAAAAATGCCACTAATTATAAATTTATAAAGCCTATATCTTAAAATTCTAAATCCTAAAAATGTTTTGATACCAAAAACCCCCTAAACACTCAAAACTAAACCTTAATAGAACATAATTGACCCAAACATAAATAATATAAAATTTTTTTTTTTGAAAAAGTGGTATTTTTGTAAAGATTTCAAAAGTGTGGCATTTTTGTAAAATAGCACTTGAAAAATTGCATTTTTAAAAATTTCTCTTATTATTTCAGTTAATTATATTAACGTAAATATTTTTTATATACTTTCATTTAGAATAAGAAAAATAACCTTTTAAAAAATCCTCTAATAATTCAATATGTTCCATACAAATATAATTAATGTCTATCAGTTTTTACGAGAAATTTCAAAAATGCCATTTTTCAAGTGCTACTTTACAAAAATACCACATTTTTGAAATTTTTACAAAAATGCCACTTTTTCTAAATTATTTTTTTATTTATATTATTTATGTTTGTGTTAACTATGTTTTATTAGGGTTTAGTTACGATGGTTTAGGGGGTTTAGGGATCAAAATATTTTTTAATGTTTAGAATTTTAAGATATAAAGTTTAAAAATCTAGAATTAGTTGCATTTTTACAAATGAACATCCATAAATAGTATTTTTGTAAATATATACATAAAAAGTGGTATTTTTGTAATTTTTTCATTTTTTAAATGGAAAATTATAAAATATAAACAAAAATATGATGTGTCATGCCATGTGGTTGCTTAGGGGGTGTGTCGTAAGTGTATTTAGATTTTTGCTGTAAATTTTTGGCTGAAAAAGATTACATGTGTGTAATTGTTGAACGAGTGAAACTGATAATTTATTGGCTAATAGATTTTTTAGACGCTTTCAAATATAGGCATTGAAAATAATGCGAACCGTAGATACAAAGGTTAACTTTTTCAATGAATATTAAACCAACTCTCACTTAATTAAAATGTCTACTCTTATATTTTAAATTAACATCTTGTAAAAATTTATCAATTTTAAACATAGTGTTGTAATTGTTTTATTATAAGGTATGATAGACGACGATTAAAAAAATCCAATATTGTTGAATCAACTAACTGAGATAGTATGTGTTCGCATAATGCTGCGAAGCAAACTAAATTACTCATGATTGCCATTATTATACAAACAAATACTAGTAGTAGTAGATAACATGGCGTAATTAACACTATATATTTTCTCTTCATAAAAAAAGAGAATAAGCTAGAATTATAATTGTCAATCTGTGGATAAAATCAAACTTAGTTTGGTATTTAAAATCTCCAACCAAATCTCACACTTGAATATTATAGCTTTATGAACAACATGCTGGAAGTATGGAACCTAAAACGCTATAAAATTAAACAGGTTTCATACTTATAGAGTACTCAGTGAGTATATAAATTTGGTTCGGACTATGGCTTAACAAACTGGCCTAGTTATTAATTTTTGGATGTTCGATTATTTCAATACAATGAATTAAATTAGTTTATAGTCTAGATGTTCAAAATGGGCATTAACCGGCCATATAGACCAATATAGTCTCGTTTTTTTTCTTTCTTTCTATTTTTGGTTATTTTTTCGGTTTAAGCAAATAACAAAATATTATAGGTCCTTTAACCAAATAACAAATGTTTGGCTTCAATTTAATAATATAACCGATTGTCACAAAATAACAAATGTAATAGAAAAGGAACCGTTTGATGAATCAATTTTTCATTGTTTGGCTTCTTTTAATTCTCATTTTAACCAAAGTGAATGTATAAGGTGACAATTTTAGTATTATGTAATTTTAGATATTATAGGTCCTATATAAACACTAAGGGCTTGATTGTTTATGGTTGTGAGAGCTGTACAAAGCCAAAAAAATTTCCACAGCCACAAAAATAAACCAATCATGCTTTGTCTTTTAAAAAAAGTTCACAGCCCAAAAAAAAAAAATTCTTATAGTTTTGGCTGCAGGGAGCATTTTTTCTACAACTCAGAAATTTAGCTTCGGAAAATTTTCTCACAGTTTTTAGTTCCTACGTAGATTATTCTCAAATGGTTGGTGACTTTTTTTTTTTTCTGAAAATAAAATATTCTCCTTCCCCAAGTTAGCTTTGGAAAATTATGTTAACATTTTTTCTTCATAGATTAACGTGTATATATGTTGCTATATATATAACGTTATTTGTTGATTATATATATATATATAATTATACCAATTTTATCAGTTTTTTATGTTATACAATATATATATATCTCATTTAAAGTTCTAAAAATATATTTACATCATATAGAAATATTTACATATAATTTTAACTTTTAAAATTTATAATATATTCTTACACGTACAACCGAACCAATCATACTTTATTTTTAAAAAGCCAAGACCAAAATCCTGCAATTACAGCAAAAAAAATTTACAACAAAAATTCTACAGCCGAAAATCTAAAACTACAGCCATTACCAATCGAGCCCTAAATCTCTGTCGAGCCCTAAATCTCTACTAAACCTCTACCTACCCTAACAATTTTTGAACATAGATTGAGAGTTTTAGACAAAACCATCAAAATCGGCAACAATTTGAACATGTCATAGTCGATGTAATATTGTTCTAGATAAACCCACCATTTTTATCACCCAGTGATCAGTAGTCCACTATTTTTGTTTCTTACTAACATTTCATTTCATAATTTTGACTCTTGTTAGGTTTTCTAAATTCCCTCCTCCTTAGGTTGCGGTAAATTGGTTTTTTAAAAGAGAGAGATTACGGTAGATTTAGTAAATATTTATCCATATTTAATAAAAAATAAATTAGGAAAAGGAAAAATTAGGAAAATCCTTTTTCCTGTCTGTTAAACAAACAATTAAAAGAATTATTAAGAAGAAAAAAAAAAATGCCAATCTGGCCAAATCAGAATAACGCGTTTCCTTGTCCCCTTAACCTCACCTGTATATATACTTCTCCGTCTCTTCCTCTTCTCCTTAGCAGATGCTTTTAGAAAAATACCCCTAAAAAAAAAATCTGCATCTGACTATTTTTCTCTTCCTAAATTTACCACAATTTTCCTCAATTCGATTTTTTAGGAGAGAATTTGATACAGAGTTGTTGTTGTGATTATGCCTTCAATAGAAGATGAGCTGTTTCCGTCAACGCCTGGTAAATTCAAGATTGACCGGTCAAACCGACAACTCCACCGATGTTTTGCCTCAACGAGCACCATGTTCTTATGGGCTCTCTTCTTAATCGCTCTAACCGCTTCTTACTTAAGTTTCCAAAGCTTCGTCGATTCCGGTAGCCTTTACCTCACCGCTTCATGGGGAGGAATCCAATGGGAGAAACAAGTCCGTACCTCCGCTCAGATCCATCGTTCCGGTGGTGTCTCCGTTCTAGTCACCGGAGCAACCGGTTTCGTCGGTAGCCATGTCTCTCTCGCGTTACGAAAACGCGGCGATGGAGTCGTGGGTCTCGATAATTTCAACAATTACTACGACCCGTCATTGAAACGTGCTCGAAGATCGCTACTTTCGTCGAGAGGGATCTTCGTCGTTGAAGGAGATCTAAACGATGGTAAGCTTTTATCGAAGCTTTTCGATGTTGTTGCTTTTACTCATGTGATGCATTTAGCTGCTCAAGCTGGAGTTAGATACGCTTTAGAGAATCCTCAGTCGTATGTACACAGTAACATCGCCGGACTTGTGAATCTACTCGAGATTTGTAAATCGGCGAATCCTCAACCGGCGATTGTTTGGGCTTCTTCGAGCTCTGTTTATGGACTCAACGAGAAAGTTCCGTTCTCTGAATCTGACCGGACTGACCAACCGGCGAGTCTCTACGCCGCGACGAAGAAAGCCGGAGAAGAAATCACGCATACGTATAACCATATCTACGGTTTATCGATAACCGGTTTAAGATTCTTCACGGTTTACGGTCCTTGGGGTAGACCGGACATGGCGTATTTCTCCTTTACAAGAAACATTCTTCAAGGTAAACCGATCACGATCTACCGTGGTAAAAACCGGGTTGATTTAGCTCGGGATTTTACTTACATCGACGATATAGTCAAAGGGTGTTTAGGATCTTTGGATTCTTCGGGTAAAAGTACCGGTTCGGGTGGTAAGAAACGTGGAGCAGCACCGTACCGGATCTTTAACCTTGGGAATACATCTCCGGTTACTGTACCGATTCTGGTTGATATATTGGAGAAACATTTGAAAGTGAAAGCAAAGAGAAACTTCGTGGAGATGCCTGGAAACGGCGACGTTCCGTTCACGCACGCGAATATTAGCTCAGCACGAAATGAATTCGGGTATAAACCAACGACCGATTTGGAAACCGGTTTGAAAAAATTCGTTAGATGGTATCTTTCTTATTACGGATACAATACTAAAGCCAAGTTTGTACATTAAAAAAACGGTGGAAATTTTTTTTTTTTTTTCAACGGAATTTTTTTTCTTAATTTTAATTTCCCCCCTACATTTATGTGATTCGTTTTCTAATTACTGTTTTGTTTAGTTGTTTTAATTTGGGGAAGAGATATATTTACTAGGATGATAATAAAATCTGAATATTATTCTTTTCTCTTAAGACAGGCAAGAAACAAAAAAAGACAGGTTACTTATCACGTTATTGTATTAAATATTGAGTATCGTGATTTTAGTCTTCTGATTAAGTAAAACTTTCTCTTACCAAATAATCTCCTGCCAAAATTGTTGATTACGGATCTACGATAGCATTATTAGTGATATATTCTGGAAATAAAATTAAAATAGGAATAAAGACAGCTGGGGAAGAGTGGGGACCACAGAGAAAGTGGGGTTTTTAATTAGTGGTGTATATGGGGTCCACTAGACTTTTATTTAAAAAGGTGCTGTACGGTAACCGTTGGATCCTGTGAGGAATTTTAAGTTGGAGTCGTAATCTTACGGTCCAGCTGTGTAGTAGTCATGCCACGTTATCTTCTCCACCGACACTAACGAGTAGTACAAAATAATAAATCATTTTTGTATCAAATTTGTGTTTCTGAAGGTAGCAATTTACAAGCACGCATGTAGGAACTGGAAGAATGTGTGTATAATTTTTTAAAAATTTGGATATAATTTTTGGACTGTTTATTATTTTTGAATATATAGTAGTATAAGATCTTTTGTTTGACAAAGTTTGCACTTGATTATTATGTCAACTTTTTCAAAAAAACGTGAAAACACGAATTAATAAATGTCATGAATGATGAAAGAAAATAACTTAATCATATTTTCAATATACTAGTCTTTTACATTTGAATAGTATGAATTTCAAGAACAAGACTTAAAGTTTCTTCAAATAAATCCTTTATTTTTTCTTTTGTTGTTGCCCACTAAATAAGTTCAACCAAACGAATTAGCATATTCGGATAAATATGGTGGGCCATTGGATGAAAACAAGTAAGTATATTAGTTTTTAGTTGCTAGAAGACCAAAACAGATAAATAAAGTTATCAGGTGTTAAAAAGAAAACACCTCGTAATTAAGCATTTAGATATCTTTTTGATGTCGGCCATACGAAGCTGTTGTTTTTAGCATTTATAAATTTACCTGAAATAGCATTTATAAATTTAGTTGAAAAGAAAAACAAAAGAGAATGTCTTTCTTGGTGGATAGAAGAAGAGATGGAAACAATTTTTATTATGGTTTGATCAAGACGAAGATGATGATCGAAGGGTCATCATCTAGTTCAATGTCTCTATGCTATGCTATCATTAAACTGGTTTTATTTTTGGTAGTTTCGTGACTTGCTGATTTAGATATTTAACGGTGGATTTTATATTCTAAAGATTGGTTATTCACATACGTATATGAGTTTTAGTAAGAGATAATCTACTACAGAAGTGATCTATGATCTAAAGTGTGTTATTTTGAATGTTTAAAAAATCGAACAACAAGTTTTCTTCTGATTGAACTGAAATTTGGTAAAGTGTTCAATTTCATGTGTATCAGGAATTAATACGGTGAAATTTTGATTTGATTATTGTAATCCTAAAGAAACAGCTAAGTCATGAGTTTTTATTTTGTTATTGATGGAGAACGGAAACTAGATAACGAAGACACACAAAAGATCTAAGAGATTTGTGTGTGCAATCGGATTTGAAATAAACAAAAAAATCTACGGTTAAATCGATAGAGGTCCGGAGTACTCTTTCCCGTGCTATAAAAGTTCGTTTAGCTATGAAAACTTACGGTTTTATTTAATATCCAAATTATCTTTACAAAGTCATAGCAATCATATTTATACGACACGAATGAGATTATAATTGTATCTCTTCATTCAAATGTAAGCAACTATTTTCTTGACAAACACGTAAAGCCCAATAGATGTGTTTGTCATGAGAAACCCAAATTCATATGATGTGCTCCATCAATATCTAGTTAAGATATGCTTGTGTTGAAAATTGATTCTTTTGGAGTTTGAATCTCGAAATTTGTTATACGAATGCACGTTAAACAATTTTTGTTTCTCTTTTCATTGATCAGGCTAATATCCGCGCATACGAGCAGTTTTTAATAATAAATTAGAGTTGAAACAAACATTGTTCTCATTTTGTTCATAATGTCCATCTTATTCTTATATCAAATTTTCATTCCATACAGAATTACATTTTCCCGTTAGATAAAAAAATATGATTCTTCTTTGGAAACGAAAAAAAAAAATTCTGAAAATCTCATTTTATTTTTGTCAAGTCATCATGCAAATTGAAAAATTACGTAGTCACGAGACAAAATACCAATTAGTCAATACAAAAAATAAATACAATATGTGTGGGAAAAAAATCCAAAATGCTAGTCAAAATTATAATTTATAAAATTTTACGATTATCACATTTGTTTATATTTTGAATTTTTTTCGTCCCATCCTATCTTAAATTAGTAGCGAACTTTAAATAAGACATAATAGAATAACGATTTGGGTTCTTTGATTTTTGTCATGTTTCTGTATCTGCATAATTTCATCATCGATTCATGCTTCATACCTCTATAAAAATATTAAATTTTTTATTTATAACTAGTATGAACTTGATAGTTAATATATATTAACGAATAACAATATAATATAAGCAATGGGAGAATTTTTTCAAAAAAAAAATGAATAGGTAAACTAAGTATAATTTTTATATTTAATTGTATTAAATTTATGGTTTTATGATTCTATATATTTATTATTATGTATTTATAAAATTCTAATTTAAATTTGAATTAATTTAATTTTATAATTACAATTAATATAAGAACACATGCAATCTGAATTAATTTAGTTTTATAATTACAATTAATATAAGAACATATGTCAGTCTTTCATGTGATGAGATGACACATGTAATTTACCTTTTTTTTAATTTATTATTTCTACATGTTTTTAATCATCTTATACTCAACAATAAACTTCTTTCAATTCCAAATGATGAGAGGAAAAATTTCTGAAAAATACCGGAACTTAATCATATTTGGTGAAAGAAAACATGAACTTTTTTGGTTGTCCGATTAATACTTTAACTATTTAACATTGTTTTTTATATATTTAACTTTCAAAATTAATATTGTAGCAGACACATATCAGTTAAAATTTAATGCCGTTTATAAACTGATGTTAAACAGATTAACGTCGTGAACGTAGAGGGTATATAAAAAATAATGTTAAATAGTTGATGTATTAATCGGGCATAAAAAAGTTTGTGTATTTTTTCAGCAAAAATAATTAAGTTCACGTATATTTTAGGAATTTTCCCAATGATGAGAGCATCTCTGTTACTAGCAGAGTTGTTTCTAGAATCCTTTCTTCCTTTTACAGTCATAGCAGAACCACAACCGAGCTCCTTATTTTCCAAGTTGATGCGGCTATCAACGGCCGAAACAGTGGTGGGCCGGTTTTCATAGGGAAATCAGTGGCTGGAATATCATTTGAAGGTCTAGATGACGCACAAAACATCGGATGAGATTTGAAAATAGAGTAAATTACTTGATTTTTAAATTCCAACTCAAATTTGTTGTGGTATTTTTGTTTGTTTTTGTTCACATCAATGTTATCCCTTCTCCTCTATTGCTATTTTTCTTACGTAGCACTGAGAGGGAAGAAGGGATAAGCGCTTTCTATTTCCTCGGCTTGTCTACACAAGCAATGGAATAGATAACTAGATGATGAGAAAATATTTTCAATTGGAAGAGAAAATGATCGGAGTTCTCGTAAGGAAAATAAAATATTGCGGGTTTGAAAATCTAATTGAAGAGAATGATGTTTTGCTCTCTGTTGATGGCATTTTTATCCAAAATAATGGAGAAGGTATAGTTTTTATTATTTAATGTGTTATTAGGTGATTATGTTGGAGTACATGATTACGGGAATAAAACACTACATGGCTAATTTTGTTTCTCTTCTTTTTGGCAGTAACAATAGAAATAAATTTTGATTCTTATATTTCTTTAAAAAACCATAAGGAAAAATGTATTTTGAGGTGCTAAGAAGAGGAATAGTCTCCAAAGTCACATTAAGATTGTCCATTGTGACATTTCTTAACTCAAAAGTCAAAGTTGAGTTTATTTTGATTTGTGTGTATGTCTAACTCATATAATTGTTACTAAATTGATGTATCGCACAATGAAAAAGATTATCCCCCTCCAAACTATTTTATATTTGGAGGTTTGGTTTTCACAAACATGGATATTGAATCGGTGAATATTTCTCAGGTACCACCCATTAGTTTGATTTAAATTTTAGTTAGACTGAATTTGAAGTACAAATTATGTGCATGTGTGGGTAATTTGAGTAGACTAAATTTGAAGTACTAATTGTTGTGTGTCGGTATTGTGTGATAAATCACATATATGTTTTACTTCTCTTTGATAAAGAGCACCGAACAAAATTTTCATGCATATTTGTTAATTACTGGATTATATATTTTTGGTTAATAATCATAAAAACAGTATCAAAAACGTTATATTCAACTTTTTGTATCTCTATTTTTTACATTTTTATTCTAGAGTTGCTTACTGGTTGTTCTAACCGCTAAACTATCCATACCGTTTTAGATTATCGATTGGACCCAAAATTGGTTTGTGGGCTATATGACACTTGTATATGTACCCTATCCATTCCATAATTTTTTTTATTTTTCCTACAATTTCTCAGTATTATTGATGAAAGACGTGACTTTAGAGGAAAAACAAGATTGTACGAAAAGAAGCATCTAAAAATTAATTTGATGTTGGAGATGTCTACCGTCATGTATTACTTTTCTATAGTAAAAAAAACGATTTCTATAGTCGCGATATTTCAATCATGATACGATCTCCCAAAAGGAACGCACACTCTTATTGGTATTAAAACGGATAGATCCTTGGATGAACAAGGTGGGGAAGCGAATGGCTGCGTCGAGAGCTATGAACGGCACTCGGTAAACCAGATCCAAAGGCTAACCACCTAAGGAACGAATAAACTCTTCGGCTATCCACCTCGGAGTTGGCGTGAACACAAGGCTAACCACCTAGTGATCGATTGTGATCAAAGAGCTAACCACCCAATGACCGTTTGATTTCGTTGGCTAACCACCAAGAGATCGACAAGTTCACAAAAGAACAAGAGAGAAACTTCTTTAAGAAAGATTTTATATATAAAGTGAATGATGATTCTCAAAGGGAGTACATGGTTTATATAGGGGGAAAATTAAAGATAAAAGTACTAAAAACAATGCATGGAAAATAACAACGTTTAATTATTTTTGACTAAGACTAAATCCAATGAACCTTGACTAATGATAACTCCAAGTGTGAACACCTTTTGGCCTTCCACGTTCAATGCATCATGAAAATTCCATCAATGAATCTTGACTAATAATAACTCAAGTGTGAACACCTTTTGGCCTTCCACGTTCAATGCATCATGAAGTCAAAATTCCATGCAATTTTAGTCTTGATATTTTCATGAAATTGGACCGTAAAGGGGAAGCATAAGTCGTGCCTCATTAAAACCTCTACTCGGAAAACCCATTGGGATAAAACCGAGTACAGGAAAAAGAGTACAACAACTTATGCTTAACGACCAACCTCAAGAAAATATCGTAGCCGAAATTGAGGTAACGGCATTGTGCATAAGCTGATCTTCTTCCTTGATCCGAACGTCATTAATTAACTTCTGAACAGCTCCGGCAAGCTTCCTTGTCTTGGACCGCGTAACGGGACCTTCGGGTATGATCAAAGCGTCCTCGTCCCAAGCATGCTCGTCCATGATCGTATCATCCCCCTCCTCTTGAAAAGGATTTGTCTTCAAATCATCTTGATCTGCCACAAAAGGAATGATATCAGCAATATTGAAGCTAGAGCTAACGGAGTACTTACCTTGGAGATCAATTTTGTAAGAGTTGTCATTGATCTTCTCCAAAACCGTGAATGGTCCATCAACTCTCGGCAAGAGTTTAGACTTTCGTTCTTCTGGGAACCTTTCCCTTCCGTAAATAGATCCAAACAAGATCACCGGGTTCGAACGTCTTCTTGTGCCGTCCTTTGTTGGCATGTTTGCGGTATAGCTCGGTTTTACGCTCAATGTTCTGTTTTGCCTTCTCATGCATTTGTTTCACCAACTCGGCCTTCTTCTTTCCATCCATGCTTACACGTTCACTCAAAGGTAACGGAGTTAAATCAAGAGGCGTAAGCGGGTTAAAGCCATAAACGAGTTGAAAAGGAGAAAAAAAAGTAGTAGAATGCACGGCGTGATTATATGCAAATTCGACATGAGGTAAACAATCTTCCCATGACTTAAGATTCTTTTTTATCACGGTTCTTAAGAGTGTCCCTAAAGTCCTATTAACCACTTCGGTTTGACCATCGGTTTGCGGATGACAAGTAGTAGAGAAACAAAGCTTAGTTCCTAGCTTAGACCATAGGGTCTTCCAAAAATAACTTAGAAACTTTGTATCCCTATATGAGACTATGGTTCTAGGCATTCCATGCAATCGGAAAATCTCCCTAAAGAACAAGTCGGCAATGTTAGAGGCATCATCGGTTTTATGGCAAGGTATGAAATGGGCCATCTTAGAAAATCTATCTACCACAACAAAGACCGAATCGCTTCCCTTCCTGGTCCTAGGCAAACCTAACACAAATCCATAGATATGTCGGTCCAAGGTGCACTAGGAATCGGCAAAGGGGTATACATACCTTGGCTTTGGCCTGTGGACTTAGATAACTTACAAGTTGTGCATCGGCTACAAACTCTTTCCACATCACGCTTCATGTGCGGCCAAAAGAAATGGTCTTGCACAATAGAAAGTGTTTTGGCAACGCCAAAGTGTCCCATCAAGCCTCCACAGTGAGCTTCCCTAACAAGCAAATCTCTCAAAGAAGAATTAGGAATACAAAGACGGTTCTCGTAAAACCAGAAACCATCACTCCTAAAATATTTTCCCGAAGCAAATTTTTCACAAGATAGAAATACTTCCTGGAAATCTGAGTCATTGGCATAGGCTCCTTTGATCATCTCAAATCCGAGAATTTTGGCATCAAGAGTAGAGATCAAAGCGTATCTCCGAGAAAGAGCATCGGCCACGACATTCTCCTTTCCTTTCTTGTATTGGATCACGTAAGGGAAGGTCTCAACGAACTCCATCCACCGAGCATGCCTCTTGTTCAACTTCTGTTGGCTCTTCAAGTGCCTAAGTGATTGATGATCGGTGTGAATCACGAACTCCTATGGCCAAAGATAGTGTTGCCACGTTTGGAGTGCACGGACTAAGGCATAGAGCTCCTTATCGTACGTCAGGTAATTGAGAGTAGCTCCACCGAGTTTCTCGCTGAAGAAGGCGATTGGTTTCTTCTCTTGCATTAGAACGGCTCCTATACCTACACCAGAAGCATCGCATTCAATTTCAAAGGTTTTCATAAAATCAGGTAAAACGAGAAGTGGGGCGTGAGTAAGCTTGTGTTTTAGAAGCTGGAAAGCGTCCTCTTGAGCTTGTTCCCATTTAAATCCCACATCCTTCTTGATCACTTCGGTTAGTGGTGCGGCAATGGTGCTGAAATCTCGAACAAACCGTCGATAGAATCCAGCTAAACCGTGAAAGCTTCGGACCTCACCAACCGTCTTAGGACTCGACCAATCTTGGATTGCCTTGATCTTGTCCTCATCAACCTGTATGCCCTGAGAACTCACCACAAAACCTAGAAACACAACGTTATCCGAACAAAAAGAACATTTCTTAAAGTTACCAAAGAGAAGTTTTTTCCTAAGCACGTCTAGGACCAAACGCAAGTGTCCTACATGGTCATCAAGACTCTTACTATAAACCAATATGTCATCAAAATAGACAACCACAAAGACACCTATAAACGATCTAAGAACATGGTTCATAAGACGCATGAAAGTACTAGGTGCATTTGTAAGACCAAACGGCATGACAAGCCACTCGTATAAACCGTGTTTAGTTTTGAAAGTGGTTTTCCATTCATCACCTTCCTTCATCCGGATTTGGTGGTAACCACTTTTCAAATCAATTTTAGAAAATATAGTAGACCCATGAAGTTCATCTAACATATCATCTAACCTTGGAATCGGATGGCGATACTTTACCGTAATATTGTTGATGGCTCGGCAATCAACGCACATTCGCCAAGATCCGTCTTTCTTAGGAACAAGTAGCACCGGAACGGCGCACGGGCTCATACTCTCTCGGATAAGACCCTTCTCCATAAGTTCACTGAGTTGTCGTTGGAGTTCCTTGGTCTCCACCGGATTGGTTCTATACTCGGGCCGGTTTGGAAGTGTTGCTCCGGAAACGAAGTCTATTTGATGTTCGATCCCACGAATGGGAGGTAAGCCGCTTGGGCTATCTTCCGGAAATACATCACTATATTCCTGTAAAAGAGACAACACATTGCTCGGGAGATCCGGCTCGAGGTTAGTAATGCTAGCGAGAGCATCCTTAAAGATAAGCAAAATGATAGGTTGTTTGGTTACAAGCGCATGCTTGATCTCACTAGGCCTCACGAAAAGAATTTCTTGCCTCTCGGGTTTACTCTCAAAGGCCTTTGACTTGGTTTTTCTCATAGAACTCTCACACTCGGATTTAGTAGTAGAAGTGTTTAGGGGATCACTCACAATGGTCTTGCCGTGGTGGTTTTGTTCAAGTTGGAGCTGATGTAGGTAGACCTCATGCGGTGTTAATGGTGCAAGGGTGATCTTCCGGCCATTGTGCTCGAAAGAGTGCTTATTGGTGAAGCCATCATGGACGGCTCTTCAATCATATTGCCAAGGTCTTCCAAGTAGGATATGACTAGCCTCCATAGGTAACACATCGCACACAATCTCATCTTCATAGCGACCAATCACTAAAGGAACCGTGACTTGCCGGGTGACTTTGAGCGGACTTTGGTTATTCAACCACCTAAGGCTGTAAGGTTGCAGATGCTTCTTAGTCTCCAAACCCAACTTCTTCACCAAGGTTGTGCTCGCCACATTAGTGCAACTACCTCCATCGATGATCAAACTACACACCTTGCTCTTCACAATGCATCGGGTATGAAAAAAGTTCTCCCTTTGCTCGTCATCTACGACTTTCTCCTGTGACATAAGAACACGCCTAGCTACAAGTAGCTCTCCTTCAGCCGCATGCTCTTCACCATCATCATCATAGATAGGTGCGGACTCAAAATCCTTCTCATCCTCGGTTACGACCTCGCCATTGTCCAACATAACCATCACACGTTGGTTCGGACACTTGTTAGCAAAATGACCCTTGCCCCTACACTTGAAACACTCAATGTCACGATTACGAACAGTAGAGGAGGCCTCGGCCTTACCCTTGTAGTCATGCCCGGAAGAACTTGGCTTGTAGTCCGGTTTGGGCTTAGAATCGACACGGGCCGGGTAACTTGGTTTTGTCTCGGCTTTCGCATAGCTCGGCTTAGAAATATATGGTGACCGTGTAATACCCTTCCTCTTGAGTTGCTGTTCCACTAGAATAGCCTTATGCAACATTTCCTCCACGGTATCATAAGATTGCATTTCCATCCGATCTTGCAATTCTCGGTTCATTCCACTCAAAAACCGTGCCATAGTCGCATCAGTGGGCTCATCAACATCAGCTTTGAGCATGAGCTTTTCCATCTCTTGGAAGTAATCCTCAACTCCTCTAGTCCCTTGTGAAAGCCTTCTCAATTTTTGATGGAGTTCACGTAGATAGTGAGTTGGCACAAATCGTCTCCTCATGACCAAAGACATCTCTTCCCACGTCACGATGGGATTTTCTCCATTACGTCTCCTGCTAGTCACCAATTGATCCCACCAGTCAATAGCGTAATTGTGAAATTCAGTAGCGGCTAACCTGACCTTCTTGTATTCGGAAAAGTTTTGGCAATCAAAGACCAAGTCGATCTTCTTCTCCCACTCAAGGAAAGCTTCGGGATCGTTTGTTCCGTAGAAGGGTGGAATGCGAAGCTTCACGCTGCCTAGATCATTATCATTTCTCCTTCGGGCCGGGGGTTGTCTAGGCTCATCATTTTCAGATAAGTCATGAAACGGATTGTGGAACTGTTCGTCTCGTTGATTTTGTTGATTCCGCCGGTTTTGCCTATGTCTAGGCGGAACTTGCGGACTTCTTCGAGCAATGCTTTGGTCGTCGGATCCGTGACTCTCGGCCAAGTTGTCTTCCCGAGCTAAGCCTTGGTTGGTTCTTTCATTTCTTTCTCGTCTATTCGGTGTCCTAACACTAAGAGCGGCTATTTGGTCTCTCATTTCGTTTAGCATTGCGGACATAGTATCCATCTTGCGAGTCATTTCGCGATCTCTTCTTCTCCTTGTTCGCGAATCATCACTTCCATCGGACATTTTGTTTTCCCTCGCAAAAGAAACAAAAACGTTAGTAAAATAATCCTCACAAGTGTTTCGCTCAAGTGTTTCGCACAACTCTCACAATACCCTCACACGCACACAAGAAGTTCTTCTCGGTTCTTAAGGAACTAAATCGAAACAATTCGATAGTAGCTTCAAAAACCAAATCGAAACAATTTGATGGTAGCTTCAAAAACCAAATCGAAAACTATAGATAGATAGTGAAGAAATACGAACCAATATATAATTAAATTTTTTTTTTTTTTTTTTTTTAAATTGGTTTTGATACAAAAGATAGAAAGAAAAGAGAAAAAATTAAAATATGAAGAGATAGAAAATACCGCTTATTTAAAGAGCGTGGCTCTGATACCACTTGATACGATCTCCCAAAAGGAACGCACACTCTTATTGGTATTAAAACGGATAGATCCTTGGATGAACAAGGTGGGGAAGCGAATGGCTGCGTCGAGAGCTATGAACGGCACTCGGTAAACCAGATCAAAAGGCTAACCACCTAAGGAACGAATAAACTCTTTGGCTATCCACCTCGGAGTTCGCGTGAACACTAGGCTAACCACCTAGTGATCGATTGTGATCAAAGAGCTAACCACCCAATGACCGTTTGATTTCGTTGGCTAACCACCAAGAGATCGACAAGTTCACAAAAGAACAAGAGAGAAACTTCTTTAAGAAAGATTTTATATATAAAGTGAATGATGATTCTCAAAAGGAGTACATGGTTTATATAGGGGGAAAATTAAAGATAAAAGTACTAAAAACAATGCATGGAAAATAACAACGTTTAATTATTTTTGACTAAGACTAAATCCAATGAACCTTGACTAATGATAACTCCAAGTGTGAACACCTTTTGGCCTTCCACGTTCATTGCATCATGAAAATTCCATCAATGAATCTTGACTAATAATAACTCAAGTGTGAACACCTTTTGGCCTTCCACGTTCAATGCATCATGAAGTCAAAATTCCATGCAATTTTAGTCTTGATATTTTCATGAAATTGGACTGTAAAGGGGAAGCATAAGTCGTGCCTCATTAAAACCTCTACTCGGAAAACCCATTGGGACAAAACCGAGTACAGGAAAAAGAGTACAACAACTTATGCTTAACGACCAACCTCAAGAAAATATCGTAGCCGAAATTGAGGTAACGGCATTGTGCATAAGCTGATCTTCTTCCTTGATCCGAACGTCATTAATTAACTTCTAAACAGCTCCGGCAAGCTTCCTTGTCTTGGACCGCGTAACGGGACCTTCGGGTATGATCAAAGCGTCCTCGTCCCAAGCATGCTCGTCCATGATCGTATCAAATCACTTATCGATAAAGTGGTTCGAAATAGACTCAACTCCATATATGGTTTAGACGTTAGATACGATGATAGTTTTGTCACGTGGTTTGGTTAGCAAACATAATACCCATGAAAAAAGATCTTCTCAAAACTATGTTCTTGTATTAACTTGTTGATATACTTTATTTAGAGATTCAAACACAAGATATACTAGAGTTCCAAATGGTGACCACTAAAATTGAACAAAAAAATTGAATTCTTCACTATTCCATAAAAATTATACCATTTATAAGGAATTTTTGGTACCTATGATTCTTCGTCGTTCCTCTTCATTTTTCTTCATGCAGAGAATTTATAGAAAAAACATATTCCCAATCAAATTTGAGAAGGAATACGAAGAACAAATATTTTTTACAATTCTTTTTCATTCCTCAATTTTTTGTTTTTTTTCATTCTTATCCCCAATTAATTGTTCATTTGGTTCTTCTAATAGTGACCAATTAGAGTTTAGATGTAATAAAGTTTTTGATTTGAATAATAGTGTCTTGATAGGAAATAAATGAGTTTGAGGAACACGCGACAACGGTTAGCTAACTCAATTCTTTCATTTGCCAAAGTTACATGACAGTGTCGATAACAAAATCAAGTCAAAATATTCAAATAATTTGTAACAGTATTTTTCGAAGTTATAGGTAATAAATATTAGTAAACACGTATCATAGTTCACCCTCTCCTCCAAAAGAAATCCGAGTGATGTTAAAAAAAATATAAGAAGAGTGAATAAAGTCCAATGGTTATTTTATTTTATTTGGTATAGTTTTGTTTCTATTAAAATTTTATAGAATATTCTTTACAATACACTAGTATTTATTATTAAATATATTTATTTTTAAATTTGGAAAAAATAAATATTGAGACATTCAAAATTATATATATATTAAAACTAGAAAAAATTTGGAAAAATATTCTCAATTTTTTTTTTTAAAACTAACCTCTCTTTCAAAATATTTGAAAACTAACCTTTTCCATACTTCAAATTACTAAAATATCCAAATCAAAATTCACCTTATAATTATTTAATAACAAAAGTTAAAAATAATATATTCGATCATTTTTTGTCATAAAAATATGTATATATATATATGTGTATAAAAAAACTCATCTTGTCGTTAGGAGGAAATGGAATATGTACAAAAAGAAATATGAACTTTTATTCCTCCTATAATTAAGCTATTCCTAAGATTATCTAACAAAAAAAAACTTAATTCTTAAACTAGAAGATTCGACAATCTTTGGTTAAGATTTGAATTTTTAGAACCTCTACATCGAGGAGAATAGTCAGTGTCGTTTATTTCATTTCTCAAAGTCAAAAGTGAGTTTTTTTTCCTTCTTAAAAATGGTGCAATTGTTTGTGGTTTATGTAGATTGGATGATGCATGAGGGATCATGGAATTTTGTGATTAAGCACAACAAAGGAGGTACATTGTTTTAAATCAGAGATGGTATGAAATTGGATGAATTGGTTCATATGGTTGTTGAAGATTACGGCATAGATGGTTTGGTTGATCATTTGGAGCTTAGTTACATGTTACCTAAGCTGATGTTAGTGAATATTCCAGAAGATACTCCTCCTGTGATCATTGATAATGATCGACAATTAGAGTGTTTTCTCGAACTATGTCGATCGACATTTATTTGTCTCTGTGTTTCAATAAAGAAAAAAAATCAGAATCTCAAGGTGAGAATTGTATTGCTCGTAATACTTCACTAGTTGTTGAAAATGATGGCGGCGGTGATCAAAGAAAGAAACAATCAGTTGATAGTGTTGATAAATTTGCTCTTAACAACATGAAAAATGGGAACGTCATTCGTGTCGGTGATTATTTCAAGAACAAGTTAGATTTCTCATGGAGGATTCGAATGCTTTCGATTCAAAAAAAAAAAATTCGATATACTATCTACAAATCAACTCCAACATTGGTAGTTGTAAAATGTGTGGATAGCAATTGCAAATGGAGAGCCCAAGCTGCAACAATGAATCCATTGTCTGAGAACTTCTGGGTTCGAAAATATATTGCTAAACATACATGTTCTGTCACTACAAGATTCATGACACCACCGCGAGCTTCATCTAGAGATATAAGCAAACTTATTTTGGAAAAGTTCGGTGATATCAGTCTTAGTATGAAGCCAAAGTTGATCTCAATAGCAATGAAGAAAGATTTTGGTCTTGATATAAAGTACTGGAATGTGGCAAGCTAGAGAGCTTGCTCGTGAAGTGGTTCGAGGTTCTCCAGAGCAAGGTTATGAGCAACTACCATTGTATATCCAGAAGATCAAGAAGGCTAATCCTGGCACAGTGGCGTGTCTTGAGGTTGATGCCGAAAACAGGTTTAAATTCTTATTCATTTCGTTTGGTGCATCTGTCAAAGGCTTTGATTTCATGAGGAAAGTTATCGTTGTAGACGGTACCTTTCTAAAAGAAAAATATAGGGGAACTTTGTTAGTTGCAACATCTCAAGATGGTAACTCTAACATTTATCCTTTGGTGTTTGGTATTGTGGATTTTGAAAACGACGCGACGTGGGAATGGTTTTTCACGAACTTGAAATCTGTGATACCAGATGATCCTAGATTTGTATTTATATCTGATATGCACGCATCTATTGCTAAAACTGTTGAAAAATGTATCCATTTGCGCAACGTGGAATTTGCATTTATCACCTGCAAAAGAACATCATCACAAAGTTAAGAGGAAAGTACATGGTTCGACTTGTTAAGAAAGCATCGAAAGCTTACAAGGAGACAGAGTTTAATGAGCTGTTTCATGAGATTCATACTCAAAATCCAGATCTAAGTACGTACCTAGAGGAGGCTGGTTTAGAAATGTGGCCGCGAGCTTACTTCCGTGGAGATCGTTATAATATAACTACAAGCAACATAGCCGAGTCGATCAATGCTGTGTTTAGAGAAGCTCGAGAGTATCCCATTGTGCCAATGCTTAAGGTGATAAGATCGAGACTTACACGGTGGTGGTTTTCTGAGCGACGAGAAAACGCAGCAAAACATTCTACTTTGGTCACGTCAATGGTGGATAAGAAATGTTTTTTTGTGTCACATAGGTTTGCTGTGCAAGAGGTAAATGTTCATGAATGTCTAACTATTAATTTAATACTTACTTTGTCGTCTAACCACTTCTGTGGTGTCATAAGCTCAACGAAAAACTTTTTATCAGCATCACCATCACCCATCCCTAAATCAACAGCCGTGTCTCTACAAACAAAACTTAATTACGTTGAAATTAATGATTTAAAAAAACAATGAAATAGTGTAACTAACGAATACTTAGTCTAACCTGCTAATTTTCATCCATGAGTCAAACTAATCAGATTTGGTCTGATCAACCTTAGCAAAAGGGTCGTATGCGGTACATGTTCCTAGCATTCTTTTCGTAGAATGTTGTAGAATACCATAATTTTGTAGAGACCCTTGTATCTTTTCCATTTTTCGTTTCTTAAAGATTTTTTCTTTTGATGGTGTCTTTTCAACAATATCGATCGATAACTCTTTCAACGTAATTTTACACTTGTTTTCACATGTTTGTAAAATTTTGTTTGCAGCTTTGTCCTTGAGATGTTTGTTCACTGAACTTTCTTCGGTGGACCTCAGAAGAGTAAATTGATTCGTATCTTGCAACTCACATTTGTTATGCAAAAAAAAATCTTACTTCTGTAATAGATGTGATAAAATAGCATATACTAAAACAATAAAATAGAAAACATACATACCAAAAAACGTCGAATTTTGCTAGCTTTTCGTAAGTCTTTAACTTCTTTCGCTAGACATTCCAACTTTGATTGGATATCAGAGATGTCATAAGTAAGCCTCTTAAAATAAGTATTAATTATGTTATTAAGCTCCATGATATATATATCAAGGTATTCTTTTGTCACCATGTTGATTTCTTGGTAACACCTTGACAATGATATTATAAAACTGTTAAAGCTAATATCAAACGAATGTAATGAACGAGGATCTAAAAAAATGGGATGAACTACGATAACTTGATGAACTAACCAAATATTGCACACAAAAAAAAAGAACTAACCAAATCGTGCAACGAACTGTATACTTTTTTATATATATGTGTTTTGGTGGTGGTACACACACATATATAGTTTGAATGGACAGGATAAAGTCAACCTTGTAAATTATGTGTATATCTTTTTTTTTTATTAATAATATCTTTAAATATCTACTCTATCTATATCTAAAATATAAAATAATATCAAAATACATTTTTTTTATTGTTATCAAAATATATTTTAAATAAATAAATTAAGATTAATTTCGGATTTTTTTTTTTAAATTTTAAATGTTCAATCCGGATATTTTGGTTTTTTTATTCAACAAAAATGTTATTTTTCAAAAGTTTTAAAACAAGGGTTACTTTTCAAATTTAGTGAAATTTTTGGAATATTAAACCAATCCTCCCTTAAAACTAAATATATATATTTCTTTCCTTTTTAAAAACTAAATGAATTTTACTAACTTTAATTCTTTGATATATTTACAAAAATAAGTTTAAGATACTTACATTGTTAAAAAAGACAAATTAAATGAAAAAATCTAGAGAAATTGGCTAAAATAACCAATAAAAAAACTATAACTCACTAACTAACCAAATCCCTAAAATCTAATGGTTATAATCTCTCCACATCGTGTATTTTAGAGTTACAAATCATTCCATTAAAAGCTCTAACTCAAAACGTTTAAAACCGAAACAAACGAAGAGACAATATTACTTACTACTCGTGTAATTAACCAAATAAGGCAATAACGAAATCTCTCTTCACCTTCTTCTACGCGTTTTCACTTTCACTTTATAAACCCTTCTCATTAATCATAACCCAAATCATACAAATCCCATTCTTGAAGATTTCTCCAAATTCTACGTTCTTCTTCTTTTTCTTCATCAAAACATTACCATGGTACGTTTTACTAACAGCCTCGTAGGAATACTCAACTTCTTCGTCTTCCTCTTCTCGGTTCCGATTCTCATTACCGGAATCTGGCTCAGCCTTAACGGCTCAACGCAATGCGAGAGATTCCTCGACAAACCCATGATCTCTCTCGGTGTCTTCCTAATGATAGTTGCAATCTCAGGAGTCGTTGGATCTTGCTGTAGAGTGACATGGCTCCTCTGGTTTTACCTCTTTGTTATGTTCTTCTTAATCATCATCCTCCTCTGTTTCACCGTCTTTGCTTTCCTCGTCACTAATAAAGGATCCGGTGAAACTATCCCTGGAAAAGCTTATAAGGAGTATCGGCTCGATGTTTACTCTGATTGGTTAGAGAAACGTGTGAACAACGCTAAGCATTGGAACAACATTAAAAGCTGCATTTCCGAGTCCAAGTACTGTGTACACTTGGAGTTGTTCTCTGATCATGAGCCTGTTTCTGCTTTCTACAAAAAGGATCTCTCTGCTCTTGAGGTAACCGATCTTTTAAAACGCCAATTTGAGATCGATAGGTCAAGAAGTTTTCCTTTTTAGGGTTATAGCCTGACCCTTTTCGTCTTCATACACAAAATTTTGTTTTTTTGTTACCAAATTTTGAAGGTATGCATTTGATCATGTGGAGTCTCTTTTTAATTATGATACCGATATTCTCAAAGCTTTTGGTGCATTCTTATTTCCTAGTTATATAATGAATCTAAAAGCTTTATAGTCTAATCATTTGATTGAATTTTATTGTTTGTGTTTACAGTCTAGAGGTAACAACTCTGATTAAAATTTAGGCCAATTTGATTAGTAGAATTTAAGAAAGGTATAAGCTCTGGTATAGAATCAGAATCGACAGGTAGAAAAGTTACATTTTTAGGGTTTTAGGCCTGACTTTTTTCTGGATCATAATTTTTCTACCAAAGTTTTCATTTTCTGAAAGTATAAGCAATGCATAATCTTATTCTTCAATCTCTTGAGATTTGGAAAAAAATCCAAACTTTTCACAATGTATAGCTCCATTGTTATTTACAATGTATCTGAGTATTGATTCTAATGCTGTGATTGAATATTGATTTTTTGTTGTTGTTTGTTTGTTTACAGTCTGGTTGTTGCAAGCCCTCTAATGACTGTAACTTCACATACATTAGCCCAACGGTTTGGAACAAAACATCAGGAGCACATAAAAATTCAGATTGTCAACTTTGGGACAACGATTCCTCGAAGCTCTGCTACAATTGCCAAGCTTGCAAAGCCGGTTTTCTCGACAACCTCAAGAGCTCATGGCAAAAAACTGCTATTTCCAACATCATCTTCCTTTTTATCCTCATTATCGTCTACGCTATGGCATGTTGCGCTTTTAGAAACAACAAGAGAGAAGAGAGTTATGCACGTTCTAATGGATCTCCCTACAATCCTTGATTTCATCGGTTGTTCATTTTGTTTGGAGTATGTTTAGTCTTTTTAATGCTATGCTTTTGATTTTTATGTAATATCTCATTTTTAAGTTTATTAGAGCAAACATCATTTTAGAAACATAAGAATCAAAGAATCAAAGACTTGGCTCAGTTTAGTTGTTGCTGAGTTTGGATTTCTTCGGTTGAATTGTGTTTGGACAGAAGGGGATTCTTCAGGTCTTGGTTACATATTGTTGTGTTTGAAGAATCTTCAACTTGAATCTTCACTTCTGAGTTATGATTATTGTCTCTTTGTTCTTGATTCATCATGACATCTTTTGCTTTACCCCAAAGCACAATGTAAAGTCCCATTATCACACCTATTCCTCCGATTAAACTATTCCAAAGATCAAAATGATAAAACAGATTAATATGATTATGAATTGTAGTTATCTTAAGTTGTAAAACAAAAGTAGTTTTTCTTTTACCTTCCGGTGTAAATCTCTTCTTTGAAGAACAGAGCAGCCAAGATTGTGACAATGACTGTACAGAGAGGATTAAACATTGCAGAGAACACAGGCCCTCTCTTCGATATAGCCCAAGCTTGGACTGTAAACGCAAGCGCGGAAGACCCAAGTCCCTAACAAACGCATTTCACGATTAGGGTTTATGCTAATCTTTGGATTAATCAACTGCGAAAGAAAGAAAAAGCAGAGAAAGGTTTTATATCCATACTGCATAGAGACAAGCCGCAAGCTCGGAGTAGGAATGGAGAATCCAAGCGCTTGGATCCTTCTCAAGGAAGAAAGTGACGACTGCACATTGTATCGTGCCGAATAAACACATCCATGCTGCTAAAGAGAGGTGATCTGGGTAATAGGCAGTGATTGGAACCTAGGGTTTTGTTGGAAAAAAGGTTAGCTTGTCTTCAAAGGCAAGACACTTCGCAAAAAAAAATATTATGATTTTTATTTATGTTTTTAGTGAAATTAACCTGAAGTATAAGCCAAAAGGACCAGCAAAGAGTGCTAGAGAACATGAAAAAACAACCTAACACCCACGTGTTCTGATCTTTTAAATCTTCTAGTAACGATTTCGCAATCGGTAAAGCGAATTCCGAGTTGAGAAGCTTTGGTCCCCAAAGCAGAGTCATAGAGGTCGCTCCTGCTACACAGAAGATTGTCCCTGTTATCTTCGCTAAGCCTCTTAAATCCCGGAGATTTACTTTCTCATATCTAAATATCAGCAATAATATTAGTAACACATGAATCTTGTTTTCAAAGTTTCATATAAAATGATGATATGTATAGATGTTCATGTATATACCCGGCAAGAAATGAGATAAGGAAGGTGACTGCAGGGATGACGTTACCCACGGCACTTCCCATCGACGATGAAGATAAATAAAGACCTTCAAGATACAGATTTTGATTGATTGTAATGCTGCAAAATGGTCCAAGATTCATCAAATCGGAGTTGCTAAGTAAATCAGAAATATAAGTTCTCTATATAAATATACACTTACCCTATAAGCGAGACCAAGAATATTAAAGAAAAGCTTTTTAGATCTAAAGAAGCTATCTTCGATTTTTTCCTACAATCCCAAAAAAAAAAAAACAAGAATTAGCAAGAACTAATTACAAATTCATATCCATATATATATATATATTGAGAGAGAGAGAGAGAGAGAGAGAGAGAGAGGGAGAGAGATTATTTAAATTACCTTGAGAAGTAGAGAAATGGGAAGATGAAAATGGTTGCAAAGGCTTGCCTATAGAGGATAAAAACTCGAGGGCTTAATCCATGAACCATAGTAGCTCTTGCGGATAGATTCACTCCTGCGTAACACACTTGAATCCCGATCATCGCCATTACCGGCTTGTACTCCTCTAGCTTCTCCATCTCTCTCTCTTTCTCTCTGTCTCTCCTTGTGAATCTTACTTTCTCTCTTCTCTTTATATGTTTATGTCAAGTGTAGTAGTAGTGTTATATATTGCTACGACGATCTTGTTATATAAACTATATGATTAATCATCACAATAATAGATTAGACTATATGCTAAAAGAATAATAGTATGCCAAAATGATTCGGTTTGCCAATACGTACCTTCTTTGTCGTATTGAAGTTGGATGTATTATACATCATGTCATCTATTGACTAATGTTTTTGGAGTGAGACAAACCTTAACTCGAAAGACGGGAAAATAGTCTTTTTGGACCAGGACAATTGTCATCGGACCTTTTTGCTATCTCATCTTTTAACATTGGTCAATTTAACTCTCAACCTCAAATTAATTCAAATTCAAAATTCAAACACACGAAATTGTTGTTGATTCAGACCGCGACCAAGTCAACGTTAACGGAACAGTGACCTAGATGACACGCGGACAAACGGATCGGTTTCGTTTGTGTAAACGTTTTGTACACCTGATCAAAACGACGTCGTTTTGATTTGGGAGAAAAAAAATTTTAATCCCTAATTCTCTCATTCACGGCACAAACAAACACACTCATTCTTCATCTCTTTCACGACAAACACAAACTCGAATTCTGGAAAAGAGAGAGTGAAATCGATGAATTAGGGTTAGAGAGGAGAAAGAGTAAACGACAACACTACAAAATCGAATTCGTAGTTGCAGATTGGGGTTCTTCACAATCATAGGTACTTTGCGATTATCAAGTGTTTGTATATAGTTTGTCTTTTTGTTTCTTATAGTAATCTTAGACTCCATATACATGTGTATATATTTACGTATATAGGTTCTTATTTGTTCACCTTTTCATGAATAAAAAATAATTCCTAACTTAGTCAAGTGTTCGATGAAATGCATTTGAGAGATAAATACATGTTTTGATATGTTTTATCATCCCGATTGCAGCTTTGTTGATAATGTAGTCTTCACTGCGTACCATGGTGGGAATTGGTTGACGAATCATGCGGTAGAGGCTGCTTATATGAATGGTGATGTTTTGACAATAGAATGTAACCCAGAAGAGTTGTTCACGATGTTGTCTACTAAGTTGAGTGGAGGCTTGTATGTGAAGAATTTTTGGTATAAGATGCCGTTTGAAGAAAGTAAGGACAGGAAGAGTTTGTGTAATGGTAGTACAGAATTTACGAAGATGTGTGAAGCTGCTCGGTGGACTAAGTTTGTAGATGTGTTTGTGGTAGACAGAAGAAGAATTGAGAGTGGAACGAAATGTTGCTGCTTTTGGTGATGAAGAGAAGAGCTTTGGCTACCATAACACACCTCCCAATTCTGATGGTGAAGAAGAGGTTGTTTCTTATGTTAGATGGAAACGAGGCAGTTGTGAGTTTCGTCTTAGCCTAACGTTTAATTGCTTAGCGGATTTTAAAGAGGTAGTAGTGGATTATGTTCTAAAGGAAGGTTGGAATATCAAGATGTCTAAAACGGGAAAAATAAAGAATTGAGCTACATGTGTAGGAGATGGCTGTGCATGGAGGATATATTGCTCCTATGAAAATTATGTTGGAAAGTGAATGGTGAAGACATATGAGGATGAACACAGTTGCACACCATATGGATATAGCAAGATAATAAAAGCTGGTGTGATTGTAAAGATGTTTATGGATGATGCTAGGACTGATCCAGAGTTGAGACCAAGAACCATTCAAGCTCAAATCCAGCAGAGGTAAAATTTGATAGTAACAATTGATCAGTATAGAAATGCAAAGAAAAAATCTTTGGATTGCATCAAAGTTGAGCATGAGCTTCAGTTTGCAAGGTTTAAAAACTATAAAACAGAGCTGCTTAGGTAAGTGCTTAATACATTACTCTTTCATTCTTTAGTCTTTGAAACTGTTTTGATGGTTGGAAACTAATTTTGTTCCTATTTTTTTTTTCAAGGTCTAGTCCTGGTTCAACTATGGAACTAGACACATTCGTTGATGATGATGGATTAGAAGTCTTTCAAAGGTTTTATGTGTGCTTTGAAGTGTTAAAGAGAACATGGATTCAGTGGTGTCGACATATCTTTGGTGTAGATGGATGTTTCATGAAAAACGCCATTAAAGGTCATGTATTGGCAGCTTTAGGCAGAGACGCAAACAATGGAATGTATCCCATTACTTGGGCGGTTGTTGATGTGGAGGATGAAGATAACTGAAGTTGGTTCCTAAATAAGCTAAAGGCAGATTTGAATCTAGGAGATGGTCATGGTATCACCATCATTTCAGACAGAGAAAAGGTAATAGTTTCTTTGCTTTCACTTACATGGTATCACTATCATTTCAGACAGACCAAAGAGGAAGAGAGGGAAGCATGAGTCACCAACAAAGAAGAAAAAGCTTACAAGGATTGGAAGGGTTATGCATTGTGGATTCTGTGAAAAAAGTAGACACAATATATTGAAGTGTCCAAAAGAGGGAGCAAAAGATGGAGCATAAGCTAGAAGGGCAAAGAAGAAATCTAAGAAAACATAAGATGGATATGATGGTGAATCAAGTCAACCTATGAGTCAAAGCCAACCAATGAGTGAAAGCCAAAATCCTTGTAAGCTTCTTCTGATTTTGTTTTGTTCATTTGTTTCTGAATTTGAGTATATGGTTTTTGTGTGCACAGAGGGATGAAGGTGATGGTGTTACTTTGGACAGTTTTTGGAGGAATCACGGACTATGGAAACACAAGATCGTCAAACTTGGTGTAGGACAAGCTTGCTTTTATTTGGTTTTAGTAAAAACTTTGTTCCCTTTACGGTTTAGAACAAACAAGCGTTTATTCGACTTTAGAACAAGTTTTATAAAAAAAAAGCTTTTGTACTCTTTATGGTGTTATTGGTTTTACCTTAAAACTCATAACTTAAAACGTAATCCCTTTTGTTTTTTATAATTTCAATATGGTTTATCTTAAATCTCATAACCTGAAACATAGTTTATGATCATAAAAAGTTATTACAAGCTACATGTTTCTATGAATTTCAAATATCAAACTCATGATCATAATAAACTCGACATATACACAAAAATTGTCTCCAATCTAAATAAATTAAACTGACTCAAAATACAAACAAGTAAAAGAGAGACATCACAGCCACACACACAATCATGTTCTTCAAACTACGAAGCTCCATTTTGCAATTTAGAATCTCTTTTTCAACAACAGCCTCACAAGTTCTTTTCTCCATTTCCAGAGTTCCAATCTCTGATTCACAAGCTCCTAATGTCTTTTGTAGCTTAGCCGAATCTCCTTCGATGTCATCTATTTTTTCTATCAAATCCTCAAGCTCTTCAACCATACACTCATCAGTCTACTTAAACACATGAAACCATTTTCCCTGCATAAACATGATACCAAACCAAAGCACAATTTAAACACAATTACTCTTCTTTCTCTTCTCTAGTCTTAATTCATCAATTCCCCTCTCTAGTCACAATTTAAACACCATTTTCCACAAAAAAATCTACTTTACATAATAAAATACATAGACATACCTTTTCTGATCCGTATTGACAAGCATGAAACAATCTTCCCAAATTTCTAGCGGTCCTAGACGTTGTCATCACTATCGCTCCTCCACATTGACATGTCTTAGGGAAACCTCTTCGAAATTCAGACATTGTATCAGACTCGTTTCCTCTTTCTTCTCTCTAACCCTAATTCATCAAATCCTAAATTCCCAAAATTCGATTTTGGGTTCGTGTTTGTCGTGAAAGAAAGATTGTCGTGAAAGAAAGAATGAGAGAATTAGGGATTTAGGGATTTAAAACAAAATATCCCAAATCAAAACGACATCGTTTTGAACACGTGTACAAAACGAGAGAAAAAGGCCAATTCCCCCGTGAACTTCCGAGTTCCCGCTTATTAATACGTGATCTATTAAGATAGGCCAAAATCCCCATGCACTTTATATAATTTTGAATTTCCTCCATAATCTATTAAAATTAGGTGAATTTACACAAAACCGTAGACATAATCTGTTTTCCGTTAACAGGTGGTGACGTGGATTACAGGTTGTTAACGGGATTTCGTTCGGTTTTGTGTTGACCAAAGTCAAATGATTTTTGAGCGGTTTGACATCAAAACGACGGCGTTTTATATCTGGAGGGAAAAACAAATTATGTCTTCGATTTCTCTTTGTCGAGAGAGGAGCCGTTGAGAGAGGTGGTGACGAGGTTTGTAACAAATTAGTGTTTTGATGGCTCTGATGATGAATTGGTAGAGTTAGAGTTTGGTACGAACCAAACACAACGAATGATTGTGTTTTGTGTTATTACAGTACATGTTCTCTCGTGTGTATGTAAAGGTGTAAGTATAGATTCTTCTATCTAGTAACCGACTTCGTAGCTTATCCCCTATAACCGAGTTGCTGAACTCAGCCTCCCTCCCTCGTGTTTTCTCTCTGACTTTTGTCTGTTTCCCGACAAAGGCAAAGAAAAAATTTAAGTTAACAAAAAAAGAGAGATTTTCTTTCTTTCTTCTTCTCATACGGAAAAATAGAGACTTCTCGTGATCTTTCTTGCTTGATTTTTTTCTTGGTATGTATGTATGTGAATCTAGTGAAACTGAAAGTTTTTTCCTTTTTTTCCCGAGAAAATAATATTTTCTTGGTGATTTTTTTTGTTTGTTTCTCAGGTTGGGCTAACCAAAAACCACAAGAGTCTTTGAATGGCGGATTCGATGATCTTAACAACATTCGTAGACCCACAACAAACTTCACAGAATCAAATCCCAAAGCTTGAAGATTTTCTCGATGATTCTTCTTCAATCGTTCGTTACTCAGATCTGATAACAGTCAAACCGAAACACAAGATTCTTCACTCACTCATATCTACTCCGATCCACGTAACCACCATCACCACCACCATCACCAAACCGGGTTTTACTCTCTCTATCTCTTTCGACGGCCCCTCTCTCGACAAAGAGAAATCGAAGACCTAATTTGTTTTTTCCCCCCAAATATAAAACGCCGTCGTTTTGATGTCAAACCGCTCAAAAATCATATGACTTTGGTCAACATAAAACCGAACCATATCCCGTTAGCAACCTGTAATCCACGTCACCACATGGTAACGGAAAACAGATTCCGTCTACGGTTTTGTGTAGATTCACCTAATTTTAATAGATTATGGGGGAAATTCAAAATTATATAAAGTGCATGGGGGTTTTGGCCTACCTTAATAGGATCACGTATTAATAAGCGGAAATTCGAAAGTTCACAGAGAATTGGCCTTTTTTCCTACAAAACGACATTGTTTTACACAAACGAAACCTATCCGTTTGTCCGCGTGTCGTCCAGGTCACTGTTCCGTTAATGTTGACCCGCGGTCTGAATCAACAACAATTTTGTGTGTTTGGGTTTTGAATTTGAATTAATTTGAGGTTGAGAGTTAAATTGACCAATGTTAAAAGTTGAAGTCCAAAAAAAAGCCTGATGGCAATAGTCTTGGTCCAAAAATGCCGTTTTCCCCTCGAAACACTAAACCATCTCGGATTTATTTCTTATGTTTTAAATCGTGTTTAAAGTCGAAATTGTACGAAAACATACAATCAAATTCTGCCTCAATCGCTACCAACATAGAGTTGGTTCAATTTGTTTCCGGTTTTTAACTTTTTCAAGGTAAGATCGTTTACCAAAAAAAAATTGAAAAGAGATTCCAATTTATTACAATCAGATTCGTATTTCTAACTACATCAATCCATCTAGATTTATAATTAAATATTATTGAATTAGAAACCATAGTGATCTAATCCATGTATACATGTCCTTTTATGTGAATACGTTTGCAAGACAATACCGGACGCAGTTGTGTTTGAAAGTAAATTAAAGCAATGGATACTATATATAATTATCAAAAACATCAATTTTAATAATAGAGATGAGGTTTCAATTTCTTTTCCTTACGCTATACTACCTAGTACCTACCATCGCAATTTGGCAATTTGCAAATATATGAGTAAATTTGTTTTTTGAAGCGCTTTATAACATTTTCATATATAACAAAAATTGTTTAGATAAAATCGATTCTGGTTAGTAGAAAGCTGCAAATCTATGCTTAGTGTATTCGAGTTCAAAACCGGTCATGATTGCGATCATCCCCAAACATTACATAGCATTTGTTTATGAACCATGGCGGCTAAATTAACCAACCCCGACATCTCATTTTATTTTAGTACCACTAACATTTGTTAACCAATCATAGCTGGCTACTTGAAAATGTCTACACCATACAAGAGAAAACTTACAGATTTTTTTTTGTTGGTGTAATTTGATGAATATTACATTTTTCTAATCTTTCTATATGGCACCATTTTAAACCTTAAATCATTTTGTTCCCCAAGGTCGAATCTTAGTACAAGAGTCGAGATCTGATCACGATCATCTTAAAATGACAGCTCTTTCCAGACGAGTAACTGAGTCACTGAGTCCAATAGTTATCACTATTTTCTTGTTTTTTTCTTAATTGTATTGTTGTTTGATTGATTGTTAAAGTTGTACCAAAGCGAATGCACTTATTTAATAACAATATCTGTTTCTACAGATCTAGAAGATGAACTAAAATAACATTCAAATATATTTTTATCGTGGAAGATACTCCCAACTGGCAGTTGAATTATTATTATTCTCAACCTACTTTTTGTTAAATTTGGTAAAATGAATATATCATTATTTACCCAAAAATATTATTTTTTCATCAACACATCCTTTGTCGAAAGAGGTAAAGTTAGCATTTTGAGCTTCATGTTATTTTTGTCAAACCATGTATGAGTTTCATTATAGATACCGTTTTATTTTTTTTACATATTTAAAAGTTGAAAATGTCCAATAAACTTTGTAAAATGTTTTTTGAATAAAATTAAATTATTTTGACTTCTCTATTTAATAGAGTACATTTCTACAGTTAGTAGGAATGAAATTTTGTATTAAAAAAATTGAAAAATACAAAACAATGTTGTTGTTGTTAAACAAAACTATATGAATATTTTTTTGACGTAATTTTAGGATGCATTAATTACCATAAAAGTTTTGTTTCTTGAGAAGACGCAATCCTATGATGCATTAATAGATTGATCGTCCATAGATATTTTCATTTCATTTTTGAAAGAAAAATTTGTCGAAAATCAGTCGTAAATTTTTGATACGAAACAAATCTATCAATAATTTTTGATGAATTTCCGACAAACATCTGGCTAGCGGAAATTTTGGATAGATTTTCGACAGATCGATGTTTTTGACAACCAATTTTCGATGGATTTATTGTTGAAAATCAGTTAAAATATAGATGACGTTTTCCATGGATATAGCCATGGGGAATGAGATTTTGCTCTTAGTATTATCCCATCAGTACGGCTTATACATCTATTGTGTGAAACTCAAACAAGTTGCATCAATGAAATAAATAAGCAAAAAATCCAGCTTTCTCAAATGCATGGGAAAAAATCATATTAAAACACATTATGAACAACTATGTGAAAAGGGACTTGTGAGGTTTTAAGCCTTGGTCACTAACAAAATATTGCACATGGAAGCAAGCAATCAATTAAGCCCAATATATAATTGTAGGCCATACCCATATGCATGGCATGATTACACCATGAAAGCCTCCTTGCTATATATTATAAGGTTTTACTTTTCACGCATATGGTAAATTGAAATGTTAATAACATGCCTAATTAAATCATCTATCTCAGATGAATTCGGATTATGATATGTAAGTACATCAATAAGTAATCATCTATCCCAAAAATATATGGTTTAATACGACTACAGAATCTACGTTTTTAGTGCTATTTGTTGCGAAAACCCAAAAAACAAATCTGTCATTAGCAATTCAGTTGCCGTTAATAAGAAACTATAGCAATTCAGTTGCAATACAACAACAAAAAGCTACAAAAAAACCAGTTTCAATAATTTTTTATGAAGACCAGTTTCGAATTTAGCGACGATTGTAGCACCATAACATGTTAAACAAAAGGTTAACCGAAAAGTAAATCTAAACAGAAGCTTAAACCATGCACACAAAAAAATCGCTTAAGATTTTTTGAGCGACATCATCGTTTGGTCAATGTTTATGGATTGGGTTAGGCGCGAAATAAACATTTTATGCTTTTATCTTATCTAGTGTTATACTCGTTTTTTTCAAATTTGTATTCATTTTAATACTAAATGGGGTATCTGATATCTATAGGAAGTATTAAAAAAAATTAATATACTTGAAAAATTATGCCCAAAATTCAAAAATTAACCAATATGCTGCAATATTATTTCACAAATCACTTTTAAGATTTTGTTTCTTAATTTTATAAAATCTTAGTACTTTTATTGTTCAGAGTTTTTTCTAATAACCAAAAAAGGTTATTCAATGTTTTTTGTATCATTGATTTGCTTTGTTTCTAGCTTGTATGAATTTTTAAATTTGATTTGTTTTTATAGTTATCCGAATTATTCAAATCGAATGAAAATATACAATAAATCGAGACGAGTATTACATATATTTTATACAATTAAATTTGTGAATAGTTATGAGTTTCTAACTCAAAGAAACGATTTCTTTTTATATATATGAATGTTAAATTATCTCCATTTTTGTCGAAAAAATCATCTCCATTTTTCACCGTAAGATATTCCAACGCAACTTACCAACTACGAAAATGACACACGATCCAAACTTAACCTTTCGTTGGCTTCTCTAACGAAAGACGATTAAATTTTTTTTTTTTGAGAAAGAACGAGAAGAGCCAGAGTATTACAGTGACGTCACTATCAAAGGCCTAGTACTGGTAATGAGTCTAAACACATTACTATATAAATCTGCTGAAGTTTCATTTTGATCTACAACAGAAACTCGATAAATTAATATTTTTTTTAGCAAAAAAATAAATAAATTAATATTCGATAAATTGAGACGATTAAACTTTTGTTTGGTTGTATTTATTTTTCACATTCTTCTCTAACGAAATTTAACTTTTAACATGTTTTACATTGTTTGTGTGGTTGTTCCACTACTACCATTGTAATTGTCAACATTCACATATATATATATATATATATATGTTCCATTCACATGCCATTTCATATACAACCTATATAAAATTACATATAATACACAATGACATTTTTTATTCTAAATTTATCGCTTCGTACTAAAGTTTAATTAAGCTTTTCTCAAACTTCTCCGATAAACAACTAATTTATGTAATTATATTAGGGATGGAGAGTTGTTTACTTGTGTCCTTGGAAGAGTACGGCTGAAGCCACTAATCTTCCCTTGATTTAAGGGGACAAACATATCATTAAAAGGAGATTATGTTTGTTGATTTTAGATTATAGCCAAAGCATTATCCAATATTATATACATATATATATATCAAAAGAAAAACAGTTTACTTTAATTAACTTTTGGGCTGTATCGGTCGTAGACTCGTAGTCGGTACCATGAAACTGAAGCTATCCACTCACCATTCCGTCGGTTCTAACATTTTAACTTCAAATTATTTCTCATGGCCTACCTATATCTATGAGTATGATTAAAAAAAAAAAATGGAGGTCGTAAATAGTATATCAGACAAATTTAAGTGAAAAAAATAGTTGGTTGGGAAAATTGTACTATAATTCTAAAACATATATCTCAAAACTAGAGCATGATGCTGAGGATACGATAGCTAGGACAACGGATAAATTAGTATGGATATACCAAAACAATGAAATACATAAACGAAAACAAATAATGATGGAAATGAGGGAAAATTTGTCACATAGAAAATATTTGGTTAGTTTTTTAGATATAATTTTTTCTTATGCAACAAATTTTTCCTTATACTAAATACTACGGTAAAAGTGATACACTCACTATTCTACTACGTATCCAATATGAAACCACATTAACTACTGTGCTATAACTTTTTTATACACATAACAACAAATAACATCAATGGTTTTGGTGGTGAAAACGTGTCGATCCGCAAACTTTGGGAAAGCCTGGTTTTGAAAAGAAAAGAGTAAAGCGACAATAATAATTTAAAGAAGATATAATAAAAATTGTCATTATTTTGGACATTTTTTTTTTTTGAAACAAATTATTTTGGACATTTAATCCAGAAAACGAGAAATGATATATTGATGTACATGAATATGACACATGGGTGATAATGATATTGATATTGATATTGATATTGATAGATGTACACATGAATTTGCCGTTCTATATTTTTTGCTTTTAAATATTAAATTAGGTTTTCTCTAACAATATACATCGAACATGGATCGTCTGGTGTGAGAATTTATTTTCCAATGGAGCTCCGTAATTTACGGAAATCTAAACAATCATTCTCCAAACTCTACACGCCCACCACCTCATGTGGTCACCATCTAATCTGATTTATAATTTGATTAAATACTATCGATCGACTCAGGTTTCGAATGGAGACGAACGGTTTTGTACCATCCCATCCCAATAATAGCAAAAAAATTTATATCTACGTATATATATATCTGTTTTTTTTCTTACTATTCAGATCACTTTTGGGTTAGATTAATTGCATGTTTGGTATAGTAATGCGGTTGAATCGTTTGATCACTACCAATCGAACGATCATTTAAAACAGATAGACGATTGGAAAAAGAACATTGCAAACGGGTGGTTAAGACACACGATTCTATTACATAATTTTATCTAATTATATTATTTAATTGTTATAATGCTGTCAATCAATCTTATATTTGAACTGTTTTTTGTTATCTAACTGTTTTTTCTAACCATCGTTTTTAATTATCTTATTTTAAACAACTCTGTACAACCACTCAAAAACTTTTAACAGTTCTATTTAAACGTGCTCACCAATCTGACATTTGTACTTTTACATTGTCACAGTACAAAGCATATATTGATTAAATTCTACGTAAATAATCGTTCGTTACATAGAGATCGGAAAAATCACATTTTTAACCTTCAAAATAAGACTTACTAGCCCTTTAAATTCTGGTATACACTCTCATTATAAACCTTTAAACCCAAAAAACGAATATTTTAAACCACTACAAGAATTGGGCAATATAGCTACACTATTATTTGTAGCTATGTTAATTTTTTTGTAACAAATTTCTATTTGCTACGAATTTGTTACAAATAACCCACCATGACTATGTGTTTGAAACAAATTGTAGCACGTTGCCAAAAAAAGCCACTAACATACTGTTGTAGCTATTTGAATTAAAATTGCTACTACATAATACGTAGCAATCGTCTATTTGTGACGATTTTCATTGTAACTATTTGTTAGTATTCAAAAAAATTTCAAATTTTTGTTTTCAATTTTCGTACCATTAATTTGTTATAACAATTTTGTGAGAACATGTAACTTTTGTTACATATATCTTCACAATCTCTTGTAACAAAATTTTCTACGATTATTTCGTTGTTTTTTGAAACAATTATGCTACAAAATTAAGTTTGTAATAGATTTGTAACAAATTACTCACAATAGTTAAAAATTTGCTACACTTAATTTGCTTACTAAATTAGTATCAAAATTGTATCTAGCTAATATTTACTACAAAATTGTTCTTGTAGCAAAATTTGTGGTTATGTTGATCCATTCTTGTAGTAAACCCTCAACCTAAGTTCCGAGTTTGCTCTGACAAAAAAAGTGACAGAATTATTCAACTTCCATTAAAAATGATGATGTGGCATTTTAAAAAAAAATAAAATTAATAAAAAATATTATTTATTACTTTTAACAATTAATAAATAAAAAAAACCTTATTCTTCTTCATCCTCATTTCATCTTAGTTCTTTGATCTTCAACCCTTTCATCCTCCATCAATTGCCTCCAATTGAATCACTTTCTATAATCTTAATTTTATCTAATTCGGCAATGTCAAGTGCTCCGCTATATCCAACAAAGAAAAAAAATAAGAGAATAAGAAATTTTTGTTATGAATTAACGAGAAAGATGAAGATTTTAGCATATATATTTTTTTGTTTTTAATATAATAATAAAAATAAATATTAAATAAATAATAATAATAATAATGTCATGTCATCATTTTAAATAGAAGTTAAATAGTTTTGTCATTTTTTTTTGTTGGAGCAAATCGGAAGCTACATTAAGAGTTTAAAATGTTAGTTTTTTAGGTTTAAAGATTTATAATAAAAGTGTAATTCTATCAAGATTTAAAATCCTAGTAACTTTTACCTTGAAAGTTAAAAATAATATTTTACCAATAGAAATCATCGATATAGACAACATTTGCACTTGAAGGACGTCGCTAAGGTAAAAGAGGCAACGCTCTTGCACGCACGCGTCCACCAGAAGAGCATGTGCACACGTGGGGGGACCCTTGTATTTGAGATCCAATAGTTTTGGGAAAAATTGCAAAAATACTATTTTTAACGTGTAAATTTACAAAAATGAGATGTTTATTTGCAAAAATGTCACTGATTATAGATTTTTAAATTATATATTTTAAAATTTTAAACACCAAAAAATGTTTTGATTCATAAACCTTTATAAACTCTTATAACTAAATTTTAATAGAATATAATTAACTCAAAAATAAATAATTTTGAAAAAGAACCATTTTTATAAAAATTTAAAAATATGATATTTTTGTAAAATGATATTGGAAAAATGGTATTTTTTTAAATTTATCTTTTTTTTAGAGTGATTTCAACGGTGGGCCCACTCCTTTGATTTGCTTGCAGCATAAAGTTTTTAACTTTTGTTTTTTGCTATATATAGATATTATTGAGGGAAAAAATAATATACATCCGTATAATTACGCACTAAAATAATTAATTTCTACTACGTCAATTTTTTTTTTCAGAACCGGCTACGATTCTCAACTACAAATTACTCTATTTAAGCATGGATCTTTATTCATAGATAAATTAAGTTACTAGTTTTGTAACATTATAATTTTTGCACATTTTATTGATAATATAATAACGGTGATGATGGACGGACCTAACAATTTGTAAATAGAAGATTTTACCAACAGTAAGTATATATGTATAAACTTTGATGGAGGACTCAATCTACATGCATGCAACATTGGAGAACCACAACTTCTACCATTTTACGTTCTTAAACATTTTATCTCAAACTTGAGAAATTTGTTTTCTTAATTATTATGTTCTAATTAAGTAATGACACTTTCACGAATAGTTTTTTTTATAAAAATAATCATTAGAATATTTTTCGCGTGCTTTTTACAAATGCGATGAACACAAGCTTTACAACCGCGTCAAGGAGAGCCAATTTTACAAAACAATTGAACCAACTAGCCGTATAACTAGAACTTATCCTACCGGCCACACGGAAACCCAAACTGAATTGAGAAATCATTGTATTATTGGAAAAAGAGAATACATTGTTTACCAAATAAATAAAAAAGAGAATACATTGTATTTCGTAGAAAATGTGAGATCATACCGAATGTGAAAAAACAAACCACAACATGATGTTACCCATAAACTGTTATACACCCATGATCTGCAAATAATTACAAAATATTAAAACATCATAAACGTAAATCATCACAAATTTTCGGCGGAAACAAATAACAATCGAAAAAAGTTTCCTAAATTATAGGGTTATATACAAAAGGGTACGTGGGCCATACATAGCATGTGCATGCATGTGCTTCTATCTTCTATTGCCCCCACCATTTTCCCTCTCCTTTTGAAACAAATAAAATGGACCATCTCCTTCTCCCCTTTCTCTCTCCCTTACCTCTCTGTCTCTCTCTCTCTATCTATCTCTCTCGTCGATTTCACGAATTCGTGAGGTGACCGCAGATTTCCTCTTACAATCTTTGACGACACTAGAAGAAAAAAATTCTTTAAAAAGGTATGTGTTCATGTCTCTTTTGGTTATGGTTAGGAGCCCTAGATGGAAAATTTGATTATGATTTGATGTATATATTACATGTCTCCCTTTGATGTATAAAGGCATCATAGATGATTGATTAACTTTTATTAGAACTCATTTACTTTCCTTGAAGAGAATTATTCATAATCTTGAGTATTTCTACTTAATTAGGATTTAGGATGCAGCCTACGAGCTCAATGAAAGAGGAATTTCTAAAGAAATGGCAAACGGGTCTCCGAATCTTCCGACCTTCGATAGACAACACGAGCGTCTCCGAGAGAAAGAAAGCAATAAAGCTCTCTGCAGATGTTGCAATGGCGTCTCTAAGAAAAGGAACAACTTGTTGGAGCCGAGCCCTAATCCAAAAAACCGCCACCGAAGACAACTTCCTCGTACGTCAGATGCTCTCCGGCATCAAAGAGGAAACGTTAATCAACAAGAAGTTGCCTACGAAGATTGTATGTCATAGAAAGATCGTGAGACGAAGCAAGAAGATCTTGAGGAGGAAATCGAAATCAGCGAGTGAAGAGGTCGCTGCAAAAGCTAAGAGACTTGTTAAGAGAAAGACTCAAGGGTTAAGAAACGTCGTCCCCGGTGGAGAGCTTATGAGCAATGACATTTTGTTGATACAAGAAACCTTAGATTACATTGTTTCGCTTCAGACGCAAGTGAGTGTTATGAGGAGTATTGTTGATGCTGCCGAGACCGGAATGGATCGGTAAATGATTTTTTGTTTGTTTTTATTCTTTGTTTGAGGAGAGAGTACTTGCGAAAGCATTATCTCGATCGGATTATTGTTGGTCCCTATGACCGTATCTTGTCCGGACATTGCGATTGTCATACGAGGATGGAGACATTTTATAGTAAGTCGAATTGTACATAAGAAAATTTATACACGCTCATAGAAAATCTCTCTTTACTATAATGGTGATTTGGATTGAAAAATTTGGTTAGCAAGCTTTTTTTTTGTGTGGTTATGAATGTCGTTCGGTTGCATTTAGTTTACTATCATGGAATTTTAATATATCATGTGTGCTTCGATTGCTTTTCTTCGCATTATTTTGGTGTCTTTTTTTTTTTTTCCATAGAAAAAAAACAACTAAATTAGATGTTGAAAAAACATGCGATATATAGGAAATACATTTCACGTATATACGTGAAAAACTGATTCAGTTTTACTAGTTAATATACAACTCACTCATAAAGTCGAATAACTACAATAAGTTCTGAGATGTAATTAACACACATAGAATCAGATTTAACTTGTAAGAGAAAATGATATTAGCTCATATGAGTTGTCCAAATAAGAACTATATTTGAAAGGAATTTGTTTTGTTTAAAGACTTTTATTTCGAAGGATAGTAGCTCCAAACAAACAATAGTGTCTACATGTGTAATAATCAAATCCTTTTTCATATACATACTCCATGTTCCATCAATCAGCATCATTTAATATTTAGCTAAAGACGAAGACGCTTAGTGACAACGGAAAAAACAAAAAATGCATACATATTCACGTTCGCTTTTTTTTGTTCCAACTCAAATTAATACCTTTTTGTCTCACGAAAGTCATGACCCCCACCGATGGCATTTGTCCATTTATATGTACAATTATGTATATGATTCTCGATGAGATATTTACACATTCATTTGGTCCAAATATCTTATCTGCCTAATCCTTTTTTATGTTAGATTGTAACAAAGTTGTATTTATCTGTTATTCTTCCGCATAAACTTTGAACACTACTTAACATTTTACCAAAAAAAAAAAAAAAAAACTTTGAACACGTGTTTTTGGGGATAAAATCTGAATTTGATTTAGCAAATGGAACTATTTCTTTTGTAAAGATGTTTGTGAACACAACATATGTTTGAGATTAATCTAAATATAATAATTCTTATAACGGCTAGCTTGCTAACATTTTCAGTAGATATTATTAGAATAAAAATAAATTAAACTAAAGATATGGATGTCCATATCATATTACACATTTTGAGAAAACATGTTTATTTCTTGTTAGACCTAGCCCAATTAGTCATTATTAATTAGACTCTATGTGTTCTGTCTAATGCTTGGACCATTGTTAACCAGTCCAACTAAAAATGTCCACACACACAAACAAGAAAAAAACTGAAAAGACTAATGAAGAATTTTTTTTTTTTTAAAAACCGTGGGAGTTCCGAACCTTTGGTTAATAATCTCATCGGTATCCAAAAACAGTCTTTGGATTTTCCGATTTAAAGAATAACTCTCCGTCCGAAAAAGAGTTTGAACCCAAAGTACAAGAGAACTAACCATTTATGTTACCACTAAATCATCACCCTTTTGATAAAATTGTTGCGTTCTGGTTTGTCTTCTTTTCGTAGTCGTTGATGGGTAGTCTACCAAGATAACTAACTGGAAATTCCAACCAATAAGAATCATATCTGCTTTACATTCGTTAATAATAACATGTTGCGGCTGTAACAATAAGTTACTGCGCTTAAACCGTATTTATTTTGTAGTTGCTGACGGTATAAATTTCAATCATTAATCGTTATAATTCAGAATTTAAAAAGCTAAAATTTTGTCTAATTTTTTTTGTTAAACTAACGATTACGAAACAACCAGATTTTGTTCACATATGTTGGTTGTTAATATCTAGAGGCTTCAAAATAAATAATAAAATATGTCGTTAGTCGCTATCAAGGAATTTTCATACATGAGTTTTCACAGTTTGACGTTTTATCCAACCCGAGTTCGGACGTTAGGTCATGTTCAATGGTGCTTCTTAGATGAAGTTCTTAAGAGAAAACAAATAAAAATTGTGTGTTTTACGCAAAACCGGTCCTTAATTAAGGCACTTAAAATCTGTTTCTTAAGGACACGTGTCACACATTAATTGGGTGGAAAGGAAAAAAAACAAATAAACGCGTACAACGCGTTTTCATCAACCAAAAAAAACTCTCCTCTCTCTTCCTTTCGTCTCCCTGATGCGATTCGTCTCTTTGATGCAATTTCATCTCGATTTGAGAGGAAAAACATCTCTACATAGTGATTTTAGACCATAAATCACTCCCAAATCGTGTCTTCAGTGGTGGATAGTCCGTAGATGATGATGAGAATCAGCGAATCTCGTTGAGAAAATCGCCCAATTTGATTGAAGATGAAAGTCGATCTCTTTGCATGGTAAGAATTCTTTTACAATCTGTTTGTAGATCGTGGTGAATTAGGGTTTTCTGAACTAGGTTCTCAACAAACTTTTGAATTTAGGGTTTTTGATGTTATAGAAATTGGGATTATTTAAAATTGGGATTTGATCTAATTGACTTTAGGGGTTTTACTTGTTTGGCTAATAGATAGTTTGTTTTCTTACTTCCGACTGTGATTAGATTTTTGATTTGTTGATTTATAGGATTTGATTAGTGGCTCTGATTCGTTTGACTTCGTTGGATTTTGTAAAAATGGTTCATGTCAGAGGTCGTTTATGCAAGTGTGTTTTCACTTTTCAGTGTGTAGATGATTTATTTATATAGTATTCAACTTGGTTTTTATGTTGATTAGGTTATTTGTTGTGAGAATTTTGATCTCATAAGTGATTTGTGTTAAGCAGATTGGTACATAAATCATTTGTGTTCAGTGAGTAGATGATTTATTTATATAGTATTCAGTCGCAGCGTGGTTTTTTTTATGTTCATTACCTTATTTGTTGTGAGAATTTTGATCTCATAAGTGATTTGTGTTTGCGAGGGAACCCTGAGGATATCTCATGGGGTGAGGCTGGTGCTGACTTCGTTGTTGAGTCACTGGTGTCTTCACTGACAAGGAGAAGGCTGCTGCTTACTTGAAGGTTCATTTTGTTGGTTTTGGTTAATATATATCTGGAATGTGTATGTGTATTTATAAACTGGTTTATTTACATAGTACTCAGGCCCATAAACTGGTTTAGCTTGGTGTTTATATAGTATTTATAAATCATAGGATTCATATAGATAATGTGTATGTGTTAAGCAGATTGGTAGATAAATCATTTGCCTTGTTTATACTTGCTTGTGCCTGGTCCCTATTATTAATGGTCTAAACCTATATTTGCTCACCTGTTTTAAACAGAGAAAACTCTGTCATTGATGTGAGCTTATTAACTCATAGCTTATTAATAGAGAAAACCTTGTGCGTGATCCCTATTATATGGTATATGGTTTTGTGGTTTGTTTGTGATAGTTTAAGATTAGGTAAAGAGTTAACTTTGTCATTTATTGCTTATTAATTCATAGCTGGTAATAAATGCTAAGTAGTGTTAGATTAGGACTGTGAGTGTGATGAATGCTTATTGACTGTGAGTGTGATGGAGGGTTAGCTGTCCAAGACTGTGATGAATGCTTCTTAGTGTTAGATTAGGACTGTGAGTGTTAGATTCACTGTCAATGTGATGAATGCTTGTTAGGTAAATAATTTACTATGTTATTGAATGGTTTAAACAATAAGCAGAACTTGTTGTGTTGTACTTATAACCGGAACACACTTGAACCACTTCCTATATATTCAACTCTACCAGAAATATAAAACCATTCCTTCTTCTCTTTCTTATCATCTTTTAAAAGCATTCCTTCTTCTATTATTGTCTTCTTTGACGACCAAAAACTTTAGGTTATGGATTTTACGAATCCATATAGTCACTCTTCCAATTTTATGGACCTTTTAAACAGTCAAGCAGATAACCACTATCCTCAACCCATTCCTTATGGGAGTTTTTCACCTAGTGTACAACTTGGATCATCAGAAGTCCCTCTGTTTAGTCCGCAATGTACTGATGATCCAAGCCTCGGTGAAGGCACACCTGCAGAGCATAGAGAAAGAAGGAAATGGACCTCCACAGATGATGTAGTGCTTATCAGCTCTTGGTTAAACACCAGCAAGGATGCTGTTGTGGGTAATGACCAAAAATCAGGTACGTTTTGGGAATGTATTGCAGAGTACTTTACGTCAAGTCTTCATGTTGTAGGTCGTCAAAAGAGAGAGCCATCTCACTGTAAGCAAAGGTGGCAGAAAATTAATTATCTAGTCTGCAAGTTTTGTGGTTCCTATGAGGCTGTAAAAACTCAGAAAGCTAGTGGCCAGAATGAGAATGATGTTCTTAAATTGGCTCACCAAATCTTCTACAATGATCACAACCTTAAATTCAATCTTGAGCATGCATGGAAGGAGCTACGAAATGACCAGAAATGGTGTGAGCTTTCTAGTAGTAAGGTTGATGGAAGCTCTAAAAGGAGAAAGTGTGAGGATGGCTCTGCCCAATCTTCAAGAAATGTAGACGGTCAAGCAACCAAACGTCCCCCTGGTGTAAAGGCAGCAAAGGCGAGAGGTAAAAGTAGAATGGAAGAAGGTAAGGATGTGTTGGAGTTTCAGAGTATGTTGGCAATAAAAGAGAAGGACTTGATTATGAAAGAAAGATTGTCCAAGTTGGCACTACTTGAAAATCTCCTTGCAAAGAAAGAACCACTTTCAGAGATAGAAGAAGCTCTGAAGAAGAAGTTTATTACAGACATGTTGTTTAATTAGTGATTTCTGTTATGTTTTATGTGTGTTAAAGTCTCTGTTCTATGTTGTGTGTATTAAAGTGTCTGGTCTGTTATGTTTTGTGTGTGTGAAAGTGTCTGTTCTGTGTTGTGTGTGAAAGTGTATGTTCTATTTTATGTGTGTTTAAAATTGGAATTAAAATGATCACTTTTATGTATGTTAAAATGTTTGTGAATGAATGAATGCATATCACCTTTAATCAAGTCTCTGTTCTGTTTTTAGTGTGTTTTCTGTGTGTGAATAAATAAATGAGTATGGTTAGTTGTTATAGCTGATGAATAAATGAGTATGTATGGTTGAGTGAATCATGGACTTGTTACAAATTGGTTTGGACTTCTGATTGACATAACTTTGTTTATGTCCTTTTGCAGAAGGTGAGTGAAGCACGGAAATGACAAGAAGAAGATGACAGAAGAAGCACTGCACATTACTACAGTAGATGGAACATGTTTTAATAAATTTGATAGTCACTCTAGTGTCTTTTTGCATTGTCGGCACATCCAAACAAAGAAAGACACTATTAATTTGCTTTGTTGCTTTGTATTGACCAAGTTGGTGTCTTTTATTTGTAACCAAAGACACTATTAATTTGTTTTGTCTTTTTCAGTACTCAAAGTTTATTTAAGTTGTGTGTTTGTTCGACTTCTCTTTAAAATTCTCATTCTCCATAAATTTCTCTATAAAGTTCTACTTCTCCATAAAACACTCATTCTCCTTTAATTTTTGTTTCTTCTCATTTAGTTTTTCTTTCTTCTGTTGTTCTCTTTCTCCTCTTGCCATGAGAAGACAGTTTCACAAATCAAATCTATTTCTTTAACAAATTTTCACAATTTTGATCAATGGATGAAAACTTGGATGGCAATTTTGATCAAAAATTTGATCAAAAATTCGATCAAAAATTTGAGAATATGTTAATTGATTATGGTGATCGTCAGGAGGCCACCAAGTCCAAGAAAAAACGAAACTATATTGAAAGAGATCGCGAAGAAGGACACAACCGCTTATGGAACGATTATTTTAGTGAAGATTCAACATACCATGCTCAGTTATTTCGACGCTTTTTTAGAATGAACAAGCACTTGTTCATTCATATTGGATCGACTCTTCAATGAAGTTCTATTCTTTCAACAAAAAAGAGATGCTACCGGAAGGCTTGGTCTCTCTGGACTTCAAAAGTGTACAGCAGCAATTCGTCTCATGGCATATGGTACTGCGTCTGATGCGGTTGACGAATACCTCCGGCTTGGTGCAAGTATTGCTCTTTGATGCTTGGAAAATTTTGTCGAAGGAATAATTTATTTATTCGAAGATGAGTACCTAAGAAGACCCACACCAAATGATCTTCAACGACTACTTGATATTGGAGAGCTACGCGGATTTTCCGGGATGATAGGAAGCATCGATTGTATGCATTGGGAGTGGAAGAATTGCCCCACCGCTTGGAAAGGGCAATATTCACGTGGATCTGGAAAACAAACAATTGTTTTAGAGGCTGTCGCTTCATATGATCTCTGGATATGGCACGCGTTTTTTGGACCTCCAGGTACTTTAAACGATATCAATGTTCTTGATCGTTCACCAGTTTTTGATTAAAAAATTAAAAGGTGAAGCTCCACAAGTGAATTACTTTGTGAACGGAATGCAGTATCAGTTGGCTTACTATCTCACAGATGGTATTTATCCACAAGTAAATTACTTTTATCCAGTCTATTCGAATTCCACAAGGTCTGAAAGCATCTTTATTTACTAAACATCAAGAATCTACCCGAAAAGATGTAGAGCGTGCTTTTGGAATCTTGCAAACTCGATTTGCCATTGTCAAAAACCCAGCTCTTTTTTGGGATAAGGTAAAAATAGGAAAAATTATGAGAGCATGTATTATACTCCACAATATGATAGTAGAAGACGAACGAGATGGATACACTCACTTTGATGTATCCGAATTCGAACAAGGAGAAGGAAACAGAAGTTCACATGTGGATTTCACGTATTCTACAGATATGCCTACAAATATCGCCAATATGATGCGTATTTGAACTCGACTTCATGATAGAACAATGCATCAACAATTGAAAGATGATTTGGTTGAACATATATGGCAAAAATTTGGATCACGTCAAGATTAGAACTGACCGTTCGTTTATGATTTGGAAATCTATATTTTAAATGTTTTTATGTCATGTATGTTTGAAATTTTATTAAATGCAATATATTTTTTATTTTATTCAATGTTCTATGTTTATAAATTTTGAGAAAATAAAATCTATTTAAAATAATAATTTTTTTTATTAGGAAAAAAATTTAAATTTATTTAAAAAGTTCTTAAACTACAACTATGCAAAATATATAATTAAAAAATTGGTTAGAACCCCTCATGGGGTTATACCATTGAACATGCCCTTAATGTCTGTTATTTTTAGGGAGTTTTCTTCCAATTTTATTATTTGTTTTCTTTAGTTAGTTTTATTGTTTGTTTATTAACCAAACCCTATGATTTTTCTTCTATAACTTCTCTATATGTTTATCTTCTCCTTTCGCCGCGGTCCACCGATAAACTCTTCCGCCTCCACTTCTCTGTTAGTTCATCATGTTGGTGTAATCTATGATTGATTATTTTTGGTTATCGTTAAACCTTTTTTGTTTTCTGTAATTGTTTAAAATTACCATTTTAGTAAATTCCATTGTCTAAAACTACTCTTAAAAATATATATTGAAAAGGGTCTTTTTTTGAGCAAACCAGATTTGTATTAAAGAGATGATTACACTTCACAGAGGAGGAATTACAAACTGATAAAAGAGCCAACTTAGCTAGAGAGTCAGCAGTGACATTATTTTTGCGAGAATAGAAGTAAAGGAAATAGCTTCAAAAGATAGACTTAGGAGGCTAATATCATAGAGTAGACCCTTTAAATCGTTGGTAGAGTTGATTAGGGAAATAAGTACTTGGGAATCAGAGAACATTCTCAGCTCGTGGATGTCGGCTTCCCTTGCTGCTGCTAACGCCTTTTTCATGGCTAAAGCTTCAGCACACAAAGCTGAGCCGACGTGGTTTCTATGGTTAGAACCCTCGAATAGAGGAACTTGTTCTGCATCCATGAAAGACCACCCCATTCCGCAGCCTCCAGTGGTTGTGTTCCATGCTGCGTCAACATATCCTTTAGTGGCATTGGGGATAAGTCTGTGGGAAGGTGGAGGTGGTACGAACTTAACCGGAGCTGAAATCTGAAACTGAGCTTGGTGCCATTCCCTTGCCTCTTTGATCGATTTGAGCACTGTATCTTCTTCGGAAAACATCCGGTTCTCAAACACTAGTTGGTTACGCGTTTTCCAAAGATTCCATAATAACCAAAGGTAGAATGGCGTCGAGCCTATTCCGGTTGGAGGTAAATTGAGCATCCTCAAGAGCTCTTGGAGTAGCTTACTAGTTGAATCTATACTCACTTGTTGAGGTTTGAATAGGGCAGGGGCCAACTCCCAAACTCAAGAAGCAAATGGGCAAGAGAATAAAAGGTGAAGCTCATCTTCTTGTTGATTGCATCGTTTACACAGGCTGTCTACAACTGTGATTCCCCGAAGCGCTAGATTGCTACTAACAAGGAGGGCTTTGCTGATGCTCCTCCACATGAATTGCTTAATTTTAGGAGCTGTCTTCAAGTTCCAGATGCATCGTTTCCAGTTAAACTCATTCGTGACCGTATCTGGTTTGTGTTGAAGCAGAGCATACCCTGTTTTAGATGAATAAATGCCTGACTTTTCTGGTAGCCAAACAAGTGAGTCAGTCATAGGGTTGGAGCTGGGAACCAACATGCGAATGATGTCCTCATACTGGTAAATGGGTTCGTATAGCTGATACGTTCCATTCTTTGGTTATTGGGGAAACTAGGTCGCTCACCTTGAGCTGCAAGCTTTCTTTCGTTGGGGGACCTATGGGGGCGTGAGGACTCTAAGTGGATAACCAGTGACTATCCCAGACTGGTATGGTTTTACCATCCCCAATACTCCAGCCTAAACCCTTCCGTAATAAATCTCGACCAATTAAGATGCCTCTCCAACCGTGTGAGGCCGAAGAAGGAGAAGAGACCTTGAGGAAAGGAGTAGAGTGACAATATTTTCCAAGTAACACTCTTGCTAGAAGAGAATCGGGATTGTGATGTATTCTCCAGCTTAGCTTGGCAAGAAGAGAGTTGTTGAATGATTCTATATCCTGGAATCCAAGACCTCCGACGTACTTTGGTTTAGTGAGTTTATCCCAAGAAACCCATGACATTTTCCTTTTATCCGGCTTGTCATCCCACCAAAAATGCATGAGTAGAGATTGTATTTGCTTATAAAGGGAGATGGGTAGTTTGGAACACGTCATGGCGTATATTGACATTGCCTATAAGATGGATTGGAGAAGAACTTGTTTACCGGCTTTGGAGAGGAATTTAGATGACCAACTATGTGCCGTTTGCCGTATTCTGTCAAGAATGGATGAGAAGATGTCTCTCTTCCTCCTCCCAAAGTGCTCGGGAAGTCCAAGGTATTTCCCTATACCACCTTCATTCTCTATTCTTAGTGAGTTCTTCACTCTGTTTTTGACATCTATAGGAGTCTTAGAAGAGAAGGTGACTGTCGATTTAGCTAGGTTGATACATTGGCTCGAAACTCTTTCATATCGGTCTAAAATGGAAGTGAGTGTCGTGCAAGAAGCGGAGTTAGTCTTACAAAAGAACATCGTGTCGTCCGCGAAGAGAAGATGGTTGATAGGAAGGGAACCCTGTGCCACCTTGATTCCCGGTAAAATCCCACTTTCTTGAGCATTCTTACATAGTCCCGATAATACTTTCGTGCAAAGAATGAATAGTCCCGATAAGACTTTCGTGCAAAGAATGAAAAAATAAGAGGAGATAGGGTCTCCTTGGCGAATGCCTCTTGTGGGTTGTACTTTTCTGCTAGGTGTTCCATTGATAAGAAATGAGTATGAAACCGAGGAAACGCATCCCATAGTCCATGAAATCCACTTCTCATTGAATCCAAATCTTGTGAGAACCGCTCTTAAGAATCTCCATTCAATTCTATAATAGGCTTTGCTCATATCCGTCTTCACGGCCATAGAGCAATATTTCTTTGCTTTGGAGGTGCGGAGGAAGTGTAGTATTTCATGAGTGATAAGTACGTTGTCCGATATAGCCTGATTTGGAACAAATGCAGATTGGTGGTTTGAGATTAAATCCGGAAGTAGGGGTTGGAGCCTCTTTGTGAGAACCTTAGCAATGATTTTGTAATGCACAGTACATAGTGCTATAGACCTATAATCCGACACTCTCTTTGGAGCTAGACCCTTCGGAATGAGGCAGATTTGTCTCGTTAAATTGAGAGCAGAGGGGGTTGCCTTCAAAGTAGGATTGAACTTCTCGAGTCACATCCTTTCCAATAGTATCCCAAAAAGAATGGTAAAATCCCGAAGAGAACCCGTCAGGCCCGGGTGCTTTGTCGGGATGAATTGAGAGCATCGCTTCTTCGATTTCTGAGATTGTGGGGATTGATGTGAGTGATTGGTTCATTGCTGCAGAGATATGAGGCTGGATAGTTTCCTCCACCAAGTGAAAATCCTCCTCAGAGCACGAAGTAAAAATATTCTGGAAGTAGTTGGAGACCGTAGCAGAGATTTGATCTTCTTTAACTACGTCATGCCCTTGCTCGTTTTCAATGACCGAGAGAGAGTTAACAACTCTTCGTCCTCTAGTAATTGCATGAAAGTAGTGAGAATTACGTTCACCGCTGTGTAGCCATATTACACGACTCCTCTGTCTCCAAAAGAGCTCCTCGGCTAGATACGTCTTTTCAAGGGATGTCATGATAGTTGTGATGAGTGATTGATCGGGTGAAGAATCAGAGAGGGCTGCGTCTAGAGTTTCACATTGATCGATTATAATCTTGGAACTGTTCATGTTTTGCTCACTAGTCCATTAAATGATACTGCGTCGGCAATAATTTATCTTTGTCAAAACGGAGGCTGATGCGTCGAGAGCGTTCCAGGCTTCTCCAATAAGGGTCTTGATCTCATCTATCTCTCGCAATCTTCTGTCAAATCAAAAAACGCCATTTCTCTTTTTTGTTGTTTCATTGAAGTAGGTGAGTAGAAGGCGGTGATCCGAATCTTCAAATCTAAGATACTTGGATCGCGCCAATGGGTATGCCTCCGTCCATGAACAATTTGAAAAGGATCTATTGAGCCTTGATCTGATAAAGTGGGAATATCGTGTGCCTCTCCAAGAGAGAGAATTTCCAGTGTGTTTCACATCCCATAATCCATTTTGAGACACAAAAGATCTAAAAGATAGGAAAGATCCTTCCCAGCGGGCTGGATCACCAACTTTCTCTGAATTATCGAGTATCTCGTTGAAGTCTCCGGTTAGAAGCCAAGAAGAGTCTCGATTAGTTCCCAAAGCCGTAACTTTTGCCAAAATACAGACCGGTTTTCTAATTGTGGGGCTCCATAGATGAAAGTGATATAAGATATGGATTTCTTATGCCTAACTCTCGTATCAATGAAGTTTGGTGAAGACTCCAAGATGTCGAGGGATACATCACTTTTCCATAAAAGAGGTAAACCACCACTCAAACCTTCAAGAGGGATAGTAAATCCGTTTACATAAGCCAAACGATCAATATTTTTATAAATGACCTCATCCTTTTTTTTGGTTTCCATGAGAAACATAATGTTCGGAAAAATACTATGTCGTATTTCCTTAAGACGACGAACCGTAAGAGTGCTTCCCAACCCTTGACAGTTCCAACTCAATGTGGTTAAGGAAGAGGGTGGGGTGGGGATTGAAAATCCAGCACTCGCTTACGGCTACTTGGTACAATATTGATAGAAAGGGCCACACTAGTGCCTGGAAAATCCCTAGTACAGGGTAAGTTGGTTTGGTGAACATCTTTGTCCATGCATAATCGTTTTTGAGAAGACTGTTGAGTTCTGATTGCATTGAGTTTCTTTGAGCTGACTCCTTGTAAAGGGCTTCGATTGCCTCTCTTGTTGCTTGTAGCTTTCTGAGCTTTAGTGGCTTTTGCTTTTCCTGTGGTTTTTGCAGGGAGAGCTCTGCTGCCAGCTTTCTTTCTGCTTTTGTGAGAAGGCTCTGCAAGCTCTATAGATCCAAGACGAAGAGAGGTGTGGATCCTGCTCTCTGTATTTTGAATGACATTCACATGGAAGAGGGACTGTTGGTGATCATCATCAATGAGCCCTATTTCGATGTCTTGCAGTCGTTCTGAATCAAGGCTAGTTCCGACTGTAGGGTTGAGTGGCTCTAGTATGGAAGGCAGAGATAACCTTTCAAGAGCAGGTCTTCGATCTCTGGAGTTGCTATTAGATTCCTCCACCACAGCCACACTAGCATTGATCGACTCTCTGAGAGGATTTGGAGAGGGTGTGTGAGAGGACAAAGACCTATGGGAATTGGTTTGTTGTCCTTGGGGGAGTGCTCTGTGTTGTTGTGGTGTACGAGCTTCCACACTCCTACCCGTGTCTCTGGAATTGAAGCTACGATGGTTGACTGACTAGGAGCCATCTCGATGTACTCCATTCCTATGGTGGGGAGGTGAGCGTACCAAACTTAGAGATGGGTTATGGAGATGATCATTCTGGTCTCTTTGCGACGGCGAGTCTCTTAGATGTCGTGGTACCCACTCTGCTCTTGTATTCCGACTCGGAGTCGGAGCTCGTCTGTCCTTGAAAGAGGTCCTAAGGTCGTGGTTGGAGAGAGAATGATATTGGTGAGAGGGTTTGGTAACGGCCTCTCTAACAGCTTTCCTCTCATCAAATCGTCTCTTGTCAGCTTCCAACCTATGAAGGGTCCTTTGTTGATTGATACCTAGATGTCTTTCAAGTCTTTGAGAGCCTAGGACAGTTGGCCTCGTCATGGGTCAGGGAGAAGCAAGAGAAACAGTGTTTCTCCAGCTTTTCATATTCAATTTCCACCGGTGTGATCTCCCCAGACGGAAGTTGGATGTCTCTGGCCATGTCAAGTGGTTGAAGACCATTTATTTCCACACGAACAGCATCAGTACCTCTAACATGGCCAATCTTTCTTGCGGTGGCATATATAGTCTTGTCCGTCCAGTAATGAAGGGGAATCCCATGAAACTTTGGTAGAAAGGAACGAGTTAGAGATGATGGGTTCCCATCTTTGCAAGATGAGCATCCATTTCCTGAAATGATATGGAGCTTTTGAGAGGATCTCCTGGAGGTATGCTTCTGTGGAAAACTTGAATTGGAAGGTCTCACTGCCGAGACTTCTTCCGGTGACCCTACTCTCCATTTTCCAGTATTGAGGCAAGTAGTCCACTACTGCTTGTGGGCGTTGCATTGAGGGGTTAGTGACACGCCCTATGAGAGTAAGATGATGTTGGGCTATTAGATTTTGCCTCTGTGAAGAAACCTGATATGCTCAAATTTAACCCTGAGTTACTCTCTCAAATTAAGAGATCCTCGTAGTACTTAGGGATCGAATCCACAGGGAAAAGAATTACACAATCAATCTAAGTATTCGAATTATGCTAAGCTAAGTAATATAAATGTAATGCGAGAATCAAAACAAAACAAGCAAAAGATGGCGATAAGTTCTTGTTATCAATGAGACAAAAAGCTAGGCGATGGGTAATTCTTCGGGTATGAATCAAAATCAAGGATAAACTACTGTCAGGATTTGATTAGGCACCGTTCTAGAACTCAAACACGAAGGTAAAGCCAATCAACTTCCGTTGCAGAGATTATCTATGACTAGAAACCTAAATTCCAAATTCCTTTGCAAACCTAGAGAATCAAGTCAAGCATTAACATTCAGGTTCAATTGTTCACAAAATCCCTAAGCCAAATTCCTTTGCGAATAGGTGATTTTGCTCATCTAAGATTAGTTCCAGTTGATAATAACACTTCCGCGTCTATTAAACAACCTAGGGTTTCCAATTTTAGTTGGCCAGTCCTAAAATCAGAGTTAAAACAATCTAGATGAAGAACCAAAAGATGAACCCTAACAAATCTATAATCCTAACAATTTCTCATCAAACCCTAGAATCCCCCACAACCTAACAAGCAAACTACTCAGACATAGATGAAGAAATCATAATGAAAGAATAAGATTGCATAAAAGATAGAGTTAGAGATACAGAAAAAGGGGTTTGAAAACCCTGTAGAAATCTCCCTCAAAGTTCTCTCTCTCCAAGTCTAAGTTAAAAACAAGATTCTCCATATAAAAACCTAAGGGAAAACTATATATAATGTGTAAAAATCGGATTAGGCTTTTTCTGTAAACTTCTGGGCTTTTTGGGCAAAAAAGGAAATTCTTCAAGCTTGACATCTTCTAGCCAGACCGACATGTCTTCACTAAAACTTTCATAACTTTCGATCGCACCGTTGGAATTGCCTCAAATCTCTTTCAAATGCAAGCTAACTCGCTTCTCTAGCTTGTGCCAAAATCTCAGCTCGATCCGTCGGTGGGAAGGGCTTCAACGAGTGCCAAACTTCTGACTGTTCGGAACTGTTCTTCTCGTCAAACACGTGTCGATCGACAGAGGTTGGTCATGTCGATCGACATAGACCTCTCTGGAATTTCTACTTGTGTCGGGAAGCCTCGTGTCGATCGATAGGAGTAGGTAGTGTCGATCGACACGTGTTTGACGAGATCCCGCCTACTCGATTCCGACTTGATCTCTTCAGCTCTTCTTTCCTTGATGATTCAAAACACTCCAAAAGCTTCCATTAAGCTCCAATCAATCTTCAACCTACAAAGACTCTAAAAGACTCGAGAAACACCAAAAAGACTCTATAAAAAGGACTTATATCATGGTTGAAAATGGGTAAAAACCATGATATATCAAAACCCATTGACCTTTTTCTTGTCGAGAGTATCGTTGTGACATGGTGAGTTGAGATTTAAGTAGCTTTGGAAAATTGAGGTAACCAAAAGCAAGGAGCCTTGAATCTTAGAGCTCTGAACGGAGAGTATTTTCCGAAATAGTTCTCAACAGTGAGTAAATACAAAAGCATAAGCAAAAATTCTGCATACTGCAGTAAGATGGGTATTCGACCCTATGTGAAGAAGAATGAGAAGGAACTTAACCCATGGGGGTTAAAGAACTCTCGTGTAACAAACTTCCGAAGCAAGAGAAGGGGCGTGTGTATTTGGGGAGGAGCTGTCCGGCGGAGGCATCCTAGCCATGCCGGCAACCAGCGAGGAACAGAGTTTCTCTTCTATTTTGGGATTAAAACATGGTAGATATAGATGAAAACAAAACAGGGGATGTTATTTAAGGAAATAAACCAGATAGATATTTGAAAAAAGAAATAATACCAGCAGTTCTAAACTCCCTAGGAAAAAGAGCCCGAGAAAATTTTTCTTTAGAGAGAGAAGCTAAAAATCTCATGATCTTTTATTTTAGTTTGACTCAAGCCTCTAAAAAAATATGGACACTGGGTACTTGTAATTTTCTTTTTTTGTAGCATGTGTTAAGGGGTAAAGAGTTGTTACATGACTTTTTTTTTTTTTTGTAGTAATTGTTGAGGAGCGAGGAAATTATGTAAGATAATTCATGACCGACTCCTAATTTTATAAGAATAGTCAAATTTTAGGAGTTTAAGACAATAGTTGTATCAGACAATCAATTAATTTGGAAAGCTCTTTAAGTCAAAAATTAATTGAATGCTATAAAATAAAGTCATAATTCTTATTTAAAATGTTACCAAAAAGGTTTTCTTTTAAAACCCAATCTCTATCTCTTACGTGAATGCACCATTTATGATTTATACATTTATATAAAACGGTTTTATTCGATCAGTATAGCATATGGACCATGGTGCTAGCTAATACTATAGTATAACTCAAATGCATAATTGATTATGAGTTTACGACAACTTTGTTAGTATTTTCTTCTGAACTATCATTCTTCTTCTTATTTGCACATAAGCCGATGTTATAACGAATTAGTATAAAATTATACGTATGTTGTCACGCAATAAAGACCAAGTGACTAGTGGGCATATAACCCAACTGCTTCCATGTCCCTTATTAAATCACCAATTAATGCAAAACTTTAGTCATTCAACATTTAAACATATAGTACTATAATATACGCATATATTATACGCATATATTATACACAAATATATACATATATAAATTATATACTCCACAACATATCGCACAAGAATCAAGATCTCTTTTGTCGTATGAAGAATTGCCTCAATTCAATGCAACTGTCTTACCACGACAACCACTTCTTATCTAATGCTCCAGAAGAAAGAAAAGAATCAAACAAACAAAGAGATAATCATTCTTTTCAAGATTCTTAGAATAATGGTTTGTGTCTCAAATGCAAAGTAGACATAACAAATGATATGATGAACATATGTGTACGTAGTCATTAGGGGCTAATTAAATTAGTATGAACTTTTAACTTCACAAAGTAAACATCAAATTCCAAAGTTAAACAAAAAAAAAGTAAACATCAAATTCCGAAATTTATCTGATTACGAAAAACAATTCTCGCAAATCTGAATTGTACTTATAGAATCGTCGAACACCAAGTCACAGAAGCAATTTTTACGGTTTCTTAAACAATCATTAGCTTTCATTTGGCCGGAAAATCACACATATGGTTGGAATCTTTGGCAAGCTTATTTTTATTTTCTATCTCTAATTAAATGATTCATTACATTTTAATTTAGTCGTTATCTAGTTAGATGGAAAGCTTGAATCGACCATTAATTGTTTGGCCCAAATATTCAAGAATTGAAAAAGATTTGCCAAAAAAATTAAGACGCACCAAAATGTTCTCAATCTATGTCTAAAATATATGTATCTCAACACCATGTTTCTACAATGATTCATCTGTTTTCGCACTTATGAGGACTAGCTAACACAAAGAAACAATTGAAAAGAAACTTAGATTTAAAAAGAAAAGCAAAAAATGTAGACACTAGACATTAGATGGCGAAGAAGAATGAACAACCTTGTTTTGTCTCCCTGCAAGCCAAAGCATAGTCCTCCTAGCAAAAGATGGTGTTTTCGTCTCCAAAGATTCTGAATTTTCGCTCTTTTGATTCTCTTCTTCGCACCCGATTTCGATCTTTGCATCGGGAGGATTTCGCTGGTTCGATAACTTAAAAGAGAATGCTCTTCCCGAAGACGAAGAAACCAATGAACTATCCTCTTTTCCTTGAACCTTGCTATGTTTTTCCTTCTTCCCCCTTAGCCAAATTTTCGATACCGAAAAGCTCTCTCTTTCAACCACATTCTTCTCTGTTGAAACTTCTTCCGCGATCCTCATCGATCCATTCCCATTGAATTTCAATCTCCCTGTTGGATCAAACCCGCATTCGGACATAGCCGTCCTATGACCGGGCAAGCGATGGTTCTTGCTTGATTGTTTCTTTGTTGAAACATGAACCTTAAGAGCCGTTTCTTCATCCATTATATACTCATATGATCCCATCGAGAAACACCTCCTTTCGTCTAAATTACTACTATTACCAATGTTGTTATTGGTATCACTTCCTTCACCAATATCTATGTTCCTAAATTTCCCAAGCTTAACTGCAAAAGGAACAACCTTTCCAACCGAACCACCCAATTCACCATCTCGGTATTGATCTCTATGACCCGAATCGAATCGGGTCGATTCAAGATCATTGTTTCCTACAAAACCCATATGAGAATTAGATTGTGAATGAGCATTAGGCTGCACAACACCACCATCATCATCATCATTTGCAGCCACACAAGCTGCTCTGTCTCTATCTCCAACAATCTCTTGCGAGCTATGTTCACTCGCGGACTCGAGAACAAGAAGAAAAGAAGAACGAGGATCTTGATGAGAAGTTAAATCAGAGAGGAGACTAGATCTACACAAGGGACAAGTAGAGTGAGAGAGAAGCCAAGTGTCGATACAATCCATGTGAAAAGCGTGGCTACATTTAGGTAAAAGCCTAAGCTTATCCTCTGTTTCAAACTCACAGAGACAAACAGCACAATCAAAAGGATAATTCTTGAGACCGATTATAGATTTGTAATGAAAAACCGGTAACGTGTCGATGAAGGATTGGTCAACTCCTGAATCATGGAGATGAAAAAGCTGTTGAAGCTGGCCTTGAAGAGCAGTAACATTGTCGAAGTAATCTTCTCTGTCTCTGCTCGATGGTGTAAGAAGGAATCTGACTAAGAGATGAAGAAGACCAGAGATGAAGAAGATGATTGAGAGGATTATGATTATTAAGAGAATGCTTGGACTGATTTTACTGTTTAGATCGAAGTTTGTGTTGGATTGGAGAGATAATGGTGGTGCTTGTTGTGGAAGTGATGAAGGAGAGAGGAAATTCTGAGTTGTTTTGATTTCTGAGAAAACCCACTTCATATTTTCCCGAGAAAATTTCATGGGTTTTGAAAGAAAGGTAAGGTTATTTTACAAAGACTCAAGCTTTCTTGTTGGTTTCAGACATGGAAGCTCTCAGAGAAACACAGAGAGAGAAATTGGTTTTTTCTTTCTCTCTGAGAATTGGTTTATGAGAGAAAGAGAGAGAGAGAGAGAGAGAGAGATGAATAAGAGAATTACAGGTTGGACCATTGATGAAGACAGAAGAGAGAAATTTTCATTAAAGATTTAACAGTTACACCAAGAAGGGTGTGCATCATGAATCTGCAGATTTTCGGAGATTATAATATATATAGTAAAAAGATAAATTGGAAAAAAAAAAAATTTGTTAAAAATAATGGGATTTGATCTGATTAACGTCAAGACATGCAAAGTCAATCAAATATTAATTTAAACGAAGAAACAAATCAAATTAATTAATTGTTTTTTTATTTCGCCTAATAATATGTTTATTGTGATCTCACCAAATCCCATGCTCCCACATTTAAGTCAACAAGACAAAGAACACCACCACTACTTACACAATCCACAAGGTAAATAAACACAGAAAAAAAAAATCAGTAGGGATAAAAAAAAAAAAAAAATCATTAGTAATGTATTTACAAAGATGATCGAATTTACTGTGCTTATTAAAATTTACTAGTATATTCATAAAATAACAGTTCGTCATTTGTCTGCACACGCAAATTAAACAACAAAAAAAGACTTTGAATATATCATGAAATTAACATGGCTCCTAATTTTGAGCTAGACAACCAAATACCAAACAATTATTTTCCAATTCAAGATTGAACTACTTATATTATATGCATTATTTGTCTTTTTTTTTTGTTTTGATAAAATATTTAATTTTTTGCGATATGGTGTTATTTAATTATGATATATTTCAAATAATATGAACGGATCAGAGAGAAAAAGTTATGGTATATATTCGATTATAATTTTTTTTCACTTATTGCTGAATGACGAAATTTCAAATTTTTATGTCATAAAATTGGAAAGAATTAGCATTTTTTTATATTTTTTGTAAACCTACAAATAAAATTAGCCGATTTTATAGTTTTTTAGGAACAAAAGAAATGAAACATATTCAGCTTGTCAACCAATTTTAGCCAGTTAATACGAATGTTTTGAAAACGTCAAAAGCAATTAGTCCCCAAATTTATTCATAATTAAGGTACACATAAAATAGTTTTACATAAAGATTTGGAAATGGAAAGAAGGTGAACGGAAACATAGGATAAGAGGACACGGAAGCGAGAAACAGAGCAACTAGTTTATCGAGATTTAGTGGGACCCCAAATGTATTTAAGTCAAACCGGAAGAAAACACTTTCCTTTTTTTCCATCTTCTAAATTTGTTTTATATACACCCAAAAAAAAAACTATATTTCAATGTTTTACACGAAACTCTCAAAAGGCTATTCTAGTTACTAGAAGTCTTGAGATATATTGGCATTACATTTGGGCAGTGAATTAACTTTTACTTTGCTGAAAAAGGAGAGAGATATGGGGACGAAACAAGAAATCAGCATTACAAGAAGCTTCGATGCTTCTTTTTTTATTGTTATGACTCAAGGTGAATTGGTTTACTGAAAAATAAAACTCAAGATTCTCGATGAGGATCGCAAACAAATTTGGGTGCTCGATGTTTTGGCTATAGACCTATTATTAGAAAGTCCACTCACTTTTGAGTTTTGACGTACATCTCACTAACCTACAAATTTTTACCTAATTATTAAAAAAATTCAAAATATATTAATAACATAAAAAACTTGAAGGAAGAAAAAAAAAAGACAACAAGAAATCTAGAAGGAAGAAACCATGTAAAAAAAAATAGATTCTACACATATCAGCACTTCATGCTGAATTCGACAGGCTGCTTTGGACGATGGAGTGTCTAAGTGAGAGGAGACTATTTTCAGTGAGGATTGAGACGAATTGTGCAAGTCTGATCTCTATGACCATACATCCACTAGATTGGCCATCTTTCAGTGCGGAACTTGATTGGTTTAATCTGCGAAGACAATCTTTTATATCTTTTAGTTTAGTTTATATCCCACGTAGTGGTAATGTTCGGGCTGACTCCCTTGCCAAGGGAGTTCGAGCACGAGGTTATGTATTTTCTCATGTAAGTAAGACATTTTCGTTTGGGATGACCCGTGAGGGAAACCATCCAAGCGGAACCACTTGATTTAATGTATGGTGATTCTTGACAAAAAAAAAAGAGATCCGCAATTTTATACAGAAACTATTTTAACAGAGTTTGACAGATACATCAATAAAATCTTTCGTCTTATCTTTGCTTTCCGTGATTCATGCATAGAGATCTCTGTTCTTTCGAATTTCGATTTTCACAATAAATAATATACATATATATATATACTATTTATTGTGAAAATCGAAATTCGAAAGAACAGAGATCTCTATGCATGAATCACGGAAAGCAAAGATAAGACGAAAGATTTTATTGATGTATCTGTCAAACTCTGTTAAAATAGTTTCTGTATAAAATTGCGGATCTCTTTTTTTTTTGTGAAGAATCACCATACATTAAATCAAGTGGTTCCGCTTGGATGGTTTCCCTCACGGGTCATCCCAAACGAAAATGTCTTACTTACATGAGAAAATACATAACCTCGTGCTCGAACTCCCTTGGCAAGGGAGTCAGCCCGAACATTACCACTACGTGGGATATAAACTAAACTAAAAGATATAAAAGATTGTCTTCGCAGATTAAACCAATCAAGTTCCGCACTGAAAGATGGCCAATCTAGTGGATGTATGGTCATAGAGATCAGACTTGCACAATTCGTCTCAATCCTCACTGAAAATAGTCTCCTCTCACTTAGACACTCCATCGTCCAAAGCAGCCTGTCGAATTCAGCATGAAGTGCTGATATGTTTCGTCTACATCCTCTCATGCCGAATGTAAGAAGGCCTGTATTATCTCTTAGGCACCACCCGAGTCCACTAACTGTATCATGATCAATCCAAAATGCATCGATCTGGCATGTCGAGATCTGGAGGTTCCTGGGAGATAAATCATGTGAGTCACCTTGTTGGCCTAGATCTTATGCTTCTTCTTTCTCTTCTTTTCGATTAGCGATATTCCAACTTTTTGCCTCAAGGATCGAAGTCTGGAGAGTGTAGCTTGGGAAGATAATTTTCCCGTTGAACACCTTATCATTTCTGGCCTTCCAGATATACCAGAAGATCCATGGAAAATATTCTCTTTGAGACTCAGATAAACCGATCTCGTTTGTTCGCGAGAATAGAAAGTCCATATTCTGGAATAAAGAGGTACTCGGGAAAAAACCCGGACAGGACGGAAAGTCTGATAACGCCCACACTTGTAAGGCTGGTGGGCATTCAAAGAGTAAATGATTGATCGTCTCTTCTGGTGAACCACATCGTGGGCATGTCATGTCTGAACCCATATGTCTATACGAATACAACCAGATAGTGCTTGCCACATAAAATGCCGAAGCTTTCCGGGAGCTCGTGTCTTCCATACTTGGCTCAGAAGACCAGTAATACTTGGTTCAGACGCAACTGGAGGTTCTTGAGAGCGTCTAATGTTGCTAACAAGTGTGTATCCTGACTTAACGGTGTAGATCCCCGTGGTCGTATAACTCCACGCATACCCATAAGGTATGGAAGTACGACTAGGCCCCATTCCTAAAATGAGGGGGATATCCTCAGGATGGACTAGGTCTCTGATCTGAGGTATATTCCATACTCTCGAATTACCTCTAATCAGGACGTTGACCTTTAATAGTGGATCATGGTTGTTTGCACCAATTAGTGGTCTCGCCGGACGGACCGGGATGTCAGAGATCCATGGATCGCTCCAGATTTTTGTGGTGGTTCCCGCGCCAATGGTTTTCCTAAGGCCGTGTTGAAGTAGTGGTTTGGATGCCATGATACTCTGCCAACCAAACGACGGAGAATAAGCCTCTTTAGCTTCCAAAGGACTAGTGCGTCTAAAATATCGTCCCTTCAGAACACGAGCTAAAAGGGACGAGGGGTATTGGATAAGACGCCATAATTGCTTAGCAATGAGAGCTAGATTAAAATCATGGAGGTCTCGAAATCCCAAGCCACCCAATTCTTGGGGAGTACATATTTTATCCCGTACGATCAGTGAATTCTTCTACTATCTTGTATTTTCCTCCACCAGAATGTAGAGATAGCACTTTTAAGTTTGTCTTATATACAGTTTGGTAATAGAAAACACGACATAACATATGCCGGAAGTGCTTGAGCTACAGATTTTATCAAGATCTCTTTCTCTCCAGTGGAAAAGAATTTTGCAGACCAAGCATTGATTCGATTGTTTAGCCTGTCTTGAACATATGCAAAAACTTTCTTTTTAGATCCACATATCTGTTTAGGTAATCCTAAGTACATGCCCATGCCTCGCTCGTTATTTATGCCACAAGATATCTTAATTTCTCTTCGAAGTGTCATGGAGACCTTATTCCCGAAGGTGAGAGATGACTTGTATGGGTTCAAAAGTTGTCATGAAGGTTCTCCATAGATCTTAATGATCTTAAATATCTCTGCACACTACAAGACGTCGGCTTTGCAGAAAAAAGACTATCATCTACAAAGAGGAGATGAGATACCGAATGGCTAGCTCTAGCGACTTTTAAGCCCGTAATCCGTCTTTCTTTTTCCGCTCCTTTTAAAAGGGATATGAGTGCCTCTGTACATATTATGAACAGGAAGAGAGAGAGAGAGAGAGGATCTCCTTGACGGAGTCCTTGCGAGGGCTTTATCCTACCCTTTGCTTCTCCATTAATGAGAATTTGGTATGAGACCGAGGATACGCAAAACATTAGTAGTTCGACCCATTTATCTGTAAATCCCATCTTTAGCATAAGTGCTTTTAGAAATTTCCATTCCACCCGATCATATGCCTTGCTGATATCCGTTTTGATAGCCATAAAGTTAGATTTACACATCGAGCTTGTGCGTAAGGCATGAAAGTTCTCTTGGGCTAGCAGGATGTTGTCTGTGATCAGACGTCTAGCCATGAAGGCTGATCATGTCTCCGATATTAAATTTAGGAGTGCTAACTTTAGCCTCTTACACATGAGCTTAGAGATAATCTTATAACTCACGTTACATAGGCTAATAGTTCTGAATTCTGACATTTTCTTTGGCTTGTTTTTCTTTGGTATCAGGCAGATATTTGTCTGGTTGAGACGTGGGTCAAAGCTCCCCGAGGAGAAGAAGCTCTTCACTAGCTTAGTGATGTCTTGGCCCATAGTTTGCCAGAATCTTCGATAGAGTCTACTCGTCATGCCGTCTGTCCATGATGCTTTATCTGGGTTAATGTCAAACAAAGCCTCTCTAATTTCATCTTCGGTGGGGTCCTTTGTGAGATTTTGATTCGTCGTCTCAGAAACTTTCTCGGTAATAAACTGGAGTAAAGATTCTTGGTCTTGCAGATCAGTGGTGGTGAAGAGTTCCTGGAAGTATTGTGTCACCACCCGCTCGATTGCCGGAGCGCTTTCCGCCCACGCCCCATTTAGGTCTTTAAGACGAATGATTCTATTCCTAGTTCTTCTTTGTTTTGTTGAGGCATGGAAGAATTTTGTATTTTGATCTCCTTCTTTACACCAAAGTTGTCGACTTTTCTGGCTCCAGAATTTTTCCTCCTCACGGAATGCAGTGCACCGACGTCTTCTAATATTTTTGATTTCCTCCAAAGTAGTAGCATCGTCATCCTGTGCTCGATCTAACTCATTCTTTAGCTCTTCTATAGGTCGTATCGTATTGGTTGGCAGAGTTTTCTTCTATTTGGAGATATTTTTTCCGACAATCGACTATTTTTTGGTGGAAACTTGCACTTGAGATTCTGTCTCGTTGGTTCCATCCTGAGACTATCGCTTCTTGAAAGCCGGATTTTCCTACCCATCTCTAGTCGAAACGAAAGCTCTTCTTAATCGTTTGAGGTCTCGCTTTGATATTGGCCAGAATTGGTCTATGGTCTGAACCCTGTAGTTTCAAATACTCTACCTTAGTGTGAAAAAAATGTGAAGCCATTCTTCATTTCCAACCGCTTTATCCAAGCGACACTTCACTTTTCCACATGGTCGACGTCCTACCCAGGAAAAAGAGTTGCATATGTAAGGAAAATCGATCATCCCACAGTTATCTAGCATGTTGCGAAATAGAATGCAGGAGGTTTCCGCTCTCCTCCTCCTGCCCTTTTTTCATGGTTTCCAGTAATCTCATTAAAATCGCCAAACATGAGCCAAGCGCTGTTTCGGTTCAAACTTATCGTAGTGAGTCTTTCCCAAACTTCTTCACGTCTTTCCACCACCAGATCCTCATAAACGAAAGTCATAAAGATCTTATGACCTTCTAAGGAAGATTCAACATCAATAATACGGTTATCTGAATAAGAAATAATAGTTTTTGGCTCGTCCATATAAAATAGAGCTAGACCCCCACTTCTCCCTCTCGGCACAACGGTACACACATGATCGTAACCAAGTGATACTTGCAAATTTTGCAGAAAGTGACGTCTTTTTTTAGTCTCAGATAAGAACAGAAAACTTGGTCGAAACTACCGGTGTAATTCTTCTAGATTCTCTTTCGTTAGATCCGCTTCCGCTTCTTGGCAATTCCAAGTTATTGCATTCATTCTAAGATCTTGGGTGGTCTACTGGTTTTTACCAGAACCACAGAGATCCGTGAAATCTCTATGATTTTTTATTCAAGTGGTTATGAAAATTCATATACATAGTATTCACTACCGTTCTCATAACAGTGAGATAGGCAAAATCAAGTTCATAAAACAAGAGCTTAGCATAAAGGTAGAAATTAGTCTTTTGCACTTTGAGATTTATAGCTTATCAAAATGCTAGATTTCACAGATTCGTAAATCGATTGTAGTAAGGATCTGGTAAGTTAGGTTCGTTTAGTGGGTTTTAAACGATTTGGCCTCCAAGATACTTGATCAGCGCAGCAAAACACCCTAAAGAGGGGAACAGATTTAAAACTCGTCAAGATACTTGAGCTAACCAGATCCGGAGAGCACCAGTACTGTAAAGCAAAGCCGGTTGCGGAATTTTTAAGACGGTGGTGGTGGAAGCTTTGAGACGGCGGCTACAACTGTGTAGAGACCCAAACCTTTACCACCGCTAGTGAGCAAATCTCTGAGATGTGCCAAAGAACTGCGGTCGGAATACAGATCTCGAATTCATCGTTGGCTTCACCGAGTCGTCTGTCGGTTTGAGAGGAGGAGAGATTCTTCACAATAGGGTTTGGGAAAAGTTGTGGCAACGGGAAATCTTCGATGTCGCTCGGCATTGAGCCAGAGAAAGAGAAATTTTTCCGTCGGTGAAGAGCAAAAGACGGAACTCTAAGGGGTGAATAACCCGGTTAGAAGCTGGAGAAGTAACGATGAAAAATCCTCGGAGAGTTGATCGGAAAATACAGTACGGTGGGGAGATCTAGATTTTGAAAACTCGATAATTATACTGCGGATCTCCTAACGAGGGTTTACAATGATATTTATAGAGATCTTTTGCGGCTAGGACTCTTGCTAACGAGATAAGAAAAGCCTCCTTATTCTTCGGGATTCCCCTTGCGCGGAGTCGGCTACACTACACGTCATGGGCTTCTCTTCGCGGCTCGGTCCACTATATGTCGCTTCAGCATACTACCCGCGGCTCGGCCTGTTACTTCTTTTTCATTGTCCCGCGGGTCGGTTTCAAGTTAGCCGGGAGTCGGGTCATCCTCCGGGTAAGGTTTCATGCGGATTTTCTTTTAAAGTTAGTCGCGGACCGTTAAGATTTTTTGCAGATTTTCTTAGCTTTCTCATACTTCGCCAATTTTGGCAATTGACTTTTAGGGGGTGAATTTTGACATCTATATATATATATACATTGGCTGCGCATAGATTTTAGTTTTACATAGTATTTTATCTCAGGTATCACCTGCTCCCCTTGACCAATCAAAACGAGTTACTACTGAAATAACAACAACTACATGAAAAATTGTATTTATTTATTATATGTCGATTTATCATAAACATAAAATGATTTTAGTATGTATCATGTAAAGGTTTGTGCTAAAGAAAACCTTTAAAATTGTATTTATTTAACGAGTTTTGACTATTGGGATGGATTCCTACGTCTCGCCGGAAAAAATCCTTAGGAAATCAACTAAGATCTTTGCTTAACCGAGGCTTTTGATCCTTAATTTACACTTCTCTATCTATGTTCTACTCCCAATATTCGCACACATACATTGGACTTATAATCTGCAAATATGTACAAAACAAAGATGATAAAGGAAACTAGGCATAAAACATCTTTAACTCTAGTTAAGACTTCCTATTTTCTTCATCAAATGAAGCCCTCAGTCCTGAAACAAGTTTTTGAAATTTTTTTTTTTTTGCTAAATGAAATTTCTTCTTTAGATCAAACCTTTTATTTTTTTTCAAGTGCTTTCGATTTAGAAAGACTCTATGATTCATGACATATGTTCAATGTGAAAAACATTTTGATTGGTTTCAAACTAACCTCCACACACCCATTTCTGTTTTAGAAACAATTCTACATATAATTCGATATCAATGAAATTGTATTAATTTTATAGAACTAGAAAAAATTGTTTGTTTGGAAAACATCGATAAGATTAATTAGACAGATTATGTATTTGATAAAATGGAGAGATTTAGCTTTCGGAGTGGTGATCTTTTTCTTACTAGGCAGGTTTGCAAAATCCAACACGTTGACTCAAGTTATTTTGTGAACTTTTCTACCTGTTCCTACTAAATAAATTAGAATTCGATGAACATAATCATCCCCAAATGATGCAACTTCTGTGTTAAGATAAATATTGTATATTTTCCTTTTTCTTGCCAACATGTTCTAAAAGCAGACTAGCTGTAACTTGAACTCAAGTCATATAGCTCGAAGATGGTTGGAGCCCTCGAGGCAAGCAACAAGATGGGTTATAGTCAACCCCCATATCTATTATTGTACAAGTTAAGTTGTCAAAATACTAAGACCATGAACGTATATAGTTTGCTAGTATTGTCGATGTGTCACCACTCATATTCAAGATTGTATACATATATTGCATGTTTTATTAACAAAAATGTTTTTTTTTTTGTCAATCGTAGATACCAGCATGCGGAACAAAATTTCGATGTTTTGAAGTTGGAGTTCTCTCACATCTATTAATTATTGTTTCAAAATTAATTACTCTAGGCACTACCAAAAAAAATATATATATTCAAAAGAAATCTTTTAAACTCATCGACTCAAAACATGTTCAAATTGGCTTAATTTTTTAAAAAATTAATGTGTTTCAGCATCTTTTTAATAAAATTTTATATTCGGAAGCAGCTTACTGATTTTTTACAGAGCTTTTTTAAAATAAGATTACTATATGCATAAATGCCAATTGTAGATACCAGAGCTTTTTTAAACTCATCGATGTTTTTAAGTTGGAGTTCTCTCACATCTATTAATAATTGTTCCAAAAATAACTACTCTAGGCAGTAGGCACTATCAAAAAACCAATTTTCTCTAAATTAAATCATAGTAGTTTACATAATTTTGTTGACTAACAACCGTGACAAAAAAAAAAAAAAAACAGATCAGTTGAGTTTTGAATGGTAACTTTTTAAGGTTGAAAGAGTTTTTAATGTGAAAACAATGACAGGCATCTTAAGGTTGGGATCAATGTGACAATGAACTTTCAAGCTAGATCTCCCACAATCTTGTAACCACTAATTTGTCATTACATGGTTTTAAAATTTTAAAGAGCTCCACCTAAATTTGAATTTAAGAGATTAGTCAATTATTTTGAAATTTTCTCCATTCGACACCTATTCTAACGAAACAATATTAAAATGTCACAATAATACACATTTGAGAGATATATTTAATGAAAAATTGGACATTATAAAGAGGAAGAGAATCCCCATGTGCATGTGCTATACAGATAACATTGATTGCTTTGCCAATAAATTTCGGACCCTCGCTTAACTGTCCATCTAAATAAAATCTATACTATAATAAGAGACTAGCACACTCCAGAATAGACAAATGATGTTCTGTATTCTTGATACTTGTAATTTTAATGAGTAAAACGTTAAAAATAAGATCTTTTACAGATTGACAAAAAAACTCGAAAGATCCTACACTTAATCGAAAATATCTCTGTCTCTCTCTTTCTTTCTCTTTGCCTCACATCATCATCACCATCATCGTCATCATCATCATCAATAGCGAAGAAATCTCTGATTTAGGTTACATTTGTTTCTCAACAAGACGGATTTCTAACCATGAGGTTGTTGATTTGTTTTAGGGTCCAACAATTACGACGCTTGAGCAACCGAGCAGTCTAATTCGTCTTTGGAGATCTCAAAGAGAGTAACGAAATAATGGGGTTTAGTTAATTCCTTTTCTAAATTACACCCCATAATTGATGTTTCTGGAACCAGTGAAATTCTTTTTCTTCAACTTACATAGGAAATGACTGCCAAACTTGATGATTTCACACTTGGGTGTTTGTTTAATTTCCCAGAAAAGTATTAGTTAGCACTTATTTAGATTTCTAAATTAAACTTCCCTCTTCATCTCGTAAATATATATAATGCCCAGAGAAACCTCTACATTGCTGTTTTTATAAAAATCCAAGGCCCAACCTGTTCCTTTAAACATCTGTCATACATTTCTCATCTTAAACTCGTAAGCAAAGTGCGCTACTTTGATTTCTCATCTCCTTTTCTACTTTCTCTTTTGGTTCTTTCTCATTAAAAAATATTCATGATATTTTCAAACATTGCAGAGATTTCTCAAACATGGAAATACCATAAAGAGATTCCAGGTAAACATTTTTATTGCAAGAGTCTTTTGGTTGAAATACAAAGTTAGCAATGGTCTCTGTTATTTCTGGTTTCGCAATTATTTTACCCACCATCTTTTGCAAGTTCTCCTTCACCTGTCTCTCAATTTCTCGGTTTTTTACTACGTGATTTTCAACTTATCACATAAAGCTTGTACCATGGCCAAATATGTACTCTTTTTTCTCGAACCTGTTAAACTAATGCTATGTTTTGATGTAGAAGCCTTTATAATTTCTTTGTCTACTAAGAACGAAATTCATTTACGTTGTTTCTTGTTTGATGTTTTTAACGGATAATTGATTACCACACCACGAAGAATCCAATGCACCAATCTTAGCATATATTGTTATGGTTTCTACCGATCTTTGGCATTCTAGGTTTCTTTGTGATATGTCTTTACCTTGCGATGTGTCATGTAGCCTTAGTTAATAAGAGGTGGAATGATACTTAATATGTGTTTCATTTGTTTTCTTTCTGATTAGTATTACATAGCCATACGTTTTTTAAAGTAATTCTTAAAACGGACTGTTAGTTTTTGTGTTACCCACTTCTCTGCAATCTCATGACTGAAAATTAATGTTTTGGGTTTTGTAGCTTGCATACTTAGTTTGAATTTACTTCCTAAAAATTATCAGACACCCATCAGTAGAGGGTTTCATCGCAGGAGGTATAACTAGATCTGTAGTTGAAGAAGTTTTATCGGGATCATTGTAATAAAGACAAGATTTAAGGGTTGATTCCTCGTGGACTTACTGAGTTACTATAAATCATAGTGCGCACGTGTCCATACGTTACTTGCAAGCCACTAAGAAAGAGAATGTTTCATACACCAACAACTTCACCTTCGGTTCATGTCACTCAAATCAAAGCATCTCCACTTCAACTCGTTGTCTCATCTTACCCTGGTCAATTACTAGCTTTCAAATAAGTGTTACATCCAAGCTTATGTGCGATTCAATTCCTAATACATTTAAAAACACATTTACTAATACTACAATCATCTCTGCATGCTGCTACTCCTGTTCCAACTGTCTCTCTTGTTGAAATCTTAAATTATGTGCTCCTATTGTAGATTAAACCATCAAATATTAATCTTAATAAAGTGGGGTCATTATCGTATTGAACAAACAATGCTTTGTCGATCTTGTATTACGGACTCTTAGGCTGCTCCTCGTAAACTAACATGGTTTTAAAACAGGAAGAGATTGGTCTAGAAATTTCCACTATGTTTACGAATTTTCTTTACATTGACAACAAGTACCTACAATTGTTGAGGACATGGAACTCTTCGGTGAAGAGAACGAGGAAGAAAGGAAAGCCATCGAGGAGAGGGAGGCCGCTAAGAAGGACATCAACAAGCCTAAAGAGAGTAAGTCTCTACATATTATGCAGTTTGTTATATATTAGATTGGGTAACATGGAGAAGAATAATCACAATTTATTCACTTGAGAAAATCGTTTGAATAACTTGTTTCTTGTGTTCATGATATCAGGTCCATAGTATTATTATATTACTCTTCTAGACAACTTTTTTAATAAGACTAAAGTTCAAACTCTTAAAGAAGTCTTGCTTGACTAATTACATATTCTTATTCGTCTTGACATTGTTCAGATTCATCGTCTACTTCAAACTCAAATAATATTGCTAAGGCGATAGCAAGCAACGGCCTTTGCCTGAGGAGTTGTTGCTCTGAGTTGCTTAGCTAATGGAACTGATATAGAAGACATGAAGAAATGGGGAGTAGAACGATGCTTGTCAGGGGAAAGAGAAGACATGAATGGAGAACTTTGAGGTTCAAACTTGGTTTATTTCAGGAGAAACTATTTTCAAAGGCTAAATTGCATTATGATAGTGTAGAGAGCAAATTACACTAAGGTTACAGAGTTGCATGGCCAAAATAATTGATTCTTTGTTTTCGAATATATGGAGAAGCATGTCTTCGAAATAAATGATATAATAGGAACCATTTGTGAGTAGTTGGAACTCGGAAACATTGTGCCTCAAGCTGATTCTTTTAAATCTTGAAGAATACATCCTTTCAAACTTGGACTTGTACCCAAGATTCTGGGAGTTTTTATTTGGGATCATGAATGTTATAACTTCTTGCTATGCGCTTTTCATTGCCAGGTAGATATATCTGATGCCTATCAGGTTGGTGAAGATGCATATGGTTGATCACACAACCACACATCATAGAGATGTCATGATGAAAATTTTGAAACCATTTAATATTAAATATTGTGATTTTTAACTACTACTTTCTAAACGATGTTAAGTTAAGAGAGAGTTCATCCGCCATGTTATACCACATCAACGAATTCTGAATAAGAATTAGAGAAAACGTCATACATTGTTTGCATTGCTCCATTAAAGTACGTTACAGTTGTAACGCCCGTGAACCAAAAATGTGATTTTTGGTTGTGTGTCGATTGACACGTGTGTTTAATTCGCGAAGGAATCTGTTTGCTGGAGCTGTGTCGTGCGACACAAGAGGTTTGTGTCAAGCGATACATGCTTAAATTAGACCGTGTGGTTTTGATTTCTGATCGGGTTTGGTTTGGGTTGGTTTAGGGAACCTAGGATTCCGTATTTAAGCAGAGAAAAGCGTTTTCTCTTGGGGTTGGCCGAAAATTTGATCAGAGAAAGAGTTTTAGAGAGTTTTGTGAGAGAAGTGTTTTTCTTGAGAGAGAAACAGTTCTGCTCGGGTTTTTGGAGGAGATGATTGGCGGGGAAGATTGGATCGGATCAGAGTGAAACTTTGAGGGTAAGTTCTCCTATTTTTTCTCTTGATGTGGGTGAAAACCGCGTGCCTTTTGGATGAGTATTCGCTGAGTTATGGCCGTTGGATTGTGTGAGATTTCTGCAGTCTCGAGTCTGCGATCAGTCTACTTCGAAGGAGGATTGCCGTCGAACCAGAGAGAATTAGGAGACGATCCTTATGCCGTTGGAAAGCACTCTCTGTCTAGTTTTTTTATTAGGTTTCAGATCCTTATTTGGAGGTAATCTCCGTTCTCTGTGTTCGTTTGATTTCAGGGTGTTGTTTCTAAAATCTCTGTTTTTCCAGTTTCGATTAGCGAGATTGCGGGCAGTTTTCTCGTCGATCTGTTTGGAGTTAGGAGACGTTCTATACACGATTGAGAATCTCTTGGTGTCTAGTTTCCAGTCAGGTTTCAGACCTTGATTTGGTAAAGGGAGTCGCGAGTTATTCCCTTCTGTTCGGGTCGTGTCGGGAGTGCCTTGTTTCCTCGTTTCAATCCGTTTGCAAAGGTGAGTGCGTGACCATAGGCTCTCGGATTAGGATTGTGTGGAATACGATTGATTGTGGCTTGTTTTTACTGTGTTTGGTGATTGAATTGTGCAGGATCGTGATCTGAGTCCTTGAGATTGAGCCATGAGAGGATAGGTTCAATCTTAGGGTTCTGCAGGTCTGTGTCGATCGACACCTAGAGGTTTTGTCGATCGACACAGTTGACAGTCGAGTGTCGATCGACACCTAGAGGCTGTGTCGACCGACACAGAAGCTGCTGTCCTGTTCATGTTGTTTGTTATATGCTATGCTTGCTGTTTGATAACCCTGGTATTGTATGCATTCTTTCTCTGAGTAATTGGCCTGTAGATGGGAGGACCGTCTCACTGGGTATTTATGATAATACTAACGCATCTCTTTTAACCATGTGATGCAGGTAAAGACAAAGTGTGATTGTGGAATCAGGACGAGGACGGGATGATGGATCTAGTGGCTCGTCGTTGTGTGTTTTAATTGAATTGCTAGGTTGATAGTAATTCAGATTAGAACGGGTTAGGTTGTTGGAAGATTGGTTGACTGTTTTGAATGATTGGTTAAATTGATAATGGAATTGTTTGGTTTAAAGGTTTAGTTTGATTTCCGCTGGTTATTTGTTGACTTGTGAAATTGATTGGATTATTGAGGATTATCATTTATGGGAATGATAATCTGATTCAATGTATATAAAAAAAAAAACGAGTCGGGTTGTTTCAGTTTGGTATCAGAGCCCTTATGGTTCTAGGGCGGGAGAACGTAGTTGATTGAATGTGATTGTCAATTGCGTTGTTTGTGGATTGCTTGATTGATTATGAGTAGTTAGTCAGTTGATTGTTGTGTGGGTTTGGAGTCCTAGATCATCATCTCTGAGCCTTCAAAGAGATTTCATGGTATGTGTTGTTTGACCTCTTATGCTTTTTAGTATGCTTAGTTTCTGCTTCTGGTTGAGAAGAGGAATTGTTAGAGATACAAGAGTTCTGCCATTGGTAGGGCAGAGTGTGATGGGTAGAGGTACTAGAGTTGCTAGAGGTATTGGCCGGGGAGGCCAAGGTGGGTGTGGAGGACGTAGGCGCGGGCAGGGACTTGTGAGTGAGTTTGCTGCCGCGTGTGTGGCCCAAAAGACCACGCAGGAGCAGGTGGCAGATTCGCAGACGTATCAGGAGGGATCCGTGAGTGTGGCCACTGCGTGTACCAGTGTGAGGACTGGTAGGACTAGTGAGAGTTCCGGGGTGGCCACTGCGTGTACCAGTGTGAGGGCTGGTAGGACTAGTGAGGGTCCCGATGTGGTTGGCGGTGCGGCGGGCCCAGGTGGGGGTGCTGTCGCAGGTGTCGACCAGGATCGAGATGATAGTCTGGCGAGTCTGCTACAATTGATCTTGGAGCAGTTACCGGGAGGGGTGCCGGCTCAGAATTAGGCTCCTGAGGTTCAGCATGGTGTGGCTGGTGTGCAGACGGGTATGGCTGGGTGCAGCTGGGAGTGGCGGCTGTGGAGGAGCTCCCATCCTATCTTAGGATGATGGAGCAGATGTAGAGGATTAGCACGAGAGTTTTCCCGTGAGGTGCTAAGCCTGAGGGGCCGGTGAGCGGCGGATGAGTGTGAAGCGTAACTTCGACTCTTTGAGGTATCCGGAGGGATTCCGAGTGCAGGCAGTGATGGCATAGGTGGATTTTTGGCTGGGTTTAATGCCAAGTATTCTGCAAGAGGCGGCGTCGACCTGAGTTGAGTTTTTGGAGTTGACTCAGGGCGACCGATCAGTGAGGGAATTCGATGCGGAGTTCTGTCGACTCCTGGTTCATGCGAGTGGAGGCATTGAGGGCGAGTAGGCCCAGGTGGAGAGGTTCTTGAGAGAACTTCGGCTGATTTGAGGACTTGCTGTAGAGCGAGTAAGTTTGCCACGAGGGCGGAGCTGGCTGAGATTGCTGCGACGGTTGAAGATGACCTAAGAGAGCATGTAGTGGTGGTTAATCCTCCTGTCCAGTAGAGAGTGTCACAGTAGCAGGTAGATCCGAGCAAGGGCGGTAAGCCTGCGCAAGGACAGAAGAGGAAGTCGGAGAGCACTTTGGGACCGAGTCAGAGGGGTCAGGGTGGTCTGAGATGCTTTGGGTGTGGGAGCATGGATCACAGGTTGGCGAGCTGTCCTAGGATGGACGAGTCTCGGGATAGTACGTTAGGGTTCTTAGGCACATGAGAATTACGCAGGGACCTTAGTAGTGGGCGGGTGTGAGTCCCACGATTGTTGATTCTGGAGCAACGAATTGCTACATTACTCCGGAGTGAGCGGATAGCAGCGGGATCCAAGTGATTCTAGGGAGACATCGGGAGTAGTTAGAGTGGCTGGTGGGAAGTCGTTGGCTACTTTTAGGCGGGCTCGTGGAGTGAATGCTCTGGTGGCGGCGAGTTGATGCTCGCAGATCTGATTATCAGTCCGGTGGAGTTGTATGATGTCATCTTGGGGATAGATTGGCTGGATCGGTATAGGGTCCATCTTGATTGTTATCGGAGACTTAGTTGAGTAAGTGTAGTTTCTGGTAGCGAGAGATGGGTTTTCTCGGCCATATTGTGTCGGCAGAGGGAGTTTTTGTGGATCCGGCTAAGATTGAGGCTATCAGAGGGTAGCCTAGTCCGAGGAATGCGACGGAGATCAGGAGTTTTCTCGGGTTAGCTGGGTATTATCGGAGGTTCATCAAGGGTTTTGCGAGTATGGCGCAGGCAATGACGAAGTTGACGGGGAAGGATGTCCCTTTTGTGTGGTATTCAGCTTGCGAGGAGAGTTTTGGGAAGCTAAAAGAGATGATGGCTAGTACACCAGTATTGGCGTTGCTTGATCCAGGTGAGCCTTACGTGGTGTATACGGATGCATCGGGAGTTGGTCTGGGTTGTGTCTTGATGCAGCAGAGGAAGGTAATTGCTTATGCTTCGCGGCGGTTGAGGAAGCATGAGTGCAACTACCCTACTCATGAATTGGAGTTGGCTGCGGTGATCTTCGCCTTGAAGACTTTGCGATCTTATCTTTATGGCGGGAAGGTCCAGGTATTCACGGACCATAAGAGTCTGAAGTATTTCTTCACTCAGCCAGAGCTGAACCAGAGATAGAGGCGCTGGATGGAGTTGGAAGCAGATTATGATCTGGAGATTGGGTAGCATCCGGGTAAGGCTAATCTGGTGGCTGATGTTTTGAGTCGGAAGCGAGTTGCTTCGGCTCAGGAGCGGGATTTGGAGGAGTTAGCGAGTGAGCTCAGTACATTGAGATTGTGCGTGATCTCACAGGAGCCGTCGGGGTTGAGGCAGCTAACCAGGAAGATGTGTTGAGCAAGGTTGGGAAGCTCAGGAGAAGGATCAGGGGTTGATTGATGCTTCTCGGGTTGCAGGTTCAGAGTATCAGGTCTCGGTGAATAGGACGATACTAGTGAACGGACGGGTTTGTGTAGCCAGGAATGAGAGTCTCGGTCAAGAGATTCTGAGAGGGGCTCGTTTGAGCATGTTGACGATTCACCCGGGAGCGACCAAGATGTACAGAGTCTGAAGAGGTATTATCTTTGGGGTGGGATAAAGAAGGATGTGTGTGCTGGATTATGGTGGTCTTTGGGCAGATCATCTGAACCTGGTAGAGTTTGCGTATAACAACACCTATCAGGATGACTCTATATGAGGCATTGTATGGGAGGCCGTGTGGGACACCATTATGCTGGACTCAAGTGGGGGAGAGGAGCATGTTTGGTGCAAGGTTCGTTCAGGAGACGACGGAGAAGATTCGTGTCTTGAGGCTGAACATGAAGGAAGCTCAGGATCGGCAGAAGAGTTATGCCGATAAGAGGAAGAAGGAGTTGGAGTTTGAGCTGGGAGATCTGGGGTATCTCAAGGCAAATAGATTGAGGGATCCTAACAGATCCATTTCGGAGAATAAGCTAGGTCCGAGGTTTATGGGTCCGTTCAGATTTGTGAAGCGGGTCGGACCGGTAGCTTATCGTTTGGAGTTACCTCAGAACATGAAGGCTTTTCATATAAGGTCTTCCATGTGTCGATGCTGCGGAAGTGTCGGTATGAGTTTGAGGAAGTGTTGGCTAGGATCCCGGAGGATCTTCAACCCAACATGACTTTAGAGGCGAGACCTGTGAGGATTCTCGAGAGGAGGGTCAAGGTTCTGCGCCGGAGGAGGATACCGTGGGTGAGAGTCGTGTGGGACTGTGACGGTATTGGGAGGAGACTTGGGAACCAGAGGCGATGATGAAGACTAAGTTCTCGAAATGGTTCGAGAAGCAAGCAGAGGCTTGAGGAGTCTTTCATTTCGTTGGTTTCAGTCTTTTAGTTTAGTTGTAGCATGTGGCTACGATTGCTGTATTTTCGTTTTGTTGTAACAATATACATCTTGTGTTTAATAAGATGGGATTTCTTATTATTTGTGTTTCATAAGATGTGAGTTCTTATGAGGGGTTTTTAGGATGTGGAGTTCCTATGTCATGACAGAGTGTCATGAGGTTTGGACTATGAGATGTGAGTTCTTATAGTAGATGACCGGTGAGGGTCATGTGTGTTGTGTTGTCTGGCAGCATGGACGTTCTATGGGAGTTAGAGCTAGTCCATGGCTAGAGATCCTAGGGGCGGCGATCCTATGGGTAGTTAGGTTTCGTCTGTTCGCTAGGAGAGCTGGCTGGAAAGTAGAAGTCTTAGGTGGAATCGAGACTGGTCTATTTTCTAGAGGAGTCGGGAAGCAAGCCTTAGGTGGGATCGAGGTTTGTCTGTCTCGGGACTCTAGCCTAGCTGGAAAGTAGAAGTCTTAGGTGGAATCGAGACTGGTCTATTTTCTAGAGGAGTCGGGAAGCAGGCCTTAGGTGGGATCGAGGTTTGTCTATCTCGGAACTCTGAGCTGGGGAATAGAGATTCTAGGTGGGATCGGGATCTGTCTATTTCCTAGGGGAGTCTGGAAAGAAGGTTCTGCAGGACTTGTCTTTTCCAGGGACTCCAGATGACTCGCTGAGGGGTCATATACGATATTCCGCTGAGGGAATGTCATGAGAGCCACGTGAAGGAATTCGAGTTAATAGGTATTGATAGCCATGTTACAGAAGATACCGGGCATACCTGAGGGAACATGATTCTCTCTAGGGAACTAGTACGGTTTCCTGTATATATATATCTCGAGAGACAGATGAGATCTCTCCAGCGGACAATTGGTGTCTCCTGCTCGCAGAGCGTTTGACGGACTGTGTGTTCGGAGGATGTGTCAGCGGAGAGCAGACCAGCCTGACGGGTGGCCGCCCGGAGGGTGATTGGATGTTATACACTTGACCTCAGGGTGACGACCTTGGGGGTGCTGGGTGTGTATATATATATATATATATATATATATATACATTGAGTGCGGGCAGGGCGTTCTGTAATGTGACTATGTGTTGAGACTTGATGAGCTTCGGGGATCGCTGAGGATCTCAGGTGGTATCGGCCGGGTAGGGCCAGGAGTGTGTTTTGATGGATCTAGTCTAGGGCTGTTGTTTGTGTCTGGAACCTCGTTCAGATGACTCTGGAACTTATGTAGCGTCTTGGTCGTGCATGTTCTTGTTTGATTGTTGCACAATCAATTGGTTTTTTCGCCGGGTCTACGGTTGGTCGGGCATGTTCTTGTTTGATTGTTGAACGATCAATTGGGCAGGCCTGGCCGGGACTATAAACGGTGCATTTCGGTGTGTTCCGGGGAAATTTGGTTGGGTTTCTGGGCGGAAGTGACGGTTTTGGCAGGGGTCAGGTATGTGTAACTTGTGATTCGAGGACGAATCCTTGTTAGTGGGGGAGAATTGTAACGCCCGTGAACCAAAAATGTGATTTTTGGTTGTGTGTCGATCGACACGTGTGTTTAATTCGTGAAGGAATCTGTTTGCTGGAGCTGTGTCGCGCGACAAAAAAGGTTTGTGTCAAGCGACACATGCTTAAATTAGGTCGTGTGGTTTTGATTTCTGATCGGGTTTGGTTTGGGTTGGTTTAGGGAACCTAGAGTTCTGTATTTAAGCAGAGAAAAGCATTTTCTCTTGGGATTGGCCGAAAATTTGATCAGAGAAAGAGTTTTAAAGAGTTTTGTGAGAGAAGTGTTTTTCTTGAGAGAGAAACAGTTCTGCTCGGGTTTTTGGAGGAGATGATTGGCGGGGAAGATCGGATCGGATCAGAGTGAAACTTTGAGGGTAAGTTTTCCTATTTTTGCTCTTGATGTGGGTGAAAACCGCGTGCCTTTTGGATGAGTATTCGCTGAGTTATGGCCGTTGGATTGTGTGAGGTTTCTGCAGTCTCGAGTCTGCGATCAGTCTACTTTGAAGGAGGATTGCCGTCGAATCAGAGAGAATTAGGAGTCGATCCTTATGCCGTTGGAAAGCACTCTCTGTCTAGTTTGTTTATTAGGTTTCGGATCCTTATTTGGAGGTAAGCTCCGTTCTCTGTGTTCGTTTGATTTCAGGGTGTTGTTTCTAAAATTTCTGTTTTTCCAGTTTCGATTAGCGAGATTGCGGGCAGTTTTCTCGTCGATCTGTTTGGAGTTAGGAGACGTTCTATACACGATTGAGAATCTCTTGGTGTCTAGTTTCCAGTCAGGTTTCAGACCTTGATTTGGTAAAGGGAATCGCGAGTTATTCCCTTCTGTTCGGGTCGTGTCGGGAGTGCCTTGTTTCCTCGTTTCAATCCGTTTGCAAAGGTGAGTGCATGATCATAGGCTCTCGGATTAGGATTGTGTGGAATACGATTGATTGTGGCTTGTTTTTACTGTGTTTGGTGATTGAATTGTGCAGGATCGTGATCTGAGTCCTTGAGATTGAGCCATGAGAGGATAGGTTCAATCTTAGGGTTCTGCAGGTCTGTGTCGATCGACACCTAGAGGTTTTGTCGATCGACACAGTTGACAGTCGAGTGTCGATCGACACCTAGAGGCTGTGTCGACCGACACAGAAGCTGCTGTCCTGTTCATGTTGTTTGTTATTTGCTATGCTTGCTGTTTGATAACCCTGGTATTGTATGCATTCTTTCTCTGAGTAATTGGCCTGTAGATGGGAGGACCGTCTCACTGGGTATTTATGATAATACTCACGCATCTCTTTTAACCATGTGATGCAGGTAAAGACAAAGTGTGATTGTGGAATCAGGACGAGGACGGGATGATGGATCTAGTGGCTCGTCGTTGTGTGTTTTAATTGAATTGCTAGGTTGATAGTAATTCAGATTAGAACGGGTTAGGTTGTTGGAATATTGGTTGACTGTTTTGAATGATTGGTTAAATTGATAATGGAATTGTTTGGTTTAAAGGTTTAGTTTGATTTCCGCTGGTTATTTGTTGACTTGTGAAATTGATTGGATTATTGAGGATTATCATTTATGGGAATGATAATCTGATTCAATGTATAAAAAAAAAAAACGGATCGGATTGTTTCAACAGTAGTATACATAATAAGACTCAAACAAACTTTCTTTTATCTTGAAACTTAAATTGTTTAAAGATATCAAGCCGTAGATGTTACTTATATATGCACAAAGAAACAATATGTTGTAGTCAAAATACTATTTTCACATGTGATTCAAATTGCAAACAAGCATCAATTAAATTGTGCCAATGGTGTAATCTGTTACGTCCCAACTTAGAAAACCCTATGACCGCGTCAATAGAATCATAAGAGGATTTTCCAAATTGTCAAGGGAGTGCGAGCAATAACTAAAACATAAGAGTTTTTATACTGAATATACATACATTGATTTGTATCGCAACTTTCCTCAAGTTGTCATCTGTGATAGCTCCATTATAATACAAACAATTCGATTACTACCAACCATGTTTGTAAGAAATATGAAGAATTAACGTTTGACTTTACAGCATATCTTTTCCAGATTATGGTACTCATATTCACATGGAACAAGTGTTCATGAAACAAATCGAGAATGTTTACTTTTCGAGCCTCTCAATTCATTTAGTTCTAAAGAAGTTTTTACGGCATCCATATAATTGACATATATATATATATATATATATATATATATATATATATATATATATATATATATCTATTCAACAAACAGATAAGATCAACAAGAGAAATATTGCACTGAAGCGAGTTTCGTTATCTATACAAATGGAGGCTCTCATAGGCGCTTTAGACATGAAAGATCATGCAACTCGAGGTGAAATTTGTGTTTTACCATTCAATCTTCTGGAATTTTATCCTTAGAAGATATTTGTGTTGTTTCTACTTTTGAGATGTTTCTTCTTTTGTTGATATTTCGGTATCAAGAATAGTTGCGATAACAAGTTTATTTCCAAAATCCAGTTTGAGAAGCAACAATTTGCAAAAGGAAATATAAAGTTGATGTAATAATTTATCTATACATAAAACTATTCAACATTATCTAAAAACAAAGAAAATATAGTATAAAACTAAATAATAAAACATCAATTGTTAAATTTCTGAAGAAAAAAAAAACAAAATATGGTTATGGAAAAATTTGCGCGTATGCGCGAGTATTTACCTAATCTATATTATAAACATGTAAAATATTGTAAAGTCTCCTCCTAAGCAATGCCATCGGCAAACTTTGACATATCATTCAAATGAAGACTTTCTACTTTGTTAAAATCTCGAACACGAATTGTTCATGTAAAGAAATATAAGACACAAAAGACACATATTCACCAAAGGTCCAAAGTCAAAAACCTCACGTTTAAATACTGTTTATCGAATTAAAACATCAAAACATACATATTGAAAAATATAGAGGTTAAAAAAGTTTCGGTGATTTGAACATGATTTTTTTTGTCTGTTGTCATTCTATATGTTATGAATTGGATTATCCTTTAAGAATGGTTAAATCTATCTATATTCGGTAATACGTAAGTAATTAAGATTTTGATTTTCTGATGAATTAAACATGTAATATAATAACATTAATAAACCAAGTAAAACTAAAGCCGAACTGATCAGTGCACCCATAAATTTAGAATCAGTGCCTTGGTTTGAATCTTGGCTCAAGTCTAAGTTTATCCTTTAACAAAAAAAGTGTACTGATTATCACTCGGTTGGTCTTTGGTTTGTTCTTAATCTTAATTCTTCATGCTCTGTTTTTTTTTGTTTTGTAAAAAAAAATCCTCTAAAAACTCCTCTGTAAGGAAAACCTTTATCGTAATTTAAAAGCAAGATGCTTCACAGGAAAATTAAAAAAAAAAACATAAAAAGACTTTTTTATTACATAAATTCTGAAAAGAACAAGGGTTTTTTTGGTGAATAACCAAAAAAAAAAAATTAAAACGTTAGGAAAAGTGGGTATGCGGCAAATTGTAGGCCATTGGATTTGGGATTTTTTTTTGTTAGTTTTCAAATTATAATTTTGTTATTGTATTTTTGGCAAATTTTTCCAAAAAACAAAAGAAACAAAAAATAAAAAAAATCGACTTTTCATTAAAAATATAATGCTCAATGCTCATGCAATTATGTTCAAACAATCTGTGCTATGTTTTTCGTCAAGCCCAGGTCTCCAGATTAATGGGCTTTAGAGTACTAAACGCCTCAACCAAGTCACGCTACTCAAAACGCTGCGTTTTAAAGACAAAACGCGAAGAAAGAAAAGAGAAAGATTGATTTTTGCTTTTTCTGGAAACGTCTCTCAACGATCAGAGAAAGATTTCAATCGTGGAAAATTTTTCAGATTCGGCGGCGAATCAAAAACCCCAAATCAAAGACGGAAACTTTTTGCGAATTTAGTGTGGAAACAAATCCTCTCACTCGAGTCTCGACTGATTGAATGAGAAATCCTCCTCCGTCTCTACTCTCCCTCACCGTTAACACGGCCGTCTTAAATCTCTCTCGCATCAACGATCTCTCCCATCTTCCTGATCACATCGTCCTTGAACTCTTCGCGGTAAAAAACCCTAATATTTTTATTTGGTGTGTGATTTTGGTTCTGGGTTCTTCGAATTTAGTGTTCTGTGTCATCGTCCTTTGATTCTGAGAAATTTGAAGTGAAAGTCTAAAGCTTTTTGCTCGGATTGATACTGCTTACTGCTTAGGGTTTCCGGAATTGTAGTAAACTGTGTATTGTTTGCGAGGAATACTTGTTTGTTGTGTTATTGATATCTCTAATGGTTGGGACTTGGGGTTAGTGGTTTATTTGAGATCTTTCAAAGTGTTTTGTTTAGTGGTTGATGCTGTTTCTAATTGATTCTTTTGCTGTTTTTGTAATGAAAAAAGAGAACATTGAAAGCTGGGAAGTTGAATGAGAGAGTTCTGAGACTTTTCATGGCGTCTGGAAACGAAGAAGTTCTTTCTATTATCGACGCACTCAAAATCAGAATCGACGTAACTCCTATTCTTCCTACTCGTAAGTTTTTAGTGTTACTCTTTCCCCTCTTGATCTTTAACTCTTTACAAATGTTTCTTGAAGCTGAAAACTTCATTATTGTTGTTTTGTTTTTAATAAGTTTGGTTTTTTACGTTTCACATTTGCAGGATGTCATGAGAAATTTAGAATGTATGGGACTAGACGCTAGTTGAATTGATCATCGCGATGAATCACGAGTTTGGAAATTTGGTTCGATGATGTGTTAAAAGGTCAGTTCCTGATTGCATTTTTCGGATAATTTAGGCAGAAAGCAATGATCTGGACAACTGCAGATACATTGCCAGATTGAATTCTGTGTTCCTTTCGCGTGTAGATATGAAACGAAAGGGCTGAAATTATATATATAAGCTTATGCAATCGTGGAAGCTTCTTGTTTACTACTGAGTTCTGTTATAAGTTTTCTAACTTTGATGGTTTTTATCTGAATTCCAAGTCCATTCCTCTGTTATTCAAATATAGCTTGAGTAATCTTAATTTGGGTTAGTTCGGTTCCCTTCTGGTTTCGGCCTTTTGGTCACTTGGAATTAATTCTGGGATTCATCGAAGTAGCTATGAGTTAGCTGGGATTCGGGGTTTTATCGAATTGTTGTAGTTTGTGATATAATGAGTAGTTTGGAAGTAGTTGGATCTTTAATCAAACCATGGCATGTTACTAGAATTATATTTTTCTGGATTTATTTTAACTAATGTACGTACGAATTGGACTTCGGTAGAGAAACTACAATGACAGCGAGAACCAAAATATTTCTCTCCGTCGTTGGATTATCTACTTACAATACAATTTGTAGACACATCTCATTCGCGATGTGGTCTAGTATGGATCATTTTGCTCTGTGTTTGATCTTCATTAAAATCATAGCCCGTTTGGGTAATCGGGGTTGATGGCGTGTCACTTGATTCCTGCGAAAGGAGGTTGGACCTAGTGTTCCTTTGTTAAAAACTCGATAGACATGACTTTTTTTGTATATATGTTTAGTTAAAAACCTTCTCTTACATAATGAATTGCATATATGTTTCGATTTTTTCAAACACATTTTCTTCATTTGATTTTGTATTCATCTCAGAAAAAACAAATAAAAACAAAAGTCGCATCTTTTTTTTTCACAACATATTTTTGCGAGAGGAGAATTTTTTGTTGTGTTTGGTACTTAAGTTTGCAATTTAACAAGAAATCAAACCATACCTCCTCTTCTTCTTCTTCTTTTTTTTTTTTTTCTAAAAAATATTCAATTTAAAAGGTTATTAAAGGGCTATGATCCTTGGATTATACCATTTTTTATTGAGTTTAGAAAGTATACACTTCAAAATAAGAGGATGAGTAATAATCATACGTGAAAAGGGAAACCAAGGGAAAAACAAAATTAGCAAAAAAAAGAAGGGAAAATAGGGGTAAAATGAGAGAACCATAGTCTCTTTTTTTGTTATTACACCCAAATACCCTTTGTTTATAAGAAGATACTGAAAGGATTTAATATCAAATAAAACATTACAATTTTGAACTTGGTTGTACTTTTATGAAACATTAACATATATACTAGTAAAATATAATAAACAATCTGGATTCAAACATTCATCAAACGACATTATATATACAAAATATTAAATATATATATATAACCATAATATTTGGGATCAAACTCACATCCTTGAATCTAGGGATTGGCTATTTCTTTTACACAAAATTGAGGATACTTTGGACTACATCCCCATGCATGATCTTCTTGGAGAGCTTCGTAGCTTATCACACCTTGTGCATTGGTCTTGAGTGTTGCAAGAGTGAAGAACACCATAACAAGAGCTATATATATAATAATAATAGACTTAAGCAATTTCTTAGACATACCCATATCTTTTCTAATTGAACTAACGGAGAAAAAACTCGAATGTTAAGGGAGAAAAAACCTCGAATGTATATACAAAAGTATTGGATTTTTGTTGTGTGAGAAACAAGAAAGGGATTGTTGAAGCTTTAAATAATATAGGAGATGGGAGACGATATTGTTATGTTTTTTTTCTTTTTTTGGCATACAGATACAGATTTGGTGTGTATCTTTCTAAAACGTTGATATATTGTTATTTTACTATCTAAAATGATTAGAAATTAGTTTCACGTCTTACGAAATATTTAAAGTTTAGAAGATTTTGTTGTCATTGCAACAAACTACTCGATGAACGGTTTAAGAAAAGCTTAAATCACTTTTAACTATTAAAAAAACAGAATTACTTTTGTTTTTTTCGAATAATAATAAAAAAAATTAGTTGTCAATTACAACCAATTAGTTGACGTTTAAACATAATCAATAATCTCTTTTTGTGCTTGAGTTTCATACTTGCATTTTAAATTTATCAAGTTATTATAGTTTAGTAGTTTTTTGTTGGTTAAGGCTAAAACGCCTTACCAATGGATATAAAATATCTATATAGAGATGCAAATATGCAATCTTATTTTATGTAAGAATCTAAAGGATTTTTATTCATATTATGAAATACTATTACAAAATCGTAATGTGCGAGTACATTTTATATGAGGGTTTTCCGGATTTGAGCATCATTTTCCTTGAGAACTCCATTTACGCTTAGGCTCTGAAATACAAATAAACAATCCAATAATTAAAATCTTGGATACAAACTTCTCTTAAGAAAGCTGAAATAACAAAATTAGGTGACAAATATTTAGTGAAGTAATTACGGAATATAATCAATATTAATAATCCCAGCGATAGGATTAGCGATCTGAGCAAAAGCTTCACGGGAGAGATCGAGCGTAGAAGGACAGCCACTGGGGCAATGGTCAACGATTTTGACCCTCACAGATTTTCCGGTGCAGGGATGAGGCACGGCGTTACGAGGTCCGGTGCATTTCACGGTGAACATTTTGCGGCAAACTCGACCATTGTCCCATAATTTATCACTCGCTGCAGCTATCATCACTCCTTCTTGTTGACCTCTATAACATGCCGAGGCTATCAAAATAACCAAATGGAACAAAAGCAATTGTTATGATTTTATAACATTTCGAAATCAAAAGGTGATATATAAGTTTGTTGTTATCTATTTTCTTAATTCGTTTGTAATTTAGCTAGTTAACACACAACAGAATGTAAAATAGTATTCTTACGAATGTAAGTTGTGTAGAAAGTTGCGATTCCAGGAGTTGAATATGCTACAGACAAGAGAAAAACAAGAACTATAGAGAAAATCATAATATTTTTACCCATGGCGCGTGTTTGTTATTATTTTATTTTTCTGTAAGCAAAAAAATTAGAATGAGATTATTATATCTTTTTATATGAGAAGTATCTATTTATATATATGTATGTTTATGTTACATGATCAACCAGATAAGCATGCATGTTAAATAATATCTGATAATATTAAAAATGTTGCAAAGAATATCTGAATGTAAAAGGTGGTGAATGGTATGGTGACATAAGAGTATCTCCAATGTATCATTAATTTTTATTATTGGTTTATGTTTTAAAAGTTTCTATTAAATATATGCCAATTGCATTTTATTTTATGTAGGTAAAAATCGTTATTTAATATAATTTGATGTTATGTTCTACTAAAACGTAAGATTGTTCACTCAAAATATGTTTTATTGTTATAATAATTTGAAAAAAAAACGAAAATAACAAAATTATATATGAAATTTGAAGGACTACTTTATAAATTAAAAAGTACAACTCTAAAATGGACTGGAAAATGAGATTACTCAATATTTAGAGAAAAAAATGAGTTTACACCATTTTAGATTTAAATATGAAATTGAGTTAGAGAAGATTTTACTCTAAAATGACATTTGGAGTAGAAGTTAGAGTGGGTTGGAGTGGTGTTACCGAGGGAGCTACCCTTGTCGGTTTCATAAAATGATTGTGTACTCACAAAAATATGTTCTACCTCTATGATCAAATCCAATAAGTTAATGTAAGACATATTGTTCCTTTTGCCGTAGAATATAGTGAAACCTAACTTTGTGCACGATAAGAAACAATATTGTTAGGACATCTCCATCTTTACTCCATTTCTCACTTTAAAATAAAGTTTAGAATCAAATTTGCTCCAATCCACTCCGTCTATATCTCTAAAATGGAGTAAAAAGTAGATTACTCCAAATATAGAGTAATCCCATTTATCACTCCATTTTTTCTGTTTTATTCTATTTTTTTACTCCAAAATGGAGTAGAGTTATAATAAAGGCATATCCAACATCATTCCATTTTCACTATAAAATGGAGTTTGCAGTCAAATTTGCTCTAATCCCATTTTATTTCTATCTCCAAAATAGAGTAAAATATAGGTTTACTCCAAATATGGTGTAACTCTATTTATCGCTCAATTTTTTTGTTTTTCACTCCATTGTTTACTCCAAAATAGAGTAGGGTTGGAGTAAAACACAACTTTATTTTAGAATTACTCCATTTTAAAGTAAAAATTAGAGTTTTGGGTTGGAGATGGAGCTGGTCTCAAACATAACTTCATTTTAAAGTTATTTCATTTTAGAGTAAAAAATGGAGTTCTGAGTTGGAGATCGTCTAAACCAAGTTCAACAAGAGATAACTGGATTAAAATCACAAAATGGACCGAAATAAAGAATGTGAGAACCAACGAAGATAATATTAAAAATGTTGCAAAGAATATCTGAATTACTGGAACCGAAGAAGCTACCCTTGTCGGTTTGTCTTTGTCCCTGTCTCTTCCCACTCGGCATTACCAGATACGAGTTCACGTATAATAACCGAAACTGAATTTTTTATGAACACAATCTTTCTTTATACTTAAATGAATATGGTTTTCGTTTCGCCTTATTTTTTCTCCTCCTGTTTCATTGTGACGCAATTTTCTTGTGACGCAAAACCATATTACATACAATAAAAGAAAAAATTCTGATCCGGACGAACCCAAATTCTAAGTGGATTTTCTATGAACTTACGCCTTAAAACATAGCTAGGTTGCATTTTTTTGTCCGACCACCACTCTTGGGTTAGAACTACCAAAAGAACTTGAATCTAGGACCTTACCAAATGTTATGCACATGGAAATCACTAAACTGAAAGCTTCAATTGGGTGTATTTTAAAATTTAGTAAAATATTAGGATCCAACTGTTTCAGAATATGTTTATGGCTCTAAATGGTATCAGAAGATTTGAGAAGTTTAGAGGAATTAGAGAAATCACAAATCTTCTGTTACCAGTTGTGAATGAGGAATTGGGAGGATTGGGAGAATTGGGAGAATTGGGAGAAAGTGAAAAAGTGAGAGTGTAAATCTTAGAGAAAGTGTTGAGTTTATTATTGATAGGCCAAATGTATATATAGTTACATAAGACTTTATGAACAAGTAAAGAATATTCACATAAGATATGCTAACTAAATAATCGGATTTATCCTTTTCCGTAACACTCCCCCTCAAGATGGAGGGTGTAAGTTGAAAACGCCCACCTTGGACCGTAAATACTGAAATTGATCGCGACCAAGAGCTTTAGTGAAAATGTCTGCTGGTTGTTCATGAGTAGAAATGTAAGAAGTAGCAATGTTACCAGTGGTAATCTCATCACAAATGAAATAGCAATCACTCTCAATGTGTTTTGTTCTTTCATGAAAGACTGAGTTTGATGCGATATGTAGAGCCGCTTTACTATCACAAAATAGACGCATAGGCTGATCATGTTTAGTAGCAAAAGTATGTTTCCCATTGGGAAGAACAACGATACTCTGAGGAATATCAGAAACATCCGTAAGTAGACCATCATCTCCCGTCATATGGTGAGATGCTCCAGAATCAAGCAAAAATTCAACGCAAGAATTCTTACCAGAAAGTTTGTCATGAGTATGCGATTGGTCCGATTTTAGTAAACTCACAATCGCGGACCGTGTCTCTTTGCTTACACCAGGAAGGTCCGGAGACTCATCTCCAGTGGAAGCTTGAGCATTGTTAGCTCGATAAGTAGAAGAAAAAGAGGACTGACCACGACTCCATCCTCTGTTAGAACCACGACCACGACCACGAGTTGTCTGAAATCGGGAACCACCACGAGAATCGCCATGTTTTTCAATCCACCATTCTGGTAAACCATGAAGTTGGAAACACGTATCCACCGAATGATTGGTACGACCGCAGTGGGTGCAAGTATTTTGATTGAGACGTGTGACGGACGCAATAGCATTAACACCAGTGTTGACAGCAAAACCAACATCATCTAGTCGTTTTTCTTTGCTTCGAGCAGCAATTAGATGTCTTTCTTCACCAATTACCTCAGAATAGACATGATCAAGAGTTACGTCGGTGTCGCGGTTAAGGCGACTTAGAATATTGGTACGTGTAGTACCAAATTGGGATGCATCGAGACCCATAAGAAATTGATGTATGCGCTCGTGATCTCTGTGTGTTTGCTGCTTAACACGTTGAGGACAAGTAGGAAAGTTGCAGCAACAGTCAATAAAAGGCTCAAAGTCATCGAGATCATTCCATATCACTTTGAGTTTGCCAAAGTAATCTGCAATAGTCTGTCCGTCTTGAGTGCAAGTAGTAATAGAAGACTTGATTTGATGAACGCGTGAAGCGTTTCCAATAGAATACCGAGTACGTAGATTATCCCATAGTGCGTTCGCGTTGTCAACAAACGAAATCACTTGCTGGACTTTGGGATCGAGACTAGCGTAGAGCCATCCACAAAGCATCGAGTTGGTTTGAACCCAACATTGGTAATCAGAAGAGTCGGCGTCAGGTTTGGTAAGAGATCCATCGATGAACCCAAGCTTGTGTTTGGCCGATAGATTATTGCGGGCAAGTTTGGCCCACTTTTCATAGTTTTAGCCGTTGAGTAGGATCATAGTTTCATAGATGTGGTTGATCACTCGAAGAAAGATTGTAAGGAGATGATGAGATCGATTCCTTGGTAGAGACGGCCATGATATAGAAACTTAGGTTAGGAGAAAAAACTAGGGTTTTAGAAGAAACGTAGAAGAAATTAGAAGAAAAATAGGGTTTTTTTTAGTAGAAAAATTAGGATATTGTCTCTAATACCATGTAAATCTTAGAGAAAGTGTTGAGTTTATTATTGATAGGCCAAAGGTATATATAGTTACATAAGACTTTATGAACAAGTAGAGAATATTCACATAAGATATGCTAACTAAATAATCAAAAATTATCTTTTTCCGTAACAGAGAGTGAGAAATACTTTCGTTTGTGATATTTTTGTTATGTATGCCAAACATTTATCATTTTTACTGTTTATGAAGAATAGATAATTTTTTTTTTTTCAAACCACAAAAAACAAATATGGGATAATTATCATTAGTGATTTTTAATATATAATTAAGAATAATGTATTTTTAATTTGTAATGTTTTTGAAATTAAATTTTTATTTTTTATTTTCTTTGTTAATAAATTACTAATATTAAAAATGAATAAATTTTATAAGTTTTCACTTATTTTAATAGTTAATAATAAAAATATTTGTAATTTTGTTAAACAAACATAAAAGCAAAAATGTTAATAAATAAGTTGAATTTATAAAAAAAATTAACTCAATAAATATTATTATATTTGTTTGTTGTCAATTTTCAATAAAAGTATTTTTTTGTAAAATTTAATACATACATGAACATAAATATTTAATGTTAACAAACATATTCTATTTTAATATTTCCTTATAATTTATTTATTTATTTTTTAAAATTCCACTACATTCTGCCAGATTCAACTATTACCATTTAAGTTTAAAGTTATTCTGTCAGATTCCACAAAAAATAAAAAAAAATCTGCCAGTTTGCGCAATTTTGCTAGAATCCGCTGATACTATTTACACCCTATATTTGTATGTAATGGTTAAAATGTTGTGTTTAAATTTAAAAATAGACTTTTATTAAATTTTTAACAAACGTAAAACAATATTTAAAAATTTTCTTGTGTTTTTAGTTTCTCCAAAATAAATACAATATTAAAAAAATAATAATAATAAGTGAATAGTTTTTCGAATTTTTATCAGATATCTAAAAAATGATAATACGATACAGCAAAACTATATGTTTTATTTTGCACTGCTCTTCAACAATATTAGCATTGTTATGTTATAAAATATGGATGCGAGGATCAAATTAAAATTACCAAAAATGTAAGTCCAAAATTTTCTAGAAACTATGAAACTTTAATCTCTAGAAAGCCGCTAAGTTTGACAAGGAACTCAAATAGCTATAAATTTTTCTTTTTCGCTGCACAATTTTGTTCCGTCATTTCTCATTCCGAAATATAAAAGAATAATACATTTTTTCAAGAATTTTAAAGAAAAATTATCTCACTAGTACAATTTTGTTATGTCAAATCCCATTCCGAAATATAAAAGAAAAATACATTTTTTTCAAGAATTTTAAAGAAAACTTTTCTCACTACTATCACGAGAATAGGACAAGAATTTAGACGTTATCTTCGTAGCAAATATAAAAATGTCCGAATATTCCCTCAGTTTTGTAAATAACCAATTAATTACAAGACAAGACTCATATATAAAATTGAAATTCACAGAGACCTTGAGACATAATACCTAAATCCATTGTAATTTTCGATCTTCAAATCTCACTTTCCTTTTTGGAATTCCTCTGATTTGTAAGTGTATCAAAACAAAAATCTTTAAAACTTTTGATTCATAAGAGCAAAAACCAGAATTTTTTTTTTTTTTTTTGCTCCGCCGCAATCGTCCGATGTCGATACCTATTCCCCACTATGACCCAATCTCCGGCGACCCATCTCCGTCTCCGCCAAAGGCTCACACGATTAATCTATCAACGAAGATTCTATCGAAAATCCTCGTATGTCTAATCATGATCCCTCTAGCAGTAACCGCTTTCCTCTTCATCCTCACATCTCTCGGTTTCACCTTCTTCTTCTTCGCTCTCTACTGGTTTCTCCACCGGAACCATCGCCACCGTCTCCGACGTAATCGCCGTCACGAATCCTCAGATGGGTTATCTTGCAGATGCGTGAAGATGCTTCCTCAGTTCAAATTCTATGAGCCAACAGAGTTTGGAAGCGATTGTGTTGTTTGTATCGATGGATTCAGACAAGGACAGTGGTGTCGGAGGTTACCTAGATGCGGACATGTGTTTCATCGCAAGTGTGTGGACTCGTGGTTGATTAAAGTCGCTACTTGTCCGATTTGTAGGGATAGGGTTTAGACTGGAACAAGGAAGAAGATGATGTAACAGAAGGTGAATTATGAATTTTTTTTTTATCGGAGTAGTAATGCAGAAGTAGTAGATTTGTGAGTGATTGTATACAAGTTTATTACACAGCTCACAACTGACGCTTGTTCCTTCACTGTTTGGTTTGATCCAATAGAAAATTGGTTAGATCTTTTATAATGTTTCCCTTAAGCTCTTGACTAAGCATAATATAACCAGAGACAAGAGTGAACGATTGCTACAGTAACCGCGACTGCTACAGTAACACCGACAGATTTTGCTCCGTTGGGTCCGGTGACCGGCGGCTTTCGTAGCGCCGGTGCTGGATCCCTTTGTTTTCGGCTTTGATTTCGTTGTGCTTTGAGTCTTCGCTGCAATTGGAGCTTCTATTAAGAGATGGTTCTTCGACTTCTGGCTTGGCTTCGGTGGGTTGAGTGGACTCGGCTGTGTCGTGGGTGTTGGGGGTGGATGAGTTGCGACGCCTTCGGGGTGGTGGGACTCTGCTTTCCCCTTTCTGCTCAGGCCGGGATCTTGCTTGGTCGTGTTCGGAGAGGATCGGTTTGGGTTTGGTTCTGGGTGGCTGTGTTCCTCTCTCCGTCTCTCCTTCGAGGCTGTGGTCGTAAGTTTGTAGCTCAAGCTTGATCTTGGGTTTGGGTTAAGGTTCTGGGTTATCGATTTTGGTCGCTAATTTGCAGTCTTAGACTCCTCGCTTGGTTGTCTTGGTTATTTGGTTCCATCAATTTTAGTTTGGTTCAATTGTAGGGCCCTTGTTGTTTTGGTTAGCTTGGTTCTTGTTAGTGGGGATGAGCTTAATTCGTATGGATTTGGCCTACTAGGTGCAAGTTTCTGGTCTCCTTGCTCTGCTGCGTGGTTTCGTCCTTCTGGGGAGAATACATTTTGGTTTGGTTTAGGTTTCTGCTTTGGGTTCATCAATTGGATGGTACATTGTTGATGAGCATCTACTAGTTCTTCCCTTTGGATCCTTTGGGTTTAGGGTTTGAATCAGGTCTGTACAGTGGTGTAGATCTTCAGCCTTTATCTTGCGTGGACGTGGCCTTCTTTGTGTCTGTAGATGGCTGAAGTTGGCGAGCGAGGGCCCGTGGTAAAGTGTTGGTGGTCCTCTTTGACGAATCCCTTTGTAGTTGTCAAGGTTCACTTCCTTGAGCTTGTATCGATTCGTTTTGGATTGTCTCTTTGGAGGGGCGGTGATGATGTTAGTGCTCTGCTTTGAACTATTGGGGTCAAGCTTTCTTTTCTCCCGGTGTTGCTATTATCTTTTGAGCTTGGACGAGTTTGGTTTCAGCTCGTCTCTCGTTCTTTGGCGCATCGGATCCAACTGCTTCTATGGGATTGCTTGTTTGATCTTCCTTTGTTCTTTGTTTATAGCTTTGAGTTTGGGTTCGTTTAGTGCTTTGCCCTGTTTGTCGTTTTCATAGAATTTAGCTTGGGTTATGGTTTCCTTTATGGCTTTTGGCTCCGGCGGACTAGTTTTTGCCGGCTGTGTATTAACAACGCATCCCACCAACGCATCTCACCCTTGTATAAGATCTTTGTATTATAATGTATGAATGAATGATGTTTTAGATGAAAAAAAAAAAAGCTCTTGACTAAGCAAAATAGGTGTTTTGTGTTTTTTATTTTCCTTAAAGTTTCTATCTTTCTGATCAGATTCAGTTGGATAACAGTAACACATGAGACTCAGTTGAAATACTGATAAAGTTGAGATAGAAAATGTAAGCCATTGTCACTTTACACATGTTGCTTCTATTGCTTTAATAATATCAAACAAATGGTTGTGCTCTTTTAAAATTATTAAAATGTTTTAATAATGCAACATACTTATTATCTGGTGTTTATTATCCTACTAGTCATTTACTTTTGTATAAATGTGTTAATATAGCTGATGTGATACATGAACACGAGAACAATATTGTTTTGTCACTATGCATTAAAATATGAGAGAAAAATGGTTAAAGTACTATGAGGAAATTTCACCTCTTAATTTGGTTGCATCAGTTTTTGATCCTAGAACTAAAACAGATGGTGTATCTAATTATTTCATCACATATTATAATTTATTATATTTATCTGATAGTGTTAGTGTTTCAAACATTATTTCCGATTTAAAAAAAGATATAGAAAATTTATATGATGAATATTGTAGAGTTTATAGGCATGTAACACCACAAGTAGGTGAATCATCTATATTAAATGATATGTCATCAACATCTACACTAAGTTTTGCAGAAAAGATGAGGCGACAAAAAAGACAACGACCATCATGTAATAATTTCGAACTTCAAAAATATTTATCTACTAATTTTGAGTTTAGTTATGAAGATGCATGTAACAACTTTCAAATCATTCAATGGTGGAAAAATCATCAATCTCATTATCCGATTTTAGCTATAATTGCGAAGGACGTTCTTTCTTCACCAGTTTCTACGGTTTCTATCGAACGTACTTTTAACATAGGAGGTCAAATTTTAGATGAGATCCGATCAAGAATGAGCCCAGATTCTCTCGAAGCCCAAGCGTGTCTTGATGATTGGACTAGAGCTCAATATAGACAACAAGAATACATTCGAGACAATGAAGAAGAGTTAGAAGATATTGATAGTGACCTATCTTCAACGAGATCCGAAGATAGTGATTAACATTTTTTTATTAGTAATAATTATGTAATAGTTTCTCCATTTGTTTGAGATTAAATTTTTTTTTTGGAGTTTTTTCACAACTTTTATTTTATCTCTACTAATATAAATCATTTTACATTATTAAATGTTAGTTATTTGTTTTCATTTTTTACTCTATAATTTATCCAGCCGTGAATTGCTTCCAATTTTTTTTATAAAAATAATCTATTTAATTTTCATGCATATTTAACCGTTTTTCACGAACTAAAAGTATATGTATAATTATTACGTTAACAAAAGTATTTGGTGGCAAAGACTTAAAAGTCTTAAAGATTTGGTGGGAAACAGAAGTTTTAAGTTCAATAGATATTTTCTTTTAGATCTCGTAGTGGAGCCAAAAAAAGTGATTTTTAGAAATTTTGATTTGTTATATAAGAACATTACAAGATCATATGTAGCTTTATAACTTTTCACCCACAAACAAAATAACATTTGTTTAATTTTAATATCATCCTACTTTCAAAACATATCAAAGAATGAGTTATAATTTTTATTCTCAAAACTTTTTCACTTGCTTTTATTACTCAATTTTAAAAATATTATAATTATAACCGTATATTAACCGTATTTTAATTATAAAATATTTGTAACCGTATTAAACCGCAACCGTATCAACCGTAACTGTGTTTAACCGTAACCGTTTTAACCGTATATTAAATAGTTAAGTTAACAAATATTTATAACCGTAACCGGTGGTTAAATAACCATAACTGCAATAACCGTAACCATGGTCATGCCTATCTTTATTTACATAGCGAAAATGATGTTACGTTTTAAATGCATTAGAAAATTTGATGAGTAAACTGTTGTTTAATAGTTAACCATCCTAGAAGGATTAAACCTCCTAACTATAAACAGACAAAAAAAAAAAAGATTTATTGTAGATTTGTAAAATACGTTTTTTCATCCTTCAATTTGTCCTGCTTCGCCTCCTGAGTCATGGCAAGTAAATAAATAAATGAAAGCTAAATTTCATAGGAGTGGTTCCCGAGGCCGCCGCATTGAAGCAGAATAGAGTCCAGCCACCGGATCTTCGCCGTTTATCTCTCCTCCTCTTCCTAAACAATTTCGACAACACTTCTCGGGATATCCCATCGATTTTCCGAAGAAAACTGTCTCAGCCTCGACAACCTTCGGCGGCGAGCTAGCTCCGGCCTAGTTGCTGCTTCTTTCAACATTACTCAGCTTTCCAAATCTGTTCTCATGGATGCAGAGACCATCTCGATGATTGCCACTTTGACATTCCATCTGCCGAGTCCTTGTGAGACGTGTGTTTCTTCCTCTCTCTCTCCTTTGGCGATTGTTATGTCCGATGCCGGCGGAAGCTCCCAAGCCGCCGGAGCCTCCAGATCCTCCAGTCCCTCCGGATCTATCGCCTTCTTCTCAATCATCGCTTGTATCCTTGGTTTTCTCCTCTGTTGTGCATAGCGTCCAGACATGCTCCATTCTTAGAATGAACCTCTGTTTCTCCTTTGCTCAGCCTTGTCTTCCCCTTGTTTCTCGAACTGCATTTGTTCAAAAATTACCTTTTTTTAGGGTTTACTTACCTTAGTATGAGGCTCAAATTACCTCGGTATGAGGCTCTTAAACTTCCTGTTAGTCATCTTTTACTTCGGTGTGAAGGTAATACTGGAAAACTCCTACCAATTTAAGTTCGATATATTTCTCCTCAAGTATTGTTTTCTAGAGCTGAGATGGACAAAGAAGTCAAAGAATTTGTTGGAAACCATCGTTATTGTGAACCATTGAATTGTTTTTCACTTGTGGAGACTTCAAGATTTATTGTTGACATTAAGCTTCTTTCTTTTGGTATATTCCCTTTCTTTGATGTTTCTTGCACTAACGTTGTGGTGTATTTCAAAGTTCTCATTCACCACTTGTCTTATGTTGTATTGGATAGCCACTGCGATGTCTACTCCTTTATGGAGTGTTTCGTGTTATCAAAATCTCTTTTTGAAGGATGGAAGATGTTGGAGTTAGGAAGGATTCACAATCAAATCCCCTCCGGCTCATTCGTTAGCCACTTATCTCCTTGCAGCCACTACATAGCTTCAGCCTTACTTGCAGAGAAACTTACTCTTCTAGAGGCTGGAGATGTGCTTTTCGGCTCCCTAAACCGTCTCTCTCTTCTCATCTCTAAAGAAGTAGCCATTGTTGCTTTCTTTATGAGTTTAGAGGTTTAAATTATGGTTTGGATGCTACTCACTGTTTCGTTGAAGCAACATGGATCGCCTCTCTTGATTGTGGGCTAGGTGGGTGCTTCAAAGACTCAAACGTGAGGATACTCAAACAAGAATTTGCAGCACGTAGGCATGTGCCTTTGGCCTTGGCCGCATATTGCAGTTCACACTGCAGAATTCCGAGTTCTCAACTGTTTCTCGGATTCGCTCTCTCTTGTCGCGTTGCTCAACTTGGAGAGCCTGATCAATGAGCTAAAATCTCTACTTTTTGACACTAGTCTTAGTACAAATTTTGTTTTCTGTTTTTCGTCTTTATTGTATTGGCTAAGTCTGCTATCGTATTGTTGAACTCTTTCTCCAACCTCCAAATATTATCTACGGTTTGATCAAAAAAAAAAAAAAAAAAAAAGAAGCTAAATTTCGTTTTATGAAATGAATGTGAAATTGTGTCACAATCGGATAAGTGATTGGATACAAAAGTGACGTAGCTAGCATTTTAATTTGCTACTTACATACTACTCCTTAATTAACGGGAAATTATAAACAAATGACTTTAATTTTAACTAAATGAAGTCACCTGGTCAGAAATGTTGACTTTCTTGTCTTATACATCGATAAGGCTAAATATTCTTTCGACCAAAAAAAAAAGGCTAAATATTCTATAAGAAAAAAAACAAATATCCTTCCGATCTTCCTTTCTCCTAAGTGGAAAATACGCTCTCTGACTCGTCCCGTGACTCTGTTAGGAATTAGCCAAACCATCAATTTCCTCAGATTCAGAGAGAGAGAGAGAGTAAGAGTGAGAGAGTGTCCGAGACACGAATCAAAGAACTTGTCTTTCTTTAGTAGATCAAAAAGGGGTTTTTCTCGAGCTTGAGCTTCTTCTTCTTCTAATGGAGTTAAGGAAGGACAAGCTTCTTATGTAAGTGTTATTTTTCCTCAGCTAAATCTCCGAACTTTCTACTAAATCAAAGCTAAAGCTCCGATTTTTCCGCTTAGATTACAGATTCAATGTGTTATTAAACTATACGTAACCCGCTAATTAGGGTTTCAGATTGCAGATTCAAGATTAAAAATCCTGTCTTTTTCTCCTCTTTACAGGTTTTATTCAGATGGGAAAGAAAGCAAAGAAGGTGGTGCATGGGCAGTGAATGATCCAATGAGCAAATCTTATAAACTCTCTTTACCTTCAGCTTTAAAGCCTGATAATAACAATCTCTTAGCTGGAAACAGAATTAGTTCCAAAATCATCAACAACAAGTTTAATAAATCTTCCTCCAAAGTCTCATGGTACAGAACAATTCTTGATCCAGGAAGTGAGATTGTCTTGAAATGGAATTGGGTTTTCATTGTCTCATGTATGGTTGCTCTCTTCATAGACCCTTTGTATTTCTTTGTACCATCCATTGGAGGAAATGTAAGTTATCCCTGCGCGAAAACCGACACGCGTTTGAGAATCCTAGTTACTTTCTTTAGGACGATTGCAGATCTTTTCTACTTGCTGCACATTTTCATTAAGTTTAGGACCGGTTTTATCGCTCCGAATTCGAGTACACGAGTGTTTGGTAGAGGTGAGCTTGTGATGGATCCTAAGGCTATTGCTTGGAGGTATCTTAAATCTGACTTCATCATCGATCTCATTGCGACTTTACCACTTCCTCAGATTGTTATTTGGTTTGTTATGCCTGCTACAAGAAGTTACCGGTTTGATCATAGCAACAATGATCTTGCTTTGATCGTGCTTCTTCAATACATTCCTAGATTCTATTTGATAATTCCGTTAAGTTCTCAAATCGTTAAAGCGACTGGAGTGGTTACAAAGACTGCTTGGGCTGGAGCTGCTTATAATCTCTTGCTATACATGCTAGCTAGTCATGTATGGATCCCATTACGTATTCTTCTTCATTTGGTATAGTGATTATAATCTATGCTATAGCTTGGATCTTTTTGTTTGGGCAGGTGCTTGGTGCGGCGTGGTATATATTATCGTTTGATAGGTACACATCGTGCTGGAAATCGAAATGCAACAAAGAAGCTGGTGGAATCAATTGTCATCTTTATTACTTAGACTGTGATTCACTCAATGACACCACGCAGATTAATTGGGCAAATGTCACAAAAGTGTTTAAACTCTGCGATGCACGAATTGGGGAGTTCAAGTATGGGATATTCGAGAGTGCAATCACGAAAAAAGTCGTCTCTTCTAACTTCATCGAGAGATATTTCTACTGTTTGTGGTGGGGATTGCAACAGCTTAGGTAAGTACATAGATCATGAAAATTCAGCATTAGATGTCATATTATTCTCCTTTTTTCGGTTGCGAGTTTTTTGAATAACCGATGACTTTTACTGTTCTTATCATCCCAGTTCCTATGGGCAGAATTTGTCCACAACCACATTCATCGGTGAAACCACATTTGCTGTGCTCATTGCAATCTTCGGTCTTGTCCTCTTTGCCCATCTCATTGGGAATATGCAGGTATGGGTTCCTGCAATAGGAAAGCTGAATACATACTCTTCTTTTATGCTGAAGTGTTACAATTCAGCCGCAATAAGTTGAATTAGTGGAAAATGTTTCTGCTTTTGTTCTTATGTTTCTTGTGTTCTTATGTTTATTGTTAGACATATCTGCAATCTTTGACTGTACGGCTTGAGGAATGGAGATTGAAGAAGAGAGACACCGAGGAGTGGATGAGACATCGACAACTTCCTGAAGATTTGAGAAACCGTGTGAGGCGATATGAGCAGTATCGGTGGCTTGCAACAAGAGGAGTCGATGAAGAGATTCTCCTGCAAAGTTTACCCACTGATCTTCGCCGTGATATTCAACGCCACCTCTGTTTAGATCTTGTTCGAAGAGTAAGTTTTTCTACTGATTTGTTTATCCTACAAATAGTTTAACTTTCGAGAAATATCCAACATTGACATTATTGGCTATGGATTATCGCGATTATCACTTGAACAAATTATTTACCAAAAACTAGTATTTGATCATACAGATTTATATAAACACCCTTGTTTATAACTTAAGAATGTGTTTATCTCTGAATCATGCAGGTCCCATTTTTCTCCCAAATGGATGATCAATTGCTTGATGCGATCTGCGAGCGTCTGGTTTCTTCACTGTGTACTGAAGGGACTTACCTTGTACGTGAAGGTGACTTAATCACAGAGATGCTCTTCATCATCAGAGGTAGACTCGAGAGTTCCACAACCAATGGAGGCAGAACCGGTTTCTTCAACTCGATTATACTAAGACCTGGAGATTTCTGTGGCGAAGAGCTACTTTCTTGGGCGCTCCTTCCAAAATCAACCTTGAATTTACCGTCTTCCACAAGAACAGTTAGGGCTTTAGTTGAAGTTGAAGCATTCGCTCTTCGAGCTGAAGATCTGAAGTTTGTTGCGAATCAATTTAGGCGGCTTCACAGCAAGAAGCTTCAACATACTTTCAGATTCTACTCTCACCATTGGAGGACTTGGGCTGCTTGCTTCATACAAGCCGCTTGGCGCAGGTACAAGAGAAGAGTTATGGAGAATAATCTCATTGCGATTGAATCAAAGGAAAACGAAGAAGAAGTAGAAGATGAAGAAGTAGAACAAGAGTGTGTTGGGTCTAGTCCTAGAACAAAGATGAACATTGGAGTAATGGTTTTGGCTTCGCGTTTTGCAGCTAATACAAGACGAGGTGTTGCAGCGCAAAGAGTTAATGATGTCGATATGCCTCGGTTTAAGAAACCCGAAGAGCCTGATTTCTCTGCCGAGCCTGATGATTGACTGATTTATATAACACACAGTAGAGAAGCTGACTCTCGTTTAAGTTTCACAGGAGATTTTTATGACAAGAACACTACAGATTGAGTTTCTTGGTCCTTTAGGAGATTATAAAGAAACTCAGAGGTATTGGCTTTGTACATTAAAACATCTTTTGTAATATAATCGCATGGAAATTTGTAATATAAGTTTCTATATTCTCTGAATGTAAAGATGTGGAAGTAGAAGTGGATTATGTATTTCAGTGATCACAGTCGAAATTATTTTGTAAAACTGGTGATCATGGTTGCACCAATATATATACACATACAAGAAGTCATATATATAAAGATAAATAATGACAAACACTAACCTCCAGCTACTTGGATGGTCGAGCTACAACGAGGTTGTATCCAATTTGGATGGCTATTTCTGCCTTAGGGTGTATCCAATTTCGCATTCTTCGTATAACCAAAATCATGAAAAAAAACATAATGCACTTTCGAGGATCCAGAGCTACAAAAGTTTCCTATCTTAAAGGAAATGATCTATCTAGATCATCCTCAGGTTCCAGGAACACTTAGACAACTTGAGAGTCGATTCTTATTGATTCGTTTCTGGTTTTCTCCAAGTTTCTCTCAAGATGACCCAAGAAACTTAGTGCATTACAGTTACTTTGATCTTACAACGCACATGAGTTTTGCCATTGTAAATTCTGACAGACGAATCAACATACTCTGGTAGAATTGTCGATCTCCTGTTGAGTGCTGCATTTGTCTTCTTCATCAGGAATGGATCTTTCCATACAGATCGGATCACCACCTTCTTGTTGCCTTTCGTCTCATCCAAAGACAATGGCAGCCATTCTTTTGCAGCGTTCACACGGATGTTAAACCCATTCAACTCCTAATTAATCACACCCCCAGAACCAACAAAATACAAGACACGAATTTCATAAATACACAGATCGATGATCCTTTACTAAACTAACCTGTCCATGTTTAATCTTTATCTTTTTATTTTTATGAATTTTTATAAATCTTTATATTTATAAAAACATAAGAGTTTTATTTAAATATTAAGAAGAGTGGATGATTAAAACGTATGATTTTATCAATTTTAATAAAATACAAAGTATTGCGGATATAATTTTTTTTTTTTTTTTTTTTTTTTTTTTTAAATATTACAAAAATTTTTAAAACTTTAGAAAACTTTGAAGGCTTTGTAGAGAGATGATTTTAGAGAGAGAAGATTGTGAAGAATTGCTTGTGTCTTGAAGTGAATGAAGATGCATCTATTTATAGGAGAACTTGAAGGAGCCTTTGATCATTGGAGCAATATTAGCCATTGATTTTGCTTATACTTGCTTCATTTTTATTGGATGATGTCTTGTCTTGCTTTGTGTCATTTCTTCTTTTGTCTTTAATAATTCTTGAGTAGAATTTGTCTTGCCGACAAATTTAGATGAGTCTTCTAGATGGGTCCCGGTGGGTCTTGGTGGGTCCCACTGCCTTGGTAAGTCTTCTATGTGGGTCCCGCCGTCTTGATAAATCTTCAAAATTATCTTGATATTTTAATAGAGTACATCTTTGTTTAGATATACTCTGTATTTTATTTTACAGAATAAACGTTTAATTAAACGTCTAATTTTACAAAGAGCAAAATAAAATAATATACAGAGTCTACCAGAATATATGTTGAAAGAAAGATTTATACATGAAAAGAAAAGATTCAAACTTATACAATACTATTAGGTTTTTTACTAGAATAAACTGGTTTTCAAAACAATAACCTTGATTGCATATTTTTGCGCATGGTAATTTATATTGGACCTTTAAATTACTACCATTAGCACCGCTTAATTTTTCGGTAGTTTTTTCATAATATTTTGTTGGAATAACACCTTCACGGATGCAGTTGTAATCTGCACCAGTGTCCATTAATGCAATCACGTTTAATTTAAAGTCGTGTCCTATGTGCAAAGTGATAGTTGTGTACCATTTTTGATAGTTGATTTTATTAATTATTTGAATATATTCTTCGTTATCTGGAGTCTCCTGATTTTCTTTAATTTCTAGATTCTGGTTACTTGAAGATGGTTGAGAATAGTTGTTTGCTGATTCGATTAGGGATAATCTTGCATCCATTTGTAATTGTTTAAGATCTTGTTGATTAATGGTTAATTGTAGTTCCTTTATTTGAGATTTTATTTGTTTAATTTCGTTTTGCAGTTCTCCCGTAGAGACTTGTTTAAATAAACTTTGAGTTGGATATTTTTCGAATATTTTATTAAGGCTAAATGGTTGTGGTGTAGATATCTGATTTTCTTGATCTATAATATCTTTTAGTTTGATTAAATATTCTTTTTTTATTTCTGGATCATCTATTTTATCTATAATATCGAGTAAAAACTGTTTATCACTATTTCTGGTTATCACGTTGATTATTTTGCAATTACATAAAGTATCAGATAATTCTTGTGATTCTTTAGAAGAATCGCTTGAATTTCCTATTTCATTTATGGAGTATTCACTATCGGATTCTTGTGTTGACTCAGAATCTGATATTAATAGTTTAGTTAGTTTTTCTTGAATATCCGGTTGATCTTGGAATATTTCGTTTATTTTCTTTTTCATTTTACATTCTGTGGATCTATGTCCAGGTCTTTTGCAATTCCAGCATACTAATTTTTGTTTATTTGTTGGATTAAATCGTTTGTTGTTTTTAGAAAATTGTCGATTTTTTGAGTGATTTTGATTATATGGTTTTTTGTTAAAATTCTTATTTCTAAATTAATATTCCATTTTTCACATGGTTTGAAACATATTCAAAAAATTGCAACTTAGACTACCCTTTTAAATCAATCAACACTAGTTCATCCCTAACCCAGGTATGGGAAATGGCTGATGGTAGTACAACCAAGACGGTACACCCACCTCTAAGAGATATAAAGCTAAAAACCTCTAATAGAGCAATTGTAGCCACACCTTTTATAGGTTATTTCTTCTTGTAATTGCTGAATGTGACTTTGTTTTCCTTTTATTAAATTAATTGTTTTTTGGATAGTATAGAGGTTTGAATAGATTCATTGTCATTTTCATCTATTATATTAATACCTTTCCCTTAAGACGAATCAACATACTCTGGTAGAATTGTCGATCTCCTGTTGAGTGCTGCATTTGTCTTCTTCATCAGGAATGGATCTTTCCATACAGATCGGATCACCACCTTCTTGTTGCCTTTCGTCTCATCCAAAGACAATGGCAGCCATTCTTTTGCAGCGTTCACACGGATGTTAAACCCATTCAACTCCTAATTAATCACACCCCCAGAACCAACAAAATACAAGACACGAATTTCATAAATACACAGATCGATGATCCTTTACTAAACTAACCTGTCCATCCATAGATGAAATAGCAGATTTGGGAGAATCCTCAAACTGATATACAAATACATACTGTACCACAACTGCAATAGTCTTAAAATGACACCATCTGATACCACCAAAGAAAAGTTTTGTCGACGACATGTAGCGGAGTAATTGTTGACGACATGTAGCGGAGTATTTCACCACTAAAAGCCATTTTACATGTCTAGAAATGATAAAACATGATTCTTTGTTCTGTTGAACTTTTAAATTTGTATGCATTATTTTATTGATCTAATCAAGTTTTGAAATTTCACAAAATAAGTATGAGAGAAACCATAATATCAACCGTATTCAATTTATACCAAATGTTATTTATATAAATATTTGCAAGACAAAATATATTTAAGTATATTGTAAATGTATCAGACAGTATATTTCTATTTTTTATATATTTTTGATTGTTTTTTAATATTTTAATCTTGGTCTTAAATCCTGCGCTTGCCGCGGGTTAAAATCTAGTACAGTTCAAAAACGTGAATCTAGACTTATAAATAGGAAGTCGCAGATCCTAGGTGGCAGTTCCAGAGTGAGTTTAAGACTTAGTTTGCCTATATTACCTTTAATGAATCGATTAATTACATATCCATGCCATTAGGGTTATTGTAAGTTTTTAAACAGAAAAACACGTAGCCGATTTTGGGTTATTGTAAGACTTTAACCCGAAGTTATTAAAACACTAATATTGGCCCATCGTGATTGTTAGGGTTTACTTATAACCCTAAGTTCTTATAATCTTTTGTTATAAATAACACAAAAAGAATTTTATAGAACCTAGCCGCTATGATTTCTTATATATGAATGATTTTTTATAGTTCTAGGGTTAGTCCACATCATGTATTTTTTTACTTTTTTCTCTGTTGCATTTTTAGATTATTTTTTTCTTCGTTTTTGTGTGTCTGATTTGTTTTTTTTTTTTCTGTGTGTTTGTTATTTATTTTTAGTTAGTGATGTGATTTTTTTTTTAAAATTTTCTCAGATATATGAGCAAGCATTAATTCCACGAACAGGCAATGAATAACTAAGTGAATTGTCAAGACGACGTGAACCCCTACATAACAAATAAGGAACATCACGTAGATGCTATATATGTACATGTCACGTTTGTTTCTTAGGGTATGGAGGATCCGGTTTATACTATAGTATTCACTGGGTTCGAGTGGGAAGTTTTTTGTTACACTCATTGTTTTCCTTTTTATTTCGCTATTTCTAATAATCATATATTTTTAGTTGTGATTTTTGTTATATTGGTTTGAATAAGTTATGATAAGCCTGAGTTTCTGTTTATTAGAGAGGATTGATCTGAAAAGAAACTTCTCATGTGACTCAAAAGTGTGTTATATGGTACTCTTGGGTTCATATAGCATAAGAAGAATTCTAAACATAATTAACTTGACATAAGCTGAGTATTTTCATTTCCTTGTTTTTGTGATTTGTTTGGTAGTTTGTCATAAAAGCTCTTGGAATCCAGTTTTTGACTTTTGTATGTTGGGTTTAAACGTTTAACTCTAATAACGACTTAACATATATTCATGTGTTGATTTGATTTGTAGTACAAACATCAAGGGGAATCAAACGATGATGTAGAGTACCCATCAGAAAGATAAGAATATAAAAAACCAGACGGAATCTTGTAGATAAAGATGAAAATTTAAGCTCAAAATCAGACCAACCATCGAGAATAATAAAAAGAAGGATGAAAGTGATTTAGAGAATTCATTCTCAAGATGAAAATAAACAATAAAGTAGTCTAACGAATTAATACAAAGACATTAACTTTGGAGGTGGTTACGTAGAGGTATGAACACTAAAACAACAAAGAATTTTGGGTTTCTTGATTTATCGACGAGTAAAGCAAACGTAAAATCTTATTGAACATGTTCTTGCTGTTACACTAACACATGGTGAAGCCGGGAAGAAGTGGTTTCAAGTTAGCGGATGATGTCTGAAAGTTTCTCTGGGTGTTTGGGTACGAACTTATGATCACTTCTATCAGTATGAAAGTTTGTTCTTTTGTGATCCCTGAAATGGTCTAAAAGCTGTCGATATCTCTTAAATAAGTGCAAGAACATGAACATGCTATAATTTTGTCTCATAATTATTATTGAATAGAGTGTAGGAATATATAGAGATATCAATTAAGATTTTTCTTAAACAACGAAGTATAGATATATCTTTGTTCGTAGGAGCCTCAGCATGAGATATTTGATTGAAAGTGTTTGAATTTTCAATATGAGTTAGAGGGTTTAAGAGATAGATGGCTTGAATATTATTTGGATTTTTGGTTGCGGAGAGTTATGGGCTCATTGCACTCACAACAAACTGTTCTCAACAGATATATATATATATATATATATATATATATATATATATATATATATATGATTAAATAAGTAAGAACATAAAAGAAGAACATCAAACCTATAGAGCAAAACCAAATAGCTAATAATGAAAGTAAATCACGTTTACAACGGACAAAAAAATATTGTTATGTATCTTCTTTTCCTTCCACAATGCTCACTTTAATTTATAAAAATAATAAGCAAAACTCTCTCTTTCTTATGTTGTTGGTACTTAGGCTGAATGGGAGTCTCGGTGATGCTCCTTCTCCACTTTACGCTTGTGTCTTTGGTCATGACTATAAATAAGAGTCATGGACATTGGATAAGGTTGTTTTGTACTAACCAAAATCGATTTTCACGCATGGTCAATTGTATGTTGACGTGTCAAAGGTAACTTCGAGATTTGGCTTGAAAATGTTGATCATGGATAAAGATGAGAAGCATCAAAATAAAAACTTTCACTGTTTGTTATCCGGTATATGATTTATTCTCTTACTTGTGTATTGTTTTAAATTATTATCATTTTAGACGGGAAGATGAGCTACAAGATGGATTTCTGTAAGTTATGTGTGATGGAAAAACAATAACCAAAAAGATAGTATTTTAGAAATAAAATAGATCGTTGAGTATTGGATATTTGATTATTCTCTTAATTCTGTAGTGTTTAAAATTATTATCATTCTAGATAAGATGAGTTGGAAAATGGATTTATGTAAGTTTTGTGTGATGGAAAAACAAAAATAACTAAAAAAGATAGTATTTTAGAAATAAAATTTGATCTTCATGGTATTGGATATATGATTTATTCTCTTACTTGTGTATTGTTTCAAAATTATTATCATTATGGACAGAAAGATGATCAGCAAGATGGATTTCGGTAAGTTCTATGTGATTGGAAAACAGTCCAAGGTGTCTTTCAAGACAAGTGAACACACGACAAAAGTCTTTTAGACTATGTCTATTCTAAAATACTATGTTTATTTCTTTTAGTAGCATAAAACTCAGCCTAACTAATTTTCCATAATGGGCAATCGTTTTATTAATATACCAGTCTACTAATAATAAAATGAGTACATTGGTCTAGACCTCTCCATGGACTCTGAGTTATCCAAAAAAAAAAAGAAAAAAAGAATTTATGTGGATGGTTCAAGAATTCTTATGAAGTTAATTTTGTTTATCAATTTGTAAAAAAATCATCGTTGTGATATGTGTTGAAACATAGTAACAGTGTATGGGGTTTGTTTTTCTTTTACATTGACAATGAGAGATTTACGAGGCAAAATTATTTGAAAAGTAGTAAAGATGTTCTATAAAGAAAAGAAGTTCAAGTATAATGGTTTTATGATATCCATGTTTATAGTTGATCTAAGTAACAATTATCATATGCAAATATAAATATAAAAATATAAAAAGGCTAGAAAAGAAGAAGAAGATGGAAAAAACTGAAAGAGAAGCTTTTGTTGTAACAAGATACAAGCTGCTAGAACACATACGGAGCTGTTCCAACACGAAAACGAAAGTGACGTGGCAAAAAGAAACTGACGTGGATTATGCACAAACAAGAAGGATCTATTCAGTAAAGGAAAATTTCGTATCAAAGGGTACTGGATTCGTGAGAATCAAGAAAAGGCAAACATAGAAGATTTACTTACCCTACGAATATAAAAGGGGTTGAAGTAGATTTGTCTAGGGTTAGCCGTTTCAAGAGAAAGAAAAGTTGCAGAGCTTTTCTATTGAGAGAGTTGTGATAACTCTACAAGTGAAGGCAAGAGTGTGTACAAGGCAAAGGATTTGTCTTTGATCTTGCTATGAGTAGGAATCTTGGGTGACAAACTAAGGGTAGGTTTAGGGTTGTGTAAAACCAACAAGAGAGTTGTAAACTACTTGTAAGATTTCTAATAAAGTAAAAACTCGGTGCGGCCGAGCTTTGGGCTATTGATCTTGTGATCTATTTTGGAAACGCGATGGAAACACGTTTCTTAAAATTTTTAATTTGGAAACGCGATGGAAACATCATTTCCATTTTGGAAACGCGATTTTTTTATTTGGAAACAAAATATATAAATACTTTGAAAAATTAAGGATCTATTTGTTATTATTAATAAATTTTGAAACCTAATTATAAAACACTAATATTTTCTTTCTTTTCTAAATATTTGACTTTGAATGTTGTTTTTTATCTTTTAATTAAAAATTTTAATATTTATGTATTGGATTTTTGTTGTTTCAATTATTTTTCTTTAAAATGGTTTGAACTTTTGATATTTTTTGTTTCATGATTTATATTTATTAATATATAAATATATATATATATACGTTTCAAAAACGTTTTCGTTTCCTCTTTTTTGTTAAAAGCTCGTTTCCGCGTTTCCTAATATTTCGCTTCTGTATTTCCGATTCCATGCAGCTTAGGTTAAAATGTTTTACATATTTTTTAATATTATTATATATATACAACGTCTACCCGCTCGCGTAGCCGCTTCCTAGTTATTTTTGAAAATTTGCTTCTATGCTTCTAAACGTTTTCACTTCCGCGTACTCGTTTCTAATTCCATTCATCTTAGTCTGAGATATCATTTTAATTTGGTCTTAGTCGTTTAGAGGGAAAACGGCCAATTCCCCCATGAAATATTGGGTTCCCGACAATTTATCCATGAACTATTAACATCGGCGAAAAACCACATGAACTACACTTAATTTTGAATTTACTACATGATCTACAAAAATTTTGCCGATTTACACAAACCGTAAACAAATTTACTAACCCGTAGGACGGAGTTAATTTGCCGTTAACAGAATAAAACGTTGACCACATTATTGACTCTGATTTGATTTTGTCATTTTTTTTTTGTAAATAATCAGTGTAAAACGACGTTGTTTCAAAGATTTGGGATTAGGGTTCATTTACGAAGAACTTCTTCTTCTTCGTCGGTCACGAACACGAACAGAGAGGGAGGAGAGAAGTCGAGCTTTGCTAAAAAAAAAGAAAGAGAGAAGACGAGAGTTGGGAAATTAGGGTTCTGAAAGAGGGAAGACGAGATTTGGAGAAATCGACGAGACAAGAATGAGTTTTTCAGTTTGTGTTTGTTGCATGTAATGTTTTGTTTCTTATGTAATCAGAGATGGTAAGATGGTACTAATGGTTTGAAAGTTAATTAGAAGCTTTTCAATTCATGTGTTTCGATGATTTTAAGTGAAATAAATCAACACAAACTGAAAACCTACAGTTTTTAAGAACCTGCAGTTTCGATAAAGAACAAGAAGAGAAGAAATATTGAAGGTTTATAGAACAAGAAGAGAAGAAATATTTGAGGTTTTCAGAACAAGAAGACAAGAAATCTTGTAGGTTTTGAAAGTTTTAATAAACCTGCAGTCTCAAGAAATCATAACATCATATCCGCAACATAATCCAAATCCAAAACACAAAATCATCATAGTATATCAGAAAATACATCTTAATCGAAATCCAAAGTACATCAAAACAGAAAATAGCAAAATGCATCATTACGATTGACATTGATCCACTAACATCCCACGACCAGAACAGATTAACACACATATAACAATGCATAAAAAGGACAACAATAAGAGGCTTACATTAAGACTAGTCTAAGACTTGGCTTTGCATTGGTTGACTTGATCCTTCGCCAAAATCAGGTTGATTTTTCTTCTTCGGGTTCGTCGGGCACCTTCTGATGTTATGACCAACATTTCCACAACCACCACAATGCATGATCCTTTTAGCCCGTGAAAGCTTAGTTGGTGAGTCATGCGTCACCTTTGCTTTCTTTTTACTAGGAGACTCATTCCTCTCTTTGATCCGTTTAGGAATCTTCTTTCGTCCTTTTGATGATGTTGCTTCATCTACTGTTGGTGGTGGCACAATTCCAGCCTCATCAGTCTTTCCCCAGAATGTTACACCAGGTACACCACCAATTGTGCTTTCATATTGCTTTCTCCATGTAGAAGTGAGGTAACAGTCAGCAATATAATCCTCAATCTTGCGCTTCTTTTCATCAATAACCTTCAGAGCATGCCGACAAGGAATTCCCGACATTTCCCATTTCCGACAGGTGCAAGTACACTGTCTCATCTTCACAAGGTATGCAGTTTTTTTCTCCTTAACCTCATAAGAATCATGATCAGCAGGATACACCATACAATGCCGGATCTTTTTCTGCTCCTCCTCAACTTTCTGCATAGCTTTGATACTGAACTTCCCTTTGTGCTTGCATGCTTTAGCTAGTCTTGCGGCAATGCGCAGCATTGCTCTTCTGCGTATTGTCTCTAACATTTCCACTAGTGGCATAGTTCTGGCAGGGTCAATAGCATGATTAAACGATTCAGAGATGTTGTTGCTTACATCATCACAAGTAGAAGCTGGTGTGAAGTATGCAAGGCTGCAGTTTTCCGGATTCTTCATCATCAATGATTCATGGACAGCCATATCATATGCCTTCACTTCAGCTAGCCTAACATCATACATTGGCTTGTTGTAGCTCTTAGCAACCTTCCAGAATAGACCTTTCATGTCAGCCCTGTTTGGATGCTTCTTCTTTAGGTTTGCATAAATGTGTCTTGCACACATCCTATGCTCAACCTTAGGTAACAGAGCTGCAACCGCATTCAATAAGCCCTGCCACCAATCACCATTTGTATCATGAAACCGTAAATAAAAGATATTGAAAAGAATTGACAAGTAGCATGTCATTACCTTCTGTCTATCTGATATTATTGTAATTCCAGCACCATCATGTAGCTTCAAATCTTTCTGCAGATTCTCAATGAACCATGTCCAGTTAGGCTCATTTTCTACATTCACCACAGCCCAAGCAACGGGGTACATTTGGTTGTTAGCATCTCTTCCAACTGCTGCTAACAATTGGCCCTTGAATGTGCTCTTAAGGAAGCATGCATCAAGACCAAAGATAGGCCGACAATGATCCAACCATGTCTTCTTCAAGGATCCAAAGCATACATAGAATCTATCAAATACATCCACACCATCATCTCCCTGATATGTCTCTAGGAGAACAGTAGACTGAGGATTTTCCCTATTAAAAGACAAAGGAATTAATTGTAACAATAGAAGATTGAAGAAAATAAAGTGTAAAACAAAGTCAGAAGAAACCACTTACTCTAGTAGTGCAAGTCGGTAGCTTCTAAGCTTTGAAAATTGTTCTTCATGCTCCGCTTGGATTATTTCCAATGCCCTTGTCTTTGCATTTTTACACTGATCATAGGATGCAATCAAGTTCCAACGAATGTGAATGTCTTCTAGAATATCTTTAGGCCTTAGTTCTGGATTTTCTCTAATGTCATCTAGAAATAATTGAGCAATCTCCTCTTGCTTAAGCAGCTTCGAATGTCCAGTCTTAATGCAAGTATGGTTCTTGACCAAGGTTTTAATCGTCCATTTTTCCACTGGTTTTTCATAAGAACAGTAGGCTTTCCACAAACATTGCTCCTCTCCTTCTTCTGCTACACTAGCACATATAACCTCTGACATGCCTTTATCCCAACGATTATATTTGATATTCCATCCATGCTTTAACACATAGTCTAGCATTGCCTTCTTGAAAAGCGCTAAACTGTTAAAAGCTTGGCCTAACTTCAACTCACCGCTACCTTTCGTGTACAAGAGATATTTAGGCGTCTTGTCTTGATTTTCATCATCATCTGAGCATATCGGTGTACCATACTCATTAATCTCTTCATCAACAAATGTCTCCACATTTCTTTCGATTCTAACTTCTTCAGCAAACTGATGCTCATTCTGCTCTCTTTGACTTCGCCTTCTCTCATTCTCAGCTGATTCATTCTGAGGTCTCTCATTCTGCTGACTTTGACTATGCCTTCTCTCATTCTCAGTTTGCATTCTTCCATTCTCGGCTTCAACTGACTCATTCTGCCCTATCTCATTACCAACTGCCTCAGCACCATCTATATCAACATAAGCCTCTACAAATATATCAATTGACTTGGTCCAACGTGCAGCGCTACACATCTTCTGGAAGTTCCCATCACCATTTGTCATTCTTATTCTTTCTTTTATTTCATCAAAAGGGACCTTGTAAGAAACTGTTTGGCCATAGAGACTTACCGGCAACTGATTCATAAGCTCAGTAAACAAGTCAGACGCTCGAGCTTCAATAAACCGATGACCACCACCAATGTATATAGATTTGCCAGCCACCAAGGCAACCTCCCCACCATGGTAACAACTGAACGAAACAAGTTCTTCTTCACTGCAAAAACAAAAATGAAAACCCAGTTTCATAGTGATCAGCTATAGAAATGAGACTTACCGTCGTATTAAAAAAAATACAATTGTTTTGTAGTGTTATCAACTGTAATATATATCCAAATGATCTGACTCATTTCCTCACAAAAGACTTTGGTAATTATTTTTGTTTGTGTGTACCGTTTAATTTGGTTGGACAAACAATTTTTTGAAATTTCTGGTAATTAAAGTAGCAGAGGACCATAATGTTTGGAAATTAAATATTCAACACAATGCCTTTTCTTCTACATAAAGAACACGTGATAAAAAAACTAGGTACAATATCTTTTAGATTCTACTCAAGAATCTGAGAGAAGAAATTCAAAGCAAACCGGACATTAACCAAACCAATCTACACGCAAGGATGAAAACAAAAATGAAAACCCAGTTAAACTCTTTCACACATTTTATCGAACACTTGGTAGACATCTTATAATCAAACTCTATCATCATCAAAATCCGACATAAATCGCAACAAATAAGCTTTAAATGACCAACATACTAGAAAGAAACCACATATACTTCTCAACCAAAACATATAATCACAAATCAAAGTCCATTTACCTCATTCCCAACAAGCGAGAGGAACTCGTCTTTGGGCCGATTTATCCCTGAATCGATTTGATTTGCACCACCAAACAACTCTGATTTCTCTCTATATCTCGATCTTTTTATCTCTTAATCTCTTTATCCTAATTCGAACACCTCAAACTCCTCTCTATCTCTCACGATTCGATATCGGGAACCCGATATGAACCCTATTTTTTTTTTTTTCACCCCTAAATTTAAACAAACGACGACGTTCTGTTAATAAATTACCCAAAATCAATTGATTTTGGTCAAGTCTAAACCGAATCACAATTGATTTTGGTCAAGTCTCAAACCGAATCAGACCCCGTTTGCCATGTCAGAATCCGTTAACGGGAAATTGACACCGTTGATGGTTTTGTGTAAATCGGCAATAATTTTGTAGATCATGTAGTAAATTCAAAATTAAGTGTAGTTCATGTGGTTTTTCGCCGATGTTAATAGTTCATGGATAAATTGTCGGGAACCCAATATTTCATGGGGGAATTGGCCGTTTTTCCGTCGTTTAGACCTAAACGGCTTCATTTGCTGGGTAAAAACGAAATCCTTATTTTTTTGTTAACCGGGCCTTTAGCCCACGTTTTATTGGGCCAGGATCAGAAGAACATACAAATTGTCAATTTTTTCGCTATCCCTATATGTAGCATTCGATCTTTAAGATCTGGTCATGCTTCCCTCAACGACAATGAGTTCTACAAAGTCACGAGAGAACCAATGTTTTCAAGCGTGTAAGGACATAGAGTTTTTGAGCATTGTTCATCATGTTCTAACGACGAGTCCATATTGATAATTTGTAAGCTACTATGCAAATTTATATGATATTACCAAATGTATAGCTATATGAAGTTATCATTTTTAGTTATAAGTTATAACAGTGTATCTGTCAAAAATAATAACTGAGATTAACATATACAGTATTTAGTATTCTTTATCTTTTATTAATATGGTATTTCAAAAAAATCCAATATTGTTGACGTAAAATATCCATCTGAATTGAAAAGATATTCTACAGCACAATTTAATTGTTAAAGATAAACTATACAATATATATACATATTTATAAGCATGCATATGCTCAGTGATGCATAGTAGTTGTACCTTAGTGTGTAGTTGCTCACTACAGAAGTTAAGTTCATGTCCCCTTTCCAAAAAGCTCAAATTCAACATTAGGTTCAATCATGTAACCCTTTTATTATACATACTTGTATTCGTTAATCATTTATCTTCACATCCTTTTCATGGTTATAATTAAAAAGAGAAAAGACTAGGAAATATATCTAAAATAGGAAATAGGTCTTTGAGTAAAGTTGCAGCATTTGCTTCATTATTTTATTTTCCACTTGAAGATTATTCAATTACACTCTCACATTGGTGTTATTATGAGCTTCTTTTTGTCACTTCAAGATCAAGTATAGGCATGGTGTATGATGTTTTTTTTTTTGTGTGAAATAAATTGAATCTAATTTAATATTTAAGAATTTCCAACTACTATGGTGTCTTTCTTACTTTTGGCTGATGATATATAATTAAATATGAAGTGAGGAGACATATAATGCAAATCCACACCAAAAAGATAGAGAGACCATAAGGTCCATAAATATAACTAAATAATTGAATGGTATAAAGGCATGTTTTGGTTTGTCTTCTCCTTGTTTAGTGCTTCTCTTTGGCAAAAATCCTTTTATTTGAAAATAATATTAAAGTGTATCCCCTTAATTATTTGTTGTTAATAATTAGGTCAAAATTAACCTACTTTATTTCAAACAGATGCATATTTTTTTAATACTGGAAAGTTATTGGACATGCTTTTAGTTGATTATGTATAAACTAAGTACCACAAAACTTCAGCCTTATCTTCCACTCCTAAATATTACTACTATATTGTCGGATGGACATTCTATTCCCCCCCCCCCCCCCCAATAAATATTATATCGAGCCAGATCCACACAAAGTTTCAGCATCCGTCTATTTCTCCATGGAATGAAACTTAACTACATATTTCCACACGGATTGAAAGTTTAATCTCTAAATACACACATAATGAAAGTTCGAATCCAATTTACACACAGAACCTGATTTGTCTCGGTTTACTGTTTACCAATCCATTATTAACCATTTTAACACATGTTTAACAGACCGTAAACTCGATTGAACCCGTCTTCAACCCGATTATAAATATAAACCCAGAAACCTAAAATCCTCAAATCGAAATCTCCAAATCAAAAACCCTAAAATCGATTTTGCTCTCAAACTCCTAAAGCGAAGTTATGGTTTCGATGGCCGAAATCGTGGAGTATAACGGTGTTGGTGGAGAAGGTGACGACGTTGGTGACGATTCCGATAATGAAGATCCTCGTGAACGAAACGACTACAACATCGAGCAAGCTATTGCAGACTTCATTGATGAGCCTCCGATTCAACACAATGTTTACCCAGATAGTGAGAGTGAAGAAGACGATGGTGTTCCTGTAAGAGCAAGAAATTGTCACGAGACTAGAAGAGGCGACGGAAACTTGTATGAGCGACAAGTTTTCTTCAACGGAATAGCATTCAAAGAGGCTGTCCTCGACTATGCTCTGCACACAGGACGAAATCTTCGACAGTACAGGTATGACAAGACGAAGTTAAGGTTTATTTTTCTAGGTGACAATTGTTCTTGGCGCATTTACTGTTCTGTAAGTAAGAAGACGACTAGATGGCAAGTTAAGAAGTTTGAGAATGTGCATTCGTGTGTTCCTATTGGAGAGTGTCAGCTAATTAAGGTTCATGTGATAGCTAGGTTGTTTATTCATAACATTAGAGATGAGCCGGAATATTTTATGTCTATGAAGATTGAACAATTGATTAAGAAAAGATGGAAGGTCAGTGTTACTAGGCATCAATGTCGATATGGTAGGGCCAAAGCTCTGAAAATGATTGAAGCTGAGTATGATGCGCAGTTTGCACGTCTTAGAGATTACGAGGCTGAGATACAAGAAAGTAATGAAGGTTCTTCTGTTGAAATTGAGACGATCACAAATGAGGCAGGAGAAGGTGTGTTCGACAGGTTCTATGTCTGCTTTGCTGCTCTTAGAAGTTCTTGGAAAGAAACATGTAGGCCAATTATAGGAGTAGATGGTTGCTTCTTGAGATCCAAAATGAAAGGACGGATCCTAGTTGCTTTAGGTAGAGATGCAGACAATGCTATTTATCCAATAGCATGGGCTGTAGTGCAAGTTGAGAACAATCCTAATTGGTTGTGGTTTATAAAAAAGGTAAAGGCTGACCTACAACTAGAAGATAGTTGAAGGATATATCCTTATTTCTGATCGTCAAAAGGTTTGTTCCTAATTCTTTATTTGCAGCTTCTATTTTGTTTGTTTAATAATTGTGGTTTATAATTGTTTTGTTTGTTTTCCTGTTGTTAGGGACTGATCAGAGCAGTTGAGATGGAGTTGCCAAACATTGAACATAGGATGTGTGTTAGACACATTTATGGGAACTTGAAGGCTAAGCATGGAAAGAAAACACAAATGAAGCCTTTCAATTGGAATCTAGCATGGAGTTACAATAAGGCACAATTTGATGAACACTTGGGCATATTGGCTTCTTACGACTCATAAGTATTTGAAGATGTGATGAAGACAAACCCCAAGACTTGGTGTAGGGCCTTTTACAAGCTTGGAAACCACTGTGAAGATGTTGAGAATAATTCTACGAAGTCATTCAACAACACCATTGTCAAGGCAAGGGAGAAGCCATTTGTGCCTATGTTGCAGATGATTGCAAGACTTGCAAAGGTACGTATAGCTAAGAGAGATGCTAAATCTCATCGGCATCAAGGCATATGTACACCATATGTAACAAAGTATCTTGCACTAGAACATGGGTTGGCTTCGGAGTGCAAGGTCTATAGTAGCACAATAGGACGTTTCTGGTGGAAGTTAGAGGAGGTTCTTATCGTGTGAATTTAGAGAAGAGGACTTGCACTTGTAAGAGGTTTGAAATAACAGGAATACCTTGTGAGCATGCTTATGGGGTTATCCTTGATAAGAAGTTGCAGGCTGATGACTATGTTAGTCATTGGTTTAGGACTAACATGTGGAGGAGAACATACACAAATGGGGTTATTCCAATGAGAAGTGCAGGGTTTTGGCCAACTGTATCAGAAACTAAGGTTCATCTACCTCCAGGAACGAGCAAGAAAAGTAAGAAAGAGAAAAGGAAAAAATGTAAGAAAGAGTCTCCCTTGAAGAAGAAACCAAAGATGTTGAAACGGATTATACATTGTGGAGTATGTGACAAACCAGGTCATAATTCTCGATTCCATAAGAATGATAAGGTATAGTGTTTATGTATGTATGTTCTGAATTTATTTGTGTGTGTGTGTTCTGATTCTATTTGTGTGTGTTATAGTGTACACGTGATTGTGTTTTCTAAGTTTGTTTGTGTGGGTTATAGTGTCCATGTGATTGTGTTTTGATTTGTCCTTCTTAATATAGAATACTCAAGCTTCTCAAGGCCAAGCTACTCAAGCTTCTCAAGGGCAAGCTTCTCAAGGCGAAACTTCTCAAGACCAAGCTTCTCAAGCTCAAAAGGAAAAAAAGAAGGTATATGCATTTCTCTGTTTTCGTGTTGTGTTTATTATATACTCTTTGATGTGCTTCTATGTTATGATTTATCCTTTGTTATGCAGAGTACTAAAGGGAAAGTTTCTCAAGGCGAAGCTTCTCAAATTTCTTTGTTAAGCAGATTTATCCTTTCATAAACCTCTGTATTTTGTTAAGCAGATTGAGTTTGGGATTGGTAGTGTCATGAACCTATGTATGTTGGTTTTCTCTTTATGTTAAGAAACCTTTTATTGTCTAATAGCTTCTTCTTACAACTGAAACAAAGAAAGACACAAAGATTCGACTTACAACCAAAACAAACAAGGTAACACACAATAAGCTTCTTAACCTACAAACCAAACAAAACAACAATTCAACCTATTAGGCTCATAAGACCAAACAAGATCATACACCCAAACACTCCAAAAATCATCATCTTCTTCGTATTGGATTTGGCTTCGACCATTTCATCTTCAACTCTCTCAAATATCTCTTTCTCCAGCTTCAGTTTCATCTCCTCAAACACAGTTTTCTCAAGTTTCATCTTCTCATCTCTAATCTCTTTCACAGTTTCTTCAAGACTCAAAATTTTAGAACTCATGTTTTAATCTCATTAACCAATGCCTCATTGACCCACTTGAACACATGGTTGTCATTCACAAGCCTCTTTTCTGCAGCAAACGAACATCAGAAGTACCGACGGTAAGGATTAGGATCGGATTTGGAAATCAATTGCATCATTTCTTGTCAACACCAACATCTCTTGGGAACACCTACGATTCTTCCTTCTCGCCTCACATTTGATGTCCCAGTAAAAGCTCCAGATCCACTACTCATAATTCGAACCTACAAAAATAAGAAACATCACATGAAATTGAAACCCGATAAACATATAAGAATCATATGAAATCAAATTTTGATGTATCGAATCGACCTTCTACACTACGAAATCATAAACCCTAGTCATAAACTTACTTGATTTCAATAAATATTAAAGAACTGATAGTCGAATTCTCTAAATCGGTTTTTAGGGTTCTTCGTTTATAAATTGGGGATTTTGGGATTTTGTAAAGACTATTTTCGAATTGGGTAGGGTCGGGTTACGGATCCGGTACGGTCGGGCGGATCGGTTAAGTATTGGTTTTTATATATTCGGTTTTTTAATTCGGTTTGTTTTTGATTTATGTGGTTTGGTATCAGATTCGATTCATAAACTGACATAATCGATTTCTGTGTGTATTTAGAGATTTAAGTTTCATTCCATGGTGAAATAGACTGATGCTGAAACTTTGTGTGGATCTTGCTCGATATAATAGTTATTGGGGGAAAATAGATCGTCCATCCTATATTGTCATATCTAAAAAGGCAAAAAAAGGCAATTTTAAAGGTGTTTTGTCTTCAAGTGTCTAGCAGGAAACCCAAGTTATGTTACTTGTAAAAGCCAAAATTAAGTTATGACTATTAAAGCAAAAAGAAAGTTTTTAGAGTAATCCAGAAATCAATCAAAAACCTAACCTTGACCTTATCTTCTCCAAAGCCGCTGCTACAGTAACTTTTCGATTTTTGGTGATTGGGATCCGGCGTTCGGCGGCTTCCGTAGCCCCGTTGCCGGATCCACTGTCTCTTTATCTTCCTTTTCGCAGTAGTCAAGTCTTTCGGATCCTTACAGTAGTTTCTTTAAAAGCGTGGTCTTGGCTTTGATTTGTAGTGGCTATGGAGCTAGGTTGCACTGAGACCGGTACGGGGACAAAAAACGGGGGCGGACACCGAGACGGAAAATGGTAATACTAAAAATTTATGGATACGAGTACGGTAGGGATACGTCAATAGATATATATATATATATATATAAAATACCTATGAATACATATAAGAAAATTACATCATAAATTTCAGTATAAAAGAACACTCAATATAAGAATTAGATTTATTTTGACGTTAACAATAGAGCTTAAATTACAAGAAAAAGATATATTAGAGATAGAAAAACATACGGTGATCAGAGTAACGGAAACCTTGTTGACTTGTAAAGAGTCAAGAATCGAGACTATTTGAAAAACGAATGTCCATTATATATGAGATTTATAATAAATTTGAAATCCTATTTCATAATAATTTTTCTTATGTTATACATTTTATTTTCATTTTTTTCTTAAAAATAATAATTAATATAATAACAAACAATGGAAACACTAATTTTTAACATAATACGTTTGAGAAACGTCTCTAAATTCGAAAAGTTTCGTCTCCGTTAATTGTCAATGTCCCTAACATGTTAGAGACATCTCGCGGACGTTTCGGTGGTGTCTCCGAGCCGTATCCGTCTCCGGAACGTTTTCGGTATGGGAGACGGCACCAAAACAAAGTATCCGTGCTTCATAGCTATGGAGTGGTCTTGATGGCGGATTTCAATTTATTCTTGGTCTCGTGCGGAGGAATTGAAGAGTCGTATCTTATCATCTTTGCGTGGGTCCGGCTAGGTCCGGTAGGTGATTATCCTCTCTGACTTCGATCTGAAATCTCGCCGGATTTTGTTACTCCTTCTCGACTGTGGTGATCGGAGCTTGCTCTCCGTAGCTCGGAAGTGCGCTGGATATGTCTTGGTTCTGTTGTAGGATTAAGCTTGTTCGTGTTCATGTCTTGTTTGCTCGAGGTGCTCGAGGTCCACTTCCTCTCATGTCTTTGGTCTCGGCTCTGGTCTCTGAATTGTCGTTTGGCTATAGGCGCTCTAGTTTTGGACATTTGCTTATCCTGGGTCGTTTGGTTCAATCTTGTTCTCCTCTCTGGATATTTTAGTGTGTTTGCATTCGTGTCCTGGCCTTATGAGAGGAGTTGTCTTGGGACTGATTTAAAGTGTGACTTTTTCCTAGTGAAGAAGATGGTTTTGAGGCTGTCTTACCTCGACTATCAGTTTAGTTTCCTCTCTAACCTTTTTTCCAATTGTTTCTTCTATCGCCGATGCGTATCAACAACTGCCTTAGTGCATTGGGTTATGTATCAATAGAAGTCTCATAGGTGGGATTGGGTTCTACTCTAGATATTAATGATCTCCTCTTCTTGGTTTGTCTTAGTTATTGTCACACTTTCTTGGCTTGCTTTGGTCTCGGACTTCGGTGTGTCGCTCCGTGTGCGTTTGCAGCTCCCTCGTCTCTTTATCCTTGCAGTGTATGATCCGATGCATGGGTTCCTTCATTCGATCTTTTTGTGGATGGTTAGCGTTTGGCTCATTTGAGGTGTGGTTTGATTGGATTTTCATGGTTCGGAATTTAGTTTGTGTTCAATAGATTTATGTTTGGTTTTCGGTTGTAGTGTTTGATTCCGATGTCGTTCTTGTTGACATCGGCTATGTATTTCATCCTCGTATTTCACAATCCTATCCTACTTCTGTATTCCAAAATCGAATTTCACCATGTTTAATATAATATTTTCAGTGAAAAAAAAAAAAATAATCCAGAAATTATCATTTTCGTGTGTTTTGTAATTAAGTGGTCTATAAGACTTTTAAACCAATAAAGAATTATTACAGTACAAGATCTCACAGATATACACTTTGGGTACAAGTTCGATTTTTACTAGATGTACTATATAGCTACTACTATATTGATTCTGAAATTAGTTTCAATTTTTATAGATAAATTCAATAGAAAATAGGGTATATAGTAGCATGGTTTATGTAAAGAAAAATATGGTAGCATTATCGTAAACAAATGGTATTTTATTGTGTTTTTTTAAAACCGTGATGTTATATATAGCGTGCTATCAAATCAAATAACTTGATGTTTTAAAAAGATCAATCAAATTTATGTTTTTTATGAGAAAAAACAAGCCCAATAAAATACATAACTTATTCAAAAAAATGTCATCACAAATATTGAGTCATAATAAGGCGAATAAATTCCATAAAAATATTTCAACTAAATTCTGATAAGTTTTTTGATATCCCAAATTTTTGGTTACCCAGTTTAATACCCAAATAATTATTTTATTCAGTTTAATACATCAACTTTTAAACGGTGTTTGTTTACATACCTAGACTTAACGGAAAAATAACGGAAGTTATGTTTAAAATAATATATCATTAATATTTTAATCAAAAATAATAATAAAATTCAAAATAATTTTTAAAAAGATTAATAATAATAATATGCATATGCATATGCCTATGGACCATGTGAACTCACTTTGGCATATATATATATATATCAATGTTTTTAAAATCAGACCGGTGATCGAACCGGAGAAACTTTTGGGTCATAGGTCAATGTGGTCCGACCGGGTCGAACCGGATTTAATATTTTTTTTAAAAATAGTAATATAAATAGTTTTTGTATAACTATAATATCCAAATATATAATATAGCCTTTGAATAAATATATTTTTAAAAATTAATCATGAAAAAAATCATTTTAATAACAAAAAAAAACTATTCAAAAACAAAGTTTAATGAGAAATAGTTAAATTTATATGTAAAAAAAAATGAATTAAAAATATGAAACCATAACAAAAATTAACTAAATTCAAAACTATTATTTGTTTCTATAAATTTTAATCATAAAAAAAAATATGAAAAAATGGAAATTTAAAAAAAAAAAAAAAGAACTCAAATCCGAGTTAACCCAACCCGGCTAGTCGGCCGGTTTACGGTCGAACCCGGTCCGACCCCCGGTCCGGTCCGGTTTTCAAAACATTGATATATATATATATATGTGTCCTTGTTAAGTGGTAGATCCAGTACATATATAAGAAGAATTAACTTTCTGTATATGAAAGAGATTGTGACTACTCCTTTCATAGTATTAGCTACTAAAATAAATCGCTAGACCAAAAAACGGTTAAAAATAGTTCGTGATTACATACAATTAAATTGTGAATGTACATGATATCATTTTAAATTAGACGTAGCAGACTAAATTGAATATGAAAATGTTAGAATAGATCACTAGACAAAGTGTCCTAGTCGTTTCTTATGATTCATACGTTAGTTAGGTTTAAATTTATGATCGGTAGTTGACCGGTTTGTAGGTTGATGCTTTGAATTAATGGTCATAAATGATAAATCGAAGTATGACCTCAAGGAGCAAAAATGGACCGATCATGGCGTGGTCCGATCGCTTTACATTTTGAATTTTGAAACACGTTTTGGTCAAAACCGGTTTGGTAATTTTCAACTTTATTTTGAAATCATGTGTACCTAAATGGCGTATTGACCGAATAAAACTCAATATATTATTGTTTTAAATATCAATATGTCCAGATATCAGTATTTCGAATAGAAATATCAATATATCCAAATTTGTTTCAAAAAAAAAAAATATCAATATATCCAAATACATATACATATACATTTTTTTTCAACTTTTACGTGAGTATATAGTGTTTTACAAATTTCGGATATTAGTATCGGTCGATGGAGATATATTCCATTTATTAATGAAGAAAAATCAAATGAAAATAATGTTATTTAATTGCACTGAGTTATTGGTCTGATGTATGGCGAAGGAATTTATAATAAAAAATTTGGTCCATGAGAGTGGTTGGATTTGCTGCTTTCATTCTAAAAAGGTGAAATAAAGACAAGCCACATACTAGCCGAACCACCTAATATTTTAAAAGTACAACTTTCTACTGAAATAAATGTCCCCTGAATATTACAAAAGTATATAACACTATAGTTTATTAAAAAAAATAATTCGATCTGCTAACAAGACTAATATATTCCATAAAACTCCAAGAAGAAACATACGAAAGAATAATCAAAGAATAAAATAAAAATTCCACTATCTCCTCATAAAAACCTTTACTTTTAATCAATTTCATTATTTGTTTTTGAAGATTCCTCCTTTTCTTTTTATGGAAGTATTCACTTTCTACATGAATTATTCTCAGCCGTTGATTTTGATAATATAACCGTTGATTTTGAATTATTTCTTTTAACTGTTTAATGTTTTTACCGAACTCTTTCCCATCCCGCCAAAAGACGGTCCGGAGACATCGTTCATAATATTTACATCTTTACCCTCACCAATTATCATAATTACGAATCTACCCCTCACCGGAAAAATAAAAATAAATCAAACGACCACCGTTCTGATACTACTCGGAAGATATCCTCCGGAGATTCGATCACTCAAGTCATCTTCAAGCTCAATCCTAATCACAGAATCCTCCAAAGACGATACTCGAGCTTTTGCGCTATTCAAGCTTGAACCCATTGCTTCCTCAAGCCATTCTTCTAAGCTAATCTTGCTGAGCCAAATCGCACCGGCGACTCTCTCCAGTGCATCGTCTTCAATCTCCACCGTTAACCCACCCCCGAGACCGTTAGAGAAACGTTTCTTTAACGATTCCGCGGTTTTGCTCTTGATCGAACTAAAATCGACCGGTCTAAAGAGTATAGCATCGTCTGCTAAAGCAACTAGCTTGTGAACAAAGTTACTATGATCTTCTTGATCATGCTCGACCGTTACATCGCTTGAAGAGTCGAATTCGGCTGCTTCGTTCAAATCAAAACAGATCTCTTTCCTCTGCTTTGTTGCGTCATTGTCGTCGTTATAAAGCCAATTCGGTTTTCGTTTACGGGTTTTGCTGTTGCTGCAAACTGAGAGCCTTAACTGCCATCCTTTACTTACCAGAGACTCTAGTCTCGTTTCATCGATAGGAGCAACAGTTTCGGCTGAACCGAGCGATGAATTTGTCGTGAGGATTATAATGACATTCCCTAGACTAACCTCACGCCCATACGAATCGGAGATTCTACCTCGTTCCATTGCTAGCTTCACGTTGTTACGTAGCAATAAATTCGCTTCATCGACGTCTTCCATTACAATAACTGCAAAGGGATTTCTCCTAACCGCTTCCGCTAATCTATCCAACGCCGTTTTACCACGGAGGCTTAGATCATCATCCGTCCTAGAACTGGAACCGAGGCTGATTGTTATTGGTTGGCTTCCCGAGACAAGATCAGATAACGCAGACGCCATTTTGCTCTTCCCTGCTCTGTCTGGACCTGTGAATATTAACCATATATCACCTTTCGATTTCCCGTTTCCGTGTTTGCATTCTGTAATCGCTGATGCTATCGAAGACGCAGCGTCATGCTGCCACCAAACGCTTTTTGCTAAGCCTTTTAGTAGCTTCTTGAATAAATCGATATCGAACGAATCCCCTAGCTTTCCGAAACGCGCTTCTCGAGACTTGTTATCGGGTGAGGATAGAACTCTGTTAGGCCGTCCAAGAACCAAATCCGTCCCGACCGGACTCCCCGGTGGACTAATATCCGACCTTGAGTTTAATTTCATCATAGACAAAGACGAAGGAGCAATTCTTTCAGACAAAGTCGGATTTTGATGTAAACGTAAACACAAGTCGTTCCATTTCTTCTGCAACTCTACAATATGTTGATCTTTCGTCTAAGGAAAACAAAAATCAAGATTCAATTCTCACATTCTTGTTTCTTAATCATCTTTGGAAGCAATTTGTTAAATGAAACTAACCAGATTCTTGTCGTCGGCTTTAGCATTCTGCAGCCACTGTGGCAAGACCGGCCGGTTATTTCCGGTTGAGGAATCATCCAACTTTGCGACGTCGTTTTCGTAATTCTGCAAACACCGTGAGCAACAGCTCATTCTTGTCGGAGATTTGGATTCAATCGAGACGATGTTGCAGCTCAATACCATAGCGTTTTTGTTGTTGCTTCCAAGCCTGAGCAAAAGAGAATACTCCATAAAAATTGAAACTTTGAAAAATCCGATTGAGAGATTGTACCGGAATAAAGACCGACCTGGGGAATATCGCCGGAAGTTGTGATTTAGCGGCGATGGGAATAGCTTGAAGATCGCAATCATTCTCCATTGAAGGATAATAAACTTGACATCGAAGATAAGTCTCACAAGTAGCCGTACCAATGAAGCATAACTTTCCTTTGTATCTCTCCACAAGCTTCTTCATCTCCGCCACAGCTCCTCCTCCTCCTCCACCGCCCGGATTTTCCACTAACCATTTCAAATCTCCGAGATCGAGAACAACCCCACCGGTTAAATCCGAATTCCTGATCCGGTTCTCCACTAAACCGGAGATTTCACCAAACTTAGTCGCCATTGGTGCGTTCTCTAACCGGACCACCGTGAAATTCCGAAGCGGTCCGTCAGAGAATTCACCGGTCTCGATTTTCCCGAGAATCTCTTTAACCAGAATCTGAGGCTCTGAATCTCCGACAAGAATCGGGTTTCTTTTCCGGGTTCGGATCATTATCTCCATGACCCGTTTCGTTTCATCAGTCCTCTGCATCATCATATTCCCACCACCGTGTTGCTGTAACCGAGGATTAAGGTAAGAATTCCGGTTAACCTGAACCGGTACAGATCGATAACCGAACCCAATTGAAGACGGGTTAACGTTTGACCCGGTTTGTCTACCGGAATTAGCAAAAAGCGACTGTTCGATCGCGTTTTTCACGGCGGGGCTAGAGAAGCTAGCTTCACGCATGACCCGACTCACACTCGGGTCATCGAGTATGGATATAATAAGCTGCTCGAGCTCAACTTTCACGGCTAAAAGCGGTTGCTGCTGCTGCTCAGGACAACCACGACGCTGATGTGCCTGAGCGCGTTTCAAAGCAGCGGTTAAAGCGTTTGAAAGCATCGGTTCCGAAGAGGGAGAGTCAGAGGAGGTGGTGGTGGTGGTGGTGGTGGTAGGGAGGCGTTCGAGTGCGACGCTGAAACAGAGCTCGAGGGCACGACACTGGAGAGGGTGAGAAGAGTTTGGGTGAGATTTGATACAAGCTTGTCGGAGATAACCAGAGGAAGAAGATAAGAGAGTGGCTGCCACGTGTAAAGGTGTGGTGTGTCCATGGTTACGACGTGTTGCCTCTGCAATCGACTGGTTTAGAACAGTCGCTGCTTCCGGCGTCAGCGTTTGCTGTATTGTAATCAGATCTGCTCTCATCGGAAATTTTTGATTTTTTCTTTTGATTTTAGCCCTCCTCTTTTGTTATCTTATAAAGAAGAAACCTTTTGCATAAAAACTGAAAATTTTATGAAGAAGAAGAAATTTGGCAGAGAGAAAAAATAGTTTAATCAGGTAAAAAGGATGATACACAAAAGATGGCTTTTTACAGGAAAAACAAAAAAGCGATCAAACAGAAAGGTAAAAACGAAAGCTTTTTGTTTGAAATCTCTCTCTCTCTCTCTGTATCTCTCACTTTCTCTCTCTGTCTTGTTGAGTTTCTTTCTGTGTGTGAGCGCGTGGGAAAGTGAAAGAAATTGGGAGGAAGAAGAAAGGATCATCTGATTCACAAGAACTTTAAAAACTCTCTCATAGCTTTTCAATGTCTATCTATTTGAACTTATTCCACGCCGGATATTATAAGTAAGTAGCATTATTTCAAATTTACGAAACTACCCCTTTCATAGTGGGACAAATAGTGCATCAAAGTTAGTTAAACTTTGTTTGGAAAATTTGCTTAATTTCTTCATTTTTATGGACCATTAATACTCGTACACAATTGTTAGACACTAAATTACATGGTTTGAATCGTAATTTAGAGTTGGAGTTGGTTGGTTGGGTTTTTTTTATTCGGCATAAACGAGTTTTACTAGGTTTAATCTGGTTTATCGGTTATAACTTTTATTTGTTTTTGGGCTTTGTTTTCGTTGTTGTGAATTTATAAATTTCGTTATACTATTTGTTGATGATAGTCTGAGTTATGATTTTTTTGTTGTCTTTCATTTATATTTTAAACGATTTTGATATTATATCTAGATAAAAAATCATTACACATTATGTATTAAGAAAAAGTTTTAAATTAAATTCTAACTAAATAGGCAGATATTTTTATTCAGTGAACGTAAGTTTAGAGGTAAGATCATGTTTTCTAATTTACTGATTTGGCAATGAAATAACCATTTTTTTACTGTACAAAATAATCCGGAAGATAGGACATTTTTTTTTTTTTTTGTAGTTTGATTTACGGCTGAGAACTAACTTTAGTGGGAAGAAATTATTGATGTTTCTAATTAAACGCTTGTTAGAGCACCCACATTGGAGACAAAATATGGGTGTCTCAGAATATAAAATTATTAAAATTTGAGTAAAAGGAAGAAAGAGAGTATTTTTTGTTGAAATAGTGTGGAGTATTGAAATATAAAATTAATAAAATTTGAGTAAAGAGATGAGATAGTGGGTATTATTAGAGAGATTGTGTTTCGGGGAAGACATAAATAGTGACATTTGGAGAGAGAATGTGAGTGTGTTTAAATATAAAATTAATAAAAATTGAGTAAAAAAATGAAAGAAAAGATATAAAGTTGAGTAAAAAGAAGAGAGAATGTGCTTTAAATATTTTTTTATTGAGAGACATCCACATTGGATCTCCGATGTGGATGGTCTTACGATAACAGAAGTTTAATTACTATTTTCAGATGAAAATTAAAAAAGGTACCAACTAATAAAAGTTTTGATGACGAAATAAAAGTTGAATCTAGTCAGAGATATGAGACAAAACAGTTTCACGCGTTTCCAAAAGTGGCGCGTGTACGACATTGCTTGACTGGCTTTTAGTGGTCGTGATCAGAAACGGTGAATATCACGCGCCACTGAAAACGTGTGAGTGAGAGAAAATAATTTTTTATATTATTGTTATTCCTTTTTATCTTTTTTGGTTTTTTTACCTTTTAAAACGAAATATCTGTTTTTCACACGCAATCCCTGCAAAAGGAATCGCCACAAAAAGCTTTCACCTTTTCGTATTTAGCTTTTCTCTCTCTTTCTCTTTTCCGCCGATTTTAAAGTTTTTTTTTTTTGATAAAACAGTAATTTACAGGTTTTGGAATAAATTGTTGTAATATTACATATAGAGAGGAGTCAAATAGATAGTCAAGGTTAATCTATGACATAAAACGATGAAAAAAAAAACACAAATTAGTGAAAAAACGAAAAAACGATAATAGAATAGTTAGGAAAAAATAGCATTAATGATAAAGGTTAAATAACAATTTTATTTTGATATGACTAATGTTTTTATTTTTATAATAAATAAATATCAAAATGTTAGTATATTTTATGGCAGATTATTAAGTTTTGAAAAAAAAATGTAAGAGATTATCGACTTTAAAAAGGTATATCAATTAGGATCAAAGTCCGAAGTCCGATTCGGTCCAACCCTTTAAAATACCGGATTCGGGTTTGAATATATAAGCCTTAAAAAAATCGGTCTTTTTGGGCTGAACTCATTCGGACTATTGAGTTTTGGGCTTGGACCGACCCGGAAAATCTGAAAATAAATATATAATTTATAAATTTAATAATAATTTTTGTTTAAAGATTTTTTTTAAAGATAAATTGTTTAAGATAAATTAGTTAAAATAATTTATATAATGTACTTCATTGGCCAAAAACTTTTATTCTACTACTTGGATTTTGATATTTTGTTTATTTTTTTATTTGACAGTACTATTTATAGTTATTTGAATTTAGTTGACGTTTGCAATCATTTGGTCACACTTTTTATTTTAGTTAAATTGGATTTTGATAAAAACATATTGGTAGTTGTTTAAATTTGGATTTATTTTGGTAAATAATATTTGTTTTTAATTTATTTTTATTTTATATATACATACGGAAAAACTCATAAAACCCTGTAGCACTGTTCGGGCCGGGTTGGGCTTATATATAGACGGGTTTTACGGGTTTTGGACCAAGCTAGACCGGGCTAGCCCGTTTGACATGCCTAACTTTAAAGTGAAAACCATCAATATTTCTCTGTTCGGTTTTTGATTTCTTTTTTAGAAATTTTAAGAAATATCACTTTTCGAAAATGTCACATTTTCAAAAATTTGCAAAAATACCATTTTTCAAAATTATTTTTTTATTAAATCATTTATGTTTAGGTTTATTTTATTGTATTAGGGTTTAGTTTTGAGGGTTTAAGAGATTTTAAAGTTTTGACCCAAAAAAAAGAGGTTTTAGAGGTCAAAACATTTTTTAGAATTTATAATTTTAAAATTTAGGTTTTAAAAAACTAAAATTAATAGTATCTTTTGCAAATAAACACTTTTAAATGATATTTTTATAAATATATACACCTTTCATTTAAATTTTGCAATGATATAGTACAGTTTTACTTAATGTCGAAGTAACAGAATTAAAAAAAAAAAATGTAAAAATACACAGCATATGGATTTTACGAGTTGATATTTTTGACTTGAAGATATAATATCTTCTCTTTTTTCTTGTCGTGAAGATATAATAGAAATCTATTAATGTCTTTTATTCGATTTTTTTTTTTAAATAGAGAATTATACTACAAGTATTAAGTCCATTATTGCTTCAACTATAACAGCTTCTGTTTTTAATGTATCATGTGCCAGTCTTGCTTTTAGATTTTGAAATCAAATAGACTCCAAAGTATCACAATCATTTTGAAAATAACATATAACTTTTATATCAAACGAGCAATAAATAATAATGAAAACAACGTCGCATAAGTTTTACAAAATTATATCCTCGGTTTATATTAATCAAATTTTAGGGATGGTCATCAGGTTGTTTAGTTCGCTTTGTTCAATTTTTGGTTTATTCGATTTAAAAAAAAAATCATTGAATAAATTGAAAATTCGATTCGAAAATCTGTTTGCTCAATTCAGGTTTGAGAAACAAAAATCGATTACTTGGTTTAATTTGAAAATTTAATTGGTTACTTTGATTAAATTTTGGTATATGTCGATTGTTTCAAAATTTCAGTCAGTTTGATTTGGTTATTTTGAAAAAAAAAACAGATTAAACTATTTATAAAAATCAATTTAGACATATTAAATATTTATAAATTTCCTTGGAAACAACTATCAGTAAATCAATCTGAAACATTTATTTATAACCGAATATAAACCAAATACCAAAAATTTTGGTTCGGTTTCATTTGGTTTATAAAATTGCCTAGCATGACAAATTTAATGTTTTCGGTTTCCATTCGGTAATAAACGGTTGCCCAGACCTAATAAATTTGATTAAAATGTATTTAACATCAAAGTCAATCACTCAAGCTGTTACTACTAAAAACAAGATAAACCCTAAAAACCAATTTGATATAAAACTTGAATTATACCAAATCAGAATAACCAAAGGATGGACGACAGCTTGACTTACTTTTTGGAACCAGGAAAGATTATAAGTTTCATTTTTGTTACAAACTCAACAATATCAATTCACTTTTTTATTTATTTGGATAAAGAATATTAAATGCAGAGACAAGAATGGTAAGGTGATCACATGTGCCGATGTGCAAGCCGACCCAATAAATGGAGAGACCATTTAATACACAATCTTTTTTGTGCAAGAAGACTCTTACTTCTACACCAAACTATTTGTCTTTATTTCATTTGTTACCTCTCCATCATTGTAATATGTCTATGTAAACTTTAATACTAATACTTATGTCAGATTCAACATTCAGAACCAAATAATTCAATCACTATAGACTACACATAATAGGAGTATATTTTATCATATTCCCATTTTTTTTACAACAATTGTATATGTTTTTTTGTGTGTTATTTTACAACGCATAATGATAAATGAAATTTTAAAGAATGTAAATATTCTCTTTTTTTTTTCAATAACTAGGAGATTTTGGAATTAAATTATGATTCAATCTCCATAGCATGTGAAAAAATCCGATTATTTTGTCATAAGTTTTGTGTGTTCTGTTTTCAACAGCTCTCCCATTTTAAACCCTAGGTTTTGTGTGAGTATTGTAATTGTTCGATGATATAACTCGTTTTCGTTACTTATTGGGCGAGATCAATAATCGAAATCCAAAATTAATTGTCACATTTAAATTGTATTACTCCTACCAATTAACATAACTTCAAAACAAGAGGCAGAACCAAAAAACCTTCCAAGTAGTCGAATCAAAATGAAATCTTTTTGTTATATAATTCAAAAAGCTTTAGAAATGCCGTAATAAGTTTGGTCATATCACACTAGTACATTTTTTGCAAAAGGAAAAGAAAGTAGAAAAGATAAAATAATTGGGTTAAGAGTAACGCACGCTTTGCCTTTAGGGTTACGCGTTTATCGAGTTCACTCACTTTTTAACCAACAACTCTTTTGCAGCCTTTTTACACCAAACTTTTCTCTGTTATACTCTTCTCTTGTCCAATTCCATAACCTCTTCTTTCAGCTTTCGAATATTTCATTTAATTAACTAAAAACTACCACTATTAGTCTATTATTATATGATTAGAAAAAAAGTATAAACATTGATCAAAGATATATTACACCATCTCCAACGTATTTTTTTATATTTGGCTCTAAAATAGAATAAAAAATATCATTTTTCAATTTTCACTCCGATGTATCTCTTTTATAGAGGAAATGCTATTTTTTCCTCTATTTTAGATTTTTCTACACTTTTTCCTCTATATATAGAGGCAAAAATAACAATCTCTATTTTAGAGTTAAAAATAGAAATGGGTTAGAAAAAAAAAAGAATTACTATTTTTTTCTCTATTTTTAGAGAAAAAATAGAGATAGATTGGAGATGCAAAGTTATTAAACTATATTACATTCCTTACAAAAGTATACAGCAAACAATCATTAAAAAAAATGTTCTATTGTTTCTTACTTATCTTATGTTAAAATGATCTGCAACAATCCCTTATTTAAATACTAAAGGTAATCTATTCATTAAAATATACTCCCTCCATTTTATTATGTACGATGTTTTAGAAATTTTGTACATATTAAAAAGACATATTAATTTTGATCTATTAATACATTGTTTTTTGCACTAAACAGTTTTTCATAACTTTAAACCAATAGTAGTTCAAGAAAATCAATTAATGTGTCTTGAAATCTATAATTCATCATCATTAGTTCATAAAAACTGCATTGAAAATTAAAAACATAATACATTTTGAAACAATTTTTTTTTAAAACATCATACATATTAAAACAGAGGGAGTAAAACATATTTATATCAATGACAGCGTAAATTTTATCAAATAATTTTGTAAATCAATAAAAGCTAATAAGGTAAATATCTACAATATATTTTAGATGTTACACACTATTCGTAGAAGTCTACAATATATTTCGAGGTTAAATGGAACTTAAGTGATTTAAGTTTTTTGTTTGTTTTTTTTTAATCGTCTGGAATTATTATTATTATTGATTACAAATTATGAGAATTGATACATTGACGATTCTACAACGGACAAGTCTTCTTCTTAATCCATGTCAAACGATTATATTTTGCCACACGTTGAAGATCTCATGTAAGCTTGCCTCCATTAATCTATATCAATATTAATAAATCGCATCTTCTGGGGTTCGAACCCATATCTCATAGTGCATAAGCATTAACGAACCCTTAACCAAACCATTTGGATAAAGAAGCTTTCACAAGTCTTATCTGGTTTATGCATTCACCATACTGATAAATGTAATTACATCAACCACCAAAATTTGTTAACCCGACCCAAATTATATACACATATGATAACTCATAGCTATATAAAGACGAGAGTCACGAGAAAAAAGTCGTCGCATTAGTACATTACAAGATAGTGAATGAGTTTTTAGCACAAAAAAAAAGAAAGATAGTAAATGAGTTTCAAATATGAGAGTAAAATGTTAAACCAACATTTGGATCAACTATTACTTTAACATATCCTATTGTACCGGTGGTTAAACCAAGACCGGAATAATGGTCTCCGAGAAAACGGAAACTGTCGTGTAGCGATAGGGAAATAAACAAAATTAAGCAGACGCAAACAAGAGAATACAAAAACAAAAAAAGTATAAAGTTTGAAAAGAAAGTTAAAAGATTTTCAGCTTTCTGCATTTATTGCAACTATACGTACAACTCTTGTCGACCTACTGTTTCTTTCAATGACTATTATATCGTGTTTACCAATTTGCCCTTTATTTCTGTCATTTGAGAATTGGGTACCAAAAATAATTTCTTTGGAAAATGGTGAAATTCGGATGGTAGTGAAAATGTGGAAAACATATGAGATACACAATGAATTTTCGTTTATTCTGTATCAAATAAATTATATGATTTATACTATTATTTCAAATAATAAAATGCATTTTCAAATTATTAATATAATATATTGACTATGTGTAAAAACGCTGAGAAGTGAACTGAACAATATAAAAATTTATGAAAAAATTGATCATCTATATTGCATTTATTTTAAATCGTTTTTATTTCATTCAAAATTATAAATAAAAGAGAAAAAAAATTATATAAAATTTTAATAATTTTGTTATGGTACCTGTTTTTATTTGATCTGTCAAAACCGTGACATGTTTTAGATTTATTAGAAAACTCGATGAACGTCATCTATCATAGAGGATTAGTCGGGTTTGAAACTCGAATCATTTCTCTTATTCTAAAGGAAAAATAAAAAAGAGAACACAAATATCCATTTTGTTTTCAAATGAAATCATAAAATTAGTTTCAGTTCTATTTTTAAATGAAACTTCAAAGCTTTGTACTAACAAATGTCTTTTCTTGGTTGTTACAATGTTAAAAATTCGTAGTTTCTTTTTTCTTTTTCTAAAATTTCGGGTTGTATTTTAATAAAGTTATCCATTACATAAAAATTCGTAGTTTTGTAAACTTTACAATATTATTGATTGACAAGCTTGCAACACTACACAAAGGTAATAGTTTATGTTTTTTACTTTGGTTAGAACTATTGAATGTCCATAATTCCAAATTTTGCTAAAGCAATTCAGATTCGATATTTTCTTCTTCTTACCATGATATTATAAGGCCAATGTAAAGTGAGATGTACCGACTAGTTGTGCAATCAATATATTCATGATGATAAAGTTGAATTATCTTTGACGCGTTAGGGACTCCCCAAAAAGGTCTACCTTTTACATTCTAAAGGGGCAAATCATTTTAAATGCGATATCTTTTTTCATAAGGTATATAATATGAATCATGGATAGATGAAAAAGCCAGTCCCTCAAAGCCTAGTTAATTAGATGTATAGAGATTAGAGACTATCATACATGAAATACAACGTTGAACATCATTGCAAAACTATTTAACATTTAACGTTTTTTTTTTTTTTAATTAGACTATTGTTTTTGAGATAACGTTTTCTATGTTACGAAATGTAATTAACACATTTCCACATGCTTCTGTAAATACCAGAATCACATATGTAAGTAGTTAGAATGTTCTAGGGTCTACGAATTGAATAGACCAGATCACCATGATTATGGTTTAAACTACAAAGCATTGGTCATTCTACCTCAAATGAAATTAGTTCATATCTTCGTGTTATGAAATGGATGCACTATAAAATATGGACACGATCAAAATATGAAATGAAGAAATTACCAAACAAGAAAAATAGATTAACTTTTAATGTGAAAGCAATGGATTATTGGTTTAGCAATTGATCAAGAGAGTATGATGATTAACTAGTGTTATAAAACGCGTTAGACACTTACTATGCGGCGAAAGGAGGTCTAGCGCCTAGCCGTATACGCAAGAGTATAGGCGGGGCCTAGGCGGATAATTATTTTATAAATATATATATACGTATAAAAATGATATATATATATACAATATATTGTATATACAGTGAATAAAACATGAATATATTTTATATTTAGAAATGAGAAGTCTCAAATATTAAATTTAGTAAATTCTTATATAGAAGAACATGTAGTTTGATTTAAATATATATATAAGTTTATAACCTTAAAATGTAAATTAAAAGTCTTATAAAATATATACAAATATAAAAGATATAATGTCTACATTTATTTTCAAAATGAATTTAACTAATAGACTTAATCCTCAGAGACTAAAAATAAATATTGATTATGATAAACAATTTTATTTTACAATATTAAAATTTGTTATATGGTCGCCTAATATCCGCCTAGACCGCGTAATCGTCCACCTAGACCGCATAAACGCCCGTCTAAACCGCATAAACATCCACATTTTTAAGAACCGCATAAATCACCGAATAGCCTAAAATCGGGGCGCCCGACATCCGCATAGCGCCTGGGCGCCGCCTAGGCACCCGCCTAGCCTGCGTTTTAGAACACTGTGATTAACTAATGAAGCAAGACATTCATTTAGTCTGATCCTAGAACATGACTAATAGTTATATAATTAATAAGCGTTAACAAACAAGTCTATTAAGATCACTAATCATCCTAACATCAAGTTTTATGGGCTAATGAAGAAAAACTAATTTGAGTTTGGTTCAAGCGTTTCAGACATAAAATAACTTGCGATCTAGATTTGTTTGATCAAGTCAATTATTAGCTTTTAATGCAACTCAAATTAAGTATCTAATAAGATCTAAGCCTAATTATCATAAATCAATGACTAAACTCTCCTAATATACTAAACCCCATAATCCAAAGTGACTATGGTAATGACAATAGGAAAATTTAGAATAAGTATCGATCAAGAAAGAGATTAAGAGAAATATTCAAATAAGAAAAAAAAAATCAAAACCAAGTAAGCTTTAGAACAAAGGGTTTTGATCTAAAAGAAGCAAAAAGTAAAAACATAACATAAAATTAGGTTTAATGTGGGTTAAAACATATATATATATATATATATATATATATATGCTAAGGAAAATGTACCAAGATCAACCTGAAACAAACCATGTTGGAACCGAATCAAATATCCAAAAATAAAAAAATAAAAGAGACACTCAACGGGCGCGCCTATCAGATGGATCTCTATCGATTTAGCAATCGATAGAGCGTGCAAATAGCAAAATCCTATATCATATTTTTGGCTATAGGTACACGTCTCATCATGTCTTCTCCATCGGTTTGGCCCAATATTACATGCTACTGGGCTGCTTCTCTCTGTTCCAACCGATATCATGTTCAACTCGACTTGGTCCTTGATCCGGTAGAGGATACACGGGTTTTCGGTTCTTCTTATCGGTCATGTCCGATATCATCTGAAGAGTCGGCCTTGGGGTAACGCATATAAAGCTGGTGCTTTAAGCATCACGAAATATATATATAAGTTAAGGGGCATCAATTCTTGAAGATTTGGTCATGGTCTTGGTTATGACGTAACATGGGAAAAAGAGGTTCCAAGATCGAGCCTCACGACGCATGAATTTGTTTTTGTTTTTTTTGTTTTTTGTAATTATGTTTTTAATGGGCATAATTTTTTTTTGGGTTTTAGACATCAAAACCCATCGGGCCGGTTTTGATCATCTGCAACTACAACTCTTTCTTCATCATTGGCTCCTTTTTGATTTTTTCCAAGCCTCAACACTTGTCCGTAAGACCATCTTTATCCATGAACTTTTGAAGGTATCATTAAATATAACATTATTAAAAACACACTTTTTTTTCCTTTTACTTAACTTTATACCTTCTCTTTCATCCTTTTACTTAATTTTTATTAATTTTATACTCTCTTTAGATATAAAATTATTAAAAACACACTCTTTCTCTCTTCACTTTTGATACTCTCTCTCTCCAAAAATACCCACTATCTCTTCTCTTTACTCAAATTTATTAATTTTATATTTCAATACACTTCATTATTTCAACCAAAAACATTCTCTTTCTTCCTTTTACTCAAATTTTAATAATTTTATATTTAATGCTCCAATGTGTTCTAAACCACCTCAAAAGACTTTAAAAACAATGCAAAATACACAAAACTCGAATCATAAATTTAAAAATCAAATTTATACTAAATGAGACTCAAAATGTAAAAAGTGGGAGATATGTGACGCAAAATATGAAATCAAAACAAAGAAATCACTACCTAAAACCATGCAAAAACCAATAACACCATCTTTCCTCCAAAGAAATTGACCTTTATATCTTTTTTCTCATCAATTTTTAGATCAAAATCATAATTTTCTTCAATAATTACTTGTGCCTTTTCTGATACAAATAATATTGTTTATGTCATCCTTTCCTCTGTTAGTCATTTGTGATTCTATACAAATGTGTAAAATTCTGAAAATATAAAGTATTAAGTTCATAACTTTTTTTTTTGCTAAACAGTTCATAACTTTTCATTATATAAAATACAAAATATTGCTTTAAAAAGTTTATAATTATCAATAAATATTTAAGTTACAATTTAAAATATATCATAGTAGTTAAATTAAAAGTGTGATAAATATTTTTGTTTATTTTTTTTTTGTCACGAAATATTTTTGTTTATATATTTGACAAAATGCTAGCAATTTCTTCGGTATAACAATTTCATTTTGCCTGCGGCAATAATGATTGTTTTCTGGGTCAAAAATGATAAGCATCTTTGTAACTCTTGTTTATTTACCAATATATATATATATATATATATATATATATTTTTTTTTTTTTTTTATTTAGGATATCAAGTTGATCTTTTGATTTCATGCGAATAGATCGTACTGCCAAATATTGCTACGAGTGCCATTTAGTGTGAAAGTCTAAATAAGATTTATCGATCGACCACATAAGCATTTTATTTCAGGGACTTTTTTGTTCAGTTATTTTAGACGTTTTGAAAAGTCCATAGGGAAAACCTAACAACAACATAGAAGTCCGCACAACAACAACATAGTTATAGAAAAACATATTCCGCACGAAAATAAATAAACATGCATTGAGGATGTCATCTTAGGCAATGTGAGGGAATGATAACGTTAATAATAGGTACTGTAATCGTGTTGACTAATGATATATAAATTGCTAGTTACGGTTAAGACACGATAACAAAAAAAACATATTTGATTTCCATTAACTGAGCAGAGTTGGTTTCAAGCAATATGATATCTAAAGCTCACAGAAAATGTTATCTTTAATCCGTAGGTAAAAGTTGGGAAAATATGATCATAATAAGAAAGAAGTCATCGTTTGAATTTGAAAAAGAAATATATATGATGAAATCCTCACTGTAAGAGCATATCATCAAAAGAGCTATACCACTACACCTCATGTCTTATTTTTAAAATGATGCTTTCAAAAATTTCATGTCTTTTGTTGCCTACGAAAACGAGTTGCTGAATGTAGGGATTTCAATCTAATTTCTATATTGGAAAATTAGATAACATAATAATATATAACTATATAAGTTAATCTAACCCTAATTACTACTATAAGACTTTTTAGAAATGAGCCAGTAAACCAAATCCAATGCAGCGCCGTGCCAAAACTTCTAGAGGCATGAGGCAAGTTAAAAAATGGGGTTCTTTTCAATATTTTTTAACGATATTTTTATATAATATAACTTGTTAAAAATCCAATAATAAATAAAATCTAAAATTAAACCAACAAAAAAAGTCTAAAACGTTAAAAAAAACAAACTATCACATAATGGGCTTAACAATTTGTGGCTGTTTCGAATCAGGAAGTTAAGATTTGATAAAGACAAACAATAAAACTCAACCAAAATTGGCCGTACAAGGTTTCGAACTTGTGTCATTGAAGTGTAAATGAAATTTTATCACTACTACACTATAGCTAACTTTTGTAAACTTGGGGCCCCTAAAACGTATATATTATTCGGGCCCTAAGGCAAATGCCTCTTCAACAAGACCAACGAATTTGTCTATTTGGACCAAAAGACATTATAATACTAATTATGGATAGAACTTGACATAGATTAATAATTAGTATCAGAACGAAGTTAAAAAAAAAACCTAGAAAAGAAGATGCAGAGTATGTGTTAGTTGTAGGAAAAACCTTTATAATGATTTTGTTTCTAAGATGGCAAAAGTCTTCCTCTAACTATGAAGAGGTTAATTTAGGTGAAGAGTTTTGTTAGTCTAATGTCAGAATTTCATTTTATTTATTTCTTACTATTGTCACTTATTCCGCTTATTTTGTATCGTTGATTCCGCTATTATAATCAAAAGTATAATGTACATATGGTACGTCGTATTCGTAAGCATAAATCAGAATAATAGATCGGTAATTAATTTCTCAAAGTGAATAGTTCATTACGAAAATGACGGATAAATTTCAAAAAATACCACTTTTCAACTGTTATTTTACAAAAATGCCACACTTTTAAAATCTTTACAAAAATGCCACGTTTTCAAAATTATTTTTTCTTTATATTATTTATGTTTGGGTTAATTATGTTCTATTAGGATTTAGTTATGAGGGTTTAGAGGGGTTTAATGGTCAAAATATTTTTTAGTGTTTATAATTTTAAGATATAGGATTTAAAAATCTATAATTAGTGGCATTTTTGCAAGAGACAATTACAAAATACCACTTTTTGTGTGCACATTTGCAAGAATGCCACTTAGATGTGTCCATTTACAAAAATACCACTAATTATAGACTTATAAAGCCTATATCTTAAAATTCTAAACCCTAAAAAATGTTTTGACACCTAAAATCCCATAAACACTCAAAACTAAACCCTAATAGAACATAATTAACCCAAACATAAATAATATAAAAAAATATAATTTTGAAAAAGTAACATTTTTGTAAAAATTTCAAAAGTATGACATTTTTGTAAAGTTGCACTTGAAAAATGATATTTTTTGAAATTTTTCTTTTTGCAAATGAACACCCCTAATTGGCATTTTTGCAAATATGCACATAAAAAATAACATTTTTGCAATTTTTCCAATGATGATGGTCATATTTCATATACAAATGGCCTCTCTTTTGCTAGAAATATTTGATACTCTAATGATCAGGCCAACTCGAAATCAGTAATTAAGGTTTTTTTTTTTGTATTGAAATAAATTAAATTGTTATTAAGCTACAAAACCCATTCTCATAAGAGCATAATCAATAGTAGTGTTTAGTAGTTTTTAATGGGTTTCTAAAATATTAAAAATAATTATATAATATATAAAATACTTAGTGTCCCAATAAAAAGTTCTAATTTTAGAGATTTAAAACCCCAAATTTTAGAGATTTAGAACTCCAAAAACAAATTATAATAAAATAATTACTTAACTTCCCCAAATTAATAAACTACCGTTTATTATGCTCTCAAATCTCAACTAAGGCCATTAAGTTCATAACTGGTAGGGCCGAATCACATTGATGGCTCACTTTTCTTTGTTAATAAATACAAATTCTTAGGTGTACTTTGAGTGATTCTTAGATGGCCACACTTATCTTTGTTAATAATTACAAGGTTGTTATAAAAAGAATTATAATTTATCATTTCGATAAATATCAATAAAGAAAAAAATTTTTATACCCGGTAAAGAACGGGATATTTGATGAAATGAGAATTGAGAATGATGTGAAATGAGAATTGAGAAAGAATGATGTTTTTGTTTCTTCTTATTATTGAAGTTATGAATGTGTGTAAATGATCAACAAACACATCTCCTTATATAGTCATTAAGCATACATAGTGGCAAATTAGGTCTTCAATTAATTATGTACACTATATTGATAGTGCACCACTATATTGATAGTGACATAGTGACGTTGGTCTTCAAGGGGGAGTGTTGCAAAAATCAAAAGATTGCACTATCAACATAGTGGTGCACCACTATGTTGATAGTGCAATCTTTTGATTTTTGCAACACTCCCCCTTGAAGACCAATGTCACTATGTCTCTTATGTCGTGTCTTCTGTTGCCTCGTTAAAAACCTTTCTAGGAAAACCCATTGGGAAAAACCATAAAAGGATAAAAAGAGTGCAACCACGTATACTCCCCCTCGAATGATCATGAGTCATCTTGTAAATCTCGTTGATGACGCATTCCAATGTTATGGACATGTTTCCTGAACGTAGTGGTAGGTAGCGACTTTGTGAAGAGATCAGCAGCATTGTCACATGATCGAATATACTTGACTTCAATGACTTTAGCCTTCTCAAGTTCATGAGTGTATGAAAATAACTTTGGAGGGATATGTTTGGTTCTATCACTTTTGATATATCCTTCCTTTGTTTGAGCGACACATGCAGCATTATCTTCATATAAAATGGTTGGCTCCGTATTTTCGTGGATCCCACTGCTTGATTTGATGTGTTGGCTTATTGATCTCAACCATACACATTCTCTACTTGCCTCATGGAGTGCAATGATTTCAGCATGGTTTGAAGAAGTTGCCACAAGTGTCTGTTTCTGAGAACGCCAAGATATAGCAGTGCCTCCGATTGTGAAAATGTATCCAGTTTGTGATCGGGCTTTATGTGGATCTGATAAATATCCTGCATCTGCAAAACCAATCATTTGACCGTTTGAATTCTTAGGATAAAATAAACCTAAGTCAATAGTTCCTTGGAGATAGCGGAAGATGTGTTTAATCCCATTCCAATGTCTTTTCGTAGGGGACGAACTGAATCTTGCCAAAAGATTAATGGCAAATGATATATCGGGCCTTGTACAATTTGCTAGGTACATAAAGGCTCCAATGGCACTAAGATATGGTACTTGAAGACCAAGTATCTCTTCATTCTCCTCATGTGGTCGAAATGGATCATTTTCGACTTGAAGTGATCTAACGACCATGGGAGTACTCAATGGATTTGCCTTATCCATGTTGAATCGTTTTAGTACTCTTTTGGTATATGTGGACTGATGCACAAATATACCCTCTTGAGAATGCTCAATTTGTAGGCCAAGACAGTACTTCGTCTGTCCGAGTTCTTTCATCTCAAATTCTCCTTTTAAATAATTTGAGGCCTTTTGTATTTCCCCTTGAGTTCCTATTATGTTTAGATCATCAACATACACCGCGATAATCACAAATCCGGATGTTGTTTTCTTGATGAAAACACATGGGCATAAAGGATCATTTACATATCCTTCTTTTGTTAGATGCTCACTGAGACGGTTGTACCATATGCGTCCAGATTGTTTTAACCCATATAATGATCTTTGCAATTTTATTGCACATAACTCTTTAGGTTTGGAACTTAATGTTTTTGGCATTTTAAACTCATCTGGAATTCTCATATAGATATCAGTATCTAATGATCCATATAAATATGCTGTAACAACATCCATGAGACGCATCTCTAGATTTTCATTAGCCGCTAGACTCATTAAGAATCTAAACGTGATTGCATCCATAACGGGGGAATATGTTTCCTCATAATCGATCCCAGGTCTTTGAGAAAATCCTTGAGCCACAAGGCGAGCTTTATATTTCATAATTTCATTTTTCTCATTTCGTTTTCGAATGAAGACCCATTTGTATCCAACCAGTCTCACATCTTTGGGTGTGAGTGTAATAGGTCCGAATACATTTCGTTTATTAAGCAAATCAAATTCAACTTGTATAGCATCTTTCCATTTCATCCAATCTTGTCTGTTTTGACATTCATATACAGACATTGGTTCTGGATCATCGTTTTCCTCATTTATTTCCTTTGCCACAAGGTATGAGAAAACGTCATCGACTACATTCATTTCAGTACGATTCCATATCTTTCCATTATGAATGTAGTTTAGAGATCTCATGATTTCCTTCATGAAGCTCTGTATTGTCGTTAGACTCATGATTCGTTTCATCCAAAATACTTTCAGTAATTTTGGGATCATTATGCTTATCAGCTTCTTCGTTTTCTAGGATTTTTATCCTTAGAACCAATGGGTCTACCACGCTTCAAGCGGGTTCTAGACTCACGTGTATTATCTGCTCTTTCATGTTCATTTGGTATCTCAATTCGAGCAGGAGCATTTGCAGCCGGTATATGTGATTTCGTTACCGTTTTAATATCTGCAAATGCATCAGGTAGCTGGTTTGCGATACTTTGCAAATGCATAATTCGTCGAACTTCAAGTTCTGACTGTCTTGTAGGAGGATCAAGGTGTAGCAAAGATGGCACACGCCATTCTATATCCTTTCCTACTTTGTTATTTTCTCCCCTTAGAACCGGGAATACTTTTTCATCAAAATGACAATCGGCAAATCGTGCCGTAAAGACATCACCAGTCTGTGGTTCTAGGTATCGTATGATTGATGGGGAATCACAACCAACATATATTCCCATTCTTCTTTGTGGTCCCATCTTTGTACGTTGTGGTGGTGCTATAGGCACATATACCGCACAACCAAAGATTCTTAGATGGGATATATTTGGTTCTCGACCAAAAGCTAATTGTAATGGAGAATATTTATGATATGCACTTGGTCTTATCCGAATAAGTGCTTCTGCATGCAAAATGGCATGTCCCCATACAGAAGGTGGGAGTTTTGATCTCATGATCAACGGTCTTGCAATTAATTGCAGACGTTTAATTAATGATTCCGCCAAACCATTTTGTGTATGAACATGAGCTACAGGATGTTCAACATCAATCCCCGTTACCATACAATAATCATTAAATGCTTGGGATGTGAATTCACCAACGTTGTCTAGTCTAACTTTCTTAATAGGATAATCAGAGAATTGAGCCCTCAGTTTGATTATCTGAGTTAGAAATCTCGCAAATGCCATATTTCGAGATGATAATAGACAAACGTGTGACCATCTGCTAGATGCATCAATTAACACCATAAAATAGTGGAATGATCCACATGATGGGTGTATTGGTCCACAAATATCGCCTTGAATTCTTTCAAGGAACTTTGGTGATTCCTTATCAATTTTGGCTGGCGATGGCCTTATGATCAATTTTCCAAGAGAACACGCAACACATGTCATTTTATTCCCCTAATATATCTTTTGGATTTTCAATGAATGACCATGTGAGTTCTCCATAATATTACGCATCATTGTGGTGCCCGAGTGACCGAGGCGATCATGCCATAATGTGAAATCTTCTGGATTTCTTTTAACCACTAGATGTGATTCGATTGCACTTATATGAGTATAATGCAATCCTGAAGGAAGTTTTGAAAATTTTTCCAGTATAAGCCTTTTTCCGGAATTATCAGAAGTTACATACATATACTTTTTTCCATTCTCAGTCGCAGACTGAGTATCATATCCTTGAAGGTATATGTCTTTGAAACTCAACAAATTCCTTTTAGAATTCGGAGAATATAAGGAATTATTTATGGAAAACTTGGTTCCATTAGGCAATATAAAGTTTGCACTTCCACTTCCCTTAATTAAGTCTGTAGGACCTGATATTGTATTGACAATAATGTTTGTCGGTTTTAAATTAGAGAAGTATCTCTTGTCCTTCAGAATAGTGTGTGTTGTTCCACTATCTGGTATACAAATTTCTCGAACCATTTCCTTGGGTATCGATTCATCCATTTCCGCTGAAATTAACAAAAATTAGATGATAGAAAGTAAATTTTATTTATTAGAAAATACGCTTAATAATCATGCATTACAATATTAAAAAAAAATTATTCGTTGAAAACAAAAATACATAATGGCATAACCGGAGATCTTTCAGCAGTCTCATTATTACAAGCATTTTAGTTATCCGCTATAGCGGTCTCATCAAAGTTATTTGCAAAGTTGGGAGAATCAAGGTACGATGTACCGTCAAAGTGTTCCGTGAGGTTCACTTCTTTCCCTTTGCATTTGGTGGACTCTTTGTATAACTTGCAGAGATGTTCGGGAGTTCGACACACATTGGACCAATGTCCTTTGCTTCCGCATCTGTAACAGATGCTATCACGCTTCTGTGCGGTGGTCTCTTGAATATCTTTTCCTTTGGGGTTTTGTTGAGAACGAACCCATTGGAAAGAATTCATCCCACGTGAACTGGAATTTCTTCCACGTCCGCGTTTGAATCTGTAGCCACGACCCCGATAGGTTTGACTTTTCTCTTTCGGATTCTGAAAATCCGTTGTATTCACCTCAGGAAATGCTCTGGTTCCCGTAGGGCGAGAGTTGTGATTCTTTATGAGAAGATCATTGTTTTTCTCTGCGATGATGAGTGTTACAATCAACTCAGAGAACTTTGTGTATCCGCAATTTCTATACATTGCTTGTAGGACACTATGTTCTTTGTGGAATGTGAGGTATGTCTTTTCGAGCATTTCTGCTTCAGTGACAGGTTTACCACAAAATTTTAATTGTGATACAATCCTCAACATAGCGGAGTTATACTCCTCCACTTTCTTAAAATCCTGAAATCTCAGGTTTTTCCACTCTTCCATCGCATGAGGGAGATTTATCTCCTTCTGATTATCGAACCTCTCTTTCAGAGCTTTCCAGAGCTCTGTTGGGTCTCTGATGTGCGCATAGTCATGCGTCACATTTTCATCTAAATGTTTCCGTAGAAATATTATTGCCTTTGCCTTAGCTTGGGCGAATGAATCATTTCCCTCAATGATGGTATCAGATAAATTTTCTGATTCCATATAGAGTTCCGCATCGGTTGTCCATGCTATATAATTAGCTCCAGTAATTTTGAGAGCTGGAAACTTAAGCTTCTCAACGGTGGCCATTTGATTTCTAAAAACAAAATTAAAAACATTATTATTAGAAATATAATATAATTTTAGAAACCGTATACATTAATCATAATCGCAATTACAAAGAACATTAAAGCATAAACGAGTAAACCGATAATTATGATAAACTCTTCGCGAGTAAATTCTCCAGCGAAGAGACCATAAATCGCGGTAAGAAATACACCGATAATAAAAATAAAAAACAAGCGAAACATTTTTCTTAAAAATGAGAACAAAATAAATTCTAGTAGAAGAGATTGGAAGAAGATAAAATGTTTGAGTGAAATGAATGAATGAAAAATAAGTGTATTTATAGATTGAAAAATATTGTTCATAGCCGTTAACTAGCCGTTTTTTAAAGTAAAAATTTTGAAAAATATTTTGAAAATTTTTCTTTGTGACCGTTGTAAAATCGGATGAGAAAGAAAAATTAATCTGAAAATATTTGATAATCAATCAGATAAATTTACCAGTTCAAATATTAATTTTAGAAAAAACTAGTTGAATATTATATATACTAGACATAAAATTAAACAGAGAATTAATAATAAGGTTATGGTGACAAAGTCATCCACGGGAGAATATTAAATAAATAATTAAAACAACAGATAAAATTTCAGGCGGTTAAACCGAACATAAATAATTAAAACAGTAAATAAATAAATTATGGTGTGTAAAACAACCACATAGATAAATAAATAACCAGGCGGTTCAACCGTCCATAAATAATTAAAACAGTAAATAAATAAATTATGGTGCATAAGCAGCCATAGAAATCAATAAAATATCATGCGGTTCAATCGACCATAAATAAAGCAGTAAATAAATTATGGTGCGTAAATCAACCACATAAAAGTATTATGGAGGCGGTAGTCCTCACACCATATGATACAATAAGTATGCATATGAAAATTGAGCTTTTTAGGGTGATCGTGCTAATAACGTGTTATAAAAAGAATTATAATTTATCATTTCGATAAATATCAATAAAGAAGAAAATTTTTATACCCGGTAAAGAATGGGATACTTGATGAAATGAGAATTGAGAATGATGTGAAATGAGAATTGAGAGAGAATGATGTTTTTGTTTATTCTTATTATTGAAGTTATGAATGTGTGTAAATGATCAACAAACACATCTCCTTATATAGGCATTAAGCATACATAGTGGCAAATTAGGTCTTCAATTAATTATGTACACTATATTGATAGTGCACCACTATGTTGATAGTGCACCACTATGTTGATAGTGCAATCTTTTGATTTTTGCAACAAAGGTTTTATTTTATGCAATTTTTATGACCAAATATTTTTTTTAATGATACTCAACCTAGTCTTACAATCACTTATATATTATTTGGAAAAGTGATTTGTGAGATTTGCTTATGCGTCATTTCCATATTCACTTAAAAAAAATGACATAGAAAATGACATGACATCACTCTCACAAAAAAACTTATGATACGGCAAATCAATAATTACTTATTACTTGTACATTTTTTATTGATTAAAAACAAAAAATTGCAAATATTTTTTTCGGATTCTTCTACATTTTCGGAAAAGCATATTACAATCATTTAAAATAAATTAAATTATATTCAAATAAAAAATGTTACTTGAAAATCGTATATGTAAAAACAAATATTTAAAAAGTAATGAGAATCGTATATGTAATGAAATTTAAAAAAAATATTTATTAGAATTTAATTTCGTGACAATAAATGTTTTGTATTTATCTTTTTTTTACAAAATATAATTTTCTATTAAATTTTATGAAAAATATTTATTAAAATTCTGTAAAATAACCAAAGCATTCAAGATCATACGTATGTGAAGTTACAATTACATAACTTGACAAAAGATGCTATTACATATAACAATTACATAACTTGACAAAAGATGCAATTACATATCATTACGTTTTGATATTAAAAATGTAATTTTTAAAATTCAATTAAAAGTCAACTATTTTTTTTTGTATTTTATTGATTTTTTAAACAAAAGATAAGAAAACTACTTTTTAATATCAACTCAAAAAATATTAAATAATTTTATGAAAATAAAGAAATAAGTACAAAATGTAGTAATGAAAATGTTTGCAACATGCATATTTTAGCATATAGTACATGTTTTGATATTATCTAAAATATGCATGTTGACATGCCCAAGATTCTTTCCCATTGGCGCTGGTTGATCTCTCTGGCGCACCAAACCTTCTTGAGCCTCCAGAGCCACCGGATCCAACTCCAGCTCCGCCCTCTCAAGCTCTGCCATCAAATCCTCTTTCCTAGCAATTGTCTCAATTCTCTCCTCCGCCGCATCCGCCATCGTCAAATTTGCTAAGGTCATATTCCTTGTCCGTCTCCGTCGAAATCTGTTTTGCAACCTCAAGGTTGATGTGTCGGCAAAAGTGTCTCTTCTCCGACCAATCACCAAGCGCCTTCATATCAAAGCTTTACCCTTGATGGGCCCGACCCATGGTGCAAATTGTGTCCCAAACATGTTCGTGTATGTCTCTCGTCCATATCGCAAACTCTATTAGGCCATGACTGCTATTATATCGCATCTTTATCTTGCCGAGTTTGCCGTTTTCTATGGCCGCAATACCAACTTCCTCTTTGGCCAGGGAGAGATCATCCACAGTTCATTGAGGCCGATGGCCTCTAGTCAAATTTCCTCCATATAGGGCATGGAGACACCTTTATCACCTTTATTCTCTTTTGGGAAAAGATCGCTTACACTTTCCTCCCTTCTCAGGGAGAGAACTATCTCATCACGTTCTGTTTCTTTGAAAGATGGTCTTTGCTCGGGTGTAATACGGAGGATAATTCCCAACATACTTATCGTTTTCCTGCAACCGGCTCTGTTTCGACGAGATCCGGAAATGAGGATTGGTTTTCAACGTCACACCTCAAAGTGAATAAGTTGCAATATTTCTGCATTGTCGTGAATTTTCTACCGACGCATTCAAGTTTTGGCTCGAACTCGCTAGGAATCTTCTATGGAAATTTATGTGTTTTTCTATCGTAGTTTGGCTTACTGTAACAATCAAAGAGGATGATATTCCCTCTTCTCTATGTATCTTTGAATTTTAGATGAATGAAATCAAGAGTTGTTAAAAAAAAAAAAAAAAAACTCATAAGGAACAAGTTTCAAAACTAGATTAGTACATATTTGTAATTTAGAAGTGAAACTAATATTTACATGAATCCTCAAAACCTAAATTACCCTTTTTTTGGTTCATATGCCGACGGCCGACCCATAACGTACCGCTACTTCCAAATCACGGATCCACGCGGGGGTATATATATATAGGTGTACTTTTGTTTTTTTATCAGAAAAATTTTCCAAATCTCAATTTTAAAAAATGTCACATTTTCAAAATTTTTGAAAAAATGCCATCTTTTCAAAATTATTTTTTCATTATATAATTTATGTTTAGGTTAACTATGTTGTATTAGGGTTTAGTTTTGAGTGTTTAGGGGACAAAATATTTTTTAAGATTTAAAATTTTAAGAGATAGGTTTTTTTTTTTTGGCAAATAAGATATAGACTTTATAAATCTATAATTAGTGATATTTTTGCAAATAGATATCTTTCTGTGGTATTTTTGCAAATGTGCAAAAAGTGGCATTTTTGCAATTTTCTCTTTTTATAATTGGAAGTTTTTTTCCGTAAGGAATTTAAACGATTTGATTCCTTTAAAAAATAACGATTTGGAAACATGTTGACTCGTAAAATCTTTTGATTTTGTTTGTCTTTAACTCGTAAAATTGTTTCTTGGACGCGGTTTCGGAACTTGGACGTTAAGAAAATGTGAATATGTACATGTCAGGCCACCTTTCCCTCTCACGTCGACGACGGCCCATAACATTTTGACACTTTTCCAATCCATTTATACCACTATATGTTTTTTTCTCCCTCAATTCAATTCCAAATATGTCACTGTATGCTAATCTGCACATCTTATTTAAAATTTATGGTGTGAAAACGATGCCTAACCAATAACGAGAATGAATTTGATAAGCTTATTGATCCTAATTGAATAGTAACGTATTTCATTGTTTTATCATTCATCACATAAAATAGATACTTAGAAATGTTGAACTCTTGTCTTAGCATTTATGTTCCCTGTTGGTTTCAGTATGCAAACAATATAATTTTTAACTGATAAATGAAGTGTGTTTGTGATTTAAAAATATATATATTTAATTTGAATTTTGTTTAGTTTAGGTTTAGGTCAAAGTTTTAGGTTTTAGAGTCTTTTTTAGACATAGATAAGTTGAAGGGATGGTTTGTAAAAAACTTTAAATTTGTGGAAGTTTAAGGCCTTTATAATACTAATGGATTACAAAATTACTCGTATGTTATAATGGGCTTTACTATTTTATGGGCCCAAAAATCCACATTACTTTTCGAAGACGGCACCATATTTCACGCGGTTCTACTTGTAGTAATATTTTGACTAGGATATCTCATTGCAATACTCATTTGATTTCTAGTAAAATTAAATTCAAATAAATGCTTATATAATCTCACCGGTTATAAGATGCAAGAATAAATATATGCATATCTCCTAACCAGAAAAGAAAATAAATATTGGGACAGCTTTACGATTGGATCTAACACACACGTTACACACCACCAGTAAGGCAATTATCATAAATATGACCCACTATATCATCCTGACATAGCCCACTATTCAATTAATTGTCTCTTTTACCCTTTTAGCTTTTATTTTCAATTAGATTATTTTGTGTATGTATATACATTTGTGTATCAAATCAAATTACTATGCCATTAGTCCGTAACAAGGGTAAAAAAAAAGAACAAAAAAAAAAAACTATTTTGGGACAATGCAATAGGATAAGATTTGTTTTATTTTGATCCCATCATCCAAAATTCTAACTTGCAGTCCACGGTAAGTTGGATTTTAAAAAGTAATTAGTGAGATTAATAAGGAATTAAGAAGAGATCTTTGTTCTTCTGTATTTGTCTTCACTTGCAGTAAATTCTTATGATGATAAACAATTGTTTTTTTAACAACGAATCAAGAAGACTTAAAAGGTGGCAATTCTGTAATTTAGTAGTTCCCACAAGGGCATTTTCGTTAAAAAAAACGCATAAAAGTCATAAACAAACTTTCTCGGCAAAATCGTCGTCACACATTTAAATATGCACACACCGATTTGCTCTGTCTTGGAAAAGTAATCTTAAAAAACACAAAAAACCAAACTGTCATCGTCTTTTGAACGCAAAAACCCACTTCTCAAATTCGATAAATTTCGAGTCTTTGAACGCATTTGATCATCTGGGTTTTTTTCCGTAATGGAGACGCCGAGGTCCGTCGGCGAAGCGTCGACGACTAATTTCGTGGCGGAAAGACCATCGGAGACGACGACTGATGATGCGGTGAAGATGAGAGGTTGCGGCGGTTTAGGTAACATTTCGTGGGTCGGTGTAGACAGAGAAGAGCTTCGTAAGAGATTAGCGATGCCTGAGTATCTTCGATTAGCTATGAGAGATTGCATCAAGCGGAGAGATTCGACGGCGATTCCTGATCATTTGCTACTTCCTGGAGATATGGCTCCTGATGCACCGATGGTTGTTTTCATTAACCCGAAAAGTGGAGGTCGTCATGGTCCTGTTCTTAAAGAGAGGCTTCAACAATTGATGACCCAAGAACAGGTCTTGTTTTTTTTTTTATGACTTAGAGAGATTGATAAATCTAGATTTTGTGTTTTTTACTGTCTCGTTTTTACTTTCACTGGGTTTGTGTGTGTTTTAGATTGTGAATGGAATCACTCTGATCCAAGGGTTTAGTGGGAAGTAGAATCATTGGATCTGAGAGCTATGACATTATTCTTAGGGAAAGTTATAAACTTTTTTTTTCTGGCTTAAAAGATTCAGATTCTTGTGTAGGATTTGACTAGCTTTATGTAAAAAGTTTCTTTGGTAGTGAAAGTTGAAACTTTTTGTTGGCTTTGAAATGGCGAAAAGTTTCATTTCTTGGTTAGGACCGACAAGTGTGTTAGGTAGGGAAATTTATGTTGCTGTTTGATGAGTCACATAATTTGGAGTTTTGTGAAGTTTTTTTTTGTGTTTTTATTTTTTTTGATATTTGTACTTTTGGTTTATGTTGATTCTGTAATTACAGGTATTTGATCTCACAGAAGTGAATCCCCATGAATTTGTACGGTACGGCTTGGCGTGTTTGGAGACAGCTGCAGCGAGAGGAGATGAGTGTGCAAGAGAATGCAGAGAAAGGATACGGATTATGGTGAGTATAATTACATATTTTCCAGAGCTTGAGTTTTTTACTATTAGCAAATGGAATTCGATTTGTTAAGTTAGTGTCGATGATGATGATGATGATGATAGGTGGCAGGTGGTGATGGTACAGTTGGTTGGGTTCTTGGATGTCTCGGTGAGCTTCACAAAGACGGTAAAACATATATTCCTCCCGTTGGAGTTATCCCACTCGGTACAGGAAATGACCTCTCCAGGAGTTTTAGTTGGGTGAGTTTAATAATGATTTCCTTTCTGCGCTGCTTTGATAAAATGTCCTCACTCCCTCTCTCTCTCTCTCTCTGTAGGGTGGTTCATTCCCTTTTGCTTGGAGATCTGCTATGAAAAGAACATTACATCGAGCAACTATGGGCTCTGTTGCTCGATTAGATAGTTGGAAGATTGTTGTGTCGATGCCATCAGGAGAAGTCGTAGATCCTCCTTATTCTTTGAAGCCTACAGAGGAAACTGCACTTGATCAGACTTTGGATGCTGAAGGTGATGTACCTCTGAAAGCAAAGTCCTACGAAGGAGTGTTCTACAACTACTTTAGCATAGGTTTGGATGAACTTTCTATTTTCATATACATAACAAGTTTCATCAAAAACTTATCCTGTTTTTTTCTGTTGTCGTAAAGGTATGGATGCTCAAGTTGCATATGGATTCCACCATCTTCGCAATGAGAAACCGTATCTAGCTCGAGGCCCCGTTTCAAATAAGGTTGTTTACATCTGTTGAAACTTGAATCTTCATTCTTGTCTATGTTGCACTAATTAGCTGTTTTTTGTTTTGCAGATTATTTATTCAAGTTACAGTTGTACTCAGGGTTGGTTTTGTACGCCTTGTGTCAGCAATCCAGGTTTAAGGTTAGTATTTCCAGTGAAGAGAATCAAAGCTTTTTGTTTTTTGTTTTTCTGGATTTGATCTCTTGTTGTGTTGACATGTTGTGGTAAGATGAATTTGCAGGGGACTAAGAAACATAATGAAAATTCACATTAAAAAGGTGAATTGCTCCGAATGGGAAGAGATCCCGATCCCTAAAAGGTATGAGAATTCTAATCCCATCATCTGTTAGGAAATTCGACAGTCACCTACTATCTCTCTCTGCTTTGGTTTTGTATAGCGTGAGATCGATTGTGGCATTGAATCTTGATAACTATGGTAGTGGAAGACATCCATGGGGTAATCTCAAACCGAACTATCTAGAAAAGGTAATGTTTTTATGCAGTACCACTATCTGTCCCTTTCTCTTGAAGCTTTTAGCGAAATGAGTTCCGGTTTCTTTACAGAGAGGGTTTGTGGAGGCGCATTGTGATGACGGGCTGATAGAGATTTTCGGTTTGAAGCAAGGTTGGCATGCGTCATTTGTAATGGCTGAAATAATCTCGGCTAAACACATTGCTCAGGTACGAAACACACCGACCTGTCTCTCTATAGAACCTTTATAAACCACCTTGGTTTTGATCAAACTTTCAGGCGGCTGCGGTTAGATTTGAACTACGAGGAGGTGATTGGAAAGATGCATTCTTGCAAATGGATGGTGAGCCATGGAAACAACCGATGAAGACCGATTTTTCGACTTTCGTGGAGATCAAAAAGGTTCCTTTTCAATCGTTAATGATCAACGGTGAATGAATCAAGGGTAAATCTTCACCTGTTTCGAGAGGTTTAAGAAGATAAAAGCCTCATCTGTCTTTATGTATGTCTGATCGATTACTTACTTAGTCAAAATAGCTTATCTCTGTTCAGCTTCTAGCTGTTGTTGTTGTTGTTGTGCTGGTGAAGAATTCACTTTGTATTGTAATTTATTCATAAAAGTTTCAATATTTATCCCTTTTTTTGGCACAAGATGTTTTTTTTCAAGCAATCGTTTGAAAGTAGAATCAATTTCTTGTCTTGAAATCTTGTAAACTTGATGTTTCTTCAAACATAGTCCATCTAAATTTTCCAATGTATGGAGATAGAATTGGGTGTAAACAGTTAAATTAGCTTTTTATGGGGTGAGAGAGAACAAATACCAGATTATGGAGGACCAAGTAGCAAAATTCATAGAAAAAAAGTTGAAAGGTAAAGAATCATATATTTGCTCTCGCGAGGAAGAGAGAAATCAAAAATTTCCTTTTAGGGTTTCTGAGAGAAATCTTCTTCACTGTTTTCGAGCTCCGAAGAACACTTCCCAACCTTCGCAGCCATGGCGAGCACCAAAGTTCAGAGGATTATGACCCAACCTATTGTAATTATCTCGATTCGTTTCTTTTTTTGCTTCTAAAGCTCTCTCGCTATATCGTTTACTGACTCTTTACTTTTTTGGTTTCTTCGCTTTGTATCTCTGTGGCTTCGTGTGGCGGTTTTTTTCAGAATCTGATTTTCAGGTTTCTCCAAAGTGTAAGTGTTATCGATTACTAGTCAATTTTCCTTCACTTGGAGATATATATAGTTTGGTTCTGAATCGTATATTTCGTTTGTGTGCAGAAAGCTCGGATCCAGATTTGGCTTTTTGAGCAGAAAGATTTGAGGATTGAGGGACGCATTACTGTGAGTTTCATATTCTCTCTTCTTATTTCGTTTCAAAATTATTCTCCTAGGAATCAAAATAGCTCAAACTCGAAGTTTTGTGGATTTGGTCATAGGCTAAACTAGAGAATTGACATTGCCTGTGTTATTAACTTGAGAAGGGATTGAATAATACATCACTAATGTGAGTTTTTTCTCTGGAAGCTAGACTTTTTTGAGTGAATCTAACATTGGTTACAATTTCTTGATTGGTACACTGATTTAGTTATATACATTGTTCGATATTAGTAAGGGACCAGCGAGAAGCAATTAGTTCAATTCTTCGGGTTGGTGTATTAGTAAGACTGCGATTGTATATTGCAATATTGTTGGGATTGTCACTGATTCAGTTGTATACACTGTTTGCTATCGGTAAGGGACCAATGAGAAGCAATTAGTTTGATTCTTCGGGTTGGTGTATTATATTAAGACTGTGATTGTATTGCAATATTGCTAGAATTTCTATCTCGAGATGATAGCAGAGATGGTTCCTTTGTGTGAAGTTTAAGATTTATCAATGTCATGACTTGATTCTCTTTGTTTTTCTGTTGACGCGTTGTTTAGTTTACTTTGAATGTTTCATTGTTTCGTTAATCTAACTTGTCATTTGTGCAGGGTTTCGATGAGTACATGAATTTGGTGCTGGATGAGGCTGAGGAAGTCAGCATCAAGAAGAATACCAGAAAACCACTTGGTGAGTTGTTTGCGACTCTCCAAAATCGCTCTTCTACAAGACTTTGGTTCATATATATTTTTTCTTTATTGTTTGTTTGTTTCGGTAATGGTTGGTTCTAACTCGCTCAAATACTGGATTTCAGGAAGGATTTTGCTTAAAGGAGACAACATAACCCTGATGATGAACGCGTAAGTAGCATCATCCTTTTCTGATACTTTCTTTTTCCCAACTCTCTCAAATCGGCCCTCCATGAATCTAAAGATACAAACTTTTTACAATCATATTGCATTTAAAAAAAATTGAATCGCAATCCTTCTGTATCTTATTACAGGGGCAAGTGATAGTCTCTCCCAACAACTGTGGTGTGAAGTCTCCCACTGCAGATCTTGTAGACCATCGTCTTAGAATCTTCGAGCTTGCTATATGTCTTGTCGACAATTGATTCGGTGTTTTTCTCACTTTCGTGTAATCGATGGTAGTGATAGCTTTGAGGATGAAGGACCCTATGTCTATGATCTAACTATATGGGATTACAATTCTTGTTTCCCCTTTTAGTATTTTTTTAAAAAGTTTTGGAAGAAACAATTATCTTTAGAAAAGCCCCAAGAGGTCCCAGACATAGAAAACTCAAATGCTACAAGATCGTAATTGTTAACAAATGAGTATTATATGGTAAATTACAATAGCTAATCTAATGTACAAAATCTGAGATTTGTATAATTTAGTTAGTCTTATTAACGAAAAGAAATGGCCCTCACAGAAAAATACACATAAGAAAATGTCGGAAGACAAACGTTGTGTTGTCGTTAAAAAAAAAGAAGAAAATAGTTAAAACGCAAGAACAACCTCTTTTGGCATGAGTTTTGTTCAGATATACAAATGGATCAAACTCAATAAGGCCTCCTACCAAGAAAATTCCCTGGTGGATCGTAATTGCAAGTCAAGAACACGCCGCCTCCACGATCGCAGATCACGTGAGCGCAACCAATCCGCTGTGTGTTCTTCCACACAATCTGCGTGTAATGGCCACACATCTCGGCCCTGCACGAGTTAGAGTAATAGTTGTAGCTTCTTGCTTCAGACAACCATCCATATGCGGCTTGAGCCGGGCTCCATCTATTGCCTGAACCCCAAAAGAGATTCTCACCGTACGGTCCGTTCGAATGGATCAAGGCGCAGTCACGGCGTCTTTGGTTGGCCCACCATTGCGCGTAACGGGCTAGTTTGGCGTCCCACACTAGCGGTCTGAGCCTTAAACGCGATCTTGCTGCGTTTTGTGGAGCCATGAATTGTTGTCGGTAGTTTGCATCGACGCAATGGAAACACGTTACAAGTAGTATCAAAGCCGCGATTGCAACCGAAACACCAGTAATGTGTTTTGGATGAGCCATTGCGGGTGAAGCTTGAACAAATGGTATATGTTTGGTTATATATAAGCTTAGAATGGAGAAGAGAATAATTTCTTTGTATGATTTTTTTTATTTCGTAAAATGGGGTTTTAGAAATGAAAGTGTCAACTCTATGATTAAGTGGTGTACATGTTCGATTATGATAACCACCTTTGAAATTGTTTTGAATTCTCAGATTTTGTGAATAATTAACAATGTATTATAGTAATTTATATGTGCTTAACGTATATTTTATGCATAGTTGGTAGTAGATATGCCACCCCCAAAAAGTCTTGGAGGCAAGAAGATTTATAATAGAGAAGAGATTTATAATAGAGAACTTTTCGTTACAAAATACAACAATATATAAATATTTTTTAAAAACAATATAAACAATATATATATATATATATATAACTAAGTCAGCCATCAATTTGAATATAGAGTTGTGTTTTAATTTATTATTACCATTTGACATTTTATACAACTGATAATTTAAGATTCCTTAAAATACCATTTGTTTTTCCAAAAACCACAAATATTTAGGAAACATTTCTGAAAGCTTTCAAAAGAAAAACAAAAAAATCAGTTGTTTTCAAAATATTTAGGAAGCCGAATAAATTGTTTTACTTGTTTTGTAGTATTTTTGGGTGTTAATATTTTTTTCCTTTTTTATGTTTGTACCCAAGCATTATAATATGATTTGTTTTCTAGTTTACACCAAGAATATTTACGAAAATTTTCAATGTTTTGGTGTAATAATCACTCATCATCATTAGAAAGTGTGTTGTTTCACATAAGCTAGTTAGTTTGTAACTTGTTGACTAAATCATGAGGAAAAACTATAGACAAAGGAGAAAATTGAATAAATCTCTTAACACTAAAAATGAGCAAATATGAACATTGTATTACTCTATGGAGATTTTGTCAAGAAGAGCAATCACAGTCAAATTTTATTTAATCAGTAGCAAAAGAAAGATGATTGTTGCAGAGAGTAGTACTATACATTTTGTGTACATCAGGACACTATGAAAGAGCTTCACAGATGATGGCACGGTGAGACAATTGCTGTTCATAGAGATCACGGAAAATACGGTATTTGGCGTCGTGATACTTCTTAACTTTAGGGTCTGATGAAGGATGAACCACCTGATATTTATCAAAAGCGGCACGTTAATCACATGATCAATGTATGAATTGAGTACGAAAGAAATAATTAGATAAGTGTTTACTTGTCCGGCTGCGTTAAGAGCTTTCATAGCATCATGGAGACTAGGGTAGCTCTTGGCAGCAACTGCTCCAAGAATTGCTGCTCCCAAAAGAACAGACTCGCTTTCTCGGGGAAGAATAATCGGGCAACCTGCCAAATTTGTCAATCAATAGACCGATTCAATGAGATCACTCTATTTTTGTGTGCGAGTTGGATTACAGAAAGCAGTGGAACAAAGTATGTGATTAGTACTATACCAACGATATCAGCATGTTCTTGAATAAACAACGGGTTCTTTGAAAGGCCGCCACAAGCAAGCAGTGTGTCAATCTAACATCAAATGTAGAGTTCAAAGAAATATGAGACTGGTTGTGAAAGCGAATGTCTTGTACTGTTTCTACAGAACCATTTGTGAAAAAGGCGAACAAAACTTACTTTGTGACCATGGGCATTGCAATGCTCTACAATATGGCGTGTACCATATGCGATTCCCTGTATTGTGGCGAGGTATAAAAGAGCCAACTGCTTCTCGGTTGTGTCGAGAGTCATTCCGAATATCACTCCTTTCGAATTTGGGTCTGCAACGGGAGATCTGTAACACAGCTCTGAATCAGTAACTCAAACGGGGAAGATTCAGAGAAGCACTTTCTATTGTACTCACCTGTTTCCGTGAAAGTCTGGAAGGATATGCATGTCTGAGGTAAGGGCAGCTATAAATGGAGAACTCGTATCTTGCACCGTCGATTTCAAAATGTTGTTCAGGAGTTCAAACACAGAAACTTCTGCGGAAGCCAAGACACTATCGTTCAACCAATGTTTTATCAATAGAAGGGAAAAAGTGGAAGATATTAGATTTGGTTTGATACTCTGGGAAGCGGCACGATTTGCAAGACGAGGGGAAGCAACATGATTTTCAATTATGTGATCAAGTAAAGCTCCAGTGGCACTTTGTCCTCCTTCTGTAAGCCAGTACTCCGGCACCATTGCTACAATACAGTTTTTTTTTTTTTTTTGGAGAAATATGGGTGAGATTTAATATATCAAAGAGAAAGAATAGAGACCGAGTGCGTATGTACCTGACCAGAAAGGCCCCCAGACGCCAGGAATAAACAGCTTTTCACGGGAAACAGCCATATGGCAAGTTGATGTGCCACATACCAAAACCATTCGAGAGCATAAGGTATCCACATCTGACTCTGAAAATGCCAATTCTTAAGAGACTAATATACCATGTTACGCTAGACTAGAATGGCAAAAGAATACCTTTTGTTACGGAGTCTGAACCTAATTTACTTTCCATGACCCCCACACCACCGGCATGAGCATCAATGAGTGAAGTCCCGACAGGAGTTCCAGCCAACAGACCCAGTTCCTGAGAATTAAGAAAAACAATACGATTAAAGAGAATTTTGTAACAGAATGAAAATATGGACATAAGAAGTAAGCATGCTCTAAGATCCATAGAAGAAATAAAGTGCTTGCTCTTTTATCTAAACATCTCAGTTTTCTTAATTTTAAGTGGTTGCTCAGTAAATAACTTGCCTTAGCAGCTGTTGCGGTTAGACCATTACCCAGTGGATGTCCCGGAAAAGCTACACTACGTCCTAAATAACAATAGAGAATGACATTGTTACAAGGTAAAAGTAAAGGTTTCACAGTTCCTATATTAACATTTATAACAACTAAAGTAAACCAAAACAAAATTCATACCGATCTTTGCGTGGTGCCCATCTACCAGATCGCCTAAACCAATCTCTTCCCAGAACTCATCATCCCATCCACACGCTTCCATATCACGAGAAGCTTTCTCACTCATCTGGTGCATATGTGCATGACCAAGATACGTCCATTTACATACTGTGGTGCACAAACTACGAGTATCATCTCCAGTAGCTCTAGGAGGAAACAAAAAAAAAAGAATCAGGTGATGCAAAGATAATTATCTCAAAAAGGTTAAAAAGAGCGAAAGGCGTAGAGAATCCAGGATACCTATAAGACAGCCAATCACTCAAGTCCATCCACTTATACACCATTGACCAAGACTCGTGTAGATTTTCTTTCACCCATAGAAGCTGCGAAAGCAGAGTTTTTGTTTGTTTGTTTCATCAAACTCAAACAAGCAGAAAGAATTTACGTCATGTACGTACTTTTGGTGGCTCCATTTCTGGAGAAACACCGCCACCACAGTACTGCAGGACTGGAGACTTATAAGAGTTGATTCTTTCTGCCTGTTTTACAGCTCTATGATCCATCCATACAATAATGTTTCTTCTTGAATCACCACTCCAAGACACTGTCACAGGGGACCCTTCAGCATCAACCGCCACTGTAAGAACAAAAAACAACAATGTTACATTGTTAGTGTTAAGCTTCTATAGTTCTATTCTTCAGCCAAAAACAAACATAAAGACGAAGATGCTACAAACCGAGAGAGCACGTAGCAGCAAAGCCTATTCCTTTCACTTGTACTTCCGAAACATTTGCAAGAGAGCAAGCAGATTTTACAGCTGCACAAACTGCGTGCCAGATATCGGTTGAAGATTGCTGTTCCAATCAAATGTCGGTTACTCTCACGACTTGAAATCGAGGTTTCGTATTGAAAAAGTTACCTCGACACAGTCCCCATCCTTCCAAATCTGTATTGGGCTACTAGCAGAGCCTAGAAGCTTTCCATTTTCATCGAACAATCCTGCATCATGAAATCAACTTAAGCTACAAACCCAAATAATTTATATTGTTAAACTAAATCACAATCAACTTAATATTTTCAAACACAAGAACATGAAGAAATTCATAATCCAAAATCAAATCTCTCTACCTTAATAAGCCACACAGAACAATGAATAGAAATTTGAAACATTAACACAGTTTTACGTCGGAGGGATTATTTCACGGTCACCGGGGCGATTCGAGTGGGTTATTCCGGTACAACAGAGATCGGTTTTCAAAATCAAGGATTAAATACAAGATTAATCACACAAGGAAATCGATAATTATAGATTGCAATGAAATTAATCAAAACCGAAACACAGTTTTGAAAAGGAATTGACGATAACGGGAAGAAGGAATTCACCAGCTCTTGCGCTTCCAGTGCCAACGTCGACACCGAGAAAAATGGAGCGAGACGGAAACGGAGTTAACTCAGCGGTGGTCATCTCAACGGCGACGGCGGAAGAGGAGGACCGAGGACGGAGGTGACTTAAGGAAAGGTGGCCGTTTGCTTCCTTGATCTCATTTTCTTTATTTATTTGGGTGGTGATTTTCTATCATTTTTTTTTTACGAGGTCCCAAAAAAAAGATAATTTTTTTTAAAATATCACATTTTTCAAAAATGCCACAACATGTTACTTTTTTAACGGAAGAATTACAATAATACCACTTTTTAATGACACATTTACAAGCGTGCCACACCCACATGACTCTTTACAAATCTACCACATTTTTGTAAGAAAAAGACAAAAATATCATTTTCTTTTATTTTTTTTTATTTTTCTCTTTCTTTTCTCTTTTCCACGAAAGAGAATTGGTTTTTCTCTATTCTCGCTCTTTCCCCAAAATAAAATCAGATATGAATCTCTCTCTCTCTTCTCTCTCAAGCTCTCTCAAGCTCTTGATAATGGAGAAATTGTGATGAAAATGTTGATAAAAAAAATCAAATCTAGATATAAATATCTCTCTCTCTCTCTCTTTTTCATATAGATCCAGATCTAGATCCGAATTTCATCGTTGTTTTGTTGAAAATTTGGTTTTATATGATTTGTGTTGAAAATCCGAGTTTTTTATTCGATTTTGGTTACCAATCTAAAGTTTTTTTGTTCAATTTGACTTATAGATATGAGATTTTGATTATTTCTGGGTTAGTTTTGTTTTTTATGTTCTTCTTATTGATCTAGGATTTTGATATTTTTTTGTAAAGTTTTTTTACAATTTTTAAAGGTTTATAAAATTAATAAGGTTTATAAAAATTTTAACAGTTTTTAAAAAGTTTATAAAATTTATAAGGTTTATAAAGTTTTTAAAAGGTTTTTAAACACATTTAAAAAAACGTTAAACAATCTAGATTAATTTTCTTCTTGATATTAATCTAAATGATGTAAGGTTTTGACGTTTTTATGAATTTTTTAAATAATTTGTAAACTTTTTGAACAATTTATAAGAGTTATCTATATGTATTTAAAATTGAATAAATGAAATAATAATTTATAAAGTTTTTAAAAGGTTTATAAAGTTTTTAAAGGGTTTATAAAGGTTTTTAAAAAGTTTATAAGGATTTTTTATAAGGTTTATAAACTGTTAAAAAACCTTATAAACAGTTGAAATAATAATTTTAAGGTTTTTAAAAGGTTTATAAAGTTTTTAAAAGGTTTATAAGGGTTTTTAAAAGATTTATAAGAGTTTTTACATGATTTATAAGGTTTTTTACAAGTTTTATAACTGTTAAAAAACCTTGTAAACTGTTTTTATAGGGTTTATAAAGGTTTTTTACAAGGTTTATAAACTGTTAAAAAACCTTATAAACAGTTGAAATAATAATTTTAAGGTTTTTAAAAGGGTTTTAAGGGTCTTTTTACAAGATTTATAAGCAGTGTTCTAAAAAGCGTTCTAGGCGTTCGTCTAGGCGGCGCTTAGGCGCTAGGCCCCTATAGACCGTGGCGATTACGGTTTTTGCCGCCTAAAATATTATAGTATTATTATAATAAAATACTATAATTTTTTTAATATATAAATCGTAAAATTTTATATATTTAGCTATTATATGATGAATATAAATACAATATAAATTTTATTAGTTATAAATTATGGTTTTTTATATATTTTATTATATATATCTAATATATTATGTATTTTTGTAAAACGGTTAAACCGCCTATTAAATTGTCTATGCTCCGATTAGGCGTTCTAGGCACTAGGCATTGGGTCATCGTCCGCTTAGCGCCTAGCACTTTCTTGAACATTGTTTATAAGGCCTTTTTACAAGGTTTATAAATTGTTAAAAAACCTTATAAACTGTTTTACAGGGTTTATAAGGGTTTTTAACGGGGTTTATAAGCGTTTTAAAAGGTTTATAAAGTTTTTAACGAAGTTTATAAGGTTTTTTACAACGTTTATAAGGTTTTTTACAACGTTTATAAGAGTTTTTTACAAGATTTATAAGGTTTTTAAACAGTTTATAAAGATTTTTTACAAAATTTATAAGGTTTTTAAAAGGCTTCGTAAAACAGTTTAAAAACCTTATAAATTGTTTAAAAACCTTATAATTTCTTTTCAAATTTTATAATGTCAATAAATATCCTGTAAAAAATCCTTATAAACCTTTATAAAATGTTTATAAGGATTTTTACAAGGTTTATAAAGTTTTTAAAAAGTTTATAAGCGTTTTTTACAAAGTTTATAAGGATTTTTTACAAGGTTTATAAGGTTTTTAAAAGGTTTCGTAAGACAGTTTAAAAAACCTTATAAACTGTTTAAAAACCTTATAATTTTTTACCAAATTTTATAATGTCAATAAAAACCCTAAACTCTCCCCCAAATCTATACTCTAAATGCACAATAGTTAATCCAAACTTAACATTTTACGGTCGTTTATTTTTTATCAAAATATTTTTGATTTTTCTTCTCCTTTTGAGTTTATTTGAAAATATTATTCTTCTTCTTTTTCATATATATCCACTAGATCTAATCTCAGATCGGAAACAATTAGAATAAAATTCTCAGATTTTTTTCACGAGAGATCTGAGAAAAGAGAAGAGAGAGAAAGAGAAAAGGAAGAAGAAGAAAGATCTGAGTTTTTTTTCACGAAAGAGAAAGAAAAAAGAAAGAAGAAAGACAAAAAGAGGAAAGAGAAAAAAAAAAAATAACATATTTGACTTTTGGTTTAATGAATAGTGGCACGTTTGTAAAAAATTTTAATGTGTGGTATTATTGTAAAGTGACATATGAGATGTGGTATTTTTTAAAATTTTTCTTTTTTAAAATTATTTTTTCGTTATATCATTTATGCTTAGATTAACTATGTTGTATTAGGGTTTAATTTTGAGGGTTTTAGGGTCAAAACATTTTTTAAGATTTATAATTTTAAATTTTAGGATTTAAAAATTCATAATTAGTGACATTTTTACAAATAGACACTTCTAAGTGGTATTTTTACAAATATACACATCCAAAGTAACATTTTTGCAATTGCCAAAAAAAAAATCCGTAAACTAGTTCTTTAAAAAAAAATGTTTTTCTTATTAAAGAGACAATCCACCGTCTGTCTAATAAAACATCGATAAACACAAAATATTTTTAGGAAATGGTTTAGAAAAAATCACTCTTAACTACACCAAGTATTGGTTAATATGTTGTAAATCATCTCAAGTATAGAAATATCTCCTAAACTACACAAACTATTATGTAACACATGGTGACATACACCAAATATATATATATATAAACATGTTAAAAACTACAAATTGATATTTTTCATAAATATTTATCAATTTGGGAGTCAATTTGTAATTATTTTTATTAAAAATTAAAAAATCCAAAAAAATTTTAAACCAAAATTTAACAAATCAAAAAAAAATCCATAAAATTCAAAACTTTAAGGAAAATAATAATTAAATTCTATTTAAAATTTTAAATTATAGCTTCAATTATATTTTTTAAAGAAAAAGTACATTTGAAAAATCTTAATGTTTCTAAAATTACAAAATTCAAAAACAACAAAATAATTCAAAAAAATCTTAAATTTACAAAAACACATAATTTGAAGTTTAATATAAATCTTTAATTATACTTTTAATTTTAATTTTGGAAACCAAATTAAATTTTTAAATTACCAATATTTGTAATAATACAAAATTTCAAAAAAAAAATATCTAAAAATCTAATATTGTTTTTAAGTAAACAACAATTCATACATAAATAGAAGTTAGATTATACTTGCAATTTTAAAATTTACTATTCAATGTTGGGATGGTACCGAAACCACAATTAAACATATTTCCCAAAGAAAAAGTATAATATATGTTGTGTCTGTATTTGATTCTAAATTATTGAAAGTTATTCAACACAATTTAAATATTATTTGTTGACCAACATTTATAAACTTTTTAAATGTTTGTCTTACTAATTAATTGGTTTCAAAATATATAATTTTGAAACTCAATATACCTTACACTTTCAATTACCTTTTAGAAATTAATACTTTTTGTAATTTTAAAACCTTTGGGATTTCACAAATTTATTTTTATATCAAAATTAAAACTGAAACTATAATTTTAAGTCTTATCTAAAATTTAATTATTATTATTTTCTTAAATTTTTGAAATCTTATGGATTTTTTTTCTATTTTTCAACTTTTGTATGTTTTAATTATTTGGATTTTTTTTTTAAGTAATTACAATTGACCACTAAATTGATAAATATTTATTAAAAAAACTAATTTTATAGTTTTTAACATGTTTACTTATATTTGGTGTATGTCACCATGTATTAAATAATAGTTTGTTTAGTTCAGAAGACTTTTTTATAGTTGGGGATGATTTGCAACATATTAGGCAATACTTAGTAAATAACATTTGGGAGAATAATCTCAAAGAGATATAACAATTTTATTCTAATTGATCAACTCAACATTATTGTGCTCATATAGATTAACAACTTTAGCCTAATTTCAAATACGAAAGTAATACGTGGTGTGAGAAACATAGACCCAATAAATACCATAATTATGAGATTTGTTCTTGATTTTGTTGTTAAGAATCATCAAACATTATTCCATATAGAACTTCCAAAAAATCAAACAGCAAATATAGAAATATAATAATTGATTATCCTTTAATGATGGGACAATTAATTAAGATCTCAAATAGGAGTATATTCAAATGGGAGAAATTTATTCAGATTTCTTTAAACGTGTCGTTAACGATTTTGGTTTCTTACAAAAAGAGATTGTGAGAATATCGATCTTTCAAAGACTAGTATAAGTTTGTGATCATTTTGGTTTCCAAAGAATAGCAATTGTTCTTGCTTCAAAACACCAACCAACCCTAGGCAGAGTTGTGAGCAGATTAAGACGCAAGAAAATGGAGGAAAAAGCCCTAGGGAAGGTGTTGAGCTGCCAGATGATCTAGTAGAAGAGATTCTCCACCGTCTGAGGTGGGTGAAATCATTGTTGAGGTTTAAATCAGTATCGAAAGGATGGAAACAATGATCGAATCGGGCCATCTAGCAGAGAAACACCTTCGTCTCCGTCAGAAAAGAGATGGAGCGGAAGAGCTGAAAGTCACTTTCAAATGGTCCGAACAGAGATGCTTTCGTATGGAGTTTATCTCAAAATACGATGGATTTAGTGAAGCAGACAAGGTAGAGCCAGAAGAGTATATTCGAGTTGCTGGGTCTTGTAACGGTTTGTTCTGCATCTACGATTTGGTCTACGTTTATCTAACCAACCCTATGACAAAAGTGATGCGGGCACTTGTTCCTCCTCAAGGTTTCAAACTTTCAGTGGGATTTGGGAGAGACATAGTGGGAGGAACATGCAAAGTGGTGGTTCTGTATAGTCCCGATGACAGAGTGGAGACATTTGTTTTCGATCTGGGCACTAGCGAGTGGAGGCGGACCGCAGGTCCAATGCCTCTTGGTCTCACTCTAATCAGCCCTGAAAGAAACCCAGCCTTTGTTAAGGGCTCACTCTTCTGGTTGTTGACAAGCGAGATACTAGTCATGGATCTTCACACCGAAAACCGTCTCTGTGTCTCTGATTTCAGCTACGTGTGGTTTCTTGTGCAGGACAAGGTTAGTGAGAGGTGGGAGAGGACTCCATTCTCGACCCATCCAATCATTCCTCCAGTAAAGCTGAACTCCGCTTGGCTTTCAAAGACCTTGGTTTCTCCTTACCAGCCCTTGTCTTCAGACACCTATCGCTTCTAGACATGTATACTCCTATTTTACATTGCTTTTCAATCAAGTTTCAATATTTGGATTCAGTAATGTCATTATTTTCTTCTTCACATTCATTTTAATTATTTTGCAAATTAAATTATCCCTCTTCTGCTTCCTAGAACCCATGATTTCCATTACATACTTTATTTCCCGTTATTGTAGAAAATTACGATGACATGTTTATGTTTTTTTCTTTTTTCTTTTGAAACTTACGATGACATGTTTGACTCACCGTTTTATATAAGGGAAATCATAGGATATAGCCTCCAAAAAAAGACTAATTAACAATGTAGCCTAGCAACAAATCAATTGAGCGGATAGACTGTCAAAAGACAAGAATGCTCTTACTTTTGCGTATAATAACAACTAAGCGTGTGTCAGTTTCGATGTGACATTTTCTGTCATATATATATATTTAATTAAATTAGAGAAGAATTACACAGTTATAAAAAATGGTCAGACATCTTTTTCATTAATTTTCTGTCATTCATTTGCACAAATTGACATGGCTACACTTATCACAAAGAAAAACAAAAAAAATATTAATAATTTAAATTTCAGAGAGAGAAATTTGTTTCATGGACCTAGGAGTGTGCATAATTTTCGTTCCGTCCCGAACCGTTTTCGGTTCCGAATTCTCATTCCATAATAGACCATAGTCCCATATGGTACAAACTATCGATTCCCGTTTGAGAATGAGACGAGACGAGACGGGAATGGAAATTCTCGAAGTTTCATTTGTCCCGAAGTACATATTTACTTATATAAATATTAATACACTATATATAAATTTCCTAATTTTTTATATGTGTGAATGTGATATTATTAAATTTTTATTAATTAGTATTATATTAAATATTAATATATAATTTTCCTATATAAAGTTGTAAACACTAAATATATTTTGATTTGCTTAATTTTATTATGATTTTAGTTTATTCAATTGCATTTTATTAGTACCATGGATTTGAAGTTTGAATGCTATTTTGATTTGTTGGATTCTAATGATTCTAGTTTATTTCATTTTAATATTGTCATGGATTTTTGCGTTTCTTAGAAATGTGATGGACGTGATTGAGATTTTATAATTTTCGTTTATCATGTTTTTTCGAGAATTTTCGTTCTGTTCCTTTCTCGTTCCGTCCCGTCCTTGTCCCATCCCAAATTGTATATGGGACATGAATGAGACAAGTATTTTGATTTCCGAATTTCCGTCCTCTTCCCGACAAGCCCCGTTCCGAATTCCCGTTTGCCCACCCCTAATTTTCGTTTGTTATGTTTTTTTCCGAGAATTCCCGTTTTATTCCTGTCTCGTTCCGTCTTATCCCAAATTATATATGGAACATGAATGGAACAACTATTTTGATTTCCAAATTCTCGTCAAGTTCCTATTCTTGTTCCTGTTCCCGATAAGTTCCGTTCCGAATTCCCGTTTGTCCACCCCTACATGAATCTCATGGTGTTGATGAGTTTGGAAACTATTATTGGGAGCTTCAAGAGAGTCGTGGACTAAGTAATGGAGATCAAGACTTTGTGTGGAAGGAACTGTGGACTTATTCGGTTGGCATATTTAATGGTGGTGAACGGTGAAGGTTATTTCGTCGTTCTTGTTCCTCTTAGCGCTTGTCCTGGCAGATTTGTACGTCGTAGACTACTTGGTTATGGAGATGTAGAGCATGTGTTTGTTGATTCGACCCATGAGCAAAATCTTCCTGGAGTATCTCTGTAGTGCCTCGTGCTGTTTTTGTTTTTGTCTTAGAGTTTATTTTGTGAGAAACCAAAAAGGATGTTTTGTCTTAGAGTATATTTTGTGAGAGACCAAAAAAAAAAAAAAGACCGATCATAGTGCAATGAAAGTTATGACTATTCTTACTAAGCTATTATGAAGTAATTTATAGATAATATAATGTTGTTCATTAAGTTAAAATTACAAATTGACTAGAGTTTAGAACTCTAGGCGCGGATTCTTACTTTATATATTTGTTGTTCTAAAATCATATGCAATCAATAACATTTATGCAATCATATGTTTAGTTTATATAAAACTCCATGCGCGGATTCTTACTTCAATATTCCCAAATTGTACCCAATTTAACAATAACAACCCACCAGTAACAGAGAGTAAATAATGAAAGAATACTAACCCCAGTTAATTTGAAAATGGGATCTTGGTAGAGTCGAATTCACGTTTTCTAATTCTCAATCTTTCGTAGTATTTTTAAATTCTAATCGAATTTCAGAGTAACCATAGAAATGATGAGACCATCACTAATCATATCAAATTAATGATTCTGAATATGTGCACACTTCCTTCTATTGAACTATATCATGTAAGTAGGCAGTTGCTATTAATGTACAATCCATTGAAAATAATTACAATATGTTATAAAAGGAATTATAATTTATCATTTCGATAAATATCAATAAAGAAGAAAATTTTTATACCCAGTAAAGAACGGGATACTTGATGAAATGAGAATTGAGAATGATGTGAAATGAGAATTGAGAGAGAATGATGTTTTTGTTTCTTCTTATTATTGAAGTTATGAATGTGTGTAAATGATCAACAAACACATCTCCTTATATAGGCATTAAGCATACATAGTGGCAAATTAGGTCTTCAATTAATTATGTACACTATATTGATAGTGCACCACTATATTGATAGTGCACCACTATGTTGATAGTGCACCACTATGTTGATAGTGCAATCTTTTGATTTTTGCAACACTCCCCCTTGAAGACCAATGTCACTATGTCTCTTGTGTCGTGTCTTCTGTTGCCTCGTTAAAAACCTTTCTAGGAAAACCCATTGGGAAAAACCATAGAAGGATAAAAAGAGTGCAACCACGTATGCTCCCCCTCGAATGATCATGAGTCATCTTGTAAATCTCGTTGATGACGCATTCCAATGTTATGGACATGTTTCCTGAACGTAGTGGTAGGTAGCGACTTTGTGAAGAGATCAGCAGCATTGTTACATGATCGAATATACTTGACTTCAATGACTTTAGCCTTCTCAAGTTCCTGAGTGTATGAAAAGAACTTTGGAGGGATATGTTTGGTTCTATCACTTTTGATATATCCTTCCTTTGTTTGAGCGACACATGCAGCATTATCTTCATATAAAATGGTTGGCTCCGTATTTTCGTGGATCCCACTGCTTGATTTGATGTGTTGGCTTATTGATCTCAACCATACACATTCTCTACTTGCCTCATGGATTGCAATGATTTCAGCATGGTTCGAAGAAGTTGCCACAAGTGTCTATTTCTAAGAACGCCAAGATATAGCAGTGCCTCCGATCGTGAAAATGTATCCAGTTTGTGATCGGGCTTTATGTGGATCTGATAAATATCCTGCATCTGCAAAACCAATCATTTGACCGTTTGAATTCTTAGGATAAAATAAACCTAAGTCAATAGTCCCTTGGAGATAGCGGAAGATGTGTTTAATCCCATTCCAATGTCTTTTCGTAGGGGACGAACTGAATCTTGCCAAAAGATTAACGGCAAATGATATATCGGGCCTTGTACAATTCGCTAGGTACATAAGGGCTCCAATGACACTAAGATATGGTACTTGAAGACCAAGTATCTCTTCATTCTCCTCATGTGGTCGAAATGGATCATTTTCGACTTGGAGTGATCTAACGACCATGGGAGTACTCAATGGATTTTCCTTATCCATGTTGAATCGTTTTAGTACTCTTTTGGTATATGTGGACTGATGCACAAATATACCCTCTTGAGAATGCTCAATTTGTAGGCCAAGACAGTACTTCGTCTGTCCGAGATCTTTCATCTCAAATTCTCCTTTTAAATAATTTGAGGCCTTTTGTATTTCCCCTTGAGTTCCTATTATGTTTAGATCATCAACATACACCGCGATAATCACAAATCCGGATGTTGTTTTCTTGATGAAAACACATGGGCATAAAGGATCATTTACATATCCTTCTTTTGTTAGATGCTCACTGAGACGGTTGTACCACATGCGTCCAGATTGTTTTAACCCATATAATGATCTTTGCAATTTTATTGCACATAACTCTTTAGGTTTGGAACTTAATGCTTCTGGCATTTTAAACCCATCTGGAATTCTCATATAGATATCAGTATCTAATGATCCATATAAATATGCTGTAACAACATCCATGAGACGCATCTCTAGATTTTCATTAGCCGCTAGACTCATTAAGAATCTAAACGTGATTGCATCCATAACGGGGGAATATGTTTCCTCATAATCGATCCCAGGTCTTTGAGAAAATCCTTGAGCCACAAGGCGAGCTTTATATCTCATAATTTCATTTTTCTCATTTCGTTTTCGAATGAAGACCCATTTGTATCCTACCGGTCTCACATCTTTGGGTGTGAGTGTAATAGGTCCGAATACATTTCGTTTATTAAGCGAATCAAATTCAACTTGTATAGCATCTTTCCATTTCATCCAATCTTGTCTGTTTTGACATTCATATACAGACATTAGTTCTGGATCATCGTTTTCCTCATTTATTTCCTTTGCCACAAGGTATGAGAAAATGTCATCGACTACATTCATTTCAGTACGATTCCATATCTTTCCATTATGAATGTAGTTTATAGAGATCTCATGATTTCCTTCATGAAGCTCTGTATTGTCGTTAGACTCATGATTCGTTTCATCCAAAATACTTTCAGTAATTTTGGGATCATTATGCTTATCAGCTTCTCTTCGTTTTTTAGGATTTTTATCCTTAGAACCAACGGGTCTACCACGTTTCAAGCGGGTTCTAGACTCACGTGTATTCTCTGCTCTTTCATGTTCATTTGGTATCTCAATTCGAGCATGAGCATTTGCAGCCGGTATATGTGATTTCGTTACCGTTTTAGTATCTACAAATGCATCAGGTAGCTGGTTTGCGATACTTTGCAAATGCATAATTCGTCGAACTTCTAGTTCTGACTGTCTTGTAGGAGGATCAAGGTGTAGCAAAGATGGCACACGCCATTCTATATCCTTTCCTACTTTGTTATTTTCTCCCCCTAGAACCGGGAATACTTTTTCATCAAAATGACAATCGGTAAATCGTGCCGTAAAGACATCACCAGTCTGTGGTTCTAGGTATCGTATGATTGATGGGGAATCACAACCAACATATATTCCCATTCTTCTTTGTGGTCCCATCTTTGTACGTTGTGGTGGTGCTATAGGCACATATACCGCACAACCAAACATTCTTAGATGGGATATATTTGGTTCTCGACCAAAAGCTAATTGTAATGGAGAATATTTATGATATGCACTTGGTCTTATCCGAATAAGTGTTTCTGCATGCAAAATGGCATGTCCCCATACAGAAGGTGGGAGTTTTGATCTCATGATCAACGGTCTTGCAATTAATTGCAGACGTTTAATTAATGATTCCGCCAAACCATTTTGTGTATGAACATGAGCTACAGGATGTTCAACATCAATCCCCGTTACCATACAATAATCATTAAATGCTTGGGATGTGAATTCACCAGCGTTGTCTAGTCTAACTTTCTTACTAGGATAATCAGAGAATTGAGCCCTCAGTTTGATTATCTGAGTTAGAAATCTCGCAAATGCCATATTTCGAGATGATAATAGACAAACGTGTGACCATCTGCTAGATGCATCAATTAACACCATAAAATAGTGGAATGGTCCACATGATGGGTGTATTGGTCCACAAATATCGCCTTGAATTCTTTCAAGGAACTTTGGTGATTCCTTATCAATTTTGGCTGGCGATGGCCTTATGATCAATTTTCCAAGAGAACACGCAACACATGTCATTTTATTCCCCGATATATCTTTTGGATTTTCAGTGAATGACCATGTGAGTTCTCCATAATATTACGCATCATTGTGGTGCCCGGGTGACCGAGGCGATCATGCCATAATGTGAAATCTTCTGGATTTCTTTTAACCACTAGATATGATTCGATTGCATTTATATGAGTATAATGCAATCCTGAAGGAAGTTTTGGAAATTTTTCCAGTATAAGCTTTTTTCCGGATTTATCGGAAGTTACATACATATACCTTTTTCCATTCTCAGTCGCAGACTGAGTATCATATCCTTGAAGGTATATGTCTTTGAAACTCAACAAATTCTTTTTAGAATTCGGAGAATATAAGGCATTATTTATGGAAAACTTGGTTCCATTAGGCAATATAAAGTGGTTCCATTAGGCAATATAAAGTTTGCACTTCCACTTCCCTTAATTAAGTCTGTAGGACCTGATATTGTATTGATAATAATGTTTGTCGGTTTTAAATTAGAGAAGTATCTCTTGTCCTTCAGAATAGTGTGTGTTGTTCCACTATCTGGTATACAAATTTCTCGAACCATTTCCTTGGGTATCGATTCATCCATTTCTGCTGAAATTAACAAAAATTAGATGATAGAAAGTAAATTTTATTTATTAGAAAATACGCTTAATAATCATGCATTACAATATTAAAAAAAAAATTATTCGTTGAAAACAGAAATACATAATGGCATAACCGGAGATCTTTCAGCAGTCTCATTATTACAAGCATTTTAGTTATCCGCTATAGCGGTCTCATCAAAGTCATTTGCAAAGTCGGGAGAATCAAGTTACGATGTACCGTCAAAGTGTTCCGTATGGTTCACTTCTTTCCCTTTGCCTTTGGTGGACTCTTTGTATAACTTGCAGAGATGTTCGGGAGTTCGACACACATTGGACCAATGTCTTTTGCTTCCGCATCTGTAACAGATGCTATCACGTTTCTGTGCGGTGGTCTCTTGAATATCTTTTCCTTTGGGGGTTTGTTGAGAACGAACCCATTGGAAAGAATTCCTCCCACGTGAACTGGAATTTCTTCCACGTCCGCGTTTGAATCTGTAGCCACGACCCCGATAGGTTTGACTTTTCTCTTTCGGATTCTGAAAATCCGTTGCATTCACCTCAGGAAATGCTCTGGCTCCCGTAGGGCGAGAGTTGTGATTCTTTATGAGAAGATCATTGTTTTTCTCTGCGATGATGAGTGTTACAATCAACTCAGAGAACCTTGTGTATCCGTAATTTCTATACATTGCTTGTAGGACACTATGTTCTTTGTGGAATGTGAGGTATGTCTTTTCGAGCATTTCTGCTTCGGTGACAGGTTTACCACAAAATTTTAATTGTGATACAATCCTCAACATAGCGGAGTTATACTCCTCCACTTTCTTAAAATTCTGAAATCTCAGGTTTTTCCACTCTTCCATCGCATGAGGGAGATTTATCTCCTTCTGATTATCGAACCTCTCTTTCAGAGCTTTCCAGAGCTATGTTGGGTCTCTGATGTGCGCATAGTCATGCGTCACATTTTCATCCAAATGTTTCCGTAGAAATATTATTGCCTTTGCCTTAGCTTGGGCGGATGAATCATTTCCCTCAATGATGGTATCGGATAAATTTTCCGATTCCATATAGAGTTCCGCATCGGTTGTCCATGCTATATAATTAGCTCCAGTAATTTTGAGAGCTGGAAACTTAAGTTTCTCAACGGTGGCCATTTGATTTCTAAAAACAAAATTAAAAAACATTATTATTAGAAATATAATATAATTTTAGAAACCGTATACGTTAATCATAATCGCAATTACAAAGAACATTAAAGCATAAACGAGTAAACCGATAATTATGATAAACTCTTCGCAAGTAAATTCTCCAGCGAAGAGACCATAAATCGCGGTAAGAAATACACCGATAATAAAAATAAAAAACAAGCGAAACATTTTTCTTAAAAATGAGAACAAAATAAATTCTTGTAGAAGAGATTGGAAGAAGATAAAATGTTTGAGTGAAAAGAATGAATGAAAAATAAGTGTATTTATAGATTGAAAAATATTGTTCATAGCCGTTAACTAGCCGTTTTTTAAAGTAAAAATTTTGAAAAATATTTTGAAAAATTTTCTTTGTGACCGTTGTAAAATCGGATGAGAAAGAAAAATTAATCTGAAAATATTTGATAATCAATCAGATAAATTTACCAGTTCAAATATTAATTTTAGAAAAAACTGGTTGAATATTATATATACTAGACATAAAATTAAACAGAGAATTAATAATAAGGTTATGGTGACAAAGTCATCCACGGGAGAATATTAAATAAATAATTAAAACAACAGATAAAATTTCAGGCGGTTAAACCGACCATAAATAATTAAAACAGTAAATAAATAAATTATGGTGTGTAAAACAACCACATAGATAAATAAATAACTAGGCGGTTCAACCGTCCATAAATAATTAAAACAGTAAATAAATAAATTATGGTGCATAAGCAGCCATAGAAATCAATAAAATATCATGCGGTTCAATCGACCATAAATAAAGCAGTAAATAAATTATGGTGCGTAAAACAACCACATAAAAATATTATGGAGGCGGTAATCTGCACACCATATGATAATAAGTATGCATATGAAAATTGAGCTTTTTAGAGTGATCGTGCTGATAACGTGTTATAAAAAGAATTATAATTTATCATTTCGATAAATATCAATAAAGAAGAAAATTTTTATACCCGGTAAAGAACGGAATACTTGATGAAATGAGAATTGAAAATGATCTGAAATGAGAATTGAGAGAGAATGATGTTTTTTGTTTCTTCTTATTATTGAAGTTATGAATGTGTGTAAATGATCAACAAACACATCTCCTTATATAGGCATTAAGCATACGTAGTGGCAAATTAGATCTTCAATTAATTATGTACACTATATTGATAGTGCACTATTGATGATTTTTGCAACACAATATAATTCATAGGCATATTAAATTATGATTGAGATAACCCAAACAATAAACCGACAATAAACCGAACAAACCTAATTTAAAATAAAATGGGCTAGATTAATAACATGGACCTAAACTTAAAATTAAGTCCAAATCTTAACTAAAACCAACAATTTAAAATTGCAAACCCAAGCCCAATAGCAAATAAAGACAAGATATATGCTGTGGCGGGCGGAGCGGCATAGTGAAAAAAAAAGACATCAAGGTGACAGGATTCGAACCTATGGCCCTCTGTACCCAAAACAGATGCGTTAACCAGAACAATGTCTATAATAAAAATCAAACAACTACATATTTCACATTTTTAAAGAAGAAAATTAAAAACACAACTACATAAATAATTTATCTGTGTCTACGTGGAAGAATCACCTAGTCTAATTTTTATAAAAGAAAGAATCGCAAGCATACGTTATCTAGTCTAGACTCAGGGCCAGGCATGATGATGTCTAATGTCTATACATCTTCCGTATAAATTTTATCTAAAGTAGTGTCTTCTAAATGAGATTCAATAAAGGAGTTCTAAAATTAATAACATAACCATTCTAGCAGATCCAAAACTTTACTACTATATCAAAAACATCGTGGTAATGTTTCTGGTTTCAAGACATTGTGGTCAAGTGGTAAAGAGACAGGACTGGAACGCCAACACATTCCAGATTCGATCCATTTGCTACGCGAAACTAAGTTACATTACTTTGGACATCCACATGGATAGGAACCCTTGTTTTCGGCTCATTTGTATATCCGAAAAGATGGTCTATCCATGGGCTGCACCTTCCCCAAAAATTACTTTGGACCATTTGGTCTAAGATTTATCCTGAGTTATAATAAAAAAAAAAAAAAAAACAACTTAGTAATGTTAGTTGATATTTGATGACAAAACAACTCCATACAAGTTGCTAAAGTACATTTAAACGTTGTCATAGATTAACTTTCTGTTTTGGCAATACCCACTATCTTTTTTTCTTTTTACCATGTTTTAGATTTAGACTATATATGTTTTAAATCACTCTTTTGTGTTTTATAATATATATATATATATATATATATATATTTTTTTTTTTTTGAGATTCTTTGTATTATTTGATTGTTAATTTGAATTTAATTATTTGAAATACTGTTATAGGAACTCTTTTGGGAATATGTTTTTTTTTGTCAACTTTTTTTTTGTATTTTGTCAACCTCTTTTGGGAATATAATTTACAATTTCTCTAAACTATAATTAATGGAAAGCTTATGGAACCAAAGTTTGTCAATTCTGAGATTATACTACGCCAGAAGTTACGGTAGATGATCTTCATTAGCATTTCGTATGCGCTAGATCAGTGATTGTCTTTGAAGAGGGTTAAGTAATAAGTGTAGTTTGGCTTGAATCAAATATGATGTCTCATTGCTGTTGTGAAATGGTAAAATTTGTAAATCGAGTAACACGTCAGATGCAAATGGGGTGGACAAGAAAATTTAATTCAGTTTGAGCAACACATCTAAATTATAATTCAATCGAGAAATACATATCTAAATTTTAATTCAATTAGAGTATTCTAACATTGTCTCACAAACTTTTGTATAAGGGATTTTTCTTAAGTTACAAAATATGAAATATGGTAAATGGTCTAAAAGTAGAAGAACTAGTTTCAACAAAAACAATGCCCTCTAACATTTTTCGGATAATGACTCAATTCAAACTATTATTTAGCGTGCTTTCTTTCTTTATGGCATATGTTAAAACTTTTTCTTTCGAGCTCCATATTGCTTAATTTACTATCCTCCATCTCCAAAAATGAATTCGCTAGATAAAGAAGAAGTTCAGAACCTATTTTTATAATCATTGTACCATTGCTACTTCTTCTTTAACTTCAAGCAACAGTTTAACATTGGTTTTTCATTGTTGATGATAATAAGATAATAAGATGAGCCTTCGAGTCACGTTTTCAGCAATTTGAAATAAAAACAAAATGTTGAACAAACCCATCTTGTCTTGGGGTCGACAAATCTCTCTAACATCTTACGGATCAATCATTAATTACATTTGCATGTAAAGACGTACAATCTAAGACGATCGGCAGCTTTGAAAAATTATTTCAGTTCTCGGTTCGTCAAATTATTAATTTTTTGGTCAATAATATCATTTTTATTAATAATATGAATTTTAAAAATTTAGTTTTACCATTTAATTATTTTATATATGTAAATGTGTCAAGTCAAAATGTATAATAATTTAATACATTAGAGTTAAAAAAAAACATGTTAACTTTGAGTTGTCCAAATACCTTAAATAGAATTTAAAATACAAATAAAATATTTAATATTTTAAAATATTAAAATATATAATCATAAATTTTATAAATAGAACGTGGATTAAAATTTTTTTTTGCTTTAGAATAAAAAGTTCGTTTTATTACTTTCAAATTGTTTTGAGTAAAAAAAGATTCAAACGAATAATTACATTTTTTGTTATAAATTTGGGAAGGCTTTGTTAACAGATATATCAAAGTCTCTTTTAAAAATTTGGTAAGTTTTTATTATTATTTTCAAAAGAATATATATTCTATAAAAATGTTATATAATTTTATTTTTACAATAATCAATTTATAAACTCTTTTTAAATGAGAAACAAATTTGTATATAACTTTATAATAAAAAAGAAAATCTGATAATATATTGATTAAAAACTCTTTTAATTTATTTGGGGCAATTGCAAAAATTTCACTTAGGGTATCCATTTGTAAAAATACCACTAATTATAGATTTTTAAAGCCTAAATCTTAAAATTATAAACCCTAAAAAATGTTTTGATCCCTAAAATCTCTTAACCTCAAAAGTAAACCCTAATACAACATAGTTAACCCAAACATAAATGATATAATGAATTTTTTTTTTGAAATAGTGGCATTTTTGCAAAGATTTTGAAAATGTGGTATTTTTGAAAAGTGGCACTTGAAAAGTGGTATTTTAAAAAATTCTCAATTTATTTATGGTAACAAATATAAATTTAGTTGTACAAGATTTTGCTATTGATTCAAAATTGTCACGTCACAATTTTGTTAACCATATCATAATTGTTTTGGTGAGAATGATTGTGGACATAACACATAACCATCTTCTTACAAATCACGTATGTGGGATAAATGATTGAAATCGTTAAGATTATATCCATATAATATACGATGTATTTTAATACATTTCTATATAAATATTTTCGAGATTTTACTATCTTTAAATCCAAATTCTATGGAAATGTATAAAAATACATTCGAAGGTAGTAAATTCTCAGAAATATTTCTATGGAAATGTACTAAAATAAATCGTAAATTTTGTGGAGATACTTTTAACGATTTCCCTAGTTTTCCAATTATAAATAATGATACTAAAATTTCGGATGTTGTCAAAGTCAATCAATTAATCAGAATATGGTAATTCTTATTTAATTGGAATATTTCCACAATATTGTTCTTGAGTAGATTTTACTAAAGATTTTCATACTTTTAAATTTGGAGTTGATCTATATTATTATATATGAAGTAAATTTGTTTATGTGGCGGTATCACAACGATTTTGGAGTGGTTGATTACAGGGATACCCTTAATAAAACTCTTTAATTTCATCATTTGCCATCGATATTTGTTAACTTTATTAAATATCCTTATTCCGATCGTTTGATTTATGTTAATTTGGTTACGGATTATGTTAATTGGGTTTATGAAACTGGGGTTTGGGCTTAGTATAGATAATCGTTTGGCCCATAGTACAGATAATTATTTGAGCTCTTTTTTTTGTTTAACATATAATAATCGTTTTGCCCATATATATTATTCGTTTATATATATAAAATTTTTCTATACTATGTAGATTAATGGTAATCTTTCATTATTATCTTATTGTATATATGCATATTATATATTTATATTATTCGCTTAAGAGTCTAGATTTAGATTTATGGTAATCTTCCATTGTTATTTTATTGTTTATAGACAATATTCTATATTTAATTTATTCGATTAGGATTTATTGTGTAGGCGAAACCCTAGAATTGTTTTATATATATGTGTGTTTCGTCGGTCCAAAGCAATTCGTTCTTTGGCTGTGGTAATATCTTCTATACATTATTTACTAATTTAGTGTTTCCCATATTATGTTCGTGTCTTCTCGACGTTAACAATGATTTCGCGATATTTTGCTAATGATGTATTGTAATGGTCTAGTGTTTCTGTTGTTCTTTTGCATTTTATATTGCAACTACATCGTGATCTCAGGTGCGTAAAAATTATATATTCTTAAGCTTTTGATAATTTGTATTTAAATGTAATTTAATTATGTGAATATTTAATTACTGATTTTTGTTCTCTTAGTTTAGGTCATTTGGTTTATATTTTTCTATCATAATATTTTGTTTCGAGTCCTTATTTATCTAGACGGATCTGTCATGTGGATGTTTATGTTACTTATCTAGATAAAAAAACAAAAATCTAATATATGCATGAGGAAATCATTATACATGAGGTTCTGTGACTCTTTTAAACAATCATTTTCTTTTCATTTTTTATTGTTCGGTGAGCATAATATTATAAAATTTTAGCAAAAAAATTCGTTTTTGATTTCTATTTGTCGTGTTTGTGTTTCTTATAGTATTTACATGAGAAATACTTATTTGGGATGGAGAACAAGTAAATTCCCAATTGCTAATGACGTACTTATATATGATTATTTTTTTTTGATTTTCATGTGTATCAAATGCAATTCACTTTGCATATCGTTTTCGTTTTCTTCCATAGTGTAAGTCTTTTAATTGTAAATCTAATTACTGTTATTTTATGATGCTACTTGACTTATCGACGAGTAAAGCAAATGTAATATTTTATCGAACATGTTATTGCTGTTACATAAACCTGGAGAAGCCGGGAATAAGTGGTTTCAAGTTAGCAGATGCTGTCAGAAAATTCCTCTGAGGGTTTGAGGTATGAACTTATATAATCACATTTACTGCTCTATAAGTATGAATGTATGTTCCTTTGTTACTTATGTCGAAATAGTCTCCGAGATACTCTTTCTTAACCTATGTTTGCGTCTATGTCTTGGAATCATGCACTGTCAATATGGTAAAAAAATTCTGCCTCAATTCTTCATCTCTTTATTAGATCCGTTATGATATTTTCAATTTTTTTATCCGATTTGACAGCTTCACGTATAGAAATATCATAATAACTAATACGAGTATTCACACATCCTATCCCTAACCCTTACCCAATGGCAGGAATTGATCATAAAAGAGAAAACGATGTGAGTATCATTGATCAGATGATATCCTCTTCTTATTCATGTAATCTTCTAGCAAACGTGAGTTTTGGTTCTTTCTAGGTATATGTTCTTTTTTTATTCATTTAATATTATTTCTCCTTAACTATGCAACTCCCAAAACTTCATATAAAAAGAGACTTCTAACTTTCTCTGTTTCCATTTTTCTACAATATATTTTTCTTTGAAATTTGTGGGTTCAAATTGTCAATAAATTTTGGTTTTGCTGGATTTAATTAATATTTGATAAGCAGAAGAGATGTAGGTGAGTAAATAACAGTTCTAAGCATCGATATACGCAAGTATACAATCCATAGTGCGCAGATGTATGATGCTCGGCCAAAATAATTGATGCACAAAGCCTCAAGACCACAATGGATCTGCTCTTCTTACTCAACCACCACTTTCTTGGTACATTCGTGGGATTACAATAAAGACCATAAATTGTATGGTCGAAGATCTTCTCGGTGAAGCTGCAAGAATCCGAGTAGGAGGCCAGGATGATGATTAAGGTGAAATGGACATTATTAAGGATATTTAGCAATCGGAGGAGTATGTAAAAGAGTTTGTGATTTTAGTCTTTCTTGGTCTTCTAGTATTTGGATTATTTTCCTAATAATAATTGGAGGAAAATGATTGTTTCACATCAAAAACTCCATTGCTATTTAATAGAAGGCTCTTGAAAAGTTTCCCAAAATTCATATCAAAAGCCAAAAGGGATCCTCTATTTTGTACCGCTAATAACGACTATACCTCTTAAAAGAAAAAAAGGGTCAATAATATTTTAGAATATAAAGACGATCCTAAATTCTAAATATTGACGAAAACAAATGAGTGTTCTCACACTTGGCATAAATTTGGCTATTTTTTGTCTCTTCGAGCTCGGGTAGGTCTAGCCTGTACGCCAAGAACTCACGAGAACGGAACAAAACTTCCAAGTAGAATTGGGGGTATTTCCTGGATTTGGTGCTTTGATCAATCAAAATATTCAATTGACTCTCTCAAGGAAGCCAAATCGATATAAATATATAAAGTATCCATTAATTGTAGAAATGAGATCATGATTATGTTTGTTGATGTAGGCAGAGTCAAAGAGACATGCAGAGTTTGCATAGATTGCGACGAGCTATCCCATGAAATTGATAATCTAATTCAGCAACTAATCAAATCTCGGTATACTCCATCTGGTTTTACGTAGGTTAATTCCCTTTGACATACTCTTTTCGAATCTCGGTATACTCCATATGGGTAACGGATGTGATGCAGATATGTCTCATGCCTTGCATAAGTAAATCACGGATAGACGGATAGTGATAGATACTAGAAAGATAATTCAAAGTTCGCATTTTATGTTCCATAATAGCAAGAAATATAAAATTTTCAATATTTTATGTACATATGTGAGAGTTTAGGGTTCAATATTAGGGTTTAGTACCCCTTAAAATCGACATATTTTCGTTTTTAAACCATTTAGTATTTAATTAATCTAAAACATTAAATATAGTGTCATAACATTCATAAAATTTGAAATATCTCTTATATTTTACTACCATAAATCCCAGCCGCAATAATTTCTTAACTAATATTTTATATATCAAATGATTGCTCAGAGAGAAATGACAAAGTGTTACTCCCATGCTTTTGTTGGTCAACAACCAACCACAACTTTTTTTAGTTCTTCACAACATACAATTCCTAACACTTCTTTTGTATTTGACAAGACTTGACAAAGTTTGTGATTTTTGTTGATTTGTGTTCATCTTTTGTACTCTTTCGCATTAATAAATTAATATAAAACTAAGATTTTTGAAAATTTTCTTCGAAAAAATGATTCTATAGTTTGTACCATATATAAATATTTAAGTGTTACATTTTATGTTTTTGTTTTTAATGAAATTTTAAATTTATTGATGGAACAAAATAATTACTAATGACTTTTAGAGAAATTTTTGATGAAAGGAAAATATAAACAAAAAATGGTTTGAGTGTTAGTATATGCTTTTGTTCACATCATTTTCTAATTTTAATAAATCTAACAAAAGACGAGCTAGAGACTATGGTACATATATAGGTCTCAAATTCTATAAAAATTTAAAATGACGAGAAAGAAGGAAAACGATCACCGGGGGAGAGATATATGAAGTAGAGACGGACACAAGAATTATGAGAGATAAATTAATCGAAAAAAGCAACAAGATACTCCCTTAGAGGTATCTTCATGCAAAGCTATACTTAGGACGAGATTTACGCTTGATATGAAGGAGAAAATGATTGAGAAGAAGATAAAATATCTCGAGACACATCTTTCGGTATGGGAGACGCTTGGTTTCGACAAAATAGCCCCAATCTCAATACGGGACGTGTTATGTTTTTCACTGTGTTTGTAGAGATGAAGAAGAGTTACCAAAGACTATATAATTATATGTCTATTATCATCTCGATATTTTATTTCTTTTATTGATAATGTTGATTATTAATCTTACAAATCATATTTGATTGGATTATTCAATTATATTTTTTGGAATATTAATGTATAATATATCAAAATTATGTGTTTCTTAATTAAAATAAGTAATAGGTATTGTGTTGAATGTAATTTGTAATTTTAAAACACTATTTTTTGTTATTTTTACCTCGCGATGGGTGCAGATACATGTCTAGTGATACATAAATTCCGGACCATAATATGTCTATTATTAATTAGATACCGAAAAATGTTAATTTTTCTTATTGAAAGTTTGTGGTTGTTGGACTTTTCTAATTCACTTTTGACTTTTTCAGTTGGATGACACGATATTGTGTAATAAATTTCGGAAAGTAGAAATTAAACTGATCCAAAAATAAATTTAAAAAATGAAATGTGGCGTTGACGCTATAAATGGAAAAGAGACACAAAATTCAAGACATAAGAAACCAGTTACGTAAGAGCAAATGTTCACTCTAGTTCTTTTGCTCCCAAGCCCACACATCGAGGCAGCCGTCGAACCTCAACGTCTCCGTGACGGATCGCTGCTTCACCCTCTCCGGCGCCGGCTCTTCTCTCCGGAGTGAAGCCTCCTTCGTCTCAAACCAACGTGGGTTTTGTACTTTCGTTATTTTCTTCATGTGCTTCTCCATGTCTCGGTTAAACAAATCTCTTCCTACGATGGCCTTCTATCATGCTAAGTCACCAGATCTCCTCGTGAGTCCCTCGTCCCGACCAGATCTGGCGACACCGAAGATGTTGCTAGTGTTACCTCCGAACCCGCCGGTCCCGCCAGATGCGCTGGATATGCATCCTCTTTTGCCACCTCCATTCATCTCACATCCTCTATCTTCATCGTCTGCTCCGTCCATGAGAGCTAGTGCGTCAATCATTCGGTCGAGCTTTTTCGATGAAGCCTTACCTCGGTATGAGGTTACTTTACCTCTACGTCATCTTGATGCTGTTACTCAAAAGATCCTCCATCAGACCCTCACCTTTGCTACTCCTAAGATCGGTGAACCTCTCACCGTCCCTTCCGTTTTCTCTCCCATCACCACCACTGATTTTTTGGGTCAAGTGGGCCTAGCTTATGAGGGCGATTTGTGGGCCTGTTTCACCCAGCAAAACATTATGGAAAAAAGCCCAGCAACGTTTACCCGTTTTCTAGAAGCTTGTCTTCAATTATGATTCTATCAAGTTGGGATTCTTTGAATCAATTGTAGGCAGGCCATTGTCCAGCTCGTTAAAGCCAATGGTCATGGTTCTAAGTTCCTCCATATCGAGCGTGGAGAGGTCAGTTTGCCTTCAAGGTGTTCCTTTCCAACAATAGTCGTGCCTTAAATCGTCATGTGTATCTACTCCGAGCTTCACTATCTTGGTGACGGTTCAAAGTTCAGTTTTTGACGTTTTTCCTCCCGAAAAGGTTGTTCGTATATTAGGCATTGCGCTCAAACCCGACTTGGCGAATCCCCGGTGTATCATAGACTTCCATCCACCCCTCCGGTTCAACTATCGGATAAGGTTGTCTCCTCCTAAACCTGCCATAGCGCCGCCGATGTGTCGTTATGCATTCGGTGAAAAATTTTATTGGGCCGTGCAATACATGTCAAATGGGACTCGTAGCCCAAAACCGTTTCCCACTTCAAATCCATCTCCCAGCACCAAATCTTTGGAGGACTTTCTCAGTTTGTATACCGTGAGAACTACGATCAATTCATGGTTGGAGATGTCGAGCTTAGCAATTTCTTTCCTATGGGAGAAACCGTTGCAAACTTCCGTCTCTTTGAGAGGTGAATTATTCCCGAATTCCATGCCGGAAAAACTTATGAATGTTTTTGCTGGATTTTTTTCTTGTTTAGGAGTCTCGAGACCCGAAGAAACAAACGGGAGCGCTTTGGCGTTTTTTTGGAGGCGAGGCTTCAGCTTTAACGTAACTACAAGTGACTAATTCCAGCCTTGGCCGATAAGATCTCTTCGACACATTTGGAACGATCTCCGAGTTCGCTGCCAAGTGATCAATCTCTATCTGCTTTAATTTTTATGGTTGTTAAATCGTATTATCGAAATTTGAGAGGATGGATAATTCTCTCTCGTGTGTTGTGGAAGAGTAGAAATGAAAAGAATGTTGAAAAAAGAAAAAAAAAAAAAAGCAGCTACGAAAACATTGCCATATCATAAAGAATTGGCAATTCAGAAAAGGAGGTCTTTTTACTGTTTAATGTTCACTCGTTTCAAGTATTGTAGGGCTTCGGGTGTTCGTCAAGATTTTGATTTTATTTCACAAGAAATATGCTATTCATTTACATATAATTTGAACTGGAATGAATTAAAACATACTACTATATATGGAAAATAAGATTTAAGTTACACATATATTCGCATATGATTTTGATATTGATCTAAAATAAGACCGTATATGGCATACCTATACGTTATCCGCAGTACCAAAAATATTTTGTATTATATTTCAAAAAATAACCGAGAAGAACATAAGAACATAAACAATCACGAAGGTCTTTAAAAGTTTTTTTAAGCATCGCTAGCAGATAAACACAATAGGCTGTAAATGGTAACAAGATTTTGAAATTATGCAACATTCAGCTAGATTCAGCAATTTTGCTAACACCATTTGCTATTTAACAAAATTCTGCCAAATTCAGCTAGATTCATGAATTCCGCGAAAAACGAAATCAGAAAATTTAGTAGAATTCAACAATTCTTAGAGAATCAAGTGATATATAAATATGTTTATTTGGGTTAAAAAATCGGATAAGAGCGAATATAAGAGTTATGTAAGGATATTAAGAATATCAAAATTATATTTGAAATATTTCTTTAAAAATGAATCTATAATTCGATATGGTGTATATAATCCGGATATTGAAAAAAACTTGATTTTTTTTTTTGAAAAACAAAATTAAGCAATTGTCGTAAATTTTGTAGAACATAATTTTGGAATAGTTTATTCTGTTTGTAAGATAAATTAACCTATTGTTTTGACGAGCTGTAAGTTTTCTCGTTAAATTATGTTGTAACTTTATGTTTATTAACATTATTAAGATATAAAAGTTAATATTTTATTAGTTTATTCAACTAAGCAAGTACAACAAAAATCTTTAACTAAATGGTAACATTGTTTTATAATTCTGCAACATTCAGCTAGATTCGGCAATTCTGCTGACATCATTTGCTATTTAACAAAATTTTGCTAAATTCAGCAATACCGCAAAATTTTTGTGGAAAATTTGGTTGAATTCAACAATTCTTAGAGCACTAAGTGATATATAAATATGTTTATTTAGGGTAAAAAAACTGGATAAGAGCGGATATGAGAGTTATGTGAAGATATTTAGGATATTAAAATTACATTTGAAATATGCCTTTAAAATTGGATTGATGATGCTGATAAGGTATATATAATCCGGATATTTAAAATCATTATCAAACGAGTAAGAACCATATCGTGTTCAGGTATTTCGTAAATAAAAATAGTTTTGGATAATTTGTAGATTTTTTTGATAAAAAATGTAGATAACTTCTGTAGGATTATTAATAATTAAAAAAATAGATCGTGTTGTGTGTTTTGATTTAAGTTTAAAATTTTTTGTTTGGTACGGTTCAGAATTTTCAATTATTGTTAGTACTAATATAACTTTTTTTTAAAAAGACTTGAAGTTTTTGTTTTGAAAAACAAAATTAAGTAATTGGCCTAAATTTTGCTTAAAACAAAACTTTGAAATAGTTTAATATGCTTGTAAGATAACTTAACTTATAGTTTTGACGAGGTATAAGTTTTCTCATTAAATTATGTAGTAACTTTATTACTAAAATTATTAAATATATCAGATATAAAAATTAATATTCATTAGTTTATTTAACTAAGCAAGAACAACAAAATTCTTTAACTAATTTTTGTAGGTTTATTTAACCAATAGTTTATTTTAAAAATTCAGCCAGATTCAGCAGTTACTATTTACATTTCAAGGTATTCTGCTAGATTCTGCAAAAAATCACAAAAAATTCAGCCAGAGTCCGCAATTCAGCAATATTCAACCACATTCCGCTGTTACCATTTATACCCAGTTTTGTAGGTTTGTTTAACCAATAACTTATTTCAAAAATTCAGCCAGATTCAGTTAGATTCAGCAGTTACCATTTATACTTCAAGTTATTCTGTTAGATTCTCCAAAAAAATCACCAAAAATTCAGCCAGATTCCGCAATTTAGCAACATTCAGCTGTTACCATTTAGACCCTAATTACTTAATAACAATAACAATAACGTAAAATTCGGCATGATTATACTATATATGCAATGAATATTGATTTTCGTATTTAAACATTTAAGAAAAATTAGAAACATTGAGCTTAAATGACGAAATCTTAAAACCAATAAACAAATAAATTGCTTAGCCAAGTTTTCTCCCATGTTTAATTATATAGTGAATGATCTTTAGTGAAAAGTGCAGGAAAACCCAAACTTATTACAGATGCAAGACGTTAATTTCATAAAATACACAATGTTATGAAATATTGTAAAAAATGATTATACACAAGCCAATGTTAACATTAATATACACAAACATGATTTTATGAAATATTTCATAAAATTAAATACACAAACATAATTTTGGTACAACAATATATACAAAAAGAAAAAAATGCGAGCAGTAAAGAAAGGCTATTAAAAAAAAAAAGGTCACGTAATTTTATCAAAGGGAAAAAAAAACAAAACAAAAGATCTAGGTCACTCAAAAAAAAGAAATGCTATAAAAATTACAATGCATGCATAATATGCATATCCAGAGTTAATCATTTAAACCATAATAGATATAAAAATGCCTATGACATATATGAAATATGTACACTATTAGAGAGAGGAAATGATCCAAAAGTAGATAATTTTTTTTTTTTGTCACAAGTCTGAAATATCATTAAACTAAAGAGCTTGACAAATTGTTCCACAGACAATAACGCCTGTTTAGCTAAATCATCGGCTGCAGTATTTGCAGACCGAGTTACATGTTGAAAACAATTGAAGTAATACCAGTAGATAACTCTCTAATATCGTCGAGTAGAACATCTACATCGATGTGAGTTTCAGAGGAGTAAAGAAGACGGATAAGGGTTCGAGAGTAAGATCTCATTGTGACAACGTCACAACCCATGTCTAGAGTACAAAGCATGGCAGACATTAGAGCTCTGGTTTCTGCTACAAGAGTAGAGGAGACTAAAGGACACGAGTCAGAGGCGGTGAAAACAGGGGAGGTCTCACCCGAGGTAATTGCCAACCCATACCGCAGTTTAAGGAGGCAGCATTCCAAGCTGCGTCCACATAACACACGAAGCCATAAGTGATTTCCGGAGACCGCATAGGCTGGAAGTATTAGTCTTAGGAGACAGGGGAGGTTGAGCTTTTTGCCAAGAGGAAGCTTCACCAATTGCTTTAAGAACTATTTCATTTGTAGAGAACCGTAAATCGTTAAACATCAATTGATTTCTAGTTGTCCATGTTAGTCACGTTTATTTCACCATGGTTTGTGAAAGGAATTTGGTGAAATGAGGTTGGTGAAGGAAGGTTCACAAGTCAAAAAAGAGTGGCTCTTTTTTTGTCAACAATGGATGCTCACCAAACCCATTGTTGCTCACCAAACCCAAAACTTCTCCTATAAATACATATCATAAGGAGAAGAGAAATGCATCCCAAAGCAAAGAAACACAAGAGTAAAGTGTTTGGAGAGAAAGAAAAATCTTAGAAAATTTAGTGTAATTTTCTTGAGTGTATTTGGGGTCGGGTGTAAGTTGAGAGCTTGTAAAATTTCCCGGGTTGATAATAAAAGATCTGTAGCAGGTCCGGAGACGTAGGCGACATTGGCCGAACTCCGTTAAAACCTTGTGTGTGTCTTCTCGCTTTCATAAAATTCTGTTTTTTCCGCAAATTTGATCCGTATATTTCCTAACAACTGGTATCAGAGCGCTTGAGTTACGGTGATCGGTCAAACTTCGGCGGAGCGAATTTTGTCGGTGACATCGGTTTGTCGACGGAGGTGTTTTAATACACGGTGGTTCCAGAAACGATGGGAGGCGAAGATGGTTCTGCACACAGTATCGGAAAATTTGACGGTACGGATTATGCATTTTGGAGAATGCAAATTGAAGATTATCTGTACGGAAGGAAGCTCCATCAACCACTAAGCAAGAAGCCTGACAAGATGGATCATGAAGAGTGGAATCATGAAGAGTGGAATCTTCTCGACAGACAAGTTCTCGGTGTTAATTATTAGATTAACACTGGCGAAAAACGTTGCTCACAACGTTGCGAAGGAGAAGACCACGGAAGCACTCATGAAAGTTCTCTCGGACATGTATGAGAAACCTTCTGCCAACAATAAGGTATTTCTCATGAAGAAGCTCTTCCAATTGAAAATGGAAGAGGGTAGTCCTGTAGCAGCGCACGTGAATGAGTTCAACACGATTGTCAACCAACTGTCATCGGTTGAAATCGAGTTTGATGATGAAGTGCGAGCACTGATTTTGCTGGCATCGCTGCCAAATAGTTGGGAGCCAATGAGGGCAGCGGTTAGTAATTCTGTCGGTACTCAGAAGCTTAAGTTCAATGATGTTAGAGATCGTATCCTTGCTGAGGAAGTTCGTAGGATAGACTCTGGCGAGACATCAACGAGCTCTGCTTTCAATGTGGAAAATAGAGGTAGAGACCAAGACAGAAATAACCGGAGCAGAGGAAGATCAAAATCAAGGAATGGACGAGGTCAGTCCAAATTCAGACAGACTACTGAGTGCTGGAATTGTGGAAAGACGGGCCACATTAAAATAAATTGTCAGGCACCACCGAAGAAAAATGATAACAAGGGAGGCGGGGCCAATGCAGTGACACGTGAAATTGTTGATGCATTGGTAGTGTCTGTTGATTCCTCGAGAATAAGTGAAGCTCGTGATGCAGCTGCAAATACCACCAAAGCATCAATCTCCTATGTTGATAGTCCAGTCGATTCATGGGTTCTTGACTCAGGAGCATCGTTCCACACCACGCCGCACCACAACATTATGGAGAATTATGTTGCGGGAAATTACGGAAAGGTATATCTTGCTGATGGATTACCTTTGGATATAGTTGGTATTGGAAATATCAACATAAAGATGTCAGACGGACGTGTGTGGAAGATTACAAAGGTTAGACACGTGCTAAAGTTGATGCGAAATCTAATCTCAGTAGGTCAACTTGATGATACGGGGCACGAGGTCAACTTTGGTGGTGGAACCTTGAGAGTCAGGAAAGGTTCCATGGTGATGGCTAGAGGTCATAAAAGAGGCAATCTTTATATGACAACAAGTTATCAAGACACTGTTGTTGTTGTCGAGAATGCCAAACAGACTAAGTTGTGGCATTGTAGGTTGGGGCACATGAGTGAGAAAGGGATGAAACTCATGGTGAAAAATGGGGCTCTTCCGGATCTGAAGACGGTGGATCATCAGATGTGTGAAAGTTACATCCTTGGAAAACAAAAACGGGTTAGTTTTTCTAAAGGAGGAAGAGAACCAAAATCTGAGAAGTTAGAGCTGGTGCACACTGACGTGTGGGGACCCGCTCCTGTTGCATCGTTGGGAGGTTCGTACTACTATGTGACCTTTATTGATGACTCCACAAGAAAGGTGTGGATTTACTTCATAAAGAACAAACATGAAGTGTTCTCGTTTTTCAAAAGATGGAAAGCCATGGTTGAGATTGAGACGAATCTCAAATTGAAGTGTCTAAGATCTGATAATGGTGGAGAATACATCAGCGACGAGTTCAAGAGATACTGCGCTGATAATGGGATCAAGATGGAGAAGACTATTCCTGGAACGCCTCAACAGAATGGAATAGCGGAAAGGATGAACCGAACCTTGAATGAGCGTGCAAGGAGCATGAGATTGTACTGTGGATTGCCAAAGACATTTTGGGCAGATGCAATCAGTACCTCAAGCTTCTTAATAAACAGAGGACCGTCTGTTCCGTTGGGATTTAAGATCCCTGAAGAAGTTTGGAGTGGCAAGAAAGTAAACCTTTCTTATTTAAAGGTGTTTTGATGCTTAGCTTATGTTCACATTGATGATGCTGCAAGAAGTAAACTTGATTCCAAGTCTAAGAAGTGTTACTTCATCGGTTATGGTAACACAGAGTTTGGTTACCGGTTTTGGGATGACGAAAATCGGAAGATCATCCGCAGCAAGAATGTTGTGTTCATCGAAGAAGTGTTGTACAAGGATAAGCTAAGAGAAGGTTCAAAGAGAAAAGAGCCTGAAGCTGTTGACTTAGAAGATATCCTGACACCGGAATTGCAACAAGATCCCACAACAGCCGAAGAAGAAATCTCTCAAGAAGAAAGTGGTGAGGATGAAGAGAGTGATGATTCTGAAGTGGTCCCAAATACACCAGTCATAGAGTTACGACGGTCAAGCAGAATTATTAGAAAGCCTGTAAGATTTTCTCCATCGCTTAACTACATTCTGCTCACAGATAGAGGCGAGCCTGAATGTTATGGAGAGGCAATGCAAGTTGATGAATCTATCAAGTGGAAGCTTGCAATGAACGACGAGATGGACTCGTTGATGTCCAATCACACGTGGGAGTTAGTCGAGTTACCGAGGGAGAAAAAGGCTTTGCACAACAAGTGGGTCTATCGAATAAAAAAAGAACATGATGGGAGCAAACGTTATAAAGCGAGGCTCGTTGTGAAGGGGTTCCAACAAAAAGAAGGGATAGACTACACGGAAATATTTTCTCCTGTAGTTAAGCTGGTAACAATTAGAGTTGTTCTCGGGCTGGTAGCAAAGGAAGATTTACATCTTCAACAGATGGATGTGAAAACAACATTTCTTCACGGTGATTTGGATGAAGAAATTTATATGAAGCAACCTGAAGGTTTTGAGATCAAAGGGAAAGAAAATCTGGTGTGCAAACTTAAAAGAAGTCTGTATGGTTTAAAACAAGCTCCAAGACAGTGGTATAAAAAGTTTGACAACTTTATAAAAACTGTTGGCTTCATGAGGTGTGAAGCTGACCACTGTTATTACTTCAGGAGGCTAGAAGAGTCCTACGTGATACTGCTCCTTTATGTTGATGATATGTTGATAGTGGGAGCAGACTTGCATGAGATCAATAATTTGAAGAGAAAACTCTCCGGAAGGGAATCCAAGTTCAGCATTATGTTTCAGAAAGTCTGAGATGGGATTGCAGGGATATGTTGATGCTGACAATGGAGGTGACATTGATACCATGAAGAGCACATCTGGGTATGTTTACACTTTTGGTGGTACTGCAATTTGTTGGACTTCAAAATTGCAGAAGATCGTAACTCTATCAAGCTGTGAAGCTGATTATGTTGCTGTGACAGAGGCGACAAAAGAGATGATGGTTACAGTCATTCCTGTTAGAGTTGGATCAGAACCATGAGGGAAGTGTTATATTGCGATAGCAAGAGTGCCATTGATTTGGCAAAGAATCCAGTTTACCATGCTCGAACAAAGCACATAAAGAAAAGGTATCACTTCATAAGATCAGCGTTAGAAGATAAAGTGTTGGTGCTTGAAAAGATTCCAGGAAGTAAGAATCCAGCAGATATGCTAACGAAGGTCGTGCCGTATGATAAGATGAGGTTGTGTGCAACCTCAGTTGGCTTGCTAGAGTGATAAGCCGGGAAGACCTGCTACATTGATCAAGGTGTGAAGACGGATTGAAATCAGTCTTCAAGTGGGAGATTGTTAGTCACGTTTATTTCACCATGGTTGGTGAAAGGAATTTGGTGAAATGAGGTTGGTGAAGGAAGGTTCACAAGTCAAAAAAGAGTGGCTCTTTTTTTGTCAACAATGGATGCTCACCAAACCCATTGTTGCTCACCAAACCCAAAACTTCTCCTATAAATACATATCATAAGGAGAAGAGAAATGCATTCCAAAGCAAAGAAACACAAGAGTAAAGTGTTTGGAGAGAAAGAAAAATCTTAGAAAATTAAGTGTAATTTTCTTGAGTGTATTTGGGGTCGGGTGTAAGTTGAGAGCTTGTAAAATTTCCCGGGTTGATAATAAAAGATCTGTAGCAGGTCCGGAGACGTAGGCAACATTGGCCGAACTCCGTTAACAACTTGTGTGTGTCTTCTCGCTTTCATAAAATTCTGGTTTTTTCGCAAATTTGATCCGTATATTTCCTAACAGTCCATAGATTCCAGAGGGTCCAAGCATAGAGGACAGCAACAGAGACTCCGACTGGTGGCAGAACTTTTAACTTCGACAAAACTCGTGATGTAGGAGAATATATCTCCCTGATTCCGAAATGGACCTGATAATAGGGTAGAACTCCATACTAGGATGGAAAAATGGCAGTCCCTGAGCACATGAAGAACTGTTTCAAAAGCTCCACAACGTTTACAAGTCATATTAACATCCATTCCCCTTTGCTGTAAGAGCATACCTACCGGAAGAGCTCCGACTATTGCTTTCCACATGAAACTTTTTAGTTTAGGGAAAGAATGGATTTCCAAACATTTTTTTTGCCAGCTATTTTGGAGTTCAGGTGGAAGGATATCGCACACCATGTAGATGCCGTATCCATAAAGTGTCGTATAAACACCACGTTTGAGAGGAAGCCATACTTGTTTATCTAATCTTTGGATGGATCCAAGCGGGATAATACGAATAATCTCCTCATAATCAGGAAGGTGCTCTCAAATACGATTAAGATCCCATTGGCGTGTGGTCGGGTCGATAAGATCAACAACACACATATCTTTAGAGGCTAGCGTCGACGGTCCCAGAGGACACATGGGATTAGTAGTCAAGAGCCAAGGTTGAGACCATACATTCACCTTTTTCCCCAAACCCCCAACCCAACCAAGCCCTTTTCTAATCACCTCTAGGCCAGCTATAATGCTAAGCCAACCGTAGGTACAGAGCACTCCATAAAAGATGAGGAATCCCGAATAATAAACGAGCTAGCAGGCTGGACGTGTTTTGTAAGAGCCTCCATCCTTTTTTCGCCAACAAGGCATCATTGAAAGTTTCTATTTCTCGAAATCCTACTCCCCCCCCCCCCCCCCCGCATTCTTAGGATACGATAATTTCATCCAAGACACCCAACATATCTTTCTATGATTGGGGTTAGTGTCCCACCAAAACCGGGTTAAGGTTGATTGAATTTTATTGCAAAGAGATGTAGGAATCTTGAAGCATGTTATTGTGTAAATCGGCATAGAAGAGAGAATAACTTTAAGTAACACTTGTTTACCAGCCGGAGATAAAAACTTTGATGTCCAACTATGTGACCGTTGGCGAATACGATCAACGATAAAGGCAAATATATCTCTCTATCTTAGTCCAAAGTTTTTCGGAATCCCTAAATACTTGCAGGTGCCTCTTTCTTTCCTTATCTTCAAGATACGTTTTGCTATTATCAGAGTAGCTTATGGAGTTTTACTGGCAAAAGTGGTAGACGATTTGTTTAAATTGATGCATTGTCCCTGTAGGGGTCGAATTTTTCCCCTATGTGATCGATATAACGACGAGATCAACTATGCAGCATCATGACGAAATTCTGGTCAAGTCTACAAGGGCCCAGTCTGAATCTATGCCCAAAATGACATTAAACTCATAATCAAAATGAGCTTAATGAAATTATGGGCCTAAATTAGATATATTGCTTAATGGACCAAGCCCATTTGATTAGTTGGCCCATTTACTTAATAAAGTTATATATAATTCATTGTGAGGAAGCAGAGATTTCTGGGTTAAGCTATGAAAGAAAGGATGAGCAAAGAGAAACGTTTGTTACTGATGTATATGCTTTTGTCAATAAAGTTGCGGATCCTTTTTACAAGGGTTGTACATTGATATATATATATAGCTCCCTAAGTCGGCTCGATTTTTTCGTAAGAGATAATGCTAACTTTCCTAAGTCTTTGCGGATTCCCTTTTCTTTATGTCGGTTGCGTCGAAGTGGGTTTCGTAATTGGATTGGGCTTTAGCGCAGGGAGCCTTGTGGCCTTTGTCGATACTCTGGCAGGTCTTTGCTGGCAGTGTGACATCGCTGGCATTGTGACATTGCTGGTACTGTGACATCGCTGGCACTGTGACCTCGCTGGCACTGTGACCTTGCTGGCACTGTGACATCGCTGGCACTGTGACATCGCTGGCACTGTGACCTTGCTGGCACTATGACATCGCTGGCATTGTATCATCGCTCGCACTGTATCCTTGCTGGCTCTGTGACCTTACTACACTCATGCCTTCTGCTGCGAGTAGAGAGGACTCAGAAGGTTCCCTTCTTAGACGGAGAAGACTTAGGAAATGAGCAAGGCTTCATCTTCTTGTTTGGAAATGACTCGGAAGTGTCATATAATATCTGTACGTTAATGCGATTTCGGGTCTATGTGCTGCGTTTGCATAACTTTGGACCTCAACGTTGAGCGGATGAAATCCGACCCCAACAATAGGCCTTGTTCATATCCGTTTTTACGGCCATAGCTCCAGGTTTTGTATCTTGAGAAATCCGCAAAAAATAAAGTGTTTCATGTGTGATTAGGACGTTGTTGGATATGGCTCTTCCGGGAACAAAGGCGGATTGATGCTCTGAGATAATGCTAGAGAAAAACGTTTGGAGTTGCTTTGTTAAGATTTTAGCTATTATCTTATAGAACACATAGCATAGAGCAATGGGGCGATACTCGAAAGCCTTTTTAGGACTCAATATCTTGGGAATAAGCCGAATATGAGTTACATTCATCATCGAAGGAAATAATCCTGTTGTAAAGAACTCTCGCACCTCTCTAATGATATCAGGCCCAATAATTCTCCAAAAGGATTCGCGAAAGCCGGAATTAAAACCATCAGCGCCTAGTGCTTTTCCAGCATTGATGTCAAATGCGGCGTCCTTGATTTTTTCAGCCGATGGTAAGGCTATTAAGCCCTCATTGATTTCCGTAGAGATAAAAGAAGAAAGAACATCATCAGAATAGAGAAATCCCCTTGTGATTTCGAACTAAAGATCTCTCTAAAGTAGTTGGAGATAATCTTTGTAAAGTCTTGCTCTCTATGATGAGCAACTCCCATATTATCCTCCAAAACAGTGAAGCGGTCGATAGCTCTCCAGCTTTGCGTAACCGAGTGGAAGTATTTCGTGTTTTTGTCGCCATAATGGAGCCACAAAACTCGACTGCGTTGCTTCCAAAAGATATCTTCTTCTTTATACATATTTAGTAAAGGAAAAGTTCAAGAAAACACCCAAACTTATTACAGAGCAAGTCCGAAATTAAAACTACAAAACAGAGTAGCTATAACAAAGTTACAGAAATTAGAGAAACACACATGAAACATCCGGAAAAATGGGTAAACATCCGAGAAAATTAAAGCTGAGCACCAAAATTTATCATCTCTCTGACAGTAGCAACCCCAAATTTGAAGCAACAAAAAATTTCGTTGAGGCGATTTGTGCTCCGAGATCGGTAATGTCCCCATCTTTCTATACAAAATCATATGAAACTTTCTTTGTAAAAGAAAATCACAAGAAACGTTTTCTATAAAATAAAATCACAAGAGACTTTCTCTATAAATCATGATCCATCAGAAGGACTCTATTACCAAGAGAAACAACGATAGTGTGTGATTCCTCCTTACCGTAGGATGGAGTTAGTCTCGGATAATGTTGCAAAGATGGAAGCAGTCTTGGACCCACGAGATTGGCCTCGGTTTTGAAATCTATTGGATTAGATTAATCAAGTTTGCTAGAGTTTTGAGTTTTGAGATTTCCAATCAGTTCATATTCAAGTAAATAAATTTGCGAAAGCCATTGCGCAAATTTTGTTTCAGTTTGCTAGATTGGCCTTGTTTTTGAAAACTTGATTTGTGAAAATTTTGTACAGGATAATAGAAATTTGACTAATCTAATAGACTACCAACACTATTAGAACAACATAATTCTCAAGTGATTTCTTATTCAATGAATTTTTTAGTTGTACTATGAGTTCTTCAGGGAACAAAGCAATACATTGGCATATTCTTTAGTAATACATTGATGATTCTGATCTTTATTCCTACAATCGCCATTACCATCTGCAATAATTTTTAATGCAATGTTTCAAGATTTCGTGGTTTTTCTCAGCAATTTATCTCCAAGAGAGTTGCCTCAAATAAAATTGTATATTCTGTATTTTGTTGTTCTTTAAATTCTCTGCATATCATAAAATCAACCCAAACCCCCTAAATTCTAGCATATAAAGATCAATTTATTAGGAGGATTATGTTTAAATAGAAAATATACCTAAACTATATAGGAAAATCTATATCATTTTGTATCTCTCTATATATTTATTTTATATCCTCACATGAATAAAGCATCTTCCGCTAAACATTTTGACATGGTATCAGAAAATTAGAGTATTGGCTGTTATCGTTTCTCTTTTCTCTTTTCATCATCTCTGTTTTTCATCTTCTACGAATAGAGTTTTTTCTTCATATCAGTTTCGTTTCATATCAGTTTGTGTTGTTTCATGTCTTGTTGTGCCATCTAAATCATGCATGATGTAAGTGACAATCAATAAAAATCAAGTTATGCAATTGTTAAAGATGTTGTCTCCAAAACAAAGCTACCAATTTTGTTTACAATCAAATAACAATTCTTATGATTTTTTGTTTCTGATTGTTTTTTTTTTTTTGGTGAATATCAGGAAGAAAATTCTCCAAGGTTTTATTAGAATCGAAAATCAATTAAACACACACTTGTCTTGGCCGAGGCGGTCCAAAGACATCCTCATTCAAGGTCTCAACAACACTCGTTGGAACAACACTAAATGCATGGAAACCTAAAGGTAGAGAAAATGCATAATTCGCTAATCCATATGCAAGACGATTAGCCTCCCCATACACATGAGAAACTCGGACCATCCAGTCTTTCGATAAAAAGCCATGGCGCAAATGTACCAGGAAGGACAAGGGATGTGTTTCACCTATCCATGTCTTAAGAAATTCTATCATTTTCATGTGTATGGGGAGGTTAATCGTCAAAAAAAAAAATGGCGGTGTGGATTATTTATAGGAATAATAATCTGAGTTTAAAAAAAAAATGGATTGGGTTGTTTCACTAAGTCATATCATGCAAAGGTCATTAAATTTATCGCTGGATTAAATGACTCTTACTCTACAATCCGAAGTCAAATCATCATGAAGAAGCATGTACCTGACTTATATGAAGTGTATAATCTGCTGGATGAACATCATAGTTAGAGAAATATCAATCTAGTTCACAATGTCAGTGCTTTTCATGTTGCTTCTTCTGACCAAATATCAGTGAATGCTGCTGCATCTACTTACTCTACTCATAAATCAAGCCGTTCGATTTTTGCTCATTGTGGTTAGACTGGTTATACTGGTGACACTTGCTACAAGATTCATGATTATCTAGTGGGATTCAAACACAAGATCAAGCCTTAATCTGACAAGCAACACTATCCGGCTAAGTCATAACCATCTTCTAAACTAGTGGTTGCTCAAATGACATTGGTTCCTCCAACTTCTGAAGACAATCTCTCCAGTTTGGTCACTACTCTGTCAAAGGATCAAATTCAGAGAGTCATTGCCTACTTTAATTCTTAGTTACAGACACTTAATGAGCTTCAGTCTCCACCTTGTGCTGGCACTATTACTAATAAATTTAAAATATTGAAAGTTAACAATAATATTGAACCAATATTTACGGAAATAAGTATGGAAATAATAGTTATTCAAAACTGCGAGTATGTACAATAACTCTATAGACAAGATTTACATTGCTTTGGTCAAATAATTGATCAAAATCCTCTAAATACACAGGAGTTAATATATTCTTTAAGTATAATTAAATGTTTAAATTAAATGCATACAATTTTGAATAATTATTTGTTTATATTCCATTTAGCTTACCCTAATTAACAAATTGCTATATAATTCCCTATAGAAAGCAAATTAAAACAAAAAAAATGTTGGATGCAGTTTCAAATGAAATAAGCAAAATTTTGAAATATGTGTATGTGATTAGAGATTTGCAAGTATTTGGATAACAATGTAGCAAACGGGTTGTTGGAAAGAAACACATTCTTTACACGATCTAAAGCTTTAGCTCTGATTATATATTGCGCAGGTTTCTCCTGGATAGAAGGATGGTAACGAATTCATTGATTTTAATTTCTTAGATATGGATAAAGTCTACTCTTGTAAGTCTGGATAAAGTATCAAGATCATTTTTATGGGGTAGCACCACTAAAAAAAGAAGACAACATCTGATGTCTTGGAAGAGAGTATGTCGGCCGAAGAGGGAAGGGGGACTGGGAATCAGGCAGGCCAAAAATATGAATAAATCTCTTATAGCGAAGCTATGTTGGAGGCTGCTATATGATAGTACAAGTCTTTGGGCATGAGTATTGCGAAGTAAGTATCATGTAAGTGATATACATGACCAAACATGGACTATTATCAAGAGCAATTGGTCTTCGACTTGGAGAAGTGTGGGGATGGGAATACGAGAAGTAGTTATACCATATGTGAGCTGGGTACCTGGGGATGGGAGTAAGATCATATTTTAGAAGGATAAATGGTTATTGGATAAACCATTGGCAGAGATGGCGATAAGGGAGATTCTGAATGAAGTTATGGATGCTAGTGCTCGAGAGCTTTGGAGAAACGGCATAGGATGGGCCCTGTCTAGAATTGCTCCGTTTGTTTTGTCCAACATTATCCTGGAATTAGCGGCTGTGGTTTTGGATGATGTTACGAGAGCTAATGATAGGATATCATGGGGAGAAAATCTGGATGAGAGCTTTTCGATGACATCGGTATACTCTTTTTTTACCAAGGATAATTCTCTGAGACAAAGAATGGATAAGCTTTTTTACCGTGTTTGGCATGTTGTTGTTCCTGAGAGAGTTAAAGTGTTTATTTGGTTAGTGGTTAATCAAGTAATCATGATAAACATGGAGAGGCAGAGACGACACCTAAGCGATTCTAATATTTGTCAAGTTTGTAAGAGGGGAGAAGAATCAATTCTCCATGTCCTGCGAGACTTTCCTGCAATGAAAGAAATATGGCGTCGAATTGTCCCAAGACGTAAGAGAAGACTATTTTTTGTAAAGTCACTAGAGTGGATTTATGAAAATTTGGGAGAAAATGTAGAATTAAATGGAAGCCCCTGGTCTACAATGTTTGCAATGGCTCTATAGTGGGATGTAAATGGCGTTATGGGAACGTGTTTGGAGTCATTGGGAAATGTCGTGATAGGGTGCAGTTTATTAAGGATCTAAGTTCAGAGGTCACATTTGCACAAGTTAATATCGAAGGGAATACGAAAGTAGTGAGGCGGATAGAGAGGTTGATTGCATGGTCTCCACCGCAGGACGGCTGGGTGAAACTAAATACTGATGGAGCTTCTCATGGTAATCTAGGGGCGGCAAAGGCAGGGGGTTTTACGTGATGGTGATGGCAATTGGTATGGAAGTTTTGCTCTGAATATTGGGATATGTTCAGCACCTTTGGCAGAGCTATGGGAAGTCTACTATTGGATGTATATTGCATGGGAGGGAAAGATTACCAGAGTAGAAGTAGAGGTGGATTTAGAGATATTTGTTGGTTTTTTAACAAAGGGGATACGCGATTCTCACCCTTTTTCCTTTCTAGTACGGTTGTGCTATGGCTTTATCTCAAAGGACTAGTTAGTCTAGATTTCTCATGTGTATAGGGAGACTAATCGTCTAGCGGATGGATTAGCTAACTATGCGTTTTCTTTACCATTAGGTTTTCATGTGTATAACTCCATTCTGGAGGGTTTGTCTTCGTTGTGGATAGAGGATGTTAGTGGGGTTTCCCACTCACGTCAAGTTCCATTGTAATTTTATTTCTTATTCAATAAATGATGGGAGTTAATTATCTCATATCCCTTTACCAAAACAAAAAAAAAGAGACGTGATCCCAATTTGATACCGTAAGTGAGAGTTAATTTTCCTTTTCTTTTTGTTTTTGTCACGAACATACTTCATCATCAGTTATACCAATACATTGTATGTATTAGCAAACTAATACGGTACATAAGTGCCAATAAAAGAAAATATAGTATTCCGCGTGCGCGCCGACCTTGTAAGCAAATCCGCCATCTTGTTGTTCTTCCATTGCCAGTAGCAGAGGTCAAATTGTGGGAATGATTGCCTAAGGTCTGTGATATATCATGGTAATCTAGGGTCAATTTGAGCATATCAGTCTGCTAACTCACGCAATTCTGGTTGAAACCCAGGCCAGTCGTGCGGTGAATCTACCATTTTCACTAACTCTGTGGAATTGGTGAGAAACGTAAAGCAAAACCGTCGTTTCTGGAAGCATCACATTGCCCAAAGGAGGCTATGGAGCTATGTGTGTAGAGGAGAGAGACTGCGATGGTTTACTTGAAGCCCAAGCAGGTCCGTCGTGTCATCATGTAGTTGTAATACCCAACCCACTCCGCTCGTAGAATCATTGGCTGTCCACGATCCGTTAATCGAGCATGTAAAGATATATTGTGGTCGAGATGGTTCAGGAGGGAGATGTATTACGAGCACTTGGTTTTAAGTGTTCGCCGCAAGCCATTCGTTAGCTTCTTTGGTCGCTAAGGCAATTATTTCGGGGGGAGCTCTATCCACCTCATTGAAATTTTATCGTTCCTTGCCTTCCAAATATACCATATTATCCAAGGGAAGACCTGATGTACTTCAGAAAGGTTCTCAGTCCTTGGAAGGCACCAAAATAAATGGTCAAAATTAGCTCTTAGACTCTCTGAGGGCCCTGTAATGTCACCCCAAGGGATGGGAGTGAGGTCCCAGGTCTGTTTTGCCACCGGACACATGAAGAGCGCATGGTTTATGGACTCTCCGGCAGAGTTACACCGGGGACAAAAATATGTGGACCACACATGTCGATAATTAAGTCTTTCATTAACCGCTACCGCCCCTGTCAGGCACTGCCAGAGAAAATATCAGAGCTTATTAGGGCCCAAAAATTTCCAGACGAATGCGTCCAATGGCGCATCCAATGGTAATGGGACCAAGAACCGAGTGTCCATGTCCTTGTGTATCCGTGCTAGCTCGTAACAGAATTTAACTATATATGCCCCTTAGGTGGTCGCCTATCAACAATAGCCATCTTTCCACATATGTGCAGACAGTCAGAGACTCAGTATCCTTGGGATGTCCTGCGGATTAATATATCGTTTTAAAGCCTGGATATTCCATGTATTGGAAGAGCGATGAATAAATCCAAGACCCTGAGCCCCAGTTCCTGCGTGCTTGTACTACTAAGTGTCGTGCTTGGCCTTGTATATGGGATCCAGTTGTCCGACCACATCTGGGTAGCAAAGCCATTGCCTGTGGTTCGTCTGACATCATGGAGGACCAGTTGTTATGCTGACCGGATACTGCGCCATCCGTAGGACAGTCGATTCGGCTTTGGTGCTTTGACAGGGTGGACCAACTGGTAGTATCCGCCTTTGAGTACTCGTGCGACTAGAGAATTAGAGAATTGATGGAGTCGCCACAGCTTCTTAGCCAAAATGGCCTGGTTAAAATCTTCAAAAGACTTAGAACCGATTCTACCCTGATGTTTTGGCAAACAGAGTTTCTTCCATGCAATCTAATGTAACCCTCATGATTGCGGCTTCAAGCGCCACCAAAACTGTGAGACTGAACTAACCAGTCTCCTGCAGAGTCCTTTAGGGAGGAAGAAACATGACATTGCGTATGTCAGAATAGCTTGAGCGACTGACTTAATCAGCACCTCTTTACCACCCTTAGATAAGAATTTGGCCGACCATCCATTGACACGACTGTGTAATCGGTCTCTGATATATGCAAAAATCTAGGCTTTTGAGCCCTGCAGCTGTTCTGGGATGCCCAAATATTTCCCCGCCCCTCCTACGTTTGAGATCCCTAACTGTTGACGAATGGAGACTTGTGTGATCATGTCCACGTCCTTACCAAAGGTGATTGCTGATTTGGAGAAATTAATCTGTTGGCTAGAGGCATTCCCGTACTGGGTAAGTATATTCAGCACAACTTTGCTTTAGGCAGGTGTGGCTTTGTAGAAGAAGAGGCTATCATCTGCAAATAGGAGGTGCGACACTGGTGGGCTGGCTTGTGCCACTTTTAGTCATGTCAGCAGTCCTCCTACCACTGCCGCTTTAAGGTTGGAGATGAGTACTTCGCTGCTGAGGATAAATAAGTATGGAGATAGTGGATCACCTTGCCGCAGTCCTCGTTTTCAAGTGATAGCTCCTAGAGGATCTCCATTCAACAGTATATGGTATGAAACAGAATTCACACACGGCATAATCCACGAGATCCATTTATGTGAAAAATCCATCTTCTGCATAAGACTCTCTAAGAAAGCTCATTCCACCCTATCATAGGCTTTACTTATATCCGTCTTTATGGCCATGAAATCCTTTTTGCATTTGTTTTTGGTTACGAGAGCATGGAAAGCTTCTTGGGCAACCAATATGTTATCGGAGATCACCTTAGCCGCCACAAATCCAGGATGGGTTTCTGATACTGCAGTGGGGAGTTAATTTTCCTTGAAGTTAGTATATTAACATTGTACGTATTTTAAATCATACCACCAAGTAGTGATTTCACAAAGTTTAAAGATTACAAATACATACAATAAGATGTGCAAAAACTGAAAGTTAAATCTATATTTAGTATTCCTAGAATTAGTAGATAAATACTAAATATTGTTCTTATTTTTAAAAGGATAAAATCATCAGTATATTAAAGAAAATTGAAACACAAATCGACAAAATCATTTAAAGAGAAAGAAATGCCAAATTATTTGATTTTTTATTAACAATTGATTATTATTACTGTTGGAGTAGGATTTCACCCGCTCAACGTTGAAGTTCAAAGTTATGCAAGCGCAGCGCATAGACACGAAATCGCATTAACGTACAAATGTTATATGATTCTCCCAAGTCATTTCCTAACTAGAAGATGAAGTTTTTCTCCTTTCCTAAGTCTTCTCCGTCCAAGAATGGAGCCTTCTGAGTCCTCTCTACTTGCAGCAGAAGTCAGGAGTGCAGAACCGGTGCCGTGCTAGCAAGGTCACACTGCCAGCGATGTCACACTGCCAGCGAAGAGCAGTGCCAGCGAAGTGCAGTGCCAGAGAAGAGCAGTGCCAGCGAAGTGCAGTGCCAGCGAAGAGCAGTGCCAGAGAAGTGCAGTGCCAGCGAAGAGCAGTGTCAGCGAAGTGCAGTGCCAGCGAAGAGCAGTGCCAGCGAAGTGCAGTGCCAACGAAGTGCAGTACCAGCGAAGTGCAGAGCCAGCGATGTCACACTGCCAGCGATGACACAGTGCCAACGACGACACTGGCCACCGAAGACCTGCCAGAGTAACGACAAATGCCAGAAGGTTCCATGCGCTAAAGCCCGGTCTAATGGCGAAGCCCATTTTCACACAACTGACGTAAGAAAAATGAAATCCGCAAAGACTTAGGAAAGTGAAGATTATCTTTAGAAATATGTCTAGCCGACTTATGGAGCTATATATATCAATGTACAAACCCTTGTAAAAGGGATCCACAGTTTTATTCACAAAAGCATATACAGCAATAACAAACGTTTCTCTTTGCTCATCGTTTCGTCCGTAGCTTAACCTAGAAATCTCTGTTTCCTCACGAAACCCTTACAGATCTAATTGTGCTAGTTTCGACTCCCACAATTACTCCCTCAGTTTTTTTATATAGGATGTTTAAGTTGTTTTCACTCCCTTTAAGAAATTATTAAATTCTTCTTGTTTTTTGAAATAAAACATCACTTTTTTTCTACCCAAAACATTTTAACCAATAATAAATCAATCTACAGAATTTAAAGAGTTAAAAACACTAAAGAATCAATTAATGGTGCATTGAAAATTGAAAACATCTTATATTAACAAAAACCTTAAAACATCTTATATATAAAAAACAGAGGGAGTAATAAATTATAATTAATAGGTCATGTAGAAGTTCAATGAGATTAAATCAACTTTGACAAAAAAAAAAATGCATAAACTCTCAATTAAATAAGTAAATTTAATACGTTTAATTAGCCTTTGATTTTGTTAAATTGATATATGTTAACCATTGGTCCACGTCTACTTCGTAAAAATAAGATTTTATTTTTTATTTATTTATTAAAAAAGGTTTGATCCTAATTCTTTATTAAAAGCACAAGACATGCAAAATGCTATATATAAACTCATCCATACATACAGATTAACTCATAACCCATACCTCTCTTAGTCCTAGTTTTCTGAATTATCATGGCTTCATCATCGTCAAATGGTTCATTGCTACCTTTCGAAATATTGGAATCAATACTTCGTAGGGTTCCAACCGAATCTTTGAAACGATTCAAGTTGACGTGCAAGCGATGGCATGCTTTGTTCAAAGACAAAAAAATTCATCTACAATCACATGGATCTAATCCAAGAACATTTCATACGAATCACTGATATGGTTCAGATCATAAATCCCGTGACTCACGCTCGCTCCTCTTTACCACTTCCAAATGAATTTCGAGGTAGAGCTGAGCGTTCTGATATGATTCATTGCGATGGTTTATTGTTATGCACCTTTCCAAAATCTCTCGCAGTTTGGAACCCTTGTTTTAACCAAGTTAGATGGATCGTCAAAAGTATGGGGTCTTACGCAGCTAATGACTTTTACGGTATTGGATACGATAGTGTATCTCGTGATAACTACAAAATCTTGAGGTTTTACGATGTTAATAGTATGACCCTGCGGTTGAGATCTACGAGTTCAAGCCAAATTTTTGGAGAACTCTTGGTATTTCGCTGGATTGGTATGTATTTTCACCGTGTTTTGGTGTGTCTATGAAAGGAAATATGTATTGGGTTGGTATTACGAAACAAACTCAGGATTTCGTTATCCAAAGTTTCGATTTTTCCGCAGAGAAATTCAAACGCATGTGCCTAATTCCTTTTCCCCCTAGTGCGTATGATATTGTAGCCTTATCAGTTTTCAGAGAAGAGAAACTCTCTTTGCTTCACCAACGCATATACGAAGAACAAGATCAACCGGGAGAGACCGAGGTATGGGTCACAAACAATGTGAAAGATAAGGTTGTCTCTTGGACCAAATTGTTTGTTGTGAGGAGACCTGATCTCCCTGATTTACATGTCGGTGAAGATCCTCCCCATCCAGTGTATTTTATTGACAAAAACAATAGGGCTAATATTATATGTTGTGAGAAATTAGTAATCAATGGACGTGAATTCGTTTGCGTCAACTAATACATTATTGGAAAGAATGGACTGAAAAAAAAAAAGAGATAGAACGACGTCGCGTGGAAGTGAATTGGACTGATAAATGTGGTTATATATATCTTCCAAGTCTAGTTCCTGTCCCATAATAGGAGGACGTGCAACAACAACAACAACAACAACAAAAAATCCTTTATTGTATGATATATTTTTATGCTCTAATTAAATTATAGTTTTTTTTTGTTTTTTGCTAAAAAAATTCATAAACTATAATTAAACTATAGTTTCATAAACATTTTGTCAATCCCGTGGCATGGTTATGTTAAATATATAAAATCTATTTCTGTTCAATGCTTAATTGGTCGTTGCTATATATGTGACTCATTTAAATGTCAGTTCATATTAGACATGCCTAGAATAATAAGAAGGGAGTTTTATGTCAAGAAGACTGAAAAAAATTCACTATAATTATGCATATGTGATGAAATCAATATCCATAAGTCCATTGAGAACATTTACAGAGAATCTCTTAAGTAATATTTTGTTTTCCCTACAATATTACACTAGTATTACATTGATCAAGAAGACTAAAAAGGTTATGGAAAATGAAAAGACTAAAACATTCATTAAAATTAAGCATATGTGAAATCAATATATATCCATAGACCGACCATAGAGAATAACCACATAGAATCTGTAACGAACATTTGCATTTCATTTTTGACGATCAATTGAGAAACATTAACTTATGGCTTATTAAGATTGATATGGGAGAATTTGAATTGGTTATAAAAAAGAAAATTAGAACTCCGCATTATTTTTCAAAGTCAATTAGGGAAGTATTTTTTTAGAGTTAGATTATAAAGCAAATGACATGAAATTAATGACATGATATTGACGTCCAAAAAAAGACATGAAATAGGAAAAATGAAAAATATTTACTTTCTTTTAGCATCCTTACTAGGTGACTCCCCGCGTTATATGCGGTTATATATGTTTTAGAAATTATATAAATTAAAAAGTATTATTTCGTGGTTAAAAATGGCTAGTGATGTTCAATTTGGATTTAAATTCATTTTTTATATGAAATAATATTATTTTAAATTTTTTTCGTTTGTTTGCAATAATTCTAATTTTATTAATAACATTGACAATTAGTTCATTTACAATTATGTTTTAATAACCAAGTAATATTTTGCATTTTCTAAACATTTTTCCATTTCTATAAATGTTGTAGTGTCAACCTTGTTGTTAACACATTGCATCAAACTACTACTACTGTGTGTAAACTCTTTTATAGTTTGAAAATTTGACATAAAATGACATATTGTGATCAATTGTGTTCAATATCTATTTGGTTAAACCTATATGAATTATTCTATTTGTGAATAAAAATATCTAAAATGAAAATATCCACGATGGATAATATTGTATGGTTTGATTTTTGTTTGTGTTTGCATTTAAATCAAAATATCCTTTATTCGAATAGGTCTTAGATTAATTTTGTTTTTTTTGTTAGATTAAATATTGAATTTGGACATTTAAATTAAACACTATTATTTTTAATTTTACGTAAATTGTAAAAATATTCACACTAATATTTTATTATTTGCTTATAACTTTATAGATAAAATATGAAGTTTACAATAAAATAGAAATTATTCTGAACAATACTTTAAATAGTACTTATTTGCCAAATAAATATATACAACTCATATTTATTTAAATTGTATCATAGGTATAAATTATGTTAAATTTGGCTTGTCTGAATATCTTAAATAAAATTTATAATATATATAAATTATTTAGTATTTTAAAACATTAAGATATATAATCATAAATTTTGATAAATGAAACACGGATTTAAAATGTTTTTTTGTTACTTTTGAATAAATAATGTTTTTGTTATTTTCAAATTGTCTTGTGTTAAAAATCCTTCCAAAAAATAATTATGTTTGTTGTTATAAATTTGGGAAGTTGTTTTCACAAAACATATCAAAAATTCTTTTAAAAACTTTGTAAGTCTTTAATATTAATTTCGAAAAGAATATATATTCTATAAAAATGTTCTAAAATTTTATTGTTACAATAATCAATTTCTAAACTATTTTAGATGAGAAACCAAAATTTATATATAATTTTAGAACGAAAAACGAAAATCTCATAAAATATTGATTAAGAACTCTTTTGATTTATTTATGGAAACAAATATAAATTTATTTGTATAATATTTTTGTATTGATTCAAAAATGCAATGTCACATTATTTTCAAACCATGTCACAATTATTTTGGTGAAGGTTATTGTGGAGATGACATATAAACATCTTCTCACAAATTACTTCTCAAATAATGTATAAAAGATTTTGTTTTCACACTACATTTTTATTATTATTTTATTAAAAATTATAAGAATATTACTTCGACAATTCCACAACGAACAAGTCTACCGCCTTGATCCACGGCAAACGATCTTACCTTGCCCCACGCTGAAAATCTCCTGCAAGCTTTTTCTCCATTAATCTGCAAATATAATTATAAATCGCATCTTCTAGGATTCGAACCTCAGATCTCATGATGTAGAATTAATGAACCCTTGAGGGGCTTCCACAATACTTTTAGCATCCTTAAAATACTTTTTTTTTATAATTCCTTAAAATACTTTAGGAACGTTATAAGTTAAACTAGTCTATTACCCGCGCACTGCGCGGGATTTTATTTTGAAATAATAATCTTTAAAGAAAATAAAGATCAAAACAAATAAAGAATAATGATCTTTATAAAAATCAAAAAAAAATATTTTATAGAAACTACGTGTGAAGGAAACAATTCATATTCAAAACCCAATATTAATAGAAGATAGAAAACCAAAACCCAATAGTAATTGTTTTTTTATAATCTGTCTCAAACCAAACAAAAACGTTTTGATCCCACTGTCAGTACATCTTTTATTATTTTCTCATGAAAACCAACTATAGTGCCGTTAAAAAGCTTACAAACAAACATGAAACCGGAAATATAAAAGCCTAGAGTGTTGACAAAAGAAAGAATCGAGTTTCATAACTTCCTTCAACATCAACCACGAATCTATAAAGCATATATTCTTATCGAACATCTCAAACACAGTATCACATTATCCATCTTTACGCATCCTAGCGTTTATAACTCTCATTATGCTGCTGCTATTTCACTTCTCCCTCCTATTTTCGTCTCTGCTTTGTCTTATCGATGTTTCTCGTCATGAACAACCTCTTCGTTCCTAACTTTATGAAATTATAATCATCTGTCGAGCTATTATCGTACTATCAAAACGATAGAATGATAATTAGCAGAAAAAACATATGCACGACAAAACTAAAAGACGAAAAATATAATATTCGATGCTAAGGTTAAAACTCTTCATGATTTCATATAAATCGTCTTTGGTTACATATAAATCTAATATATCATTGAGCTATATAAGAACTTGGCTTTAAAAATTAAAACATATAAACAAAAAATTTATTTTCTAATATATAGTCCAATGATGAAGACCGAAAGAAAATCAAAATTTGTCATTACCTCCTATTAGTGTAATAAGCTCTATCACTATTAAGAGAATAACCATAAGTCTTCAAAAGTGTCATTAGATTCGTCATAAATCCTTACTCTTCATAAGTGCTCTACACATGCAAAAAAAACATAATATGATATACTTTGAAACTTTTGAATATTCCATACTTCTTTCCCTTAGGCATGATTTAAAAATACAAGTTATTTTCTATCACCAAGAATTCTGAGAGTTCGAATTGAAGTGAGAAATCAAGATTAATTTGAATTTCTAAACAAAAACAGTTAGAATTGAAGCAATTTTCGGTTTCATCATAAAAGACCTTAAGCTATCTACTCTTACCATGACACTACAAGGAAACTGTAAATTAGCGTCGAAATTTAGCGTCGAAAAATTGTCGACGCTAATATAGCATTGAAATTGCGTCCGAATACATATTAGACGCTAATTCGACGCTAATTAGCGTCGAATTGATTCGACGCTAAATCGATGCAATATTAGCGTCGATTTAGCGTCGAAATTCCTGAAATCGACGCTAAATTGATACTAATATTGCATCGATTTAGCGTCGATTATATAGCGTCGAATATAGCGTCGAATTTGCCTCAAATTGGTAGGTAAGAGACTCATTAAAAACGAGTTTACCTACCTGGGTGCAAAATCGACGCTAATTCGATGCAAATTCGACACGAAGTTATTCGACGCTAATTCGAAGCTAAATATTCGATGCAAAATCGTTGCTAAATCGCTGCTAAATTCTCCTATATATACTCAACCCCCGCATCGCTTGAATCAGTCTACCAATTTAAAAAAAAAAAAATTATTTACAAAATTTTGAAAAAAAAAAAAATTTTTCAAAAGTTAGAAAAAAAAATGGGGGATATATATGAACTCCGACGCTGGATGTATCAACGTAAAGAAGCAAATGGAGGGCTTTCAGAAGAGTTCCTCAATGGCCTTGAAATTTTCATGGCTCAAGCGAGTAGTGTGCCTACAATTCAACGAACCAGAGTGATGGTGTGCCCGTGTCGGAAGTGCAAAAATTCGAGGACGCAGACAATTGATACAGTTGGTACGCATTTATTTAATAGAGGGTTTACACCTGAATATTATATTTGGTTTTATCATGGAGAGGGATATGAAGATGAAACTTCGGGTAGTACTAGTTACCAACCTATGGATCAGGGTTATTCAAATGAGCAATTTGATCAGCATCAATTTGTTATAGAAAATGATCATGATATCGGGTTAGAACATAATAGGTTCGAAGAAATGGTAACCGATGCATTTCCTGGAGTTATGTCTACTCCTAATGTTGCTGAGGAACCTAATGTAGATGCCAAAAAATTCTATGATATGCTTGATTCTGCAAACCAACCAATCTATGAAGGTTGTAGGGAAGGTTTGTCTAAATTATCATTGGCATCTAGGATGATGACAATAAAGTCTGATCATAATCAATCTCAGAGTTGCATGGATGATTGGGCAGCTCTTCTAAAATAATATTTGCCAGAGGGTAATCAAGCTGCTGAGTCATACTACGACATACAAAAACTAGTATCTAGTTTAGGATTGCCCTCGCAGACGATAGATGTTTGCATTGACAACTGCATGATATTTTGGAAAGATGATGAAAATCTGCAGGAATGTCGATTTTGCCACAAACCAAGATTTAAGCCCCAAAGAGCTGGTAGAAGTAAGGTGCCGTTCCAGACAATGTGGTACCTGCCCATAAAAGATAGGCTACAAAGGCTATATCATTCGGAACGAACAGCTACATCAATGAGGTGGCATGCGGAACATTCAACTATTGAAGGAGAAGTTCATCATCCTTCTGATGCAAAAGCTTGGAAACACTTCAACTCGGTATACTCTAATTTTGCTAAAGAGAAGCGCAATGTTTATCTTGGCCTATGTACAGATGGTTTTAGTCTGTTCGGTATGTCTGGCAGGCAATATTCTTTGTGGCCGGTTATATTGACTCCTTATAACCTTCCGCCTGATATGTGCATGCAGAGGGAATTTTTATTTTTGAGTATTTTAGTCCCTGGTCCGAAGCATCCAAGAAGATCAATTGATGTGTTTTTACAGCCGCTGATTGACGAGTTGAACTTGTTGTGGTCTCATGGGGTTCGTACTTTTGATTACTCCAGGAAAAAGAATTTTACCATGCGAGCTGTGCTTATGTGGACGATAAGCGATTTTCCAGCGTACGGAATGTTATCTGGTTGGACAACACATGGTAGGTTATCATGTCCGTATTGCCAAAATGAAACAGATGCATTCCAACTTAAAAATGGTAGAAAATCTTGTTGGTTTGATTGTCACCGGAGGTTTCTCCCTATGAACCATCCGTACCGGGGGAATAAAAGACTATTCACAAAGGGCAAACGTGTACGTATCCCCCCACCTCCATATCTTTCAGGAGAGCAAATTGAAGGTCAACTTGATTATTGGGGAGCTCAGGACACAGCAAAACGTGGAGGTAACTGGCTTAACATCCCGACCAATCTCCCAGATGGATACCTTGTCGAACATAATTGACATAAGAAGAGCATTTTCTGGGATCTACCGTACTGGAAGGATCATCGATTGCGCCACAATCTTGATGTCATGCACATTGAGAAAAACTTTTTCGATAACATCATGCACACCATCTTAAACGTTCCAGGGAGGTCTAAAGACAACGTGAAGTCTAGACTGGATTTGCCTCTTATATGCTCTAGAGTTGAGTTACATCTCACGGGAGATGGGAGAGCTCCAGTGCCTATCTTTAGATTGTCAAACGAAGCCAAATCAACATTCTTCAACTGGGTTTCCACCGAAGTTAAGTTCCCAGATGGATACGTGTCAAAACTCTCTAAGTCTGTGGAGCAAGGCAAAAAATTCTCTGGTATGAAGAGTCATGATTGTCATGTGTTTATGCAGAGATTATTGCCTTTCGCCTTTGCGGAGCTTCTGCCAACGAACGTGCTTGAATCACTTGCAGGTCTATTTTCTATGATGATATATTAATATATAAACAAATGATGTGTGTTATTACATTTCGATCCATTCTACTGATATTGGAAATCTGAACTTTGGTTTCAGGTGTTGGTGCATTTTTTCGGGATCTGTGCGTGCGAACTCTGACTCAGGACGGAATTGAACAATTAAATAATAACATCGCGATATTGCTGTGCAATTTAGAGAAGATATTCCCTCCATCTTTCTTTGATGTGATGGAGCATCTTCCTGTCCATCTCCCATACGAAGCCGATTTAGGAGGACCTGTTCAATTTCGTTGGATGTATCCTTTCGAGAGATTCATGAAACACTTAAAAGGAAAGGCAAAAAAGCTGGCGAGGGTTGAGGGATCAATTATTGCGGGAAGTTTAACCGAAGAAACCTCTCATTTCAGCTCATATTACTTCCCTCCAACTGTCCGGACGCGTAAAAGAGCTCCACGTAGGTACGATGATGGAGGCATCGCACAAGCGTATCCAGTTTCTGATGTCCCAGATATATTCTGTGCGGTTGGTAGGCATGCCGGAATCATAAGAGAAGAAGACTGGTCCTCGCACGAAGACTACAATTGTGCATACACATATATTCTCTTACAATGCGACGAAGTTAGTCCATTTCTGAGGTACATATAATTACAAACTATGGAATTTAGGTCAAAAGGGTTATTTTTAACGTATATATGTTAATGATTTCATTTGTTATAACTATATTTTCTATTAGTGAATTCATTCGCCAGGTTACTGTCGCTTTCCCAAATGCATCACCCGGCGAGATTGAAAAGCGTAAAGACCAACATTTTGCTAAATGGTTGAGGAGTCAGGTAAGTTAATAAAAAAAAAGTTTTATATATATATAGTTTCCATTAAAACAGATATCTATATATATACTATGTATATTATATTTACATTGTATATACTATATATATTTCGCAGGTTGATTATGGAGACACGTCTTACCCTGTGTGGTTTAGAGAGTTGATCCAAGGTCCATTGGGAAAAGTTTTGTCATCCCCAATGTATTTCACACGAGGTTATGTATTCCATACGTTCGAACGTGGGAAAAATAGAGCAACTGCGAACTACGGTGTCGTCGTTCGAGCCGGGGACACCGATTTTTATGGCATTATACAAGACATTATTGAAGTACAATACCCTGGTTTAGTTAACTTAAAGTGTGCACTTTTCAAATGCGAGTGGTTTGATCCAGTTATCGGGCGAGGGGTTCGAGTAGGAAAGTTTGGTGTCATCGACGTTAATGGATCGCGTTCTTATGCAAAGTATGATCCATTTGTGCTTGCATCCCAGGCGGATCAAGTTTGTTTCATTCCATATCCACGGCTCAGGAAAACGGGGATTTCATGGCTATCTGTGCTCAAAATAGCTCCGAGAGGAATTATAGTTCAATCCGACGACGCGCCAATGCAATATGAAACTGCCGTGGATCTAACAACTCCAGAACAAGATCTAGACAGCATTATTTTGATAGATCCGCGAAATAGAGAAGTTGAAATACTTTCCGATGCTACCGATGCAGAAAATCCCGAGAACGAGTTTATGAACGAAAGTGCAGAAAGTACGGATGATGATGACGATACCTCAAATGAAAATTCAGACAGTGAAGCATAATTGTTATTTTGATTGTATCTTAACTGCGATTGTATAGGTATATATGTATTCAAAGTTTAAAATAAATGTCCTCAATAAATATTTGAAAAAACCTATATAGTTAATTCGACATATATCAACAGTAAATATTTAAAACCGTTCGGTTATAAGAAACATTAATATGATTAGGATTGTTTTTTATCCGATCTGTTATCTTTAACCGAGGTGGAATTTTTTTTTGTTATTATAGCGTCGATTTAGCGTCGATGATAACATTTCGACGCTAAATCGACGCTATATTAGCGTCGATTTCGCGTCGAATATATAAAAATCCGACGCCTTCTCCATTCTTTACCCTAAACTCTATAAATCGCATTTTTCAGAATTAGCGTCGAAATAGCATCGAATTGTTCTGATTCGATGCAAATACGTTGCTAATTAGCGTCGAAATAGCATCGAAAAATAAGAATTCGAGGCTATTTCGACGCTAATTCTAAAATATTTGATATTTAGGGTTTAGGGTAAAGAAACCAAGAATGATAGAAAACAATCTCCAACAAGACAATGTTTCTTATAACCGAATGATTATAAAATTTAGAATTTTTTTTAACAATAAATGTTGTACATAAGGTTAATGTACAATAACAGTAATGTTATGTACAATTATGTATGAACTAAAAATTTCCAAATTTTATAATCATTCGGTTATAAGAAACATTGTCATGGTTAAAATTGTTTTCTATCCTTCCTGGTTTCTGTACCCTAAACCCTATATATCAAATATTTTAGAATTAGCGGCGAAATAGCCTCGAATTCTTATTTTTCGATGCTATTTCGACGCTAATTAGCAACGTATTTGCATCGAATCAGAACAATTCGATGCTATTTCGACGCTAATTCTGAAAAATGCGATTTATAGAGTTTAGGGTAAAGAATGGAGAAGGCGTCGGATTTTTATATATTTGACGCGAAATCGACGCTATTATAGCATCGATTTAGCGTCGAATTGTTATATTCGACGCTAAATCGACGCTAACTGAAAATTATTAAAATTACCGCCTCCACGCGCCAACCCATCTTTACGCGGTATCTGAAATAAATTTTATGGAGTCGACGCTAATTCGACGCTAAATTAGCGTCGAATTAGCGTCAAATATCATTAATATATAGACAACAGTGCTTCTTCTTCCCCATTCTCGCGATTTCTTCTTTCTCTTCCCCCATTTTCGCCGATTGCTTCTCTTCTCCTCCGAGCCGCCGAACCGCCGCCGATTGTTTCTCTTCTCCTCCGAGCCGCCGATTGCTTCTCTTCTCCTCCGAGCCGCCGCCGGATTTGCGCCGATTTGGTCCTCCCTCCGAGAGCCTCCGCCGCCGAAGCAATCTCTTCTCCTCCGAGCCGCCGCCGATTTCTCAAAATGGTATGTTTTCTATTTGTAGGAAATGGAATTTTGGAGATTAATATGAATAGAATGATGGATCAATTTGTAGGAAATAGAATTTTAGGAAATAGAATTTAGATTTGTAGGAAATGGAATTTTAGAGATTAATATGAATGATGGATAAATTTGTAGGAAATAGAATTTTAGGAAATGGAATTTAGATTTGTTAAAGTATTTATGGAAAATAAAATTATTTTATTAGTGAATTTATGAATTTATAAAACTATTTTACAAGTTTTTTATGTTTTTGGAAAAATAAGTTATACATAAAATTTTTGAATTTATGAATTTATGGTTTATTCTATAAAATTATTTAACAATTTTAAACTTGATTTTTAAAAATTATTGTTAAAAAATGAATTTGTGAATTTATTTTTCACATATATTAAATTAATAAATTTATTTTTAATTCATTATTTTTATGTTTACAAATAATTGTCATGTTTTTTTTAAATTTATTATGGTTATTAGAATTTTTTTTTTTTTAAAAAAAAATTATTTCGTATTTTAGATTTTTTTTAGATGTTATAATGTATTTAGTTATGATAATTTTATTTAATATTTATATTATATATTGTTTATTTTAATAAATTTGTTTTATTTTATAGGTGGGTCCCCCTTCATACGGAGAGTTATTCGGCGAGGATTCTACGGTTTCCGGATCCGTAGGTGGTCGTCGCGGATCGGGATCAGGATCGGGTTCGGGTTCCCAATCGGCTGTGAACTATCGTCCACGGCCTCCCCCACGAGTTCAACCGCGAGCTCCGCCACCGCCACCGCCACAAGGAGACGAAGACGAAGCAGCTCAGCCCGATGATGCGGAGCAGGCGCCTCCACCACCGAACCCGCCTCTTATGATGTGGATTGCTGGGCTTCTTCGCCAACCTGGTCGTCAGGAACGGGTTAAGATGCTCCATCCATTGAAGCCTGCCAATACTTTTTGGTATGTTTAATTTTTTTAAAATATTTTTTGTTAATTTATAATTATATGTTTTAAATAACTTATTAACATCAAAATATTTTATTTTATAGGTTTACCGATAACTGTGTCTCTCGTTCGGTCACCAAAGTCATCGTCGGCTATTTCCATATGTCGCATGCTAATTGGACGCAGACGCCGCAATCGGTTCGTGATATTTGGTTTGAGTCATGGGCGGTAAGTTATGTTATATTTTTTATTTAGTAAATTATTTGATTTTAAAACTATTACTAATATTATTCGCATTTTTGTAGCAAAAATGGCACTGGGAAGAATTTCGTACTCACGAAGTGCGAGAGGCCTTCGAAAAGAAGGCTAAATTGCGTCTCAACGGCACCGTCGGTAGCTGGAAGAAAGCTTGGCGGGCGAAAGGCGATGATGCGATGCCTTCAGGGATGGATCCCGATGTTTGGGCGGGTTTAGTTCGGTATTGGGAGGAACCCTCCTCGATAGCGAAATCATCGAAGTGTTCTGCATCGCGTCTTACGCCAGTGGCCGAAGGAGATGGACCGTCCAAGCATTGTGCGGGTCAATCATCATACGCCACTATACGATTAGATATGGTATGATCTAATTTTTAATTAAAATAATTTTTTATATTATTTGATTTATATACTATATATAATCTAATTTTTATTTTTATAAATATTTTATTTTATTTTTTACAGTCCGATGGCGACCAGCTTGCTCCGATTGTGAAAGTCATGGAGAGGACTCATCGGCGCAAGGATGGGACGTTTGTTACTGCTCAAGCGGAACAAACGTTCAACGCCTACAACGCTCGAGTGGCAGAGCTAGAGTCACAGTACTCTCCCGGTGGTAGCTCTGTCCAGTCTACAATGGGTGTTGCCGATTATGATAAAATTTACGAAGAGGTAATTTTTTTATTTTTTAACATAATATTTTAATTTATTTTTTATCACATTTTTAACAATTTGATTTTATAACGTTTTTATTTTATAGGTTGCACCGAAGAAAAAAGGACGGATCTTGGGTGTTGGATCTATCGCTGATCTTCCAGCAGCTTCTTCTACCGCTCGGTATAGCTACACTCCGAGTTCTTCTGATCCGCAGTTGGCAACGCAGTTGACCGCTGCTAATGCTGAGATTGAGCGGCTAAAGACGGAACAAGAAGATCTGCGGTCAACCAACAGTTCGATGCAAAGCCAACTCACGGTGTTGACCAATCTGATGGACATAATTGCAGTGGATAACCCGGCTTTAGCTGCTGCTCTCTCCCAGATACCGCGTCCTGCACAGCCACCTCCAGCTACAGCTCAACCGCAGTTCGACGCCGAAGCCGAAGCGATGGTGAATGAATATAGAGATAATATTAATTTAAGAGACGAACCTTGAAAATGTAATTTCTGTTTATATTTTCAGTGTTTTTAAACAATTTCTGTTTTTATTTTCGTATTTTAAAATAAAATTTTTTTCAATTTTTAAAAAATTTTGAAATTTATTAAAAATAATTTCATTTACAAATATTTTTTTTTTTAATTCGGCCATTGACGAATTCGACGCTAATTCGACGCTAAATTAGCGTCGAATTAGCATCGACAATAATATTTCGATGCTATTTCGACGCTAAATTAGCGTCAAATTAATGTCGAATCCGTCGATGGTCGACACTAATTCGACGCTAAATTAGCGTCGACTTAGCATCGAAAAATATATTCCAAAGCTAATTCGACGCTAAATTTGCGTCGAATTAGCGTCGACCATAGACGGATTCGACGCTAATTTAGCGTCGAATTAGCGTCGACTTTTACCATCGAATTAGCGACGAATTTAAAATGACGCTAAACTAGCGTCGAATTAGCATCGAATCCGGATTAGCGTCGACAGATTAGCGTCGAATTGTAATTCGACGCTAAGTCGATGCTAAAAGACATTAGTAACGATTTAGCGTCGAATTTTGCCGACGCTAAAACTGTGTTTTCTTGTAGTGTGAGTTCCTCAAGGAATTCGACAAAGGTATCGATAATGTTTATGCCATTGCCATTGATTACTGGAGGCCACCTGCAGATAAATCATAATAAAAAAGAAACCACTTACGTTTTGATTTCACAGCCGCACCATTCTATTAAACACAACATGCAAGGAAGACTTTTTGACACCATAGCAAAACGTTTCTTTGTGATCAAAATCACTCATGATCTAGGTAATGAATTCCGACTCTCTACTCTTTAGTTTTTTTTTTCTTTTTTGTATCAATTACGTTTCATCTTGATTTTTTTTATGTCAAACTTATCTATACGACTATACTGTATTTGTTGAAGATGCAACTATTTTTGTTACGGAAAAATTAAAAAGGATAAAAGACAAGATAAACAAATATTATGATTTGTATGTACGCGGTGAGAAAAGAGTTTATAATTGTAATGTTTTGTTTGATTTCTAGAAATTTGAAAAAATTATGTTTTGTTTGATTGTCGAAATTTAAATAAGAATAAGAACTTTATATGAAAACAGATAATAATGTAAATTGAAATTTATATAATAAATAAAATATTTTACAATTATATTGTCAAATATACATATATTTGTGGATACAAATCAACTATACCAATTGTTTTATTCTACATATATAAAGCAAAAACTAAACAAATTATAGTACCTTAACACATTCAATTTATCTTAAACAATATTTAAAAATCAAACGATTAAACAAACTAAAAAATTAGTCAAATTGACTAATAACGTGAGAAACATAAACCGTAACCTTCTTCTTCATGCAGAAGAAAACATAATCCTATCGCCGATCCTCGTCGGATCGGTTAAGCTTCTTGTCAATTCCGAGCTGCCATACAGACCCTAACTCCTTTATCTCAATGTTCACTTCGAGAGACGCTCGCGCCCTGCCGATTCCATTGATTTTTTCGACGGAGAATTTTGATCTAGCATTTTTCTTCTGTTTCGTTTCGTGATTCACAGTGAATCACCTTCTCGTTGATTATTTTCTTTCCAGAATCTGAAAGCTAACGACGATGATCTATACGGTGCAGATATGCAATTCTCTCACAGATCGCAAAATACCATAATATTTGGATTTAAAATAAAAAATTAACCCGATGCTTATGATGCTTTCATTATTCTTATACGTTTGCATGAATCCCTAAAAACAATTAAAAAGACTCGTAAGTAAATATTTATATAGACATATTTGCAATGAAAGTTGTATGCATTATCAGTCTCGTATCAACCCTAACATAATAGACTACGATAGTTCCTCTAAATTTTGTACTCAATACCTATGAAACTGCAAAACAAAACAAAAAAGCAATAAAGAAACCATTAGCAATCGTTAATAAGATTAGGTCGTAATACAATAGGATACTAATACAAAAAGCTTATCAAAACAACAAAAATATAGACTATGAAAGCATAAATAGGAATAAGAAAACGAACATAAAATCGCAGAGTTGAACACATCAAACCTGTAAATAAGAAAACAGACGTAAAAACAAAATTACAAATAATAGCATATGATTATTAGAAGTAATCCAACAAAAGGACGTTGGGAGTAACAAATTTTATACCTGGATTAGTGCTAAAATATCTGAGTAAAGAAAAATAAAATCGCATCAGTAAACAACAAAACACGGAGAAACGTATGTGCTTGTTACACAGATCATACATAGAAGACGAAAATAACAAACATAACAACGCAAAACAAAGTAAACAAAATACGTAAAGTGAGTTAAACCCTAGGTCTCACATTCTTGTTATTTATATAAAAAAATTAAAGATAGTGATTAGGATTTTTTGTTTGACTGATATGTTTTATGGGCAATGAAATAATTATGGGCCTAATACTAATTATTTTCGATGGGTTTAACATAAGATGTTGAAAACGAAGTTGAAAACGAAGAGTGGAAAATTCGTAATAATCGAGCGGTGGCAAGACTTTGTAAATAGCAATTTCATTAAGGGTAATATCGGCAATCCAACTCTTAAACTCGTTGTAGAGCCGCCACGTAGGATTTGCGACTTCTCATTTATAAGTATAGATTGTATATAATGGCCCGTATTTCGTATGGGCTTCGGATTTCCGTGTGGCCTCGAAAGTGAATGCTTTTTTCATCGTTGTACCCTATTTCAACCTTCCGTTGAACCCACCCTAATTCTCTTGGTGCACTAAACTACAATGGGTTCTCCTTCATCAGAGTGTCCTTAGCTACCTATTTATTTGGTCGAAGAAATACTTTGTAGGGTTCCAATCCAATCTCTGACTCGATTCAAGTTGATTTCCAAACAATGGCTCGCTCTCTTCAGAGACAAGAGATTCATCTACAAGCACTTGTCCAAAAACAGTTCATAAGAATCCACTGTTCGGTTCAGATCAAGAACGAACCTTGCAAATTAATACGACTCCCTCTCTGTTTTCTAGGTGGACTTGACATTTCAATTAGGGTTCATTACGACGGATTATTGTTAATTTGTTATGCAGTGTTTATTCAGCCAAGCTCGCAATTTGGAACCCATATTTGAAACAAGTTAGATGGATATGTTCCCTCAATCCTATTCCGTTTCAATATTGTTGCGGTATTGGATACAAAACGTATCTTGATGGCTACACAATCTTGAGGTTTTTCGATGGACCACATGTTGACGATGGTGGAAATAACTTGGCATATAAACCACAGGCTAATATTTATTTCAAACTTCTTTCATGGAAAAATCTTGATTCTTGTTGGGGTTGGTATGCGCTCCAACCTTAGGTGTCTCACTGAATGGAAATTTGTATTGGTTTGCTGCTAAACGGAACCATAATTCCGATATTTTTCATCCAAAGTTTCAATTTCTCGGTGGAGAAATTTGAACCCTTATGCTCTCTTCCCTCGACGTATGGTGAATCGATTTTATAGCCTTGTCAGATTTCAGAGGAGATAAGCTTTCTTTGTTACATCAGCGCAAAGAAACTATAGACATATGGGTCACAAGCAAGATTTTATCTTGTGGACCAAGCTCTTTAGGTGCCGAGGCCTAATCTCTCGGTATTGGATGCCACTACCAGTCTTGTTCGTGACCATCCGGTCTACTTCATTGACAATAAAAATATGGTCGTTGTTTGCTCTGATGAACTATCAGAAGATCGAAAGTATGTTTGCGGTAACGTATACGTTATTGGAGAGGATGGGTTTGAAAAACCAATTGAGATACAAAAACAGAAAGATTGCTGGAATTCATTGGCCTTTTATCTCTGGCTATGCGCATCTTCCAAGTCTTGTTCCGATTCCTAATTAAGGTTACAATTGTTTCTATGCTTTTTTGTTTTTAGGTATATTGTGGCCTTCAAATATATATCAGGCAAACTAAATTTGAATTAAGCTTGTTTAATGAAATTCTTGTGTGTGTTTTTAAAGTTAACTTCTTTAAAGCATTTTGTTAGTCATGTGGTTTTATCATGTGAAGGGGATATATGGTTCTATTACCGTAGATTAATGACGCAAGAAAACTTCAAGTTTAGCGATTATTACCTTGAGTTTGGCGGACTCATTATACATATCTTATTTGTTTCAATGAAGAACCGGTTTCAGTTTCATAGATTCAATTGGCTAATTAACATGTTCAATCTGATTCAAGCAGTCACTAGGAATGATTCAGTGTTGGGCAAATTATTCGCTAAATTTGCATCAATATATTCAGAGCATCTTGGGCATGTTAACCACTTTTGCTTTGCTTCTTGTCCATGACTTTTTTCCTCTTACCCTCAAATGACCTTTTTCGTTTATACATAAAAAAATTTCAGTTCTAATATATAGAAGTAAGAATCATATCAAAACAATATGAATTAAGTATATAATGGCTAAATTTTTTTTGGTCGAAGAAGCAAAGCAAAAGTAGTATGTGGTCACAGCCGAAGATGCTCTGGGCCATATAATATGGATGGCTAATAAAGAGTTGGATTTCAGATGCAAATATTTAAATCACCAATTTATTTTATTAACCACGTATAATAGAATTAGACTCTGGTTATCTAATCTGAAAGACAAGTATTTTCATTAAAAAAAAAACTATGCTGATTTAGAGCAAGAAGAACGTATTAAACAAATCATTTATATATCCTCTATTTTTTTTTAATATAGACAGTAAATATGTTTTTGAAAGAAAAACATCTTTTTAAAATTTTGCAGTTTTAGTTTTTTTTAAATTATTAAATAAATAAACCCAACTTTTTAGGACACTTCAATATGTTTGTGCTAACTGTTATGGATAGATGGGGCTCGATAAAGAAATTAAAGAACAAAGTTCAAAGTCTAGGCGGTGCCCGAAAATCGAAGGCGTGTTGACATACCAAAACATTGGGACCACCCAATTTCATACAAATGTCCAAACATTATTTCGGTTGTAACAACAAAGTAAAATAATGAAATTATTTTTCTATTGGATTCACTCTGTAAACAGCCAACAACGTATCAAATAATTTATACATATATTATTATAGAAAGCTGTGTGATTAACGAGACAAAGCACATGCACACCATTAAATGATCAACACCATGAAACTTCCATCTCTCTCTTTTCCCTTTCTCGTTTCCTATATAAATAATGTCACTAGCCTCTAATTTCCATCATCAAAACATCTGAGATCTACTACTAAAATGAAGTTTTCTTGCGGTACAATGTTTGAGTTCTTGATTCTCTTTCTCTTTGCATCACAGTCTTTGAGTGTCTATGCTGGTAGCTTCCACAAAGATGTTCAGATACATTGGGGTGATGGTCGTGGAAAGATTCACGACAATGCTGGAAGTCTTCTTTCTCTCTCGCTCGACAAATCTTCTGGTTCGGGTTTTCAATCCAACCAAGAGTTTCTCTATGCCAAAGCTGAAGTGCAAATGAAGCTTGTCCCTGGTAACTCAGCTGGAACAGTCACAACATTCTATGTAAGTTAAAAACTCAAAGCATTATTGTACTCTAGCTACTCACTTAGATTCGTATATTGAAACTATTTGCTTTCATGATGGAATTGTGTAGCTTAAATCTCCGGGAACTACTTGGGATGAAATTGATTTCGAGTTCTTGGGAAACATAAGTGGTCAACCGTATACTGTCCATACAAATGTATATAGCAAAGGAAATGGAAACAAAGAACAACAATTTCATCTTTGGTTCGACCCAACCGCTGATTTTCACACTTATTGCATCACATGGAATCCCCAAAGGATTATGTAAGTGTTACCTTTTTGATCTAAGCTCGGTCTCTCGTACGTAATATACTATATAATCTTATATATTAATATTCTTAGCAAAAAAAAAAAAAAAAAAATCTTATATGTTTTGAGGATATATATATACTCATGAACCAAGATTCTCTTTTTTCAGATTTACGGTTGATGGAATTCCGATTAGAGAGTTCAAGAACTCTGAGTCAATTGGAGTCCCGTTCCTAACGAGCCAACCAATGAGACTATATGCAAGCCTTTGGGAAGCTGAGCATTGGGCAACAAGAGGAGGATTAGAGAAAACAGATTGGTCAAAAGCTCCTTTCACCGCTTTTTACAGAAACTACAATGTGGATGGATGTGCATGGGCTAATGGAAAATCATCTTGTTCAACGAACTCTCCTAGTTCTCCGAGTAAAAAGCCATGGTACACTCAAGACCTCGATGTCAAGGGCAGGAACAGAGTGAGATGGGCTAAGAAGTATATGGTTTACAACTATTGTAGCGACATAAAAAGGTTTCCTCAAGGTGCTCCTAAAGAGTGCAGCTAGAGTAATGATTCTTTGATTCGTGTATAAGTTACTTGGCGTTGTCTTTGCAACTCACATGGTTTCTTTACCTATTAATTTTCATTCATTTGCTGCTGGTGCTTGTTTAAGTTTTTAATTTTCAGTAATAATAAATAATGAGTTACGGATAAACAGTTTTCCTTTTAAAATTCGTGAACTCTGATAGAAGTTCATTACTATATACACAACAATGAATGCAAACAAATTAAATAATCCAAAAATCAAGATCTGGAAGATTCTCTCGCTTTGTTTATGTACAATACATGATAGTATCAGGTAAAAAAGCATCCAATTTTGTATGTAAATAGGAAAACTAAATCTGGAGCAAATTTTCTGGTTAAGGAATACTAGAGAACAGGCTCTAAATCTTTCATTGTGTCTTGGACTGTAACTTATTTAAGGGATGGAAAACAAAATGTATAAACATGAAAAAGAAAGAAAAAATTAGAAGCAAACCTTAAATCTAAGAAATATAGAATTAACAAACTCCAAGATATTTATCGTGTATGTAATTTTGAGGCCTTTAATGGAGGAGAGTTTTTTTATTTTTTTCAGAGATAAAATGAAATAAATCGTCAACAGTGGAGAGAGTTAAGTAGTTGTAGACTTGTAGTGAAAGTCCATCCGCCCTCATTTATTGTTACGACTTACGCATTTTATTTGGTGTGTTAATGTGTGGACTGTGGAGTGGATACATTATTTTACTTATGAAAAAAATTGAAAAAAAAAATGTATAATTAAACTTAACTATAATCGATCAATTGAAGAGGATTCGGAAAAAGTGTTTCCATAATTTGAAGTGTTAAGAAAATTAGTTAAATTTTGGGAATTATTATATCCACATTTCACTCTTTTCCTTTCACTTCCATACTAACCAATAACCATATTTAATTATTTATTCTACTCAATTTTTTTCTTCTTTTTGTTATGCAATATGCACCGTTAATTACGCTATTTCTATGTAAATTGTTATTTCCACGAGGACACGACCACCTTAATCTGTATGCATGGGTGGGTCCGGAAAGAAATAAATTAACAAAACGTAGGAAACCTCTATGCGGCGAGGAGGGTTTGCTCTAATGTCAAAACGAGAAAACCGTGTTGACAAATTTCCATATTATTGTCAAAACGCGGGACCATCATAGCATGTGATATACAAATTGTCCATATACATTATTTTCTCTGTTCTGTAACAATAAACGAGTAATGAAATTATATTTTATTAGATTCACTTTGTAACAACCAGCAATAGGTCAAATCATGTATACCTATAACACCATGAATTTGTGAGCCAACTAGACAACACCACATGATCTATGATCATACCCATGAAACTTCCGCCGCTTTTTTTGTTTTTCCTTCCTCATTTCCAGCAGCTATATGAACTCATGTCACTAACATCAAATTTCCATCAACAAACAATATATTTGAGATATCAATACTACTCGAGAGATCTATAAGAAAATGAAGTTTTCTTGCGGTACAAGGTTCACATTCTTGATTCTCTTTCTCTTTGCGGTACAATCTGTGGCAGTCTATGCCGGTAGCTTCCATAAAGATGTTCAAATACATTGGGGAGATGGCCGTGGAAAGATACGCGATAGAGATGGAAAGCTTCTTTCTCTCTCGCTCGACAAATCCTCTGGTTCGGGTTTTCAGTCCCATCAAGAGTTTCTCTATGGCAAGGCCGAGGTTCAAATGAAACTCGTCCCTGGTAACTCTGCTGGAACGGTCACAACATTCTATGTAAGTAACATACAATTTCAAAGCATTTTTTTGTCATATTATCCTATTCACTTGATTGTGTATATTCGAACCACTTGCTTACATGATGACTTTGTGTAGTTGAAATCTCCGGGAACTACTTGGGATGAGATCGATTTCGAGTTCTTGGGAAACATAAGTGGTCATCCGTATACTCTCCACACTAATGTTTACACAAAAGGCTCAGGAGACAAAGAACAACAATTTCATCTATGGTTCGACCCAACCGTTAACTTTCACACATACTGCATCACATGGAACCCCCAAAGAATTATGTAAGTGCATGCATCCTTTGATCTCCATAGTATAGTCTCATATGTTTTGAGGCTATGTGTTCAGGAACCAAGATTCTCTTTTGTTCTTCCGTTTTCAGTTTTACAGTTGATGGCATTCCGATTAGAGAGTTCAAGAACTCCGAGTCGATTGGAATTCCCTTCCCAAAGAACCAACCAATGAGGCTATATGCGAGCCTTTGGGAAGCCGAGCATTGGGCTACTAGGGGAGGATTAGAGAAAACAGATTGGTCAAAAGCTCCTTTCACCGCATTCTACAGAAACTACAATGTTGACGGATGTGCATGGGCTAATGGAAAATCATCTTGCCCTGCACATTCCCCATGGTTCACTCAAAAACTTGATTCGGAAGGCGATAAAAAAATGAAATGGGCACAGAGTAAGTACATGGTCTACAATTATTGCACGGATAAAAGAAGGTTTCCTCAAGGTGTTCCTTCAGTGTGCACTTAAATTATTGATTCTTTGATTCGTGAATAAGTTACTTGGCACTGTCTTTGTAACTCAAATGAGTTTTATATATTGTATTGATTTTTCATTCATTTGTTGCTCATATAATATATATGTAAGATTTTTAAATTAATATCATATCGTAAATTATGGAAACAATATTTTTTTGTTACCAAAACTTCATTGGCTCCACTTGATTTGTGAAATTTGTAACCATTGAGGCACTTAGAGCACTTCCATGGATGGTATGTAGGAGGAGATTTTAATATTAAAAAATAAAAAATCAACATAAAAAAAGAAAGAGAAAAGAGGAACGGTTCTCGTTTAAGAGATTTAAGACACGTATCTAATATTTTTTTGCCACATGCATGTTTATTATAGGTTTAACTTTTTCTACTTAATTATTTGATTTATTAAAATTTAAAAAAAATAATATTATATTTTGTAGATACTCTAAAATATATTTACACCAATGGAAGTGGCCTAAGAAATATCATTACTAAAGTACACAACATTTCTTGGGAAGCACATATATAAATAGTAAGTTCTCTAGATGGATGAGCGGGCGGGGCAGTCCAAGTTTCAACATACATATTTGTTTTTCGTCTTTGATAAAATGAAAAATGATTTTTTCGAATGGAAACAATTATTTTTCTTGAGCTATATATGATTTTATGTTTAAAGCTCAGTCCTGGAAAAGGCTATGATCGCTAATAAATTGATATTAAATCAGTTTTAAAACACGAAGTTTGGTTTGAAAGGTGAACAAAACAGAATATAGAGGAAAAAATCTTGATATTTTTGTTGAGCATGTGGTCCGATGTAATTTTATTTCTCTGGACACTTTTTCTTTAGGAAACTTTAGTATGAGTTTTGTTTTCAGAAAATGGAGTAAAAAAAAAAAACTTAGCAAGAAATCATGTGTCTCTTAACGTATGGGAACTGTGATGATTTTATAGACTAGACGTAAAAATTAAGACCATGTGCTTTCGTGTTGTTTATGGCCAGGCTACAATGAGTGTACGTGATTATTGTTAGGAAAGGACCATTTGACCATGATCTTGAAAATGGGTCACCATTGGTTTCTTAATCTCAGAATTAATTAACTTATTAGTATTTGGTAGCCCAAGTTTCCTAGAGACTAATTTGTCAAACTAAATTTCAAATAGTAGCTAGCTTAGTACTCGAGCTGTACCACTGGGAATGGGATTGAGGAAGGTACCAGACGATATCTATGGGTTCTTTGGTATTTATGGAAAGCTTGCAATGACAAGGTGTTTCACAATTATGATCGATCGTTACAGGATATTTTTTATCTGGACAGTACATAAACGGTAGCCTAGATCAGTGCCAACGCTACAGTAGAACAGAAGGAGTTGAGGAGTAGGGAGAGTCCTGAGAATATACCGGCACGGGACATTTTTACTTGTTTCATTGATGGATCATGGAAAGACGAGGATTCCACGATTGGAATTGGGTGGACACTTCAGCTGCAAGATGGAGAAATTGATCTCTTAGGGGCTCGAGCCATACGACGGAGCATGTCACCCCTTCATACTGAACTCCATAGTCTAGTATGGGCGATGACAAGTCTCGGGAAGCGAAGACGATATTGTACGTCTTTTGTCACATATTCCCAAGAGTTGACCACAATGGTAAAAGAACCAGACAAATGGCCATGTTTCAAGATGGAGCTGGAAGAACTGGCGGAACTTAGAGCGTATTTCCTAGACTTTACCCTACGGTATTGTCCAAGGGAGATGAATGTACGGGCTGACTTCTTGGCCCGGCATGCTCGTCAAAGAAATATCGTATTCTCATACATTGGTATTTCGGCCCCTATTTGGTTCCAAATACTTGTATTTGGATAGAATAGGATCGTAGTACGTTCGTGACAAAAAAAAAAAGAAAAAAAAAATACTCGAGCTGTTATAAAATTCAGTTAACCTATATATCACACGTAACGTTACAAAAGCAAAAAACGTTACAAAAGCGTCCAAGCGATTAAGTTATCATTTTTACCCACGAAGAAAGTGAATTTCTTTTTAGGATAAAGAGATAACTTAAATTTATGTATCTGGAATTCTGGATTATTTAGTTTTTTTTTTTTTTTTTTTTTTTTGTCATCAGTTAGTGGTTTCATCAGTTAATGGTTTCATTCAGCTCTTTAAATGTGGACTACACAATGTTTTTTTTCATAAATCATGGTGAAATTTCACTGTTAGCAAAAAATTATAATAGTGAATTAGCAAGAATATATATATATATATATATATATATATATATATATTATTTTTGTCAACGAATTAGCAAGTATATAAATGTAGATATTATTATTAAAGTGCAAATATGTATATTCGAACCCTCTATGCGGTGGAGAGGGTTTGTGCTTAGGTCAAATATCGAAGCCGTGTTGACAAAATGACCTCATTACTTTCAAAACGCGGGACCAACTGTGATATACAAATTGTCCATATACATTATTTTCTCTGTTCTGTAACAATAAACGAGTAATGAAATCAAATTATTATTTTTTATTGGATTCACTTTGTAACAACCAACAAGAGGTCGAATGAGCCAACTAGAATACAGCACACTATCAATAATCAAACCCATGAAACTTCCCTCTCTTTTTCCTTTGCCATAATCCAGCAGAGCTATAAAAACTAATGTCACTTACCTCAATTTCCATCAACAAATACATTCGAGATATCAAATACTCCTCGAGAGAGATATAAAAATGAAGTTTTCTTGCGGTACAAGATTCACGTTCTTGATTCTCTTTCTCTTTGCGGCACAATCTCTAGCAGTCTATGCTGGTAGCTTCCATAAAGATGTTCAAATACATTGGGGCGATGGCCGTGGAAGGATTCGCGACAGAGATGGAAAGCTTCTTTCTCTCTCGCTCGACAAATCCTCTGGCTCGGGTTTTCAATCCAATCAGGAGTTTCTCTATGGTAAGGCCGAGGTTCAAATGAAACTTGTCCCTGGTAACTCTGCTGGAACGGTCACAACATTCTATGTAAGTAACATACAATTTCAAAGCATTTTTTTTTCATATTATCCTATTCACTTGATTGTGTATATTCGAACCACTTGCATGCTTACATGATGACTTTGTGTAGTTGAAATCGCCGGGAACTACTTGGGATGAGATCGATTTTGAGTTCTTGGGAAACATAAGTGGTCATCCGTATACTCTCCACACTAATGTTTACACAAAAGGCTCAGGAGACAAAGAACAACAATTTCATCTATGGTTCGACCCAACCGTTAACTTTCACACTTATTGCATCACATGGAATCCCCAAAGAATTATGTAAGTGAAACCTTTTGATCCCTTGTATATTTTTTAATCATATATATTTATGTTATGAAGCTAAGCTCATGACCCAACATTCTTGTCAAAGTTCATGGACTTCCAACTAAAAAAAGAGACAATTAGTAGAAAGTCACATCTCACATGTCCCTTAGATATTGTTCTAGGTCTAAAATACATTTTTCGAAGTAGGATTCCTAATAATTCTCTTTTGTTTCCTCTCTTTCAGTTTTACAGTTGATGGCATTCCGATTAGAGAGTTCAAGAACTCTGAGTCGATTGGAATTCCATTCCCAAAGAACCAACCGATGAGGTTATACGCGAGCCTTTGGGAAGCCGAGCATTGGGCTACAAGGGGAGGATTAGAGAAAACAGATTGGTCAAAAGCTCCATTCACGGCTTTCTACAGAAACTATAATGTGGAGGGATGTGTATGGGCTAATGGAAAATCATCTTGCCCCGCAAATTCCCCATGGTTCACTCAAAAACTTGATTCGGAAGGCGAGAAAAAAATGAAATGGGCACAGAGTAAGTACATGGTCTACAACTATTGCACCGATACAAGAAGGTTTCCTCGAGGTGTTCCTGCAGTGTGCACTTAAATAATTAATTCTTTCATTCTTGAATTAGTTACTATTTGGCATTGTTTTTGTAACTCAAATGAGTTTTATCAACTATATTTCATTCATATGTTGCTCGTATTACGTGTGTGTGGCGTTTGTGTAAGATTTTTTTAAATAAACAAATAATGAATCCTGGAAACAAGAGTTTGCTTTACTAAAAACTTGGTAATTCAGCTAATTTAATTATAAAACTATTGAACATTCGGAGAGGTTCATCAATAAATTTAGAAAACTAATTTAGAGTATTTTGGTGGCATTAAATAATTGTCGATCCATATCAAGAAGAGTTCTACGGAGAGGCGCCAGTAGAGATCGAGAAGACCGGTTATATTATGCACGAGATTAAAGAGACGTTATGGTAGAGAGTAGTAATGAATCCAAATTATATTAAGGTACCTCAAGTTAGAACAATCTAAGTCATTCACTGATTTCAAGTGTCACAAAAAGGAAAAAATATAAGAACAATATATAGATTCCAGTGGTATGCTCTAGCTTCTGTTGTCTTCGGACCTTTATTATTTACTTTTTCTTTTCTTTTTCTGTTAGATCAAAAACTGGATCCGATGTAACAAGCTTTTTTCAGAAAATGTAAAATCGATCAATAGAAGAAGAAAAAAATGATATGTTGCGATTAGAAAAGAGTCATAAATGCAAGATATATTACATATGCAACTATAGTTACGAGAAATCAAAAACAAGTGACAACAATTTTATTTGGGCTACCTTAGCAAGCTGGGCCTATGGACTTGTGTGTAATTTTATTTCTGGTGCAATTTAGATTTTATGTTAAGAACATGGGCTATGTGGTGAACAATTCTCCAGATTTTTATCACAAAATTTTTGTAACCAATTGAAGCAATTAAGCAACAATTGCAAATTTGTTGCTCTTTTTAACAAATTAGCTATCAAAAGCGATAACTTTTCTACCAATCGATAAGTTAATATAATTGCTTCAATTTATAGCCACAAAATAAATTGTAGTTTTTTTTTTTGTCAAACAAACTTAGTTATATAGATGCTTACTCTCCACTAAAGGCTTGATTGGCAGAACATTTTAAAGAGCATTATGCATTTTATCATTAAAATTTGATTGGTTGACAAAGCAATAAGTAGGACATTTAGTAACTGCAAATGCTCTCAAAATGCTCCTCCCTCAATGCTCTCAAATGGAGCATTTCCAAACACTACAAAAAAACACAGTTTTAGCATCGGCAAAATTCGATGCTAAATCGACGCTAAAGTCCTTTAGCATCGACTTAGCGACGAATCACAATTCGACGCTAATCTGTCGATGCTAAACAGACTTCGATGCTAATTTAGCGTCGAATATTATTCGACGCTAATTCGATACGATAAATCGATGCTATTTTAGCATTGGAATAATCGACGCTAAAACGATGCTATATTTCGATGCTAATTCGACGCTAAATTAGCATCGAATTAGCATCGGACATGTTCATGGTCGATGCTAAATCGACGCTAACATCGACATGGGACCTATCCGATGCTAATTCGACGCTAAATTAGCGTCGATTTAGCATCAACCTATAATTTTTTTTTTTTTTAAATTATTTGTAAATGAAAATATTTTTAATAAATTTCAAAAATTTTAAAAAATTAGAAAATTTTATATTCAAATGCGAAAATAAAAACAAAAATTATTTAAAAACACTGAAAATTCAAACAGAAATTACAATTTTAAGGTCCGTCTCTTAATTTAATGTTGTCTCTATATTCATTCACCATCGCTTCGGCTTCGTCGTCGAACTGCGGTTGAGCTGTAGCTGGAGGTGGCTGTGCAGGACGCGGTATCTGGGAGAGGGCAGCAGCTAAAGCCAGGTTATCCACTGCAATTATGTCCATCAGATTGGTCAACACCGTGAGTTGGCCTTGCATCGAACTGTTGGTTGACCGCAGATTTGCTTGTTCCGTCTTTAGCCGCTCAATCTCAGCATTAGCAGCGGTCAACTGCATTGCCAACTGCGGGTCAGAAAAACTCGGAGTGTAGCTATACCGAGCGGTAGAAGAAGCTGCTGGGAGATTGGCGATAGATCCAACACCCAAGATCCGTCCTTTTTTCTTCGGTGCAACCTATAAAATGAAAACGTTATAAAATCAAATTGTTAAAAATGTGATAGAAAATAAATTAAAATATTATATTCAAAACTAAAAAAATTACCTCTTCGTAAATTTAATCATAATCGGTGACACCCATTGTAGACTGGACAGAGCTACCACCGGGAGAGTACTGTGACTCTAGCTCTGCCACTCGAGCGTTGTAGGCGTTGAACGTTTGTTCCGCTTGAGCGGTAACAAACGTCCCATCCTTGCGCCGATGAGTCCTCCCCATGACTTTCACAATCGGAGCAAGCTGGTCGCCATCGGACTGTAAAAAAATAAAAATATATATATAAAAATAAAAATTAGATTATATATATAATATATAAATCAAATAATATAATAAACTATTTTAATTAAAAACTAGATCATACCATATCCAATCGTATAGTGGCGTATGATGATTGACCCGCACAATGCTTGGACGGTTCATCTCCTTCAGCCACTGGCGTAAGACGGGACGCAGAACACTTCGATGATTTCGCTATCGAAGAGGGTTCCTCCCAATACCGAACTAGACCCGCCCAAACATCGGGATCCATCCCCGGAGGCATCGCATCATCGCCTTTCGCCCGCCAAGCTTTCTTCCAGCTACCGACAGTGCCGTTGAGACGCAATTTAGCCTTCTTCTCGAAGGCTTCTCGCACTTCGTGAGTACGAAATTCTTCCTAGTGCCACTTTTGCTACTAATATACGAATAATATTAGTAATAGTTCTAGAATAAAATAATTTATTAAATAAAAATAAATAATATAATATGACTTCCGCCCATGACTCAAACCAAATATCACGAACCGATTGCGGGGTCTGCGTCCAATTAGCATGCGACATATGGAAATAGTCGATGATGACTTTGGTGACCGAACGAGAGACACAGTTATCGGTAAACCTATAAAACAAAATACTTCAATGTTAATAAGTTATTTAAAACATAAAATTATAAATAAATGAGAAAGATTGTAAAAAATTAAACATACCAAAAAAAGTGTTGGGAGGCTTCAGCGGATGGAGCATCTTAACCTGTTCGTAACGACCAGGTTGGCGAAGAAGCTCAGCAATACGCATCATAAGAGGCGGATTTGGCGGTGGAGGCGCCTGCTGCGCATCATCGGGATGAGCTGCTTCGTCTTCGTCTGCTTGTGGGTTAACTGGTGGCGGTGGCGGTGGCGGAGCTCGTGGTGGAGCTCGTGGTTGAACTCGTGGTGGAGGCCGTGGACGATAGTTCACAGCCGATTGGGAACCCGAACCCGATCCTGATCCCGATCCGCGACGACCACCTACGGATCCGAAAATCGTAGAATCCTCGCCGAATAACTCTCCGTATGAAGGGGGATCCACCTATAAAATCAAAAAGAAATTTATTAAAATAAGCAATGTAAAGTATAAATATGAAATAAAATTACAATAACTAAATACATTATAACATCTAAAAAAAAAATCTAAAATACGAAATATTTTTTTTTATTTTTAAAAAATTCTAATATTCGTAATAAATTTTAAAAAAAAACATAACAATTATTTGTAAACATATTAATGATAAAATAAAAACGAATTTATTAATTTAATATACATAAAAGATAAATTCATAAATTTGTTTTTTAACAAAAATTTATTAAAAATCAATTTTCAAATTGTTAAATTATTTTATAAAGCAAACCATAAATTCATAAATTTAAAAATTTTATGTATAACTTATTCTTCCAAACACATAAATAACTTGTAAAATAATTTTATAATTTCATAAATAACTTGTAAAATAATTTTATTTTTCATAAATACCTTAACAAACCTAAATTTTCTTTCCTACAATTCCATTTCCTACAAATTTATCCATAGATTTCATTCATAACAATCTCTAAACACTTTTCTTAAACCCAAAATACAAATCTAAAAATAATACACATAAAAAAAACTGAGAAAATTTACATACCATTGATGTGTATGTGTATGCGGAATCGGCGGAGAAATGGGCGAAATCACCGGCGGAAGCGGCAGCGTTGTTGGCGTCGGAACTCGGCGGCGAAACGGCATGAATCGGCGGCGTTTTTTGGGTGAAATCGGCGGCGTTTTTGGCGTGAAATCGGCGGCGAAACGGCGTGAACTCGGCGGCGAAACGGCGTGAAATCCGCAGCGGAATCGGCGATGAAGAAGAAGAAATCGGTTTTGTGGTTTTGCGAAATGGGGAAGAAGAAGCACTGTTGAGTGTATATATTTATGGAAGTTGACGCTAATTCGACACTATTAGCGTCGAATATCATAAATGTTTTTTCAGTTTCCGCGTAAAGATGGGTTGGCGCGTGGAGGCGGTAAACCCAAAATATTTCAGATTAGCGTCGAAGTAGCGTCGACTACCCATAATTCGACGCTAATTCGACGCTAATTTGAAATATTTTAACTGCCACTTAACCAAAAAACCGATAAATTTAATAATTTTCAGTTAGCGTCGAATTAGCGTCGCACAATTAAAAATTCGACGCTTTTTCCATTCTTTACCCTAAACTCTATAAATCAAATTTTCAGATTTAGCGTCGAATTAGCATCGAATTGTTCTGATTCGATGCAAATGCGTTGCTAATTAGCGTCGAAATAGCATCGAAACAACACAGTTCGATGCTATTTCGACGCTAATTCTAAAATATTTGATATATAGGGTTTAGGGTAAAGAAACCAGGAATGATAGAAAACAACCTTAACCATGTCAATGTTTCTTATAACCAAATAATTATAACATTTGAAATTTTTTTTATCATACATAATTGTTCATAATGTTACTGTTGATATATGTAAAACTATATAGGTTATTCAAATCTTTATTCATATATCATAATTGTAAAGATAACGTAGTTGTTATTTTTACTGTATCTTAATTGCGATTGTTTAATTATGTATTCAAAGTTTATAACAAATGTGATGAATAAAGATTTCAAAAAACCTATATCGTTTACATTTATTATCATTAACCTTATGTACAATTATGTATGCAAAAAAAAAATTCCAAATTTTATAATCATTCGGTTATAAGAAACATTGACATGGTTAAGATTGTTTTCTATCCTTCCTGGTTTTTTTACCATAAACCCTATATATCAAATATTTTAGACTTAGCGTTGAAATAGCCTCGAAACAACACATTTCGATGCTATTTCGACGCTAATTAGCAATGCATTTGCATCGAATATGGACAATTCGATGTTATTTCGACGCTAAACTCAAAATGTTTGATGTATCGAGTTTAGGGTAAAGAGTAGAAAAGGCGTCGGATTTTTAATTATTGGACGCTAAATCGACGCTACAATAAAAACAAAAATAAATATTTCGATTTCGGTTAAAGATAGCAGATCGGATAAAAAACAATCTTAATCATGTCAATGTTTCTTATACCGAATGGTTTTAAAATTTGAAATTTTTGGTAAATACATAATTGTACATAATGTTACTGTTGATATATGTAAAATTAACTATATAGGTTTTTTCAAATCTTTATTCAGGACATTTGTTTTAAATTTTGAATACATATATACCTATACAATCGCAATTAAGATACAATAAAGATAACAATTATGCTTCATTGTCTGAATTATCATTTGAGGTATCGTCATCATCATTGGTACTTTCTGCATTTTCGTTCATAAACTCGTTTTCGGGATTTTCTGCATCGGTAGCATCGGGAAGTATTTCAACTTCTCTATTTTGCGAATCTATCAGAATGATGCTGTCTAGATCTTGTTCTGGAGTTGTTAGATCCACGGCAGTTTCATATTGCATTGGCGCGTCGTCGGATTCAACTATAATTCCTCTCGGAGCTATTTTGAGCACAGATAGCCATGAAATCCCCGTTTTCCTGAGCCGTGGATATGGAATGAAACAAACTTGATTCGCCTGTGATGCAAGAACAAATGGATCATACTTTGCATAAGAACGCGATCCATTAACGTCGATGACACCAAACTTTCCTACTCGAACCCCTCGTCCGATAACTGGATCAAACCACTCGCATTTGAAAAGTGTGCACTTTAAGTTAACTAAACCAGGGTGTTGTACTTCAATAATGTCTTGTATAATGCCATAAAAATCGGTGTCCTCGGCTCGAACGACGACACCGTAGTTCGCAGTTGCTCTATTTTCCCACGTTCGAACGTATGGAATACATAACCTCGTGTAAAATACATTGGGGATGACATAACTTTTTCCAATGGACCTTGGATCAACTCTCTAAACCATACAGGGTACAACATGTCTCCATAATCAACCTGCCAAATATAGTATATACAATGTAAATATAATATACATAGTATATATATAGATATCTGTTTTAATGGAAACCATATATATATAAAACTTTTTTTTAATTAACTTACCTGACTCCTCAACCATTTAGCAAAGTGTTGGTCTTTACATTTTTCAATCTCGCCGGGTGATGCATTTGGGAAAACCTCAGTAACCTGGCGAATAAATTCACTAATAGAAAATATAGTTAAAATGAAATCATTAACATATATACGTTAAAAATAACCCTTTTGATCTCAATCCATAGTTTGAAATTATATGTACCTCAGAAATGGGTTAACTTCGTCGCATTGTAAGAGAATATATGTGTGTGCACAATTGTAGTCTTCGTGCGATGACCATTCTTCTTCTCTTATGATTCCGGCATGCCTACCAACTGCACAGAATATATCTGGGACATCAGAAACTGGATACGCTTGTGAGATGCCTCCATCATTGTACCTACGTGGAGCTCTTTTACGTATCCGGACAGTTGGAGGGAAGTAATATGAGCTGAAATGAGAGGTTTCTTCGGTTAAACTTCCCGCAACAATTGATCCTTTTAAGTGTTTCATGAATCTCTCGAAAGGATACATCCAACGAAATTGAACGGGTCCTCCTAAATCGGCTTCGTATGGGAGATAGACAGGAAAATGCTCCATCACATCAAAGAAAGATTGAGGGAATATCTTCTCTAAGTTGCACAGCAATATCGCGATGTTATTATTTAGTTGTTCAATTCCATCGTTAGTCAGAGTTCGCACACACATATCCCGAAAAAATGCACCAACACCTGAAACCAAAGTTCAGATTTCCAATATCAGTATAAAGATCGAAATGTAATAACACACATCATTTAATTTGTTTATATATTAATATATCGTCATAGAAAATAGACCTGCAAGTGATTCATGTACGTTCGTTAACAAAAGCTCTGCAAAGGCGAAATGCAATAATCTCTGCATAAACACATGACAATCATGACTCTTCATACCAGAGAATTTTTTGCCTTGCTCCACCGACTTCGAGAGTTTTGACACGCATCCATCTAGGAACTTAACTTCGGTGGAAACCCAGTTGAAGAATGTTGATTTGCCTTCGTTTGCATCTAAAGATAGGCACTGGAGCTTTCCCATCTCCCGTGAGATGTAACTCAACTCTAGAGCATATAAGAGGCAAATCTAGTCTAGACTTCAAATTGTCTTTAGACCTCCCTGGAACGTTTAAAATGGTGTGCATGATGTTATCGAAAAAAAATTTCTCAATGTGCATGACATCAAGATTGTGGCGCAATAGATGATCCTTCCAGTACGGTAGTTCCCAGAAAATGCTCTTCTTATGCCAATTATGTTCTTCAAGGTATCCATCTGGGAGATTGGTCAGAATATTAAGCCAGTTACCACCACGTTTTGTTGTGTCCTGAGCTCCATAATAATCAAGTTGACCTTCAATTTGCTCTCCTGAAAGATATGGAGGTGGGGGGATGGTTCACAGGGAGAAACCTTCGGTGACAATTGAACCAACAAGATTTTCTACCATTTTTTAGTTCAAAGGCGTCTGTCTCATTTTGGCAATACGGACATGACAATCTACCATGTGTTGTCCAACCAGATAACATTCCGTACGCTGGAAAATCGCTTATCGTCCACATAAGCACAGCTCGCATGTTAAAATTCTTTTTCCTAGAGTAATCAAAAGTACGAACACCATGAGACCACAACATGTTCAACTCGTGAATAAGCGGCTGTAAAAACACATCAATAGATCTTCTTGGATGCTTCGGACCAGGGACTAAAATACTCAAAAACAGAAATTCTCTCTGCATGCACATATCAGGCGGAAGGTTATAAGGTGTCAATATAACTTGCCACAAAGAATATTGCCTGCCAGACATACCGAATGGACTAAAACCATCTGTACATAGCCCAAGATAAACATTGCGCTTCTCTTTAGCAAAATTAGAGTGTACCGATTTGAAGTGCTTCCAAGCTTTTGCATCAGAAGGATGATGAACTTCTCCTTCACTAGTTGAATGTTCCGCATGCCACCTCATTGATGCAGCTGTTTGTTCTGATTGGTATAGCGTTTGTAGCCTATCTGTTATGGGCAGGTACCACATTCTCTGGTATGACACTTTACTTCTACCAGCTCCTTGGGGCTTAAATCTTGGTTTGTGGCAAAATCGACATTCCTGTAGATCTTCATCATCTTTCCAAAATATCATGCAACTGTCAATGCAAACATCTATCATCTGCGAGGGCAAACCTAAACTAGAGACTAGTTTATGTATATCGTAATATGACTCAGCAGCTTGATTACCCTCAGGCAAATACTCTTTTATAAGAGCTGCCCAATCATCCATGCAACTCTCAGATTGATTATGATCAGATTTTATTGTCATCATCCTAGATGCCAATGATAACTTAGTGAGACCTTCCCTACAACCTTCATAGATTGGTTGCTTTGCAGAATCAAGCATATCATAAAAATTTTTAGCATCTACATTGGGTTCCTCAACAACATCATCATCAGTAGACATAACTCCAGGAAATGCATCGGTTACCATTTCTTCGAACCTATTATGGTCTAACCCGACATCATGATCATAATTATTAACAAATTCATGAGCCTGATCATATTGTTCATTCGAATAACCATGATCTATAGGTTGGTAACTAGTACTATCCGAAGATTCATCTCCATATCCCTCTCCATGATAAAACCAAACATAGTACTCAGGTATGGACCCTCTATTAAATAAATGTGTACCGGCTACATCAATTGTCTGCGGCTTCGAATTTTTGCACTTCCGACATGGGCACACCATCACTCTGGTCCGTTGAATTGTAGGCACACTACTCGCTTGAGCCATGAAAATTTCAAGCCCGTTGAGGAACTCTTCTGAAATTCCTCCATTTTCATCTCTACGTCGATACATCCACCTTCTTAGTTCGTATATATCGCCCATCTTTTTCAGAAAATATTAACTAAGAAAATTTTTTGAAAGTTTTTTTTCTTCAATGATTTTGACGACTGATTTGCGGAAGTATATATAAGACATTTAGCAACGATTTTGCTTCGAATTTGCATCGCATTTTAGCATCGAATTAGCATCGAATTATTTTGCGTCCAATTTGCTTCGTATTAGCGTCAGTTTTATAGAAGTAGGTGAACCCATTAAAAACGTGCGACCTACCTACCCAGTTCGACGGAATATTCGACGCTAAAACCGACGCTAAATCGACGCGAAAATAGCGTCAATTTAGCGTTGAATTGATGACCAGGACGCTAATTCGATGCAATTTAGCGTCGAATTAGCGTCTCTATTTTTCGTCTCAATTTTGCGTCAAATTAGCGTCGAATTTTTTGAACGACACAAAAACGACGCAAAATCGACGCAAATCCGACTAAATTTCGGCGCTAAAACTGTTATTTCTTGTAGTGAGAGCATTGATTTCTAAATATTTTTACAAAAATTAAAAATAAAATTATATAACTAACCAATTTATTTTATATTATTTAACAAATTCTATTAATTTTTAGTTATTTAAATTCATATTTATCATTATTTTATTTATTCTATTATATTAAGATAATATTATAATATAATGCTAATTTAATTAAATATAATTTAAATTCGAAAAGATTATAAAAGAAATTTATGTTATAATTTATAAATATAATATATACAATCATTTCAATAAAAGTAAATATACATAATTTCTGTAATTATAAAACATATATATATATATATTAATATTTATCATTTTTTATATGTTCTATTATTTTTTTAAATAAATTTTAATAAAAATATAACTTAAATATTAAAATTTATAATTCTTAAACATATTTATATTTATATTAAAATGAAAACTTGATATATACCATTAGTTTATTTGTCATATTATTTGTGAAATAGTATTATAATAAAATAATAATTTAATTAAAAAAAAAGTTTGATGTTATAACTTATGACTAATATATATATATATATATAATATATTAGAATACATATAAATAAGTAAAATAAAATAATTTATTTTAATTTTATATCTAATAATTCACAGCTCAACCAATCATATAAATGTGTATATTAATCAGAGCATACTGCTCCACCTGCTTACTGCTAATGATGCATTATGCTACTCTTTATCAAAAAACTATACCAATCAAGGCATAAGGGAGGAATTGTTTACAAAGTATGATAACAAAGCCATCAAGACTACTAAAATCGCTACTACAAAAGCCAAGCGAAGGGCATACAAATAGAGGATAGAAGCCATCATTATACATAAGCAACAAACGTCGTAGAGAAGACCTTGTATCTCTGCAACATAAGGCGTAAACAGTGGAATGACGCCGTGGGAGATTAAGAACACAACTTGTGAACTAACACCCGCGATTGATACCGGAACTAGTGCGGGTTTAACAATCTTGAAATCGGCTGCACTAGTAAGTGTTGAGCCTTTAATAAATATAGATAGTGAACCATCTATATCGCATTCTTCCAATCCTGAAGTTGACCGCGCGTCACAACTGCGACAGTACATAAGCCAAAGAACAATGAAAGATGATGTTAGACCCGAAGGAATGGAGATAAGTACTAATTGTAGCATCCAACAGGAGATAAATCTGCAATTTTCCACCAAATAACAAGACCAGAAAAGGGCGGAGCAACTATAGGGAGATGACATCCAAAAGCTATCCAAATTGGTGTAATCCACATCCAAACATAATATCAATGGAGAGAAAGAACACAATCCCGATACTAAACCCAACATGTTATCATACACATCCCAAAGTAAGTCGATGGAGAGTATGTAAACGGTTCCGGTACCATCCTTAACAAAGTGTCATACACATCCAACAGTAAGATCGATGGAGAGTATGAGCACGAATGATAACTCACCCGGAGAGGTTGAAGACAATACATTCCCGAAGCTATAGCGTTGACACGAACAAGTGTATTGTTTATGAGAGCATCACCGGAGAAATTTCAGGAAGGAGACACACCGGAAACTGAGCTTCGACCAGTCACATGGACGGTGACTCTCAGTATAGGCGGCCAAAGTAGAAAATTGGTCTTCTGATATGTCACCGGAGCCAGAGCTAACGGCGAGACTATAATATGATAGTTCGAAGACCTCGTTAAAGTGTTGGCATATAATGTAGAAATATCTAACCTGGGCCAACATGCTAAGGGAGATGGGCCAAAGCCCATAAAATGTGGCTGCTCTGGGATGCAGAGTGGGCTAACGGGCTTGCAGCAAATTCGTGGGCCAAGGCTTCTCGAGTCAACAACCCAGCTTGTTCATCGATTACTTGAGAAGTCACCATAACATGAAGATGAGGGAGGAGGAGAGTCGTCGACGATGACCGGTGAGAAGTTTCTTCGGGACCTTCCGAGAAAGATCTAGATCCAGTGGATCTGAAAGATTCAAGTGCTGGAATTCGGAGGTAACCAAAGGAGTTTCGAGTATAGACCCTCGGAGATGCGGGACGGTGGTGGACCCGGAGGCACAAGATGGAAACAGAGATTCTGACTTTCGGTAGAGCAAGCTGGATCTGGAGCAACAGAGATCCGTCGATCAGAACCAGTACGAGCTGGTCGGAAAGGCAGAACGAACGGCGAAACATAGTCAACTGAAGTGAGGAATAGACATGTGAACAGAGAGCACGAGACCACATCCGATGCCGGCGAGCAGACGCTCCACCGGCGCCGGTGTAAGAAAGGCTTTTGGTTGTCTTGGGAATCGTGTCTGGTCGAGTCGAGTCGTTTCACAAATAAATTGTAGTTATCGTCATAATTTCGTGACTATTTTCTGGACATTTCCAATGTATTTTTTTATAATTATCTCTAAAATAGAGTAATTTTTTTATTTTTTCTCCGATTCTATTTTAGAGAAATGCTATTTTTTCTTTTTTTTAGGATTGACAAAAAAAAATATCTATTTCTATCTCCAAATATAAAAAAAAAATAACAATTTCTATTATAAAAATGAAAATAGAGATGGGTTTGAGTAAATTTGACTTTAAATTCTATTTTAAAAATGAAAATAGAAATGGATTGGAGATGGTTTTAGCAACGGACAGACACGAATCCTATTTATAGATATGGGTTCGTAGCTAATGAACATTTGTGATAATTTGACACTCTTTCCACGACATTGTCACGATGATGTTTGTGGCTAATATCCACAAAATATACATAACTCTAGATGCATCTAACTTAGACATGATTTTATCACACAAAAACCCTTAGCTATTGTCAACAAGTAGTCAATGTCGTGGCTAATAGACACAAATAGCCACAACTAAACTTGTGTCTACAATAGCTACAATATAAGTTATATAACTATACAAATATCCACCACTTTAATTGTGTCTAATAAGCACATATAGTCACATCTTAAGTCGTACATATAAACAACAAAAGGTGAACTAGAGTAACTACTCTTTGAAAAAAAACTGAAAGTGGTAGACCAAAACCAAATTAATTAAGTGAGAGAGCTGAGACAAATTTTTGTTTTTCCGAATTGCCCTTCTGGCTGTATTTCTGACACGTCGTACTGCAAAACAGTATGTCCTGTCATAAAAAGCAAATGATTGGACAATATTTTTTTTCATCAAAATTTTCTCATTTGATATGTGTTTGGTATAATATTTAATTGAAATTGAAATCTTTCTACTATGTATATATATATAAAGACTATATTTTTTTCCGCATATATAGCAATTTCAAATTTTAAAAACAAACATAGATTACTTGTATGATTCATATAATGTTACAATAAAACATTATACAATATATGACATACTATATGTTTGTATCGTATAACATTTTTTTCATATCACATGTTATATTAACAAGGTATTGTGAAGTATGATATCATATAACATATTATATATTAGTATGGTATACCATGTTATACAGTGAAAAATCATGTTATATCGTGTATTTCATGCTATGTATTGGTATGGTATAAATATGTTATATGTTACAAATTAGATTTTTTTTATATTGCAATTATCTACAAACAATTTTAACAAAAAAAACTACATATAATGTGTAGTATGATTTCATATAGCATGTTATATATTAGTATGGTATACCATGTTATATAATAAAAAATCATGTTATATCGTATATTTCATGCTATGGGTTAGTATGGTATAAATATATTATATGTTACAAATTAGGTTTTTGATTTTGCAATTATCTACAAATAATTTGAACAAAAACTACATATAACGTAGTAATATATGTTCAAACTCGATAATAATAAATCTTAATTATAAATCTAATATTTATTTCAGTTATAAAACTCGATAACATAACGTATAATATGATATATTTTAATTACTTAAAACGATGTCACAAATTATACAAAGAGGTATGTTATTTCTTAGTTATGGTACATTATATTATGTATAAAATTATACGTGTATATATATATATATATGAATTTTGAATATAGTATGTTGATCTAAAAAAAATTATGTGCGAGTGAACAATATAAAAAAATATAACTCACTTATATATCTCTGTTATAACTCTGAGATTTAAAACATTAGTTTAAACTTGGTTATAAGATTCATAACATATAAGTAGAAATATTCAATTATTTTAAATTATACTCTAATTTAGAAAAAGTTGATAAAAATTTAATGAAATGTGAAAATTGACATATTCCAATGATAATGTCATTTCAAATTATGGTATGTTATATCTTATCTAAATGATTTTTTTAGATAATAGCATGAATCATCTAAATGATTTTCTTATGGTATACCGTATTCAGAAATAACATATGCAAATGAGTGACGGAAAATTAATAAAAAAAAAATGTCTGACCATTTTTGGTAACCGTGTAATTCTCTCTAATTTAATTAAATATATATATATGACAGAAAATATCACATCGAAACTGACACACGCTCAGTTGTTGTCATACACAAAGATAAGGGTATTTTTGTCTTTTGATAGTCCATCCGCTCAATTGATTTGTTGGTAGGCTATATTGTTAATTAGTCTCTTTTTGGAGGCTATATGATTTGGTGAATAATAGCTACGTATAGACACAATCGTTTTTGTATCTTAACCATAACTAACTATGAAAATTTCGTGACTAATTAGAAATTTTGAATTAAAAAAAAAATTGAAACAAAATGATTTCATAATAAACCAACTCAACCTCATTTCATGAGAACCATATATCTTGCACCATATAAATGTCTTGCAACTCAACCATATATTTTTAAGATAACGGCGGAGATGAAAATGTTGCCATGAAATTTCAATTTCCACAGTCACCTTCTTCCTCTCAATTCACTGTAAATTCTCTAAGTTATTTTACCACGACTATAAAATTTGTTTTACGTTTCGTTTGTGTTTTCAAGATTCAGACAGAAAATGACATCGTTTATTACTAGTTCAAACGGTATGTTTTGTCTTCCACTAGTGATTTAACTGCGTTAATTTTAGGGTTTAATTTGCATTAAATCGAAAACTTGAGTATTAATTGTCACTGCGTTTTCTGCTTTCTTTACGTGAAACTTGGTTTTTCGTTTTACAATTTTTCCAGTGTGTTTGATTTGGTTAGTTCTTACATATGATGTGCCAAGAGTAGCAAAAAAGGTTTATAATATTTTAATATGTCGATGTATCTTAATATCTTTATATGCATCTTAATATCTTAGATTTGGAGTTCGATAATCACACACTAATTTCTTTGATTTGGTTAGTTCTTAAGATAGGATGTACCAATTCAGATTTTATGTTAAGAACACTGACTATGTGGTGAAAAATTACAAATTTTTATGTATTTTTAAACAGATTAGATAAATGGAATGATTAGAATGATATTATGAGGATTTTTAAGCTTTGAACCGACAGATTTTGCATATCAAATATCTAAATGAATCATGCTTTCTGAATAAATATTATTTATGGTCAAAGTAGTCGGCAGCTATATATATACTAGTAAACCATATAATCTATGAGCATTAGTTGTTTGTGCCTTTTCCATCGATTTTTTCTTTTTTTGTCAGAGTGACAAAAACATGAAATATAATCTTAATATGCATGTCCATGTTCGTAAACATATGTATTATTGTTTTCTAGCTAGGTTTGGAATTCTATAATCAAACAATAATTTATTCTATGGGTTTAGATAGTTCTTACATATATATGACCTGCTAATTCAGTTATTGAGATGTTGTTTTAAGAACACTGACTTTGTCGGTGACAGATTACAAGTTTTAGTATATTTCTAAACAGAGTATTGGAATGAATAAGAGATGATGTTTTTTTTAACTTTTAAGAACACTAACTGTGTCGGTGAGATTACAAGTTTGAATATATATTTTAAACAAAATATATTATATATAAAATGATCAGTAGGAGGAGAGGTTATAGGAGTTTTAAGCTTTTAACCGACACAAATTTGCAAATCAAATATCTAAATGAATCATGCTTTCTGAGTAAATATGATTTATGGTCCAAGTAGTCGGAAAGTATATCTATTTCTATTATATAACAATCCATAGGATTACAAAGTTGTGACCCAACGACACAAAAGCACATCTCCATCAATTATCAAACCCATTAGAACTCATATCTCTCTTTCCTTTTCACTTCCAACAGCTATATATATATATATGGTAATGCCCCTTACCTCCATTTACTCATCACCAATCCATCTAAGATATTATAACTCTCTCTTTCAAAATCACTAAAATGAAGTCTTCTTGCAGTACAAGATTCGCGTTCTTGATTCTCTTTCTCTTTGCGGCACAATCTGTGGGTGTCTATGCCGGTAGCTTCCACAAAGACGTTCAGGTACATTGGGGTGATGGCCGTGGAAAGATACTCGACAGTGTCGGGAATCTTCTTTCTCTCTCGCTCGACAAATTCTCAGGATCCGGTTTCCAGTCCAATCAGGAGTTACTCTTTGGAAAAGTTGAGGTTCAAATGAAACTTATCCCTGGTAACTCTGCTGGAACGGTCACAACATTCTATGTAGGTGATATGTAATTTTAAAGCGTTCTTGTTATCTTTTGATATTCACTAGTTTTCGTATATTAATTCAAACAACTTGCTTACATGATGACATTGTGTAGCTTAAATCTCCGGGAACTACTTGGGATGAGATCGATTTCGAGTTCTTGGGAAACATAAGTGGTCATCCGTATACTCTCCACACTAATGTATACAACAAAGGCAATGGAGACAAAGAACAACAATTTCATCTATGGTTTGACCCAACCGCTGACTTTCACACTTATTCCATCACATGGAACCCCCAAAGGATTATGTAAGTATCCTCAAAATAATCTTATTTATCTTTGAGGATATAAGCTCATGAACTAAGATATTCTTTTCTCTTTTTTTTTTTTTTTTCTTCTAGATTTACGGTCGATGGAATTCCGATTAGAGAGTTCATGAACTCCCAGCCAACTGGAGTCTCGTTCCTACATCATCAACCAATGAGAGTCTACGCGAGCCTTTGGGAAGCCGAGCATTGGGCAACAAGAGGAGGATTAGAGAAAACAGATTGGTCAAAAGCTCCTTTCACCGCTTTCTACAGAAACTACAATGTGGACGGATGTGTATGGGCTAATGGAAAATCAACTTGCTCCGCGAATTCCCCATGGTTCACACAAGTACTTGATAACAAAGGCAAGAACAGAGTGAAATGGGCACAGAGAAACCACATGGTCTACAACTATTGCGCCGATAAGAAAAGGTTTCCTCAAGGTGCTCCTCAAGAGTGCGGTTAAATTAAGATGTTTGATCATGAATAAGTTATGTGGCATTGTCTTTGAAACTCCACAAGTTTTTATCTATTATTTTCACTAGATGAGCATCCACATTACGCGTGGATTACTTTTCATTACTAGTAAGTGTTTTCCTATTTCTGTTATTTTTAATATGATTTTTGTGTGTTTGATTTGCAATCGAGTTAAGAAGATACTTGTTTTGTGAATTTTCGTTATTTTTCATATAGCATATAAAATATTAAAAATTAATTGGCTTCACTTACATTATAGTAAAATTTTAAACATTTATAGATCAGGTTCATTAATAAATCTACAAGAATGCTTTAGAAGAACATAAACTATACGCTTACTAATATGAAGAAGAACTGATCCAATTGATATGAAGTTACTTCAAAACTCTTAGAACATTGTATATAGTCTCTTGTTGCTGCGATTAAAATTGAATAGCTTTGATAATAGATGTCAGATTAAATCTCTGAAAGAGGACCTAAAGAATATCTACATACTTGAAGGTCATTCTATTCGGGAAGAAAAAAATTTGTTTCTGTTTTTTTTTTTTTTTGCAACCTTTAAATCATTAATTAAGCTTTCAAAGTACAGGAGGGAATTAAGCATCTTCTTAACTTACTACAACAAAAGTTAAAGACAATAAAACATAGAACCTATAGATTATCTTGGAAGATGGACAACGGATCTAAGACAAACCCCAAATGCATCAAAAAAAGTCTTCACGGCAAAGGTCTAGCTTAAATTTAGTCACTTCACATGTGACGTTAAAATCGAACCCTTACCTTCGGCCTTTGTCAAACGAGTCCGGCTGCCTCTTCTGGTTCCGAAAGTTGTTTCCGTTAGTATCAAAAATTAATATATAAATCTCACACCAAATATGATTTAAAGTTGCCATAAAACCAAAACAAAATAAAAGTAAAATTCTTCTTCTGGGATTTTTAGCCTTCAATTTTGGTTCCTCCTTGTTCATCTTCATCTTTTATTATCAAACATATATCTTCATAAAATATATTACCTAAACATAAATAAATCTGAGAAAAAAATTATCATAAGGTCTTTATTTCAAAAACTAACTTCATAAGTAATATTAAAGATATTAGTTTTAAGTTGAAAATTTATAATTTTAAGATAGTATCAAAGTCTAGGCTTAACCCAAGTATGGCCCAAAAAAGCATGATATCGATTCTAGTGTGAGATTCGGTTCAAATTTGTCCAGAAGAACTATCATATTAAATGAGTAAGTTAAGAATCTCACATCAAAAATTAAAATATGACGTAAATGATACATAAAAATACATTAGTCAATCCATTTATTATCAATTTGTTTTGAATTAAGAGCTCGTAATCTTAACAGTTTCTATTTTCATGGTTTGTACGGCACAAAGCCAAGTTGGTAAGATTTTCATCCACACTCGTTTGATGTTATGGTTCAATTTGTTAGTTTTCTTTTTCTTTAATATGTAATTGGGCTTATCAGAAACTGGGCCTAAAAGAGTGTTAATTATATCTTTTGCATTCTTCTACAAGTTCAATAGTAATCCTATTATCAATGCAAGATTGGTGAAGAAGACGAGAGCGACGCAAAACATGAAGATCCTCGGAGACAACGGTTGAGATCAAATTTGGAGTCTTTGGCCATTGAACTAAAGTCTAAACTGCGGCTGGATCGGATTTTGCAGCCATGTGTTGGAAAAGTCACGGTAATATATTGTGGAAAACCATTTAACAAATATATATATAAATTATCTTAGAAAGTTCTTTTAAATTTATAACAAAAAAAAAAAAAAAAAACACATGGCTGTGACTTCTTGGAGTACAAAAACGAGTTTAGTCCTTATTATTGTGTTTGAAAGTGCTGGTCCTGGTAATAGCAAATCCTAAATGTCATTGTTCATCTCTGCTTCCAAAGTCTTCTAGGCAGGTTCTTCTCGGATTGGCCATGATAAAAAAAAAAATTATTATTATTATTTTGTAAATAATGTATAAAACGACCGGTACATATGCACGAGTTGGTTTTAAAAAGTTAAAACAATTTTAAAAACATTTGCGGATGCGTAATTATAAGCGTTTATTGTAGTGATTGGAAGAGACTGTGATAGACATTCATAATGAAATCAAAGCACAGATTAAATAACTCATCGTAGAAATTAACATAGATAACAAAAATAAACTATATATGATCATGAAATCATGCAATAAATTAATGTTAAGGATAACTTTTTCAAAAAAAAAGCTAAGCATCGCTATAATCGGCTGCACTTTTTGAGACAAATTTTTAAACGGCACAGAATTTTTTTTTTTTTTTTTCGAGTTATCAAACGGTCACATATAGACTAATTATTCAAGAATTTATAATAACGTATATGATTAGTGAGCTATAAATTTATATGTGATTTATAATAGTAAGGGACTATAGTAAATTTTCAGTACTACCAGGCAACCAAAAAAAAAATATATATATATATATATATATATATATATATATATATATATATGGAGAAATACAAAATATGTTGATGTTTATCCAGAGAAATTATTATCTAAAGAAGTGGATAACAACAATAATGATATTTTATTAGTGAGGATTAGAGTTCGGAGAAGTAATCATAGTAACATTCTTAATATATCATTATTGCCCATAACCAAGTTTGAAAAGGACTTGAGACTTAAGAGACCACAGGATAAACCAAAATAATTGATGCCAATTACTAATTACGCTTATCCATTGAGATCAGCTGGCTAATGAAAATGACACTCGGGCAATTATTTTAAGAAGGAAAAAACATAGAAATATATTTTGTTAGGCACAATTTGTTCAGTAAATGTCTAAATATAATTTATTTGGTTCTAAATGATTGTGTGGCTGTGTGGTGAGAGTACAATTCTTTATTTTATAATTGCATGCATTGACGACTCCATCGTCATCAGTCTCATCTTCTCTAAAACTTGGCTAAAATATGTTGCAATGTTTTAAGATTTTTAAAATTACAAGACAATAACTCTAAAATATAAAACTGTTATATATTTGTATTATATAACGTTTTACAATATTTTGAAAACCTCTAGTCGTTTAGAATGCATTGTGTCGTGGTGATTAACGTTCTATAACATATAGATTTTTAGTTGACCGTCTATATTGTTTGAAAACTCAAAAAGTCTCTCGAATATATCCAAAAACGCAAAAAAATAAATTTGTTTTTCGATAACAAAAAAAATTGTATCCACCGACTAAATGGATGAGTTACAAAATGAATCCTCGAAGCTTTTGGTCTTTTCAAAATTTTCAATTTATGATTGAATTTCAAATGGTAATCTTGGGAGCACTGATCAAGTGTCTTCAGCTCAACTGAAAAAAAAAATACTAATAGGCAAAGTCTAAGAGTTACGATATTTAATGATGTTTATGACAAAACTAATATTACATGCTATAGTTTCGGGTTTTAGGAATCTACGGATTTCGATTCTTAATGTCATGACTCTTGGTAATTCAAAAATAATAAAAATTTAGTAAGCAATATATCTTTTATCTTTTAGAAATATAAATCGACATGTACATTTATTAGTCCCGAAATTGACAAGACCATACATAGTTACCCATAATAAAGTTTTGAAAGATTACGGATTTAGGCTAAGAACCTCCTAACTTCTGATAATTCAAAAATGTATATATCTCAATAATCACTATACCTTTTTTTTTTTGTCATAACAAAATTTTTCATTCATTTGTTATTCTCCATCAAGGAATAAAATGTTTACAAAATATGAAAACAAAGCCATCAAGGCCAACAAGAACAATACTACAAATGCAAAGCATAAAGCATCGTAAAGATAGAAGGATGGAAGCCAAACACTTAACCAACTAAAAGCGCGGAAGAACTCAACGATGTTGTTGCTAAAAGGTAAGACGACACCTCGGAAAGCAAGGAACACACTCGGTGATCTCATACCCGGGATTGAAGCTGCAACTCGGACAGCATTATCAATCGATAAAATGACTACAATTGCATAGACACACTGCAATTTTGAGCCCTGGGACATGGTGAGAGCGGAAGCATCTAAGATCTTCGGCTCAAAACTCCTAACCAGCCATGAGGAAGGCAAAAAGCACTCCATTGTACTAATAGTTAGAGAATATAAACCTGCATATAGCAGTAAAGGTTCGCACAAAGGCGAAAGACGTGACGACAAGAGAACCTAGAACCACGCTAGAAAAACCCTCATCAAGAGGTAATATAGAATCACATTTACCAACTCGAATGACATAAATATTGGATCTATTTGTTGTAAGCAAGGAGTTGGGGCAACAAAGGTTACCTCCGAGTGAAATGAGTAACCGCAATGTCTCCATAAAGGAGTATCTTGTGAAATGCCACACTCCATCGAACAGGACTGTGTTAAGATACAACTCTTGCTAGAACACTCCCTTCAATCCGACACATAGAAAGTAACCACGGCTTCATAGTATTTAAGAATCGCACCACAATGAGTGAGGTTATACTGTTAGAAATGACTAAGAAGCTTCGAAAATCTTCAAGAGGCAAGCAAACCCATGGCTCGCATATCCAACTAGGGAGTATAGCTAATACGAAATTCCTCTTTGAACTAGAGCAACAACAACTCCTAGACTCATGAGAAAACCGTAACAAGAAGCATAAATCATACCTAGACGAGTAATCTTGGAATCCAAACGTTGAACCCATCAAAGAACATGAACTGCACAAAACAGTATGGTTTCGCAAAGTGGCGAAATTTAGTTGCAATATCGAGCCAGATTCGCTTGGGAAGAGTGGTAACGGAATCAGTGGTGAAAAAACCAAACATAGACTTGGTTCTTCATGCAGTGCACAGAGCTTCGTGGTACCAGCAAGGGAGCAAATGAGATTTTCAGTAGGAACGAAAACAGATCCAGTAAAGAACTCGTCGGTGGTTGAAACAAGAGGAGGAGGTGGTGGATCTGGTGGAAGAACGGACTCCGGTGAAGGTAGATATGTGTTAGGCGAGTGATTCTCCCCAACATATGTTGGCTGCGACATGGCAGAGACCGCCGAAAGGACAGTAAGCTTCATCGAAGGCATGAGGACGATGATTGACAACAGATCTCTCCTAAGCCCGGAGAGCAGGGACGGCGTTGGCTGGCTTCTAGACAGGTGCGGCGACGGCTTCAGGAGAGTAGCTCGATGGTGGTGACGGAGGTTAGTCGGAGTCAGAACCATTCTCAGTTGAAGGAGAAACTCATCGTGCGGCGGCCTTGATAACCTCGCTTCTCAGGATTACTATACCTTTTATCTTTTAGAAATATCAAACGATCTGCACATTTATTGGTCCCGGAATTGACAAGACCATACATAGTTGTCCAAGAGATGGGTTCGTTAAAATGAAATAATATTGATGAATTAATTGTGAGATTAGGCCCCTGATTAAGAATTGTTGATGGGCCATTACACTTAACCAAATTGATTCGTAATATTGGTACAGCTGTCAGCTGTAAAGCTGAGTGGGACCAAGTTGACGTTTGGTTAGGCGGTCCAAATCAAAATTCCGTGTCAAGAAAATTTCATCCAATGAATTTCTTAGTAGTAATAGTATTCGCTTTAATTCCCATTATGGTCTATAACTATCATACTTACTCAAAGCTCAGAAGTGTATATACAGTGGAATACTATTTAAAACCAAACTGTCTTTTGTACAAATCATATCAGTGTCACAATAAAATTAATTTATGTACACAAACGATATCATTATATAGTGGAATTCATAAATTGATTCATGCTCTCTACAAAATTTTCTAATGGTGGTCGTGGTTCTATACTTCTATATGTGATTTTGTCTGACATCGATTTTTATCAAAACAGACTTAGAATTTGCTTCTCTTTTTTTTTTTTTAAACTTATTTATCTTTTTACTTGTTCCTTATAAACAGACTTAGAATTTGCTATTGATATAATCTTATACAAGTTTTTTTAGGGTATTATATCTAAGAGATTAATACTCCTCGTCGAGCTATATTTAAACTAGTTACGTAAATATAGAACAATAACCTTTGTTGATATTCATGTAGTTTTGTGACATTATTCGGCAATGATGTGAAAACTGGATATGATTTTTGGAAAAATGTAGACCATTTAGTACTTTTTGGCGTCAAAACAGAAGACAAATATAGCAAAAAATTGGAAATATCAAACGTTGCTTGTTCGTTTAAATGAACAAATGAGGATGAAAATTAGCTTTCATATAGTGCTTGAAAAAATAGCCGTCGAGTTTGGACCACTCATATCATTAGTCATTTCCAATAAATATCAATAGTTGTCCTCATAGACAACATTAAATTTCTTTTATTTGTGGCTTTCTCGATTTATATATATTTCTAGCTAAAATATGGACTAAGAGCTGTCTTAATTTGTCAAATGTGTATACCAATCAAATTTATTTTCTGAATTTGATCTACAAAAAAAAACCACTTTAACCTAAACTATTGAATAATAGATGCATGCAAACAATATTAATATATGATTATAGAAAATGATTAGTTTACCATATTGGATTTTATGATTCATTAGTAAATCTACTACATGTAGCCATGTAGGTCTTGGTAGGTTCGATTTTTATGATGAACATATAAATAATACGTATATAATTCAGCTTTATTTTTTTGTGAAAATTCTTTTGCTTGTACAAAGTTGACATCAACAATTGTAGCAATTTATAGAATTCGAAAAAGCAAATTGGACCTATAGGTATGGTTGCACATACATTATTGATAGATTAGAGGTTCTTAAATTTTGCAATGAAACATCTTTATTGACTCCTTCTTCATTAATTAGTGACCAACCAAAAGAAATTGACCTTTTTGATTAACAAGAGAGAGAGAAAGAAAGCGTGTCTTTGCTCCTACTTGCATCTTTAGCTAACGCAATCAAATCTTTAACCCATACACTAAACTCGATACTTTTCTTCGTTGCTTCTATTCTCAATTCACATAATAACAATATTTTTAAAATCACATCATAATAGCATTGCCAAGAAATTTGTAAGATTTTAAAAGCTTGATGTTCAAATGTCCAAAGAAAAGTTCGACGTGAGTCAAAGCAAGTTGTTTTATTCCAGAAAGATGGTCCAGTTACGACCCAATATATATATATTAAAATATTTCAAGTAAAATAGATATTCACAACACATATTCTCCTCAAATTTCAACTAAATTCGAAAATTTGAATTCGAACGATTCCACACGTAATATACCTGTAGACCACTTATTTTTCTTTTTCCTCCCTATAGACCTCTACGTAGTGATTTAATATGTACAGACAAATTTGAATTTGGAGATCCGTGTAAAAAAAATTACTTACTTATAAAGCATGCAACCAATTAGCATATAGCAACCGATTATTTAGTTTCAAATAACTAAAAGTCACAATTAGTATACACACACAAAAACCTTGAAAGAAATCAGTAAGAAAATTAACCCAAATGGAAAGCTAATAACATTTTATTAATATATAAGAATTTAAATATAAAGAGAATAGATATAGTTTTGTAATTAGTATTCTCAAACTTACTATATATAACTTGGGATTGATTTCTTTGTTTTACGTAGAATTTTTCTTATCAGCATCAATTTTGATAGTTCAGTCAGTGTTCAATACCTTTTCTTAAACATTTATTGAAAAAAAAAATCTAGACCGAATTTTATACTATATTTTTGGGTGAATTTGTGGGATAACAAAAAAAAATTATAATTTAAAAAATAACAAATTAGATAGAGATAGATAGAGAGAAAAATGTGGATTTTGATTAGTTTTTAGGTTCAATTTTCTTTTGTGTTATTAGTACTAATTTTCCTATATTCTTCCGTCAAAAAATATTTATCTCATTCATAAGCAGAAAAATCGAACCAAAATGCTCAAAAACGCATAACCTTTAAAAAACTTGGCCGGAGACTCAAAACTACTCCAAGATTCATAGGGCTGGTCTTCAATATCCTCTATTGATAAGTTGTGGAACTTCCTCTCCATATTAAATTGAAATTCGGATTCAAAAGAGCTGAAACGCACATATTTCTAACATTAAGCCAATGTTTTGTCGCCAAAAAAAAAAAAGCCAATGTTTAAATAGATATAGTACACAACTTAAACTTTTGTTTAAATTAAGGATGGTAAAATAATCAGTTTACCAAATGATGGAGGTACTGTAGAGACTCCAGCTGTAATACATCTTGCATGCAATGTCTTGATATTAGCCTCCTTTTGTTCACCCACTCCTCTCTTCTCATTTATTCATTTATTATTATTATTAACTCTTCTCTTATTTTCTTTCACTATATATATCTCTCTCCCTTCTTCTCTCTTCCTCACATTCCTCACCAAACCCCAAAACACACGCACACACACACGAACACAAGAATGTCTCTTTTCAAAACATTCTTCTTCACGGCTCTTCTTGCGGCGGCGTTTTCAGTCTCCGCCGCTGATTTCAACACCGACGTCGACGTAGCTTGGGGAGCCGGCCGTGGAAAGATTCTCAACAACGGCCAACTTCTTACTCTCTCCTTAGACAAATCCTCTGGCTCTGGTTTTCAATCCAAATCAGAGTATTTGTTCGGTAAAATCGATATGCAGATCAAACTTGTTCCCGGTAACTCAGCAGGAACTGTCACAACTTTCTACGTAAGTTACATATACTCTTGGAATATTTTTTGTGATTTGAATCGAATTTTTGTAAATCTTGATAATAATGAGTTTTTTTGTATATAAAATTTGCAGCTGAAATCGCCAGGAACGACTTGGGATGAGATTGATTTCGAGTTCTTGGGTAATCTTAGTGGAGATCCATATACTTTACACACTAATGTTTACACTCAAGGTAAAGGTGACAAAGAGCAACAGTTCCATCTCTGGTTCGACCCATCTGCGAATTTCCACACTTACTCAATCCTCTGGAACCCTCAAAGAATCATGTAAAGTCAAAAACCTAACCTTTCTTGCTCCACACGTAAACTCATGAAAAAACCTAATTAGGGTTTTTTTTTCATTCCTAATCTGTTTTGTGTTTGGCTCAGATTCACTGTTGATAATACACCGATTAGAGAGTTTAAGAACTCTGAATCGATCGGTGTTTTGTTTCCAAAGAGCAAGCCAATGAGGATGTACGCAAGTTTATGGAACGCAGACGATTGGGCAACTAGAGGAGGTCTAGTTAAAACAGATTGGTCCAAAGCTCCATTCATGGCTTCTTACAGGAACATTAAGATCGATAGCTCGAGACCAAATTCGAATTGGTACACTCAAGAAATGGATTCAACAAGCCAAGCTAGGCTCAGATGGGTTCAGAAGAATTACATGATCTACAATTACTGTACGGACAGTAAGAGGTTTCCACAGGGAACACCTCGGGAATGTGCAACAAGCTCGTAGAAATTTTAATTATATTTTATCTATCTTCCTCTGTTTCTTTATCTTCTATGTGAATTGTGAATGCTCTGTTTCTTGTTTCTTTTTTCTGGGGTTGATTCTTTATATTGTATATCATTGTCAAATAAAGCATAAGGTTTGTCTATAAGTTATAAGTATAAGAGATGTCTCTGTTTCTTTTGTAATATATATATATATATATGAAAATGATAGTTCCTTTTTTTTGTTGTTTTAGATGAAAAATGATGAGTTTAAATTACTTTACATTGTAAGAAATATGAGAAACGTGTTAAATGCCTCTTATTTTAATTGCAATTGCTGAAAATGTAAATTTACAAAATTTTGTCTACTAGTAAGAAGTTAATCAGAAGTTTACATTGACTAACTTTTGATTTAATCACAGATTTATTCACCAATCACATGCTATTTTTCTCGTAAAATTGCATAAACAGAAATCTAGCTATATCCTTATGCATTTTCTACTGCATTTGATATAGAAAGTGTAAGACACATACACAATTTTTTTTTTTGGTCTAAATGTTAAATTTTATACCATTTTCTGTTTTTCATTTTACTATGTTGTTAAAACAACTTATTACAAGATAACTATAAGGGAAATTAACTAAAATTACAAAGTTTTTACAACACAGTGAAAATACACCTCTAATTTACAACACAGTGAAAATTACAAGAGTACTTACACTTGTCGTAGGAAAGGAGAGAAGAAGATCTCGCATCAACCTGACTGCTGCAGCCGGATAACTACCAATGTTGATGATGTGGAGATGAAGTTTAAGGCAGTTACGCTCTTCCCAAAGATAGTGTATATAATGGGTATCCAGTCATTTGAAACCGATCAAACATATTTTTGTATATACGACAAAGAACTAGAAACTTTCGAAAGAACAATGGCTAGAATTTGTTTCGGGTCTTCAACCCGTAAAAGGTTATTACATCAAAATGATAGAAGTTTGATATGCACTTTGAGTTGGATTTTAAGAGTTGTAAGGGAACCAATCCAGCAGATTCCAATGTTTGAGCGGCTTCATTGATCACTACCATACCAAATAAATAATTTCCCAATATAGAATTATCGCCATATAAAAGGGTTTGCAATTTGAAGTATTTTATATGATCTCAAATGCATACGATAAAATTCAAATTGTATATTGCGAATATATTTGATAGATCTAAGTTGTATATATGTCTACTTTTTATATTTATATATGTCTACATTTTTTTGTGTTATTGATCCAGTAACACAAAATCGAGTGAAACGACGCTGCTTTCAATTATACGGTGTCGTTTAGATGGGAGCACTGCGTCACACGTTTTATTTATTTCTACCCTTCTTCTTCTTCTTCGTCAGATCTGATCAATTTCTTCACCACATCAAAAGCTTTTTGCCCTAAATCGTTTCCCTGGAAAATCCAACAAACCATCACCGCATCCTGCAACTTTTCCTTCTCCGGTGAAATCAAACGTCGGAATCAAATCGAAGAAATGTCGCATAACGATACGATTCCTCTTTATCAGTCGTCTCAATCAGACATCGACGAGATCGAGAATATGATGAGCGACGGTTTTCAATCAGGTCCCGGAACCGTCCTTCCTGCTCGACCACCGAGCCCGATCCGTCCTTCAATACCCGTTTCTTCCTCGCCGTTCGTTCAATCCAACCTCCCACCGCATCCTCCGTCTTCTTCCTCAGCTCAGAAGGTGATGCCTGTTCCCGTCCCTCCGTCGATTCATCCGGCAGGTAATTCCAGTAGCTCTGAAGGTCCCAAGACCATTGGAGGAAGTGGATTTGGACCTCCGCCAAACACATTGACGGAGCCTGTGTGGGATACTGTAAAGCGAGATCTGTCGCGGATCGTGAGTAATCTGAAGCTTGTGGTTTTTCCGAATCCGTATAGGGAAGATCCTGGGAAGGCACTTAGAGATTGGGATCTATGGGGACCGTTTTTCTTCATTGTGTTCTTGGGGCTTACTCTTTCGTGGTCTGCTTCTGTTAAGAAGGTAAGTTCCCAGATTCAGATTTCAATATTTTCTTTGGAACCCATTTATGGAGTAGAAACCACTTTTCGTGATGCCATTGGATTTTCGATTGTGTGATGAACATTGGAAGCTGGAATTTTAGCTTTAGCATGTCCATTTGAAATGTGAGGGATTTTGAAGTGAATTCAATGGTGGCATTTTGATTTCTTAGGCTGAGGCTGCTATAGATTTATATTCATCCGCTGCAGTCAGATTTTGATGTAACTTATAAGAGTTTTGATTCAGTGAGCAACAAACTAACCAACACACATATATTGTTCTTTGGAATCCTAGAAATCACTTGTACATTGGCTTTGCGCTTTGTGCTTGTCCCGTTTCAATGTAATTTGAACATTCCTTATCATTGGAAATTTGGAAGTCCATGTACTCGTAATGGGGAATTTAGAAATGCATTCGATGGCAACATTCTAATTGGATATAGAGTTCCTCAAGAATGTTGCTTCTTGTAGCATTGCTCTTAATCTTGATTCTTAGTCTAAGGCAGCCATTATTAGTCTTTCCTCTGCATTTGGATTTTGACTCGTAGAATTGATTCGATGAGCAACAACCAACTCATATGGTTATTTCTTAGTTCTACCTATGCATCCTCCCTTGTCTGACATGAGCAACAACCAACTTATATGGTTATTTCTTAGTTCTAACTATGCATCCTCCCTTGTCTTACATGGGCAGCATTTGATGTGTAAGATCTTATAGACAATCTACCATCATATTAGACATAGACAATATATCATATTAGACACTTTCTCCTTGAATTGGTGTTGCCACAGCTTATCTGACCATAATGGATGACATGACTGGCTGGTCCTTCATAGATTCCTGGCAAGAACTGGTTTATATATTAGGATTTGTGAACATATTAAATAAGAAACTGTGAAATCAATGGGCAAAACAAGGCCTTTTATGTTTTGCTGTGTTTGAATGTGCTTAAAGTATAGATCATGTATCTGAAAAGGCATGAATTTGTTCTGTATTTGTCCTCTGTTTTTACGTTATTGAAATGTTATTACCACATTTTCTTATCATCTTATGGATCTACCCCACAACCGTGTTTTCATTTCCATCTAGAATCTGCTTTTCCTATCATTTGGATCCAAAAGTTATTTAGGTTTGAGTCCCTGAAGTGACAAAGCAGTACATTCTTACATATCTGAGTCCCTGAAGTGACAAAGCAGTACATTTTACATATCTGCTAGAATAAAGAATCATTCTCTATCTATTGTAATTGCCTTTGATCTCATTCTTTTTCTCTGTATTTCTAGTCTGAAGTATTTGCCGTGGCATTTGCACTACTAGCAGCTGGGGCAGTGATCCTCACACTAAACGTTCTGCTCCTAGTAAGCACACATTTCATTCATGTATTAGTACAAGGCACATACTTTTTTGCTTTCATGTTACAAGTTTTAATTTTTAAACATCCCTATTTTCTTTTGTATGTGAACAATGCAATTTTCAGGGAGGACATATAATATTTTTCCAAAGCCTAAGCCTTCTGGGTTATTGTCTATTTCCTCTGGACGTTGGAGCAGTGATCTGCATGTTGAAGGACAATGTGATACTCAAAATGATCGTTGTGTGTGTGACTCTTGCCTGGAGCTCTTGGGCTGCTTATCCTTTCATGAGCGCTGCCGTGAACCCGAGAAGAAAAGCGCTCGCACTTTACCCGGTCTTCCTCATGTACGTCTCTGTTGGCTTCTTGATCATTGCCATTGATTAAATTCGACCTGGAAAAGCGGGAAATCAGAGAATAGTTTCTTTGATTCATTTTCGAAATCCGTTGGTACAGAATAGATAGAGAAATCTCCATTTGCGGACTAATCTTGAGTTCTAATGAGATCATATGTATAATATGTTCTTCAACCTTTTTTTTTGTTAAACTCTGGTCGACTTTATACTTTATATGATTTTGCTTTATGTGTAAGAATTTTACAGTACTTTTTCTGGAACGTATAAAACATGAAAACGCTAATATCACAATGTTTGTTAGGAATTATTCCAGATAGTATAATTTTATTAATTTAGGGATTACTAATTAACCAACTTGTGTGAATACAGAATAGGGTGGTGGATTTCGTTAGACTAATCCCATGGCATATACTCTTTCCTGAGATATGTTCTTCCAATGTATTCCTCTAGACTTTTGACTCCTTTGTTTTAAAATCAAAACTATAGTAATTATTAGAGTATACAAACTCTCAAATCATTTAAAACTCGACAAGACGGATTCAAAATTTATATCTATCCAGAAATCGTATTTTGTTGTAAACCGTGTTTAGCAAGATCCGAAATTGACCCAAAAACTTGGTAAGCAAACCATTTTATATGTAATTGACGTCAAAAGTCAGGAATAGTGCGTTGGTAGTCTAGTGAGGTGAACCCAAAAAGATGCTACATTATAAGCATTTCAGTTAGGATGCAACTCAAAGTCTAAAGGAAAAAAATACTCCCTCCGTTTCCGTTTCATAATATAAGATGTTTTGATACTTTAAAGTATTTTTTAGCTTTATTGAAAACTGTGTGACCAATAATCTTTTGCGGTCTTTTTTATAGTTGGTTGAATGGTTTTAATTAATATATTAAATTCTACTTTTTGAAAAAAAAAATTTCTTAATGTTTGTGCTTTTGGCAAAACATCCTATGTTATAAAATAGAGGGAGTAAAACACAAATTGTAATGGGAAATTGGGCTCAATAACTATAAAAAAAAATTATAACCTACTAAATAACCAAAATCCCTAAATCCAATGATCACAAGATTGCCGCATATGCCATTTTTACTAGATTTTGAATTATAAACTAGATTTTATACCCACGCTACGCGTGGGTTTGTTTTATCAATTGGTTTAAAATAATTTTGGACTTATTTATTTTAAAATTAGCTAGACATCGACATATACGATTGCAAAAGTATAATGGTAGAAAGTGAAACAACTGTAGAGAATAAAATAATTAATTTACCACAAAAATAAGATGTATTAGAAATTTCTTGCATGTGTAAAGAATCCCCTATATATATTATTTGAGATGTGATTCTGTAAAAACGCTTATGACTCTATATCCAGTTTTAAAATTGAAATAATTGTTGACGATGGACGTGACCTTGCAACTTTTATTCTATGACATCTAGAAGCTTCAAAAATCGGATACCAACTCTTGGGTTGAAGACATATAATCACATATCTCTACTTCTTTAAAAACAATACATACGCTCATTTTATGGTTAACATCGTCTACGTATAGTAACCAAATAATCCAAGAGTGACAATGTTCTCATCAAAAAGATTTTTGGACTCGCTTTGGTCTAAATCAGTGTTGGATTAGATTTATGAGATAATTAAAACCTAGGACATATCTCATTTGTAATTCATAGTATAAAATTTGCATATGAGAATCAAGAATACTACAAATTATTTAGCTGTAATTCCTATGATGTTTATCACATTCATTTTCTTTTGTTAAATTTTTCACATTGTTAAATTTTGTTTTTAAAATTTAATTGGCAAATGTTTTAAAAATTTAAAAATTTGTATTTTTTCTAGTTTGTTTGTTATATATAAACATATAAATTTAAAATCTATTGATAATTATATAACTCTTTCACAATTAACTATTTTGTAGTTTTTCGAAAACAAAATTGTTAAAAAAAAAAATTCAAACATATTTATTCAATCGATCTAAGAAAATAAAAAATATTAGAATAACTCAATTTAATTACTTTAAACTTGTAGAGTTTCACTCCAGACTGATGAATTTTGAATTTTACTTTCTCACGGAGGATTTTCTTTGATGAGAATTTTCAACTTCCACCATATGTCCAAAATTCTTTAAACACATTTAAACTTGAAAAGTTGTTGATGATTATTAGTGGTTCATATACATGGTTAATTATGGTCCAACCAGACACAAAGCGTATCGAACACATGGTTCGATTGCTTTTTAATTATACTATGCTCTTTCTGTTTTTCTTCAGAAATCCGAATGACCTTTCATAGTTTTTTTTTCTTTGACAATAATCCTTTCAGTCGGTATAGCATATGGTAGATTTCAACCATATGAAATTGAGAAATACAGTATGAAGATGAAAAGCAAAAGTTCAAACAAATATTTGATTAAATTTAACGACACGAATATTTGATTAAATATATTCATTATAACTAACAAAAAATAGCTATATTATAAGTTGATTATGTCTATAAATAAAAACAAATCATATAAACCTATAAAACTGACTTGTAAGCGTATATAAAATTTATATGTTTGAATTACCTCTTTGCTGAAATTATGTTAGCATTTGAAAGCTCTTCTATGTCATTATGTAATTTATGTGTACCTACTCTCTGTATAGAAAATCATACACATCTGTAAAAAAAATCATATGAAGAGTTTCTTATATATATATATATATTAATAGCAATACTTTACACACACGAGAAACATATATAGTTTAATTTCAATATTTAATGATATACTTCCACATAAACGTATGGGTATAAAATTATATATACACTAAAGAAATCAAACATGTGTTTATACTTTGTAATGCATATGCATGCATCTTCTATATATAAACTGTTTACTATTACGAATTTGAAATCTTATTATTATTGATAAAATGTTATATGTATTTGGTTCAAAGCTAAAGAAAAACTTTTTTTTTTCTCTATTTACCATCTAAGGTTTTTAATATAGGCAAAAAGTTTAATAATATTGTACTTTTAAGTATGAATAATTTTTGAAAATAGAAAAGTTTGTAGAAATAGAACAAGTCAAGATTTAGAAAAATAGAAGTTTTCTATAAACAAACGAAAAAAAAGAAATTAACTTAAACTAAATGCTTTAAAAAAAATTGGAAATTTTCTATTAACAGTAAAAGAAAAATTAATTTAAATTTAAAATATTTACTTGGCAATATGTTGTTTTAAATTCTACGTGGATAGTTTTAAGAGGTTATAACTTCAACTTTTAAAAGAGAATATACGTACCTCGACACCATTCTACACAATCCAAAAATTTCTTTTTAGCCAAATATCTTCGTTTGTATAGCCATGGCTATAAAACTAATGAAAGTTTATTAAAGTGTTTTAATTAATAGTAAATCTTTGCAAAAAAAAAGTGATTTTCAGAAACGTACCTTTGTGCTTTAAATATAAATTACCAAATTATAGTAACTACAAAATATAAGAATCAAAACAGAAAAAGAACACAAAGATATACATGAAAGATAATTATTACAAAAGGACATAGACATTAGTTTAATAAACCTAAATTTTGTTTAAAAAAACTAATAAATACAATAACGTTATAAATTATGCATATTGATACTCCAACTCACTATGTATAATGCAACACATAGTTGGAGAATGGAACTAATATTTTATATAATTTTTTAAAAAATGGTTTGATATGTAAATATACGATTAAGTTTTCTTTTTAGCAGATATACATTTAATTTCCTTTTTAGCAAAATGTTATGACATCTATTTTCTTATTTTTGTAAATTGTTATGATACATTTTCCTTTTTTTCTGACACTAATAATGGAACAAATCAAGATTTCGGGAAATAGAAGTTTTCTGTTTGTAAAATAGAAGTTTTCAATTTACAAACAAAACAAAAAAAGATAACTTATACTAAATGCTTTAAAAGAATTAGAAGTTTTCTATTAACAACAAAAGAAAAATTAATTTAAATTTAAATATTGACATGACCTATCGCTATTGGTTGAATTAAATCATATTTGGACGCTTTTAGGAACTTATAGCCTCAATTTTTATATAGTATAGACTAGAAAATGACCCGGGTTACGTCCGGGTATGTGTTATAGATTTGTTTGCTAGTTTAATATTCAACAAAATGGTATCATGATTTTGTTTTGATTTTGTGGATCGAACAAAAATTTATATTTTTAATATAAAATTGATAAATTGATTTCTTTCACTTTAAGTATTTTTTTGTTTAAATTTAGAATTTATTCATGTGAAATATATGTAAAAAATAACTACACAATTTAGTTGTTGGCGACATGTATTTTTGATTACCTTATAACTCATTATTTATCAATAAATTTAATATTAATTCATTATTTTTTGCATATTTTTATGCATATTTATTTTTCTCTAAAAAAAATTTAGATTCATCGTACTATTTGAAATTTAATAATACCAAAATGATGATTTCTTTAGCTGAAACACAAAACCTTCAAAAAAATATTTATATATTTATTAATGTTGGTTCTTTTTTGTCTATTATTGTATGATTTGTATTTTCATACAACTAAGGACTAACTTTTCTTTTCATACCAATTCAACCGCTCACTCGATATATGAAACATAACATTTTATTAATGTATTTTCCAACTTTAAGTGGATTGCATTAGATAATATTATTTATCAATTGGTTTAATATGTTCTTGAGGTTAGTTATTTTTTAATAGGTAACGTTGATATAAATGAATGCAAAAGTAAAATGGCAAAAAATTGAAGACGGTAAAAAAAACATCGACAAACTTCACTCAATAATGGTTTATTGAATTTTTTTAGATAATAGTTTAATTAAAAAAAATGTAAAAATTAATAGAAGTGAAAATCTCAATTATTTGTAAATGTTATGATCGCAATTTTTTTTTTATCAAAAGTATACATATAGATTTCATGTAATTGTGGCACCAAATGCTACTTTTTTTTAGTGCATCTGTGTTTCTTTTGAATATATCATCTTAAACTATTGCGAAAATAAAATTTTACAATCTGCCTACTTATAAAAAGATATTGGTTAGAATAAAGTAATAAAAAATATTTTTAATAAGACAATGAACTCCTACAATTGCGTCGTTGCGATTACGGTTTGGGTGTCTATGTTCTAGAAAGGGTTTGTTGAACTCTTCAATTCCAAACAAAAACAAATCTTTAGCTACTTTTCAACCATTACCATCATATTCTACTTCCACATCATTAAAAATAATTATTACAATATTGACATGTTTATTACAATCAACACACTATTTCACTTCTAAGAAAATAATTTTCATTTCTTAAAACAAATATATATATATATATATATATATATTCTCAAAATTTAGTTAGATTGTTGATGTAATGTCAACAAAATCACATCAACAAAATCATAATATAATTTTCAAAAACTTCTTACACACGTAAACTCTTTTCCCCTCTTTATAATCTTTTCGCTCTTTTGCTATCTTAGTTTTCTCTTATGAATTAACTAAAAATATTTTGTTATTATATTTCTTTATCACTTCAATTTTTAGGTAGTACTCATATAAATATCATACGCAATTAGGGGTTTCAAAATGGTTAAACCAAACCAATCCATATCCAAATGACTTGAATGCTAATGGATAATAGATTGATCCAATTCATTAAGCTAATGGGTAATGGATATTCATTAGCTATTTTCCCATTTCGGTTTACATTTGGAATTTTGGTTTATAAATTGGTTAGTTAATTTTGGTTTGAGTATTTAATTGAGATTATTTTGGTTAGATTTTGGTTTTATAATCTATTAAAATTTGTATTGATTTGGTTATGGATAACTCAATAACCCATTTAAACCAAACTCATTTCAATCCAATGCATTTAACTCATTAACCCATTTAACTCATTAACTCATTAAGATCCATGAAATTTGGATTAATGGGTTAATTGATTGGTTTGGTTTGGATTGATCCATAAAATTTTATCCATTTTGACACCCCTATACGCAATGTAACACTCTAAACAATTTTTTATTCTTTCCAACCACGCAAAATTACATTCAATTCTGAATATTCATATAATTTTCTTTTATATATAATAAAAATAAAAACAAATATGATGATAAATGTTATATTTCTGTAACCCAAAATATCAAAAGGTTTGGACACTCAAAAACATAGAAAAATTAAGTGTTGTCTCATTATCATGTCATTTTACGTTTTTTTCTAAAAGATGTAATTTTTTTTAAATAGAAAAATTTGTGAAAAAGAAGAATACAATTAAAAAGAAAGAGGATTTGTCAATTATGAATGATATTTTTATAATTACGACTACTACTACCTTAAGATTAAGAAAAATTCCTACTCTATAGTGTAAAATATTTAAATAGGAAAATAAAAAAAAATTAAAAAAACGAAAATTAGTTTTATGAAATAAAAACATTATGTCTTAATAAACTATTAACAACAAAAAATTAAATTAACGTAATTCAAAATACCTACATGGCATAACATGATTGGTGGATTTAAATCCTACGTGAACGGCTTTAGAAGCTATGTATTTTTTGTTTTATTTTAATAATTTGGTAGTCATTTTTTTTGTTTCTTCAAATAACACTTTATTATGTTATACTATAATACGAACATGGTGTTGTTAAAAACAGAGAGATACTAAAAGCGAAATTGGATTTTTCTTCAAATTTTTTTTTTTAATAATTCTGTTATTATGTTATGACCTTGGTAAAATTTATATCTATGTTCACCACTGAATACAATAAAATATAAATATGAATATACAAACCTGCAACACAAAAGAACCAATGAAACACAAGTGTAGATTGAAAGATCATGAGACGACGCAAATAACTTAAACGTAAATGGTAGAAACACAATTCAAGAATTTGAAAATATATGTAAATAAACAGTGAAGAAAACATACCATAATTTACATGTAGATAAATACGTGATCTCATATTTGCAAGAATATGATGGTAGTAAATACGTGATCTCATAGCTGCACAAACATGATGGTAGATATAGTAAATAGGACATGTAACATAAAAGTTTTTAAATAAAATCCAATTAGAACACATGATCATATTAGCATCAAAAGTACGATGATGATATATCAAATTTTTTTAATAGAGAATACGTACCTGAAACCAAAACGAATCTAGATGTAGAGAACACAAAAACAGGTTAGGGTGAACAATAGAAATAACCCAAATGATTAATCGAACAAATAATGATAGTAACCCAAGAAAATGTATTAAAAAAACAAAAAAAGTAAAAGACCTACGAACTTACGAAACTGCGAAAACACTGAAATAAGTAAAATGATGGAGAGGTACAACAAACATATATATATATATAGGACACATAAATTTAGGGCTACACTTTAATGAATATTACTTGTTTACAAACTTAAAACAACTTGTTTACAAAATTTCCTATAAATTTAGGCAAAATTAAGTTAATTAGGAAATTTTATACAAAATTAAGGAAATTTTTTAATCTGTAGTTTTAGAAAATTTATATAGGAAATTCAAAACTAAAAACTCTGTAAAAAATGGAAATTATTAAAACCTATGAGTTTATGATATAAAGAAATTATGTCTTAGTTTCCAATTAACAATAGAAATAAAATTAATTTAATTCTAAATGCTTACATGGCATAACACTATTGGATGATTTAAATCCTATGTGGACGTACTTAGGAGTTTCGAAAATTGCTAAAACCTATGAGTTTATGATAAAAGGAAATTATGTCTTAGTTTCCTATTAACAATATGAATAAAATTAACTTAATTCTAGATGCTTACATGGCTTAATACTATTGGTTGATTTAAATCCTATGTGGACGTCTTTAGGAGTTTCGGAAATTACTAAAACCTATGAGTTTATGATATAAGAAAATTATGTCTTAGTTTCCTATTAACAATGAGAATAAAATTAATTTAATTCTAAATGTTTACATGGCTTAACACTATTGGTTGAATTAAATCATATGTGGACGCATTGTTCCCGATGAAACATATGTGGAGTTATAACATGATGGTGTTATAAATAAAATATAAACAGAGAGCAAATAAATATTTACCATACAGATCTTGGTTAAAATCAGTTAACTTTTCGAACTTGTCAAAAGAACGGATTCTGAAATTTTGCCTTTCAATCGAGTGATCAGGCATAGTAACCTCATCTAACCTTGTTTGCTGGGTGAATTTGAGTATGAACTTGTGAGAAGATATCCTATAGTTCGTCTTGTTGTCAACGATCAAGAAGTTTTTGATCTTGTAGATGACATCAGCCTTAAGCTTTGTCTCATAGCATGCTATTCGGTTAGCAGCTATGAATGCTTGGATCACAGTTGACTGGAAAAATAAATTCATGTTAGAGTAAGTAGTTGTTTTGAAAATAAAAATAAATTCAGTTAATTTTGAGATAGTGAAAAGTAAATAAAATTTTGAACTACCTTTTCGTCGATGAGGAGGAGTTCAATACCCATAAGTAAGCCACCCTTTGTCGGATTTCTTGCTTCCCAGAAGTGGATGACCTAACAATGATTTCTTTGTTATTGAAACATGTCTGAAGTTTGTCTAGAACCAAGTGAGAAGGTGCCTGGACAGAGGAAGAAAGAACTGGAAGTGGAGGAGACATAGTAACTCAATAAGCTTGATATCAATCTATCTTAAAGAAGAGAAGGTTTCTTTCAATAAAGAGAATGATTGATTTGTATAAATTTTTGATCGTTTTATGTGTTATTTATAGCTTAGATGTAATGAAGAAATTTCCTAATCTCTATTGTAATTACATTAAAATTTTCTAATCTCTATTGGGAATATTTTCGTTTTTCTAGAAATTAATTAACATAACATATTAGAAATAATCGGACGTTGGATGTTTCCAAAATAAAGGAATTTTCCTAAAATCTAGAGAAACAATTGAAATGGAGAACGAAAGAATCAGAAGAAGAAAAGCTTACCTGGCGAGTTTCATGGCGAGACGACGAAGAAGAAGAAGACGAATAGAAGAATTTTTTTTTAGGGATTTTGGAGTTCAGACAAAGAAAAAGTCTTTACAGACAGTATTAAGAAAAACGATGGAAAGATTTTCAAAATAATCCTCCAACTAACTAACGTTTTTCAAAATAACTCTAAACCTACTAAAATTACATAGCAAGTCATCAATTAATTTAAAAAGAACGTAATAGAAAGATTGAGGTTTGCTTTACAAAGGTTAGTTAGTTCAAGGGTTGTTTTGCTAATTATCTCTAAATTTGTCGGGACCTAACTTTTTGTATATTTTCATAAATGTCTTTAATAAACTATAAACGTATGTTTCAAGAAAATGAAATAACATAATATCTATACTTTTTGTAAATTTGGAATAATAACATTTTTGTTTAATATTTTAAACTTTTAAATTAAGGAAATTTCCTAATCTAAAGTTGAAATAGCAAATTAAATCCACAAAAATATGAAAACTAATTGAAATTATGAGTTAATGATATAAGGAAATCATGTTTTATTTTTCAATTATTATCAACAAAAACGAAATTAACATAATTCTAAATATTTGACGTGGTGTAACACTATTGGTTGATTTAAATCCTATGTGGACGTCCTCAAAAGCTTATATCCTCAACTTTTATATAGTATAGATTTTTTTTTAGATATTCACCAAATTGACCCAATTGTAATTGCTGTTTTATTAGTCCTATTTTCATTTCAATTTATAAGATATCGATCTCAAGCTATTGTTAAAAGAACCTGCTAATTAAAGTTATCAAATCTTTAACAAAGGGACAATCAAATCTCACAAAAAGAGATTCGAATTTGGGTGTTTACAAAGTCAAGCTGTTGCTTTGTTTTTTCTTTATCTTTTTGATAAGCCAAGCTGTGGATTTGTTCATAGTTAGACCATGATGATATATATATGAAGAAATAACAATATGGAATTTTTAGGTTACAATGAAAATTCAGGTAGAACCACATACATTAAGAAGAAGAAAAAACCAACAGTTAATTTGATGTGATTGCTAATTAAGACAAAGTTCTGGATGAAATCTTCTTCTGTTTTGTTGCATTTAATTTAAAAAATTTATAGCTTCTGTTTCACACAACTCTCAATTATTATTATTTTAACTTATGTCTTTTGAAATTGTTATATTTTGTTTGGTAGTAGTAACTTTGGGGGATGAATGTGGCAGAGAGTGGGGTGTGGCCTCGAAGTGATAATGTAATAAGAAGACAGAGTTTGCTTGTATAATACGTCATCTCTTTTTATTATTGTTTTTTACCTCTTCAGGTGAATTCTGACAAATCTCTCAAACACAACAAATTGTAATAATAAATTATTTTCTTGTACTACCCAAATGAAAATTACGCCAATGGAGAAGATAATCATTTTCATCAATTTTGAATGAACTAAACTAAAAACAAAAAGATAGAATATATGGTCTTAATAATAGTGAAGTGAATGATTCTATTTCATTTTTGAAAACTTGAAATAGAAATATGCCAAAGAGAGTCAGATCCAGAAGTACAATCATAAAAAACCCTAAATATATTTCTCAAATGTAAAAAAAAAACTCTAAATATAAAATGCCAATTGTACTTGAGAGAGGCTTTTGTAACATTACATAGCTGCCTTACAACTTTTGACATTTAATAATGTTTGTTTATTGTTAGCCCTTTTGGGTTTAGCTCGGAACCAGAGGATACTAAACTCCAAAACCAGAATCACCAACGGATCTCTGTACAGAATCTTTGGTCCAATTTTCCCCCACTATATCAACCAATGCTTTTTTAGATACCTAATTGTATTCTATTCGTACATAATTTTCAAATCTTCATTTTTGAACTTCGAAATTATCAGTGAATTTGATATGTTACAAATGGTTCGTCGGAGTAATTCAGCATAGCATTACTTAAGGTTGGATCTACACGAAATGTAATCACGAAAACGTTTTCTATTAATTAGATAAATAAGTAAGTTTAAAGGTTTTTTGGTGTTGGGAGATTCCACAGTTCTGCAAAAGGGACTCTAGTAACTTGGGCCTTATCCTACTGTCATTGTCATTCTGTGTCATCTCCTTTTACATATTCACCAATTTTTCACTTATTTAAAACATTTGAAAAACGTCAATAATTTTTTAAAATTTTGTCGGCCAAATGAAATATCGACCATTTGTTTTCCCCTTTCTCATAATACTACGATTCACAACATATAATTTTTTTTTAATGAACACAACGTATAATTTTATTCAACCTTAATGTGTATAATGAGACTACTTAGATCGAAATTAAGTCGATCAGGCTCATCTTAAAAGAGCAAGTTTCAGCTTGGTAAACTGTTGCAACCAATAGTAAACTAGAGAATCTCTCAGGTTCAAGTCTTACAAATTACCTAAGTTGAGTACTCCTAAACTTCTAATACTTTTCTTTTCTAAAAATGTTGCAATACTTTTAAACAATTCAAAGCTTTAATTATACTAGCACACATTAATCTTGGAGTTCAAGATATATTGATCATCTTAAAAAGTGCTTTTAACTAATTAGGGATTGTGATGAGGTTTATGAATGTTGGAATTAGATGGAGATGTGAAAGAAAGTTGAGAGAGATTTGAGTAATATTATGGTGATAGATGTTGATATGCAAATGTAGACAAACAATGGTGTCCCATGTAAATTCGAGTGTCCTAAAGAATAAAATCACAAACTCCCAACAAAACAACACAAACCCAACTGTAAGTCACACTCACAAACCCTAATCTAGACCCTCATGTTCCCTTTCGCTTTTACTAGTTACTTCTCGATTTCCTTTCAAGAAAAACATTATAATGATCATTATCCTTTGCATTAATCTTAAATATGACTCCTTGTAATCTTTATCATCATATTGCTTGTATCCGCCACCTCTAAATTCTAATATATGGCTTGAATCCGATCGAGTTCAAAACAGAACCATAATTGCATCATTAGCTAAAGACATTATGCTCAATAGCTTATTTTCGTTGTAGTCAAGGCAAAGATTTTTTATAGGGTCATTTGCAACAATAACCAAATATAATATTATAATTTACAATGTAACTAAACCATTAGAGAGAGTTAGAGAGAGAAAAAGAGACAAATTAGTTAGTTTGTGTATTAATATAATTTTTTGGGGTTATATATACTAATTTTCCCTTTTAAAAAAAATTAGTTTATACATAAGATTATGCGTGATGATGCTGAATATTATGTCTTGGTTCTAAAGAATATTTTTTTAAATAAAATATTATTGGTAAATTGTAAATGCAATTTCGAAACACAAACAAACTGCTTTTGACGTTTGTAGTTTGCAAAAGATCTATGGCAAAATTAAAATGTTATAATTTAGTTTAATGCTACTCTTCATATTAAAAATGAATACTTGCAAAACATCAAAATAATAAGCATCAAGAGGTATTAAAAAACCATAATTTAGTCCCCCAAAAAAAAAAACTTAATAGCCTGTAACTCGTTTAGTAATCAAGTCAAGTTGTGTAATAATTCACATGTAGACAAACTAATTTTTAGAACCACTTTGAACACTAGAACAGTCAATAAAACAGTATTTCTTACTAAATTGAACCAATCCAAGCTAACTTATCAGTTCTTGGCTGTCTCGTAGAAACTTACCCTCTTTTAGAAATTAATTTCGAATATTTTAACTACAGAATTTTTGAGCTGTTTTTTTTGGTTTTTAAATTTTTGAGCTGTTTCTTTGTCCTTTGTGGTGTTTTTACTCATCGTACTTGTTTGTCCGATTCATTTTAGTGTAAGAGTAAGAACCTATCCGTTTCTTAAGGACTGTCCTCTATATTCTCTCTATACCATTCTTTTCATCTTTCAAGTTTTCAACCTTTTTGCTCAATTTTTATTTTACATTACTTACATTTTCTTATCTTTATCATATTATTATCGTTGGACAAAGAAAATAATCGAATAGTATCCGATGTGAGATTTACATGTCACATAAACCATTACCTTTCGGCAGTCTCACTCAACTTGTAAATGATTTTGTAAGTCTAGTAACCTATGAAATAATGGAGAACTAGTTGCTTACAAATACCAAGAGAATTTTTCTCAAAAAAATTAATAATAAAAATGACTCTTCCTATTGTGTCGTCTATCTTCGATTCGAAACAAGATCATCTTGGTATCGCTAATATGTCGTCAATGATTATTGTCCTCACTTGATTTTTGGTGCGGAAAAGACCAATAGTTTCTCTTTGTATCGCATATGTTGAATTTCTTCAATGATGTAATCTATTCTAAATCAATTTCAATAAAATAAAACGTTAAAAAAATGACTCTTCCTATTGTTTATAAATTGAAGTGAGCCCTTCTTTCACATTTCAATAAAACCCACCAACGTCTCTCTCTATCTCTTCTCTCAAAAATTCTCAAAACCAAAACATTTTCCCTCCCAAATCTCAAGAACAAGACTTCAAAAGTCTCACTCTATCTCCAAAATTAAGTCAAACCCATTACTTCTCTCCTCATTTAACCACAAACCCACTTCTCCATTTCTCTAATCACTCCATAAAGATCAAAACTTTTCTCTACTCTACTTCCCAAAAAAACCAATCTTTAATATTCTTACCAAAAAAAAAACAAAACAGAGGAAGAAATGAAAATGAGTGATTATTGGACAACATTAGCTTCTCTAGTTGGCATGTTAGCCTTTTGTCAAACAATCCTCCAGCTCGTGTTCCCACCGGAGCTCCGTCTCACCGTCATCCACTTCTTGACACGTATCCGCCACGTGTTCTCATCTCACATCTACTTCGACATAACGGAGATTGACGGCGTCAACACAAACGAGCTCTACAACGCCGTTCAACTCTACCTCAGCTCTTCCGTCACCCTCAACGACGCCGTTTCCAGCAGCAACAACAACAACACACGTCTCAGCCTTACACGTGTCCCTAACTCAAGCTCCGTCACTTTCGGTCTCTCAAACAACGACAGAATCACCGACGTCTTTAACGGCGTCACCGTTCTCTGGGAACACGTCGTTGTTCAACGTCAAGTCCAAAGCTTTTCGTGGAGACCAATGCCGGAAGAGAAACGAGGGTTTACGTTACAGATCAACAAAAGAGACAAAACCCTTGTCTTAGATTCATACCTCGATTACATTGTCGGAAAATCCGAGGAGATTCGCCGGAGAAACGAGGAGAGGCTACTCTACACGAATTCGAGAGGTGTCTCGCTAGATTCGAGAAGCCATCCATGGGATTCGGTTAGATTCAAGCATCCAAGCACGTTCGAGACACTAGCTATGGATCCAGTGAAGAAGAAAAGAATCATGGAGGATCTAAGAGAGTTCGCGAACGGACAAGGGTTTTATCAGAAGACTGGTCGGGCTTGGAAAAGAGGGTACTTGTTGTACGGACCACCAGGAACTGGTAAATCGAGTTTGATCGCTGCAATGGCGAATTTCTTAGGTTACGATATCTACGATCTTGAGCTCACTGAGGTTCAGAACAACTCTGAGTTGAGGAAACTGTTGATGAAGACTAGCTCGAAGTCGTTAATTGTTATCGAGGACATTGATTGTTCGATCAATTTCACGAAAAGAGGAAAATTTAAGAAGAAGAGTGGAAGTTATGACCCGGATTTGACAAACGGGTCGGGTTTGGACGAACCGGGAAGCTCAGTGACACTCTCGGGGTTGTTGAATTTTACTGATGGGCTTTGGTCTTGTTGTGGAAGTGAGAGGATCTTTGTGTTTACGACGAATCATATAGAGAAGTTGGACTCTGCTTTGTTGAGAAGTGGGAGGATGGATATGCATATTCACATGGGTTTTTGTGGGTTTCAAGCGTTGAAGATTCTGTTGAAGAATTATCTGAGGATTGAGGAAGATGAAATCGATGGTGATGTTTTGAAGGAGATGGAGGAATATGTGGAGAAAGCTGAGATTACTCCGGCTGATGTTAGTGAAGTGTTGATTAGGAATCGTAGCGATTCGGAGAAAGCGGTTAGGGAGATTTTGAGTGTGTTGAAGGAGAGAGTTGTGAAGAGAAGGAAGAATGTTGGAGAGAAGAAGAAGAATGAGGAAGGAGAAGAGGAAGAAGAAGAAGAAGAAGAAGCAGAGGAAGAACAAGAGAAGAGAGCTTTGGATAGTCCTAATAGAAACAGAGAGGTTTTAGGGTTCCAAGAGGAAGAAGAAGAAGAGAAGGAGAAATGAATGAGAAGAGATTGTAATAGGATCATCATCTAATGGTTCGTTCATGTGTTTCTTAATTAAGGTTTGATTTTGTTTAGTATTATAATATATGATATTAAGGTTTTCTGTTTTGGTGATGATACTCAAAGTCAATAAACACACTCCAAAAATATCTTAGAATGTTTGGTTGATCTAGTAACATGAGATGAAACCTCCAAACGAAATAGGGCATTACATCCATTGATGCTGCAAAGATTGGAATTATGTTATTTGTGGGCACTAGAATCAGTAAAGGTCTTACCACTTGTTGTACATGTTTTCTCAAATTTTCATGTCATGGGTTAAGTTTGTTTGTTTGGTCAGTGCACTCTAAATGCTGCTGACACCATATTGGAGTTAGACAGACGTGACTCTAACATTAAACATTTGATTTAAGCGAGTTTTTGGTCGATGGATTTTGAAGCTAATGTATAAGATTGCATTTTTCGCTTTTACCTTCTTCTTCCACTCCACATCTTCTCTACGTCTTACAAATACCGTCCTCATCTACAATGCATGTAACAACAAAAACCAAAGTTCTTCATTATCTACACTAAACAAAACCTTTCTTTTGTTTTCAGTCAAGTCTTCTCTTCACTAGTAGTGAAACGCGAGTATTTCATATAGATGAAGCCATTCGCTGTGTTTCACCTATGATTCTTTCATTTGTGCTTTAAACTAATACAATGCCAATGAGTTATGCGTATGATGATTAGGGATGTTAATGTTGGGTAAAAATCCAATGGGTACCCAAAACCCAACTGAGATTTTAAGCCCATAACCTGTTTGTTTGGTTTACAAATTTCACGGGTTTTAAATGGACGAGTCCCGTTTTAAAAATTACCCAACTGGGTTTACTCTATTGGGTTTTGGGTACCTAATGAGTTTTTTTTTTTAAATTTTTACCTTACCTAAAATGACATTGTTTTATTTTAGGGTATTGACAATATCTGAATTCAGCACAATCTCTCTTCCCGTCGACTCTAATCACATCGCTCTCTCTTTTCTTCCATCAAATCCGATACTTTTCGACGCCGGTGCCGGAGTTAACTCTTAGACGGTGATTCCTCCGGAGATTTTCCCTTGGTAAGTAGCCTTGAACAGATACTTAGATGGATAGCGATTTGTGATTTCTATGAAGAACATGGATTTGCATCGATAGTTTGATTTGGGTTTTTATAGATTTTCTGTTTTGGGTTCTGTAATTGGATTGGTAAATCGATTTGAAACATTGTTAATCAATGAGTGAAAGAGAGTGACTAAACCGTAGGTTTTGTATGAACATGTTTGTATGAATTAGATGATATATTTTTAATTTGAACATAAAAATAGAGAAAATATAAACAATTTGAATATAAAAAGAATGATATAAACATTAAATTTGAACATTAATATATTTTTACAGATTTATAGAGAAAAAAAAATTGATATAAGAAAAAATTCTTAAAGGCAAAAACAAATTGGGTACCCATGGGTAACCCGAAATATACTGGATTTCGTTTGGGTTACCTATTAATACATGTGTTTTGTTTGGGTTTTTTATTTTATAATGTTTTTCTGGGCAAGTTTATTTTGGGTTCGGGTTGGGTTGGTTTTTTTAACCCACAACAACATCCCTAATGATGATGGACAACAAGTTCCTTAACCATTAGCATCTTGAATGTCTTTGTCAGAATTGCGGAAGTGTCGTATTTCTTATTCCATTAAGAGTATATATACATGAGTTAAGATTAACCCTAGAGAATATAATGATAAAAGCCCAATTACAATATAATAGCCCAATACTCCCCCTCAAGGTGGAGCATGAAGATTGCGAATGCCCAGCTTGGAGAGAAGTGACTCAAATTGAACACGGCCAAGAGCTTTGGTAAGGACGTCAGCTGGTTGATCCTTAGTAGGAATGTAAATCGAAATGATATGTCCAACTACAGCTTCACCACGAATAAAGTGGCAATCGTTTTCAATGTGTTTCGAGCGTTGATGCATAACATGATTATGAGCAATATGTATCGCGGACTTACTATCACAATAGATCTTGAGTGGAAACTTTTGCTTGGCACCAAAGAAATCAAGAAGCCCCACAACCATTTAGCTTCACTAACCGCGTCAGCCATAGAACGATATTCGGCTTCTGCCGATGACCGAGAAACAGTTTGTTGTTTTTGGGTTCGCCATGAAAGTGGAGATTCGCCAAGCGTGAAAACATAACCCATCAGTGAACGCAGTGTAAGGGGACAAGCAGCCCAATCAGAATCACAATAACCTGTGAGAGTCAAACCACCAGCCGAATGAAGCATTATACCTTGGCCTAGAGTACCTTTTAAGAAGCGGACAGTTCGCATAACAAAATCCCATTGAGCCACCGTTGGTTTATCCATAAATTGTGAAAGGATGTGGACAGTATATGCGAGATCTGGTCGAGTGATGGAGAGATAAATCAAGCGACCAACAACACGTCGATAACGACCCGGATCAGAATAAGGAGCATCGGATGCAGTAGCAAGACGGTGATTTTGCTCTATGGGAACATGAGCTGGACGAGAACCAAGTAAACCACATTCAGAGATAATGTCGAGGCAATATTTTCGTTGACAAAGAAAAATTCCCTCAGCCGTTCGAGCTACTTCAATACCAAAAAATAACGTAATGTTCCAAGATCTTTCATATGGAAATAAGTATGGAGATATTCCTTAAACTTGGCAATGGTAGCCGAGTCGTTACCACCAATGACCAAGTCATCAATATAAACCAAAATATAGAGATCAACCGTGGGAGTAATGAAGGAGAAGAGTGCTGTATCAGATACGGATTGCGTGAAACCATAACGCAGTAAAGCCATACGAAAAGTAGCAAACCAACATCTTGGAGCTTGACGTAAACCATAAAGAGATTTGCGAAGCTTACATACTTTACGCGGATCAGAGGTGTGATAACCAGGTGGAAGACGCATATACACTTCTTCTTCTAAATCACCGTGAAGGAAAGCATTGTGGACGTCCATCTGGTGAAATTCCCAATTTCGAATAGCAGCTACTTTGAAAAAACACCGTATGGTAGTCATCTTAGAGACTGGGGCAAATGTTTTGTTGTAATCAAAACCTTCTTCTTGACAATTTTCAAGAACAACTAAACGGCTTTGTAACACTCAAGAGTACTATCTGACTTAAGCTTGACCTTATACACCCATTTGCTTCCAATAGATTTCTTACCAGGAGGTAAATCCACGAGATCCCACGTGTGTATATCTTCAAGAGATGTGATCTCGGTTCCCATTGCATCTCGCCAAACATCATACTCCATAGCTTCTTTAACATTCTTTGGTTCTTTGATAATCGTGATAGTAACAAGATAAATGTTGTACGTAGATGAAAAAACAAGACAAGACATGTAATTAGCGAGAGGATAAGGTGTACCTAAAGGACCGGAGGAAGATGATGGAGATGTAGAGTGTGAGTGTGTGGGATCGGGAATAAGCGTAGCTGAGTATAGTTCATAAGGTGCAAGCAAGACAGAAGTTTTTTTCGCACGGTGACCTCGGCCCAATAATGCGGTTGTCGGTTCATGAGAAAGAATTGTGCTACTCTCTGAAGCATGAGAAAGAGTTGTGCTAAATCAGAAACTGCTACATGTTCAGAAAATAGTACTGTTGCAGGCTCTGAAGTAGTGACTGTTGCAGGCGCTGAAGTAGTGACTACTACATGTTTAGAAGATGGTTCCTCTATAATGTTTGTGACCGAAGGAAAGGGAACCTCTTGAGTATCAGACACTCTTGGTACAAGATGAGACTCATCAATAAATGGAAAGGGCTGCACAACGTTGTTATCAACCGGAGGAGACGGTGTAGCATAAGGAAAACAACTTCATTGATAACAACATCACGAGAGACAAAGTATTCCTTACGTTCAAGGTCATAGACACGCCACCTTTTTGTGAAAAAGGGTAACCAACAAACACACATCGAGAGGCTCGCTCATCAAACTTACCACGAACCCGAGTACCTTTGTGAGCATAACAAAGACAACCAAAGATGCGAATATCAACGTAACTTGGCGGTTTACCAAACATAACTTCATAAGGTGTTTTACCTTGAAGTATGGAAGAAGGTGTGCGATTGATTAAGTGATCCACAGCAAGGATATAATCGCCCCAAAAATTAATCGGCAAAGATGCTTGGAATCGCAAAGCACGAGCAACGTTAAGAATGTGTCGATGTTTCCGTTCAACACGACCATTTTGTTGAAGTGTTCCAACACAAGATGTCTGGTGCAAAATCCCTCGAGAAGTAAAGAACAATTTTAGACACATGAATTCAGGTCCGTTATCACTGCGAACGGTGCAAATTTCATGTTTGAATTTTTGCACAACCATATTGCAAAAATCTTGTAACAACATTGATACTTCACTTTTACGTTTCATCAAAAACACCCAAACAGCAGGCGACAATCATCCACAATCGTAAGAAAATAAACTGAACCACAAGCAGCAGGCGTTTGATATGGCCCCCAAACATCACAATGTATAAGAGAGAAAATGGTTTCTGCTTTATTATCACTGTCTGAAAATGATAAACGTGGGTGCTTAACCCGAACACAAACATCACAAGGGTCATGTAAAGTATTAGAAACTCCCCCTAAATCAACATAACGAGATAAACTAAAAAGCACAGACTTTGCTGGATGCCCTAAGCAACAATGCCAAAGCTCTCTTCCACAAAGACGACCCGCAGCATTGACAGATGATGCAAACACTTCACGGAAGTAGTAGATCCCATCACACTCATGACCCGCTCCAATCAAATTCCTCATTGTACGGTCCTGCAAGTAACAAAACTTATCAGTGAAAACGATAATACATGGTCTTTCTTTCAACAAACGAGCAACATACAATAAAGTATTTGTCAAGTGTGGAACATAGAACATGTTGGAGAGTGTGACATAATCTCCAAGTCGAAATTTCCCTTGTTTGGTAGCCATAGTGATATCTCCGTTAGGTAATCCAATGGGACATGGAACTATGTCACATATATCAAATAACAAATCGAGTTGTCTTGTGAGATGATGTGAGGCACAAGAATCAATTACTATACCCGATAGACGATTTGAAGAAGCGTTCTTTTGAGAATCAAGAATCTGAACAAGAGTAGACCATTGTTCCGAATTAATGTCAAACCAGAACCATCAGCATTGGTAAGTGGAGCTCGAGCTTCAGAAACTCCCCCTGAACCAATTTGAACATTGCTTGCATAACCTCCTTGTCCGAGCAGAGCATTATTAGCGTTTCCTCGTCCACCCTGCCTCTTCCACCAGAATTCGACTAGGCCCCTCATCCAGAACTATTCCAATTACCGCGACCATAAGACACATTCCATGCTGCTCCACCACGTCCATTGTTTTGCCCGTTCTCAATTCTCTTTTCGGGAAAACCTTGGAGCTGGTAGCAACTATTAATCAAGTGTCCTGTTCTCCCACAATGAGTACACGTGATTACCGTTCTCCCTCGATTTGTTGGACCTGTCATATTAGCTGCATGAGCAGAAAATCCCACCGCATCGTGTCGGACATCAGAGACACGTGTTATGGTTTGGTGTCTCTCTTCCTGAAGAACCAAGGAGAATGAAGCAGCGAGATTCAAAGGAGGTTGCATACAGAGTATGTTTGACCGAATTGTACCAAAACGACTGCTATCAAGACCCATGAGGAATTGATATTTCTGTTCACAATCACGCTTAGCTTCGGCAGCCTTGATAATTTTGCAATTCGAATTTCCACAACAACACTCAGGATTCGACTCGTATTCCAATAAATCATCCCACATCAGTTTAAGCTTGCTGTAATATGCTTGAATTGAGAGATTATCTTGTTTGAAAGTGACGACAGAGGCACTTAGTTCATACACACGAGACTCGTTGCTGAGCGAGTATTGCTCGCGAATGCTTTCCCATAACTGAAAGGCTATATCAGCACAAGAGATTGAATTTCGGAGACTCGGTTCAATGCCATTGAGAATCCACGCTACCATCATACTGTTAACAATACCCCATCACTTAAGCTCATCATTCCCTTGCTTTGGTTTTGTAATTGTGCCGTCAAGGAAACCCAACTTATTCTTTGCTTTAAATGCATTGCGCATAAGCTTAGACCAACGCTCATAATTGTTTCCATTCAATTGAAGCGTACAAATAACTTGTCCTGGATCTGCTGAGGTATGGAGATAATAATCAGACAAGATGTTGGAGTCTTTGGTAGAGGACTCCATCGTTTTCGTTAAATCAGTCATTGATAACGAAAGAAACTATATGCTCACACGAGCAAAGAACCAAAAAACCAAGCTTCTCGGATAGAAGAAGCAAGCAAAACCCAACCAAAGAGAAACCAATTGTCGACACAAAGAAGAAGAGAAAATTGTAGAAGAAAAAATGGCGGCTCTAAGAAACCTAGTGCTCTGATACCATGTCAGAATTGCGGAAGTGTCGTATTTCTTATTCCATTAAGAGTATATATACATGAGTTAAGATTAACACCAGAGAATACAATGATAAAGGCTCAATTACAATATAATAGCCCAGTAGTCTCCTTAACAATAATCGCATCCTTGTTTTTACGGAACAATCTATCAAGTTCAAACACAAACAATGTTATACTTATCCACAAAGTAGGGACATACGTAAATTAAACAATCTTGTTTTTTACTTGCTTTGCTATAATCCTGAGTAACAATTGGATTGGAATAAAAAACCAATGGAAAAAGGTTATAACGACTGTAATAACATTTCAACAAGTAAAACATTGAATCCAACACAAAGAATCTTAGTAGTTTATGCAAACAAAAACAATACGGCTGTGACTGTTAGACATCATTAGAGTAATATAATGGGTATTACTCTCTGTTTAGCTAAATAAATGTCATTCAGAATAACTGAGTTGAAAATAAAGTGGTAAATTTTTTTTTTTTTTTTTGTTTAAATGGTGAAAAAGCTCTATATTATCTCACTGTCTTTTAGAGAAAGGAAGATTATCGCTAATTTTAACATTTACTCCATTTACTCTACACCTAGATGTAATCCATACATGTTTAGACACAAAAGTTAAACAAAAGACACAACTCTATCGTCTGAAAACCATTTAAGAACACAACCTAAATTTTATTGATAAATAAATCATAACAAACAGAAAATACGTTTCAAAAAAGAAAAAATTCACGGAGAAAATCACAAACTAGAAAATGGAGGATAAAATGTAAACGCAAAATCGGGTCTGATATTGGACCTATTGGTATCGAACTTGAGAATCTCAATCACCTCAATATACCACCTGTTAATGTCTAAATTAGAGCCAAGAAACCGGTCTTGATAAAATATAATTGTGTTAGTAGTTGAGACCGAAATTAAGGTTGTGTAATTAGGACTCCAATTAAAAGCTTGTTAGGATCATATTACAAGAAAACAGTGATTTAGGTTTTATTTTATGAATATTTTACTTATATACTCCATTTATTTCATTATATATGATGTTTTAGAGAAGTTTTTTGTTTCATTTTATTTGATATTTTCAGATTTCTATGTAAAAATTAATTGTATTTTTGTTGTTTTGACTGTTTAAATTCTGCAGATTATTTTTTCATTCGTTAAATTGTTTTGAAACTGATGATAAAACATATTTTGTATTATATTAAATGACTTTCTAGAAACCTTAAACCTCATATATATTAACGTCAATAAATTAATTGAATTGATATCCCATGCGTTACACATGCCACACCACCCTAATGTCTCCAACATTGGGATAATCTTTTTTTTTTGAAATCGATGTTTGTGGGCAAATGGGGTGGGCCCAACAACACCACCACGGACATTCTTGATGTTTTCTTGGTTCCTAACACGGAAGCTATAATCCCCTGCGGCTGAGACTATATTACTTTACGTGGTCTGTCCAATAAAAACAAGCCAATTACGAATAATGTCGATTTATTTGCAGGCCTCTTTTATTTCTTTAATTTAATCTTCCATTAATGTTTTTTTTAATCGAACTGAAGAACCGAAAACAAAAAAAATCGAAAAGAATTATAAAAAATAAAAACGGAAAGCTGGAAAACGAAAAATTCCTTCTTTCATCCGAAAGACAAAGGAAGAAGAGAAGAGAAGAGAAGGGAGCAAAAATCTGTTTTAGATTAATCGGAGAATCTATCGGATGAAATCTTGGGGTTGATTCTTGTTTTTCCGATTCGTTTTTGGTCATTGAGGGTTTTGGGAAGATGATGGTAGCTAATAGCTTCGATCTCTGGCAAAAGGATGTTTTTTTCTCCGCAGCCGAAGAGGTTCAAGAATCTGCCGATATGTATGTTTCTGAAATTTTCTGGGTTTTGTGTTTATTTCGTTTATTGATTCGTGTAGCTTTGTCATGTTGAAATCGGAATTTAATTAGAGAAATAGGGTTTTATTTTTAGAGTTTGATGGTTCTCTTGGGATTGGTTTGGCTCTAGAATGATCTAAGTGAAATGTATTTGGTGTTTGTATTTCAAGTTTTCAATTTTCTGGACTATAGGTGAAGGAATTGAGATGTCAAATTCGAAATATCTTGAGTTGTTGTTTTCATTTTTCAGATTTTTTTTTTCTTTTGTGTGGAATTGAAGTTATTCATTTGTTTCTGTTCATTTTGTTGTATTTGCAGATTGGAATCTGCGTATAGATTGTGGATTAAAGAGAAGAAAGAAGGTCGAGTTTACGTTGAATCAGACGAGCTCTGCAAAGAACTTCATGCAGCTTTGAGCACAGCCAAATGGCAGGTACCCAAAAAATAAGCTTAACTCAAAAATGTTCTTTTGATCGAACATTCCCTGTTTTTTAGCGGTTCTTTATCAGTTTATTGTTTGTAATTTTCTTAAGAGTCAGTGATTTTGGTGTATATTGTTGTGACTTGAATCAGTTGGAAGAGTTTGAGAGGGCAGTGAGGTTGAGCCATGGAAATTGTCGCGATGACACTACGTTAACCAGGCATAAACAATTTGTCGCCGCTATCGAAAACCAGATTTATCGAGTTGAATCTGCTCTGCAAGAGGCTTTAAGCGAGAATGGAAAACAACCTTTGCGTTGGGTGGATCTTAACAAAGAAGAACGTGACGACCTTGCCATGTTTCTATCTGGATCTTCTCAAACCTCAGAGAGTTTAAACAGTGAAAGCATCAACTTGAGAGATTCCTCTACAAGTTCCGTAGCAGAAAATACACGTGGGATGAACGGCAGAAGAGAGGCTAGATTTTACGGTGACAGTCCCGATTGTGTGATTGACATTGATGAGAGAGGAAGCCCGGAAAGCGCTGGTTCCATTATCCGCATGCAGGCAGATAAAAAAGGCGGTACAAGAAGAACATGGAGTTCACCAAATGTACCGAATATCAGTGCGTTGAGGATTAATGTTTCTGTTGATGCCAAAGAAGATGAGAGGAAGAAACTTCTGTCGCAAATCGAAGCCACTCCTAAAGAAAAAGGATATAAACCTCTGTTTTGGATGCAAAGATGTCGTGATTATAATCAGGTAACAATTAGATTTGATCGTAAGTCTTAGTTGTTTATTATTGTGCAGCTCTTTGACAGAGTTAGTTGTTTATTATTGTGCAGCTCTTTGACAGAGTTGGTTATTATCAAAGGCGTTTTCGCGCTCCAATTAGCCGCCCGATTCAGCTCATTCTTTCCTTAATGCTAATCTTGTTTCTTCTATGTGAGTCCCTCTTCTCTTGGTTCTCATGAGTTATATTGTTCCATCAGAGTCTCTGTAACAGTATCAGTCTCCTTTGTTTCTTCCCTTGCAGTACACTATCGAGGTTCTTAATATTTGAGAACTTAAACCGTGGTTTCGGAAACTCTCAAGAAAAATTGACAGGTGAATAAATATTATGAAAATCTAAAATCATAACTCCAAGTTTTCTAGAAACAATCTTTAAACGTTACATCCTTCTCTTGGATCTTGTAGGTTTTTATACAGATTCTTGCTTATTTGGGCACACGAATGTTAGATACTACATGATTCAACATCTCTCAAGAAGGAAGAGAGGTCATTAAAAGGCTTTGTCAAGAGCAAATTGCAGGTAAAAATCTGCATTTTATTTGTTACTCTCTCTCTTATCCTCAGGGAACATATAGGAACCTGTAAATTTGTAGATCAATCTATATGTTTCGTAAACTTTAGAAGTGTGTCCCTGAAGAAAACCAATGCGTGATTGTGTTCAATGATTATCTCCAGTGTTTGTATGTCTCTTTAGATATTTTTTTGGATCAAACAATCTTTGTACCCTTCACTTAACTTCGGAAGTGTCTTTGGTTCGAATCATTGTCTTTTAAAATGTTCATTACAGTCCAAAACTATTAGTTTAAGGTCAATTCTAATGAAAGAAAAATGGAAAACTTTATTAGATTGAAAATATATCTGATTCGGATTTGTAACCTGCATATGATTTGAATGAAAATCATTTGATTTTTGTAGTTTTTTTCTTGTCACACAAATGTCCAAAACCACAAGACAAAAACAATATTTGTTTGTTACCATTTTAGAGAATTTAAGTTGAAATTATTTTTGTATAGTGGTTTTATTTTCTACCATTTCACACTATTCCGCAAAGATTAATCTACCAATGATGTCAAAGAAATTAACTATAGCGAAAAATATGATATGCACAAAACCGAAATCGCAAAATCTTAACCTAATTAAAAGTAGAAATAAAGAAGGGGAAAATTTTCAAAAATACCATAATGTATTAAAAATCTCACATAAATGCCACAATGGCCTTTTTTTTACAAGAAATGCCATAAAATACTATTTATTCGGATTTAAAAAGACACTTTTACCTTTACATTTATCTTTTTTTTCTATTTTCAACACAAATTCTCGCTTACTTTCTCTCTCTCTTGTTCATCTATCTCTCTCTTTTTCTCTTATTCATCTTTCTTTTGTTCATCTCTCCCTCTCTTCTCTCTCTCTCTCTCTCTCTCTCTCTCTCTCTCTCTTTCTCTCTCTCTCTCTCTCTCTCTCTCTCAAGTGATGAAAAAGAAAAAGGTGAAGAACCATGGTCGTGGACAAGACGGTGATCATAGACAAAACGGCGACGAAGACAGTGGTCGTGGACAAGACGACGACTGAGACGGTGGTGAACAAGACGGAAACATCGGAGACGAAAATATAATGGTGGTTGGTGACAGTGCTGGACAAGATGAAAACATTGTGGTAATGGTGGTTGGTGATGGTGATGGACAAAAATGGAGGTTGTGGCTGTGGATATGCGGTGGTTGACAAAATCCGAGACGGTGATCGTGGACAAAGAACACGATGGTTATTGTCTATAAGGACTACACGTACATTTGGATGATGATATCTTCTTCTATTTTTGAAGTGGACATAAAGATTACCTAATTTCAGTCACATGGACGATAAATAATAGGTAGAGAGGGAATCAGGTTTTGAAAGTATTATGATATTCTTGTCCACCAAAATTTCAAACTCTTAATGTTTCAACAATTGTCCTTGCCCGTTAAATTCTCTGACTTTGTCCGTTATTCTCGTCCACCAATTAAAGATATTCTCGTCCACCAAATAAATCTACCATAACATATCACTATTTGATGTGTTTAATGTCAAAAGTAAAAGTGTATGGACATGAAGATTATCTAATTTTTACACACACTCTCTCTTTCTTACTTTTTCACAAACTCTCTCTCTTTCAACAATCTCTCTCTTCAACACAAACTTTCTCTCTTCAACACAAACTCTCTCTTACTCTCTCTCTCCCCAATGCTTTCTCTCTCTCTTCTTCTTTCTCCACTCTCTCTCTCTCCACGCTTTGTCCACATGTAACACATGTTCGTATTGGGGCCGATCGTGTCGTTAGACTAAATGTATATTGTCCATAATAACACATGTTCGAATTGTCCATTCGACCGTGTTTTTTGACTAAACGTATATTTAGATGATGATATCTTCTTCTATTTCTGAAGTGGACATAAAAATTACCTAATTTCAGTCACATGGACAATAAATAATAGGTAAAGACCAAATCAGGTTTTGAAAGTCTTATGATATTCTTGTCCATCAAAATTTCAAACTATTAATGCTTCAACAGTTGTCCTTGTCCATCAAATTATATGACTTTGACCGCTATTCTCATCCACCAATTAAAGATATTCACGTTGATATATCATGGTTTTTACCGGTTTTTTGCCATGATATAAGTCCTTTTATAGTCTTTTTGGTATTTGTCGAATTTTTTCCAGTGTTCATGGTTCATTGACGTTTGGAACATAATTGGAGACTTTGGAGTATTGTGGCAAGAGTAGCCAAAGTTATGAATTCGGAGTCGATCGACGCAAGAGGGTTGAGTCGATCGACGCACATATCTGATGAGAAGAAAAAGTGTAGAAAGATCAGAAGTTTGGCACTCGTTGAAGAACTTTCCACCAATGGATCGACCTGGAAATTTGACACAAGATAGAGAATCGAGTTATCTTCTGTTTAGAAGTGATTTGAGGTTATTCCAACGGTTGGATCGAAAGTTATGCAAGTTTTCATGAAGACATGCCAGTTTGTCCTTAACCAACCGGTTCGCTGGAAAAAAAAAATTACAGTTTTTCCTATTTTGAGGTTGTTTTGCTATAGAGATTGAACCAAAAACGTGATTAGACCTATTTATTATAGTTTTTAGCCATTGTTTAGGCTACATCTTAATTTCTATTAAGGCAAAGAGAGATAGATTTTGTTAGTTAGGTTTAGGGTTATTCAAAGGATGATGAGAATTCATTAGAGTCAATTACTGTTGGGATCATTCATATTTGTTCTTCATCTAGATTTGATTTAACTCTAATTTTAGGATTGATCAACTGAAATCGGAAACTCTAGGTTGATTTAATAGATGCGGAAGTATTATTAACAACCTGAACTAAATCTTAGATGAGCAAAATAACTATTCCCAAAGGAATTTGGCTTAGTGATTTTGTGAACAATCAGACTTGAACTTTAATGCTTGCCTTTATTCGATAAATTCGCAAAGGAATTTGGAATTTAGGAATTTAGTCATAGATAATCTCTGCAACGGAAGTTGATTGGTTTTACAATTGTGTTTGAGTTCTAGAACTGCCTTCATAAATATCCCAACAATATTTAATTCTATAAATTTGAATCATTCCTGCGATTTTTCGAAAGCCTAGCTTTTGTCTCATATAGTCTAAAAACACAAATCAGTTGCTTGCTTTAGTTTAATCTTTTTGCATTCATACATATTTCATTCACTTAGTTTAATTCGAATTCAAAATTCTTTTGTGTGATTGCGTTTTCCTGTGGATTCGATCCCTAAGTACTACTACGATCTCTTAATTTGAGAGAGTAGCTCATGGTAAATTTGAGCATATCACACGTCCACCAACTTTCCAAAAATGCCATTATGGAAAAAGTCTTTCCAAATCTACCACATTTTGGTACTGTTCACACAATAGAAAAGCCGATAATGCATTTGCTGAAGAGAGAATATGTCTTGCCTTTGTTTATAATTATTTACATTTAAATTAATGTTTTATTAAATAAATTATCTTTAATGAACTGTCTGCAATATTCGTTTTCGTCCACCGTCTTCGTCTTGTCGACGACCGTCGACAATCACCGTCGCTTTTTTTGTCCACGATCACCATCTCGGATTGCTTCCACCCACAGCCTCCATTTTTTTCCATCACCATCACCAACCACCGTTATAGTTTGGTCCACAATGTTTTCATCTTGTCCACCACTATCACCAACCACAATTATATTTTTGTCTCTGATGTTTCCGTCCTGTTCACCACCGTCTCAGTCGTCATCTTGTCCACGATCACTGTCTTCGTCACCGCCTTGTCTACGATCACTGTCTTGTCCACGACCATGGTTCTTCACCTTCTTTTTCATCACTTGTTAGAGAGAGAGAGAAGAGAGATGCATAGATGAACAAGAGAAAGATGAACAAGAGAGTAAGAGAGAGATGAACTAGAGAGATAGATGAACAAGAGAGTGAGCTTGATGAGAGAGAGAAAGAGAAAGTAAGAGAGAGTTTGTGTTGAAGAGAGAAAGAAGGAGAAAGAAGAATAAATGGTTTAAAGGTAAAAGTGTCTTTCTATGTCAGATGAATAATGTTTTATGGCATTCTTCGAAAAGAGTTTTGGATTATGGCATTGGAAGAAAGATTTGAGAAGAATTATGGCATTTTTCGTAATTTTCTCATAAAGAAATAGAATACATTAAGTTGGGTCATATAGACACATCAAATATGGTGAAATGATTTTGTAAAGAAAAAGAGAGGCTAATAAAGATGATTTAATTCTAGAAGTATATGGACCAATTTTAACCCCAAAAAAAAAGAATCTTTGGACAAAAAGAAAGGTGAATGTCGCAGTCTCTAAGATGGAATGAATGTGTATGATGATACCATTTATCAACCATGGATTTCGAAGCACAAATAAAAGCAAAATAAAGATACTATAAATTTCCTGTCTAAATCATAAAAATTGACTCGTCCTTGTGGGGAAAAGTAAGGTAATAAATATTTTTTCATGTCCTTCTCGTGCCTCTTCTGATCATCATTCATTCTTCCCACCACCTAACCAATTAAATTCTAAAATCAATAACATAAATAATAATAAACGATTTTCTTAAAAATGTATTTTGAAATATTCAAACAAATTATGAGCTGAAATTCAAAGAAAAATAAGACGAATTTGTTAAATTACCAAGTAAGTAATGGTTTAATAATTCTGAAAGTATTTGTGCTTTGGATGTGGTATTTATCAACGGTATCTCAAACATAGAAAAAGATTGTGCCACGTTTTATGTCTATTAAAAAATTCGATGAATGAACTATTTGACGGCTATACTTATTTTAGAAAATTAGTCGGATGGTAAAAATACGAATCATTCTCTATTTATCACAAAATAAAAATTTCTATACTTCATAAAAAAAATTTCTGAAAAGTTTAAAAAAAATAAAAACTGTGAAGATTATCATGGCAAAAATAAGAACCAGAAAGACGATTATACTTTCCATTTTCAGTGTGTTATTTGCAAGATGTTATGGCAACAAATCATATGTATAACAAAAATAATTATATGTTTTTTCTTGAGAAAAAATAATTATATGTTTATTGGTGGATATTTATACCATATGCTTAAATAAAAAATATGTTTTTGTTTATCATATGCGTGATGTTAAATAGTAAACTATGATGAATTATACCAAATTAAGAAAAACTTAATATATATAAATAACTAGTGTTAAGCCCATTCTATGAAATGCAATTACTTTTTACATTTTACTGTTTTATTAAAATTTTGAAAAGTAGTTTTTTTTTTTTGTTTTTTAACATGAAAAGTAGTTTTTATCTTTTCAAATGAAAGATGGTAGATAAATAGATAAGAAAAAGAAGATAAATCAAAACGACAAAAGGTTTTGGAAGGGACAAATAAGAAAATGAAGAAAATGATAAATAAAAAGATAGTTAGGAAGGATCACAAGAAATAGAGAGTGAAAGAATCTGAAATGTCTGAAACCAAAGAGATTGAATTCTTCTATATCTCGATTGACAAGAAAAAATATATATATCTCAATTTGAATCTCTTTTAGAAAGAAAAAAAAAAAACAGATTACCTATGATGCAATTGTCAAAACTGGAAAGAAAGTAATCGTTTGTGAGATAACAGATATATATAGATTTGAAGGAAATGAGCAAGATCGTGGGTAGGATAATGGAAGTCAGTTTTATTTAGTTCAACCGTAGTAAATTATTATTAGTTTTTACATTTTGAATTGATTAAATTTTGTTGGAAAAAATATACTTTCGATGAAGCAAAAGAAGATAAATTGGGACTTATGACACGGGTGGCTGAAGGAAAGAGTGGTAGTTTTTGAGAATTAACTTGTGATTTATTATAATAGGATATATATGATTTATCTATAGTTTGGACAAAGTCCGATCTATGAAAGGGTATCCTAACTTCTTTTTTTTTATAATTTGACCAATTTTTTTTTCTCTTTTTGTGGGCATACCAAAAACAAATTCAAAATAACATAAACAAAATGGTATGAGGAAGATATGTTTATGGTCCATACTATTTATCTATATCCTCTCACAAAATAAATTACAATATCGATATTCTTTAACAAAATAAATTACAATATCGATGTCTCTTATATTAAATGACAACACTGTCCTCCTTAGTCAACGGCAAATCAAATAACCGAGCACAATGGATCGTACTTCGTTGGGATAATATAGTAATTTACGCATGGGGCACCCAAAACGGTGTCGTAGCAGCTACGCTTGTGGGATTCTTGCAACTTAAAGCGTTGAGAAACTTCCAAGAAGGAGACGGTGACGATGACGGTGACGGAGATCGTGATCTCCGATTAGCCGGAGACGGGAACATACCCGGTAGAATATTCCGGCGAGTCTGACGGCTCTTTATATCCTTTAGCTCGATCTCCGGCGGGAACTTAACCATTCCAAACATGATCACATACCATCTTGGTCTTACACTTTTTCCATTTCCAAACGACGCCGTTTCAGGCTTCGTCGTGTTTTTTGCCGGCGAGCTTGGAGAATGTACGGTGGGTGGTCTACGTGTGAGCTTGCAATAGTTTAAAGAACGGCTTGTCCTCATGGGTCCGACATTGTCAAGATGTGCCACGGTACTACCGTTACGGTTAAGCTTATCGCCTTGTATCGCGGATAAGGACTCGGATCTTGCACGAATTCGAGGGCTAATGTGTTCGGGAGGCGAAAAGAGGGCATTCTGGTAATTTAAAGGGATGAGTTTGCCGGCGAAGATTATGTTTTCTGCCGGAGAAACGTCGCATGAGGTTGAGGTAAGAAACTCGAAAAGCTCCGTCGACTGATCACGGTGGTCTTCGGTGGTGGCTGCGGAGTTGGAAATTTCGGCGTTGAGGGGAAGATCTCGGAGAGAGAGTGCTTCTTCTTGTTCTTCCTCTTCCTCTTCTTCTTCTTCTTGACGACGAAGAAATGGCTTTGTGGGTTTAGGGTTTAGGAGATTGGTGTTTTGTGATGTTTCCATGTTTTTAGGGAAAGAGAGACAAAGAAGAGAATGAAGATATTGAAAACATAAGTTTTTTGTCACCATATATATATATATATATATATACATGGCATACTAGAGGGGTCAAATATTTTTACAAGAACTTTTTAAGTGTAAAGGAAACTAATTTGTTTTACAGGTTAGAATTCTTTTGATGTCTTTCTTTTGACTCGCCCAATTTCAGGCTTGCACAAGTTATCATGCTCAATTCATTTGTTTATCGACTAATTGTTATATCCTCTATGTTGTTTGAGAAATTAAAAAGCAATCAAATAAACTTTACTACCACTGTTTTAATAAAGAAAAGAAAATATGAAATATTTTTATTGTAGTATCCGCACTCAAATTTTATAGGAATTTTGATATTTTACGGATTTAAATTTTTGTCATGTGAGAAATGATTTAAACAACATTAGGAAAATTTTAGGAAAAAAGTTTTACGAAGAATTAAATGGATATATTTATCTATATTTTGAAAAGAATAGAGTTGACCTTGTATCCCGAAAAGATGACTATAATGGATCTATTCGTTTATGAAATGAAAAAAAAAAAACAGTTCTTCTGATTTTGTTTTATTTTATAGAAAGAATAAAGCTTAAACAAAATGCAAAAATAGAATAACAAAATATAGAGATAAATTAGATTTGATGGATATAACATGATTGATGGACCTTTACTTATGATACTACGTTGAATTAGAGTTTCTCATGGTCGCCAAACATATTTTTGAAATGAACTAAAACAAAATAAATTCAATTGGTCGGCTTAAATTCTTTCGGGTTGCTTGATGAGTTGTGGCTTGTTCCAAAACGATCTGGATCGTATCTATATCGGTATGGACTTCAGTACTCTCAAACATGATTGAACTATATATAGTTTTTTAAAAACTGGAGATTGTTTAGCTATATATTGCGAATAAGTTACATAATCGATAAACTATATAAACTTTTAAACGTTCTTTTTAAATAAAAAAAAAACTTTTAAACGTAATAATTTTATAATCTTCAATGTACGTAGTATATATTTGACATGCTGTTTTGTTGATAACAATCTTACTAAGAACTGACTAAAGAAATTGGGTATTAAATCGTATGCACCACATACATTTTTCTTATTTGTTTGTTATTAATATATCATATTAACCAAAAAGTATTCATATATAGCATATAAGATTAGTGACTCTATTCTAGCCTCTATATATCATTCATGAATGTTATCGAATTAAGTCTCATTTTCATTTAGAAAATTGAGTGATTTAAAACCATGGTCTAGAATGATAATGATATTTAGATTTAGTCAAAACCATTTATTAACGTTTTGTTCAATGGACTTTAAATTTCTTAGAAAACATTGATATGATTATATGAAACTCTTAGATGAAAAGTATCTAGTTGAAAAGACTATATACTTTTCTTATACATAATATTGGGCAACTAGTTTTCTAAGTCAATATCAAAATAGTATATGTTATTTTTACGACGATCATGTAAATTTGCATAGATGCATACACCCAAACCAATTAAAAAAAACTTGAGCAACTTGATATTTTAAAATCACTTTTGTTGCATAGTTCTGCAAAAAATATGTACAATATACTCTTATTTATCAACAAACCTATCTATACATGCATGTAGGCTTTTTTTTTTTTTTTTGAGAAACACATGCGTGTAGGTTGAAAATAAGTATAGTCACAGATATGTATTGAAAACAATTGAATAAATATATATAAACTCGTACTAAAACATATAGTTTATATTATTTATTTGAAAGACATGTACTGTTATTAATGTATTAGAAAAAATTATCAATCTAAATGTCAACACTTCTATTTCAATATAAAATATTTAACGGTACACAAACAAAAACAGATGACCATACTAAATATATTCACCATCGTAGATATAAATAAAACAAATGAGCTCACTAAATATATACACCGTCGTAGATTTTTAATAAGGTCAGCCTTTTTTTGTCATATATATAACCCATAGTCGAGAAAAATACTAAACACAAACTGGTTTATGGTGGATTTTCTCTATCGTAAATTTTTAACCGGAATCTAATCGATTAGAAAAAATTTACGAATGATTTCGGACGAATTTGTTTTATCAAACATCAGTAAAAAATCAAAATTTAATCGTCATAATACAACCTATTTTCTTGTAGTGGGAGATTAATTGAAAAAATTGTGGAGAACAAAAACTAAAGGAAAGTAATTAGAACCACAAACTCCACTTTTATTTCGTTTTCAACTTACATCAACTTACGTTGCAAGGCACAAGTCATAATTAGGTTACTCATATCCACATTGCTTGACCACAACGTTTGATTTGTTTTTCTTTTAAGAACCATTTCATATGGTGCGATGTTACTATTGGCTTTAAACGCAAAAAAGTATAATGATTCGCATAGGAGTTCACTTAAAAGTTTTTCTTTTGTTCAAACAAATTAAAATCATGATATGAATTTGGATTAATAATCATTTTGATTTTAACTCGTGTTAAATATTTTAATTTGGATTAATAATCATTTTAAATTCTAATGGAATCTAAATAATCTAAATTATTAATTGGATGGTCAAAAAGAAAGCTGGCTAGTTCTTTTTAGGCAAGCCGACAAATTTTTATCATGATGTAAAGATCAAATCCAATGGAATTCAGTTGCATGGACCTTTTTTTTCTATTCAAATAAAACGAATCAACACGTCCAATCGCAAAGTAGAAAGGTCCGGGTAATTTCAAAAAAAAAATTGATTACAAGATTGGTAACTAACAAATTCAGAGAAGTCAGACTTAAATTTTGAACAACCCAAAATTTTGTGCATTTATTCGCATCGAACCTCCGAATACTTCCAAAATTTTAAGTGTTTGAAAACTAATGACATCCAAATATTTAGGACCGGTGAATTGGGTTGATGAGTTGGAGTTGGATTATTTGAATCAAGCGATGTTGGGTTGCATTAATTGAGAGACCAAACCAATTTTTTTGATTATATAAGTTATTTGAATTTTGAATACGGATTGGATTTTCTTTTTAACCATATAAAGTGAGGGAGATTTTCGTGTTAAATTCATCTGAATAAATTTGAAGTTCTATTCTATTTCTTTTTCTTTTCGGATTGTGTGAGTGTGGAAGGATCTTATAACTTTTATCTATACAAAATGGAAAAAACGTTGGCTTTCTGAACTTGTTTGTTCTAGAACATATACAACATTTGTCTGTGTTAAAAGTAGAACAATACAACATAGTTGAGTTTTGTTTCAATTTTGCCTATTTTATATGGGGACACATATGAATCTAAGACAAAATATAACGTAGATTTCGGAAAATCTATCGTTTTGGTTTATTGGTTTCAAATTGCATTAAGATTAGAGTTTCGTTTATTTTGAATTCGATACAAAAATCGTTTCATTTCTTCTTATTTTCTTTTTTGGCAATGCAGGGTTCCCATTACTTGAACGTTTATGTCTAAACCAGAACTTAGATTATGTAATGCTGCCTTAGTTAAGGAATCAGGTGCGATGTTTACAATTGTGAAACATGAAAGAAAGATAAAGAAGAGAAGAGTGGTGCAAGGTTCTAATGTCAAAAAGAATACCAGCAATCTCGTTCATTTCCTTTTATAATTCCCAACTTTAAGATTTTTAAAAATCTACGAGCATTCTCATTCTCTTTCAATCTTGACATTTTCTTTTTCATGCATGTATATAATTTTCTTTCCATACGATGTAAAAAAAAACAGGGTTAAAAAGAACGAGAATAAAATGATATTGTTTTTAACCACTATTACATGCACTAGAAAGAAAATGATTTAGGTTATACATGCACGAGAAAATGATATGGTTTTTACATGCACCAAAAAGAAAATGTCATATGATTACATATAAAATAAATTAGTTGTAATTTCAATTTTGTGATGATTAAAACTATTTTTAAATTAAATGTATTTTTTTTTTTTTATCGTGGCAGCTGATTATTGATGATTCGGTGACGTGACAGATGATCCAACACTTGTTAATGTATGTTTTATCCGAATTATATGAGTTTTATATATGAATTCGTATAGGTATATTGTTCATGTATATTCTATAACCATGAACGATAGTTAGTGTATTAATAAGCCGTTTTTCCGTGCTATTAGAGAAACTTCTTGTTTTATTTAAAACTCAGTGTTAAAAGTTAAAACGGTATGCAATTTTTTTTCAATATTACATATTATTTAGTTGATCAAAACAAAAGTATTTTTGGTTTCGGGAAAAAAAAAGTTAACATCAGAAGAATTAGATATTAGAATTAGATCGATGGTGTTATAAACTCATTAGATGGATGCCCATTATAGGCCAATACTCTAGAATATTCTAGACTTACTTGTTGCCTAAGTTCTACTTGTTTTCCAAGTATTTGTACTCCCATATATACTCTATACTATTGATAGAATAAGACACAACCAATTCCTCTCCCTTTCTCTCTATTCTCTCTTCATTCTATAACAAGTTATCAGCACGATTCCTAACCACTGAGTAAAAACCCTAGTCGTCTGAGCACAAAACCTAGCCGTCTAAGTACGAATCCCTAGTCGTTGAGGAAACAAACCTTCATCGTTCTAATTCTATCGCAACCAGTCTCTTTTCATGGTGCTTTTGACAAGATAAGTTTTCTGATCAAATTCTATTTAAATTCGATGAAAGCTCTCAAGTCGTTTACGTCCCTCCACTTTAATTTAATGGAGAATGATAAATTTGTTGACTTGTTCATTATTATATTGTTAGTATGAATTCAATATTAAATTAACAATATGACTTCGTTGATATGCTTTATCGATTATATGCTTGTGTTGGAAAAACTATACCTTATTGTTTATTATTTTTAATTGATTGAGATAGACACATGCTTTGATAGGCCGATTGATCTAGTGTTTTATTGATCTACCAAAAACAACACATGTTTTGATTGTAAATCTGAGTTTTACATGCTTTTAATTGTTTGGTTATATCATCGATATCACCTCACACTTTATGGTTTAGAACCCTAGGTCTGATATTATTACATGCTTCGATTTCAATTGTTTAATCGAGAAACATCTTAGTTTAAAGTTCTGTTTTATGATCGGTTTTATATGAATTTACTTAGCATGTTAGCAAATCGTGTTTGTAATTAGTAGATTTGTTTTGGTATAAGTAGTTGTTTGGTATAATTTGAATAGCGTATTGAACCTAGTATCGCTTAGTTCCAGAGTCGTGTTTATCGAACCATACTCACGTCTCGTCATAACTCATTGCATCAATTGTAAATTGATTATTTATAAATCGATTCATACTTTATAATAGATCGACACATGTTTGATTCACTTAGTGCGATCTGTATTCACTTATAGAATCATGCTTAATTTATTTATTTATATAATAGAATATTTAAAATAAGAAATCGAGTTGTTTTACATACTTCTCTATTCGATTTAATCTGCTTGCTTCATTATTATCTTTTGCTTAATTGATTTATTGTTAGATGTTGGATAGATAAAACCCTAATCACCTAAAGAAAGCTGATGTTGTCTATGCTTTTGACGATGTCTCCGATCCGTTTTTCCCATCGAGACGGCATCTCTCATCTCCGATCTGTTTCTAAACATCGAGGTAAATATCTCATGCTATAATTTAATTTACTTATGATCGACATATGGTTCAATATTCTATAATAGCAGATTGAATGGGTATTGCTTTATGATAGAATCTAACGTCACATGCTTCATAATAGATATATCCTAGTGCTTTATTGATTAGTGTTAAATTGATGATGTTATATTGTTGACAAATTGTTTCATGCTTTTAACAGCTTGATTTAATTATAAATTAAAACTCTTTCCCTTTAACAAGATTTGTGAGTATATAGTTTCCAAGCTAATTTGGACATGGAATTACGTGATCTTGGTGAATCGTTGGTTTTAATTTGTTGACTTGGAATTAAGTATATGATTGCTTCAGCTTGTTAGATATATAACGTTATCGATAAAGTATTGTTATTCATCAAATTAGTTTGACATAACAAGTTGAGAAGAAAATATTAATATGTTAATTTCATATGCCAGTATATGTTTTATTGATATTCGTGAGTTGATGATCGCTAGTTATTATCCACATTATCTATATTGTTTAACTGGCATGGACAAAACTGCTAAGCCCACCTAATCATGTTTTACTTCGCCTGCTTTTGCATACTGTATTGTTCAATGCTTGATTTTTGAACACGTTTCATTCACAATTATTTATAAGCATGTTAGCAAAAGCAATAAGCATATCGATTTTTAAATATTGTTAAAGTTAGACGATGATAATAGATACATTTGTGATGAGATGGTTATATGATATATTGGTAAAATTTGTTGGTTCTTGACAAAATTCATGAATCACATCTCATGGTCCATTCCCTGAAGTGAATGTGACATATTATAAAGGAAAATAAAATATCACTTTAAGCCAAGGAAATGACTATACAAGTTTTCTTGAGTGGTCAAGACCAAAATATTTCTTTCAAGAACTTAAATTCTCACCAGAAGTGTGAAAATAAAATAGTAACAAGTTAGTTATGGTTCATTCCCTGAAGTGAATATGACTTCTTATACATAAGATCACACTAATAGCACTAAGCCAAAGAAGTGGCTATAGAAAATTTCTTGAATGGTCAATATCGAGATCAAAGAGTTTCTATCAAGAACTCATATTTTCACCAGAAGTGAGAAAATAAAGATGATACTATACAAGATAGTACAAGAAACATATTGAATGCTAAAGAAGAGCATATGTATATTAATGCTTCCGAAGAGCACAAAGATTGCCTACGGGATCTAAATGAAAGAATTTAGTGTGAATACAATATTAAGAAGTGTAAAGCTTAGTGAAAACTCCTAAAGAGCATATATAAAATTTGCCTATGAGAACGCGATTTAAATTCATTGATGTGTTATACTCTCCCAAATCTCAAGTATTAAAGAATGTTGTTGATTCCAGAGTGGCAATTCGAGATTGATGAACCTGAAGTTTCACCATCTCGAGGGGGAGAATTAAAGAATTATGTTCACTAAGTTCTTCGAACAATTCTCAAATGAAAAGTGTGATCACCAGAATGTGATAGCTAAGACTACAAGTTTTGAAGTCTGTAAGTGAATTAACTCAGTTATGTTGAGAGAATATCTCTAATGAGTTGTTGATGACAAATCACTATTTATGTATGGTTAGTTTTGGTCAATTTCCTGAAGTGAATATGATATCTTACGTATAACAAAAAAGACCAAATAAGATTCACCGAGAAACTAGCTACTAAGTGATAGCCTCACTTTTGATTTTTCGGAAGTAATTTTAATTATTATATCCGTTGAAGGGAATAAGTGATTAACGATGAAAAGTAAACCAAAAATTTACTAAGCATGAAAAGTAAACCAAATGTTTACTAAGAGATTAAATATTTGGCTTAACCGGTTTGGTCATCCTGGTTTAATGATGATGCGAGAAGATTTAAATGAACATGTGGTTTTCACCAGACAAAAGATAATTTGGAATCCGACAGTTTTCTGAAATATATACAAGGAAATGGTTATGGGTTGATCACCTGCCATGTGAAAATCTGGATACCTTATGTATCTAATAGACGCATTGATTCAATGGACGCATTGACTCGATTGACGCATAAAATCGATGGATGCATCGATAGATATTCACATTTATCTTTGTCATCAAACTGCAACCTCAAGTTTGCAAGATTATTTGATAATGTTGGTGAATTCACATCTCAAGTCTTTGATGATTATTCTATGTCAACTGTAATAAGTGTTGAGCATCCCGAAATTCATGTTCATACACAAAAATAGTTTAGTACCTATGACTCGCATCAAGCCAATGAATAACTGATAGATCCCCCCATCATTATTGGTTTAGGGTCAGAACCAAATAGTTTCCATATGAGAAACTTTAAGTATGAAAAGTGTCTACCACAGCGCTCCAAGATGGGACCTCAAAAGAGGATAAAAATATATGTTGGATATGAATGATAACTAAGTGTCTAAAGCCATCCCGGAAGCATATATTTAAGGCTCGGCTCATAGACTGACATTGTATTGAGTAAGTTTTTCCAACATGAGGGGGAGAAAGTAAACAGCTAGAGAAACAAATAAGTTGGAATGAATTATCAATGATCCTCAGACTTAAGAATATGAATTAGAAGTCCAAAGGACAATTCATTTGCAGAGCATAGCGTATTGATTGCCAGACGCTTTTGCTGACCCAAGTAGAGTGGTTAAATCACCTATACTAGCTGTAAATGCTCCAATTATAAATGAAGTCCCTGAAGGATAATATCAAACTGCTAGTGAGTCTAAAGATCGCATGAAATGTGATAGACCTATTGGGTTCCAAATATAAGAATCCTCGTAATAGAAAATGAGCATAAATTGAGAATGACCATATCGAGGAAAGACAGATTTCGAATGATCTCCAGAAGAGACCGAATGAGTTCTAAAAGAGACATAAACATGACGAATAAAAATAATCAAGTACTTGACCGTGAAGAGAGCTAGCTAGCTATGTCATGTTTGAAATAAGTTGGAACCAAAAAGTAAATCGACGTCGTAATATTTTGCATGCTATGAGCAGTTGATTTTATGAATAAGAAAAAGATCATGAAAGTCTATTGAAAAGTGTACACAAAGTAATGATTGGCCAAATGGAATGGAAGAAAATAGACGTATAATCTCTTGCAGAGAATTAGACCAGTAGTCTATGCACGTGAAGTGTAAAACCAGTGGAAGATAAATGAGTCTTTGTGTGAAACAATAGTGAAATTGTTACAAAGACAAGAGATGTATTATGAAGAGATATATTCTCTTATGGTGGATGCATTATTTTGAGCTATCTTATAAGTCTGGCAATAAGAGAAGAAACACTGGAAAAATGACATTTTTACGCAATCCAAGAAGGATACAAATATGAAAGATATAATCCATGAAGGATTAATGATATCAAAGTTATGATCCCTGAAGGATTAGTGATATCAGAGTTATGTTTCTGGAAACTCTACTCGTTCGAATGATAAGAAAATATGTAACATGGGATATAATCATGTATTTATCAAAAGATTTTGATTAAGTGATTCTTAATTGAAGATCATCAAAACTCTAGCAGAGTTATCACAAGTAGTACGATGATAATAATATATGATAAAAGATCACTGGATAATGTTATTTATGAAAGTCTGAGAAGAATTCAATGTAAGGAGATTTCGTAAATGATTTGCTATAATAGCAATGTATGTGATAATTTGAACACTACTAGAACTCCTTAAGAGATTAATATCTGAAGAAAGGATTTGAGAATATACTTTGGAAAGATTAATTTATCTTCAGAAATCTCAAGTTGAACATCTAGCGCAAAAGATGTTATCTCAATAAATCCTTAGAGGATTTTACAGAAAATGCTCATATATGTTTGGTCATGAAGATGGTATGATAAAGAAAAAGATGGTATGAACCAGAAGTCTAATCATCTGAGATATCATATGACAACTATATGAGTTTTAAGGCTATGTTTATAGTAATTTCGAAAGACCAGAATTCATCTCATGAATAAGATGTTTCCGAGAGGGAGAAATATAATGATGAGCGTGGATGTACTATTTTTCTTTATCATAGTTTTTATCCCATAGAGTTTTTCTATGAAAGGTTTTTAACGAGATATCAAAGAACACGCAAATGATAGATACTTAAAGAGAAATATTATCATTACAATGATATATGAAAGTCTATTAATCTCCCAAATGTATATCATACATTGATGATATCGAGAGAAACAAAGCGAATGATTAAGATAAATCATCCGAAAGACCCATGAGTTGCAGAAGAAATGCGATGTACATGTTCTACAGATTCGTTCAAGTGAAGTTTTGGCGGACTTATTTTTCAAGATACTTCCAGTTAGTACTTTCAAGATGCAAGTTCAACATTTGGATACGTCGTCACAAAGACATCAAGTTATGCACTCATCAGGGGGAAAATAGCGCGGTGCACTTTTTTTCTCTTAGCCATGGTTTTATCCCAATTGGGTTTTCCTAGTAAGTTTTTTAATGAGGCAACATCTTATGTGCATTATGAATATTTTTACTATAAGGGCATCCAAGGGGGAGTGTTATAAACTCATTAGATGGATGTCCATTATAAGCCCATATTCTAGAATATTCTAGACTTACTTGTTGCCTAAATTCTATCTGTTCTCCAAGTATTTGTACTCCTATATATACTCTCTATTATTGATGGAGTAAGACACAACCAATTCCTCTCCCTTTCTCTCTATTCTCTCTTCATTCTATAACAGATGGTTTTTATTTAAATGGAAAGCATTTTTACAATTCTTAGTATACGTATTATCGGGACTAAACCCAAACTAATACTCCCTCTATTCCATCAAGATTGATGTTCTAGGATTTGCGCACATATTAAAAAAAAAATTATCCAACAATTGTTAATAATTAATCTATTTTCAATAATTGTACCAACACTAATTACTACTCCAACATTCTACCAACTTCAATTAATGTTTCTCTGGTCATTCCACTATTTTTATTTAGTACTCCATGAAATTTACTTTCCCACACAAAACACGGTATTCCATAAAATTGTCAACATAAAGAATTTTTGACAAAAATTCAACATGTGCGCCAAAATGAAATAATAAAAAAAAAAACATAAATTTGGAGCCAAAATGAAACGTTTTATATACCACAACAACATTGATTTAGTCTCACTTAGATATTATCCATGGCTTTTCATAGTTTCAATCTAAATTCACCACTTCAAAATAGTGAAAGAAGATTTTTGTTTGATTTGAATAAAAGTCCAACAAGAGAATTTATTTGGTCGGACAATGGTTTAGCCATTCCATTTCATGAAGAACCAGAGAATGAAGATCCGGAAGATTATTCCCATGCGAATTCAGGTTCTTTTGTTTATTTAGTTACTAATTCTAATGATATGATATAAAATTCGTATACAAACATTATAGTGCATGGCTTACAAACATGTCATAGAATATGATTACTGTTACGTTTTATTCTGATTTTTTAACACACTACGTTTTTTTTTAAATATGATAGTGCATGGCTTACAAACATGTCATAGAATAAGATTATTCCTACATTTTTTTTTGCTTCTTTAACACACTACGTTTAGTAATTATAAATGGAGTATCATTTACTGATAATGTCTTTGTTATAAACATTCGTGATAGGAGGATGCACTGATATATCACATGGTGAAGAAGCTCCGGTGGATAAGAAAGAAATGACAGATGAAGAAAGATTAGAGATTTACCTTGCTCTGTTGGAAAGAAGCGTCAATGGAAAATTAAAGAAAACCACTACAACGGAAGTTTCTAATTTATTCTCTGTACCTTTACTAACGGTACAACGAATTTGGAAACGGGCCAAGAATACTCCTCATGGCGAAGTTGTTGACGTATCGCATCAGAGAAAGGGTAAATGTCGTGGGAAGAAAACTGAAGTTGACCTTGATGGAATTGTTGGTATCCCACTTCACCGTCGAAAAACATTAAGATCATTGGCGGCTTCTTTGGATGTGAGTGTCACTGTGTTATTTCGACGTTTACAAGAAGGGCTCATTAAACGTTATTCAAACGCCATCAAACAATCTTTGAATGAAGGTAATATGAGAGCTCGGCTAGAATTTTGTATGTCCATGCTCGACACTAGTACTTTACCGGATAACCCAAAGTTTGTTGATATGTACAATACGGTACATATTGATGAAAAATGGTTTTATATGACAAAAAAGACAGAGAATTATTACTTGCATCTGGGAGAAGAAGCGCCGCATCGTACATGTCAGAGTAAAAACTACATCGGAAAGGTAATATTTTTAGCGGCCATGGCTCGTTCAAGATTTGATAGAGAAGGAAATGAGATATTTTCGGGGAAAATTGGAGTGTTTCCATTTGTTAAAATGCAACCAGCTCAGAGACGAAGTAAAAACCGAGATGCGGGGACTATGGAGTTAAAGCCGATGACCTCCATAAAGAGAGAAGACATAAAACACTTTTTAATTGAAAAGTGATTCCGAAGATCCGTGAAAGATGGCCGCAAGAGGATTTTGGAAAAACTATTTTTATTCAACAAGATAATGCAAAGACTCATGTTGATCCAAGAGATGAAGAATTTCGATCAGCCGCTTCTCATCATGGTTTCGATATTCGTTTGATGTGTCAACCATCGAATTCGCCGGATCTAACTATTTTGGATCTTGGATTTTTTAGTGCCATTCAAACACTACAACACAAGGTGTGTCCGAAGACGATAGAATAACTTGTTTTGGCCGTGGAAAATGCATTTGATGATTATACTTCAAAACAAGTGAATCGGATTTTTGTGACTTTACAATCTTGCATGCAAGAAATTATGAAAGTTCGAGGCTCTAACAGGTATAAAATCCCACATTTTAAGAAATCTATCTTGGAGAAAAGATATCTATCTTCACAAATGGCTTGTGATCCTACTTTGTTACGAGATGTAATAAATTACTTAGCTACTTAAATTTTCTATTATCATAATATATGGTTGATTTTCTTCCATTTAGAACGTGGCTTCGATTTCATAATGTCACATTCCCTCTTATTCATAATAAAAGAAGTACAAAGAGAAAGATAAATAACACAAAAACTTTTTTTTTTGGTCGAAAAACAGACAACTTACGGATCCTCAAAATACTTAGGCACATATATCTTGAGCATGTACAAAATTGTCTTTCGTATTTCGGGATGATAATACTCTTCTTCCTCGTCGCATGATTTATTCAAATCAAAATTCCAAGTTGGCAAGGATTTGATCTTCTGAATCGGTTGAACACTTGTTGATTCGTCTTCTTTATCTTCTCGAATACTGTTTGATTTTGTCTTTTTTAATTCACCTTCTTCTTCTTGTTTCACTTCTTTTTTTGTCTTCTTCTTGATCCATTTTTGTAAAGAGAAAAAGAATAATTCTCTCGTAAATCAAAAATGAAGAATAATAAATAGACAAGAGAGTAATGGAATGGTTTAACGGTTTTTATGAGAGAATTTGACTTTTCAGTCGTGACAATTAACTCTTTATTATTACCAATAAAAACAATAAATTCTCAATTAAGATAAATGTATTTATTAAAGCTAAAACATCAATCTTTGTGAACAAAGAAAAACGTAGAACATCAATATTGGTGGAACGGAGGGAGTTATTATAATTTTAGAAGTTGGAATGGGCCAACATAGTTAATTAGTGGGCTTTTTGAGAAATATTAGCACACTTTTTTTTCTTTTTCTTTTTGTGTGTACGACGAATCTGGAAACCCCCACCAAAAACCCTAAACGATTATTGAAGCAGAGAAAGAGGAGCGATTTTGTTTCTTCCCAAATCTTCGAGTTATCTTCTTCCTTCGCTTAACTCATGGCTGTAAGTTTCGATCTCTCTCCATCTTCCGTATTCGCTAATTTTTGAGCTTCGATTGCTTTTTTTTCTTTCTTGGTAGAACTCAAGATTAGAATCGTACTGGTTAAAGTAGTATTACGGTTTTGCGAAATTCGGTGTTCTGAGCTTTTCCGGTGCCGTTTTTATGAAATTTCTCTCATGTTTGTTGTCGATTTATCTGATTAGAAGTATATATCGGAGTATCTTCGAATCAGGATTGATGTGTGTGGTTTTAGAGGGATACACGATTGCGAAATATTTAGCTTTTTTTTCATGATTAATCCAAAATTACGAAAGTAATTTTATTCAATTAATATTTCGCATTCTTGTTCTTCATCTGAAAACGAGCCTTTTGAGTGAGATTTGATGATAAATCTTTTGTATCTTGATGAAATTTTTGGCAGACCATACCAGTTAACCCGAAACCGTTCTTGAACAATTTGACCGGCAAGACGGTTATTGTTAAGCTCAAATGGGGAATGGAATACAAAGGTATTATCTTTTTGTTTTGTTTTGTTTATGATGTGGTTATAATTATATAGCTTGATAATTATAGCTTATAGCTTACAGTCTTCCCTTGAATCTGTCTGTTTCCGCAGGTTTCCTTGCCTCTGTTGACTCCTACATGAACTTGCAGGTACTGTCTTAGCTAGCTTCTGTGTTCAATTCGCTAAGTTATTTAAATTTTTACATTGAACTGTTAAACAGAGATTGATGTTATATTGTCGAAAACCACCTGCTAAATATTCCTTGTGCTTAAAAATTAAGAGGAAATGCAGTGATAAAAACAGATATACGTTTACATGTACATAAATCATTTTTCGTTGTAACCATTGAGATTTTCCATACTGTTTTGCAGCTGGGAAACACCGAGGAATACATCGACGGGCAATTAACAGGAAACCTTGGTGAGATCTTGATCAGGTAAAAGCTAATCTCACTGCATTCTTATTCTATATTCCCTTTGCAATTTGTGTTCCCTCCTTGGAACTCGGTTTTATGTTTCGTATAAAACATTTAATGGTAAAGTGTCATTAGTTGATAAAACTTTGGAATTGGACTTGAGCCAAATTACTGTTCTTTTGTCTCTGGTACTTATGGATTCAATTACTAAACAAAATCACGTTTATAATTGCTTTGAAACTTTTGGATCTCTTGGTTTAACTTTTACCGACTTTGTGCACGCAGATGCAACAACGTTTTGTATGTCCGAGGGGTGCCAGAAGATGAAGAACTTGCAGACGCTGAACAAGACTAATTTGTACCGAGGGCTTGGAAATCGCCAGTCTGTGCTTGAACCTTGTTGTATTCTTCTTCTGTGAGAGCATCTTAACCTAGTTTGTGAGATTTCAGTACCCTGTTACTTCAATCTTTTTGAGTTTGTTGATACCTTAAAACTGAAAAGTAACAAGTCATTATGAGAAACCAAACTTCTTGCCGGTTTTTTGTCATTTGGATGGAGTGCGCGTCGTTTACACCATCTTTATTGGGCCTTAATTTATGGCCCAGATAAGTCGTAATATGTCGAATGATCCACGAGCCAGATTGAGAGAATTAATCAATTGAAAAAATGCCAATAAAATTTGAGAATTTTCCAGTGTAGTAGAAGTGTAAAACTAATTTGTTATAGATAAATCAATCATTTTGACTCTGTTGGAAAAAATTCTACATTAGAAAATCAATTTCCACTCTACTGACTTTTTTGAAATGCGAAGATAAAGTTTGAATTCAACCTGTTTTATTTTCAGTAGATTAAATTACTGTTCGTTGAAAAAAGAATATGGTTCTAAGTTGATTTTCCATTATCCTAAATTCAATGTCCCTTTGTTTATTTTGTTCCGCGGTGACGTTGACAAACATAGGAAAAGGAACAGTGAAATCGATTATACAATCATGTGATATCATTTACTCACACATCACCTACCATGTCCAATTGATTTCTTTTTAAAAATTATTCATTTGACATCATCTTTATCGAGTAATATTTGTTTTTTCATTTTGTCAACAGGTAATAAATTAAAGTACTATTTCTATAACTTCCACATAAAGAAATGAAGTTTATTTTCTTTCTAAATAGGAATACATATCTTTTGTTAAAAAATACATTGGAGTTTCTATTTTTCTCAGAATTGCATCAAATTTATGAATATATTTAGACATTTCCTAATAATTAAAAAAAGAAATATGAAAGAAATTTTTGTTAACATAGTTCCACTTGCACTTGATTGACATTCTCTCCTACTTCAAAAAAAGAAAGAAAGAAAAAGATTGGCACTCTCTCCATATTACAAATTAGTAATTTAATCGTAAAGTTGTAATGCATGTAAATAGCTTATTAGTTATTTTGCATGTTGGGATAAATCACCAATATCCATTACTTATGGACAATGAGCAAAAGTGATTGTCCACCAGTGGAACTATAAGTTTGGAGAAGTAAGAGGAATTACTCAAGTACAAAATATTCACGATTAAAAATATCATTACTTTTGTTGATTACATGACAATTAAAACCGACGATCTATACCACTAAACTATTAAGTGGCATCATTTCGTTTATTCAACGGTAATTCATTGTTATTTATTTCAGTTTTAGTTACTCCATTATCCCAAATAGTACCAATTTCTATACTACTAAATAGTTATTATAGGAATCAAGTTTTGAGGTGGAGAGAAACACACAATAAAGTAAGTTAGTTGAAAAGAAGAAAGAAACATGTCTATTGTTATTGTTGGAAAGTTTTTTCTTCACCTACTTAAATTTCTCACGTATCAATCAATGTGTACGTCACGTGCTAATATATCAAAATCATAAACTATATACTTTCGCCTACCCACCACCATACAATTCGGTCCATTCCTCTCATTTTTTCCATTTTTGTTTTCTTATTATAATAATATTCTCAACTTTCTCAACCACCAAAATGCACTTCCGAACGAACTAGAAGGTTTTGAGAAAAATGCCAATCATTCAAATTATCAATCATTTTGACTCTTACTCCCCAAAGCACCGCGACATATCACCTTTTTTCCCTTTTCACTGTTGGCCAATTTGTGTTTTTTTTTGTTCTCAGAAAAAAAAAGTGTTGGCTAATTTATATATTATCAACGATATAAAGAGAATATCAAAATAAATTCGTCCCTTTTTTTTTGGTAATAAGTGTTTGTTCCTTCTTTAGTTATGGATGAAAAGTCCACGAATTAATTATACAGTTTTTAGACCGTAAATGTGTATTACTATGCAAAATTGATTTCAAACTGCTTATACTTGAGAGCAAATTTAAGCAAAGCAATAATAAACTTACACTTGTGAAACTATTTATAAAACAGAGAAATAGTATTTGTCCCAAAAAGGGGACTTTTGGTATCAAAGTCTTGCTGATACATAAAAACATTCATACCAAAGGTACACACTTTGTATAACATAAACTGTTCACAAACACCCCAAATCACATCTTATGCATTTTTTTTTCTTTCTTTCTTTCTTTTGAGTTGGGGCTATATAACAAAGAGTTAAAAACAAATAGAATTGTCAAGAAAAATATATGAAACTAAATTAAAAATGGAAGAAAAAGAGAGGTTCCTTTCCTCTTTCGATCACAAACTTAATGATCATCATGAGATGTGCCATTTCTGTGCCGTATATATAATAAAATATAAAGTACACAGTGAGTGTATTGGTGAGGAGCTTCAATACTTTCGTTACCATACATCTCTCAGATATCTTCCACTCATTTGCAGATTCTTCACAAAGCTCTCTGCTTTCGTCGAATCCATTGGTCCCTGAATACAAAAGACAAGAACACATAACGTAAACCAAATCAGAGTCGGTTTTGTGATTCGGACAATGATAATAAAGTAAACCAGATACACGAACCTGTTCTTGAGCTATTGTGTGGAGAGATCTGTGAACGTCTTTAGCCATGCCTTTGGCGTCACCACAAACATATACGTAAGCTCCTTTAGAGATCATATTCCAGATTTCCGAAGCCTGCATTTCACAAGAATGTGAATATGAATCCGAAGGTCTGAGTTTTTGATTGTACGTTGCTTTGAGAAATTAGACATACCTTGTCCATCAACTTGTGTTGTACATATTGTTTGGTGGGTCCTTCACGAGAGAAGGCGACACTTAGTTCTGCGAGTGCACCACTCTCGAGAAATCGCTGGAGCTCTTCCTCGTAGATGAAATCCTGCAAAATATGACAAGACTTGAGAAACTGAACAACCCGATGATGATAAGTGATAGGCTTGAGTTTTAAGAAATGGATTTATCACCATTCTACGGTTTCTGCAACCAAAGAACAAAACTGATGGTCCAAGCTCAACACCAGATTCTACCAGCGCGAGTCTTTCCTGAAGGAAACCTCTGAAAGGAGCCAACCCAGTTCCTGGACCGATCATGATGATCGGTACCTTAGAATCAGAAGGAAGCTTGAAGTTGGATTGCCTAACAAATATCGGCGCCGAGGAGCAGTTTTCATCCATCTCAATAGCCACAGCACTCTGTGATTACAAGGAAACAAATAAAAGCACCCAGATTTAATCCTAGTGTTCACATGTTTCGACAAGAAACAAACAGCAAAAAGATTGAAATGTGATATGTTTGCAAGAAGCTGTCAGATCTACGTTTTTTTTTTACCTTCATCCAAGTCGAACACACTCCCTTGTGAATCCTCCCGGTTGGCATCTTCTCATGAACCAGTGCACAAGTGACATGAATTCTAGTTTGAGCAATCCTACAAAAGTAAACGGAACAATGTTCAATACACTAAAAAAAACCAGATATGTCTCAAGCTAGCAACTTAAAGACAGCAGACCAAGACAATGAGAATTACTCACTTGGGAGATGATGATATCGAATAGAACCTAGGCTGCAACCTTGGAGCAACTGCAGCGAAGAAGACACCAAGAGGCGGCTTGGCTGAGGGAAACTCGGCCATCACCTCCAGTAGACTTCTTTGACTCTCTACAACCCACTTTGAATATTCATCCTGGTGTTGAAAGGATTCCAATATATACTTGTCAGAGAAAATTTTACAATGGATACCGGAGAGCTGCCGCCAAAAAAAGCACAAACCTTTCCAGCAGGTGACGCAAGGTGTTTTAATCGCTCTGCTTCAGCTGGATCAGATGCATGAGCCGCCAAAGCAACTAAAGCGGACTGCAAGAAAACAATTGTATTCAGATCACTGGTCATAACCAGTTGAATAAAAAAATCAGCCGTGATTCAACCAACCTTCTTAGGAGAACTCAAAAGACAGGCATATCGTGTAAGCGCTGTTCTCAAGTTGCAAGGTGGGAATGGAGGAGGAAGCGAGCTGCTGATTGGTGTGCCGTCTTCTTTATCAGAGTGAAGGGAGAAATAAGTATCAGGGGACATATCCAGCACCCTAAGCGCTTCCTCTACAGTTTCATCTAAGTTATCACAAAGTACACCAACATGATCTCCAGTTTCATACCTGACAGACAAGATATAAACATACATTCATGTTATTTTTCAAGAATATTTCCACTGATCCTGTAGACATTCTTAAATAGCAGTAAAACTCACGTCAATCCACTTCCGGCAATGTCAAATTCCAAATGGGTGCACGAACGGTCAGATTCTGGAGTATGAAGCTCTCTTCTCACAGCAACATTTGCCCTTAAAAACACCAAAACAAAGCATAGATTAGATCAATACAGCAAGATTATAAGAAATAGAAAGAAAGAAAGAAAGAAGAAGCCTGCGAGCTTGCATACCTATAAGGATGTTGTGCATCAAACACGACATTACCATTCCCGTTAGCCATGTTTTTCTCATTCAGCTTTGCATCTTCAGAGTCGTGAATAGAAACTCTGTATTCTAACACAGCTGCAGTGTATGGAGTAACAGCTGTATCACCTTCTTCCTTCAGCAATTTATCCAACTCGGGCCACAATGCTTCTCGCCTGCAAGATATAGCAAACTGAGCTCAACATATGTCCAAAGCAGCAATGTACATAAAAAGGAAGGCGATAAAAGAGAAAAAAAGTATAGCTCAAGTAAATACCATGCGGTAAAATCATCTTCAATACATTGGTCATCATCTCCAAGACCAACATGTACCAGACGCTGTGCACCTGTACAAACCACTCATCAAGTTAGAAAACAATGATAACAATATAAGCAAACACAACACAACACAACACAACAAGCTTAGAGTAGTGACCACAACAACAAACAAACCTTGTTCTACAAGGATGTCATCTACAACTTTGGCAACCTGCAACACAGATTTACAAAACAATTCGGATATTAGCTCCGTCCAAAAGCGTATAATAGTGGAAAGTAACCTTAAGAAAAGGTGAATAAAGATTCCATTAGAAACCTTATTAAAATGTTCATATTGTCTGTTTCCTAATCCAAACACGCCATACTTCAAGTTCTTGAGCCATTCTCCTCTGTCATTCTCCTGTAAACACATGTTACAGCTTCAGAAACAAGAAAACAAAACCCACACGTTACCATTGACCCAAAGCAAAAACAAGAGAAACAAACTCACCTCGGTGAACCATTTGTAGAATCTCGCTGCATTGTCAGTAGGTTCACCATCTCCGTATCTACAAAACCAGATCAAAACAAAGTTAAAGATCAAATCCAAGAAGAAAACAAAGTTCAAGATCAGCTTTAAAAAGAAAACTAACGTGGCTAAGAAGAAGAAAGCCACATCTTCTTTCTTCAATTTCTCCTCATACTCATCATCATCAGCTGCGTAATCGTCCTGTGTGAAATCAGATCGAAATAAGATTTTACAAATATTACAAAATAAAAGTTAAATAAACAAAAAGCATATACAGCTTTTTGTGAAAAAAGTTGATAGTAGTATATACCAAATCCACGATTTTGAATCTGGTCTTCTCGTATCTTGCTCTAGCTTCTTCTCCTAAAGCCTGTAATCTCAAAAGTGATTTCAATTAGTTTCATCATCATCTTCGATTTCGAATCGAATCAAGTAGACGGAAGAATCCGAACCTTAGCAAAACCTTCGGCGGTTCCGGTCTGTGTACCGAAGAAGATGGTGACCTTCTTACGACCATCATCAACTTCGTCCTCACGAGGCTTGATCACCAAAGGCTTAAGAGGTTCGATGCGTTTGGAATTTCCGGTGCCGGATCTCCGCCATACGAGCATAACGATGCAGCCGATGAGAACAGCTATGGAAGTAGTTACAATCATGGCGAATTGACGATTCTCGATGAGCATAGTCGACAATTCGGCGGCCACGGACTCGTAAGCGGAGGCATTCGCGGGGTCGGAAACAACCACGTGTTCTCCTTTGATGATTGCAGATACGAGATCGAGTGGAGAAACCGTCATGGAGCTTGAAGAAGAAGACGAAGAGGACATGGAAGAGGAAGAGGAAGAAGAAGAAGAGAAGGAAGAAGAAGATCTCTCTCTCTCTAGATCGGAGGGTTTGGTTAGGTGTGGTGTAGGTGAGAGAGAGACTTCTATGAGAGAGAAGATAAAAATGAAGAAGAAGAAGAAGAAGAAGAAGAAAGATATATAGAATTTTTTATTTTATTTTATTTTAATTTTGTGTGTGTGATTGGGATGGTGAAATTATTACCAGCGCTCACCAAACCAGACCGGTCAAACCGACCTACCGCGTTTGATTTGAACCATTGTTGATTTGATTTTGTTATATCTCCTTGTTTTTTTTTCCATCTGAATTAAACATTATATTATCGAAGTTGCTAAATACATTCGGATTACAAAGATTAACCATGTAATACCATCATCCTCAAGGGAGAAAATTCATACAAACTATACCAAAAAACCAGGACTAAGAACCATATGAAAACCATGATAGTCCAGTAGTCCATACTGATTCCTACACTGTACACCAAAAAATGTAGAGAGCCATCAACAAAGGATCAAAACACTCTCAAAAGACAAACAAGTCATGCAACCATACCGACAAACTAACTGCTACATACGACTGAGTCTTCATCTCTTTAGTGACGTTTTGAGCAATGAGAAATGCTCCTATATTAGTTTCTCTTGATTCCAAAACCATTTTCCAGTTATCAAATCTTACCAAAATGTTGAAGATTTGATCCGACTGAAAACTGAAGGATGACCACTCCTTCAGTCTAGTAACAGCTCCTACCGATTTCGAACATTTCAGGGCAAAGGCAACCTTGTCAACTCTATGAAACCCCATACTCTCTATTACCCACCTAAGAATTAACAACTTAGCATCATCACGATTTTCCAAATTTTCAAAACATCTTCTACTGTGGAGCAAAACTCTCTAACTGTCATCCCTAAGCACCCAAGAGTCTCCCAACAAACGATTGTATTTAGACCAAGACATTCCCACATTACACTTAACCCAAGACTCGGAAAGTCTAGTCCATTTCTTGTTTAATCCATGAGTAATATCATCCACAGCTGCTTAAATAGAGGATCCTTGTTTTATCATTTTTACTAGTGGTTTTTGTTTGACGTTTTTAATATTTATTTTGTAATACTATAATTTATATTAGGGTAATGTCTGCGTGATATGTACATATTGTTCGATTTTGCTATACAACAGCAAAAAATAGTTTTTATTTCTCCTAATTTACATAAATATACATGAAATTAATTAATTCTAAATGTAAATTTTGTGCATTCTAAATCAAAACGTCGAACATTTTCAAACTTAACATATTTATTTCCTTTCTTTGATTTTCCAAATTAACTAAATTATTTGTATTTTAATTGTAATTTCAGATTTTTTTTATTTATGAAAATAGTAAATTAGGTGGCAATCTATTACTTCTATATGGGAGTATTGTGATTATAATTTACCTAATTAATCTTACTTTTGTTGGAGTGTGTTTATTATGGTATTATATATATGATTTATTTCATTTTAAAACATATAACGTTGTTTAAATTAAGAGATATTCATATATATATATATATATATATTTTATTTTATAGTAATACATATATATACAAACAACAGAATCCTCGTAATTTCTTCAATTGACGAAAAATGGCAATGTAAACTATATCGGAATGTATGAAAAACATATGAATATCTTCGAAAAAGGATCGAAATTTTTCCAATCTTTCGATCGAAACATTAAAAGATAATAACCTAACTATTATCGTTTTAGAGATATAATTGGGACAAAAATATTCGTCCAAAAGCTATAATTTACTTACTTTTTGTGTTGGTGGCATAATGGATAAGTTGAAGAAAAATTATAAAATAAAAATGTTTTAGGTTTACAAGTCGAGACAATATAAACTTAGCAAATGATTCTATGGCAAAAAAATATAAAAACATGGAAGCATATTACATTATGATTTTTAGTTCATAACTCAACGAAAGCACGAAAGCTAACGGAGTAGTGAAGTGATGATGATATTCTTATCCTCGCCAAATCGGATGCTCGAGAAGAGGAAGTAGAAACAAGGCGCAAAACCGGAAAACCGTGACACTATAAGCCTTTCACTGGATGCCCCAAACTGAGCCGTCAACGGGAAGGTCTACAAAGTCTTCGATCACATACACCCCCTGTGTCATGCGAAAACAACTAGGAGAACAATTCCATGAGCTTTCTCGGAAAGAAAACCTCACAAACCAATAAATACAGACGGAGCAAACTCACTCTCTCAAGTTCCTCTGAAGTCAGCAAGCACAGAGTTAGATAAATCATAACAAAGCTACACCGACTATAATCAGTCTTACTAGCTCCTCTAGACCACAAGACTATAGCAACTAAAGCTAAACGCACTAGTAACACATCACCTTAAATACAACAACACCATCACCACCGAGACACAAGCAATAACTTGGCATGTAACCAAACATCAAAGCTAGATATATCAGAGATGAAATCACAAGGAGTCGATACCGTGCCACCACCAGAAGCAATACCCATTCCAAAGTTACATCACTGTAGGCACTAGATAGCGAAGAAAGGGACCATCATGTCGAGGCCTCACAGTCGAGTTAACACACATCACTCACACAAAGGTTCTGCAATTGTCCACAAGCAAAGACCCGAGGTAGAGAGATCATAAACATGAGCCTAATTGACACAATAGAACACATAAAACACTAGCTTTGAAGCCTTGTTCCGTTAACAAAAACATGGGGTAGAAGAAAAGAGATCGAGGCCTCAATAGATTAAGACGATAAGCAATCAACGACTCTACCACCGAGAATCTCTAATCATCAAACCTAAAGAGATACTCGGAATTTAAGGTGAAGACATAGGCATCGTTCTTCACGAATTGCAGTCGGACCTCGAGTGGACACAACCATAAAAAAGGATATTAGAGATTACATTAGAACAGAAACAAATCTCTCTTGTGATCGAGAGGATTTGGGAATTGAGAATAATGTTTCTGTTATTGATTCAATGAGAACAATACAAAGGTTATATAGCCTTGGTTTACAGTTGACCAATTTACGGTTTAACCGGAACAAACCGGATTCATATACATTTATACTCTAATACCCTCCCTCAAGATGGCAATTATAAAGCCATCTTGCACATGAATTAATGAAAAACGTAGCAGCTTATAATACTCCAACTAACAATGAAAAACGCTAGAATTACGTTTTGAAACAATCTAAAGAAGGCTTGGTTCCACACGATGAACAAGAGAGTGAAAGAGCACCTTATATGTGGTTGTAGCATACTCTGTGTCAGCAGTAGCGTAGGTGGTGCACACAAGGCAAACACAACTTCAGCTTGAATATGTGACTTAACATACAGAAAACATTGCAACCAACCAGCATATCGTGCTTGAAACACAATCCCTTTTCAACAAAACTACAAGCAACTTCATGAATCAAACTTAGCCAAATCTCCATTCTTGAAACACATCTCTGTGACTCAATCCGGACAGGTAGATTTAACCATTTAGAGGAAGGACCATTCCCCTTTTTGCAAACATGACATCAACATGACATCCATGACAGCAATTAATGGAGACCTCCATTCCATTTTCCCCATAGGTGCTTTAACATGGAAGTGAAACTGAAGAAATCTATCACTGAATGAATAGCTTCGTTCCACTCGTCTTCCATATGTTATAACACAAGAGTGAAACTGAAGTAGTCTCTCAATAACAAAGGTCAACAACTCCTCAAAACAACAAGCTTCTGGCTTGACAAAGAGGCTTAAATGTTGAACCATAACAGCCTTTATAGTGGCATGAAAGCCATCAAAAACATCAGCTACAAGAGAAGCTATCATACGCAATCTTCTGAAGCATTAACATCTTCTTACCAACATCACAAACCAGAGATTCCAAGTGTAGAAGATCACAAAAATCAACTTCACAAGGTCTAAGCAGCTTATCTCATTAGCAAACTTAAGATTCTTCCTTTTGTCGTGAAAGATTTTTATGCCTAAAACTACCTTCTGAAATCATACACAGTTTGTGAACAACACCATAATTAGCATTTAGATGACTCAACAACGAATCTAAATTTTGTGAACTTGTAGAGGTCATAAATGAGAAACAAGCAATCCTTGTTGCATTATCTTGAAACCAACTGCATATATGCTCTGATTGTGAAAAAAGGATGTTCTAGCAACATGGCTAACCATCCTTCATCCATTCCATATTCTAACTATCTAACTTTATCTTCATCTCTCTAGAAACACATCTACTTTCCAAAGATCTCCATATCGCAACATCAACATCAACAGAGAGATGGCCATAATCTATATGCTTTAAGAGAGTTTCGGTACCTCGAACATATCAGACCAGTAATTTTGCATCGCAAAAACAAAGCATAACGAATCTCCGGTGGTCGTGGCTGAGAACCATATAAAACACCAGCTTGAACATCAATTTCAACACAGATTTTTCTCTAAACTGATCGCCATAGCTCATCTCTCCCGGTGAAGCACTAAGCTCAACGAAACCATGAAAGGATGAAAAGTAATCCATCACATAAGCAATCGCAGAATGAATGACAAACCAAAATCGTAAATCAGAGAGTCGAAGCAGATCGACAGAGATTTCGATAAAGAAACCGAAGATCCAAAAGATTCACCAATGAATCGATCTATGCAAATCTCAAAGAATCAACGAACAACAAAGCTCAAAGTACGATTGAACCAAATACAAGCTTACATCAACGATATGGAGATTCCGATGGCAAGCAAAACACAAATCGAAGCTCGATCTCAAGACGCCGAAACAACCGTACAAGAAGAACGATGATTTCTTCGGCGGAATAACCGCAATCGGAAAGTGAGATTAAACGCAGGATCGAAAGAGATTTTCGATCTCTTGCTCTGATACCATATTACAGATTACATTAGAACAAAAACAAATCTCTCTTGTGATCGAGAGGATTTGGGAATTGAGAATAATGTTTCTGTTATTGATTCAATGAGAACAATACATAGGTTATATAGCCTTGGTTTACACTTGACCAATTTACGGCTTAACCGGAACAAACCGGATTCATATACATTTATACTCTAATAAAGGATCCCAACCATCCAAGAAAAAGAACGAGTCGCGATGGAAAATCCAAGCTAGGCTTGGAAGAAGCGAAAACAAACGGAACAGAGAAGTTAGACCACGCAGGCGCCGCTCCACAGGAAGACGAAGCACACTATGTTATCGAACTCGCAAGGGAGAGAAGGGATCTACATGGAATTAGCTGATCTTTTCTGAACAATCGCCATCGTCTAGCAAAAGAAAGCCCTAGCGTCGAGACACGACTGTCACACACGGCAAAGCTCAATCCCACTTACCGCGAGAGAACTAAACAAAATAAGCATATCTGAGAAGTCCAATCACCGATGAAACAGAAGAAGGAGAAGAGAGAGGGGCTTTCTCATGCCGTCGGTCGCAACCAGACCGGAGAGGCAATCGGGTGAACGGCGAGAGAAGGTCCGACGAAGATTTGAGAGAGATAGATTGTCACGCGTGAGATGCACGCGCCCGATCTCTTTTAAGTATCATCGATAATGTATATATTGGTTTGCTATTTACAGGTTTAAAAGTATACAAGCCACTCTCGGACACATAACTCGGATAACAAATCTCTGATGAACCCAATATCTAATCTACGATCCGTTTTATGACATTGACAAACAAAAATTTATAATAATCTTGTTTTAAAAAAAAAGAAAATCGTGATTTTACTTGTATTCTTATTCCATATGAAGAAATCGTGATATTTACCTTTCACCATTAAAAAAATGGTTTAAACACCATACAATGCTATTATTGACCACCATTTTAAATTCGACATAGAATAAATATTCTTTTTAATGATTTATCCAAATTTCGTGACTTGAGTATTCATTTAAACGTTAAAAAAGTATTTGAAAAATACATCATTTCCAAAAGTTTGACAGGCTTATTAGTTGTGTAAGAAGTTTGCATTAACCATGTAAAGTTTTACTAACCATGTATCAGCTGTGTAAGAAGTTTGGTAAATAAGTTTCAAAGAAAACCAAAAAAGTTCGGTAAATAAGTGTGATTATTAATTCTTAATTGAAGGTGTAGTAGTGGAAGTCCTCTCAGTCCAGTGGTTTGACAGATGGTTTATTAATGTTTCTATACCTACAAGTATCGAGTTCGAGTTCCGGAGAATGTAAATTATAATTGAGGCAAAATTTACAGAAGATTTTCAATATGGTGCAAAAAGAGTTGTCATGAGTAGTCCTGCATGTCAAAGCTAAAATTATCCGTTGTATAATCGTCTGTGTAATTGTTTTTATAATTTGTAATAATTTTTAAATCTAGAAGATTAAAAAAAAAATTGAAGGTGTAGTATTAGTAAAAAAGGTATTTAGAATTGTGAACTAGTTGAGAAATAAAAAATTGATAACTAAATGTATTTATTCCAAGGTCAACTAAAAAAGCATTTATTCTCCATTATGTTAGCGGCATGCTATTGCACCTTCCATCTTAAAACATTTTATACATTAACAAAAAGATTTGAAATATAAATTTATTATTTTGAACAATGTCAATGTACCATTACGAAAGGCATCAAAACTCACGTAGTGTTTACGTAATTTTTTTGTCAACACGTAGTGTTTTTACACTAAAATCAGCAAAAATCAACCCCTACAAACAGATATATTAAAATATGTGACAGTAATCATAGTAAACAGAAGTAGATGGTTACAACCTTTTTGGCGGTGTCTCTTCAATCGCTGAGATTAATAATATTTAATGCACCAATTATTGAATTTTTAACCTTTAGTTTATATAATTGGATTTGGATACCCTTTAGTTTTCAAAAATTATACTACTATTATACTATTTCATAAAGCATACGATGGTTTTCATAATTGAATACTTTTACCTTTGGAAAATCTTATATAATGGAACATAAGAAGATTATAGATGAGATTATAATCATGATGGTCTATTCTGACAATGAGATTATAGATGATATTACGCCAAAGGTTATATGGAAAAAGCAAAACTCTAGCTTCCATAATCCTTTCTATCTTGTTGAAGCCTGCTTCTGTACTTATATCTTATTGAATTTTTCCATAATCCATGTTTGCTTCTCTCTCGCGATCAAAAAGATTTTATCCAAACTCTATAACTTATCTCATGACATGGTATGAACTCTTTCAGTGAGGACTTTAGAAATTCGTTTTTTTCGATGCATATCTTTATAGGACTGAGAATCGATGCTGTAACCCTGAGGAGAATAGACAATAGGTTTTAGTTTGTAACAACTTTCTATTAAATTGAAAATTTAAAGTTAAAAAAAGGTGTTATGGGTCAATAGTTAAATTTAGACTTGGGCATTTGAGTATTCGGTTCGATTATGGATATTTTGGGTATATAGATTTTGACATTTTGTATCCATCAAATATTTTTTGCATTTTTTGGTTAGGTTTGATTCGGTTTCGAGTCGGTTCGGTTCTTAATTATTAAAACCGATAATTACCCAAAAAAATCAGTTCTCATTCGGTTTGATTCGGAACCGGGCATTTTTTTACCCAAACTACCTGAAAATAACTAAAATATCCAAAAATATCGAAAGTATTCGAAAAATAATTAAAAAAATCCTTAAAAATAGAAATAAAATAGCTAAATTGGTTACTTTTATCACAACTATCCGAATATTCCTAAAAATATTCGAACTAACCAAATTACTCTAGAAAATAACAAAGAACAAATTGTCAAATTTATCCAAATTATTTAAACATACCCAATCTTAAACCAAAATATATTTGGGTTAATTTATGTTTCGGGTATTCGAGTACCCGTTCGGTTTTCGATTCGGTTCGTATTGGTTCAGTTCAGTTCTTCGGTTCTAAGCATATATGACCCATCGTATATATTTGAAAAAATCGGTTCGGATTCAATTCGGGTAATTTTGGATCGATTCCGGTTTGGTTTTTCAGTTCTGGGTATTTTGTCTATCCCTAGTTAAATTTTACACCATGCTGAACACATTGGGACAAATTCAAGCTCCAGTTTTCTAATATGAAACAAAATAATATTTACTTGTAAATGAAAATTACAAAATTATGAAATATAGATTTATATATTTGTTTTTTCGCTTTTTTTTTTCACAACTGATCATGAATGTGAGTGTTTTAAATTTGTGAGGACGATAACCAAATCAATTTCTGTATTGCGACTATGACTAAGACAAACGGTACAAGTACATTTTATTTTAGTACTCTTTCTATTTCAAAACAGTTGTCATTCTAGGTTAATAATTCATCCATATTAAAAAAATATATTAAAAAAATCAATTTTATCTTTAATTAATATAATATTTTATTTGATATTAGTAATTAATAAACTTAAAAATAGGAATAAAAATAGAAAAATTGGTCATGAATATATTGAATTACGAAATGATAAATAATATGAAAAAAAAAAAAAAAATCTAGATTGATAATTAATATGAAATAGAAGGAATATTTCTTTAACATCTGAACAGCAAAAGCAAATGATTTGAACATCTCTCGAGTGTCGCGCGACCAAAATGACTTTGGACCTATTGAATCTCGATCGAACCGGTCAAGCTTGTTGGTTGGTCAAATATGACAGAAACTTTGACTCTTTTTATTTTCTTGTTACCAAGTACTTTATGTTTGCATGTAATAATAACACTAGATACTATATAAAATAATATATATATATATACATATATATTCGAAAAGACAAAGCAATAAATTTAATTAATAGTTTAATATGAAGTTTAGTAAGAAAGTTCCTTAGCGAAGACAAGTTGCAACATGGTCAGCCACTCGTATGTCAAAGTTGTTCAATGATCCCTCAAATATTTTAGTCGAGCTATTTAAGTTTGAACATTTCATTTTAGAAACCGTTAGATGATAAAAAAAAAGAAGGTTAATAAATTACTTTGTTATGTTTGTTTCTTTTCCATAATCGAATGAAGTTATCCTGAAATCCATTTTAAATTTCGGACAATAATCAATCGTAAAGTTAAAATTTTAACCTAGACCGACATGATAATTCGCCACTAAATAACCATCGTTTAGCTCCAAATGATGTTTGGAACGGACTCAGATTGGTTATTATCATCACTACGACACTACCTCGATCGACCTTTCATGTCAACGTCACGATGCTGCCAAAACAGTTTATTAGATCCTCAAAGAGATTCACCACAAAGATCATGAAAGAATGCAAGTCAGTTACACCACAACACACGTGTCTTTTTCTTTGTTTTTTTTTCCTTTGACAACTTGCTAACAAATCTAAACACAGCCAAGAGTCGTAAAATACTACTATTCTGTCAGGAAATCTCGTAAATTACATAATTTGTATGTTATGATATTTATTTATATTATTATATATACAGTTTGGTCTATATTATGAACTCCCTGTATACCCATTTAGAGATCGATATCAGTTTCAATTAAATCTCTAGAACAAATTGTTTTGAGTTGTTGAAGTTTGAATAAATTTTAAAACTTGTATTGAAGTTATCATACTACATATATATTCTTATTAGTCTCTTAGGTTTTCTATATACCCAAGAGTAACAGCGTGCAATATCAAAGACATGTTTTTACTTTCTCAAAAAAAAAAAAAAGACATGTTTTTACTTTTTACCAATAAAGTCATTTTTTTTTATCGTTGGGCAAATCAAATATATGTTTTGGTCGTAACGTCTCATCCAAAACTAGCATGTGTTCTTAAGCCATTTCTTAAAATATAAAATTATTAAAACACACTTTTTTTTTATTCAACTTTATATCTTTTCATTTATTTTTTTACTCAACTTTTATTAATTTTATATTTAAACACTATCTATTCCTTGTAAGAACATTCTCCAAAAGTTCTACTTTAAGAATACTCTCTCTTCTTTTTACTCAATTTTTATTAATTTTATATTTAAACACACCCACTATCTCCTCTCTTTACTCAAATTTTATTAATTTTATATTTTAATACACTCTACAAAACATTCTCTCTTTTTTTTTTACTGAAATTTTAATAATTTTATATTTTAAGAACTTACTTAAGAACACCCATTGCACATACCCTAAAAATGCCTGAAACCATTTTTCCCTTTACGAATACATATTCCCAAAAGAAATCAAAAGTGTGAAACTGTGAAGATATATATATATATATACACCTATAATTCTTAGTTTCTTATTCAATAAGTATAAATTCGAATTATATGATGCCATTATTCTCTACAGCAAAATAAATTACTAATACAAGTATATATCCTTTTGAGTTTATTTTTTCGTTTTTAGTTGTCATCAATCTTTTTTAGCTATTAATTAATACAAAGTGGTTTATAAATAGACTTGGTTGGAGTTAGGTTGGGCCCAAAAATGCAAAGGAGAGCGAGGCAATAACAAGCCCACGTCGTGAGGGTTTTTGGTAGATAGGAAAACTGTGACCATTCCCACGTGGATAAACCTTAGCCACTTTGTTCATCTATTTCCCCATCAAACTTTATAATAAAATTTTATGTGTTAATGCTTTTCTTTACAACTAGAAAGTTTAATATTTTCAAAGTTCATTCACCCGAATTTTTAATAGACCTTAAGTGTGATACTATTTAGATTGACTAAATGAAAGTAAAAGTGTTCTAAGAGAAGAAATCAAATTTTAAATTTTTTTACTCTTTTTCCTAAATCATTTTATCACTAGAATAGTACCACTTAATTTATATCTATGTTTTTAAATGTATCGATATACTCCCTAAATTCTCTTACCATTAGAACAAGTATTTTGTGATAATATATACGACTCTTTTTCCTTCGCTTACAAACTTTAATTATTTTGTATATTGATATTAATGTGTTCGTATGTATCAATATACAAAATGAAGTTTGTATCAACGAAATGAAGTTGGTAAGTGAAAGAAAAAAAGTCATACTACACAAAATATTTTGTTCTTTGGAATTGATCGAAATGACCCCTTTTTTGTTTTCTCTACCGGCCGGTTTATTTCTATACTTTATATATTTATTTATATGGATCCTATATATTCATACAATGTTAAGAGTTGTGTGCTGAACTTGAGGCTACCATTTTTGTCTGAGCCTTGAGGTGAGGCAAATACTTGGACACTAGAGTCTCAAACATCAATAACTTTTTTTTTAATTAGGGAAAACTATAATAAATCCAATACTTCGTTATACTTTTGCTAAGATCAAGTTTGACACCAAATATTAAGCATATATGAATATGTCGATTGATTTAAGTTGCCATCAGTAAAAACAAAAAATAAAGCTCGTGTTAGTTGTTACTGGAAAAATGGAAAAAACTGTAAACCTATGTGTAAAAAACAGTGCAACCGTACAGTCATTATCATGAGTTTATTTATTTAATTGTTTTCTCTACCAACATATTGAATATCCAATTTTTTTTTCAACAATCACCATATATTAAATCAAGTGCGACCGATTGGATGGTTTCCCTAACGTGCAACCCCAAACAGAAATATCTGACTTACATGGGAGAATACAGAACCTTGTGCTCGAGCTTCTTTTGCAAGAGAGTCAGTCCGAACATTACCACTCCGTAAGATATGAATTAAACTAAAAGATAAAAAAGATTGTTTTAGCATGGTGTACCAGTCAAGTTCTGCACTAAAGCTGGCCAATCTAGTGGATGCGTAGTCATGAAAATCAGGCTTGCACAGTCCATCTCAATCCTTACTGAGTATAGTCTCCTCTCTCTTAGACACTCCATCGCCCAAAGCAGCCCGTCGAACTCAGCATGAAGTGCCGAGATGCTTCGTTTGCATCCTCTCATGCCGAAAGTAAGGAGTCCCGTATAATCTCTTAGGCACCACCCTAATCCACTGACCGGACTATGATCAATCCAAGATGCATCGATATGGCATGTCAAGATTTGAGGGTCCCGGGGAGATAAATCATGTGAGTCACCCTGTTGACGTAGATCTCCTGCTTCTTCTTCCTCTTCTCTTTGATTAGCAATATTCCAACTCTCTCCCTCGACGGTCGCTGTCTGGAGAGTATACCGTGGGGATACCGTTAAACACCTTATCATTTCTGGCCTTCTAGATATACCAGAGGATCCATGGAAAAGATTCTATTTGAGACTCGGATAAACAGATCTCGTTCGTTCGTAAAAATAGGAAATCTATATTCCGGAATAAAGAGGTACTCGGAAAGTCACCCGAAGATGACGAAAAGTCCGATAACGCCCACACTTATAAGGCTGGCGGGCATTCGTAGAGTAAATGATTAATCTTCTCTTCTGGTGAACCACATCGTGGACATGTCATCTCTGAGCCCATATGTCTATAGGTCAGTCGTTGGCATATAGGAACGCACCTAGATAGTGTTTGCCACATGAAATGCCAAAGCTTTCCGGGGGCTCGGGTCTTCCATACTTGGCTTAGAAGACAAGTAATACTTGGTTCAGACACAACCAAGGGTTCTTGGGAATGTCTATTATTGCTAGTAAGTGTGTATCCTGACTTAACGGTGTAGACCCCCATGGTTGTATAACTCCACGCATACCCATCAGGTATGGAATTACGACTAGGCCTCATCCCTAAAATGAGAGGATATCCTCAGGATAGACTAGATATCTGATCAAAGATATATACCATGCTATCGAATCACCTCTAATCAGGGCGTTGACCTTGAGTAGTGGATCATGGTTGTTTGCTCCAATTAGTGGTCTCACCGGCCGGGCCGGGATGTCTGGGATCCATGAATCGCTCCAGATTTGTGTGGTGGTTCCCGCGCCAATAGTTTTCCTAAGCCCTTGTTGAAGTAGTGGTTTGGCGGCCATGGTTTGGCGGCCATGATACTCTGCCAACCAAACGACGGGGAGTAAGCCTCCTTAGCTTCCAAAGGACTAGTAAGTCTAAAATATCGCTCTTTCAAAACACGAGTTAGAAGGGATGAGTAGTATTGGATAAGACGCCATAATTGCTTAGCAATGAGAGAAAGATTAAAATCATGGAGGTCTCGAAATCCCAAGCCACCCAATTTTTGGGGAGTACATATTTTATCCCATGCAATGCAGTGAATTCCTCTGCTATCTTGTTTTTTCCTCCACCAGAATGTAGAGAGCACTTTTAAGTTTGTCTGTTATACAATTAGGTAATAGAAAACACGACATAACATATGCCGGAAGTGCTTGAGCTACAGATTTGATCAAGATCTCTTTTCCTCCGGTGGAAAGGAATTTTGCAGACCAAGCGTTGATTCGGTTGTTTAGTCTGTCTTGAACATAGGCAAAAACAAGGAAGAATATTTACAAAAAATACAAGTTCATTATACTGTAACCAAGTGGTTGGTGGTCTAGTGGTCTTGAGACTTGCAAAAGAGTTTTCAAAGTCATTAGTTCAACTCCATTTGGAATGGGTGATTTACATCTTAAACGTGGTATTATCAATGACTAATTCCAGACAAAGAGATTATAGATCAAAGATATGAAACTCCAATGGTTTATCAAAAAAAAAAAGTTAATTATACTATATGTAGAAAGGGTAAAATAATATTTGTCTCCGTTATCTACATTACTAACTTTTTTACATACATTTTTTTCCTTTACAATCATGTCTATAACATTTTTTTTGATCATCTAGTAGATTATATTAAAAACAGAGTACATGAAGGATTACAAGATAGGATTCAAGTTCACTACAAATAAGCCAAGGAATACAAGCTTCCCCAGAGACACAATCAAGACACTAGAAACTAAAACGAAGGAGAAAGGGTAGTGATAAAGATAGAATGATAATTATCGACCCATGCTCAAAACACTGAACCATCAACACAAACCCACAAACTAAACCATAGAACATGTAAATGCCAAAACTGAGCCAACAAACATAAACTTCGAGCAGAACCTAAACCTTGAGGCACACCCGTAAAGCTGGAAGACCAAAACGCGGCTCTAGAACCAACTTAACCGGCATCAGCAGAGGCGGAGAAGAACGCGGGTGGTAATGAAAACAGAGCAAATAACCAACAATAAAACGATCGAACCATTAAAACCGGGATCTTGAGAAGGTGATGACGCACGTCAGAGATACATTGACCTCCGAGCCCAAACAATAGAAACAAACCAACCTCAAAAGCCAACCATCAGCATAGACCACTAAAAAGCCTAGGGACAAGAACTGCACCAACTGCCTAACCAAATAACCCTAACTCAGGCAAATATACAAACAAGGCAGTCGACATCGAGAGCCCAAGACGGGTAAACGATATAGCAAGGCAGGGAAGGGAGAAGACCAACCCGAGAAGACAAAAGGGCGAATTGATCGGAACCACGAGCCCAAACCAAAGGCCATGCTTACGGGATGCATCTTACCCAGGCGGAGAAGACCAGAACTGAGCGCCAAAAGCGAGCAATCTCGAATCCAGCAAACCGAAACCACAGACCACCGCGCTTCATCAACTCAAACCAAAGAGGCCATTCACACCAACAGAGATCCAAACGGATCAGAATCCAAGCCTCACCATACCCACTCACACGAGTTGAAACAATCTGAAACAATTTCAAAACCTTTTACAGATTTGAAATACTAAGCAAACGGAAGGAAAGCAGAGAAAATAAAACACGGATCCGGTACCGGCGCTATGTAAGCCGCCGGCTGCCGGACCAAAACGTAGAAATATCGACTTTGGTACTGTTCAACAGTGACACCTTTTTAGAGAGAACTCTGCTAATCTTAGTTCGTAAGCTCTCTCCCATTTTGGTAATGTATGAGGTTTGACAACATGTCTATAACATATTTTCCACAAAAAAATTAATAATTGAATTTTTAGAGGCAAATTTTGTATAATATTTTCGGAAAAGAAAAATTAAAACAAGAATATTAGAAAAACTAGTAGTTGTGCCAATAAGTTATCGTTGCTAACAATTTTGAGAAATTTTAAAAAATGTCACATCTCATATGCCACTCTACAAAAATACCGCACTTTAAACTTGTTTACAAGCGTGCCATTATTCATTAAACCAAAAGTCAAATATGTCCTTTTTCCTTTTTTCTTTTTTCTCTTTCCTTTTTTTCTCTTTCTTCCTTTTTTTTTTTTTCTCTTTCCTGTTTTTCTCTTTCTTCCTCATTTTCTCTTTCTCTTTCGTGAAAAAAACTGAGATCTTTCTTCTTCTTCATTTTCTCTTTCTCTCTCTTCTCGTTTCTCAGATCTCTCGTCAAAGAAATCTGAGAATTTTATTCTAGTTGTTTTCGATATGAGATTAGATCTAGTGGATATATATGAAAAAAAAAAGAAGAATATTTTCAAAGAAACTCAAAAGGAGAAGAAAAGTCAAAAATATTTTGATAAAAAATAAACGACTGTAAATTTTTAAGTTTGGGTTAACTATTGTGCATTTAGGTTATAGATTTGAGAGAAGGGTTTAGGGTTTTTATTGACATTATAAAATTTGGTAAAAAATTATAAGGTTTTTAAACAGTTTATAAGGTTTTTAACTGTCTTATGAAACCTTTTAAAAACCTTATAAACCTTGTAAAATATCCTTATAAATTTTGTAAAGATTTTATAAATCTTTTAGAAAACCCTTATAAATCCTGTAAAAAATCCTTATAAACTTTGTAAAAAACGCTTATAAACTTTTTAAAAATTTTATAAACCTTGTAAAAAACTCTTATAAACATTTTATAAGGGTTTATAAGGATTTTTTACAAGGTATTTATTGACATTATAAAATTTAAAAAGAAATTATAAGGTTTTTAAACAGTTGATAAAGTTTTTAAACAGTTTATAGTCTTACGAAGCCTTTTAAAAACCTTAAAAACCTTGTAAAAAATATTTATAAACTGTTTAAAAACCTTATAAATCTTGTAAAAAACTCTTATAAACATTGTAAAAAACCATTATAAACCCTGTAAAAATAGTTTATAAGGTTTTTTAACAGTTTATAAACCTTGTAAAAAACCTTATAAACTTTGTAAACGAACCCTTAAAAACCTTTTAAAAACCCTTATAAACCTTTTAAAAACCTTAAAATTATTATTTCAACTGTTTATAAGGTTTTTTAACAGTTTATAAACCTTGTAAAAACCCTTATAAACCCTGTAAAAACTGTTTACAAGGTTTTTTAACAGTTATAAAACTTGTAAAAAACCTTATAAATCCTGTAAAAATCCTTATAAATCTTTTAAAAACCCTTATAAACCTTTTAAAAACTTTATAAACCTTTTAAAAACCTTAAAATTATTATTTCAACTGTTTATAAGGTTTTTTAACAGTTTATAACCTTGTAAAAAACTCTTATAAACTTTTTAAAAACCTTTATAAACCCTTTAAAAACTTTATAAACCTTTTAAAAAACCTTAGAAATTATTATTTCATTTGTTCAATTTTAAATACATATAGATAACTCTTATAAATTGTTCAAAAAGTTTACAATTATTTAAAAGATTCATAAAAACGTCAAAACCTTACATCATTTAGAAAAATATCAAGAAGAAAATTAATCTAGATTGTTTAACGCTTTTTTAAGTGTGTTTAAAAACTTTATAAACCTTTTAAAAACTGTTAAAATTTTTTATAAACCTTATTAATTTTATAAACCTTTAAAAAACTGTAAAAGAACTTTACAAAAAAATGTCAAAATCCTAGATCAATAAGAAGAACATAAAAAACAAAACTAACCCAGAAATAATCAAAATCTCAGATCTATAAGTCAAATTGAACAAAAAAAACCTTAGATTCGTAACCAAAATCGAATAAAAAACTCTGATTTTCAACACAAATCATATAGAACCAAATTTTCAACAAAACAATGATGAAATTCGGATCTAGATCTGGATCTATATGAAAGAGAGAGAGAGAGATTCAGATCTAGGTTTTTGATTTTTTTTTTTATCAACATCTTCATCACAATTTATCCATTATCAAGAGCTTGAGAGATAAGAGAGAGAGATTCATATCTGATTTATTTTTGGGGAAAGAGAGAGAATAGAGAAAACTCAATTCTCTTTCCTGGGAAAGAGAAGAGAAAGAGAAGGAGAAAGAGAAAAAAAGAGGAAAAAAAAGAAAAAGAAAAAGGGATATTTTTGTCTCTTTCTTACAAAAAGGTGGCAGATTTGTAAAAAGTCATGTGGGTGTGGCACGTTTGTAAACTTGTCATTAAAAAGTGGTATTTTTGTAATTCTCCCAACAATTTTTCTGTTTCGATTTTTTATTTTAATAGAAAACTTTAAACGCTAGCATTAAAGATCGAGTTCAAAATAGATGAATCAGGAATATTTACGTAATATAATATATTAATACATGTTCGTTTTCATAGCTTAGCAACTTTTAAATAAAACCACTTAAAAAAAAAAAAATACAACCACTTAAATTTAGGGAAAATTTGCCATTAATACAACAAAAAAATTATAATTTACAAAGTAACCCAAAAACTTAAATTCAAAAGTCTAAATTGTGCCACATACCCACTTTTTCTCAACCTTTTTTTTCGTTATTCACCAAAAAACCCCTTAAATATATATGAATAAAGTTTGTGCCTTTAACAAAGAAAAGAAAAGATAAGTTTCACAAAAAAAAAAAAAAAGATTTTATAATACTTCTCTTCACACAAGAAAAAAAGTCTATTGTCACAAAATTTTCCTTCACAATAAATAATATTTCTTAACAATATAAACATTATGACAAATTTGTGACGATATGCGACAAGTTACAATAAAGTCGTAGCAAATCCTTTTTTGTAATAAAAAAGTTACAAAAATTGCGACGTGCTATAAACTCATTTGTATGGATGTCCATTATAGGCCCATATTCTAGAACCTTCTAGACTTACCTCTTCTCCAAGTTGTACTTCCTCCCCAAGTTTTGTAACCCTATATATACTCTGTATTATTCATGAAATAAGACAACACAATTCCTTCTCTCTTTCTCTTATTCATAACACGTTATCAGCACGATAGTCTAGCCGTCTGAGCATGAAACCCTAGCCACTGAATAAAACCCTAGCCATCTCAGAAAAGTGAGATCTCCACCGAAATCCATGATCGACGGCATCTCCGATCTCCTTCATTATCCATCGAGATAAGTATCACGTTATGCTTTAATTCTAGTCACGCTTATTATCAGAACATGATTCATAGTAACTGATATATGATAATACACATATATTTAATTATTCTATATATAAGAATATTAGCACATACATGTTTGTTTATGTTGAGATTTGTTTGTTTATTGTCTGACTATTGTTTAATAATTTGTTAGAATTGAATTTACAGTTAGATCATGCCTCACTATTGTTTTCTTTTTCTTCTACACCTATTTCGATGTTGCTCGATTCCTTTCATGATATGAGAATAATTAATTAGAAATTGATAAGAAAATCTTTGATTTGGTATTCTCTTAATTCATTACATGAATAATTTATATATTTTATAACTTATTGGTTTGGTAGACTAAAAGAAGAAAAATAAATTGTTTAAATTTGATTTCTTAAATCTGTATTGATGATGCTACCTCATGTTTGTTCGGTCCATGTTTTATGGTTAACATAATCAACCGTTGGTTTGAACTGGTTTGATAATTTGTTGGTTAGCGTAGGATTGATAAATCGAGATCCACCTTTTGTTCACTTTATTGCTTCATAACCCTCGATTTGAGTTGATTTGTTCAACATGTTCACCTAATATATATTCCATGTTTCATGTTTTATGATCGATCATTCTTCATGATTTATAATTGTCGATCTGACATTATTATGATCGGTTTATGAAATTAAATCTAGATTTATGAATGATATACATAATAATTTTGTCACTCTGAGCATGAATTTGTGAATTTGTTAGTTTAAAACTAGCGGATGTTTTATTGTTGGAACTTTATTAACTCACTACTATCGATCATGTTTTATTGGCAGATTCAATATATTTTCTTTGTTCGAATATAAAAGTCTAGCCGATGAGACGTTCAGACCGTTTGAGCAAAGACGTTGTCTTAGTCATAACTCAGTGCGAATGTGCGATATCAAAAGTTCGGAGAGTTCCGTCCTATTACCGATCGAGGTCTACATTAGGATCGAGGTAAGTATCGCCTTGAGCTTTATAAGCATCACATCATGATCATGCCTATGCGTTAGAAATACGATGCTTTGATAATTGATCATGATTTGTCATGTTTTAATCATAATTAACTTTATCAAGTGGCATGAATAAGTTATTGCATCAATTAAATCGATTATCATAAATTGTTTCTATCTCGAGAATCGTAATTTCATATGGCATATGATATGTAATATTTGGTTGATTTATGAAACTTATGAGATAATACCTACTAGATGCATAAGAGATTGATGTAGAATTTGATTAAGCAAACCTTGTGAGACACATGTTTAATTATGGCTTTGTTGAGCTCCCGAAATTGAGAATTGCTTTGAAATGATTGGTATGTGTTGGTCTGATTGGTTTAATATTGTGATATCATAATGCTTTAAACAAATCGATTCATGCTTTAAATAAATATGGTAGTAACTTATAATAATCAATATATGTTTTTGTTATTAGTTCATGTTTAATACGTTAATTCATGGCACATAGTACTCAATTATTGGGATCATGAATATGTTTATAATATTGTATATATGATCGACTCATGCTTATTAATTTGGTTGATTTATAATTTATGAAGTGGATCCTTTATTTTGAATAATGATTAATCGATCATATAGTATCATGTTATTAGAGTGCATTTTGAATTAAGTTCTAATGCTACATATTTATATTCTCTAATATTAGATTTTTATAACATTGAGATGATTTTGGTCCATTCCCTGGAGTGAATGCGACAATCTTATATAAGAAAATAAAAGATCATATTAATAACATTAAGCCAAAGAAGTGACTATAAAAGTTGTCTTGAGTGGTTAAGACCAAGATGTTTTTCAAGAACTTAAATTCTCACCAGCAGTGCGGAAAGAAAATATTAAGAATTGATCATGGTCCATTCCCTGAAGTGAATGTGACGTCTTATACATAAGATCACACTAATAGCACTAAACCAAAGAATTGGCTATAGAAAATTTCTTGAATGGTCAAGATTGAAATAAAGATATTTCTTTCAAAGAACTTATATTCTCACCTGAAGTGAGAAAAAAAAGATGGTAATAAGCAAAAGATATTCCAATAATTTGGAAATTGAAAGAAAATAGTGAATGCTCTAGAAGAGCACATAAAAGCTATTGCTTATAACCTAAGTAGGGTATGTTACTCTAAATGAGTAAATTCGAGATTGATAACCCTGCAATATTATTATCTCAAAGGAGGAAGAAAAAATCTCATGTACATGATAAGTGACATATCCAGAAGATCATGTTCACTACTTGATTATTAATGTTCACTACAAATGATATCCAAAAGATTATATTCACTAAGTTCTTCGAACAATTCTCAAAGAAAAAGTGTGATCATCAAAATGTGATATTTAAGACTACAAGACTTGAAGTCTGTAAGTGAATTTAACACAGTTATGCTGGAAGAATATCTCTAATGTAGAAAATCGTAAAGCAGTCATTTTATGACACATAAAAGAAAAAGACCAGACAAACAAAATCCGTCAAGGAAGTGGCTACTAAAGTGATCGTCTCGGTCTTTGTTTTACGATAGCTCCCATTATTAGCTTTGAATTTTCGAGAAAGAAATTCTAATTATAATATTCTTTGAAGGGAGTATGTGATTAGCGATGCAAAATAAACCAGAAGTTTACTAAGAATGTAAAGTAAACAAGAAGTTTACTAAGATTAAATATTTGGCTTAACCGGATTGGTCATCCTGGTTTAATGATGATGTGAGAAACTTTATGTGGACATTCCATGAAGAACTAGAAGTTTCTTCTTAATGATTTATCATAGGTTGCTTGTTGAGAAAGCAATATGATAATGTGGCTTTCACCAGATAAAAATATTTTGGAATGTAACAGTAATGTGAAATATTTACAAGGAAATGGTTATGGGCTGATCCCCCACCATGTGAGTTTTTTTTTATTCCTTATGGTTATAATAGACGCATCGATTCAATGGACGCATTGACTCGATTGACGCATAAAATCGATGGATGCATCGACTATATATTCACATTAATTCTTGTCATCAAACTGCAACCTCAAGTTTGCAAGATTATTTGATAATGTTGGTGAATTCACATTTCAAATCTTTGATGATTATTTTATGTCCACTGGAATCAGTGTTGAACATCCTGAACTTTATGTTCATACACAAAAATGGTTTAGTCTAATGACTCGCATCAAGCCAATGAATAACTGATAGATCCCCCATCATTATTGGTTTAGGGTCAGAAACCAAATAGTTCCATATGAGAATCTTTGAGTATGAAAAGTGTTCCACCACAAAACTTTAAGATGGGACCTCAAAAGAGGATAAAAATATATGTTGGATATGAATGATACTAAGTATCTAGAGCCATCCCAGAAGAATTTATTTAAGGCTTTGTTTGAAGACTCTCATTTAAATGAGTCAGTTTTTCCAACATTAGGGGGAGAAAGTAAAATAGCTTGAAAAAGATATAAGTATCTATGAATTATCAATGATCCTCGGACTAAATGATGAAAATTAGAAGTCCAAAAGATAATTTCGAATTTAGCGTATTGATTGCCAGACGCATTTACTGACCCAAATAGAGTGATGAAATCACCTATCCAGCTGTATATACTCTAATTAGAAATAATGTCCTAAAAGGACAATATCAGACTGCTAGTGAGTCTAAAGATCACATGAAGCGTAATAGACCTATTTGGTTTCAAATATAAGAATCCTCGTAAAAGAAAATGAGCAGATAATTAGAATGACCAGATCGAGGAAAGAAAGATTTCGAATGATCTCCAGAAGAAACCAAATGATCTCTAGAAGAGACATAAACATGACGAATGAAAATATTCAAGTACTTGACAATGAAGAGAGCTAGCTAGCAATGTCATGTTTGAAATAGAATGGAACCAAAAAACAAATCGACGTCGTAATATTTTGCATGCTATAAGCAGTTGATTTTATGAATAAGAAGAAGATCATGAAATAAAGTCTATTGAAAAGTGTACACAAAGTAATTATTGGCCAAATGGAATGGAAGAAAATAGACATATAATCTCTTGCAGAGAATTGGATCAGTAGTCTATGCAAGTGAAGTGTAAAACCAGTGGAAGATAAATGAGTCTTTGTGTGAAACAATAGTGAAATTGTCACAAAGACAATGAATATTTTATTAAGGGATATGTTCTCTTGTGGTGGAAGCAATCCTTATAAGTCTGGCAATATGTTATTGAACACTGGATAATTACATATGATTGCAATCCTTGAAGGATGTAAAAGATACAATCCCCGAAGGATTAACGGTATCAGAATTATGTTCCTGGAAACTCTATTCAATCGAATGAATAGAAAATATGTAACATGGGGTATAATCATGTATTTATCAAAAGATTTTGATAAAGTGATTCTTAATTGAAGATCATCGAAACTCCAGCAGAGTTATCACAAGTAGTACGATGATAATAATATATGGTAAAAGATCACTAGATAATGATATTTATGAAAGTCCAGAAGATTCAATGTAAAGAGATTTTGTAAATGATTTGCTATAATAGCAATGTATGTGATGATTTGACACCACTAGAACTCCTTATGAGATTAATATATGAAGAAAAGATTTGATAATATACCTTAAAATGTTAAATGTATCTTCAGATATCTCAAGTTAAACATGTAGCGCAAAATATATTATCTCAATAAATCCTTAGAGGATTTTACAGAAAATGCTCATATATATTTGGTCCTGAAGTACCATACATAAAATGCAATGAGATTATGTATGATAAAGGAAAAGATGGTATGGACCAGAAGTCCAATAATCTGAGATATCATATAACAATTATATGAGTTTTAAAACTATGTTTATAGTAATTTCGAAAGATCGGAATTCATCTCTAGAAGAAGATGTTTCCGAGGGGGAGAAATATAATGATGAGCGTGGATGTACTCTTTTTCCCTTATCATAGTTTTTATCCCATAAGGTTTTTCTATGAAAGGTTTTTAACGAGATATCAAAAGAACACGTATATGATAGATAATTAAAGAGGAATGTTACTTTACAATGATATATGAAAGTCTATCAATCTCCCAAATGTATACTGTAACGCCCGTGAACCGGAAAAAGGCGTTTGGTTGGTTATGTGTGTGTGACACACGTTGATTCGCAAAGTTTTGTGCGTTTCTGACGTTGTGTCGCGCGACACAGGCCTGAATCAGACGGAATTGTTCAGTTCTGGTTTGTCTCGGTTCGGGGTCGGTTTAGTAACCTAGGGTTTCCCTATTTAAACAGAGAAATGCGTTTTCTTCTGTGTTTCTGGCCGTTTTGGTGATCATAATTCAGAGAAAAAAGGTTTGGGAGAAAGTTGAGAGTTTGTGTGAGTGCGCAACCATAGACTCTCAGGAAGTAGTTTTATGTGATATGATTGCTTGTTATCGTTCCTTGTTGGATTGTCGTGGTATATGAGATGTTTTGATGCAGTTTTCGTGATCAATTGAACTGGGAATTGAGTCATGAGAGGATGAGACTCGATTTCAGGTTTAGCGCGCTGTGTCGCGCGACACACTGGTGTGTGTCGCTCGACACAGAGGTGTGTAGCGCGACACAGAGCATTTCCGCGTGTTGTGTTGATTGCTTGCTGGTTCTTTCCTGATTGATCATCCTGGTATCCTATATCCTATTACTGAGTATTTAGTCTGTAGATGGGAGGACCGTCTCACTGGGTATTTATGATAATACTCACGCAACTCTTATAACCATGTGTTGCAGGTAAAGAAAGGATGTGATCGTGGAATCAAGGCCGGGAAGAGAGGATGATCCTAGGGTCTCGATTGTTTGGAATTGCTAGGGTGTTAGTGATTCTGGATTGTGGAACTTGTTAGACTCGATTAAGTTGTTAGCCTGTTGGTTGTTGTGGAATTGAATATTGATAATTGGTTGATTGGTTTACTGGAATTGATTGGTTGATATTTGTCTGGTTTAGTCGATTTGATTATGCTAGTTTAATACGTTGCTGATAATTGTTGAGAATTAGTATTTATGGGAATACTAATTCGATGTTTTAAAAAAAAAAAAAAAACGGGTCGGGTTGTTTCAATTTGGTATCAGAGCCCTTACGGTTCTAGGGCGGGTGAACGTAGTATGTTGATTGATTTATTTTTGAGTGGTTAGTAAGTTAATTATTGTTTGGGTTTGGAGTCCTGGATCATCTTCTCCGAGCCTTCAATATGATTCCACGGTAAGTGTTTTCGTTTTATGATTTCCGTTTCTAATATTTAGTCTGCTGTGTCAAGTCAGTGGGATATGGCTAGAGGCAGAGGTCGTGGTGCCCGTGGGGCTAGAGGGCGTGGTTGCGGCCGGGGTCGGGGACCGGTGGTTGATTCTGTTGAGTCGAGTGGGACTCAGGAGGCCACGCAGGAGGAGGTTGCTGTGTCGCAGATACCTCCAGAGCCTGTGGGTGGTACAGAGTTAGCCAGTGTGGCGCAGGGCCCAGGTGAGGGTCCTGCCGGGGGCGATGCTCAGGGTCGGTTGGACCGGTTGGAAGCGATGATGCTTCAGGTTCTTGAGCGGTTGCCAGGCGGGGCACCGGCTCAGGGGTATGGTCCGGGTGTACAGCAAGGGGTAGCTAGTGTTGAGCCGTTAGCGGCGGGTGTTCAGCCAGCAATGGTCCGGGGGCAGCCAGGTGTGGCGGCTGCAGAGGAGGCTCCTTCCTACCTGAGGATTTTGGAGCAGATGCACAGGATTACTACTGGGTATTTCTCGGGCGGTGCTAAGCCTGAGGAGGCTGCTGCGTGGAGGAGTCGTCTGGAGCGTAATTTCCAGGCGCTGAGGTGTCCCGAGGGATACAGAGTGGACCTTGCGGTTCACTATTTGGAGGGTGATGCATATCTGTGGTGGAGAGGTGTGACGAGCAGGAGGCCTCAGGCGGGGATGACCTGGGCGGATTTCTTGGCAGAGTTTGATGCCATGTATTTTCTGCAGGAGGCGGTGGACCGGATGCAGGCGCAGTTTTTGGCGCTGACTCAGGGAGTGAGTTCGGTCCGGGGTTATGATGAGCAGTTCGGTCGGCTTTTGGTGTATGCTGGTAAAGAGTTTGGGAGCGAGGAGTCCCAGATCAGGAGGTTCATGCAGGGACTTCGACCGGTGCTGAGCACGCTGTGCAGGGCTCGTAAGTACGCCACGAGGGCGGAGTTGGTTGAGACTGCGGCAGCCATTGAGGTTGATATAGGGACAGAGCTGGCTGCAGCGCTTAGTCCTCCGGTGCAGCAGCAGCAGAGGAGGCCGCAGCAGCAGCAGGCAGGTGCGAGCCGGGGCGGTAAGCCGGCTCAGGGACAGAAGAGGAAGTGGGAGGGCTCTTCGGGTTCCGGTCAGAGGGCCCAGAGTGGTCAGAGTGGTACGGGGTGCTATGGTTGTGGGAGCACGGAGCACCGGGTGGCAGCTTGTCCGAAGAGGAGAGAGGTTCGGATTACACAGGCGTGCTTCCATTGCGGAGAAGCGGGGCACATTAGGGTGAGGTGTCCCAAGTTGCAGATGGCAGTGGCAGTGGTGCAGCCAGTGGAGGGGACGGCGGTTGATGTGCAGCCGTTGAGGCAGCTTGCAGCGCCGCGTGTGTTCACTTCGGCAGAGACGGGAGGTCCTAGCGCCAGGCCGATCACAGGTACATTAAGCTTAACTTGGTGAATTTCAACTATATGTTGCGAATTTCTTGTTTTGGGAGTCTTGTATTTGTGATAATACTTTAGGCTCTGTGACACATGAATTGTGTAGAGACCTTAGTAGTAGGCGGGCGTGATTCCCATGTCTTGTTCGATTCTGGAGCTTCGAATAGCTTCATTACACCGGAGTGTGCGGAGTGCAGGTGGATCCGGAGCGTTTCCGGGGAGCAGCCGGGAGTGGTTAGAGTGGCTGGAGGGAAGACTTTGGCTACTTTCGGGCGGGCTTGTGGAGTTGATATACTAGTGGCAGGAGAGGTCATGCCGGCAGATTTGATTATCAGTCCAGTGGAGTTGTATGATGTCATTTTGGGGATGGATTGGCTGAATCGTTATAGGGTTCATCTGGATTGCCATCGAGGTCGGGTGGTGTTTGAGCGTGAGGCGGGGAGGTTGGTTTATCAGGGCATCAGGCCGACTTCCGGGAGTTTGATGATTTCGGCAATTCAGGCCGCGCAGTTGATGATAAGGGCTGTGAGGCGTACTTGCTGACGATTGTGATGCCAGAGTCGGTTGGGGAGGTCGCTTTGGCTGATATTCGGGTGGTCCGGGATTTTCAGGATGTGGTTCAGTCGTTGCAGGGATTGCCGCCGTCTAGGTCTGATCCTTTCACGATTGAGTTGGAGCCTGGGACTACGCCGATATCTAAGGCACCTTACCGCATGGCTCCAGCAGAGATGGCAGAGCTGAAGAAGCAGTTGGATGGTTTGCTGGGTAAGGGTTTCATCCGACCGAGTAGTTCACCGTGGGGAGCGCCGGTGTTGTTTGTGAAGAAGAAGGATGGTAGTTTTCGGTTATGTATCGACTACCGGGGCCTTAACCGGGTTACTGTGAAAAACAGGTATCCTCTGCCGCAGATTGATGAGTTGTTGGATCAGTTACGGGGGGCTATTTGTTTTTCCAAGATCGATTTGGCTTCGGGATACAATCAGATTCCGATCGATGAGGCCGATGTGAGGAAGACGGCTTTCAGGACGAGGTATGGACACTACGAGTTCGTGGTAATGCCGTTTGGGTTGACGAATGCGCCAGCGGCATTCATGAGGCTGATGAACGGGGTGTTCCAGGAGTACTTGGATGAGTTCATTATTATCCTTATCGACGATATCCTGGTATACTCGAGGACTCCAGAGGAACATGAGGTTCATCTGAGGTTGGTTCTGGAGAAGTTGCGGGAACAGAAGTTGTATGCGAAGCTCAGTAAGTGGCAGCGGGAGATGGGTTTTCTGGGGCATGTCGTGTCTGCGGAGGGAGTTTCAGTTGACCCAGCTAAGATCGAGGCTATTAGGGATTGGCCGAGACCGAGGAATGCGACGGAGATCAGGAGTTTCCTTGGATTAGCTGGGTATTACCGGAGGTTCGTCAAGGGTTTTGCGAGTATGGCGCAGGCGTTGACGAAGTTGACGGGTAAGGATGTTCAGTTTGTGTGGTCGACAGAGTGTGAGGAGAGCTTCGGGCAGCTGAAGGAGATGCTGACGAGTACACCAGTTTTGGCGTTGCCTGATGCGGGCGAGCCATACGTGGTGTATACGGATGCATCTGGTGTGGGGTTGGGGTGTGTTCTGATACAGCAGGGGAAGGTTATTGCTTATGATTCGAGGCAGTTGAGGAAGCATGAGTGCAATTACCCTACGCATGACTTGGAGTTGGCTGCAGTGATCTTCGCCCTGAAGATCTGGCGATCTTACCTTTATGGTGGGAAGGTCCAGGTGTTCACGGATCACAAGAGTTTGAAGTACTTCTTCACTCAGCCAGAGCTGAACCTGAGACAGAGGCGATGGATGGAGTTGGTAGCGGATTACGATCTAGAGATTGAGTACCATCTAGGGAAGGCTAATCTGGTTACAGATGCGTTGAGTCGAAAGAGGGTTGCTTCGGCTCAGGAGCGGGATTTAGAGGAGCTGGCGAGCGAGATTGGCACGTTGAGCCTGTGTGTTATCTCGCAGGAGCTGTTGGGGTTAGAGGCAGCTAACCGAACGGACTTGCTGAGCAGGGTTCGGGTAGCTCAGGAGAAGGATCAGGGTTTGATTGATGCTTCTCAGCAGGCGGGTTCAGAGTATCAGGTCTCCGGGAGTGGGATGATACTGGTGAACGGTCGGGTCTGTGTACCCAGGGATGAGAGTCTCAGGCAGGAGATTCTGAGTGAGGCTCATTCGAGCATGCTGTCGATTCATCCTGGAGCGACCAAGATGTACCGGGACTTGAAGAGGTACTACCACTGGGTCGGGATGAAGAAGGATGTTGCAAGTTGGGTTTCGAGGTGCAACGTGTGTCAGCTGGTGAAGGCTGAGCATCAGGTTCCGAGCGGGTTGTTGCAGAGTCTGCCTATGCCGGAGTGGAAGTGGGATATGGTGTCTATGGACTTTGTGACAGGTTTGCCGATCTCGCGGACTTATGATGCGATCTGGGTGGTTGTGGATCGTCTGACCAAGACAGCACATTTTCTGGCCATTAAGAAGACTGATGGGGCTGCAGTGTTGGCTAGGAAATATGTGCGGGAGATTGTGAGGTTGCATGGGGTGCCTGCGAGCATTGTGTCAGACCGAGATCCGAGATTTGCTTCGGAGTTCTGGGGAGCATTTCAGGCCGAGATGGGCACGAAGGTGCATATGAGTACGGCATATCATCCTCAGACGGATGGGCAGTCTGAGAGGATGATTCAGACATTAGAGGACTTGCTGAGGATGTGTGTGTTAGACTACGGTGGCCATTGGGCAGATCATCTGAGCTTGGTAGAGTTTGCGTACAACAACAGTTATCAGGCGAGTATCGGGATGGCTCCGTATGAGGCTCTGTATGGGAGGCCATGTAGAACACCATTGTGCTGGACTCAGGTGGGGGAGAGGAGCATGTTTGGTGCAGATTTCGTTCAGGAGACGACGGAGAAGATCCGTGTCTTGAAGCTGAACATTAAGGAGGCTCAGGATCGGCAGAAGAGTTATGCCGATAAGCGGAGGAGGGAGTTGGAGTTCGTGCTGGGAGATATGGTGTATCTCAAGGCAGCCATGTTGAGGGGTCCTAACAGATCCATTGCAGAGAACAAGTTGAGTCCGAGGTTTATGGGTCCGTTCAGAGTGGTTGAGCGGGTTGGGACGGTAGCTTACAGGTTGGAGTTGCCACAGAGTATGAGGGCTTTTCACGATATCTTTCATGTTTCGATGCTGCGGAAGTGTCTACATGAGTCTGAGGAGGTGTTGGCTAGGATCCCGGAGGATCTTCAGCCCAACATGACATTAGCGGCGAGGCCTGTGAGGATTCTCGAGAGGAGAGTCAAGGTTCTGCGTCGTAAAAGGATACCATTGGTGAGAGTCGTGTGGGACTGCGATGGTGTCGAGGAGGAGACTTGGGAGCCGGAGGTGAAGTTGAAGGCCAAGTTTCCGAAGTGGTTCGAGAAGCAAGCGGAGGCTTGAGTTCTTTCTTTTGCTGGTTTTGGTTTTGTAGTAGCATGTGGCTACAGTTGTTGTATTTTCGTTTTGTTGTAACAATCGTACGTTTTGTTGTTGGATCGTAAGATGCGAGTTCTTATGTGTAGTAACCTAGTGGGGGGTTACGGTAACCTAGTGGGGGTTACAGCGTTGTTGAGTAATTCCAGTGGGGAATGTCATGGTGAGCCATGGAGGCGTGTTGGTCGATAGATGCCTATGACGGCACGATGCAGAGTATTGCTCTCTAAGGACGGTGGGTTCCTGTATACTTGAGGGATAGTGGATCTCTCGAGGGGATAGTGGTTTCCCTGCATGCATTCGAGGGGATAGTGGGCCTCTCTAGGGACGGTGGGTTCCTGTATACTTGAGGGATAGTGGATCTCTCCAGGGGATAGTGGATTCCCTGCATGCACTCGAGGGGTAGTGGGCCTCTGGGGACGGTGGGTCTCCTACATGTACTTTGAGGGATAGTGGGTCTCTCCAGAGAATAGTGGATTCTCTGCACACCGTAGCTCAAAGGCTGACGATCCTGCGAGTAGGTGTGGTGTATATGTGTACGAGTCATGAGTATGAGTACGAGCAATAGCGCCTGAGCAGGTTGCAAGTGGGCGACCGAATGGCCATCGGGGATCGAGAGGGATCTCAGGTGGGTTGACCGGTGGGGTCATGTATGTGGGTTGGATGGTAGGGTCTGGTCTAGGGTTAGTATTTGTGCTGGAACCTCGATTCGGGCAATTTCGGAGAGTAATGTATCGTCTTGGTCGTGCATGTTCTTGTCTGATTGTTGCACGATCAGTTAGTCCTTATGCCGGGTCTACGGTGGGTCGGACATGTTCTTGTCTGATTGTTGTTCGATCGATTGGGCAGACTGGGCCAGGACTACAGCGATACATGGTGGTGTATCTCCGGGAAGGTTGGGTCGGGTTTCTGAGCTTAAGTGGTGACCTTAGCACGGATCTGAGTGGTTATTGGCTTGTGATTCGAGGACGAATCCTTGTCAGTGGGGGAGAATTGTAACGCCCGTGAACCGGAAAAAGGCGTTTGGTTGGTTATGTGTGTGTGACACACGTTGATTCGCAAAGTTTTGTGCGTTTCTGACGTTGTGTCGCGCGACACAAGTGAGTGTGTCGCGCGACACAGGCCTGAATCAGACCGAATTGTTCGGTTCTGGTTTGTCTCGGTTCGGGGTCGGTTTAGTAACCTAGGGTTTCCCTATTTAAACAGAGAAATGCGTTTTCTTCTGTGTTTCTGGCCGTTTTGGTGATCAGAATTCAGAGAGAAATGGTTTGGGAGAAAGTTGAGAGTTTGTGTGAGTGCGCGACCATAGACTCTCAGGAAGTAGTTTTATGTGATATGATTGCTTGTTATCGTTCCTTGTTGGATTGTCGTGGTATATGAGATGTTTTGATGCAGTTTTCGTGATCAATTGAACTGGGAATTGAGTCATGAGAGGATGAGACTCGATTTCAGGTTCAGCGCGCTGTGTCACGCGACACAGAGGTGTGTCGCGCGACACACCTTACCCGTGTCGCGCGACACAGAGCATTTCCGCGTGTTGTGTTGATTGCTTGCTGGTTCTTTCCTGATTGATCATCCTGGTATCCTATATCCTATTACTGAGTATTTAGTCTGTAGATGGGAGGACCGTCTCACTGGGTATTTATGATAATACTCACGCAACTCTTATAACTATGTGTTGCAGGTAAAGAACGGATGTGATCGTGGAATCAAGGCCGGGAAGAAAGGATGATCCTAGGGTCTCGATTGTTTGGAATTGCTAGGGTGTTAATGATTCTGGATTGTGGAACTTGTTAGACTCGATTAAGTTGTTAGCCTGTTGGTTGTTGTGGAATTGAATATTGATAATTGGTTGATTGGTTTACTGGAATTGATTGGTTGATATTTGTCTGGTTTAGTCGATTTGATTCTGCTAGTGTAATACGTTGCTGATAATTGTTGAGAATTAGTATTTATGGGAATACTAATTCGATGTTTTAAAAAAAAAAAAAAACGGATCGGGTTGTTTCATATACCATACATTGATGATATCGAGAGAAACAAAGAGAATGATTAAGATAAATCATCCGAAAGAATTGCAGAAAAAAGGCGGTATACATGTTCTACAGATTCGTTCAAGTGTAGTTTTGGCGGACTTATTTTCAAGACATTTCTATTTAATACTTTCAAGATGCAAGTTTAACATTTGGGTACGTCATCACAAAGATATCAAGTTATGCACTCATCTGGGGGAGAAATAGCGCGTTGCACTCTTTTTCCCTTAGCCATGGTTTTGTCCCAATTAGGTTTTCCTGGTAAGGTTTTTAATGAGACAATATCTTAAGCGCATTAGGATTAATTTTACTATAATGAAATCCAAGGGGGAGTGTTATAAACCCATTTGTATGGATGTCCATTATAGGCCTATATTATAGAACCTTCTAGACTTACCTCTGCTCCAAGTTGTACTTTCTCCCCAAACTTTGTAACCCTATATATACTCTGTATTATTCATGAAATAAGACAATACAATTCTTTCTCTTTTTCTCTTATTTATAATACGACGGAATTTATTAGTAATTGTTTCGCCACAAACAGTAACGATTCATAAGAGTAACAAAACAATCACTATTACATACTAAAAATAACGTCTCAAAACCATCATTATTTGTGACTATCATAATGTCATAATTTTGTCTCTCGCTGTGACAAAATTATCATCTCAAATCGACACAATTAATGACTAAAGTGTTGTCACCAATCGGTCTTAATTTACTACTATTTCACTAACCAAACTCTGCCACCATTTATCAAAAAACTTCATAAAAGAACCATCTTAATTAGCTACGGATTTGGCATCACAAATTTTTGATAATTCATAACTAAATTATCATCACAAGTATATCCGGAAAATCATTATATTATTATTATTATACATGCTTTGTTGAAAATTACAAACTAAACATATAACGAAAAAAATTTAAAGCAAATATAAGATTAAAATACATTGTTGGAAGTGTAAACTATAAATAACTACAAAAAGCATAAATAACAACTAATTTTGTGCTTAGACGTTACTGTCATGAAGGTGGTGGTTTTGTTTGCTTTGTAGGCTTCTAGGATCGTCGAGTCTTGTGCTCCCTCAAAAACTCTTAAATATGTTATGTTTTGTTTGTCTTCCGTTTGAGCCACCTTACATCAAAGGCTATTTCTCGTCTCTGCCAGTTTCTGCAAATGAAAAGACAAATAATTTATCTCGTAGAAAGAAAGAAAAAAACACAGAGAACATGACATGAAATGGCAAAATCTTATCTGGTCGAATTGGCAAAAACAGACATGAGATTTGGAGATGTTAAATTCCATATTCGACGGTAAAACCATGGTTTTCACCATTAGAGAGAGAGAGAAGAAGAGATCATTTTGATTTGTTTTATATTTAGAGTAAACGGTTGTACGTGATAGAGATTAGAGAACGTGAGAAGAGGGAGAGAATTTAGGGATTTTCAGTTATATCAATAATCAATTACAACGAATATTCCATCGATTTGTATATCCATTTTTACATCAATATTTATACGAATTAATAGGCCTTTTCATATTCTTACATCAATTTTTTCACTATTTGTCCAATAATTAACTATAATTATATTGACATTTAAAATGTTAATTAAATATATTAAATATTATATAGATGCGATTTCTAATTACCAATATAAAATTTATTAACTGATGTCTGATGCAAACTAATATCTATTAGCATCACTTCTAGTCAATCGATTCCAAAATTAGATAATCCATCGATTTTTATATCTTACAAACTCTTTTTACATGTATAAACTATTTATTAAAAAAATTTTTTGACAAATAATTTATATATTATATCAATAATTAATATGTCAACTTTTCAATTGATGTAAATCAACTTTATTAAATTATTAGTATCGAATGTTTTAACCGATACAAATTAGCGTTAATTTTATCCAACTCATTTAAAATGAGTAAGTAGTTACATCATTGTCACAATTGAAGCTAAGTCACATAATCCCCTTCGTATTAAAAGACAAGTACAATTAGTGAGAATGATTATTTGTTTTAATCTTATTGACTCAAAACTATGACTTGTCATAAAAAAATTATGACATGTCTATAGAAAAAAATGACATGGATTAAATATTTAATTATTTTTTTAATATAAATTTTATCACAAATTAAATTAAAATAATTAATTTCGAAAATTAAAATTTATATTTCGAAAATTAAAATTTATATTTCAAAATTTGTTTATAACAACCATTCCAAAATTCTTTTTAAAAACTGCTTTTTTATGGTTATAGTTTCTTCTTTCAAACTTTTAAAAACCAATTTAGAACAAAAATATTTTTAAATTTTTGATAATCTATTTTCAAAATTTTCACTATTTCCCAAATAATTCACAATATGTTACTGCATTAATTACATACATATTCATGCAAAAAAAAATGCAATATGTTTTTTTCTTTATAACCGAAAAATATACGATTAATTTTAAAATTGATCAACGTGAATATCTAACATATGAGATTTGGATTTAGAGATTGATCAGAGGCGTGATGTGATATAACATTGTATCTTTTTCTCCCTCAATTCAAGTGTGATTTTTCTTATTTTTCTTGTGGAATCGGTTTAGTCGGGTCTCGACTCACTATTTCCTAATAAGGTAAAACTGTTTCATCTATCACTAAATTTTCGATTTAAAGTAACTAAATCTTAATGTTATAATAAAGCTTTTCGAAAGATTTTTAATCCCCTTTTATAATTTTATAAAATTTTAAGTAAATTATTATTATTTTATATTTTTATAAACGTTTTAGTTCTATATCCCTAAAATTGAATTATTATTATTTTAAATAAGTAAATTTTTTAATTAAACTATTATTATTTTTTAACTAAATGAGTAAAGAAGAAGATGCATATGACTGATAAAGGATAGAAATGCAGATTATGACCATTGATTTCTTCTAATTCATGTGGTCTTTCTTTAATCAAATTTTTAACACAATTTTTTTGTCATAATTAACATAATTATTATAAACTTCCGAAAATAAAAATAACAGTTTTCAGAAATATCAGCAACAAAATAATGAATTATGAAGTTTAAAATAAAATTCAATTAAATACAATATGAATAAATCTTCTATTACATTCAAAGATTTTCTATATTATAAAGATTTTTGTTATTTAAAATTTATGGGATTTGAATAAAAAGCTACTCACTATTATCTACTCTTTAATATTTTTGTTCGGTTCTTAATTATGCTTCTTTTTTTTTATCTTCTCTAATTAGTTTTCTGAATTTAGATTTTGAGATTTTTAAAAAATAATACAAACAATAAGAAGAAGAACATTAGATATAAATAAAAATTAGAAAATTGGAATTATACAAAGAAAATGAAAAATAATGAAGAAGAGGAAAGAAAAATAAGAAAACAAATAAAAAAAAATGAAAAACCTTGGATTAAAAAAAAAAGAAAAATAAAACAAAGAAATACAAGTAATAATAGATGAAGAAAAATATGAAAAAGAATAAAGGAACGAAAAAAATTTAAAATATGCATGTAATATTTTAAAATAACAATCATTAATGTTTATTTTTATAAACAATAAACCGTGTTATTTAGATTATAAAATTTATCTATTTCTCTAAAACATTTCATACCCGCACACGGTACGGGTCAATTATCTAGTTAACATATATTTTCTACTTATGTAAAATTTCTATAGTTCTATGTGATTTTAATAAAAGTTAGTAGATACATCGATTATTTAACTGATTTTATTTTATGTTTTTGGTATCAATTTTTTTGAAAATGATGTAAATTAATATAGAATTTAAAAAAAAAAAAAAAATCAATTTTACTGAATTGATATCAAAAAGGTCAATTTATTTTCGAGAAGTATAGTAGAAACGTAGTTTTGGAAAATTATAGCAAAAATCCAAAAGAGATAAAAGTGTATTATGAAAAGAAGGAAATAACAAAAAGGTACAAAAGGGTTATTTTGTTGAATAACAAAAAAAATATATCCCTAAAAAACTAACCAAAATTTAGATCAATGGCTATGATTTTGTCACATAGAAGGTTTTTCATAAGTTTTTTAGATATATATATATTTTTTTAGCTAATGAGCAACATATTATCCTCTAACAATCAAAATAAATGAAAAGACTTCACAAAGGTTCCAAAAAAACGGAAGAGGGAGAACTTAACAAATGAAAAATGACAAAGGCGAAGAAATATGAAAAAAAATCTTTATCATGTGATTTCAATGTATTGTGACATTATTTCTTTCGATAAAAAAGTGACTTATTATTTCAACACAATTTTGTCATTATATTATAGTGAGACACATAATCCTGTCACTAATTCGTAGCTAATTTGTGACGAAAATTAGTAACAATATCATCACAGTTTGTTACGAGTGCTATTGGCGTCACAATTTTGTCACCTACTGTGATATATTTTGACTACGACTTATTCAGTAATAATATTGTGACGAATTAGCTACAAATTGGCTACAAAAATAATTAGTCACCAAATCGTATCGATACCGTCACCAATTTGTGACGAATGCTTATTGTATCAAATTTTCATCACAATAACTTCATTTTCTTGTAGTGAATTACACTACAAGAAAGAGTGTATTTTTCAGACGGATTTTCCGATGGAAAAATTTCCCTCGGAAATTTCCGACGGAATTCCAACTGAATTTTGAGGAATTTCCGAGGAAAATTATCCCTCGGAAATCCTCCTGAAATTTCCGACGGATCCCCGTCCGTCGAAAAGTCGTCGGACTTTTTTGAATTTTCTGAGAGATTTCCGAGGACTTTCCCAGGACTGTCGGCAACATAACCGTTAATGTATCCGTTAATGTATTCGTTAATGTATCCGTTGGAGGAGCCGTTGCAATTTACAAGTCCTCGGAAATCCCTGGGAAATCCCTCGGAAATTTCGTCTATATATTCTCCATCTCCCATTCACATGTAATGAAACCAAAACTACAAACAATACCAACAATAATGTCTTCCGATCCTTATAATTATTTTCGTTCATGGATGGACAAACCTAGATACGATGAAGAGACAGGCAAACTTACGGAAGGGTTCAAGGAAGGGCTTAGGCAATTCATGTCATTCGCCTCAAACCAGGATATAACAATAGAAACAGGTATTATGTTATGTCCTTGTCCAAAATGTCGGCATTATAGAAATCTTGATGTTACTTTAGTTAGGAAGCATTTGTTTAAGAATGGATTTATGCCGGGTTAGAAGATATGGTATGCACATGGAGAGAGTGAGCCAATGCTAGATTTTGGTAGTACTAGTCAACAATATATTCCGGATAGTGTAGAGTAACCATCAGTAGAAGTAGACATCGGTACATTTCAGATGGTTAACGATGCGTTTAGGGAAAATACACCGTCGTTCGTTCAGGATGGAGATAGAGCAGAGCAACCAAATTTAGAAGCCCGGAGATTTTTTGATATGTTAGATGCAACTAATATGTCGTTGTACGATGGTTGTAAGAAAGGTCATTCACCATTATCAGTTGCAACTAGATTGATGGGCATAAAGACGGATTGGAACTTGTCTGAGGGTTGTGTTGATGCAATTACTGATTTTGTGAAAGAAATTTTACCGGAATATAATCTTTCACCAGCTTCGTACTATGAGGTGCAGAAACTTCTAGCTGGACTTGGATTGCCGTATCAAGTCATAGATGTATGCAGTGATAATTGTATGATATATTGGAGGGAGGACGAAGGGCGCACTTCATGTCGGTTTTGTCGTAAACCTCGGTATCAAGACACCAGTGGAAGAGTTCCAATACCATTTAAACGGATGTGGTATTTGCCCTTAGCAGAGAGGTTGTATCAATCAGAGCGTACAGCGGGATCAATGAGATGGCATGCAGAACATACATCAGACGGTGTAATTGCGCACCCTTCGGACGTTTATCCAAGCTTTGCCTATGAGCCAAGGAACGTTTATCTTGGTTTGTCTACGGATGGTTTCAATCCTTTTGGGAAGCACGGGAGGCAATACTCATTATGGCAGTTATCGTGACACCTTATAATTTGCTGCCATCATTGTGTATGAAACGAGAGTTTCTTTTTCTCACTATTCTTGTTCCTGGGCCAGATCATCCTAAGAAAGCACTTGATGTGTTTCTGCAGCCATTGATTTATGAGTTACAAATGTTATGGGAACATGGTGTAGAAGCGTTTGATGTTCCAACTAACCAAAATTTCAACATGCGGGCGGTGCTTATGTGGACTATAATCGATTTCCCAGCCTATGGTATATTATCGGGATGGACAACGCACGGCCGGTTATCTTGTCTGCATTGTGGAGATAACACCGACGCGTTTCAGCTGAAACATGGACGTAAAATGTGTTGGTTTGATTGTCATAGACGATGGCTACCTAAAGATCATCCTTATCGTTGGAACAGCACATTATTTACGAAAAACAGACAAGTCTTTGACAGTCCACCTCCTGAGTATAGTGGCGAGGATATTTTGATGCAGTTACGTGATTTTGGTGCTGAGAAGACAGCGGTGTGCGGTGGTAATGGGCATGAAGTCGTTGATGGATATGGCGATCTTCACAACTGGCACAAGAAGAGTATTTTCTGGGATTTTCCATATTGGAAGGATCTTTTGTTGAGGCACAATCTAGATGTCATGCATACGGAGAAAAACTTTTTGGTAATCTCATGAACACCGTTCTTAATGTTCAAGGAAAGACGAAAGACAATTTAAAGTCTAGATTGGACTTACCTGATATATGTTCTCGAAGAAAGCTTCATGTCATGCCAAATGGAAAAGCACCAATCCCTCTATTCCGATTAGATGCACCTTCGAAAGAAGTGTTCTTGGAGTGGATTATGAAGGAAGTCAAATTTCCGGATGGCTATGCATCTAATCTCCGTAACTGTGTGAATATGGGAGAGGGGAAGTTTCAAGGATTGAAAAGCCACGATTGTCATGTCATTATGCAGCGCCTCCTTCCATTTGCTTTTGATCGTCTTCTACCACAAAACGTACACAAAGCAATTGCAGGTATATTATTACATAATTTAATTTTCTAATATGTAATTTAATTATCATTTATTTACCATCTATCTTAACAATTTGTTTTTATAATATGCAGCAATAAGTGTGTTTTTCGAGATTTATGCACAAGAACACTAACGGCAGAAGGTATACAAAACTTGGAGAAAAATATACCGGTCATCCTATGTAACCTTGAGAAGATTTTCCCACCGTCTTTTTTTTGATGTTATGGAACATCTTCCAATTCATCTACCCCGAGAATTAGCGCTTGGCGGTCCCGTTCAATATCGATGGATGTATCCTTTCGAGCGTTACATGGGTACTCTCAAGAAGAAAGTGAAAAATTTGGCAAGAGTCGAAGGTTCTATTGTAGCTCAGAGCATCAACGAAGAAACGACACACTTCTCCGAATATTATTTCCCAAAACATGTCCAAGCTAAGACCCGGAAACCTGCTCGACACGATGACGGTGGTGAGAGACCTTTTTACGCAGTAGAAGTTCCTAATTTATTTTCACAAATTGGTCGATTAAGTGGAAAATCAAAGAAGCGAAGGCTAACGGAGGAGGAGCATCAACACTTGCACATGTACCTAGTGACAAATTGTGAAGAGCTTATAGATTATGAGAGGTATTATTTTCAAGCAAGAATGTTAATTTTAAACTATTAATTTACATTTGACTTTTGATTATTTTCAAATTATTTAATTTTCAGGATTTACTTGGATCAAGTACGCCTCGCATATCCATTAATGATGGAGGATGACGTTCAAAAACTTAAGAAGAATGAATTTTCTCATTGGTTGAAATTCTACGTAAGTTTCTTCTTTTTTAATATTCATGACTAATAAATTTGTAATTATATTGTTAGTTTATATTTACACAATTTAAATTACTTTGTACAGGTTACAACAATGTCTTCTAAAGGTCAATCATTCCCTACGTGGTTATTCGAATTTGTTAATGGACCGTTATATGTTGCAGATTCGTATCCTATGTATTGTACTCGTGGTTACGCTTTCAAGATTCTTCGACCCAAGAAGACTAGGCCAACTTGTGATTATGGTGTATCGGCACAATCTGGTGATACTACGGTCTCCTTCGCGAAATTTTGGAGGTTCGTTATCCGGGGATGATCAATTTGAGGTGCATTGTTTTCTTATGTGATTGGTTCGATCCACTTGTTGGTCATGGTGTTCAACATGACGAATTCGGTGTGACAACAATACACACGAGAAAAAGGCTTTCGGATTATGACCCATTCATCCTCGCATCACAAGCCGATCAAGTTTGCTACATTAGATATCCACAGGCAACCGAAGTTGATGATCTTTGGATCACAGTGATGTCAGTAAATCCTAGAGGAAGGATTGTTGGAATTTCCGAGGATAGTGACCATGACCCTATGCAACAAAACACACTCGGTACCATTGGAGCAGTCGACCACTCACTAGCGGTAGATCTTGTTGTTGATTTCACACTTTATGCAGATGATGAGATTTTAGATGATTCTGAGGAAGATGGAGGCGAATTTGAGGATGCTTCTCAGTCCGACAATTCAGAATATTCTCTAAATGAAGAAGACGAAGAATAAATTATATAAGTTTGTATAAATTATTTTGAAGACTTTATTAAATAATGTTTTGAACACTTTATTTTATGAATAAATGGTATATTTTAAATTATGTATTTTAAATTAAATGTATTTTAAATTATGTAACTTAAATTTTGTATTTTAAATTATGTAACTTAAATTATGTATTTTAAATTAAATGTCTTTTAAATTATGTATTTTAAATAATGTATCCGTTTATATTTTATTAAAATATTCTAAGTATCCGAGGGATTTCCGTGGGAAAGAATTTCCGACGGATTACCGAGGAAATTAAAAATTTCCGACCACTTTCCGACGAATCCTCGGAAATCCGTCGAAAATTATTTTATTAAAATATTCTATATATCCGAGGGATTTCCGTGGGAAAGAATTTCTGAGGAAATTAAAAATTTCCGACCACTTTCCGACAGAATCCTCGGTAATCCCTCAGAAATTTCCGACGGATTTCCGAGGACTTAGATTTAAATATCAAAAGTTTCAGATTTTATGAATATATAGTGTTTGTCTAACACTCGAATATACCATATTTGGCAATACCAATAAATTTTAGAGTAGATAATATTTAAAAATTCAAAATTTGGGTAATCACATCATCACCGTAGTTAAGTGTTTATGATAGGATATGTACGATAAAGTTTGTACTTATAGAAAGTTATGAGATTATTAAAACGGTTGTGTTTATTGTTCTAATATGATCTGTGCAATCTTTATATTGACAAATATGGCTTGTTACAGTATTAGGCAACATTAGATATCAATCAAATCAGTAAAAATTGAAATTTTATAAATGTCCTCGGAAATCCATCGGAAATTTCCGACGGATTTCCGAGGACTTGTTCGAATTTCCTCGGAAATTTCTGAGGGATTTCCGAGGACATTTATAAAATTTCTATTTTGATAAAAATATATTAAATCTGCCGTTATTCGATTTGCTATATATACATGCAATTTATATTCGATTTCCTCGAAAATCCCTCGGAAATTTCCGACGGATTTCCGAGGACTTGTGTGCGAAAATTAATTTACCCGCATTTTTTTCGGTTTGGCGGTAAACCAAAAAATTTTCCCACCGATTTCAGACAGATTTTCGACGGATTTCCGAGGGTAATTTCCCTCGGAAAAAAACGTTTTATAAACCCAGAAACAGACCGACATGCAGCCACCCCCGTCGATTCATCCGATTTCCACAAACAAAATCGATTCATCCGATTTCCGATTCCAATCAACTGGATTGTGCAGCCACCCCCGTCGCCGATTTACCCCTCCTCCGTCGCCGGTTTCCCCCACTCCGTTGCCGATTTCCCCCACTTTTTGTCGCTGGTTTTGTCGCTCTCATTGTCGCCGGTTTCGTGGCCGTTTTTGTCGCCGGTTTTGTCGCCGGTTTCCCCCTCCTCTGTCGCCGGTTTCCCCCACGATTTCCCCTTCCAATTCCTCTCACGAACTATGTAAGATTTGGGATTGATTGTTAGTTTAGGAAATAAATTGATTGTTTTGGAATTGATTGTTAGTTTAGGAAATAAATTGTTAGTTTTAGAATTGATTGTTAGTTTAGGAAATAAATTGTTAGTTTTGGAATTGATTGTTAGTTTAGGAAATAAATTGTTAGTTTTGGAATTGATTGTTAGTTTAGGAAATAAATTGTTAGTTTTGGAATTGATTGTTAGTTTAGGAAATAAATTGATTGTTTTAGAATTGATTGTTAGTTTAGGAAATAAATTGTTAGTTTTAGAATTGATTGATTGTTAGTTTATGAATAATATAAAATTATTTTGTAATTAGATTTTTAGTTTTTTTTAAACATTTCAAATTTTATTAAAATTATAATAAGTATTTTGTAAATCAATTCTTCAATTTTAAATATTAGTACATTTACAATTTTGCAATGTAGGTCTTATTCGGAGTTCCATGGTGCATCGTCTAACCGGTCAGGGAGAGCACATAGTATTTCGGGAACACCGACACAATCTTCGACAGGCGTTCCTGAGACACAGGTGATGACGATGGAGGAGTTTGTTACGCAACCGGGACGACATCTTTTTCCGATGCTCCACCCGCATGAAGAAAACGGAGCAACTTGGTAATTAATTCCATTTTAATAATTATATTCATTTGATGTTAATTTTTATTTTATTTATTTTATTATTTACTTATATTAATTTTATTTTACATGTTCTAGGTTCGGATTAGAAAATGACATAACAAAGTCAATTCTTAAGATTTTCAAGACGCAGCTCACACAACCTTGGCCAACATACGGGGATGTCAATCCAGAAACCAAATTGATTTGGTTCAAGACTTTTGCGGTAAGTTATAAGTTTTATTATATTTAACAGAATTTGTTTAATTAACTAATTTATAGATTAATGATAGTATAATTTTTTTTCTATTTTGCAGCAAGACTTTAATTGGGAACCCAGTCTTTGTCAAATTGTGCGCGTCACTTTGACATTCAAGTTAATGCATCGTACCAGAACCATATGTACGAGTGGAAGAAAAAGTGGAAGAAGGGTAAGTCAAAGCCGAAGGATATGGAGCCAGGCGTTTGGGAGGGATTTATCCGGTACTGGAATATGGAGAGTACGCAAGCGATTTCTTCACAAAACTCGAAGAATCGTCTGAGCGAGCGAGGTGGAAAAGGAATGGCGATCCATAATGCGGGTTCTATTTCTTTTAGAAGACACGAAAGGAGAATGGTAAATTTTTTAAACTATTACTTTTTTTTTTAAAGTTTTTTTATTTAAAACATTTTTTGTGTAGGCGAAAAAGAAGGGAGTTGAACCGGATTGGCTAGATTTGATGGAAGAAACGCATACTAGCAAGCAAACTGGACAAATTCATGATGCGATTGTCCTAGAGCGGATCGAGAAGATCAAGCTTCGGAAGATGGAGCGGCTTACGCAACTCTCCCAAGATGGCTCATCGGATTCGGTCAATTTACCCCGCGACGAAATCAACCGCTTGTGTCTTGAGGTAATTTTTAATATTTTAAAACGTTTTATTAATTTATGTTTTAAATATTTATATACTAAATTTCTTTTTTCTTATGTAGGAAATTCCCTTAATCAAGGGTCGCAGACCCGGTTTAGGAAGCTTGCCGTCTGGAGACGGGAGTGTGTCTTCGGTGTTTCCCCGAGACGTTGAACTTATTCAACAAGTTCAAAATCTCAACCGGGTCGTTCAAGAAAAAGACGCACAATTTCAAGAACTTAAGCAAAAAAATGTCCAGCTTAAGGAGGATTTTGCCGAGACCCGAGCGACGCTCTCCCAACTCCAATCTTTTCTCGCATCTCAATATCCGGGATCGTTTCCGCCGCCTCCGCCTCAACTTTGATTTGTTTTAGTTTCTTTTTTTAATTATGTTTTGTAATTTAAAAACAATTACTTTATGATTTAAATAATGTTTTTACTAAATTTTGTTGTAACTTTTTTATAATTATTATAAAATATATAAATTATTAATATATATAAATTATTAAATTAACAAATCATTAATATATAAATTAGTAAATAAAACTATTAAATTATAAAATTATCCGGGTCTTCGGAAATCCGTCGGACAGGCAAAGCCTCGGAAGTCCGTCGGAAATGTAGACCCTCGGAAATCCGTGGGAAATGTTATTCCCACGGAAATCCGTCGGAAATGTAAGCCCTCGGAAATCCGTCGGAAATTCAGGCCCTCGGAAATTCATCGGAAATGTTATTCCCACGGATATCCGTCGGAAATGTAATCCCTCGGAATCCGTCGGAAATGTTATTCCTACGGAAATCCGTCGATAATTTCAGAGGAATTTCCGTGGGATTTTAATTTCAGACCATCTCAAACCGACGACTATTTTCCCTTGAAAATCCGTCGGAAAGGCCAGTTTCCGAGGGTTTTCCGACGGATTATGCCCTGGGAAATAGCATGTTTTCTTGTAGTGTTATTGTTTTTCATCTGTAATAAGATTGGTTCATTGGGTCGATTGGGCCTTACTTTTTGAAATAAATAGGTCTTAAACTTTATAAGTCTTAGTAGTTTGCAAGCCCTTACACAATCCAAGAACAGTATTCTTATTCTTTCTTTAAAACAAACTTCAATAAGATAACTTGAACTGTATATCACTAACACACCAAAAGCATGTTTCTTTAGCCACAACATTTATTGGTATATTTGGTTACAACTTTTGAAAACTATACTTTCCCAATCAGAAATCATCAAACCTACAGTTTTATTTTGCACAAAATAGTAGCAAGACACCAAAAACACAAATTTACCTTTCTCCATATCTCTCATAAATCATTTTCATGGTTTCCATATCAATTCATGTAGATCATCTACGCGAAGAGATCTATAAATTTTGTTGGATATCGTTTAAAATTTATTGGATTTTTGGGGGAAAATCTTGGTTTCAAAATCTTGTTTCGTTGCCATGATTTTATCTGCCTAGAAACACTCTTTAGTAAAGAAATGACCTAATTCACTCTTTCTGCACAAAGAGACTCTCCTTCGCGACCATCTTTTTTTGCAACTTTGTGCATGTGGATGTGTCATAACACAAGTGGAATTGTTGTCGAAAAGCAATAAGCTAAAGATGACTAATAAGAATTCACCACATTTTTGCTATAGAACTCTGACTCTCTTTTTTAATATATATATATACTTATTAATAGTATGACACGTTTCGGTTGGCGCGATTTCTTTAAATTGCCATAAAAGTGCTACAAGGGACATATGTATTATGTTGATCTGATGGACCATACATGAACCCAATTACAAGTATAACCCCTTTTTATGATAAAGTTTTCATTATTATGCTGAAGAATTTGTTGTAATCATATTTTATACACTCTTTCTCAATAACAATCAATTATAAAAATAAAAATAAAAACTTTCCGCTTTCAAGTTTCTACCGACGTAAACAAACTGTTTAGTGTGTCATGTATTATGCCAAAACTCACGTCACTTATGAAAAAATTGATTAGAAACCATAAATAAGTCAAGTGTGCATATGCATGCACTAGAAACAATTTCACACCTCCCGAATTTGATATGACCAAACAACTAGACTGAAATAATACAACCACTATATTATTTACTACCTTTCGATTAATGTATGATGATATTAATTAGGTCAAATTACTCAAACTTATATATAAGATATTAATTTGTCATCATTCATTCCAGAAACGTAGCTAGAAGATTTATTATTCTAGCTATATGGTATCAAGTGTTGTGACAAATTGCATGGCTTGGCTCAATTCTGTTTTGACTGTTACTTAAAACTGATCATAATTTTTTAGGTTCATGTATGGTCTGAGATTTTAATAGTCAATGCGCAAACTAACTGCGAAATACAAAAAGAAAATTTGACATGTTTGACGAGTCCAAAAAGGCTCTGGCAAAGTTGATCGTGTATAAGCTAACCAGATTTGATATTGTCTTGAGATTTATTTTAAGAAATCAGTCTGATCCATAATTAATAAAACCGGGTCATATGGCTTTTGATCCAGTCGCATCCCTATTCACTAGTCCAAAAATACTATAATAACTAGTTAACTTACTATTCACGACCAATACTTTTTTTTTTCTAAAAACAATTTTATAGTTTGCTCAAAGACAACTATCATGAAATGTAAATGATATTTCTGTCTCTCTTTTCGTACTAACCCCATGTAATGATTTATGTTTTTTCTATTTTTTTTTTTTTTTGGTAAAGTCATCACAAATTCACAAACTGAACAAACCCTTTAGGACCACATGAGATGATAACATTAAAAAATGTTTGATATCTAATAGTATTCTTTATGGTATGTTGCCACTTACCAACGCACAATATTTAATTCTACCACCATTACGGTTTCGAATGGTGATAGCGGTTAAAGCGGTGCGGGACAAGCAGTTTAGGGGGTGCGGTGCGGTTTTAGTGTGGTGCTGTTAAAAAAAAAGCGCCATACGGAACTAGTGCAGTTACTGCGGTTTGAGCGGTGCGGGACAACATATGAATGGTGAAAAAAACAACATGCGATGCGGTCTATATGTGTGAATGGTGAAAATATAAAAAGCGGTGCGGGATATATATTTTAGATAAATATTTTATAAATGAAAATAGATTAATGACATTAATATAATTATAAATTAAAATAAATTTGGTATTTTACAATAATATATTTATTGCTAAACTCAAATTAAAAATACATCCAAAAAAATATATTTAATTATAAATATTATTTTTAAAGTGAAAGTTTTATTTTATAAATATAACAAACTATTTAATTGATCAAATATAATATATTACAAAAAAAATTATTATCGACTATATTGATTTGCCCATAACATATTTGCTATATTGTCCCTTAGTCGTGTCATATATTCTCTATATGCTCCATCTTCTTCATTAGCTACTTCCATGTCATCTAAATCAGACTCCCGATTTGTGTTGTTAATTCTCGTCTCTGTCATTACTTCTGCAAAGTCTGCATCTGAGAAATTTGAAATTTTAATAAAATTATGTAATTACATTGTAGCCATTATCACTCTCTTTTGTACGTGAATGTTGTATCTTGAAAAATCAGAAAGAATCCTCCATTTCTTCTTCCAAACTCCAAAAGTCCATAATTCTGATGCTTTAAAACAACAATTCCAAATGTTCTTCATCGTAAAAACAAATACTATTTTAATTACACAATATCAAAAAATTATACATCTACCTATGTAGCGAAATCAAATAAATTTAGTCTACCTATGTAACGAAATCAAATAAATATAGTTTTAAACATTTACATATAATTAAACAATGTAAAAATTAAACTAATTGTTAAAATTACACCCGTGCATAGCACGGGTAATATCCTACTTATACATTAATTAATTTACATCAAAATTAATAACATGTTCTACTTTATAATTCAAATGTTAGAGTATCACAAAAAAATGTCATGTAAATGTTATAAAATGTTCATGTGGGTTTTATTTAGATTTTGATAAAATTTCTCATCAAATAGTTTTAAATGTTGTATTATAATGGTAATTAGACATATATATGCATTATATCATATTTATCATATATTATCATGCATTATATCATATTTATCATATATTGTATGCATTATATTCTTATGTTTACAAAAAAAAAAATTTTTTGCTTACTTGAGGGTTGGTACTGCAAACTGCAAACGAAGAGTTTCTTATTTTTTTTTAGTGTTTGAAGTTTTTATTTTAGAAAGAAGAATGAAATGAGAGTTTATTTATAGAGTAATTTTTAAATATTTTCGATTTAAAAAAAAAAAATTGTCAACTAGTTACAGTGCTACAAATACACCACAACCGTTGTTTTTCGAAGCCCATGTGTGTTTACCACTTTTGCTTCCCACTTTTGCTTCCCTCGGTAAGTGTTGTCTTTTTTTTTTTTTTCATTTTTTTTTCCAAACAGAAAAACAAAAAACTTATGTTGAGTGCTGACATGTAATTGATACCACTATGTGTTTACATCAAACACTCCAAACACTCATAACCTAAGTTTAACAATTTTCTTGCATATATAGGATTCTTTGTCATATCCAGCTCGTAACAATATACCATGCACGACTTCAGGATAAAATATTCATACCACGTACGATGATGCATATATCCATACATCTTAAAATTAACTTTTGACAGAAGATTTTGATCTTATATAACCTCGGAATATTTTGAAGTTACAGTAGCCAAAAATTGTTGTTTCAACTCAGGAGTCATTTCGCGGTTATGTGAGCCGTCGAGCATAGAAACTAAAAGAAACATTTATGTTAAGTTTTATAGTTTTTAATTCAAAATTAATTGATAATTAATAAATTACCCAATATTTTTTTATATATTGTTCAAAGGATTTTTTCTGATGTGGAATATTTTTATATGTTTTAAAACAATGATATATCTAGCCATTAATCTTGATATAATCTTAAAATATATGATTAGGTTCGGATTTGATCAATCAGATCATGTTTGGATTGAATATTTCGGTTTGAACGGAGCAATGTGTTCAAACTTTTAGATTTGTAAACTTTCAATTAAAAACCAATATAATTGGCACTGAGTGAATTGACATATTTCACTTATATACCGTTTAAACACCCTTTTGATTTTTGATAAGGGATATTCTTCATACGCTCTCTCGAAATAATCGTTCAACTAGCCATTAATCTTGACAAAATCCCATTAAAATAATTGGAAGTGAATAAATTGCTCAATATCTTTTACATATTGCTTAAGGCCTTTTCCCACTTTCAATTTGAGATGTTCTTTACATGTCCACTCGAATTAATGCTTCATCTAAGCATTAATCTCGACAAAATCCTAGTATATAACTAATTTGGGTTAGATCGATCAAGCCATCTTCGAGCTAGATCAATTTCGGTTTAGCGTGTGCTCGGATAATAATATCATGTTCAGTTTCATGGACTTCCAACTCAAAAAGTATTGACAATTAATGAACTGACTTATATCTTTTATCTATCGCTATAATTCTTTACCACTTTCGTTGTTGGATATTCTTCACAATTTCACCTTTTAATATTTAGTGTTATTTTTGTTTTCTTAATAGAAACCAATAATTTCAATCCTAAATTTGTTAATCCTTTAGCAAGTTTTTTTTTTATAACATACATCATATATATATATACAAGATTATGAATAACGAAATGCATTCATTTTCTTATATTTTTTTATTTCTCTTATCCGTGAATCGTATATATATGAGTAAATTTGTTTTTATAAGATTGACTTCATCCTGTTTTCAAAAAAGAAAAAGACTGAATTCATGATTGTATATGTTTTTTTTTGTCACACATGATTTGTTTTTTTGTCACGAACACACTTCATACATTAACTATCCAAATACAACTGTATCCGGTAACCAATGAGGAACCGAAGTGCTAATAGTAGAAAAAATCAAATTTCGCTGATGGGCGGTCTTAGCATGTAAGTCCGTGTGGCGGTCAAATCTTACAATTAGAATCTAAGTGATTCTTTAGGGTTTGTAAAGTTCTGTGGAAAGCAAACAAACACAAAGATCTCAAGAGAGTTTTTATTAGCTGTGAAGAAAGCTGTTACAAGAGTTTTTTGCTAATGAATTTCCCCTTTTTGGGTGATAATGAGGGACTATTTATAGTACTTCTAAGTAAATGGGCCGGCTAATAAAATAGACCTGGCCCATTAAGCAATATATCTAATTTAGGCCTATTATTCAATAAAGCCCATTTTGCTTATGGATTTAATATCATTTTGGACCTAGATTCAGACTGGGCATTTGTAGACTTGCTTTGATTTCGTCAAGACGTTGTGGAGTTGATCTCATCGCCATATCGATCTCATAGGGGTGAAATCCGACCCCCACAGTTAGCCCCCCAGCTTGGCAGTATTTGGGTTACGATGGTGCCGAGGTAAAAGTTGTCGAATTCTGGGATCGATATGTTGGGCTGCGAAGTCGCTAGGCGTGAACGTCTTGTCATCGAACTCGGAGAGTTTTCGCTATTCCGCATCGAGCCGATGTCTGCGTGTTTTCCCTGACTTGTCTTCTTTTTCTTTGTCTTAAAAGCCTGAGGAAGTTGATGGCCTTTTGTGTTAGCGGCCTTTCAAGCCTGTTGGGTATTTTTTGGAATTTTTCCAAAAACAATTTAATTTCAGGAAATCCTCCGAATATAAATAAATCTGCACCCCAGACATTATTTTCTATCAAATCACTTCTTCCGCGAACCAACGAGGTAAAACTTCGCACTCTTTATTCTATTTTATTATTATTTTAGGGTTTTTTTGTTGTTTTTTTTTTGTTGGCGACGAGGAGCCGCCGCATCTCTTTCCTCCGATCTGCGTCGGCGGTTCTCTCCGGCATTATCACCCCGTCGAGCCTCGCCACGATCACGCCGTTGTCATCGCCTATGGCTCTGTTGTCATCGCCTACGGCTCTGTTGTCATCGCGTCGTCATCACAGATCGACGGATTGTCCTCGCGGCCCGAATCGTTGAACCAACTCGTCGGCGAATCAATCTCATCGCAACGTCATCGTCGCAAATTGATCTCGTCGCATCGTCATCACGGCTCGAATCGTCGCGAACCGACAGCATAATCAATCTGTCACGGCGGATCTGCACAGTGGAGAAGAGAGAGAGAGCTTCGGGAGGAGAGAGAAAGTGAATCGCCGGGAAGACGCGAGACGGCACACATCGTGGAAAGGTCGAGGCGGTACCGGCGAGGAAAGGCGACGCGAGATCGACGGTTTGAACGGCGGTTTGAAGCTAGCAAGTTGACTCAGTCGACTCTGCCGAGCCAACTCGTACGAGTCGACTCGGGCGAGTCAACTCGGACGAGTCAACTCGTTGACCAAGTTTTTTTTTTTTTTTTTACGGTTCGACGGCTCGATGACTCGGTGACAACGCTAGCTTCGTGGAGTGAGACTGACACAAACCGTTGCTCTTTGGTACAGCGAAGAAGTGGATCGGAAAGAATGGTTTCTGATACTATGGACTCGCGGTTCGACAGTTCACGCGACTTAGATGATTCCGGAGATATGGTTTCTGATCCTTTGCTTCTCGGAAGGAAAATAGTTCTTTCTCCAGAGTCTGACACTGGCAGTTCGACGAAACCGACCTCCTCCAATACTCTAGTTGTGGTGGAAAAGGTTAGCGATGAGATCGTGGTTATGCCGCCTTCCGAGAGGTGGAGGTCGAAACAGAGAGGACCTGACCCGCCAGGATCTACTACGTCAACTTCGAAGTCTTTGAGTTCCCTTGCTATTCGTTTTGATGTTCCCGACGAAGTTGAGCTCGTTGTTCCTTGCCCAGATGCGCGAGCCGACTATCCTCCAGAGGGCTACTTCACTTTGTATGAAGCCTACTTTCACGCGTGCTTCTTATGGTTCCCGATCCCTGGCGTGATTCTTAAGTTTTTGTGGAGGACCAATCTTGTCATTGCTCAAATCACGCCTTGCGGGATGCGCCACTTAGTCGGAATTATGGTGCGTAGCTACGAGTGTGGCTACGAAATCGGGGTCGACCATCTGTTGAGTCTTCTTGAAGTTAGGAAGACTGGCGCGAAGGACAAACTCCTCTATTTTCTTAATAGCAAGCCGGATCTCCAAGTTGTGCAGGATTTCCCCGACGCAGATCGTTTTTGGTGGAAAAAGTTTTTCTTTGTGAAAATCAATGAAGCTTCCGTCGGCCGCGGTCATCTAGACATGCTTCGAGAAAGATGGGGGACTCGCGGTAGTCGACCCTGCCGCGCCACTATTTTTAGCTTAGAATTTGACATTCATTGCCGTTTCTTTGTGATTCTTGCCTGTTTAAGTATTCACGTTTCAATGCTAACCCTCTTATCCTCTTGCTTACTGTTTTGCAGTTTTGAGCCGCATTGCAAAGTTGCCGATAGACTTGTTTGTTCTTCGTGACGACCTAGCTGCTGAGAAGTGTAGCTGGAGAAAAGATTTTTCTTTGCCCAGAGTCAAAGAAGCGCTAGCCCATCGCTTTGGAATCACTTCGTTGAATTCTCCATCAAAAGTGTCAAACAACCTGAAGAAACCATCAGCTCGTGAGAGGAGAGCCATGGAGGCCGGGATGGTGCCTACCGCGAGAGTATCGGAGCGAGCTGGGCCATTGGCGTTGGTTCCAAGAGCTCGTACAGTTGTTACCCCTGCGCCGAAGTAGCGTCGTCCGGAGTTAGAGCGAGATATTACTACTGTCGTCGATCGTCGTCTTGAGTCATCGCAACGGCGTTACGATGACATGAAGAGGAGAGGCGATGGCGTGGAGGCAAGTCGTAAGCGTTCTCGTGAAAACAAGGAGAGAGGTGCTGCTGATGGAGATGACCGGAGCAGATCGCGGCATAATTCGAGTCCCCGACGTGACCGTGAGGTGACGACTTCGACTATTCCTTTTGGTGATGCTGCGACGTCGGCGACGCATTTATCCAAGATCGTCTTCCCAGGCACTGTGTTTCCGCCTCCAGGAGAGATGTCGAAGGAGGATTCTTATTCAACTACGGCCCTTCGTTGTATGACGGTAAGACTTCGCGACTACTATTGCAAGATAGCGATTTTCCTTGTTCTTTGTTTTTATCTTTCTAACCCGCTTTTTGCGATTTTTTTTGGCAGTTTCTTTCGTCGCTCAACAAGCTTGCTATTGACTACGAAGTGTCTGCTCGCTCAAGGGATCGCCGGCTTGATAACGTTCAGAAGGCTTATGATGATCTCAAGATGCAGAGAAGACTTGCTGAAGATCGCGTTATTCAGCTTGAAGCTATTTTGAAAGAAACTGAAGACAGGCGTCGCAAGATGGATGGGACATTTTCAGAATCGGAAGCCGAGAAGAAACGTCTGACGAAGGAAGTCGTTGATCTTACCACTCGCTTAGATGTTGTTGCCAGAGCTCAGGATGCTGCTATACAGCGGGCTGTTGACGAAGCGAAATGCGAACTGGTGGCGAAGTACGAGGCGAGGATTGAACGTGCTGTCAAGAAGATTGAAGTGATTAATGTCCAGCCGAGGATTGACATAATTGATCTTGCTTAAGTCCGGAGTAACATTGAGTTTGTGAGATTGCTTCAGAGTGACAAGGCGCTTGACCTTGGTAAAGAGCTCGCTGACCTCAAGAAGCAGGAGGCGGATTTATCAGCTACAGATGAGGTGTTTGCTAGGCATGTGCGTGACCTTGAACAGATCCTTAAGGATTCACCCGTTAGCACGACTGATGATCAAGTCGAGGAGTTGGACGTTGATGCTGCTGAAAAGGAGGTTGATTCTGATTCGAATTCTTCAGATTCTTCGAGCGATGAGAACCAGTTAGATTCTGCGGGCGAGACTCATCCTAAGCGAGCCATTGACATCATCGACGACGTTGATGAGGCTGCGTCTTAGTTTTCGTTTTAGTACCTTGTCATCCTTTGATTTCAGACTTAGTTTTTTTTTTATTCAGCTTGGATGGTGTTTATCCTTTTGTTCAGACTTATCATTATTTATGTCTTACCTTATCAAACGATAAAATTTATCAATGCGACTTTTACGATTTTTGTTCTCGTCTTTCGGATGGACCGTTTTCTTATTAAGTCTTTAGCTCGTGCAGTTGATGTGCTGATGGGTCTGGCTGCTCATTCATAGGCCAAAGTTTTTAATGCAAGTATGGTTTATGGGCGAGTCTGTGTCGATGCAGCCGCACTGAGAACGACCGTGTTATCGCGCAATGACCAACAATTAAGTTGTTGGGTTTTCTGATGTACTTCTTGGTTTACAGGCGAGCCTTTGTCGACACGCCCGCTCCTAGAATAAATACGTTATTGCATTATAACCAACGATTGGGTTGTTATGTTTTGACCAGACAGATGTGTTCTGGGTTTTGAGATGAACATTCTGGTTTACGAATATGTTCCCGTGAACAAGTTCGCTCCAGCAATGAACACTGAGTTTTGACCAGTTAACTGTGTATTGGGTTTCTGAGTTGAACATTCTGGTTTACGGATATGTTCCCGTGAACAAGTCCGCTCCAGCAATGAACACTGATTTTGACCAGTTGACTGTGTGCTGGGTTTCTGAGTTGAATATTCTGGTTTACGGATATGTTCTCGTGAACAAGTCCGCTCCAGCAATGAACACTGAATTTATATAGCGCGCTTTAATCCGCTGGGGATGTAGGGTTCATTACTGTGCCCAACAGCAATGGTGTGATGAAAGGAAGTCTGTTTCGGGAAAGACTTTTGATAAATGTGCAAGTAAAACACTTGGCTTTTGATAAATGTGCAAGTAAAACACTTGGCTTTTGATAAATGTGCAAGTAAACACTTGACTCTTGATAAATGTGCAAGTACACACTTTGCTTTTGATTTATTCAGAACGGTAAGCCGTGTATGAAAAGAGAAGTATACGAGTATACGTACCCACTCTCCCCCTTTTTAAGGAGGGGACAGCTGTACCCACCCGAAAATGGGTTGCCTACGTACCTTTTGCAGGGATCAAGCCGCCTCGTAGTTCAAGTGAAGTTACTTAGTAGTAGTACTTCTTGAGATGCCTAGCGTTCCATGATCGTGGGACTGGAACGTCTGCCATGTTGGCAATTCGTAGACACCTGGTTTGACCACCTTGGTGACTTTTTAAGGTCCTTCCCAGTGAGCTCCAAGTTTGTCGGCTTCGAGCTCTACAGTGTTTCGGGAGACTTTCTGCAAGACTAACTCTTCTTCATGAAAACGTGTCGTTCTAACTTCGAATTTGTAGTTCTTAGTCGCATCGTGTCGGTAGTTGGTTATTCTGTTCAACGTTGTCTCGGCTTTATGAGCTTTGATTGCATTGACGTTAAGGCACGTTGTAAGTTTCGTAATGCGCTCATTAGTGCTCGTAATCTCTCTGTGCATCTGGGACTGCGCGACCCTAAAGTCGGAGGCGACGCGCTCCAGCTGTGCTTGCATCTTGGCCATCTCGTCGTTCTGAATTTGGAGCAGAGCCTTGCGTTCCTGTTCGAGCTCGAACTTCTTGGTCGAGTAGAGATATCTTTCTTCGTCAGCGAGATCTTGGTCGCGCTCGATGTCCGGGCTGTTTCGACGAGCCTGGGATCGGTCTCTCCCTGTGGGTATACTGCGTTTCCTTGAGGTGCGTGTCCTGTGGGGGTTGTCGTCCGTGCCGACCGTCTGCGCGATCCCTCCTGAAGCAGCTTGGCGTTGCTGTGCAATCCTTCATGAAGCAGCTTGGCGTTCCTGTGCGATCCTTCCTGAAGGAGCTGGTCCTGTGCTCGTTGTTCCATTGTTTCGTTTTGGAGTTGGATCCGCCGCTTGCAGGGACGGTGGCGATGGTATGTCACTTCTGGTTTTTCGTACAGTGCGTGGCTTCGAGAAGCTGAGGCCGTGCAGCTTGAACCGCCTAAGTGATCGTCGTGCTCCACCTTTTCTGTGCACCTTACTTGTTGTCGTAAGAGCCTTATGTGTGTCCTCCTTCTCCACTGACTTCGTGAGAAGCGTCTTCAGCATGTCCTTCAGTTCGTCTAAGGTTGTCTGAATCGTCGCGGTGATGTCGACAGCGTCGTTGCCTGCCTGGCTGCTCCTGGTGGCCGTGTTGTCTGGTTGCGACGCCGAGGAGTCCTTGCTGCTGCTGCCGCTGCTGGTCATGTTGTCTAGCGATGATGCCGAAGAGTCCTCGCTGCTGCTGCCGCCGTTGCTGCTGTTGTCGACGCGGTTGTCACTCCTGGCGATGTCTCTCACGAGGTTTGCCGCTGGGTATTTGTCGATGGTCATCTCTTCCGATCTCAGCGTGGTGGTGCTTGTTGAGTAAGAAGCTTTACTCTCCCCTTAGATGGCTCCAAATTGTGGCGGTCGAATCTCACAATTAGAATCTAAGTGATTCTTTAGGGTTTGTAAAATTCTGTGGAAAGCAAGCAAACACAAAGATCTCAAGAGAGTTTTTATTAGCTGTGAAGAAAGCTGTTACAAGAGTTTTTTGCTAATGAATTCCCCTTTTTTGGGTGATAATGAGGGACTATTTATAGTACTTCTAAGTAAATGAGCCGGCTAATAAAATAGACATGGCCCATTAAGCAATATATCTAATTTAGGCCCATTATTCAATTAAGCCCATTTTGCTTATGAATTTAATATCATTTTGGGCCTAGATTCAGACTAGGCCTTTGTAGACTTGCTTTGATTTCGTCAAGACGTTGTGGAGCTGATCTCATCGTCATATCGATCTCATAGGGGTGAAATCCGACCCCCACAGTCCGCTTTCGCATTCTCGTCCCTAGGACAATACGTGAGTATAAATTCTGGGAAATAAGAGCGTAGTTCCGTCAACTCATCCAACTACGGTTTAAAATGGGGCCATATGTCAGGTTCTTCTACCATAGCAATCAACTCCTGGAGTCCGTTACGAACATCGCACAATATCTCTTTTTTTCCGTAGGCTCGTCATTGCCCAAAGTAGGCTATGCATCTCTGTGTGAAAGGGTGACAGGGTCCGTCACATCCCTCGGAGTCCCCGGAGATCCGTCTCTCCGTCTTATACCAGCAGAATCCATTCCAAACCACTCGTGGGTTTTTTATCTTTCCACGACCCATCCACATAGCATCGAAATGTAGCCTGTCATCTGGGGGGAGGGTATCTACTGTGATCCATGTACGACCTGGTCCATCGAGCGTCGAGCTAAAAGCCAAGCCTCAGCCTCTTTCTTAGCTATGTCGAGTATTGGCTGCGGGGACCGGTCGAAATTATTGAACACTTTATCATTTCGGGCCTTCCATAGGTGCCAAATTATCCAATGGTAACACTGCACCGAGGCCGCTAGTTCCACTCGATTAGGGATTCGTGAGAATAAAAAATCCAAATTAACCCATAGATTCTCTGACGGGAACGTTGTCGGGGTATTCGAGATTTGTGATAGTGCCCAGCACTGTCTAGCGGAAGAACATGTGAAGAGTACGTGATTGATGGTTTCCTCCTCATTTCCACATATAGGGCAACGTCTGTCATGGTGCACATGTCTGTGCGCCAATCAATCGTTAACGGGTACCGCTCGTGAGAGTGTTTGCCACAAAAAATGTCGTATCTTGGCCGTTGTTTCCACCTTCCATATTTTCTCCTTAAGGGGGTTCATTGATGGTAGTTGAAGAGAGAACCGTAAATCTTCTGTCATGTTTTGTCTTGCAACTTTATACCCTGATTGCACCGTATAGAGTCCACTATTGGTGTAATGCCAACAGTAGGTATCCATTGCCCATACTTGTGAAGGACGGACAGTTAGTATGAGTGGGATATCCCCTGGTGCTATATACTGCCGAATGATAGGTATGTTCAAGTTTTGGATACATTGTCCAGAAGATCTGAGACCCGCAAATTCGGGTTCTGTGGCGCCACAACACCTCTAGCCGGGTGAGAAACTATATCTGGAATCTAATTGTCATTCCATACCCACGTTTGTGTTCTATTACCTATAATTTGGCGCATTCCTTTTCGGACCAAAGTTTTATGTGTATAACTCATATATAAAAATAAATAAATTACATGATAGATAATATGTATATTTAATTTAAATCGGAAACATAAGTTTAAGGCCTTAACAAAAATATTTACACTTGAAGTATTCGTTCACATTGTTTTTTGTTATCTAGTAAATATTTGATAAATAGATAAATTTTGTTATATACACCAAATGTTTAAAGAATATTGAACAATACAGGGTACTTTGATATATATTTTTTTTTGCTTAATCCACTAAATATTTATATGAATTTGAAAGCTACATTCAATATATAGAAATTTGAAATTCGCGTATGTAATATAAAATTATTGAATATCTTTTTATTATTTAACTAATCATTACATAAATGTATAAATATTAATTAATTTTGAGTAGGTCTTGCATAAATCATGAATTTTCAAATAATGATTTTATTCGTTTTATTTTTAATCTTCAGACTGATTTTATTAAAGAAATGATGAGGAGTTATGAAAACAAAAACAGAGCCAACATCAAAGTTCGAAAAGAAGAAGAAGAGAAACAACAAAAACATCGATACCAAAGATAAGGGTCAAAAGGTATTACAAATTTGTTTTTCGAAGAAGTTGATCACGTAACCAAGTCGGTCTTCCAGAGACTAATTATTAATGAAAGCGTCCATCCTGTATAACACTTATCGAAATAACTCGAGCAAAGGAATTAGCTCCAATCGATTCAACTTCTAAAACACAGGAGATGAAACATGTCCGTAGCACCTTGATCTGTTCAAACACGGCCATATAGCAAGGCCATTCCGATTCTTTATTCAGTGCTTCGAAAATCGTTTAAGAATCTAATCCAATTACCATATCAGAAAATTGTAAGTTTCGTAAATTTTGCAAAACCTATATAACACAACGTAATGATATTATTTGTTAAGATCTAAAAAAAAATTAGGGGGTTTATTGTTCAATGTTTAAACATCATAAATATATATTATATATTCTAGTCTTATTCTTAATTAATGTTACTTGGTGGTTGACATATATATTTTGGTCGACCTTTTTTAATTAATATTACTTGGTGGTTGACTCATGCTGGTCGATCTATAAAATTTGAAAGTAATTTAAAAATTTTACATATTATTTATGTCAAATAATCTGTAAATAGTATATATTTCGTTATTTGTAAATTTGAAAAAACGAAACTCAGAATTTTCGGTAAAAACATACGTATGTTATCCGTACTAATAGCCTTTACTATTATATAGCATAGATGCTTGCTAGCTAGGTTAGGTGGAGAGACAACAACAAGAAATTAAATGATACGAAAGAAGCGTCATTACAATACTTTACTTATCTACACATTACTAACTCTACTTAGAAAATTATTTAGAATGTAAATATGCTTATTGCTATTTAAATATTTCATCTATAATCAATGATGGACTAATTACTAATCCAAGTATATCATCTGTAGTAGATAGTAATTCATGTCCTGTACCTTGATAATCCATGTGATCATATACTATATATCAGTAGTTGACCAAGTTGTCTTGGCCGGAGAGAGTCTTGGGTTCGAAATCGCCTTGATCACCTAGCGATGTTTTAAATTTGAAATTTTTCTAATCGGATGCAAAGCCTCGTGGGATTAGTATTTAGGGTTAAAAAGTTTTTGTGATTTCACGGTTATAAAAAAAATGAAACAAATATTAGCGTAAATAATATTGTATTATTGTTTTGATTAGTTAGGGATATAAACACGAATTAAGAGACGCAGATTTAAGACAAAAATATGTACAGTTGTTTAAACAGAACACAGACAAAATATAAAACTGCAGAAAGTGGATCCACTTGGAACTTTTAGAACTTGCAAATTTCACTCATATAAGTATTACAAAATATAGTCTACCATTTTTTTTCTTTTGATAAACCAAAAAATTCTGAACCGAGACTAGCTAATCTTCTTAGAGAGAATGAAACCATCGAACTACTCACCGAGCTTTTTTTTTTTTTTTTTTTTTAAAATTGATTGTATTCATTAAATCAATAATTGTAGAGATTCGGTTTGAACCAGTGCAGAGTACAAGGCCTCTTTGGCTAAACCATCGGCCATCACATTTTGGTCCCTATGAACGAAATCGAAAGCAGAAACCATGAGATCTGATGCCAGTAGATCGATATCTCTCAAGATTCTGTAGATTTCCAGGTGATAGTCTGAAGAGTTGATGAGGGTTATCAATTGCTTGGAGTCTGAAGCGATTTGGAGATGGTGGAGGTCTCGATCCTTTGCCTGAAAAAGAACCTCTCGCATAGCCATCGCTTCCGCCATCAGAGGATTTGCGATCCAATCTGTTTTCCTCGATCCTCTTGCTAGGATGGTATCGTTCTGGTTGTAGATGGCCCAACCGAGGCCTGCCTCTTTCGAATTTGACCTCCAAGCAGCGTCAGTGTAGCATTTTAATCCTTGTCCAGGTAATTTTTGATCGTACTCATGGAGAGTGACTGATTCTTTTGGAGATACTTGTTGTGCTGTGTTCCACTCTTTTGCGCTCTATATTGCCTTTGTCATCGTGTCTCCCTCCGAGAACGTTTGGTCATTAAAGATCATGTTGTTTCTTGCTATCCAGATAGCCCAGAGAATCCATGGTAGAATTGGTCCGGTACTCAGTCCCGTTGGCGGTAGGCACAAAATCTGTTTGGAAAAAGTTAGTCCTTCTCCCACATCCTGGAATAACAGGGGGTTTAGTTGCTCTTTCAACGGTGCTAGTCTCCAGACTTCTTGAGCAAATCGGCAGTGGAAGAATAGGTGAACTACAGATTCCTGCTCACTACATATAGGGCATTGTGATTGAGTTCCAATTCCTGTAGAAGCCAGCTACTCGCCTAGAGGCAGGGCTCCACTCATCAATTTCTAGAGGAAGAGTTTTAATTTATGTGAAGTTTGAATGTTCCAAATCGGAGCATTCCAGTTGAAAGTTGGTGGGACTCACCGAGCTATTAACACCATTTCAACAAGTAAGAGTGTTTTCAAAGGAAATTTAAAGTTTTTGAAAACTTTCTTCTATTTAAAGCATGAGAAATAAATTATTTTAGAGTCCCAACCCATTGTTTTGGTAAAAAAAATTGAAGTTATGAAAAATGATTTTCATTTTGTCCCTAACTTTCGTAACAATAGCCTTGCGGTCACGTGGTAAAGATACGGGTTTGTGACGCCAATACGTTTCAAGTTTGATCTACTTGTTGCGCGAAATTAAAACACATTGTCTTTGACACCCACACGGATATGGTTTTGTTTTCGGCTAATTTGCATATCTAGAGAGAGGGTTTATCTGTGGACTGCGCCTCCCCATGGATTAGTCTGGACTCTTCCATAGATATAGGATTTTCCCTGAGTTAAAAAAAAAATATTCCCTCTGTTTCAAAATATAAATTGTTTTGAAGGTTTTTTATGTTTCAAAATATAAGTTTTTTTATGTTTTTTATGTTTCAAAATATAAGTTGTTTTGATAATCTTAGGTATTTTGTAATCGATTTTTTCATTGGTTAAACTATTTTTATTATATATATATATAAGATGATACTTTTTAAAAAAAATAGTTTTTTAATATTCGTATTTTTAAACAAAATAATTTATATTTTAAAACAAAGAGAGCAATAGACTCAGGCCCGACCATGATGGAGTGCAAGCACTGCATCTGCTCAGGGCCCATCATGGGCCAACAATTTGAATTATTTTTTTTTTTTGTAAAAATACTTTAAATTATTGTAAAATTAGTAAAAATGGTCTTATATTTATGTAAAATTCATAGAAATGCCATAAAATTTTAATATATACTATATAACTATTTTTTTTTGGTAGAGTGCCCATAAAACCAATGGGCCGGGCCTGAATAGACTACCACCACTTAATTTTTTTTTTTTTAGTGGAAGACTACCACCACTTAGTTATGTATCATATTTTGTTCACATCAAATATGTAACGATTACGGATATATTACTGAATGTTATGACTTGGCGTATATATATGTGTTATACACTAATGGTAGATAACTGTCTCAGTTCGAGTAATTAATTCGACCAATGTAACATGCACAAACCTTGTATGGCACCCAATGCATTTAAATAAAATAATTCTAGTGAAAGTACATATTTTATTTAAAAAATAAACATAATTCCATGTTTTTTTTTTTGCAGTGTGGGCTACAACAGGCCAGTCCACTGGCCCATTACATTTTATTTTTCTCCCAGAGGGAAACACCAAAACTCGAATCTTGGATCTAGGGTGTCTAGTGGATGGTGTCTACCATCGTGATTTTGAATAGAAATAGAAGTCTGTGTATGCCTTCACAAGACAATAAACCTAGAAATAAACAATTAGGCATCCATAGTTTTCGTAAAAAATTATATATTACATTACTTATTATAAAAGGTTTAGTCTTCTTATAAGGTCGATGCGTTCTTGCAACTTAATTTATATACAAAAGCTAATCATGGTAGAACCCAAAATAATCCAAAATGTTTATCCATCTCTTTAGTCTTGACCACTTGTTATCCAAATAATTTTGTTTAGATAATTTTGGTATATTTCATTATTATTGTAATTTGTTTTTTCCCGTTGTACGTAGTTCGGCACATGTCGTTCTCCGCTTCAAAACCAAGTCTTCTCAATTGTGATGTAGCCAATGTTCCCGTAACACGCACACGTATCAATCGATGCGACTTGCCAATGTACATCTAACACGTATTATGATGCACTAAGATTATTCAAAAAAAAAATAATAATTAAGATAAGTTAAGTTTTTTTTTTTTGTTTCCCTGGATTAAAGTTAAGTGTCACATATAAGGAAATATATCAACGGCATGTATATGCTATTTAGTAAGATAAATATATTGGTTTTTAAAAAATATTGGTTTTTTCATAGTTTACTTGTAACTACCATTTCCATTCAGCATCTAATCTATAATTTGTAATTTGTTTTTAGTTAAAAAAAAATGTTCTTTACATAGTTTACTTGTAAGTTGTAACTACCATTTCCATTACTTGTAATTGTTTAACAAAATGTTCTAAGTATTAGTTAAAGTGGTTGCGTAAGTGGTCTTTTACATTTTGACTACCTAGATAACAGAGCGATTATCTTTTAAACATTACAACTACATGTTTTGTTGTTAAGCTAGACGGATTTCGTGGTTACGTGGTTCTAACGTTGTTAGAAATAGCTATTTTATCTTGTAAACAAGTTGTTGTAAATTAACAACAAATTATACAAATTGACGGATTATGCTATCTTATCATGTTATGTTTTGTGGTTTTTTTTTTAAATTTTATATCATGTTAGAAAATATAAATATATAACACTAAGTTATACATCATATATTCTTCTATAAACGTTTTCTAATATAATTTTGTACTAATTAATAAGATACCATGAAAATAGAGAATTACCAATCAAACATTTTAATATTAAGTAGATACGATTTCTTTTGTGTAGTTTAGTTAGATGTATATAGAAATTAAAGTAAAGAACAAAACAAAAAAATAGAGGAAAAAATTAAAAACGTTTTCTAAAATCACATATGTCCTATAATTAAATGTCAAATTACTGTTTTTAAGTTTTTGGCATCTTCCTTTTAAAGATTATTATTTTCTTGAATATAATTTTGTACTAATTAATAAGATACCATGAAAATAGAGAATTACCAATCAAACATTTAATATTAAGTAGATACGATTTCTTTTGTGTAGTTTAGTTAGATGTATATAGAAATTAAAGTAAGTAGAAGCAAAAGAGTAAAGAACAAAACAAAAAAAATAGAGGAAAACAAATTAAAAAAGTGTAATGAAAAAAGTAAAAACGTTACTCCAAAACCGAAACCACAGAAGTAACGTGAACCAAAAAAGGTTAAAAATAAAAATCAAATAAAAACAAAATTAAAAAAACTTTTAGTATTTCTTACCCTTTTTGGGCCCCACCATAAACTGCATCTCCTCATCTCTCTATAGGCCTCTCTTCCTCCATAGTCCCATCCTCTCTCTCTCTCTCTCTACAGCTACTCTCTCTCTCTAGCTCTCTCTCTCTCTTCTCCGTTCGCCGGAAGTTTTTCCCGAAGAGGGGGAGAGATAAAGCCGTTCGATTTCTCTCTTCTCTTCTCTTCCCTTCTTTTGCTCGACGAATTTTTCTTCGCTTCTTCCCTTATTAAGTAAAGTCTCTTTTTTTTTTTTTTCCGATCTTATTTTCTCTGTTTTTATTATATACCAAAAATTTTGTATTTTTTTTATTATTTTTGCCTAATTTTTTTAGTTTTCTTGGCATCGCAGGGTTTGAAGAATTTGGTTGGTTGTTATGGTAATGTGGGTTTGATTAGTTCTCTACACGTTTTTCGCTCATGGTCATGGATTCTTCTCTCGATGGTATTTTTTACTTTTTTTTTTTTTTTGGTTGAGATTTCTGGGTTTCATTGGTTGTTTAAGATTTATCGAAAATCGTGTATCTTGATTTATTTTTTATTTACTTTTCTTTATAATGCTGAATGATGAAGCTTTGGATGCTGATTTGGATTGTTCAAAGTTGTGTTTATTTTATTCAGTTTTATTGCAAAGTTGGAGACTTTTTATGATTTTCCTCTTGAATATGACTGTTATGTGCTTTTTTTTTGTTACTAATTTGCTACTGATTTAGATTACTGGGTTCGTAAATTTTCCATTTTTCTTTCTATTTGTAAAGTTCCAATTGGTGATTCTTATGGTGGGTCTTTTTTTTCTGGTTGATTGGTTCTAACTCCATATTCTGTGTTTTTTCCACTATCATTGGTTGATAAATTGGGTTTTTTTTTTTTAATTCAATCGTGCGTCAAATGACTTTCTTTCTGTATAGAATGAGATTCCTTGAGATGTCACTACTGTTACTTATTGATGAATGTGGGTTCTAATTCCTAAAAGAATCATGCTTTGATTCTTTTATTTTTTGATGGCTGATCCTTGCTTGCTTTGAGATCTTGGTCCATACTCATTTGTACCCTAAAGACAATGATGATCTTTGCTTTGTCATGTTCTTTGGATTCTCTCTGACTCCTTGATGTCTTTCGAGTCGCGGTCTGGTTTATACAACCTCAACATTGTTGTCTTGTGGTGGTAGTTGAAGTGTCTTTGTTTTAAATGAATGAACTTGTTAGTTTTTTTTGTGGTTGCATTTGCATTGGAGGAGTTGTGTGTTTCTACATTGTCTTCACTTTGAGTCGAAATTGTAATTTTCACATTTTTTTTGTTCTATATATATACACAGGAGCTGGAGGTGACTCATCGAAATGCAGTGAAATGAGTGTTGATGAAAAGAGACAGCTTGTTTATGAACTGTCGAAGCAATCACATTTAGCTTCTGAAGTCTTGCAGGCATGGAGTCGCCAAGAGATTCTACAGATCTTATGCGCGGAAATGGGGAAAGAAAGAAAATATACTGGCTTGACCAAAGTCAAGATCATTGAGACTCTTTTGAAAATTGTAACCGAGAAGAACTCTGGAGAGTATGAAGGGAAGAAGAGAGATTCTGATTGTTTGCCTATTCAAAGAAACTCAAAGAGACAAAGGAAGGTCGATAATCCTACTCGATATGTGATTCCAACGAGCCTCAATGCCTCAGGGAGCTGCAACTCGGTTAATACTAAAGGTAAAAGATCTTCCATTTTCCAGTTCAAAGTTTAAAAATAAAACATTTTGGTGTTTACTAACTTGGAAATAGAATTTGGTCAGGTGAGGAGAATACTATCTACTGCAACAATTTGGCTTGCCGGGCCATACTGAGACAGGAAGACTCGTTCTGCAGAAGGTGTTCTTGTTGCATCTGTCGTAAGTATGATGATAACAAAGATCCTAGTCTCTGGTTGACATGTAGCTCAGATCCTCCATTTGAAGGTGATTCTTGTGGATTCTCTTGTCATCTTGAATGTGCTTTCAAGACTGAAAAATCCGGTCTTACAAAAGACAAGCAAAGTGAGGGATGCTGCTTCTACTGTGTCTCTTGCGGTAAACCAAACAGCTTGCTTGAATGTTGGAAGAAGCAACTGACGATTGCTAAAGAAACTAGAAGGGTAGATGTCCTTTGTTACCGTCTTTTCTTGGTCCAGAAGCTTTTAAAGGGATCTACGAAATACCGAAATCTATGCGAGGCTGTGGATGAAGCTATAAAGAGTCTTGAAGCTGATGTGGGTCCTCTCACTGGTCTCCCTATGAAAATAGGTAGAGGAATTGTAAACAGACTTCAATCAGGACCCGATGTGCAGAAACTTTGCTCTTCTGCCCTTGAATCTCTTGAAACTTTAGAAACAACACCTCATGAAGTTACTGCATTGCCTTCACCTCGTGGCTCCAAGATGCATAACGGTCAGCTTTTTAATACCCAAATGATTCAACTATTGAGTAATGTTTCTAAGTATGATCAATAATGGTGTTTCTCTGTTTTTGTGTTTGCTAGATTGTTCTTATGGATTAAGCAATGAGATATCTGCAGATACAGCAACCACAGTATCAACCAAGATCAGGTTTGAGGATGTTAACGCGACTTCACTCACAGTGATTCTCGCCTCTAACGAAGTTGCCTCACCTGCAAACATCGTTCATTACAGTATTTGGCATCGTAAGGTCTCTGAGAAAGATTACCCTGAGAAATCGACTTGCACATTGTTTACACCAAACACAAGATTTGTTGTCTCTGGTTTAGCTCCAGCTTCTGAGTATTGCTTCAAAGTTGTGTCCTTTAGCGGAACAAGAGAACTGGGCGTCGATGAAATCAATGTTATGACCCGTAGCCCTGAAGAAGGAGCGAATTGCTCTTCGGTTGTCGAAAGAAGCGAAAGCCCTCTCACAAACTGCAGCACATTGTCTTCTAATCCTTCTTCTGTTGAAGCTGAATCCAACAACGGTTACATTGTTCCTCAGAATCTATTGCAGAACGACAAAAAAGACTCTCCTTCGACCGATGAAAATGCTGCGATAAGGACCAAAAGGACAACCGAATCAGACGTTGCGCAGATTGAGAAAAACGTTGAACAGATTGTGATATTGGATGAGGAGGAAGAAGAAGCGATACCGGATAAGAACGGTGAAACTCCAGTCCTTGTGACTACGACGAATCTTGTTAGTAATCGAAACAATTCAGATGCGAGTTTGCCAATCACTCCCTTCAGGTCGGACCAAACCAACAACCGTCAAGTTAGAAACGGGAAATCGGTTAAAGAAAACGGTAATAACGGAGATCACTCGGCGAACGGAGGAGCAGAGAGCGGATTAGAGCACTGTGTGAAGATCATAAGACAGCTTGAGTGTTCAGGACACATCGAAAAGGATTTCAGACAGAAGTTTCTAACTTGGTATAGCTTGAGAGCAACGTCACAAGAGATTAGAGTTGTGAAGATATACATCGATACGTTTATTGATGATCCTGTGGCTTTAGCTGAGCAGCTCGTTGATACATTCGATGATCGCGTTTCGATCAAACGTTCTGCTGCGACTGGTAGCGGTAGCAGTAGTGCGTCTGCGGTTGTTCCGTCTGGATTCTGTATGAAGTTATGGCATTAGAAGATGGGGAGAGTTTGGTTCATCGGTTTTATTTTAAAGTTCTTTAGTTTCTTTATGGTTTTTTTATTTTTGCCTAATCATTTTCAAAACTTCATTATCATTATTGGGAAATTTGCATTATTGGAACATTTCCATGCAAGAACAGTCGTTTATTCGTATCGAATAGTTTGTTTTGTCGGTTTATTTATTTTAATGGATTTGATTCCATTTATAATTAGTACTAGACTGACTTATTATTAGGTTGTCATATAGCACTCCTTCTTTTGGCATTTGAATTATTATCTATTAATAAGAAAAATAAAAATTTTGTGTTAATAACTTGACAATTAATTCCAACAATTTAATGGCTAATTTCAATATTAAAAGTGTTGTTGTGAATTTTTAATGGTTTGAAAAATAGTTATTTTATTTGTTAAATCCAACAATATAATATACAAAAAATATTTAAGACTTTTATTTTTACATAGGTAATTGTATTTTTGTTTTCTAAGAGGTTACAAAGAGAAGTTTCGATAAAAATAATGCTTAACATGAAAAAAACAAAAAAAAAATATTGTGAAAAAAAATTAAGATATGATTTTAAGATTGTTAAGATTGTTAAAATCTGACTGGAGATATCCATAATTAATTTTTTTAATCTTCACATCTTCTAAAGCCAATTTTCTAATTACCCCTTAATGAAATTAATATAATTTGTACTGGACATAACACTTCTATCAAAGACTATTGAAAAAACCTTAATCCACCACAAATTGTGAATCTAGAAAAACATAATCACTTCACCAATGAATCGATGTTAAAGATAAAAAAATAGGGGCAATTACAAAAATGCCATTTTTGTGTGCATATTTGTAAGAATGCCATTTAGGGGTGCCAATTTGCAAAAATGCCACTAATTATAGATTTATAAAGCCTATATCTTAAAATTCTGAACCCTAAAAAATGTTTTGACCCCTAAAACCTCCTAAACTCTTATAACTAAACTTTAATAGAAGATAATTAACCCAAACATAAATGATATAAATTTTTTTTTTTGAAAAAGTGGTATTTTTGTAAAGATTTCAAAAGTGTGGCATTTTTGTAAAGTGGCACTTGAAAAGTGGCATTTTTTAAATTTCTCAAAAGAATATCATAGCAAAACGTTAAAGAGAATAAGAAAAAATTACAATAAATCATCAATTATTCTCTCAATACGATCCATAGTTCCACTGAAATAAATACAAAGATACATTCCATCATCTTTCTTGAATGATGCATATGTCTAGCTAAATCAAAATTATATTACAACTTCTCTTATCAATATTTTTTTTATAAATGTATTTAATACAATAAAAAAGACAAAAAATCATTTCTTTGGGAATCGTAGTGAATATTGATGAAGACATACAAGTTAGAGATTTGTTGTAACGCCCGTGAACCAAAAAGTGGATTTTTGGTGGTGCGTCGATCGACACAAGGTGTGTGTCTCGATCTACACACGTGTTTTGGACTTATGAAAAGTCGTGTTCTGGGCGTTGTGTCGATCGACACAGGTTAAAATTGGACCGACATGTTCGGTTTTTTCGATCGTTCGGTTTGGCGATTGGTTTAGGGAATTTTAGGGTTCCAATATATAAACGTGGAGCTACGTTGTCTGTTCTTTTTAGGGCCGAAAACAGAAGAAAAGTAGTGAGAAATGTGAGGATTGAGTTGAAACATGATTCATTGTTGAATTCCTTGTAATCTCGATCCCTAAAACTCGTTAGAGTGTGTTTGTGAGGCTGGGAATCGAATCTTCTGCGTGTTCTTCGTGGAGGAAGAGGAGATTTCGGATTCATGGAGTGTAGCCTTTGAATTCTGTCGAGTTCTTCGTGTTCTTCGCGACTTTTCATCCTTTTCCTTCCAGATTCGAAGTGAGTGCGTGACCATGACTTATCTGGGTAAAAGAATTGATAGGATGCGATTGATTGTTGTTTGTGGTTGGATTTCGTGTTGTATTGGTGGATTTGTGTAGGAGATCGGCGGAAACGCGTCCGGAATCGACCATAAGAGGATAGGTTCGATTCTGGGTTTTCTGCGTTTCTGGGTTTTCTGCGTTTCTGGGTTGTGTGTCGATCGACACAAGGAGGTTGTGTCGATCGACGCATCCTGTATCGATCGACACAAGGAGGTTGTGTCAATCGAGACTCATTTTTTATTACCGTCAGTTTGACGTATTGATCGTTGCGTCTTGCGTGTTGTTTGTTCATCCTGGTATTGTACCTTTTGCTTATGTGTGTGTGTATAGTCAAGTAGATGGGATGACCGTCTCACTGGGTATTTATGATAATACTCACGCAACTCTTTTAACCATGTGATGCAGGTAAAGAGAAAATGTGATCGTGGAATCAAGGCAAGGAAGAGGAGATGATCTAGTCTCTCGGTTGCGTGGTTTGTGTTGTTAGAATTGCTAGGTTGATAGTGATTTTGGAATTGAGATTGAATTATTATTGTTGAACTGGCTAGATATGAGTTGTGTTTTGGAATTGATAACTGGATTTTGGTTGGTTATTGAATTGGTTGTTATTTATTGGTTAGTTGATTGTTTCCGCAGGTTTGATGTGATGGTTTGATTGGGTTATTGAGAGTTAGCATTTATGGGAATGCTAATTCGAATCCAATGTTAAAAAAAAAAATAGATTGGGTTGTTTCAGTTTGGTATCAAAGCCCTTATGGTTCTAGGGCGGGAGAACGTAGTTGATTAAGTGTGAAGTCAATTGCGTGGCTGAATTAATTGATTATGTGAGTTGGTCAATTGATTGCTGTGTGGGTTTGGAGTCCTAGATCATCTTCTCTGAGCCTTCAATGAGATTCCAGTATGTGTTGCGTGACCTTTTTATGGCTTTTAGTATGCTTACTTTTCTACTGTTGGTAGTGTAGTGTGAGATGGCTAGAGGTACTAGAGGCAGAGGTCGTGGCGGTCGTGGGGGCCGTGGTGGGCGCGGGCGTGGGCAGGTGCAGTTGAGTGAGTCTGTTGCCGCGAGTTTGGCCCAGGATTCCGCGGAGGAGCAGGTGGCGGCTTCGCAGACGCATCAGGAGGGATCCGTGAGCGTGGCTACTGCGAGTACCAGTGTGAGGACTGGTGGGACGGGTGTTGGTCCCGGTGTGGCAGGCCCGGGAGCGGGTGCTACCGCAGGTGTAGCTCAGGATCGAGATGATCGTCTGGCGGACTTGCTGCAGTTGATTCGTGAGCGGTTACCAATAGGGGTGTCGGCTCTGGCTCAGGCTCCGGTAGTGTAGCCGGGTATGGCTGGTGTTCAGCCAGGAGTGGCTGGGGTGCAGCAGAGGGCTCCGTTGGTTGAGGAGCTTCCGTCCTACCTGAGGATAATGGAGTAGATGCAGAGGATAGGCACTGGATTTTTCTCGGGAGGTGCCAAGTCTGAGGAGGCCGATGAATGGCGGTGGCGATTGGAGGGTAATTTTTGATCTCTTAGGTGTCCGGAGGAATACCGGGTGGATCTAGCAGTGCATTATCTTGATGGTGATGCGCATCTCTGGTGGAAAGGTGTGGAGGCTAGGAGAGCTCAGGCAGAGATGGAGGGCGAACATGCCCATGTGAAGAGGTTCTTGAGATGACTTCGAGCTGATTTGAGGACTCGCTGTAGAGCGAGTAAGTTCGCCACGAGGACGGAGCTGGTTGTGACTGCTGCAGCGATCGAGGAGGATCTGAGGGCTAAGTAGGCTGTGGTGGTTAGTCCGCCGGTCCAGCAACAAATGGAGTCGCAACAGTAGACGGGTCCGAGGCAAGGGCGGCAAGCCTGCGCAAGGACAGAAGCGGAAGTGGGAGAACACTTCTGGGTCGAGTTAGAGTGGACAGGGTGATTCAACATGTTTTGAGTGTGGGAGTACGGATCACCGGGTGGCAAGCTGTCCGAAGAGGAGAGCAAAGAAGGGTGCCCAGGTGTGCTTTCATTGTAGAGAGCCAGGGTATATCAAGCCCCAGTGTCCTAAGCTGCAGCAGATGGCGGTGGCGGCAGTGCACCGGTGGCACTGATTGCAGCTGCACCGTGTGTGTTCAGTTCGGTGGAGGTGGAGGCTCTAGCGCCAGGCCGATAACAGGTAAATTTTAGAACTTGACTTTGTGAATTCTGGCGTTGTGAATTATTGTCTGTTTTGGAATTATGAATCTGTGATAGATTATTAGGGTTCTTAGGCACATAGAGTTTTGTGCAGGGAACTTAGTAGTATGCGGATGTGAGTCTCATGTGCTGTTTGATTCGAGAACGACGAATTGCTTCATTACTCCGGAGTGTGCGGAGAACAGCGGGATCTGGAGCGATTCTGGTGAGCAGCCGGGAGTAGTTAAGGTTGTTGGAGGCAAGTCTTTGGCTACTTTTAGGCGGGCTCGTAGTGTGGCTATTCTGGTGGCGGAGGAGTTGATGCCAGCAGATTTGATTATTAATCCAACGGCGCTGTATGATGTCATTCTGGGGATGGATTGGCTGGATCGGTACAGGGTTCATTTGGATTATCATTTGGGGCGAGTCGTGTTTGAGCGAGAGGCAGGGAGGTTGGTGTATCAGGGAGTGAGACCGACTTCCGGGAGTCTCGTGATTTAGGCGATTCAGGCTGAGCAGCTGATTGAGAAGGGATGCGAGGCATATTTGGCAACGATTATGATGCCAGAGTCTGTTGGAGAGGTTACTATTAGAGACATTCATGTTGTTCAGGATTTTGAGGATGTTTTTTGGTCGTTGCAGGGATTACCGCCGTCTCGGTCCGATCCTTTCACGATTGAATTGGAGCTTGGAACGACTTCGATATCCAAGGCGCCTTACCGTATAGCTCCAGCAGAGATGGTAGAGCTGAAGAAGCAGTTGCATGATTTGTTGGGTAAATGTTTTATCCGACCGAGTAGTTCACCATGGGAGCGCCGATGTTGTTTGTGAAGAAGAAGGATGGTAGTTTTCTGTTGTGTATTGATTACCGGGGACTTAATCGAGTCACTGTGAAGAACAAGTATCCTCTTCCTCGAATTGATGAGTTGTTTGATCAGTTGCGAGGGGCTACTTGATTCTCCAAGATCGATTTGGCTTTGTGTTACCATTAGATTCCCATTGACGAGGCAGACGTTCGGAAGACTGCTTTCAGGACGAGATATGGGCATTATGAGTTCATGGTGATGCCTTTTGGGTTGACGAATGCGCCAGCAGCGTTCATGAGGTTGATGAACGGGGTGTTCCAGGAGTATTTGGATGAGTTTGTGATCATTTTTATTGATGATATTCTGGTGTGTTCGAGGAGTCTTGAGGAGCATGAGATTCATCTGAGGAAGGTTCTAGAGAAGTTGCGGGAGCAGAAGCTGTATGCTAAGCTGAGTAAGTGCAGTTTTTGGCAGCGTGAGATGGTTTTCCCAGTCATGTGGTTTCGGCGGATGGTGTTTCTGTGGATCCGGCGAAGATTGAGGCTATCAGAGGGTGGTCTAGACCGAGAAATGCCACTGAGATCCGAAGTTTTCTCGGTTTGGCGGGTTACTATAGGAGGTTCGTCAAGGGTTTTACGAGTATGACGTAGTCAATGACGAAACTGACAAGGAAGGATGTTCTTTTCGAGTGGTCTTCAGCTTGTGAGGAGAGTTTCACGAGGCTGAAGGAGATGTTGAAGAGTACACCAGTGTTGGTGTTACCTGATCCGGACGAGCCTTACGTGGTGTATACGGATGCTTCAGGAGTTGGTCTAGGTTGTGTCCTGATACAACAGGGGAAGGTAATTGGATATGCTTCGAGGCAGTTGAGGAAGCACGAGTACTACTACCTTACCCATGATTTGGAGTTGGCTGCAATGATTTTCGCTCTAAAGATTTAGCGATCTTATCTTTATGGCGGAAAGATTCAGGTGTTTACATATCATAAGAGCCTGAATTATTTCTTTACGCAGCCAGAGCTGAACCAGAGGTAGAGGCGTTGGATGGAATTGGTAGTAGATTATAATCTGCAGATTGGTTACCATCCTGGTAAGGATAATTTGGTTACGGATGCTTTGAGTCGGAAGAGAGTTACTTCGGCTCAGGAGCGGGATATAGAGGCTTTGGCGAGCGAGATTAGCACGTTGAGGTTGTGTGTTATCTCACAGGAGCCGTTGGGGTGAGAGGCAGCTAAGTAGGCGAATTTGTTGAGTAGGGTTCGAGCAGCTCAAGAGAGGGATCAGGGTGTGATTGATGCTTCTGGAGTTGCAGGTTCTGAGTATGTGGTCTCGGCGAGACCTGTGAGGATTCTCGAGAGGAGAGTCAAGGTTCTGCGCCGGAAGAGAATACCGTTAGTGAGAGTCGTATGGGACTGTGACGGTGTTGAGGAGGAGACTTGAGAACCAGAGGCGAAGATGAAGACAAGGTTCTCGAAGTGGTTCGAGAAGCAAGTGGTTGCTTGAGTTGTCTTTTTCTGGTATTCAGTTTCGAGATAGTATGTGGCTATGTTTTGTTGATGTATTTTGTTTAGTGTTGTAACGATTTACATTTTTGGAGATTAATAAGATAAGTGGTTCCTGATTAAATGTGTTATAGGATGTGAGTTCTTATATTTTATGACTGGTGGGGTCATGTGTTTATGTGATGGCTAGAAATGGAAGTTCTATGTGAGTTGGAACTTGTTCATGTTGTTGGAGTATCTAGGAATAGAAGTTCTATTGGAGTTAGGACTTGTCTGTTCTCTAGATGGCGCTGGGAAATAGAGGTTTTATGTGAGTTAGGACTGTCTATTTCCTAGGGAGAAATTGGAAAAGAAGTTTTATGTGAGTTTGAACCGTCTTTTCCAGGGACTTTGTGGAAACACCCATAGTGGTTGGATTGTTTCGGGTGGCCTAGTGATTGGTCACAGATGTGATGATATTCTGGGTTAGGGAATGTCATGGTGATACCACGGGAGGTAGGTTGGGTCGACAAGTGCTTATCATACACGTTAGGAATTGATTGCCCAGGGGATGGTAGTTCCCTGCATATACTTTGAGGGACAAGGATCTCTCCAGGGGATGGTGGTTCCCCTGCATGCCGAGCTTGACATACTGTGTGTCCCGAGAGTGGAAGGGGCATGGAGCATACCTAGCCTGACGGACGGTGGGTCCTGAAGGTGGAAGAGGTATGATACACCTAGAGCTCAAAGGGTGACGACCCTGAGAGTGGGAGGTGTATATGTATGAGTGAGCAATTAATATCCGAACGTGATTCGTAAGTATGAGACTAGATGGAAGCCTCATGGATCGGTGGATGATCTCAGGTAGTGCTGGTCGGGTTTGGTCGGGGGGGGGTTACCGTAGTGGATAGTACTACGGGATTCGAGGTTGAATCCGTGTTAATGAGGGAGACTTGTAACGTCCATGAACCAAAAAGTGAATTTTTGGGGGTGCGTCGATCGACACAAGGTATGTGTGTCGATCGACACACGTGTTTTGGACTTATGAGAAGTCGCGTTCTGGGCGTTGTGTCGATCGACACATGTTCTTTGAGTCGATCGACATAGGTTAAAATTAGACCGATAGGTTCAGTTTTTTCGATCGTTCGGTTTGGTGATTGGGTTAGGGAATCTTAGGGTTCCAGTATATAAACGTGGAGCTGCGTTGTCTGTTCTTTTTCGAGGCCAAAAACAGAAGAAAAGTAGTGAGAATTGTGAGAATTGTGAGGATTGAGTTGAAACATGATTCATTGTTGAATTCCTTGTAATCTCGATTTTTAGAACTCGTTAGAGTGTGTTTGTAAGGCTGGGAATTGAATTTTCTGCGTGTTCTTCGTGGTGGAAGAGGAGATTTTGGATTCAAGGAGTGCAGCCTCTGAATTCTGTCGAGTTCTTCGTGTTCTTCGCGACTTTTCATCCTTTTCCTTCCAGATTCGAGGTGAGTGCGTGACAATGGCTTATCTGGGTAAAAAAATTGATATGGTGCGATTGATTGTTGTTTGTGGTTGGATTTCGTGTTGTATTGGTGGATTTTGTGCAGGAGATCGGCAAAAACGCATCCGAAAACGACCATGAGAGAATATGTTCGATTCTGGGTTTTCTGCGTTTCTGGGTTGTGTGTCAATCGACACAAGGAGGTTGTGCCGATCGACACTCATTTTTTATTACCGTCAGTTTGACGTATTGATCGTTGCGTCTTGCGTGTTTGATATGCTCAAATTTAACCCTGAGCTACTCTCTCAAATTAAGAGATCCTTGTAGTACTTAGGGATCGAATCCACAGGGAAAAGAATTACACAATCAATCTAAGTATTCGAATTATGCTAAGCTAAGTAATATAAATGTAATGCGAGAATCAAAACAAAACAAGCAAAAGATGGCGATAAGTTCTTGTTATCAATGAGACAAAAAGCTAGGCGATGGGTAATTCTTCGGGTATGAATCAAAATCAAGGTTAAACTACTGTCAGGGTTTGATTAGGCACCGTTCTAGAACTCAAACACGAAGGTAAAGCCAATCAACTTCCGTTGCAGAGACTATCTATCCCTAGATCCCTAAATTCCAAATTCCTTTGCAAATCGAGTGAATCCAAGCAAGCATTAACGTTCAGGTTCAATTGTTCACAAAATCCCTAAGCCAAATTCCTTTGCGAATAGGTGATTTTGCTCATCTAAGATTAGTTCCAGTTGATAATAACACTTCCGCGTCTATTAAACAACCTAGGGTTTCCAATTTTAGTTGGCCAGTCCTAAAATCAGAGTTAAAACAATCTAGATAAAAGAACCAAAAGATGAACCCTAACAGATCTATAATCCTAACAATTTCTCATCAAACCCTAGAATCCCCCACAACCTAACAAGCAAACTACTCAGACATAGATGAAGAAATCATAACGAAAGAATAAGATTGCATAAAAGATAGAGTTAGAGATACAGAAAAAGGGGTTTGAAAAATTTGATATGCTCAAATTTAACCCTGAGCTACTCTCTCAAATTAAGAGATCCTTGTAGTACTTAGGGATCGAATCCACAGGGAAAAGAATTACACAATCAATCTAAGTATTCGAATTATGCTAAGCTAAGTAATATAAATGTAATGCGAGAATCAAAACAAAACAAGCAAAAGATGGCGATAAGTTCTTGTTATCAATGAGACAAAAAGCTAGGCGATGGGTAATTCTTCGGGTATGAATCAAAATCAAGGATAAACTACTGTCAGGGTTTGATTAGGCACCGTTCTAGAACTCAAACACGAAGGTAAAGCCAATCAACTTCCGTTGCAGAGACTATCTATCCCTAGATCCCTAAATTCCAAATTCCTTTGCAAATCGAGTGAATCCAAGCAAGCATTAACGTTCAGGTTCAATTGTTCACAAAATCCCTAAGCCAAATTCCTTTGCGAATAGGTGATTTTGCTCATCTAAGATTAGTTCCAGTTGATAATAACACTTCCGCGTCTATTAAACAACCTAGAGTTTCCAATTTTAGTTGGCCAGTCCTAAAATCAGAGTTAAAACAATCTAGATAAAAGAACCAAAAGATGAACCCTAACAGATCTATAATCCTAACAATTTCTCATCAAACCCTAGAATCCCCCACAACCTAACAAGCAAACTACTCAGACATAGATGAAGAAATCATAATGAAAGAATAAGATTGCATAAAAGATAGAGTTAGAGATACAGAAAAAGGGGTTTGAAAAATTTGATATGCTCAAATTTAACCCTGAGCTACTCTCTCAAATTAAGAGATCCTTGTAGTACTTAGGGATCGAATCCACAGGGAAAAGAATTACACAATCAATCTAAGTATTCGAATTATGCTAAGCTAAGTAATATAAATGTAATGCGAGAATCAAAACAAAACAAGCAAAAGATGGCGATAAGTTCTTGTTATCAATGAGACAAAAAGCTAGGCGATGGGTAATTCTTCGGGTATGAATCAAAATCAAGGATAAACTACTGTCAGGGTTTGATTAGGCACCGTTCTAGAACTCAAACACGAAGGTAAAGCCAATCAACTTCCGTTGCAGAGACTATCTATCCCTAGATCCCTAAATTCCAAATTCCTTTGCAAATCGAGTGAATCCAAGCAAGCATTAACGTTCAGGTTCAATTGTTCACAAAATCCCTAAGCCAAATTCCTTTGCGAATAGGTGATTTTGCTCATCTAAGATTAGTTCCAGTTGATAATAACACTTCCGCGTCTATTAAACAACCTAGGGTTTCCAATTTTAGTTGGCCAGTCCTAAAATCAGAGTTAAAACAATCTAGATAAAAGAACCAAAAGATGAACCCTAACAGATCTATAATCCTAACAATTTCTCATCAAACCCTAGAATCCCCCACAACCTAACAAGCAAACTACTCAGACATAGATGAAGAAATCATAACGAAAGAATAAGATTGCATAAAAGATAGAGTTAGAGATACAGAAAAAGGGGTTTGAAAAATTTGATATGCTCAAATTTAACCCTGAGCTACTCTCTCAAATTAAGAGATCCTTGTAGTACTTAGGGATCGAATCCACAGGGAAAAGAATTACACAATCAATCTAAGTATTCGAATTATGCTAAGCTAAGTAATATAAATGTAATGCGAGAATCAAAACAAAACAAGCAAAAGATGGCGATAAGTTCTTGTTATCAATGAGACAAAAAGCTAGGCGATGGGTAATTCTTCGGGTATGAATCAAAATCAAGGATAAACTACTGTCAGGGTTTGATTAGGCACCGTTCTAGAACTCAAACACGAAGGTAAAGCCAATCAACTTCCGTTGCAGAGACTATCTATCCCTAGATCCCTAAATTCCAAATTCCTTTGCAAATCGAGTGAATCCAAGCAAGCATTAACGTTCAGGTTCAATTGTTCACAAAATCCCTAAGCCAAATTCCTTTGCGAATAGGTGATTTTGCTCATCTAAGATTAGTTCCAGTTGATAATAACACTTCCGCGTCTATTAAACAACCTAGAGTTTCCAATTTTAGTTGGCCAGTCCTAAAATCAGAGTTAAAACAATCTAGATAAAAGAACCAAAAGATGAACCCTAACAGATCTATAATCCTAACAATTTCTCATCAAACCCTAGAATCCCCCACAACCTAACAAGCAAACTACTCAGACATAGATGAAGAAATCATAATGAAAGAATAAGATTGCATAAAAGATAGAGTTAGAGATACAGAAAAAGGGGTTTGAAAAATTTGATATGCTCAAATTTAACCCTGAGCTACTCTCTCAAATTAAGAGATCCTTGTAGTACTTAGGGATCGAATCCACAGGGAAAAGAATTACACAATCAATCTAAGTATTCGAATTATGCTAAGCTAAGTAATATAAATGTAATGCGAGAATCAAAACAAAACAAGCAAAAGATGGCGATAAGTTCTTGTTATCAATGAGACAAAAAGCTAGCGATGGGTAATTCTTCGGGTATGAATCAAAATCAAGGATAAACTACTGTCAGGGTTTGATTAGGCACCGTTCTAGAACTCAAACACGAAGGTAAAGCCAATCAACTTCCGTTGCAGAGACTATCTATCCCTAGATCCCTAAATTCCAAATTCCTTTGCAAATCGAGTGAATCCAAGCAAGCATTAACGTTCAGGTTCAATTGTTCACAAAATCCCTAAGCCAAATTCCTTTGCGAATAGGTGATTTTGCTCATCTAAGATTAGTTCCAGTTGATAATAACACTTCCGCGTCTATTAAACAACCTAGGGTTTCCAATTTTAGTTGGCCAGTCCTAAAATCAGAGTTAAAACAATCTAGATAAAAGAACCAAAAGATGAACCCTAACAGATCTATAATCCTAACAATTTCTCATCAAACCCTAGAATCCCCCACAACCTAACAAGCAAACTACTCAGACATAGATGAAGAAATCATAATGAAAGAATAAGATTGCATAAAAGATAGAGTTAGAGATAATGAAAAAGGGGTTTGAAAAATTTGATATGCTCAAATTTAACCCTGAGCTACTCTCTCAAATTAAGAGATCCTTGTAGTACTTAGGGATCGAATCCACAGGGAAAAGAATTACACAATCAATCTAAGTATTCGAATTATGCTAAGCTAAGTAATATAAATGTAATGCGAGAATCAAAACAAAACAAGCAAAAGATGGCGATAAGTTCTTGTTATCAATGAGACAAAAAGCTAGGCGATGGGTAATTCTTCGGGTATGAATCAAAATCAAGGATAAACTACTGTCAGGGTTTGATTAGGCACCGTTCTAGAACTCAAACACGAAGGTAAAGCCAATCAACTTCCGTTGCAGAGACTATCTATCCCTAGATCCCTAAATTCCAAATTCCTTTGCAAATCGAGTGAATCCAAGCAAGCATTAACGTTCAGGTTCAATTGTTCACAAAATCCCTAAGCCAAATTCCTTTGCGAATAGGTGATTTTGCTCATCTAAGATTAGTTCCAGTTGATAATAACACTTCCGCGTCTATTAAACAACCTAGGGTTTCCAATTTTAGTTGGCCAGTCCTAAAATCAGAGTTAAAACAATCTAGATAAAAGAACCAAAAGATGAACCCTAACAGATCTATAATCCTAACAATTTCTCATCAAACCCTAGAATCCCCCACAACCTAACAAGCAAACTACTCAGACATAGATGAAGAAATCATAACGAAAGAATAAGATTGCATAAAAGATAGAGTTAGAGATATAGAAAAAGGGGTTTGAAAAATTTGATATGCTCAAATTTAACCCTGAGCTACTCTCTCAAATTAAGAGATCCTTGTAGTACTTAGGGATCGAATCCACAGGGAAAAGAATTACACAATCAATCTAAGTATTCGAATTATGCTAAGCTAAGTAATATAAATGTAATGCGAGAATCAAAACAAAACAAGCAAAAGATGGCGATAAGTTCTTGTTATCAATGAGACAAAAAGCTAGGCGATGGGTAATTCTTCGGGTATGAATCAAAATCAAGGATAAACTACTGTCAGGGTTTGATTAGGCACCGTTCTAGAACTCAAACACGAAGGTAAAGCCAATCAACTTCCGTTGCAGAGACTATCTATCCCTAGATCCCTAAATTCCAAATTCCTTTGCAAATCGAGTGAATCCAAGCAAGCATTAACGTTCAGGTTCAATTGTTCACAAAATCCCTAAGCCAAATTCCTTTGCGAATAGGTGATTTTGCTCATCTAAGATTAGTTCCAGTTGATAATAACACTTCCGCGTCTATTAAACAACCTAGGGTTTCCAATTTTAGTTGGCCAGTCCTAAAATCAGAGTTAAAACAATCTAGATAAAAGAACCAAAAGATGAACCCTAACAGATCTATAATCCTAACAATTTCTCATCAAACCCTAGAATCCCCCACAACCTAACAAGCAAACTACTCAGACATAGATGAAGAAATCATAACGAAAGAATAAGATTGCATAAAAGATAGAGTTAGAGATACAGAAAAAGGGGTTTGAAAAATTTGATATGCTCAAATTTAACCCTGAGCTACTCTCTCAAATTAAGAGATCCTTGTAGTACTTAGGGATCGAATCCACAGGGAAAAGAATTACACAATCAATCTAAGTATTCGAATTATGCTAAGCTAAGTAATATAAATGTAATGCGAGAATCAAAACAAAACAAGCAAAAGATGGCGATAACTTCTTGTTATCAATGAGACAAAAAGCTAGGCGATGGGTAATTCTTCGGGTATGAATCAAAATCAAGGATAAACTACTGTCAGGGTTTGATTAGGCATCGTTCTAGAACTCAAACACGAAGGTAAAGCCAATCAACTTCCGTTGCAGAGACTATCTATCCCTAGATCCCTAAATTCCAAATTCCTTTGCAAATCGAGTGAATCCAAGCAAGCATTAACGTTCAGGTTCAATTGTTCACAAAATCCCTAAGCCAAATTCCTTTGCGAATAGGTGATTTTGCTCATCTAAGATTAGTTCCAGTTGATAATAACACTTCCGCGTCTATTAAACAACCTAGGGTTTCCAATTTTAGTTGGCCAGTCCTAAAATCAGAGTTAAAACAATCTAGATAAAAGAACCAAAAGATGAACCCTAACAGATCTATAATCCTAACAATTTCTCATCAAACCCTAGAATCCCCCAAAACCTAACAAGCAAACTACTCAGACATAGATGAAGAAATCATAACGAAAGAATAAGATTGCATAAAAGATAGAGTTAGAGATACAGAAAAAGGGGTTTGAAAAATTTGATATGCTCAAATTTAACCCTGAGCTACTCTCTCAAATTAAGAGATCCTTGTAGTACTTAGGGATCGAATCCACAGGGAAAAGAATTACACAATCAATCTAAGTATTCGAATTATGCTAAGCTAAGTAATATAAATGTAATGCGAGAATCAAAACAAAACAAGCAAAAGATGGCGATAAGTTCTTGTTATCAATGAGACAAAAAGCTAGGCGATGGGTAATTCTTCGGGTATGAATCAAAATCAAGGATAAACTACTGTCAGGGTTTGATTAGGCACCGTTCTAGAACTCAAACACGAAGGTAAAGCCAATCAACTTCCGTTGCAGAGACTATCTATCCCTAGATCCCTAAATTCCAAATTCCTTTGCAAATCGAGTGAATCCAAGCAAGCATTAACGTTCAGGTTCAATTGTTCACAAAATCCCTAAGCCAAATTCCTTTGCGAATAGGTGGTTTTGCTCATCTAAGATTAGTTCCAGTTGATAATAACACTTCCGCGTCTATTCAACAACCTAGGGTTTCCAATTTTAGTTGGCCAGTCCTAAAATCAGAGTTAAAACAATCTAGATAAAAGAACCAAAAGATGAACCCTAACAGATCTATAATCCTAACAATTTCTCATCAAACCCTAGAATCCCCCACAACCTAACAAGCAAACTACTCAGACATAGATGAAGAAATCATAACGAAAGAATAAGATTGCATAAAATATAGAGTTAGAGATACAGAAAAAGGGGTTTGAAAAATTTGATATGCTCAAATTTAACCCTGAGCTACTCTCTCAAATTAAGAGATCCTTGTAGTACTTAGGGATCGAATCCACAGGGAAAAGAATTACACAATCAATCTAAGTATTCGAATTATGCTAAGCTAAGTAATATAAATGTAATGCGAGAATCAAAACAAAACAAGCAAAAGATGGCGATAACTTCTTGTTATCAATGAGACAAAAAGCTAGGCGATGGGTAATTCTTCGGGTATGAATCAAAATCAAGGATAAACTACTGTCAGGGTTTGATTAGGCACCGTTCTAGAACTCAAACACGAAGGTAAAGCCAATCAACTTCCGTTGCAGAGACTATCTATCCCTAGATCCCTAAATTCCAAATTCCTTTGCAAATCGAGTGAATCCAAGCAAGCATTAACGTTCAGGTTCAATTGTTCACAAAATCCCTAAGCCAAATTCCTTTGCGGATAGGTGATTTTGCTCATCTAAGATTAGTTCCAGTTGATAATAACACTTCCGTGTCTATTCAACAACCTAGGGTTTCCAATTTTAGTTGGCCAGTCCTAAAATCAGAGTTAAAACAATCTAGATAAAAGAACCAAAAGATGAACCCTAACAGATCTATAATCCTAACAATTTCTCATCAAACCCTAGAATCCCCCACAACCTAACAAGCAAACTACTCAGACATAGATGAAGAAATCATAACGAAAGAATAAGATTGCATAAAAGATAGAGTTAGAGATACAGAAAAAGGGGTTTGAAAAATTTGATATGCTCAAATTTAACCCTGAGCTACTCTCTCAAATTAAGAGATCCTTGTAGTACTTAGGGATCGAATCCACAGGGAAAAGAATTACACAATCAATCTAAGTATTCGAATTATGCTAAGCTAAGTAATATAAATGTAATGCGAGAATCAAAACAAAACAAGCAAAAGATGGCGATAAGTTCTTGTTATCAATGAGACAAAAAGCTAGGCGATGGGTAATTCTTCGGGTATGAATCAAAATCAAGGATAAACTACTGTCAGGGTTTGATTAGGCACCGTTCTAGAACTCAAACACGAAGGTAAAGCCAATCAACTTCCGTTGCAGAGACTATCTATCCCTAGATCCCTAAATTCCAAATTCCTTTGCAAATCGAGTGAATCCAAGCAAGCATTAACGTTCAGGTTCAATTGTTCACAAAATCCCTAAGCCAAATTCCTTTGCGAATAGGTGTTTTTGCTCATCTAAGATTAGTTCCAGTTGATAATAACACTTCCGCGTCTATTAAACAACCTAGGGTTTCCAATTTTAGTTGGCCAGTCCTAAAATCAGAGTTAAAACAATCTAGATAAAAGAACCAAAAGATGAACCCTAACAGATCTATAATCCTAACAATTTCTCATCAAACCCTAGAATCCCCCACAACCTAACAAGCAAACTACTCAGACATAGATGAAGAAATCATAATGAAAGAATAAGATTGCATAAAAGATAGAGTTAGAGATACAGAAAAAGGGGTTTGAAAAATTTGATATGCTCAAATTTAACCCTGAGCTACTCTCTCAAATTAAGAGATCCTTGTAGTACTTAGGGATCAAATCCACAGGGAAAAGAATTACACAATCAATCTAAGTATTCGAATAATGCTAAGCTAAGTAATATAAATGTAATGAGAGAATCAAAACAAAACAAGCAAAAGATGGCGATAAGTTCTTGTTATCAATGAGACAAAAAGTTAGGCGATGGGTAATTCTTCGGGTATGAATCAAAATCAAGGTTAAACTACTGTCAGGGTTTGATTAGGCACCGTTCTAGAACTCAAACACGAAGGTAAAGCCAATCAACTTCCGTTGCAGAGACTATTTATCCCTAGATCCCTAAATTCCAAATTCCTTTGCAAATCGAGTGAATCCAAGCAAGCATTAACGTTCAGGTTCAATTGTTCACAAAATCCCTAAGCCAAATTCCTTTGCGAATAGGTGATTTTGCTCATCTAAGATTAGTTCCAGTTGATAATAACACTTCCGCGTCTATTAAACAACCTAGGGTTTCCAATTTTAGTTGGCCAGTCCTAAAATCAGAGTTAAAACAATCTAGATAAAAGAACCAAAAGATGAACCCTAACAGATCTATAATCCTAACAATTTCTCATCAAACCCTAGAATCCCCCACAACCTAACAAGCAAACTACTCAGACATAGATGAAGAAATCATAATGAAAGAATAAGATTGCATAAAAGATAGAGTTAGAGATACAGAAAAAGGGGTTTGAAAAATTTGATATGCTCAAATTTAACCCTGAGCTACTCTCTCAAATTAAGAGATCCTTGTAGTACTTAGGGATCGAATCCACAGGGAAAAGAATTACACAATCAATCTAAGTATTCGAATAATGCTAAGCTAAGTAATATAAATGTAATGAGAGAATCAAAACAAAACAAGCAAAAGATGGCGATAAGTTCTTGTTATCAATGAGACAAAAAGTTAGGCGATGGGTAATTCTTCGGGTATGAATCAAAATCAAGGTTAAACTACTGTCAGGGTTTGATTAGGCACCGTTCTAGAACTCAAACACGAAGGTAAAGCCAATCAACTTCCGTTGCAGAGACTATCTATCCCTAGATCCCTAAATTCCAAATTCCTTTGCAAATCGAGTGAATCCAAGCAAGCATTAACGTTCAGGTTCAATTGTTCACAAAATCCCTAAGCCAAATTCCTTTGCGAATAGGTGATTTTGCTCATCTAAGATTAGTTCCAGTTGATAATAACACTTCCGCGTCTATTAAACAACCTAGGGTTTCCAATTTTAGTTGGCCAGTCCTAAAATCAGAGTTAAAACAATCTAGATAAAAGAACCAAAAGATGAACCCTAACAGATCTATAATCCTAACAATTTCTCATCAAACCCTAGAATCCCCCACAACCTAACAAGCAAACTACTCAGACATAGATGAAGAAATCATAATGAAAGAATAAGATTGCATAAAAGATAGAGTTAGAGATACAGAAAAAGGGGTTTGAAAAATTTGATATGCTCAAATTTAACCCTGAGCTACTCTCTCAAATTAAGAGATCCTTGTAGTACTTAGGGATCGAATCCACAGGGAAAAGAATTACACAATCAATCTAAGTATTCGAATAATGCTAAGCTAAGTAATATAAATGTAATGAGAGAATCAAAACAAAACAAGCAAAAGATGGCGATAAGTTCTTGTTATCAATGAGACAAAAAGTTAGGCGATGGGTAATTCTTCGGGTATGAATCAAAATCAAGGTTAAACTACTGTCAGGGTTTGATTAGGCACCGTTCTAGAACTCAAACACGAAGGTAAAGCCAATCAACTTCCGTTGCAGAGACTATCTATCCCTAGATCCCTAAATTCCAAATTCCTTTGCAAATCGAGTGAATCCAAGCAAGCATTAACGTTCAGGTTCAATTGTTCACAAAATCCCTAAGCCAAATTCCTTTGCGAATAGGTGATTTTGCTCATCTAAGATTAGTTCCAGTTGATAATAACACTTCCGCGTCTATTAAACAACCTAGGGTTTCCAATTTTAGTTGGCCAGTCCTAAAATCAGAGTTAAAACAATCTAGATAAAAGAACCAAAAGATGAACCCTAACAGATCTATAATCCTAACAATTTCTCATCAAACCCTAGAATCCCCCACAACCTAACAAGCAAACTACTCAGACATAGATGAAGAAATCATAACGAAAGAATAAGATTGCATAAAAGATAGAGTTAGAGATATAGAAAAAGGGGTTTGAAAAATTTGATATGCTCAAATTTAACCCTGAGCTACTCTCTCAAATTAAGAGATCCTTGTAGTACTTAGGGATCGAATCCACAGGGAAAAGAATTACACAATCAATCTAAGTATTCGAATTATGCTAAGCTAAGTAATATAAATGTAATGCGAGAATCAAAACAAAACAAGCAAAAGATGGCGATAAGTTCTTGTTATCAATGAGACAAAAAGCTAGGCGATGGGTAATTCTTCGGGTATGAATCAAAATCAAGGTTAAACTACTGTCAGGGTTTGATTAGGCACCGTTCTAGAACTCAAACACGAAGGTAAAGCCAATCAACTTCCGTTGCAGAGACTATCTATCCCTAGATCCCTAAATTCCAAATTCCTTTGCAAATCGAGTGAATCCAAGCAAGCATTAACGTTCAGGTTCAATTGTTCACAAAATCCCTAAGCCAAATTCCTTTACGAATAGGTGATTTTGCTCATCTAAGATTAGTTCCAGTTGATAATAACACTTCCGCGTCTATTAAACAACCTAGGGTTTCCAATTTTAGTTGGCCAGTCCTAAAATCAGAGTTAAAACAATCTAGATAAAAGAACCAAAAGATGAACCCTAACAGATCTATAATCCTAACAATTTCTCATCAAACCCTAGAATCCCCCACAACCTAACAAGCAAACTACTCAGACATAGATGAAGAAATCATAACGAAAGAATAAGATTGCATAAAAGATAGAGTTAGAGATATAGAAAAAGGGGTTTGAAAAATTTGATATGCTCAAATTTAACCCTGAGCTACTCTCTCAAATTAAGAGATCCTTGTAGTACTTAGGGATCGAATCCACAGGGAAAAGAATTACACAATCAATCTAAGTATTCGAATTATGCTAAGCTAAGTAATATAAATGTAATGCGAGAATCAAAACAAAACAAGCAAAAGATGGCGATAAGTTCTTGTTATCAATGAGACAAAAAGCTAGGCGATGGGTAATTCTTCGGGTATGAATCAAAATCAAGGTTAAACTACTGTCAGGGATTGATTAGGCACCGTTCTAGAACTCAAACACGAAGGTAAAGCCAATCAACTTCCGTTGCAGAGACTATCTATCCCTAGATCCCTAAATTCCAAATTCCTTTGCAAATCGAGTGAATCCAAGCAAGCATTAACGTTCAGGTTCAATTGTTCACAAAATCCCTAAGCCAAATTCCTTTGCGAATAGGTGATTTTGCTCATCTAAGATTAGTTCCAGTTGATAATAACACTTCCGCGTCTATTAAACAACCTAGGGTTTCCAATTTTAGTTGGCCAGTCCTAAAATCAGAGTTAAAACAATCTAGATAAAAGAACCAAAAGATGAACCCTAACAGATCTATAATCCTAACAATTTCTCATCAAACCCTAGAATCCCCCACAACCTAACAAGCAAACTACTCAGACATAGATGAAGAAATCATAACGAAAGAATAAGATTGCATAAAAGATAGAGTTAGAGATATAGAAAAAGGGGTTTGAAAAATTTGATATGCTCAAATTTAACCCTGAGCTACTCTCTCAAATTAAGAGATCCTTGTAGTACTTAGGGATCGAATCCACAGGGAAAAGAATTACACAATCAATCTAAGTATTCGAATTATGCTAAGCTAAGTAATATAAATGTAATGCGAGAATCAAAACAAAACAAGCAAAAGATGGCGATAAGTTCTTGTTATCAATGAGACAAAAAGCTAGGCGATGGGTAATTCTTCGGGTATGAATCAAAATCAAGGATAAACTACTGTCAGGGTTTGATTAGGCACCGTTCTAGAACTCAAACACGAAGGTAAAGCCAATCAACTTCCGTTGCAGAGACTATCTATCCCTAGATCCCTAAATTCCAAATTCCTTTGTAAATCGAGTGAATCCAAGCAAGCATTAACGTTCAGGTTCAATTGTTCACAAAATCCCTAAGCCAAATTCCTTTGCGAATAGGTGTTTTTGCTCATCTAAGATTAGTTCCAGTTGATAATAACACTTCCGCGTCTATTAAACAACCTAGGGTTTCCAATTTTAGTTGGCCAGTCCTAAAATCAGAGTTAAAACAATCTAGATAAAAGAACCAAAAGATGAACCCTAACAGATCTATAATCCTAACAATTTCTCATCAAACCCTAGAATCCCCCACAACCTAACAAGCAAACTACTCAGACATAGATGAAGAAATCATAACGAAAGAATAAGATTGCATAAAAGATAGAGTTAGAGATACAGAAAAAGGGGTTTGAAAAATTTGATATGCTCAAATTTAACCCTGAGCTACTCTCTCAAATTAAGAGATCCTTGTAGTACTTAGGGATCGAATCCACAGGGAAAAGAATTACACAATCAATCTAAGTATTCGAATTATGCTAAGCTAAGTGATATAAATGTAATGCGAGAATCAAAACAAAACAAGCAAAAGATGGCGATAAGTTCTTGTTATCAATGAGACAAAAAGCTAGGCGATGGGTAATTCTTCGGGTATGAATCAAAATCAAGGATAAACTACTGTCAGGGTTTGATTAGGCACCGTTCTAGAACTCAAACACGAAGGTAAAGCCAATCAACTTCCGTTGCAGAGACTATCTATCCCTAGATCCCTAAATTCCAAATTCCTTTGCAAATCGAGTGAATCCAAGCAAGCATTAACGTTCAGGTTCAATTGTTCACAAAATCCCTAAGCCAAATTCCTTTGCGAATAGGTGATTTTGCTCATCTAAGATTAGTTCCAGTTGATAATAACACTTCCGCGTCTATTAAACAACCTAGGGTTTCCAATTTTAGTTGGCCAGTCCTAAAATCAGAGTTAAAACAATCTAGATAAAAGAACCAAAAGATGAACCCTAACAGATCTATAATCCTAACAATTTCTCATCAAACCCTAGAATCCCCCACAACCTAACAAGCAAACTACTCAGACATAGATGAAGAAATCATAACGAAAGAATAAGATTGCATAAAAGATAGAGTTAGAAATACAGAAAAAGGGGTTTGAAAAATTTGATATGCTCAAATTTAACCCTGAGCTACTCTCTCAAATTAAGAGATCCTTGTAGTACTTAGGGATCGAATCCACAGGGAAAAGAATTACACAATCAATCTAAGTATTCGAATTATGCTAAGCTAAGTAATATAAATGTAATGCGAGAATCAAAACAAAACAAGCAAAAGATGGCGATAAGTTCTTGTTATCAATGAGACAAAAAGTTAGGCGATGGGTAATTCTTCGGGTATGAATCAAAATCAAGGTTAAACTACTGTCAGGGTTTGATTAGGCACCGTTCTAGAACTCAAACACGAAGGTAAAGCCAATCAACTTCCGTTGCAGAGACTATCTATCCCTAGATCCCTAAATTCCAAATTCCTTTGCAAATCGAGTGAATCCAAGCAAGCATTAACGTTCAGGTTCAATTGTTCACAAAATCCCTAAGCCAAATTCCTTTGCGAATAGGTGATTTTGCTCATCTAAGATTAGTTCCAGTTGATAATAACACTTCCGCGTCTATTAAACAACCTAGGGTTTCCAATTTTAGTTGGCCAGTCCTAAAATCAGAGTTAAAACAATCTAGATAAAAGAACCAAAAGATGAACCCTAACAGATCTATAATCCTAACAATTTCTCATCAAACCCTAGAATCCCCCACAACCTAACAAGCAAACTACTCAGACATAGATGAAGAAATCATAATGAAAGAATAAGATTGCATAAAAGATAGAGTTAGAGATACAGAAAAAGGGGTTTGAAAAATTTGATATGCTCAAATTTAACCCTGAGCTACTCTCTCAAATTAAGAGATCCTTGTAGTACTTAGGGATCGAATCCACAGGGAAAAGAATTACACAATCAATCTAAGTATTCGAATAATGCTAAGCTAAGTAATATAAATGTAATGAGAGAATCAAAACAAAACAAGCAAAAGATGGCGATAAGTTCTTGTTATCAATGAGACAAAAAGTTAGGCGATGGGTAATTCTTCGGGTATGAATCAAAATCAAGGTTAAACTACTGTCAGGGTTTGATTAGGCACCGTTCTAGAACTCAAACACGAAGGTAAAGCCAATCAACTTCCGTTGCAGAGACTATCTATCCCTAGATCCCTAAATTCCAAATTCCTTTGCAAATCGAGTGAATCCAAGCAAGCATTAACGTTCAGGTTCAATTGTTCACAAAATCCCTAAGCCAAATTCCTTTGCGAATAGGTGATTTTGCTCATCTAAGATTAGTTCCAGTTGATAATAACACTTCCGCGTCTATTAAACAACCTAGGGTTTCCAATTTTAGTTGGCCAGTCCTAAAATCAGAGTTAAAACAATCTAGATAAAAGAACCAAAAGATGAACCCTAACAGATCTATAATCCTAACAATTTCTCATCAAACCCTAGAATCCCCCACAACCTAACAAGCAAACTACTCAGACATAGATGAAGAAATCATAACGAAAGAATAAGATTGCATAAAAGATAGAGTTAGAGATATAGAAAAAGGGGTTTGAAAAATTTGATATGCTCAAATTTAACCCTGAGCTACTCTCTCAAATTAAGAGATCCTTGTAGTACTTAGGGATCGAATCCACAGGGAAAAGAATTACACAATCAATCTAAGTATTCGAATTATGCTAAGCTAAGTAATATAAATGTAATGCGAGAATCAAAACAAAACAAGCAAAAGATGGCGATAAGTTCTTGTTATCAATGAGACAAAAAGCTAGGCGATGGGTAATTCTTCGGGTATGAATCAAAATCAAGGTTAAACTACTGTCAGGGTTTGATTAGGCACCGTTCTAGAACTCAAACACGAAGGTAAAGCCAATCAACTTCCGTTGCAGAGACTATCTATCCCTAGATCCCTAAATTCCAAATTCCTTTGCAAATCGAGTGAATCCAAGCAAGCATTAACGTTCAGGTTCAATTGTTCACAAAATCCCTAAGCCAAATTCCTTTACGAATAGGTGATTTTGCTCATCTAAGATTAGTTCCAGTTGATAATAACACTTCCGCGTCTATTAAACAACCTAGGGTTTCCAATTTTAGTTGGCCAGTCCTAAAATCAGAGTTAAAACAATCTAGATAAAAGAACCAAAAGATGAACCCTAACAGATCTATAATCCTAACAATTTCTCATCAAACCCTAGAATCCCCCACAACCTAACAAGCAAACTACTCAGACATAGATGAAGAAATCATAACGAAAGAATAAGATTGCATAAAAGATAGAGTTAGAGATATAGAAAAAGGGGTTTGAAAAATTTGATATGCTCAAATTTAACCCTGAGCTACTCTCTCAAATTAAGAGATCCTTGTAGTACTTAGGGATCGAATCCACAGGGAAAAGAATTACACAATCAATCTAAGTATTCGAATTATGCTAAGCTAAGTAATATAAATGTAATGCGAGAATCAAAACAAAACAAGCAAAAGATGGCGATAAGTTCTTGTTATCAATGAGACAAAAAGCTAGGCGATGGGTAATTCTTCGGGTATGAATCAAAATCAAGGTTAAACTACTGTCAGGGATTGATTAGGCACCGTTCTAGAACTCAAACACGAAGGTAAAGCCAATCAACTTCCGTTGCAGAGACTATCTATCCCTAGATCCCTAAATTCCAAATTCCTTTGCAAATCGAGTGAATCCAAGCAAGCATTAACGTTCAGGTTCAATTGTTCACAAAATCCCTAAGCCAAATTCCTTTGCGAATAGGTGATTTTGCTCATCTAAGATTAGTTCCAGTTGATAATAACACTTCCGCGTCTATTAAACAACCTAGGGTTTCCAATTTTAGTTGGCCAGTCCTAAAATCAGAGTTAAAACAATCTAGATAAAAGAACCAAAAGATGAACCCTAACAGATCTATAATCCTAACAATTTCTCATCAAACCCTAGAATCCCCCACAACCTAACAAGCAAACTACTCAGACATAGATGAAGAAATCATAACGAAAGAATAAGATTGCATAAAAGATAGAGTTAGAGATATAGAAAAAGGGGTTTGAAAAATTTGATATGCTCAAATTTAACCCTGAGCTACTCTCTCAAATTAAGAGATCCTTGTAGTACTTAGGGATCGAATCCACAGGGAAAAGAATTACACAATCAATCTAAGTATTCGAATTATGCTAAGCTAAGTAATATAAATGTAATGCGAGAATCAAAACAAAACAAGCAAAAGATGGCGATAAGTTCTTGTTATCAATGAGACAAAAAGCTAGGCGATGGGTAATTCTTCGGGTATGAATCAAAATCAAGGATAAACTACTGTCAGGGTTTGATTAGGCACCGTTCTAGAACTCAAACACGAAGGTAAAGCCAATCAACTTCCGTTGCAGAGACTATCTATCCCTAGATCCCTAAATTCCAAATTCCTTTGTAAATCGAGTGAATCCAAGCAAGCATTAACGTTCAGGTTCAATTGTTCACAAAATCCCTAAGCCAAATTCCTTTGCGAATAGGTGTTTTTGCTCATCTAAGATTAGTTCCAGTTGATAATAACACTTCCGCGTCTATTAAACAACCTAGGGTTTCCAATTTTAGTTGGCCAGTCCTAAAATCAGAGTTAAAACAATCTAGATAAAAGAACCAAAAGATGAACCCTAACAGATCTATAATCCTAACAATTTCTCATCAAACCCTAGAATCCCCCACAACCTAACAAGCAAACTACTCAGACATAGATGAAGAAATCATAACGAAAGAATAAGATTGCATAAAAGATAGAGTTAGAGATACAGAAAAAGGGGTTTGAAAAATTTGATATGCTCAAATTTAACCCTGAGCTACTCTCTCAAATTAAGAGATCCTTGTAGTACTTAGGGATCGAATCCACAGGGAAAAGAATTACACAATCAATCTAAGTATTCGAATTATGCTAAGCTAAGTGATATAAATGTAATGCGAGAATCAAAACAAAACAAGCAAAAGATGGCGATAAGTTCTTGTTATCAATGAGACAAAAAGCTAGGCGATGGGTAATTCTTCGGGTATGAATCAAAATCAAGGATAAACTACTGTCAGGGTTTGATTAGGCACCGTTCTAGAACTCAAACACGAAGGTAAAGCCAATCAACTTCCGTTGCAGAGACTATCTATCCCTAGATCCCTAAATTCCAAATTCCTTTGCAAATCGAGTGAATCCAAGCAAGCATTAACGTTCAGGTTCAATTGTTCACAAAATCCCTAAGCCAAATTCCTTTGCGAATAGGTGATTTTGCTCATCTAAGATTAGTTCCAGTTGATAATAACACTTCCGCGTCTATTAAACAACCTAGGGTTTCCAATTTTAGTTGGCCAGTCCTAAAATCAGAGTTAAAACAATCTAGATAAAAGAACCAAAAGATGAACCCTAACAGATCTATAATCCTAACAATTTCTCATCAAACCCTAGAATCCCCCACAACCTAACAAGCAAACTACTCAGACATAGATGAAGAAATCATAACGAAAGAATAAGATTGCATAAAAGATAGAGTTAGAAATACAGAAAAAGGGGTTTGAAAAATTTGATATGCTCAAATTTAACCCTGAGCTACTCTCTCAAATTAAGAGATCCTTGTAGTACTTAGGGATCGAATCCACAGGGAAAAGAATTACACAATCAATCTAAGTATTCGAATTATGCTAAGCTAAGTAATATAAATGTAATGCGAGAATCAAAACAAAACAAGCAAAAGATGGCGATAAGTTCTTGTTATCAATGAGACAAAAAGCTAGGCGATGGGTAATTCTTCGGGTATGAATCAAAATCAAGGTTAAACTACTGTCAGGGTTTGATTAGGCACCGTTCTAGAACTCAAACACGAAGGTAAAGCCAATCAACTTCCGTTGCAGAGACTATCTATCCCTAGATCCCTAAATTCCAAATTCCTTTGCAAATCGAGTGAATCCAAGCAAGCATTAACGTTCAGGTTCAATTGTTCACAAAATCCCTAAGCCAAATTCCTTTGCGAATAGGTGATTTTGCTCATCTAAGATTAGTTCCAGTTGATAAGAACACTTCCGCGTCTATTCAACAACCTAGGGTTTCCAATTTTAGTTGGCCAGTCCTAAAATCAGAGTTAAAACAATCTAGATAAAAGAACCAAAAGATGAACCCTAACAGATCTATAATCCTAACAATTTCTCATCAAACCCTAGAATCCCCCACAACCTAACAAGCAAACTACTCAGACATAGATGAAGAAATCATAACGAAAGAATAAGATTGCATAAAAGATAGAGTTAGAGATACAGAAAAAGGGGTTTGAAAAATTTGATATGCTCAAATTTAACCCTGAGCTACTCTCTCAAATTAAGAGATCCTTGTAGTACTTAGGGATCGAATCCACAGGGAAAAGAATTACACAATCAATCTAAGTATTCGAATTATGCTAAGCTAAGTAATATAAATGTAATGCGAGAATCAAAACAAAACAAGCAAAAGATGGCGATAAGTTCTTGTTATCAATGAGACAAAAAGCTAGGCGATGGGTAATTCTTCGGGTATGAATCAAAATCAAGGTTAAACTACTGTCAGGGTTTGATTAGGCACCGTTCTAGAACTCAAACACGAAGGTAAAGCCAATCAACTTCCGTTGCAGAGACTATCTATCCCTAGATCCCTAAATTCCAAATTCCTTTGCAAATCGAGTGAATCCAAGCAAGCATTAACGTTCAGGTTCAATTGTTCACAAAATCCCTAAGCCAAATTCCTTTGCGAATAGGTGATTTTGCTCATCTAAGATTAGTTCCAGTTGATAAGAACACTTCCGCGTCTATTCAACAACCTAGGGTTTCCAATTTTAGTTGGCCAGTCCTAAAATCAGAGTTAAAACAATCTAGATAAAAGAACCAAAAGATGAACCCTAACAGATCTATAATCCTAACAATTTCTCATCAAACCCTAGAATCCCCCACAACCTAACAAGCAAACTACTCAGACATAGATGAAGAAATCATAACGAAAGAATAAGATTGCATAAAAGATAGAGTTAGAGATACAGAAAAAGGGGTTTGAAAAATTTGATATGCTCAAATTTAACCCTGAGCTACTCTCTCAAATTAAGAGATCCTTGTAGTACTTAGGGATCGAATCCACAGGGAAAAGAATTACACAATCAATCTAAGTATTCGAATTATGCTAAGCTAAGTAATATAAATGTAATGCGAGAATCAAAACAAAACAAGCAAAAGATGGCGATAAGTTCTTGTTATCAATGAGACAAAAAGCTAGGCGATGGGTAATTCTTCGAGTATGAATCAAAATCAAGGATAAACTACTGTCAGGGTTTGATTAGGCACCGTTCTAGAACTCAAACACGAAGGTAAAGCCAATCAACTTCCGTTGCAGAGACTATCTATCCCTAGATCCCTAAATTCCAAATTCCTTTGCAAATCGAGTGAATCCAAGCAAGCATTAACGTTCAGGTTCAATTGTTCACAAAATCCCTAAGCCAAATTCCTTTGCGAATAGGTGGTTTTGCTCATCTAAGATTAGTTCCAGTTGATAATAACACTTCCGCGTCTATTAAACAACCTAGGGTTTCCAATTTTAGTTGGCCAGTCCTAAAATCAGAGTTAAAACAATCTAGATAAAAGAACCAAAAGATGAACCCTAACAGATCTATAATCCTAACAATTTCTCATCAAACCCTAGAATCCCCCACAACCTAACAAGCAAACTACTCAGACATAGATGAAGAAATCATAACGAAAGAATAAGATTGCATAAAAGATAGAGTTAGAGATACAGAAAAAGGGGTTTGAAAAATTTGATATGCTCAAATTTAACCCTGAGCTACTCTCTCAAATTAAGAGATCCTTGTAGTACTTAGGGATCGAATCCACAGGGAAAAGAATTACACAATCAATCTAAGTATTCGAATTATGCTAAGCTAAGTAATATAAATGTAATGCGAGAATGAAAACAAAACAAGCAAAAGATGGCGATAAGTTCTTGTTATCAATGAGACAAAAAGCTAGGCGATGGGTAATTCTTCGGGTATGAATCAAAATCAAGGATAAACTACTGTCAGGGTTTGATTAGGCACCGTTCTAGAACTCAAACACGAAGGTAAAGCCAATCAACTTCCGTTGCAGAGACTATCTATCCCTAGATCCCTAAATTCCAAATTCCTTTGCAAATCGAGTGAATCCAAGCAAGCATTAACGTTCAGGTTCAATTGTTCACAAAATCCCTAAGCCAAATTCCTTTGCGAATAGGTGATTTTGCTCATCTAAGATTAGTTCCAGTTGATAAGAACACTTCCGCGTCTATTCAACAACCTAGGGTTTCCAATTTTAGTTGGCCAGTCCTAAAATCAGAGTTAAAACAATCTAGATAAAAGAACCAAAAGATGAACCCTAACAGATCTATAATCCTAACAATTTCTCATCAAACCCTAGAATCCCCCACAACCTAACAAGCAAACTACTCAGACATAGATGAAGAAATCATAATGAAAGAATAAGATTGCATAAAAGATAGAGTTAGAGATACAGAAAAAGGGGTTTGAAAAATTTGATATGCTCAAATTTAACCCTGAGCTACTCTCTCAAATTAAGAGATCCTTGTAGTACTTAGGGATCGAATCCACAGGGAAAAGAATTACACAATCAATCTAAGTATTCGAATTATGCTAAGCTAAGTAATATAAATGTAATGCGAGAATCAAAACAAAACAAGCAAAAGATGGCGATAAGTTCTTGTTATCAATGAGACAAAAAGCTAGGCGATGGGTAATTCTTCGGGTATGAATCAAAATCAAGGATAAACTACTGTCAGGGTTTGATTAGGCACCGTTCTAGAACTCAAACACGAAGGTAAAGCCAATCAACTTCCGTTGCAGAGACTATCTATCCCTAGATCCCTAAATTCCAAATTCCTTTGCAAATCGAGTGAATCCAAGCAAGCATTAACGTTCAGGTTCAATTGTTCACAAAATCCCTAAGCCAAATTCCTTTGCGAATAGGTGATTTTGCTCATCTAAGATTAGTTCCAGTTGATAAGAACACTTCCGCGTCTATTCAACAACCTAGGGTTTCCAATTTTAGTTGGCCAGTCCTAAAATCAGAGTTAAAACAATCTAGATAAAAGAACCAAAAGATGAACCCTAACAGATCTATAATCCTAACAATTTCTCATCAAACCCTAGAATCCCCCACAACCTAACAAGCAAACTACTCAGACATAGATGAAGAAATCATAACGAAAGAATAAGATTGCATAAAAGATAGAGTTAGAGATACAGAAAAAGGGGTTTGAAAAATTTGATATGCTCAAATTTAACCCTGAGCTACTCTCTCAAATTAAGAGATCCTTGTAGTACTTAGGGATCGAATCCACAGGGAAAAGAATTACACAATCAATCTAAGTATTCGAATAATGCTAAGCTAAGTAATATAAATGTAATGAGAGAATCAAAACAAAACAAGCAAAAGATGGCGATAAGTTCTTGTTATCAATGAGACAAAAAGTTAGGCGATGGGTAATTCTTCGGGTATGAATCAAAATCAAGGTTAAACTACTGTCAGGGTTTGATTAGGCACCGTTCTAGAACTCAAACACGAAGGTAAAGCCAATCAACTTCCGTTGCAGAGACTATCTATCCCTAGATCCCTAAATTCCAAATTCCTTTGCAAATCGAGTGAATCCAAGCAAGCATTAACGTTCAGGTTCAATTGTTCACAAAATCCCTAAGCCAAATTCCTTTGCGAATAGGTGATTTTGCTCATCTAAGATTAGTTCCAGTTGATAATAACACTTCCGCGTCTATTAAACAACCTAGGGTTTCCAATTTTAGTTGGCCAGTCCTAAAATCAGAGTTAAAACAATCTAGATAAAAGAACCAAAAGATGAAACCTAACAGATCTATAATCCTAACAATTTCTCATCAAACCCTAGAATCCCCCACAACCTAACAAGCAAACTACTCAGACATAGATGAAGAAATCATAACGAAAGAATAAGATTGCATAAAAGATAGAGTTAGAGATATAGAAAAAGGGGTTTGAAAAATTTGATATGCTCAAATTTAACCCTGAGCTACTCTCTCAAATTAAGAGATCCTTGTAGTACTTAGGGATCGAATCCACAGGGAAAAGAATTACACAATCAATCTAAGTATTCGAATTATGCTAAGCTAAGTAATATAAATGTAATGCGAGAATCAAAACAAAACAAGCAAAAGATGGCGATAAGTTCTTGTTATCAATGAGACAAAAAGCTAGGCGATGGGTAATTCTTCGGGTATGAATCAAAATCAAGGATAAACTACTGTCAGGGTTTGATTAGGCACCGTTCTAGAACTCAAACACGAAGGTAAAGCCAATCAATTTCCGTTGCAGAGACTATCTATCCCTAGATCCCTAAATTCCAAATTCCTTTGCAAATCGAGTGAATCCAAGCAAGCATTAACGTTCAGGTTCAATTGTTCACAAAATCCCTAAGCCAAATTCCTTTGCGAATAGGTGATTTTGCTCATCTAAGATTAGTTCCAGTTGATAATAACACTTCCGCGTCTATTAAACAACCTAGGGTTTCCAATTTTAGTTGGCCAGTCCTAAAATCAGAGTTAAAACAATCTAGATAAAAGAACCAAAAGATGAACCCTAACAGATCTATAATCCTAACAATTTCTCATCAAACCCTAGAATCCCCCACAACCTAACAAGCAAACTACTCAGACATAGATGAAGAAATCATAACGAAAGAATAAGATTGCATAAAAGATAGAGTTAGAGATATAGAAAAAGGGGTTTGAAAAATTTGATATGCTCAAATTTAACCCTGAGCTACTCTCTCAAATTAAGAGATCCTTGTAGTACTTAGGGATCGAATCCACAGGGAAAAGAATTACACAATCAATCTAAGTATTCGAATTATGCTAAGCTAAGTAATATAAATGTAATGCGAGAATCAAAACAAAACAAGCAAAAGATGGCGATAAGTTCTTGTTATCAATGAGACAAAAAGCTAGGCGATGGGTAATTCTTCGGGTATGAATCAAAATCAAGGATAAACTACTGTCAGGGTTTGATTAGGCACCGTTCTAGAACTCAAACACGAAGGTAAAGCCAATCAACTTCCGTTGCAGAGACTATCTATCCCTAGATCCCTAAATTCCAAATTCCTTTGCAAATCGAGTGAATCCAAGCAAGCATTAACGTTCAGGTTCAATTGTTCACAAAATCCCTAAGCCAAATTCCTTTGCGAATAGGTGATTTTGCTCATCTAAGATTAGTTCCAGTTGATAATAACACTTCCGTGTCTATTAAACAACCTAGGGTTTCCAATTTTAGTTGGCCAGTCCTAAAATCAGAGTTAAAACAATCTAGATAAAAGAACCAAAAGATGAACCCTAACAGATCTATAATCCTAACAATTTCTCATCAAACCCTAGAATCCCCCACAACCTAACAAGCAAACTACTCAGACATAGATGAAGAAATCATAATGAAAGAATAAGATTGCATAAAAGATAGAGTTAGAAATACAGAAAAAGGGGTTTGAAAAATTTGATATGCTCAAATTTAACCCTGAGCTACTCTCTCAAATTAAGAGATCCTTGTAGTACTTAGGGATCGAATCCACAGGGAAAAGAATTACACAATCAATCTAAGTATTCGAATTATGCTAAGCTAAGTAATATAAATGTAATGCGAGAATCAAAACAAAACAAGCAAAAGATGGCGATAAGTTCTTGTTATCAATGAGACAAAAAGCTAGGCGATGGGTAATTTTTCGGGTATGAATCAAAATCAAGGATAAACTACTGTCAGGGTTTGATTAGGCACCGTTCTAGAACTCAAACACGAAGGTAAAGCCAATCAACTTCCGTTGCAGAGACTATCTATCCCTAGATCCCTAAATTCCAAATTCCTTTGCAAATCGAGTGAATCCAAGCAAGCATTAACGTTCAGGTTCAATTGTTCACAAAATCCCTAAGCCAAATTCCTTTGCGAATAGGTGATTTTGCTCATCTAAGATTAGTTCCAGTTGATAATAACACTTCCGCGTCTATTAAACAACCTAGGGTTTCCAATTTTAGTTGGCCAGTCCTAAAATCAGAGTTAAAACAATCTAGATAAAAGAACCAAAAGATGAACCCTAACAGATCTATAATCCTAACAATTTCTCATCAATCCCTAGAATCCCCACAACCTATCAAGCAAACTACTCAGACATAGATGAAGAAATCATAACGAAAGAATAAGATTGCATAAAAGATAGAGTTAGAGATATAGAAAAAGGGGTTTGAAAAATTTGATATGCTCATATTTAACCCTGAGCTACTCTCTCAAATTAAGAGATCCTTGTAGTACTTAGGGATCGAATCCACAGGGAAAAGAATTACACAATCAATCTAAGTATTCGAATTATGCTAAGCTAAGTAATATAAATGTAATGCGAGAATCAAAACAAAACAAGCAAAAGATGGCGATAAGTTCTTGTTATCAATGAGACAAAAAGCTAGGCGATGGGTAATTCTTCGGGTATGAATCAAAATCAAGGATAAACTACTGTCAGGGTTTGATTAGGCACCGTTCTAGAACTCAAACACGAAGGTAAAGCCAATCAACTTCCGTTGCAGAGACTATCTATCCCTAGATCCCTAAATTCCAAATTCCTTTGCAAATCGAGTGAATCCAAGCAAGCATTAACGTTCAGGTTCAATTGTTCACAAAATCCCTAAGCCAAATTCCTTTGCGAATAGGTGATTTTGCTCATCTAAGATTAGTTCCAGTTGATAATAACACTTCCGCGTCTATTAAACAACCTAGGGTTTCCAATTTTAGTTGGCCAGTCCTAAAATCAGAGTTAAAACAATCTAGATAAAAGAACCAAAAGATGAACCCTAACAGATCTATAATCCTAACAATTTCTCATCAAACCCTAGAATCTCCCACAACCTAACAAGCAAACTACTCAGACATAGATGAAGAAATCATAATGAAAGAATAAGATTGCATAAAAGATAGAGTTAGAGATACAGAAAAAGGGGTTTGAAAAATTTGATATGCTCAAATTTAACCCTGAGCTACTCTCTCAAATTAAGAGATCCTTGTAGTACTTAGGGATCGAATCCACAGGGAAAAGAATTACACAATCAATCTAAGTATTCGAATTATGCTAAGCTAAGTAATATAAATGTAATGCGAGAATCAAAACAAAACAAGCAAAAGATGGCGATAAGTTCTTGTTATCAATGAGACAAAAAGCTAGGCGATGGGTAATTCTTCGGGTATGAATCAAAATCAAGGATAAACTACTGTCAGGGTTTGATTAGGCACCGTTCTAGAACTCAAACACGAAGGTAAAGCCAATCAACTTCCGTTGCAGAGACTATCTATCCCTAGATCCCTAAATTCCAAATTCCTTTGCAAATCGAGTGAATCCAAGCAAGCATTAACGTTCAGGTTCAATTGTTCACAAAATCCCTAAGCCAAATTCCTTTGCGAATAGGTGATTTTGCTCATCTAAGATTAGTTCCAGTTGATAATAACACTTCCGCGTCTATTAAACAACCTAGGGTTTCCAATTTTAGTTGGCCAGTCCTAAAATCAGAGTTAAAACAATCTAGATAAAAGAACCAAAAGATGAACCCTAACAGATCTATAATCCTAACAATTTCTCATCAAACCCTAGAATCCCCCACAACCTAACAAGCAAACTACTCAGACATAGATGAAGAAATCATAACGAAAGAATAAGATTGCATAAAAGATAGAGTTAGAGATACAGAAAAAGGGGTTTGAAAAATTTGATATGCTCAAATTTAACCCTGAGCTACTCTCTCAAATTAAGAGATCCTTGTAGTACTTAGGGATCGAATCCACAGGGAAAAGAATTACACAATCAATCTAAGTATTCGAATTATGCTAAGCTAAGTAATATAAATGTAATGCGAGAATCAAAACAAAACAAGCAAAAGATGGCGATAAGTTCTTGTTATCAATGAGACAAAAAGCTAGGCGATGGGTAATTCTTCGGGTATGAATCAAAATCAAGGATAAACTACTGTCAGGGTTTGATTAGGCACCGTTCTAGAACTCAAACACGAAGGTAAAGCCAATCAACTTCCGTTGCAGAGACTATCTATCCCTAGATCCCTAAATTCCAAATTCCTTTGCAAATCGAGTGAATCCAAGCAAGCATTAACGTTCAGGTTCAATTGTTCACAAAATCCCTAAGCCAAATTCCTTTGCGAATAGGTGATTTTGCTCATCTAAGATTAGTTCCAGTTGATAATAACACTTCCGCGTCTATTAAACAACCTAGGGTTTCTAATTTTAGTTGGCCAGTCCTAAAATCAGAGTTAAAACAATCTAGATAAAAGAACCAAAAGATGAACCCTAACAGATCTATAATCCTAACAATTTCTCATCAAACCCTAGAATCCCCCACAACCTAACAAGCAAACTACTCAGACATAGATGAAGAAATCATAACGAAAGAATAAGATTGCATAAAAGATAGAGTTAGAGATATAGAAAAAGGGGTTTGAAAAATTTGATATGCTCAAATTTAACCCTGAGCTACTCTCTCAAATTAAGAGATCCTTGTAGTACTTAGGGATCGAATCCACAGGGAAAAGAATTACACAATCAATCTAAGTATTCGAATTATGCTAAGCTAAGTAATATAAATGTAATGCAAGAATCAAAACAAAACAAGCAAAAGATGGCGATAAGTTCTTGTTATCAATGAGACAAAAAGCTAGGCGATGGGTAATTCTTCGGGTATGAATCAAAATCAAGGATAAACTACTGTCAGGGTTTGATTAGGCACCGTTCTAGAACTCAAACACGAAGGTAAAGCCAATCAACTTCCGTTGCAGAGACTATCTATCCCTAGATCCCTAAATTCCAAATTCCTTTGCAAATCGAGTGAATCCAAGCAAGCATTAACGTTCAGGTTCAATTGTTCACAAAATCCCTAAGCCAAATTCCTTTGCGAATAGGTGGTTTTGCTCATCTAAGATTAGTTCCAGTTGATAATAACACTTCCGCGTCTATTAAACAACCTAGGGTTTCCAATTTTAGTTGGCCAGTCCTAAAATCAGAGTTAAAACAATCTAGATAAAAGAACCAAAAGATGAACCCTAACAGATCTATAATCCTAACAATTTCTCATCAAACCCTAGAATCCCCCACAACCTAACAAGCAAACTACTCAGACATAGATGAAGAAATCATAATGAAAGAATAAGATTGCATAAAAGATAGAGTTAGAAATACAGAAAAAAGGGTTTGAAAAATTTGATATGCTCAAATTTAACCCTGAGCTACTCTCTCAAATTAAGAGATCCTTGTAGTACTTAGGGATCGAATCCACAGGGAAAAGAATTACACAATCAATCTAAGTATTCGAATTATGCTAAGCTAAGTAATATAAATGTAATGCGAGAATCAAAACAAAACAAGCAAAAGATGGCGATAAGTTCTTGTTATCAATGAGACAAAAAGCTAGGCGATGGGTAATTCTTCGGGTATGAATCAAAATCAAGGATAAACTACTGTCAGGGTTTGATTAGGCACCGTTCTAGAACTCAAACACGAAGGTAAAGCCAATCAACTTCCGTTGCAGAGACTATCTATCCCTAGATCCCTAAATTCCAAATTCCTTTGCAAATCGAGTGAATCCAAGCAAGCATTAACGTTCAGGTTCAATTGTTCACAAAATCCCTAAGCCAAATTCCTTTGCGAATAGGTGATTTTGCTCATCTAAGATTAGTTCCAGTTGATAATAACACTTCCGCGTCTATTAAACAACCTAGGGTTTCCAATTTTAGTTGGCCAGTCCTAAAATCAGAGTTAAAACAATCTAGATAAAAGAACCAAAAGATGAACCCTAACAGATCTATAATCCTAACAATTTCTCATCAAACCCTAGAATCCCCCACAACCTAACAAGCAAACTACTCAGACATAGATGAAGAAATCATAACGAAAGAATAAGATTGCATAAAAGATAGAGTTAGAGATATAGAAAAAGGGGTTTGAAAAATTTGATATGCTCAAATTTAACCCTGAGCTACTCTCTCAAATTAAGAGATCCTTGTAGTACTTAGGGATCGAATCCACAGGGAAAAGAATTACACAATCAATCTAAGTATTCGAATTATGCTAAGCTAAGTAATATAAATGTAATGCGAGAATCAAAACAAAACAAGCAAAAGATGGCGATAAGTTCTTGTTATCAATGAGACAAAAAGCTAGGCGATGGGTAATTCTTCGGGTATGAATCAAAATCAAGGATAAACTACTGTCAGGGTTTGATTAGGCACCGTTCTAGAACTCAAACACGAAGGTAAAGCCAATCAACTTCCGTTGCAGAGACTATCTATCCCTAGATCCCTAAATTCCAAATTCCTTTGCAAATCGAGTGAATCCAAGCAAGCATTAACGTTCAGGTTCAATTGTTCACAAAATCCCTAAGCCAAATTCCTTTGCGAATAGGTGATTTTGCTCATCTAAGATTAGTTCCAGTTGATAATAACACTTCCGCGTCTATTAAACAACCTAGGGTTTCCAATTTTAGTTGGCCAGTCCTAAAATCAGAGTTAAAACAATCTAGATAAAAGAACCAAAAGATGAACCCTAACAGATCTATAATCCTAACAATTTCTCATCAAACCCTAGAATCCCCCACAACCTAACAAGCAAACTACTCAGACATAGATGAAGAAATCATAACGAAAGAATAAGATTGCATAAAAGATAGAGTTAGAGATATAGAAAAAGGGGTTTGAAAAATTTGATATGCTCAAATTTAACCCTGAGCTACTCTCTCAAATTAAGAGATCCTTGTAGTACTTAGGGATCGAATCCACAGGGAAAAGAATTACACAATCAATCTAAGTATTCGAATTATGCTAAGCTAAGTAATATAAATGTAATGCGAGAATCAAAACAAAACAAGCAAAAGATGGCGATAAGTTCTTGTTATCAATGAGACAAAAAGCTAGGCGATGGGTAATTCTTCGGGTATGAATCAAAATCAAGGATAAACTACTGTCAGGGTTTGATTAGGCACCGTTCTAGAACTCAAACACGAAGGTAAAGCCAATCAACTTCCGTTGCAGAGATTATCTATCCCTAGATCCCTAAATTCCAAATTCCTTTGCAAATCGAGTGAATCCAAGCAAGCATTAACGTTCAGGTTCAATTGTTCACAAAATCCCTAAGCCAAATTCCTTTGCGAATAGGTGGTTTTGCTCATCTAAGATTAGTTCTAGTTGATAATAACACTTCCGCGTCTATTAAACAACCTAGGGTTTTCAATTTTAGTTGGCCAGTCCTAAAATCAGAGTTAAAACAATCTAGATAAAAGAACCAAAAGATGAACCCTAACAGATCTATAATCCTAACAATTTCTCATCAAACCCTAGAATCCCCCACAACCTAACAAGCAAACTACTCAGACATAGATGAAGAAATCATAACGAAAGAATAAGATTGCATAAAAGATAGAGTTAGAGATACAGAAAAAGGGGTTTGAAAAATTTGATATGCTCAAATTTAACCCTGAGCTACTCTCTCAAATTAAGAGATCCTTGTAGTACTTAGGGATCGAATCCACAGGGAAAAGAATTACACAATCAATCTAAGTATTCGAATTATGCTAAGCTAAGTAATATAAATGTAATGAGAGAATCAAAACAAAACAAGCAAAAGATGGCGATAAGTTCTTGTTATCAATGAGACAAAAAGCTAGGCGATGGGTAATTCTTCGGGTATGAATCAAAATCAAGGATAAACTACTGTCAGGGTTTGATTAGGCACCGTTCTAGAACTCAAACACGAAGGTAAAGCCAATCAACTTCCGTTGCAGAGACTATCTATCCCTAGATCCCTAAATTCCAAATTCCTTTGCAAATCGAGTGAATCCAAGCAAGCATTAACGTTCAGGTTCAATTGTTCACAAAATCCCTAAGCCAAATTCCTTTGCGAATAGGTGATTTTGCTCATCTAAGATTAGTTCCAGTTGATAATAACACTTCCGCGTCTATTCAACAACCTAGGGTTTCCAATTTTAGTTGGCCAGTCCTAAAATCAGAGTTAAAACAATCTAGATAAAAGAACCAAAAGATGAACCCTAACAGATCTATAATCCTAACAATTTCTCATCAAACCCTAGAATCCCCCACAACCTAACAAGCAAACTACTCAGACATAGATGAAGAAATCATAACGAAAGAATAAGATTGCATAAAAGATAGAGTTAGAGATACAGAAAAAGGGGTTTGAAAAATTTGATATGCTCAAATTTAACCCTGAGCTACTCTCTTAAATTAAGAGATCCTTGTAGTACTTAGGGATCGAATCCACAGGGAAAAGAATTACACAATCAATCTAAGTATTCGAATAATGCTAAGCTAAGTAATATAAATGTAATGAGAGAATCAAAACAAAACAAGCAAAAGATGGCGATAAGTTCTTGTTATCAATGAGACAAAAAGTTAGGCGATGGGTAATTCTTCGGGTATGAATCAAAATCAAGGTTAAACTACTGTCAGGGTTTGATTAGGCACCGTTCTAGAACTCAAACACGAAGGTAAAGCCAATCAACTTCCGTTGCAGAGACTATCTATCCCTAGATCCCTAAATTCCAAATTCCTTTGCAAATCGAGTGAATCCAAGCAAGCATTAACGTTCAGGTTCAATTGTTCACAAAATCCCTAAGCCAAATTCCTTTGCGAATAGGTGATTTTGCTCATCTAAGATTAGTTCCAGTTGATAATAACACTTCCGCGTCTATTAAACAACCTAGGGTTTCCAATTTTAGTTGGCCAGTCCTAAAATCAGAGTTAAAACAATCTAGATAAAAGAACCAAAAGATGAACCCTAACAGATCTATAATCCTAACAATTTCTCATCAAACCCTAGAATCCCCCACAACCTAACAAGCAAACTACTCAGACATAGATGAAGAAATCATAACGAAAGAATAAGATTGCATAAAAGATAGAGTTAGAGATACAGAAAAAGGGGTTTGAAAAATTTGATATGCTCAAATTTAACCCTGAGCTACTCTCTCAAATTAAGAGATCCTTGTAGTACTTAGGGATCGAATCCACAGGGAAAAGAATTACACAATCAATCTAAGTATTCGAATTATGCTAAGCTAAGTAATATAAATGTAATGCGAGAATCAAAACAAAACAAGCAAAAGATGGCGATAAGTTCTTGTTATCAATGAGACAAAAAGCTAGGCGATGGATAATTCTTCGGGTATGAATCAAAATCAAGGATAAACTACTGTCAGGGTTTGATTAGGCACCGTTCTAGAACTCAAACACGAAGGTAAAGCCAATCAACTTCCGTTGCAGAGACTATCTATCCCTAGCTCCCTAAATTCCAAATTCCTTTGCAAATCGAGTGAATCCAAGCAAGCATTAACGTTCAGGTTCAATTGTTCACAAAATCCCTAAGCCAAATTCCTTTGCGAATAGGTGGTTTTGCTCATCTAAGATTAGTTCCAGTTGATAATAACACTTCCGCGTCTATTAAACAACCTAGGGTTTCCAATTTTAGTTGGCCAGTCCTAAAATCAGAGTTAAAACAATCTAGATAAAAGAACCAAAAGATGAACCCTAACAGATCTATAATCCTAACAATTTCTCATCAAACCCTAGAATCCCCCACAACCTAACAAGCAAACTACTCAGACATAGATGAAGAAATCATAACGAAAGAATAAGATTGCATAAAAGATAGAGTTAGAGATATAGAAAAAGGGGTTTGAAAAATTTGATATGCTCAAATTTAACCCTGAGCTACTCTCTCAAATTAAGAGATCCTTGTAGTACTTAGGGATCGAATCCACAGGGAAAAGAATTACACAATCAATCTAAGTATTCGAATTATGCTAAGCTAAGTAATATAAATGTAATGCGAGAATCAAAACAAAACAAGCAAAAGATGGCGATAAGTTCTTGTTATCAATGAGACAAAAAGCTAGGCGATGGGTAATTCTTCGGGTATGAATCAAAATCAAGGATAAACTACTGTCAGGGTTTGATTAGGCACCGTTCTAGAACTCAAACACGAAGGTAAAGCCAATCAACTTCCGTTGCAGAGACTATCTATCCCTAGATCCCTAAATTCCAAATTCCTTTGCAAATCGAGTGAATCCAAGCAAGCATTAACGTTCAGGTTCAATTGTTCACAAAATCCCTAAGCCAAATTCCTTTGCGAATAGGTGGTTTTGCTCATCTAAGATTAGTTCTAGTTGATAATAACACTTCCGCGTCTATTAAACAACCTAGGGTTTCCAATTTTAGTTGGCCAGTCCTAAAATCAGAGTTAAAACAATCTAGATAAAAGAACCAAAAGATGAACCCTAACAGATCTATAATCCTAACAATTTCTCATCAAACCCTAGAATCCCCCACAACCTAACAAGCAAACTACTCAGACATAGATGAAGAAATCATAACGAAAGAATAAGATTGCATAAAAGATAGAGTTAGAGATACAGAAAAAGGGGTTTGAAAAATTTGATATGCTCAAATTTAACCCTGAGCTACTCTCTCAAATTAAGAGATCCTTGTAGTACTTAGGGATCGAATCCACAGGGAAAAGAATTACACAATCAATCTAAGTATTCGAATTATGCTAAGCTAAGTAATATAAATGTAATGCGAGAATCAAAACAAAACAAGCAAAAGATGGCGATAAGTTCTTGTTATCAATGAGACAAAAAGCTAGGCGATGGGTAATTCTTCGGGTATGAATCAAAATCAAGGATAAACTACTGTCAGGGTTTGATTAGGCACCGTTCTAGAACTCAAACACGAAGGTAAAGCCAATCAACTTCCGTTGCAGAGACTATCTATCCCTAGATCCCTAAATTCCAAATTCCTTTGCAAATCGAGTGAATCCAAGCAAGCATTAACGTTCAGGTTCAATTGTTCACAAAATCCCTAAGCCAAATTCCTTTGCGAATAGGTGATTTTGCTCATCTAAGATTAGTTCCAGTTGATAATAACACTTCCGCGTCTATTCAACAACCTAGTGTTTCCAATTTTAGTTGGCCAGTCCTAAAATCAGAGTTAAAACAATCTAGATAAAAGAACCAAAAGATGAACCCTAACAGATCTATAATCCTAACAATTTCTCATCAAACCCTAGAATCCCCCACAACCTAACAAGCAAACTACTCAGACATAGATGAAGAAATCATAACGAAAGAATAAGATTGCATAAAAGATAGAGTTAGAGATACAGAAAAAGGGGTTTGAAAAATTTGATATGCTCAAATTTAACCCTGAGCTACTCTCTTAAATTAAGAGATCCTTGTAGTACTTAGGGATCGAATCCACAGGGAAAAGAATTACACAATCAATCTAAGTATTCGAATAATGCTAAGCTAAGTAATATAAATGTAATGAGAGAATCAAAACAAAACAAGCAAAAGATGGCGATAAGTTCTTGTTATCAATGAGACAAAAAGTTAGGCGATGGGTAATTCTTCGGGTATGAATCAAAATCAAGGTTAAACTACTGTCAGGGTTTGATTAGGCACCGTTCTAGAACTCAAACACGAAGGTAAAGCCAATCAACTTCCGTTGCAGAGACTATCTATCCCTAGATCCCTAAATTCCAAATTCCTTTGCAAATCGAGTGAATCCAAGCAAGCATTAACGTTCAGGTTCAATTGTTCACAAAATCCCTAAGCCAAATTCCTTTGCGAATAGGTGATTTTGCTCATCTAAGATTAGTTCCAGTTGATAATAACACTTCCGCGTCTATTAAACAACCTAGGGTTTCCAATTTTAGTTGGCCAGTCCTAAAATCAGAGTTAAAACAATCTAGATAAAAGAACCAAAAGATGAACCCTAACAGATCTATAATCCTAACAATTTCTCATCAACCCCTAGAATCCCCCACAACCTAACAAGCAAACTACTCAGACATAGATGAAGAAATCATAACGAAAGAATAAGATTGCATAAAAGATAGAGTTAGAGATATAGAAAAAGGGGTTTGAAAAATTTGATATGCTCAAATTTAACCCTGAGCTACTCTCTCAAATTAAGAGATCCTTGTAGTACTTAGGGATCGAATCCACAGGGAAAAGAATTACACAATCAATCTAAGTATTCGAATTATGCTAAGCTAAGTAATATAAATGTAATGCGAGAATCAAAACAAAACAAGCAAAAGATGGCGATAAGTTCTTGTTATCAATGAGACAAAAAGCTAGGCGATGGATAATTCTTCGGGTATGAATCAAAATCAAGGATAAACTACTGTCAGGGTTTGATTAGGCACCGTTCTAGAACTCAAACACGAAGGTAAAGCCAATCAACTTCCGTTGCAGAGACTATCTATCCCTAGCTCCCTAAATTCCAAATTCCTTTGCAAATCGAGTGAATCCAAGCAAGCATTAACGTTCAGGTTCAATTGTTCACAAAATCCCTAAGCCAAATTCCTTTGCGAATAGGTGGTTTTGCTCATCTAAGATTAGTTCCAGTTGATAATAACACTTCCGCGTCTATTAAACAACCTAGGGTTTCCAATTTTAGTTGGCCAGTCCTAAAATCAGAGTTAAAATAATCTAGATAAAAGAACCAAAAGATGAACCCTAACAGATCTATAATCCTAACAATTTCTCATCAAACCCTAGAATCCCCCACAACCTAACAAGCAAACTACTCAGACATAGATGAAGAAATCATAATGAAAGAATAAGATTGCATAAAAGATAGAGTTAGAGATACAGAAAAAGGGGTTTGAAAAATTTGATATGCTCAAATTTAACCCTGAGCTACTCTCTCAAATTAAGAGATCCTTGTAGTACTTAGGGATCGAATCCACAGGGAAAAGAATTACACAATCAATCTAAGTATTCGAATTATGCTAAGCTAAGTAATATAAATGTAATGCGAGAATCAAAACAAAACAAGCAAAAGATGGCGATAAGTTCTTGTTATCAATGAGACAAAAAGCTAGGCGATGGGTAATTCTTCGGGTATGAATCAAAATCAAGGATAAACTACTGTCAGGGTTTGATTAGGCACCGTTCTAGAACTCAAACACGAAGGTAAAGCCAATCAACTTCCGTTGCAGAGACTATCTATCCCTAGATCCCTAAATTCCAAATTCCTTTGCAAATCGAGTGAATCCAAGCAAGCATTAACGTTCAGGTTCAATTGTTCACAAAATCCCTAAGCCAAATTCCTTTGCGAATAGGTGATTTTGCTCATCTAAGATTAGTTCCAGTTGATAATAACACTTCCGCGTCTATTAAACAACCTAGGGTTTCCAATTTTAGTTGGCCAGTCCTAAAATCAGAGTTAAAACAATCTAGATAAAAGAACCAAAAGATGAACCCTAACAGATCTATAATCCTAACAATTTCTCATCAAACCCTAGAATCCCCCACAACCTAACAAGCAAACTACTCAGACATAGATGAAGAAATCATAACGAAAGAATAAGATTGCATAAAAGATAGAGTTAGAGATACAGAAAAAGGGGTTTGAAAAATTTGATATGCTCAAATTTAACCCTGAGCTACTCTCTCAAATTAAGAGATCCTTGTAGTACTTAGGGATCGAATCCACAGGGAAAAGAATTACACAATCAATCTAAGTATTCGAATTATGCTAAGCTAAGTAATATAAATGTAATGCGAGAATCAAAACAAAACAAGCAAAAGATGGCGATAAGTTCTTGTTATCAATGAGACAAAAAGCTAGGCGATGGGTAATTCTTCGGGTATGAATCAAAATCAAGGATAAACTACTGTCAGGGTTTGATTAGACACCGTTCTAGAACTCAAACACGAAGGTAAAGCCAATCAACTTCCGTTGCAGAGACTATCTATCCCTAGATCCCTAAATTCCAAATTCCTTTGCAAATCGAGTGAATCCAAGCAAGCATTAACGTTCAGGTTCAATTGTTCACAAAATCCCTAAGCCAAATTCCTTTGCGAATAGGTGATTTTGCTCATCTAAGATTAGTTCCAGTTGATAATAACACTTCCGCGTCTATTAAACAACCTATGGTTTCCAATTTTAGTTGGCCAGTCCTAAAATCAGAGTTAAAACAATCTAGATAAAAGAACCAAAAGATGAACCCTAACAGATCTATAATCCTAACAATTTCTCATCAAACCCTAGAATCCCCCACAACCTAACAAGCAAACTACTCAGACATAGATGAAGAAATCATAACGAAAGAATAAGATTGCATAAAAGATAGAGTTAGAGATACAGAAAAAGGGGTTTGAAAAATTTGATATGCTCAAATTTAACCCTGAGCTACTCTCTCAAATTAAGAGATCCTTGTAGTACTTAGGGATCGAATCCACAGGGAAAAGAATTACACAATCAATCTAAGTATTCGAATTATGCTAAGCTAAGTAATATAAATGTAATGCGAGAATCAAAACAAAACAAGCAAAAGATGGCGATAAGTTCTTGTTATCAATGAGACAAAAAGCTAGGCGATGGGTAATTCTTCGGGTATGAATCAAAATCAAGGATAAACTACTGTCAGGGTTTGATTAGACACCGTTCTAGAACTCAAACACGAAGGTAAAGCCAATCAACTTCCGTTGCAGAGACTATCTATCCCTAGATCCCTAAATTCCAAATTCCTTTGCAAATCGAGTGAATCCAAGCAAGCATTAACGTTCAGGTTCAATTGTTCACAAAATCCCTAAGCCAAATTCCTTTGCGAATAGGTGATTTTGCTCATCTAAGATTAGTTCCAGTTGATAATAACACTTCCGCGTCTATTAAACAACCTAGGGTTTCCAATTTTAGTTGGCCAGTCCTAAAATCAGAGTTAAAACAATCTAGATAAAAGAACCAAAAGATGAACCCTAACAGATCTATAATCCTAACAATTTCTCATCAAACCCTAGAATCCCCCACAACCTCACAAGCAAACTACTCAGACATAGATGAAGAAATCATAACGAAAGAATAAGATTGCATAAAAGATAGAGTTAGAGATACAGAAAAAGGGGTTTGAAAAATTTGATATGCTCAAATTTAACCCTGAGCTACTCTCTCAAATTAAGAGATCCTTGTAGTACTTAGGGATCGAATCCACAGGGAAAAGAATTACACAATCAATCTAAGTATTCGAATTATGCTAAGCTAAGTAATATAAATGTAATGCGAGAATCAAAACAAAACAAGCAAAAGATGGCGATAAGTTCTTGTTATCAATGAGACAAAAAGCTAGGCGATGGGTAATTCTTCGGGTATGAATCAAAATCAAGGATAAACTACTGTCAGGGTTTGATTAGGCACCGTTCTAGAACTCAAACACGAAGGTAAAGCCAATCAACTTCCGTTGCAGAGACTATCTATCCCTAGATCCCTAAATTCCAAATTCCTTTGCAAATCGAGTGAATCTAAGCAAGCATTAACGTTCAGGTTCAATTGTTCACAAAATCCCTAAGCCAAATTCCTTTGCGAATAGGTGATTTTGCTCATCTAAGATTAGTTCCAGTTGATAATAACACTTCCGCGTCTATTCAACAACCTAGGGTTTCCAATTTTAGTTGGCCAGTCCTAAAATCAGAGTTAAAACAATCTAGATAAAAGAACCAAAAGATGAACCCTAACAGATCTATAATCCTAACAATTTCTCATCAAACCCTAGAATCCCCCACAACCTAACAAGCAAACTACTCAGACATAGATGAAGAAATCATAACGAAAGAATAAGATTGCATAAAAGATAGAGTTAGAGATACAGAAAAAGGGGTTTGAAAAATTTGATATGCTCAAATTTAACCCTGAGCTACTCTCTCAAATTAAGAGATCCTTGTAGTACTTAGGGATCGAATCCACAGGGAAAAGAATTACACAATCAATCTAAGTATTCGAATTATGCTAAGCTAAGTAATATAAATGTAATGCGAGAATCAAAACAAAACAAGCAAAAGATGGCGATAAATTCTTGTTATCAATGAGACAAAAAGCTAGGCGATGGGTAATTCTTCGGGTATGAATCAAAATCAAGGATAAACTACTGTCAGGGTTTGATTAGGCACCGTTCTAGAACTCAAACACGAAGGTAAAGCCAATCAACTTCCGTTGCAGAGACTATCTATCCCTAGATCCCTAAATTCCAAATTCCTTTGCAAATCGAGTGAATCCAAGCAAGCATTAACGTTCAGGTTCAATTGTTCACAAAATCCCTAAGCCAAATTCCTTTGCGAATAGGTGATTTTGCTCATCTAAGATTAGTTCCAGTTGATAATAACACTTCCGCGTCTATTAAACAACCTAGGGTTTCCAATTTTAGTTGGCCAGTCCTAAAATCAGAGTTAAAACAATCTAGATAAAAGAACCAAAAGATGAACCCTAACAGATCTATAATCCTAACAATTTCTCATCAAACCCTAGAATCCCCCACAACCTAACAAGCAAACTACTCAGACATAGATGAAGAAATCATAATGAAAGAATAAGATTGCATAAAAGATAGAGTTAGAGATACAGAAAAAGGGGTTTGAAAAATTTGATATGCTCAAATTTAACCCTGAGCTACTCTCTCAAATTAAGAGATCCTTGTAGTACTTAGGGATCGAATCCACAGGGAAAAGAATTACACAATCAATCTAAGTATTCGAATTATGCTAAGCTAAGTAATATAAATGTAATGCGAGAATCAAAACAAAACAAACAAAAGATGGCGATAAGTTCTTGTTATCAATGAGACAAAAAGTTAGGCAATGGGTAATTCTTCGGGTATGAATCAAAATCAAGGATAAACTACTGTCAGGGTTTGATTAGGCACCGTTCTAGAACTCAAACACGAAGGTAAAGCCAATCAACTTCCGTTGCAGAGACTATCTATCCCTAGATCCCTAAATTCCAAATTCCTTTGCAAATCGAGTGAATCCAAGCAAGCATTAACGTTCAGGTTCAATTGTTCACAAAATCCCTAAGCCAAATTCCTTTGCGAATAGGTGATTTTGCTCATCTAAGATTAGTTCCAGTTGATAATAACACTTCCGCGTCTATTAAACAACCTAGGGTTTCCAATTTTAGTTGGCCAGTCCTAAAATCAGAGTTAAAACAATCTAGATAAAAGAACCAAAAGATGAACCCTAACAGATCTATAATCCTAACAATTTCTCATCAAACCCTAGAATCCCCCACAACCTAACAAGCAAACTACTCAGACATAGATGAAGAAATCATAATGAAAGAATAAGATTGCATAAAAGATAGAGTTAGAGATACAGAAAAAGGGGTTTGAAAAATTTGATATGCTCAAATTTAACCCTGAGCTACTCTCTCAAATTAAGAGATCCTTGTAGTACTTAGGAATCGAATCCACAGGGAAAAGAATTACACAATCAATCTAAGTATTCGAATTATGCTAAGCTAAGTAATATAAATGTAATGCGCGAATCAAAACAAAACAAGCAAAAGATGGCGATAAGTTCTTGTTATCAATGAGACAAAAAGCTAGGCGATGGGTAATTCTTCGGGTATGAATCAAAATCAAGGATAAACTACTGTCAGGGTTTGATTAGGCACCGTTCTAGAACTCAAACACGAAGGTAAAGCCAATCAACTTCCGTTGCAGAGACTATCTATCCCTAGATCCCTAAATTCCAAATTCCTTTGCAAATCGAGTGAATCCAAGCAAGCATTAACGTTCAGGTTCAATTGTTCACAAAATCCCTAAGCCAAATTCCTTTGCGAATAGGTGATTTTGCTCATCTAAGATTAGTTCCAGTTGATAATAACACTTCCGCGTCTATTCAACAACCTAGGGTTTCCAATTTTAGTTGGCCAGTCCTAAAATCAGAGTTAAAACAATCTAGATAAAAGAACCAAAAGATGAACCCTAACAGATCTATAATCCTAACAATTTCTCATCAAACCCTAGAATCCCCCACAACCTAACAAGCAAACTACTCAGACATAGATGAAGAAATCATAACGAAAGAATAAGATTGCATAAAAGATAGAGTTAGAGATACAGAAAAAGGGGTTTGAAAAATTTGATATGCTCAAATTTAACCCTGAGCTACTCTCTCAAATTAAGAGATCCTTGTAGTACTTAGGGATCGAATCCACAGGGAAAAGAATTACACAATCAATCTAAGTATTCGAATTATGCTAAGCTAAGTAATATAAATGTAATGCGAGAATCAAAACAAAACAAGCAAAAGATGGCGATAAATTCTTGTTATCAATGAGACAAAAAGCTAGGCGATGGGTAATTCTTCGGGTATGAATCAAAATCAAGGATAAACTACTGTCAGGGTTTGATTAGGCACCGTTCTAGAACTCAAACACGAAGGTAAAGCCAATCAACTTCCGTTGCAGAGACTATCTATCCCTAAATCCCTAAATTCCAAATTCCTTTGCAAATCGAGTGAATCCAAGCAAGCATTAACGTTCAGGTTCAATTGTTCACAAAATCCCTAAGCCAAATTCCTTTGCGAATAGGTGGTTTTGCTCATCTAAGATTAGTTCCAGTTGATAATAACACTTCCGCGTCTATTAAACAACCTAGGGTTTCCAATTTTAGTTGGCCAGTCCTAAAATCAGAGTTAAAACAATCTAGATAAAAGAACCAAAAGATGAACCCTAACAGATCTATAATCCTAACAATTTCTCATCAAACCCTAGAATCCCCCACAACCTAACAAGCAAACTACTCAGACATAGATGAAGAAATCATAATGAAAGAATAAGATTGCATAAAAGATAGAGTTAGAGATACATAAAAAGGGGTTTGAAAAATTTGATATGCTCAAATTTAACCCTGAGCTACTCTCTCAAATTAAGAGATCCTTGTAGTACTTAGGGATCGAATCCACAGGGAAAAGAATTACACAATCAATCTAAGTATTCGAATTATGCTAAGCTAAGTAATATAAATGTAATGCGAGAATCAAAACAAAACAAGCAAAAGATGGCGATAAGTTCTTGTTATCAATGAGACAAAAAGCTAGGCGATGGGTAATTCTTCGGGTATGAATCAAAATCAAGGATAAACTACTGTCAGGGTTTGATTAGGCACCGTTCTAGAACTCAAACACGAAGGTAAAGCCAATCAACTTCCGTTGCAGAGACTATCTATCCCTAGATCCCTAAATTCCAAATTCCTTTGCAAATCGAGTGAATCCAAGCAAGCATTAACGTTCAGGTTCAATTGTTCACAAAATCCCTAAGCCAAATTCCTTTGCGAATAGGTGGTTTTGCTCATCTAAGATTAGTTCCAGTTGATAATAACACTTCCGCGTCTATTAAACAACCTAGGGTTTCCAATTTTAGTTGGCCAGTCCTAAAATCAGAGTTAAAACAATCTAGATAAAAGAACCAAAAGATGAACCCTAACAGATCTATAATCCTAACAATTTCTCATCAAACCCTAGAATCCCCCACAACCTAACAAGCAAACTACTCAGACATAGATGAAGAAATCATAATGAAAGAATAAGATTGCATAAAAGATAGAGTTAGAGATACAGAAAAAGGGGTTTGAAAAATTTGATATGCTCAAATTTAACCCTGAGCTACTCTCTCAAATTAAGAGATCCTTGTAGTACTTAGGGATCGAATCCACAGGGAAAAGAATTACACAATCAATCTAAGTATTCGAATTATGCTAAGCTAAGTAATATAAATGTAATGCGAGAATCAAAACAAAACAAGCAAAAGATGGCGATAAGTTCTTGTTATCAATGAGACAAAAAGCTAGGCGATGGGTAATTCTTCGGGTATGAATCAAAATCAAGGATAAACTACTGTCAGGGTTTGATTAGACACCGTTCTAGAACTCAAACACGAAGGTAAAGCCAATCAACTTCCGTTGCAGAGACTATCTATCCCTAGATCCCTAAATTCCAAATTCCTTTGCAAATCGAGTGAATCCAAGCAAGCATTAACGTTCAGGTTCAATTGTTCACAAAATCCCTAAGCCAAATTCCTTTGCGAATAGGTGGTTTTGCTCATCTAAGATTAGTTCCAGTTGATAATAACACTTCCGCGTCTATTAAACAACCTAGGGTTTCCAATTTTAGTTGGCCAGTCCTAAAATCAGAGTTAAAACAATCTAGATAAAAGAACCAAAAGATGAACCCTAACAGATCTATAATCCTAACAATTTCTCATCAAACCCTAGAATCCCCCACAACCTAACAAGCAAACTACTCAGACATAGATGAAGAAATCATAACGAAAGAATAAGATTGCATAAAAGATAGAGTTAGAGATACAGAAAAAGGGGTTTGAAAAATTTGATATGCTCAAATTTAACCCTGAGCTACTCTCTCAAATTAAGAGATCCTTGTAGTACTTAGGGATCGAATCCACAGGGAAAAGAATTACACAATCAATCTAAGTATTCGAATTATGCTAAGCTAAGTAATATAAATGTAATGCGAGAATCAAAACAAAACAAGCAAAAGATGGCGATAAGTTCTTGTTATCAATGAGACAAAAAGCTAGGCGATGGGTAATTCTTCGGGTATGAATCAAAATCAAGGATAAACTACTGTCAGGGTTTGATTAGGCACCGTTCTAGAACTCAAACACGAAGGTAAAGCCAATCAACTTCCGTTGCAGAGACTATCTATCCCTAGATCCCTAAATTCCAAATTCCTTTGCAAATCGAGTGAATCCAAGCAAGCATTAACGTTCAGGTTCAATTGTTCACAAAATCCCTAAGCCAAATTCCTTTGCGAATAGGTGATTTTGCTCATCTAAGATTAGTTCCAGTTGATAATAACACTTCCGCGTCTATTAAACAACCTAGGGTTTCCAATTTTAGTTGGCCAGTCCTAAAATCAGAGTTAAAACAATCTAGATAAAAGAACCAAAAGATGAACCCTAACAGATCTATAATCCTAACAATTTCTCATCAAACCCTAGAATCCCCCACAACCTAACAAGCAAACTACTCAGACATAGATGAAGAAATCATAATGAAAGAATAAGATTGCATAAAAGATAGAGTTAGAGATACAGAAAAAGGGGTTTGAAAAATTTGATATGCTCAAATTTAACCCTGAGCTACTCTCTCAAATTAAGAGATCCTTGTAGTACTTAGGAATCGAATCCACAGGGAAAAGAATTACACAATCAATCTAAGTATTCGAATTATGCTAAGCTAAGTAATATAAATGTAATGCGCGAATCAAAACAAAACAAGCAAAAGATGGCGATAAGTTCTTGTTATCAATGAGACAAAAAGCTAGGCGATGGGTAATTCTTCGGGTATGAATCAAAATCAAGGATAAACTACTGTCAGGGTTTGATTAGGCACCGTTCTAGAACTCAAACACGAAGGTAAAGCCAATCAACTTCCGTTGCAGAGACTATCTATCCCTAGATCCCTAAATTCCAAATTCCTTTGCAAATCGAGTGAATCCAAGCAAGCATTAACGTTCAGGTTCAATTGTTCACAAAATCCCTAAGCCAAATTCCTTTGCGAATAGGTGATTTTGCTCATCTAAGATTAGTTCCAGTTGATAATAACACTTCCGCGTCTATTCAACAACCTAGGGTTTCCAATTTTAGTTGGCCAGTCCTAAAATCAGAGTTAAAACAATCTAGATAAAAGAACCAAAAGATGAACCCTAACAGATCTATAATCCTAACAATTTCTCATCAAACCCTAGAATCCCCCACAACCTAACAAGCAAACTACTCAGACATAGATGAAGAAATCATAACGAAAGAATAAGATTGCATAAAAGATAGAGTTAGAGATACAGAAAAAGGGGTTTGAAAAATTTGATATGCTCAAATTTAACCCTGAGCTACTCTCTCAAATTAAGAGATCCTTGTAGTACTTAGGGATCGAATCCACAGGGAAAAGAATTACACAATCAATCTAAGTATTCGAATTATGCTAAGCTAAGTAATATAAATGTAATGCGAGAATCAAAACAAAACAAGCAAAAGATGGCGATAAATTCTTGTTATCAATGAGACAAAAAGCTAGGCGATGGGTAATTCTTCGGGTATGAATCAAAATCAAGGATAAACTACTGTCAGGGTTTGATTAGGCACCGTTCTAGAACTCAAACACGAAGGTAAAGCCAATCAACTTCCGTTGCAGAGACTATCTATCCCTAAATCCCTAAATTCCAAATTCCTTTGCAAATCGAGTGAATCCAAGCAAGCATTAACGTTCAGGTTCAATTGTTCACAAAATCCCTAAGCCAAATTCCTTTGCGAATAGGTGGTTTTGCTCATCTAAGATTAGTTCCAGTTGATAATAACACTTCCGCGTCTATTAAACAACCTAGGGTTTCCAATTTTAGTTGGCCAGTCCTAAAATCAGAGTTAAAACAATCTAGATAAAAGAACCAAAAGATGAACCCTAACAGATCTATAATCCTAACAATTTCTCATCAAACCCTAGAATCCCCCACAACCTAACAAGCAAACTACTCAGACATAGATGAAGAAATCATAATGAAAGAATAAGATTGCATAAAAGATAGAGTTAGAGATACATAAAAAGGGGTTTGAAAAATTTGATATGCTCAAATTTAACCCTGAGCTACTCTCTCAAATTAAGAGATCCTTGTAGTACTTAGGGATCGAATCCACAGGGAAAAGAATTACACAATCAATCTAAGTATTCGAATTATGCTAAGCTAAGTAATATAAATGTAATGCGAGAATCAAAACAAAACAAGCAAAAGATGGCGATAAGTTCTTGTTATCAATGAGACAAAAAGCTAGGCGATGGGTAATTCTTCGGGTATGAATCAAAATCAAGGATAAACTACTGTCAGGGTTTGATTAGGCACCGTTCTAGAACTCAAACACGAAGGTAAAGCCAATCAACTTCCGTTGCAGAGACTATCTATCCCTAGATCCCTAAATTCCAAATTCCTTTGCAAATCGAGTGAATCCAAGCAAGCATTAACGTTCAGGTTCAATTGTTCACAAAATCCCTAAGCCAAATTCCTTTGCGAATAGGTGGTTTTGCTCATCTAAGATTAGTTCCAGTTGATAATAACACTTCCGCGTCTATTAAACAACCTAGGGTTTCCAATTTTAGTTGGCCAGTCCTAAAATCAGAGTTAAAACAATCTAGATAAAAGAACCAAAAGATGAACCCTAACAGATCTATAATCCTAACAATTTCTCATCAAACCCTAGAATCCCCCACAACCTAACAAGCAAACTACTCAGACATAGATGAAGAAATCATAACGAAAGAATAAGATTGCATAAAAGATAGAGTTAGAGATATAGAAAAAGGGGTTTGAAAAATTTGATATGCTCAAATTTAACCCTGAGCTACTCTCTCAAATTAAGAGATCCTTGTAGTACTTAGGGATCGAATCCACAGGGAAAAGAATTACACAATCAATCTAAGTATTCGAATTATGCTAAGCTAAGTAATATAAATGTAATGCGCGAATCAAAACAAAACAAGCAAAAGATGGCGATAAGTTCTTGTTATCAATGAGACAAAAAGCTAGGCGATGGGTAATTCTTCGGGTATGAATCAAAATCAAGGATAAACTACTGTCAGGGTTTGATTAGGCACCGTTCTAGAACTCAAACACGAAGGTAAAGCCAATCAACTTCCGTTGCAGAGACTATCTATCCCTAGATCCCTAAATTCCAAATTCCTTTGCAAATCGAGTGAATCCAAGCAAGCATTAACGTTCAGGTTCAATTGTTCACAAAATCCCTAAGCCAAATTCCTTTGCGAATAGGTGATTTTGCTCATCTAAGATTAGTTCCAGTTGATAATAACACTTCCGCGTCTATTAAACAACCTAGGGTTTCCAATTTTAGTTGGCCAGTCCTAAAATCAGAGTTAAAACATTCTAGATAAAAGAACCAAAAGATGAACCCTAACAGATCTATAATCCTAACAATTTCTCATCAAACCCTAGAATCCCCCACAACCTAACAAGCAAACTACTCAGACATAGATGAAGAAATCATAACGAAAGAATAAGATTGCATAAAAGATAGAGTTAGAGATATAGAAAAAGGGGTTTGAAAAATTTGATATGCTCAAATTTAACCCTGAGCTACTCTCTCAAATTAAGAGATCCTTGTAGTACTTAGGGATCGAATCCACAGGGAAAAGAATTACACAATCAATCTAAGTATTCGAATTATGCTAAGCTAAGTAATATAAATGTAATGCGAGAATCAAAACAAAACAAGCAAAAGATGGCGATAAGTTCTTGTTATCAATGAGACAAAAAGCTAGGCGATGGGTAATTCTTCGGGTATGAATCAAAATCAAGGATAAACTATTGTCAGGGTTTGATTAGGCACCGTTCTAGAACTCAAACACGAAGGTAAAGCCAATCAACTTCCGTTGCAGAGACTATCTATCCCTAGATCCCTAAATTCCAAATTCCTTTGCAAATCGAGTGAATCCAAGCAAGCATTAACGTTCAGGTTCAATTGTTCACAAAATCCCTAAGCCAAATTCCTTTGCGAATAGGTGGTTTTGCTCATCTAAGATTAGTTCCAGTTGATAATAACACTTCCGCGTCTATTAAACAACCTAGGGTTTCCAATTTTAGTTGGCCAGTCCTAAAATCAAAGTTAAAACAATCTAGATAAAAGAACCAAAAGATGAACCCTAACAGATCTATAATCCTAACAATTTCTCATCAAACCCTAGAATCCCCCACAACCTAACAAGCAAACTACTCAAACATAGATGAAGAAATCATAACGAAAGAATAAGATTGCATAAAAGATAGAGTTAGAGATACAGAAAAAGGGGTTTGAAAAATTTGATATGCTCAAATTTAACCCTGAGCTACTCTCTCAAATTAAGAGATCCTTGTAGTACTTAGGGATCGAATCCACAGGGAAAAGAATTACACAATCAATCTAAGTATTCGAATTATGCTAAGCTAAGTAATATAAATGTAATGCGAGAATCAAAACAAAACAAGCAAAAGATGGCGATAAGTTCTTGTTATCAATGAGACAAAAAGCTAGGCGATGGGTAATTCTTCGGGTATGAATCAAAATCAAGGATAAACTACTGTCAGGGTTTGATTAGGCACCGTTCTAGAACTCAAACACGAAGGTAAAGCCAATCAACTTCCGTTGCAGAGACTATCTATCCCTAGATCCCTAAATTCCAAATTCCTTTGCAAATCGAGTGAATCCAAGCAAGCATTAACGTTCAGGTTCAATTGTTCACAAAATCCCTAAGCCAAATTCCTTTGCGAATAGGTGATTTTGCTCATCTAAGATTAGTTCCAGTTGATAATAACACTTCCGCGTCTATTAAACAACCTAGGGTTTCCAATTTTAGTTGGCCAGTCCTAAAATCAGAGTTAAAACAATCTAGATAAAAGAACCAAAAGATGAACCCTAACAGATCTATAATCCTAACAATTTCTCATCAAACCCTAGAATCCCCCACAACCTAACAAGCAAACTACTCAGACATAGATGAAGAAATCATAACGAAAGAATAAGATTGCATAAAAGATAGAGTTAGAGATACAGAAAAAGGGGTTTGAAAAATTTGATATGCTCAAATTTAACCCTGAGCTACTCTCTCAAATTAAGAGATCCTTGTAGTACTTAGGGATCGAATCCACAGGGAAAAGAATTACACAATCAATCTAAGTATTCGAATTATGCTAAGCTAAGTAATATAAATGTAATGCGAGAATCAAAACAAAACAAGCAAAAGATGGCGATAAGTTCTTGTTATCAATGAGACAAAAAGCTAGGCGATGGGTAATTCTTCGGGTATGAATCAAAATCAAGGATAAACTACTGTCAGGGTTTGATTAGGCACCGTTCTAGAACTCAAACACGAAGGTAAAGCCAATCAACTTCCGTTGCAGAGACTATCTATCCCTAGATCCCTAAATTCCAAATTCCTTTGCAAATCGAGTGAATCCAAGCAAGCATTAACGTTCAGGTTCAATTGTTCACAAAATCCCTAAGCCAAATTCCTTTGCGAATAGGTGGTTTTGCTCATCTAAGATTAGTTCCAGTTGATAATAACACTTCCGCGTCTATTCAACAACCTAGGGTTTCCAATTTTAGTTGGCCAGTCCTAAAATCAGAGTTAAAACAATCTAGATAAAAGAACCAAAAGATGAACCCTAACAGATCTATAATCCTAACAATTTCTCATCAAACCCTAGAATCCCCCACAACCTAACAAGCAAACTACTCAGACATAGATGAAGAAATCATAACGAAAGAATAAGATTGCATAAAAGATAGAGTTAGAGATATAGAAAAAGGGGTTTGAAAAATTTGATATGCTCAAATTTAACCCTGAGCTACTCTCTCAAATTAAGAGATCCTTGTAGTACTTAGGGATCGAATCCACAGGGAAAAGAATTACACAATCAATCTAAGTATTCGAATTATGCTAAGCTAAGTAATATAAATGTAATGCGAGAATCAAAACAAAACAAGCAAAAGATGGCGATAAGTTCTTGTTATCAATGAGACAAAAAGCTAGGCGATGGGTAATTCTTCGGGTATGAATCAAAATCAAGGATAAACTACTGTCAGGGTTTGATTAGGCACCGTTCTAGAACTCAAACACGAAGGTAAAGCCAATCAACTTCCGTTGCAGAGACTATCTATCCCTAGATCCCTAAATTCCAAATTCCTTTGCAAATCGAGTGAATCCAAGCAAGCATTAACGTTCAGGTTCAATTGTTCACAAAATCCCTAAGCCAAATTCCTTTGCGAATAGGTGATTTTGCTCATCTAAGATTAGTTCCAGTTGATAATAACACTTCCGCGTCTATTAAACAACCTAGGGTTTCCAATTTTAGTTGGCCAGTCCTAAAATCAGAGTTAAAACAATCTAGATAAAAGAACCAAAAGATGAACCCTAACAGATCTATAATCCTAACAATTTCTCATCAAACCCTAGAATCCCCCACAACCTAACAAGCAAACTACTCAGACATAGATGAAGAAATCATAACGAAAGAATAAGATTGCATAAAAGATAGAGTTAGAGATACAGAAAAAGGGGTTTGAAAAATTTGATATGCTCAAATTTAACCCTGAGCTACTCTCTCAAATTAAGAGATCCTTGTAGTACTTAGGGATCGAATCCACAGGGAAAAGAATTACACAATCAATCTAAGTATTCGAATTATGCTAAGCTAAGTAATATAAATGTAATGCGAGAATCAAAACAAAACAAGCAAAAGATGGCGATAAGTTCTTTTTATCAATGAGACAAAAAGCTAGGCGATGGGTAATTCTTCGGGTATGAATCAAAATCAAGGATAAACTACTGTCAGGGTTTGATTAGGCACCGTTCTAGAACTCAAACACGAAGGTAAAGCCAATCAACTTCCGTTGCAGAGACTATCTATCCCTAGATCCCTAAATTCCAAATTCCTTTGCAAATCGAGTGAATCCAAGCAAGCATTAACGTTCAGGTTCAATTGTTCACAAAATCCCTAAGCCAAATTCCTTTGCGAATAGGTGATTTTGCTCATCTAAGATTAGTTCCAGTTGATAATAACACTTCCGCGTCTATTAAACAACCTAGGGTTTCCAATTTTAGTTGGCCAGTCCTAAAATCAGAGTTAAAACAATCTAGATAAAAGAACCAAAAGATGAACCCTAACAGATCTATAATCCTAACAATTTCTCATCAAACCCTAGAATCCCCCACAACCTAACAAGCAAACTACTCAGACATAGATGAAGAAATCATAACGAAAGAATAAGATTGCATAAAAGATAGAGTTAGAGATATAGAAAAAGGGGTTTGAAAAATTTGATATGCTCAAATTTAACCCTGAGCTACTCTCTCAAATTAAGAGATCCTTGTAGTACTTAGGGATCGAATCCACAGGGAAAAGAATTACACAATCAATCTAAGTATTCGAATTATGCTAAGCTAAGTAATATAAATGTAATGCGAGAATCAAAACAAAACAAGCAAAAGATGGCGATAAGTTCTTGTTATCAATGAGACAAAAAGCTAGGCGATGGGTAATTCTTCGGGTATGAATCAAAATCAAGGATAAACTACTGTCAGGGTTTGATTAGGCACCGTTCTAGAACTCAAACACGAAGGTAAAGCCAATCAACTTCCGTTGCAGAGACTATCTATCCCTAGATCCCTAAATTCCAAATTCCTTTGCAAATCGAGTGAATCCAAGCAAGCATTAACGTTCAGGTTCAATTGTTCACAAAATCCCTAAGCCAAATTCCTTTGCGAATAGGTGGTTTTGCTCATCTAAGATTAGTTCCAGTTGATAATAACACTTCCGCGTCTATTAAACAACCTAGGGTTTCCAATTTTAGTTGGCCAGTCCTAAAATCAGAGTTAAAACAATCTAGATAAAAGAACCAAAAGATGAACCCTAACAGATCTATAATCCTAACAATTTCTCATCAAACCCTAGAATCCCCCACAACCTAACAAGCAAACTACTCAGACATAGATGAAGAAATCATAATGAAAGAATAAGATTGCATAAAAGATAGAGTTAGAGATACAGAAAAAGGGGTTTGAAAAATTTGATATGCTCAAATTTAACCCTGAGCTACTCTCTCAAATTAAGAGATCCTTGTAGTACTTAGGGATCGAATCCACAGGGAAAAGAATTACACAATCAATCTAAGTATTCGAATTATGCTAAGCTAAGTAATATAAATGTAATGCGAGAATCAAAACAAAACAAGCAAAAGATGGCGATAAGTTCTTGTTATCAATGAGACAAAAAGCTAGGCGATGGGTAATTCTTCGGGTATGAATCAAAATCAAGGATAAACTACTGTCAGGGTTTGATTAGACACCGTTCTAGAACTCAAACACGAAGGTAAAGCCAATCAACTTCCGTTGCAGAGACTATCTATCCCTAGATCCCTAAATTCCAAATTCCTTTGCAAATCGAGTGAATCCAAGCAAGCATTAACGTTCAGGTTCAATTGTTCACAAAATCCCTAAGCCAAATTCCTTTGCGAATAGGTGGTTTTGCTCATCTAAGATTAGTTCCAGTTGATAATAACACTTCCGCGTCTATTAAACAACCTAGGGTTTCCAATTTTAGTTGGCCAGTCCTAAAATCAGAGTTAAAACAATCTAGATAAAAGAACCAAAAGATGAACCCTAACAGATCTATAATCCTAACAATTTCTCATCAAACCCTAGAATCCCCCACAACCTAACAAGCAAACTACTCAGACATAGATGAAGAAATCATAACGAAAGAATAAGATTGCATAAAAGATAGAGTTAGAGATACAGAAAAAGGGGTTTGAAAAATTTGATATGCTCAAATTTAACCCTGAGCTACTCTCTCAAATTAAGAGATCCTTGTAGTACTTAGGGATCGAATCCACAGGGAAAAGAATTACACAATCAATCTAAGTATTCGAATTATGCTAAGCTAAGTAATATAAATGTAATGCGAGAATCAAAACAAAACAAGCAAAAGATGGCTATAAGTTCTTGTTATCAATGAGACAAAAAGCTAGGCGATGGGTAATTCTTCGGGTATGAATCAAAATCAAGGATAAACTACTGTCAGGGTTTGATTAGGCACCGTTCTAGAACTCAAACACGAAGGTAAAGCCAATCAACTTCCGTTGCAGAGACTATCTATCCCTAGATCCCTAAATTCCAAATTCCTTTGCAAATCGAGTGAATCCAAGCAAGCATTAACGTTCAGGTTCAATTGTTCACAAAATCCCTAAGCCAAATTCCTTTGCGAATAGGTGATTTTGCTCATCTAAGATTAGTTCCAGTTGATAATAACACTTCCGCGTCTATTAAACAACCTAGGGTTTCCAATTTTAGTTGGCCAGTCCTAAAATCAGAGTTAAAACAATCTAGATAAAAGAACCAAAAGATGAACCCTAACAGATCTATAATCCTAACAATTTCTCATCAAACCCTAGAATCCCCCACAACCTAACAAGCAAACTACTCAGACATAGATGAAGAAATCATAACGAAAGAATAAGATTGCATAAAAGATAGAGTTAGAGATACAGAAAAAGGGGTTTGAAAAATTTGATATGCTCAAATTTAACCCTGAGCTACTCTCTCAAATTAAGAGATCCTTGTAGTACTTAGGGATCGAATCCACAGGGAAAAGAATTACACAATCAATCTAAGTATTCGAATTATGCTAAGCTAAGTAATATAAATGTAATGCGAGAATCAAAACAAAACAAGCAAAAGATGGCGATAAGTTCTTTTTATCAATGAGACAAAAAGCTAGGCGATGGGTAATTCTTCGGGTATGAATCAAAATCAAGGATAAACTACTGTCAGGGTTTGATTAGGCACCGTTCTAGAACTCAAACACGAAGGTAAAGCCAATCAACTTCCGTTGCAGAGACTATCTATCCCTAGATCCCTAAATTCCAAATTCCTTTGCAAATCGAGTGAATCCAAGCAAGCATTAACGTTCAGGTTCAATTGTTCACAAAATCCCTAAGCCAAATTCCTTTGCGAATAGGTGATTTTGCTCATCTAAGATTAGTTCCAGTTGATAATAACACTTCCGCGTCTATTAAACAACCTAGGGTTTCCAATTTTAGTTGGCCAGTCCTAAAATCAGAGTTAAAACAATCTAGATAAAAGAACCAAAAGATGAACCCTAACAGATCTATAATCCTAACAATTTCTCATCAAACCCTAGAATCCCCCACAACCTAACAAGCAAACTACTCAGACATAGATGAAGAAATCATAACGAAAGAATAAGATTGCATAAAAGATAGAGTTAGAGATATAGAAAAAGGGGTTTGAAAAATTTGATATGCTCAAATTTAACCCTGAGCTACTCTCTCAAATTAAGAGATCCTTGTAGTACTTAGGGATCGAATCCACAGGGAAAAGAATTACACAATCAATCTAAGTATTCGAATTATGCTAAGCTAAGTAATATAAATGTAATGCGAGAATCAAAACAAAACAAGCAAAAGATGGCGATAAGTTCTTGTTATCAATGAGACAAAAAGCTAGGCGATGGGTAATTCTTCGGGTATGAATCAAAATCAAGGATAAACTACTGTCAGGGTTTGATTAGGCACCGTTCTAGAACTCAAACACGAAGGTAAAGCCAATCAACTTCCGTTGCAGAGACTATCTATCCCTAGATCCCTAAATTCCAAATTCCTTTGCAAATCGAGTGAATCCAAGCAAGCATTAACGTTCAGGTTCAATTGTTCACAAAATCCCTAAGCCAAATTCCTTTGCGAATAGGTGATTTTGCTCATCTATGATTAGTTCCAGTTGATAATAACACTTCCGCGTCTATTAAACAACCTAGGGTTTCCAATTTTAGTTGGCCAGTCCTAAAATCAGAGTTAAAACAATCTAGATAAAAGAACCAAAAGATGAACCCTAACAGATCTATAATCCTAACAATTTCTCATCAAACCCTAGAATCCCCCACAACCTAACAAGCAAACTACTCAGACATAGATGAAGAAATCATAATGAAAGAATAAGATTGCATAAAAGATAGAGTTAGAAATACAGAAAAAAGGGTTTGAAAATTTGATATGCTCAAATTTAACCCTGAGCTACTCTCTCAAATTAAGAGATCCTTGTAGTACTTAGGGATCGAATCCACAGGGAAAAGAATTACACAATCAATCTAAGTATTCGAATTATGCTAAGCTAAGTAATATAAATGTAATGCGAGAATCAAAACAAAACAAGCAAAAGATGGCGATAAGTTCTTGTTATCAATGAGACAAAAAGCTAGGCGATGGGTAATTCTTCGGGTATGAATCAAAATCAAGGATAAACTACTGTCAGGGTTTGATTAGGCACCGTTCTAGAACTCAAACACGAAGGTAAAGCCAATCAACTTCCGTTGCAGAGACTATCTATCCCTAGATCCCTAAATTCCAAATTCCTTTGCAAATCGAGTGAATCCAAGCAAGCATTAACGTTCAGGTTCAATTGTTCACAAAATCCCTAAGCCAAATTCCTTTGCGAATAGGTGATTTTGCTCATCTAAGATTAGTTCCAGTTGATAATAACACTTCCGCGTCTATTAAACAACCTAGGGTTTCCAATTTTAGTTGGCCAGTCCTAAAATCAGAGTTAAAACAATCTAGATAAAAGAACCAAAAGATGAACCCTAACAGATCTATAATCCTAACAATTTCTCATCAAACCCTAGAATCCCCCACAACCTAACAAGCAAACTACTCAGACATAGATGAAGAAATCATAATGAAAGAATAAGATTGCATAAAAGATAAAGTTAGAGATACAGAAAAAGGGGTTTGAAAAATTTGATATGCTCAAATTTAACCCTGAGCTACTCTCTCAAATTAAGAGATCCTTGTAGTACTTAGGGATCGAATCCACAGGGAAAAGAATTACACAATCAATCTAAGTATTCGAATTATGCTAAGCTAAGTAATATAAATGTAATGCGAGAATCAAAACAAAACAAGCAAAAGATGGCGATAAGTTCTTGTTATCAATGAGACAAAAAGCTAGGCGATGGGTAATTCTTCGGGTATGAATCAAAATCAAGGATAAACTACTGACAGGGTTTGATTAGGCACCGTTCTAGAACTCAAACACGAAGGTAAAGCCAATCAACTTCCGTTGCAGAGACTATCTATCCCTAGATCCCTAAATTCCAAATTCCTTTGCAAATCGAGTGAATCCAAGCAAGCATTAACGTTCAGGTTCAATTGTTCACAAAATCCCTAAGCCAAATTCCTTTGCGAATAGGTGATTTTGCTCATCTAAGATTAGTTCCAGTTGATAATAACACTTCCGCGTCTATTAAACAACCTAGGGTTTCCAATTTTAGTTGGCCAGTCCTAAAATCAGAGTTAAAACAATCTAGATAAAAGAACCAAAAGATGAACCCTAACAGATCTATAATCCTAACAATTTCTCATCAAACCCTAGAATCCCCCACAACCTAACAAGCAAACTACTCAGACATAGATGAAGAAATCATAACGAAAGAATAAGATTGCATAAAAGATAGAGTTAGAGATATAGAAAAAGGGGTTTGAAAAATTTGATATGCTCAAATTTAACCCTGAGCTACTCTCTCAAATTAAGAGATCCTTGTAGTACTTAGGGATCGAATCCACAGGGAAAAGAATTACACAATCAATCTAAGTATTCGAATTATGCTAAGCTAAGTAATATAAATGTAATGCGAGAATCAAAACAAAACAAGCAAAAGATGGCGATAAGTTCTTGTTATCAATGAGACAAAAAGCTAGGCGATGGGTAATTCTTCGGGTATGAATCAAAATCAAGGATAAACTACTGTCAGGGTTTGATTAGGCACCGTTCTAGAACTCAAACACGAAGGTAAAGCCAATCAACTTCCGTTGCAGAGACTATCTATCCCTAGATCCCTAAATTCCAAATTCCTTTGTAAATCGAGTGAATCCAAGCAAGCATTAACGTTCAGGTTCAATTGTTCACAAAATCCCTAAGCCAAATTCCTTTGCGAATAGGTGTTTTTGCTCATCTAAGATTAGTTCCAGTTGATAATAACACTTCCGCGTCTATTAAACAACCTAGGGTTTCCAATTTTAGTTGGCCAGTCCTAAAATCAGAGTTAAAACAATCTAGATAAAAGAACCAAAAGATGAACCCTAACAGATCTATAATCCTAACAATTTCTCATCAAACCCTAGAATCCCCCACAACCTAACAAGCAAACTACTCAGACATAGATGAAGAAATCATAATGAAAGAATAAGATTGCATAAAAGATAGAGTTAGAGATACAGAAAAAGGGGTTTGAAAAATTTGATATGCTCAAATTTAACCCTGAGCTACTCTCTCAAATTAAGAGATCCTTGTAGTACTTAGGGATCGAATCCACAGGGAAAAGAATTACACAATCAATCTAAGTATTCGAATTATGCTAAGCTAAGTAATATAAATGTAATGCGAGAATCAAAACAAAACAAGCAAAAGATGGCGATAAGTTCTTGTTATCAATGAGACAAAAAGCTAGGCGATGGGTAATTCTTCGGGTATGAATCAAAATCAAGGATAAACTACTGACAGGGTTTGATTAGGCACCGTTCTAGAACTCAAACACGAAGGTAAAGCCAATCAACTTCCGTTGCAGAGACTATCTATCCCTAGATCCCTAAATTCCAAATTCCTTTGCAAATCGAGTGAATCCAAGCAAGCATTAACGTTCAGGTTCAATTGTTCACAAAATCCCTAAGCCAAATTCCTTTGCGAATAGGTGATTTTGCTCATCTAAGATTAGTTCCAGTTGATAATAACACTTCCGCGTCTATTAAACAACCTAGGGTTTCCAATTTTAGTTGGCCAGTCCTAAAATCAGAGTTAAAACAATCTAGATAAAAGAACCAAAAGATGAACCCTAACAGATCTATAATCCTAACAATTTCTCATCAAACCCTAGAATCCCCCACAACCTAACAAGCAAACTACTCAGACATAGATGAAGAAATCATAATGAAAGAATAAGATTGCATAAAAGATAGAGTTAGAGATACAGAAAAAGGGGTTTGAAAAATTTGATATGCTCAAATTTAACCCTGAGCTACTCTCTCAAATTAAGAGATCCTTGTAGTACTTAGGGATCGAATCCACAGGGAAAAGAATTACACAATCAATCTAAGTATTCGAATTATGCTAAGCTAAGTAATATAAATGTAATGCGAGAATCAAAACAAAACAAGCAAAAGATGGCGATAAGTTCTTGTTATCAATGAGACAAAAAGCTAGGCGATGGGTAATTCTTCGGGTATGAATCAAAATCAAGGATAAACTACTGTCAGGGTTTGATTAGGCACCGTTCTAGAACTCAAACACGAAGGTAAAGCCAATCAACTTCCGTTGCAGAGACTATCTATCCCTAGATCCCTAAATTCCAAATTCCTTTGCAAATCGAGTGAATCCAAGCAAGCATTAACGTTCAGGTTCAATTGTTCACAAAATCCCTAAGCCAAATTCCTTTGCGAATAGGTGATTTTGCTCATCTAAGATTAGTTCCAGTTGATAATAACACTTCCGCGTCTATTAAACAACCTAGGGTTTCCAATTTTAGTTGGCCAGTCCTAAAATCAGAGTTAAAACAATCTAGATAAAAGAACCAAAAGATGAACCCTAACAGATCTATAATCCTAACAATTTCTCATCAAACCCTAGAATCCCCCACAACCTAACAAGCAAACTACTCAGACATAGATGAAGAAATCATAATGAAAGAATAAGATTGCATAAAAGATAGAGTTAGAGATACAGAAAAAGGGGTTTGAAAAATTTGATATGCTCAAATTTAACCCTGAGCTACTCTCTCAAATTAAGAGATCCTTGTAGTACTTAGGGATCGAATCCACAGGGAAAAGAATTACACAATCAATCTAAGTATTCGAATTATGCTAAGCTAAGTAATATAAATGTAATGCGAGAATCAAAACAAAACAAGCAAAAGATGGCGATAAGTTCTTGTTATCAATGAGACAAAAAGCTAGGCGATGGGTAATTCTTCGGGTATGAATCAAAATCAAGGATAAACTACTGTCAGGGTTTGATTAGGCACCGTTCTAGAACTCAAACACGAAGGTAAAGCCAATCAACTTCCGTTGCAGAGACTATCTATCCCTAGATCCCTAAATTCCAAATTCCTTTGCAAATTGAGTGAATCCAAGCAAGCATTAACGTTCAGGTTCAATTGTTCACAAAATCCCTAAGCCAAATTCCTTTGCGAATAGGTGATTTTGCTCATCTAAGATTAGTTCCAGTTGATAATAACACTTCCGCGTCTATTAAACAACCTAGGGTTTCCAATTTTAGTTGGCCAGTCCTAAAATCAGAGTTAAAACAATCTAGATAAAAGAACCAAAAGATGAACCCTAACAGATCTATAATCCTAACAATTTCTCATCAAACCCTAGAATCCCCCACAACCTAACAAGCAAACTACTCAGACATAGATGAAGAAATCATAATGAAAGAATAAGATTGCATAAAAGATAGAGTTAGAGATACAGAAAAAGGGGTTTGAAAAATTTGATATGCTCAAATTTAACCCTGAGCTACTCTCTCAAATTAAGAGATCTTTGTAGTACTTAGGGATCGAATCCACAGGGAAAAGAATTACACAATCAATCTAAGTATTCGAATTATGCTAAGCTAAGTAATATAAATGTAATGCGAGAATCAAAACAAAACAAGCAAAAGATGGCGATAAGTTCTTGTTATCAATGAGACAAAAAGCTAGGCGATGGGTAATTCTTCGGGTATGAATCAAAATCAAGGATAAACTACTGTCAGGGTTTGATTAGGCACCGTTCTAGAACTCAAACACGAAGGTAAAGCCAATCAACTTCCGTTGCAGAGACTATCTATCCCTAGATCCCTAAATTCCAAATTCCTTTGCAAATCGAGTGAATCCAAGCAAGCATTAACGTTCAGGTTCAATTGTTCACAAAATCCCTAAGCCAAATTCCTTTGCGAATAGGTGATTTTGCTCATCTAAGATTAGTTCCAGTTGATAATAACACTTCCGCGTCTATTAAACAACCTAGGGTTTCCAATTTTAGTTGGCCAGTCCTAAAATCAGAGTTAAAACAATCTAGATAAAAGAACCAAAAGATGAACCCTAACAGATCTATAATCCTAACAATTTCTCATCAAACCCTAGAATCCCCCACAACCTAACAAGCAAACTACTCAGACATAGATGAAGAAATCATAATGAAAGAATAAGATTGCATAAAAGATAGAGTTAGAGATACAGAAAAAGGGGTTTGAAAATTTTGATATGCTCAAATTTAACCCTGAGCTACTCTCTCAAATTAAGAGATCCTTGTAGTACTTAGGGATCGAATCCACAGGGAAAAGAATTACACAATCAATCTAAGTATTCGAATTATGCTAAGCTAAGTAATATAAATGTAATGCGAGAATCAAAACAAAACAAGCAAAAGATGGCGATAAGTTCTTGTTATCAATGAGACAAAAAGCTAGGCGATGGGTAATTCTTCGGGTATGAATCAAAATCAAGGATAAACTACTGTCAGGGTTTGATTAGGCACCGTTCTAGAACTCAAACACGAAGGTAAAGCCAATCAACTTCCGTTGCAGAGACTATCTATCCCTAGATCCCTAAATTCCAAATTCCTTTGCAAATCGAGTGAATCCAAGCAAGCATTAACGTTCAGGTTCAATTGTTCACAAAATCCCTAAGCCAAATTCCTTTGCGAATAGGTGATTTTGCTCATCTAAGATTAGTTCCAGTTGATAATAACACTTCCGCGTCTATTCAACAACCTAGGGTTTCCAATTTTAGTTGGCCAGTCCTAAAATCAGAGTTAAAACAATCTAGATAAAAGAACCAAAAGATGAACCCTAACAGATCTATAATCCTAACAATTTCTCATCAAACCCTAGAATCCCCCACAACCTAACAAGCAAACTACTCAGACATAGATGAAGAAATCATAACGAAAGAATAAGATTGCATAAAAGATAGAGTTAGAGATACAGAAAAAGGGGTTTGAAAAATTTGATATGCTCAAATTTAACCCTGAGCTACTCTCTCAAATTAAGAGATCCTTGTAGTACTTAGGGATCGAATCCACAGGGAAAAGAATTACACAATCAATCTAAGTATTCGAATTATGCTAAGCTAAGTAATATAAATGTAATGCGAGAATCAAAACAAAACAAGCAAAAGATGGCGATAAGTTCTTGTTATCAATGAGACAAAAAGCTAGGCGATGGGTAATTCTTCGGGTATGAATCAAAATCAAGGATAAACTACTGTCAGGGTTTGATTAGGCACCGTTCTAGAACTCAAACACGAAGGTAAAGCCAATCAACTTCCGTTGCAGAGACTATCTATCCCTAGATCCCTAAATTCCAAATTCCTTTGCAAATCGAGTGAATCCAAGCAAGCATTAACGTTCAGGTTCAATTGTTCACAAAATCCCTAAGCCAAATTCCTTTGCGAATAGGTGATTTTGCTCATCTAAGATTAGTTCCAGTTGATAATAACACTTCCGCGTCTATTAAACAACCTAGGGTTTCCAATTTTAGTTGGCCAGTCCTAAAATCAGAGTTAAAACAATCTAGATAAAAGAACCAAAAGATGAACCCTAACAGATCTATAATCCTAACAATTTCTCATCAAACCCTAGAATCCCCCACAACCTAACAAGCAAACTACTCAGACATAGATGAAGAAATCATAACGAAAGAATAAGATTGCATAAAAGATAGAGTTAGAGATATAGAAAAAGGGGTTTGAAAAATTTGATATGCTCAAATTTAACCCTGAGCTACTCTCTCAAATTAAGAGATCCTTGTAGTACTTAGGGATCGAATCCACAGGGAAAAGAATTACACAATCAATCTAAGTATTCGAATTATGCTAAGCTAAGTAATATAAATGTAATGCGAGAATCAAAACAAAACAAGCAAAAGATGGCGATAAGTTCTTGTTATCAATGAGACAAAAAGCTAGGCGATGGGTAATTCTTCGGGTATGAATCAAAATCAAGGATAAACTACTGTCAGGGTTTGATTAGGCACCGTTCTAGAACTCAAACACGAAGGTAAAGCCAATCAACTTCCGTTGCAGAGACTATCTATCCCTAGATCCCTAAATTCCAAATTCCTTTGCAAATCGAGTGAATCCAAGCAAGCATTAACGTTCAGGTTCAATTGTTCACAAAATCCCTAAGCCAAATTCCTTTGCGAATAGGTGATTTTGCTCATCTAAGATTAGTTCCAGTTGATAATAACACTTCCGCGTCTATTAAACAACCTAGGGTTTCCAATTTTAGTTGGCCAGTCCTAAAATCAGAGTTAAAACAATCTAGATAAAAGAACCAAAAGATGAACCCTAACAGATCTATAATCCTAACAATTTCTCATCAAACCCTAGAATCCCCCACAACCTAACAAGCAAACTACTCAGACATAGATGAAGAAATCATAACGAAAGAATAAGATTGCATAAAAGATAGAGTTAGAGATACAGAAAAAGGGGTTTGAAAAATTTGATATGCTCAAATTTAACCCTGAGCTACTCTCTCAAATTAAGAGATCCTTGTAGTACTTAGGGATCGAATCCACAGGGAAAAGAATTACACAATCAATCTAAGTATTCGAATTATGCTAAGCTAAGTAATATAAATGTAATGCGAGAATCAAAACAAAACAAGCAAAAGATGGCGATAAGTTCTTGTTATCAATGAGACAAAAAGCTAGGCGATGGGTAATTCTTCGGGTATGAATCAAAATCAAGGATAAACTACTGTCAGGGTTTGATTAGGCACCGTTCTAGAACTCAAACACGAAGGTAAAGCCAATCAACTTCCGTTGCAGAGACTATCTATCCCTAGATCCCTAAATTCCAAATTCCTTTGCAAATCGAGTGAATCCAAGCAAGCATTAACGTTCAGGTTCAATTGTTCACAAAATCCCTAAGCCAAATTCCTTTGCGAATAGGTGATTTTGCTCATCTAAGATTAGTTCCAGTTGATAATAACACTTCCGCGTCTATTAAACAACCTAGGGTTTCCAATTTTAGTTGGCCAGTCCTAAAATCAGAGTTAAAACAATCTAGATAAAAGAACCAAAAGATGAACCCTAACAGATCTATAATCCTAACAATTTCTCATCAAACCCTAGAATCCCCCACAACCTAACAAGCAAACTACTCAGACATAGATGAAGAAATCATAACGAAAGAATAAGATTGCATAAAAGATAGAGTTAGAGATATAGAAAAAGGGGTTTGAAAAATTTGATATGCTCAAATTTAACCCTGAGCTACTCTCTCAAATTAAGAGATCCTTGTAGTACTTAGGGATCGAATCCACAGGGAAAAGAATTACACAATCAATCTAAGTATTCGAATTATGCTAAGCTAAGTAATATAAATGTAATGCGAGAATCAAAACAAAACAAGCAAAAGATGGCGATAAGTTCTTGTTATCAATGAGACAAAAAGCTAGGCGATGGGTAATTCTTCGGGTATGAATCAAAATCAAGGATAAACTACTGTCAGGGTTTGATTAGGCACCGTTCTAGAACTCAAACACGAAGGTAAAGCCAATCAACTTCCGTTGCAGAGACTATCTATCCCTAGATCCCTAAATTCCAAATTCCTTTGCAAATCGAGTGAATCCAAGCAAGCATTAACGTTCAGGTTCAATTGTTCACAAAATCCCTAAGCCAAATTCCTTTGCGAATAGGTGGTTTTGCTCATCTAAGATTAGTTCCAGTTGATAATAACACTTCCGCGTCTATTAAACAACCTAGGGTTTCCAATTTTAGTTGGCCAGTCCTAAAATCAGAGTTAAAACAATCTAGATAAAAGAACCAAAAGATGAACCCTAACAGATCTATAATCCTAACAATTTCTCATCAAACCCTAGAATCCCCCACAACCTAACAAGCAAACTACTCAGACATAGATGAAGAAATCATAATGAAAGAATAAGATTGCATAAAAGATAGAGTTAGAGATACAGAAAAAGGGGTTTGAAAACCCTGTAGAAATTTCCCTCCAAACTCTCTCTCTCAAAGTCTAAGTTAAAAACAAGATTATAAACATAAAAAACCTAAGGGAAAACTATATATAATGTGTAAAAATCGGATTGAGCTTTTTCTGTAAACTTCTGGGCTTTTTGGGCAAAAAAAGAAAATTCTTCAAGCTTGACATCTTCTAGCCAGACCGACACGTCTTCACTAAAACCTTCATAACCTTCGATCGCACCGTTGGAATTGACTCAAAATTCTTTCAAATGAAAGCTAACTCGCCGTTCTATCTTGTGTCAAAATATTAGCTCGATCCGTCGGTGGGAAGGGCTTCAACGAGTGCCAAACTTCTGACTGTTCGGAACTGTTCTTCTCATCAAACACGTGTCGATCGACAGAGGTTGGTCATGTCGATCGACATAGACCTCTCTGGAATTTCTACTTGTGTTGGGAAGTTCCGTATCGATCGACAGGAGTAGGTAGTGTCGATCGACACGAGCTCATCTGCTCGATTCCGACTTGATCTCTTCAGCTCTTCTTTCCTCGATGATTCAAAACACTCCAAAAGCTTCCATTAAGCTCCAATCAATCTTCAACCTACAAAGACTCTAAAAGACTCGAGAAACACCAAAAAGACTCTATAAAAAGGACTTATATCATGGTTGAAAATGGGTAAAAACCATGATATATCAGTGTTGTTTGTTCATCCTGGTATTGTATATTTTGCTTATGTCTGTGTGTATAGCCAAGTAGATGAGATGACCGTCTCACTGGGTATTTATGATAATACTCACGCATCTCTTTTAACAATGTGATGCATGTAAAGAGAAAATGTGATCGTGGAATCAAGGCAAAGAAGAGGAGATGATCTAGTGTCTCGGTTGCATGGTTCTTGTTGTTAGAATTGCTAGGGTGATAGTGATTCTGGAATTGAGATTGAATTGTTATTGTCGAACTGGCTAGATATTGAGTTGTGTTTTAGAATTGATAACTGGATTTTGGTTGGTTATTGAATTGGTTGTTATTTATTGGTTAGTTGATTGTTTTCGCTGGTTTGATGTGATAGTTTGATTGGGTTATTGAGAGTTAGCATTTACGGGAATGCTAATTCGAATCCAATGTTAAAAAAAAAAAAAACAGGTCGGGTTGTTTCATTTGTGCCAAAGAAAATGTCTTCTATATGCTGTAGTTTTATGTAAGATCTATTTTTTTTTTTCCATATAACATCGTATATGTCCAATAATTTGTTACAAGTGTTTAATCTTCTAATATAGATAATTATTTACTATAAAAATCAAATTTATGTTATATTATATACACAATTTGTCAGTCTTATATAATATTTTAAGTTTTCAAAACCAAAACTTTTTACAGGGTGCCATGTTGCACTCATTCTTTTGACATTTGACATTCGAATTTATCTACTGAAAAGAAAAATGAAAAAATTTGTGTTAATAACTTGACAATTCATTCTAAAAATTTAATAACTAATTTCAATATTAAATGTATTATTGTGAATTTTCAATGGTTTGAAAAATAGTTATTTTATTTGTTAAATCCAACAATATAATATACAAAAAATGTTTAAAACTTTTATTTTTACATAGGTAATTGTGATTTTGTTTTCAAAAAAGTCAAAAAGAGAAGTTTTGATAAAAAGAAGCCTAACATGAACAAAAAAAAAAGCTGTGAAAAAATTAAGATATGATTTTAAGATTTTTGAAATTGTTAAAGTCTGATTGGAAATATTCGTAATTAACTTTTTTTAGTTTTCACACTTTCTAAAGCCAATTTCCTAACTATCCCTTTATGAAATTAATACAATTTGTAGTGGACATTACACTTCTATCCAAGACTCTTGAAAAAACTTTAATCCACCGCAAATTGTGAATCTAGAAAAACAGAATCACTTCACCAATGAATCGATGTTAAAGATAAAAAAATCATAGCAAAACGATAAAGAGAATAAGACAAAAATACAATGAAATATCAATTATTCTCTCAATACGATTCAAAGTTCCATTGAAATAAACACAAAGATATATTTCAACATCTTTGTTGAGATAATGCATATGTCAAGGTAAATCAAAATCATATTACAACTTCTCTAATCAATAACTTTTTTTGTAAATGTGTTTGATGCAAGAAAAAAGACAATAAATCATTTTTTAGGGAATCGTAGTGGATATTGATGAAGACATACAAGTTAAAAACTTGTGCCAAAGAAGATGTCTTCGATATGTTGTAGTTTTATGAAAGGTCTATTTCTTTTTTCATATAACTTTGTATATGTCCAATAATTTGCTATAAGTGTTTAATCTTCTAATCTAGATAATTATTTACTATAAATATCAAATTTATGTAATATAAAATACACAATTTTTCAATAAACTATAGATTATTACATATTATACAATATTTATTTTTAAACTCACACAATGTGTGGGCCATCTCTAGTTTGTATATATGATACTCGAAGAGTCCAACTAACCGAACAATATGTAGTAATGTCGTTTATACGCAAAAAAGATAGAAAAATGGAGGTAAACGTTCTTAGATTAATGTACTATGTGTAAACTTTATATTCTTTGTAAGATAGTTGTCAAATATCCAGAGATAACAAAAGAAGAAAAAATTATGCTATTTCCTAATTGTTGTAATCTATACTATATAATTGAGGTTATAAACTTCTAAAGGCGTCTACATAAGATTTAAATCAAGCAATAGTGACATTCCATGTCAACGTTTAGAATTATGTTAATTTTGTTTTTGTTGTTAATTGAAAAATAAGACATGATTTCCTTATTTCATAAACTCATAATTTCAAGTAATTTTCGTTTTTGTGGATTTAATATTATATTTCAATTTTAGATACTATATATTATGAAATTTCTTTAATTTAAAAGTCTTAAATATTAAAAAAAAATGTGATTATTTTAATTTTACTACAAGTTTAGGAAAATTTACAGATATTCTGTTATTTCCTTTTTCAAAGATACATTCTTTAAAAAATGCTAAACCCAACTACTTTTACATACTAAACAGGCTCAATTAATATCATAATCTAATCAATTATTAATGGTCTAAGTTGCACTAAACAATTTAACAATGGGCCTACTAATATTACTTGATATCTTAAAAAATTGTTTTCTTCTTCTACATTCCTCAAAATCATCGGAACTATGGTGGCGAAGGCTTATTTCCAGTTTACCAGAAGATTTTTGAAAAAAAAATTCAATTCTGAAAACATCCAACATTGAGATGATATATTCAATTATTTCTAATCTGTGAATTAATTTCTACAGAAAGGAAAATAATCCCAATAAAATACGATATTACTTTCATCTCAATTAACTACAATAGAGATTAGAAAAAAATTTCCAACGATCCACAAAAGATAATATAATTACAATAGAGATTAGGAATTTTTTTCATTGTGAAGTATACATCTAAACTATAAATAACACATGAAACGATCAAAATTTTATACAGATCAATCATTCATATCGAGAAAATTAAATATTTTCCAACAAAATACAAAAGTTAAAATTAAAACTTTACCAAAAGAATTTCTTTTTTTGTTTACAATTAGCAACAAAAAGATAAGTCTAAGTTTCAGTTTCCAATTAATATAAAAAATGAGAAGTACTACTAAACATGAAAAAAAAAATTCGAGATTAGTTCCTATTATTTTTGGGAAAAGGAAATTCAAAAGTTCCTAATACTATTGGGAGAAGGAAATTAATTCTCGGTTATATATAAGCACTTCATCCCCATATCTTCTTAACTTAAGTAGAGTTCTTCTTTGCTTAAAATAGAGATCTTTGAGTGTTTTAGTGCCACCAAATATTGCTTCCTTTCCATCCATGTTTTTCCACGCTTAGTTTTTGACGATCTTGAAAAAGATTTTACTAACAAGGATATTGTTTTCTGGGTCATCCACTTTTGGGAGACACGTAACCCTAAAAAAAGTGGCTTACTTATGGGGTGTCGAGTTATTGCTCATCGACTAAAATGTAATTAAAAATCAAAAACTGATTTATGTCTAAATATAAAAATTGTCACATAATTGTTATGTTTAGCATAATTCTCATCATCATGGTTATTCGACCATGGAGATACTTGACATAATCATATCTGCAGCGTTTAAGACTTATCTTTGTTGTTAATTGACATACTTGTGTCCCAAGTCTTAAACTCTTTCTTGAACAAAACTTTGTTTAATTGATGCTTATTTATCCTTACAATCCCATTATCTATTTAATGATTACTATTCGTGTTTTCTATATATAGCGAGATATATCATAACTAAACGTTTTAGTAAATCATAACTAAACATCTTCTAACATGAATATATGCAGTTAACCTTGATCCAAACATTCATTACGGCAAACCGAATACGCTACTATAAGGGAAAGATCAAACCCGGTGAAATCTACAAGATAAAAAAATATTTTAGCCATTAATAACAAGACAAGCTACATAGTGTCTTCTCACAAGTTTTTAATCCAATTCATCCCGCTAGCAAAATTGTATAAGGTTAACGATGGTGGCCACTTGATGGTGGCTACATAGTATCTTCTCACAAGTTTTTAATCCAACATGAACAAAGACCTATATGGTAAATATATTTTGTTTATATCTATTGTTATAATACCACCATAAACTAACTTCAAACATGCTTCACCTAACTACCGTTGGAAAAGTAATTCTTATCAAACATAAGATTTAAAAACACAATTCTATTGGTCCACATCAACATTTATATTAATTGGATAAATTAGGAAACATTCTTAATTGTAAGGTAGTTTTGGTAATATGAAATAACATAGGAGATAAGGAAACTATGACACGATTTTCTATTAAATATAACAAAATATTTAACTAATAATATATTAGGAAAATTTCTTAAATCTAAAGTTTTAACAATATATTTTAAAAATATATCGAGAAGGTGGAAGAAAGAGTTTACAGACAAAAAATGCCAAGAAAGAATAGTCAGAAGTTGAATTTTGGTAACAATTATTCAGTTGCTATAATATATTTTGACAATGAATAAATATATGTTAACTACTTTTGTCTTTTATAGTTGGATTCATATTATGAGTATGTCATTTTTTTTTTCAAGATATTAGCTTCTATTTTTTAAACATTTAGTGTAAGTTAATTTTTTTTATCGTTAATAGAAAACTTCTACTTTTTTTTAAGTTTGATTATTTTTTTCTTACAAAATTTTCCATATAATAAAATAAATATATCATTAAAAGGTAAAATATAATCTATGTACGATTAAAGCTAAAAATAAATTGGAATCACTGAATTTACTTGATAATCTTAACATCAAATAGCGTCAAATTTTATTAGTGAAAAAAGGTTGAACCTACTTGATGCTAAGGTGGTCTACATAGAATTTTGAATAGCCAATAATTATAGTCCACATCAAAATTTAGAATTAAGTTAATTTTTTCTATCGTGAATAGAATATTTCTAATTTTTTAAAAAATTTAGTATAAGTTAATTTTCTTTTTGTTGTTAATAGAAATATTTTTTTCCTGTTTAGTTTGAAATATTTTTTTATAAGCTTTTCTATTTAATTCTTAAAAAGGGAAAATAGAATATATGGATACTAAATCTAAAAAATGGAAACATTGAATTTTATTTGATGATCGTAACATCAATTAGTGTTAAATATTATTAACATCGTAGAAAGCAAGCATGATAAAAAATTTAATAGCCTGATGTTGAAATTGGAGAATGATAAAGAAGAGTTGAGAGATTGTTGATATGGTAAAGATGTGTTACAATTAATAAAGGTAAAATAAATATTTTCTAAAAAAAAAGGTAAAATAATAGAAAAAATTATATATTGATCAATTTGTGTTTATATTATGCTTTTAATATTTAGTTTCAGTGAGATAGAATTAACCAAAAATATATGGATTTAATCTTGCATACTTTACTATTTGAATAAGAGTCTTCGTGAATTGTTGTCAAAGAAACCGAAAGAATTATGAGAGATCATTTATAATTAGTATTTATCATAAATTACTAACTGATACAAATTACTATTTATGGTAAAGTAATTAATTAATTTTATACGATATTTTCATCTTTTTACCATTATACTTTTGCATTTGTATACGTCGATATATAGATCACTTAAAACTAAGTAAGTCTAAATATATATTAGACTCATCGATAAAACAAACCCACGCTACGCGTGGGTATAAAACCTAGTCCTATATATAATAGTTGAGTGTCTCTCACAAGAAGTTGACACATAAGCATTTTTATTGTGACACATCATTTTTATATTTATCAATTAAAAATAGATCAGTTTTAATTAATTAAAATTAAAATTAAATTAGATTTCCAATACCTTTGAGTTTGACTTAAAACTTCGTAAAAATATATACCTTTAAGTATTGAGTTAATTCCATACATTTCCGTTTGACCCACAACACATCATAGTTCATACGAATCTTTTATTGAACTTTGTTCACTACTTCAGAAAGAAAGAAAAAAATGTTAGTCCAATTTTTTTTTAAATAATGGTGAAAACAAAAAGACGTAAGGGAGTTAGAAACTATTGAGGATATCTCAATGGAATTCTTAAAATATTATTAGTGTTATATAATAGCATAAATAATAAATAAAAAATTTGTTTAGGTATTTCAAAACTTGAGAAAGTCAGTTTCTCAAATGAGATACTTTTGAGTGGATTTCTCAAGTTTTTAGATATCCAAATATATTTTGTAGTATTTTGAGAACTTCATTGAGATATCCTCAATAGAGATGCTCTAAGAGAATTATGAATGAAGAAGTAATTAAAAGTTGTCAGAGATTTCAAATGATTTTCTTACTGATGATGTTTTGGGAGGAAGATATGACGGCAAGGAATATGATCAAAGTCATAAAGATGCATTCTCAATGTTGTCAATGGTAAATCCTTTTTAAGAAAACATTTTAATGACAAACAGAATAAAATTGCTATTCCAACATATTAAAAGAATTATATTAAAAAATATCCCGCATGTACACGTAGGTTATCATCTAGTCATAATCAATGAAAGTCTTTTTTTAACACTTTGTTAGTATAAATATTTTTTCCTCAAAAAAAAAAAATTTCAAAATATGAGATAATTTTTTCCTTACAAATCATTATGATGCAAATTAAGCAAAGTAAAAATATTATTTGATTTTAGGGTTTATGAGAATAAATAACAAAGCAATAAATAAAAAGTAGATAATCAATTTAGATAAGATAATAAGTAAATTCTCAAAACATAAGAAATCGATTTAGGGTTTTAATACGAGTTGTTCTAAAACTCAAATCACTAATGTAAAATCTTCTCATTGTCGTGGCTCCAATTCCTATGTTTTAACACCCTAATAGACTCAACTATTGCGGGTTATTATAAGGTGAAAACACGCATTAACAAGTGCAAGATTCGATTGTTCACTAAACTCCTTAACTAACCTATCGAATTGTTAAGACCCTTACCTCATCAAATATTAGTTCCGGAGATATAACAAGTTTTTAGAGAGTATATCAACCTAAAATCAATCATTGATTAGCTAATCCAGATTCATGCCTTGAGCATAAATAAAGATGAAGAATCAAGCAAGAACAAAACCTTAAACGATTAAATACGTAATAACATAAAACTTAGAAAACACATAAAATCTAATCAAGAAAATACTCTAATATGTTTTGCAACATGTAGAAGCAAGAGTAAAGCACATAAAAATAGTTTAAATCGTTTTTTCTACAAAGTATAAGGGATTAGATCTCTTCTCTTGGTTGGAGAACAAAGTAGATCTATACCCTTAAAGACTTTTAGAATCAAATACGCATGAAGTACAAGAAAAAGACGAAATACATGTTTAGGTATTGATTTATGGCTGCTAGGCCGGCTGCTTATCTTCCTAGAGACGCTAAAAGCAAGTATATATAGGGTTTGAAGGATCCTCAGTCGGGTAGGGTTAAGTTTAGGGCAAAAGAGTCTTTTCGGTCGAAACTATTCAACCACCGATCAAAGCATTAGTCGGTTTTGGTGATCAGTTTTTAGGTCTTTTTTGAGGCTCCATGAGTGTCGGCAACAGTCTGGATCATCGGCCCACGGACTGGTCTGGTGCTAGGCTCGTTTTTGCACTCGCACTATCTCCTCACTAATTTTAATATCATTCAAAGTTAATTTCATCCTCCATTCATCAGTTGATTAGCCATCAATGAGCAACCCTAGAGCCAGTGGCCATAATCATATGTATTTATCTCCTTCTTTAGTGTGTATAGAGAAGTTAACATTGTTTAATGAGATAAAACAAAGAGTAGATGTTCATGGGTAAACCCTCTACAAAATTTGTAAGGTTGTATAAGTGACTAAGTGAGAACTAATAAAGAAAGCTTCAAGTGCTTATTAATTAAAAGACTTTGATATGTAGATTAGGGATCCGGAATTTTTATATCACTTTCACTAGATGAAATGACGAAAGCTCTCTTTGTTTCCTTCATAAGCCCGTATTGAAGCCATTGGTTACTTTTATTCCTCTAATTTCATTTCACTAGAAGAGCATCCTCATAATTTAAAGGAAGCCACATTGGTTACTTTGTTTACAGTCTCTAAGAGTATGTGTATCCATTAGAGACCGTAACAGATCTTTTAATAATAAATATTAATAATTTTTTTTTTCCAACAAATATTAATAATTTTAGAATACTTTAATTGTATAATTAAACTTAAATTACAAATATAAACTGAACCAATTATAAGAAAAATATGTGGTATGTGAGTAATGAGAAATTCTTTTTATTTTTCTCTTTCTTTTTTCTAGTTTTATTTTTTATTTTTATTTTGAGAGATTCTTTAAACATCTCCAATGGAAGTGTTCTACTATACCGAACCCTTTTAAAAATATATGAACGTAAGAGCATCTCCATTGGGGGTCTCTAACCATTAAAAACAATCAGAATTAAAATAAATTTAGTTTTTTAATCACATTTGTCTAGATACCTATGAGAGAGTTTTTCATTTGAGAGACCCATGAGAGACTCACTATCTCCTCAAAACATTAACACTTGGCATTTTATAATGGGTTAATTAGTGAAATAACATGTTTAGACATATAAATTAATAAAATAACATGTGTAGTTTAGAAATTTAGTAAGTAACAGAGAGAAATAAAATTTGACCATTTTACCCTTTTAATCAATTCAATTAAAATTGTCACTTTAAATGCATATTTAATGCAAATTGATTTTTTTTTGTTAAAAGAGGTAAGAATCTTTCCAAAAATAATCTTGAAATTGATATATATAAATATTTTCGTTTTTTTCTGCATTTTTTTTATTTTTCTAGTAAATGATTACTTTTTAAAACCTTGAATATATAAATTATATAGTGAACTATATCAAAATTAAGATATTATTAACATAAATAGTGGACTATTTGTAAACTATAACAAGTATAATTGAATAGTGAATTATTTGTGAATATAATCAATATAGTTGTTTGCTTATGAATAAAGTAAACTAATAGACAACTATATGTTTATATATAGCTAACTATACATGAATATGTAATTAACTATATTTAAATATAGTTATTTATATTTCTAAGTATATAGAAAATAGTGAACTATTCGTGAATGTAACTAGTTAGTATTGTTAATTGTTTGTGAAAAAAGTTAACTATATAGATAACTGCAAGTGGGTATATAGTTGACCAAATATAAAAATTTATACATAATTATATTTTAAAATAGTTAGTATATATCTAACTATATACTCAATTATACACAAAGAGAGTGAGTGGTTAAGAGTAAACTATTCGTAAATAGAACAAGTATAGTTGACTGTTTGTGAAGAAAATTAACTAGAAATATAAATATATACTATAAAATTAATAGAAATAAAAAAATTTGATAATTATATTTGGATATATTGTTAACTACGTGTATAAATATATAATTAATAGAAATGAAAAGTCTAAACGTTTATGTTGTTAGTTATTTTTTTTTCTACTAATACAAAAAAAATAAAAATATTATTTATTTTCAATTATTCTTTTGGACATGAAAAGGAAAGAATTTAATATGAGAAAATAATGTATTAAATGAAGTAATAATGAAAATGAGATATGAGATCAATTACCATAAATACAATAAGGGTACAATTGGAATTTCAAGTAATTAGAATATTAGTTACTAAATTTTATTTTATGTTATGTTAGATAATTAAATATAGAGCCAATAACTAATATAGAGGCTAATTTCTCTTTTATAATTGGTTCTCATTTTTTGTGATAAATCATATTGTTTATAGTTTAGAATATTAATTAAATAGTTTATACATATGTTGTTACTTTTTTTATAAACATAAAATAAATTTAGGGACAATTAAAAAATACCACTTTTTGTGTGCACATTTGCAATAATGCCACTTAGGGGTGTCCATTTACAAAAATATCACTAATTATAGATTTATAAAACTTATATTTTAAAATTCTAAACCCTAAAAAATGTTTGGACACCTAAAACCCCCTAAGCACTCAAAACTAAACTATAATAGAACATAATTAATCCAAACATAATAATATAAAGAAAAATAATTTTGAAAAAGTGGCATTTTTGTAAAAATTTCAAAAGTGTGGCATTTTTGTAAAGTGGCATTTTTTTAAATTTCTCATAAATTAAATTTATCTATATATCAAACTCCATTATGTATAAATATAAATTATCTATTAAAACTATTTTTAATTGATATTATTAAAGTTAATACAAAATATTAAATTAATATTTTTTAGTTTATTAAATAATATAGTATTAAAAATGAGAAATTTCAAAGCTCAAACGTTTAGCCAAGATAATGGTTCGACCGTAAGCTAAAAGTACACCGCAATTTTAAGGGAAACTCCAAAAAAACGGTAACCCGGAAAAAAGAAAAAAACAATAACCTACGTGGTGGAGAAAAAGATACCGGAAATAATGTGAAGCACCACCGTAACGAACATAAAAGTAAAGAGTTACAATTCCGTTTTAGGCCTTATAGAGTCGCTGCCATAAGTTGTGAAATCAAGAGGATATGCAATGCCGTGGATTGCCATGAAGCTATCGACGAAGTGGTCACCTTGACGCCGTCGAGTGTAAAACCAGAAGTGGAGTTGTTGGTTACGAGAATGGAGGAGCCGTCAAGTAGAGTCAGTAGTCGTGAGCCATTGGCCTTGGAGACAAGATCCATAAACTCCAGTCTCTCTATCACAACATGATACGCCGCCAATTTCTCTCTGTCGCCTCCATTCATGTTGGCCGTCAAGTTTGGGACAAAGAGTGTAGACCGGAGGACTGTGCAGCGGAGCCTATCGTTAGTGGTTATGAACTCCGACGACCAGTTTTCAAAACCGGTGTGAGCCAATCCGCTAACCACCTCGCGGGCCGTCTCCTCCACGGTGCCAGAGACAATCGAGGATAAGGAGAAAGCGTGAAGGCAACGTCGAGGATAAGGAGAAAGCGGTAGATGACCATCGGTCCAAGAGAAATATATTTGTTTAGAATGAAGTTTTTCTGTTTTTGTTCTTGTTGGGAGTTGGTAAATTGATCGAATATATAAATACTTTGTAAGTCGAAAGAATTGTTTCTCATGAATTTTTTTCTCTTTGTTAAAATCCTCTTTTCTTCTCGATTTTCTTGTTGATTTGTGATTTTTCACATGTGCTGGACAGTAGCAATAAAGTTCGACAACTGTTTGGTCAAAGGAAAATAATAGGACGTTGTTGACTCATGTCAGAAAATACCACCCCAATTTTGGGAAGAGTTTCTGGAACACTCTAATCTCTCTTCACTCCTCTCTACCACACTCCTCTTTGTTCTAAAAGGCTCTCTTATGTTGGGAGGAAGAGAATGACGAAAATGCTCCTCAATTCCACGTTTATGTTTTTTTAAAATGAAAGAAATTAGAAATAATCAGCCATGAGAGCAAAGTTGTTTTTCTGATTCGGCGACGTCGGGATAAAAATTTCCGGCGAAAATTTTTTTTTTCAATTCGATTTTTCCGATTCAATATCAAATTCCTTCTACTAGAATCATTAGAGCTGTAATTGTTAGTTGATTGGGAGCTGTTTCTCTCATAATTTCATTTCGAGGTCGAGGTCGAGGAGAAAAATTCCGGCGAAGAAATTGGGTTTATTTGCTTCAATTCGATGCAAATATCAAATTCTTTGTAAAGGAAACATTGTAGCGGTGATTTTTTACTTGATTGGGACGATTGGATTGAACATTGAAGCTTATCCCGTGAATTTGTGTGAAACGCATCTACAAACATTGAGAAATCAGCGACGGTTGAGGTGAGTACAGTATTAACCAGTAGATGTGGGTGTTGTTCCCTTTAAATGTAGAGTCTTTGGTTGTATACTCTTTGGTTGTGAAGAATTTGATTTGAAGGTTTCGGGATTGAGAGATTTTGAAGTGGTAATGTAGTTAATTGATAAATTTGCAGGAAAGAATGAACAAAACAGTTATACATACCGAATGTGGAGGAAAATACGGGAGTGGAGGTGATGGGACTGGATGGAATTCAAAAGAGGCAAAGTTTTATGCATTATCATTTAAGGAGGAGATAACTTATGCGAATTTAGTGGATAGGATATGCAAAAAGATGGGGATCGATGAAGGGACGAGTAAGGTCAAGCTAAGTTATGTTCCTTTGCTTTTGAAACCTCCTAGAGTTTTCGATATTTTGGATGATGATGATGTTGATGGTTATATTTCGAGCGTTTATAAAGACCATTGTAGAAGTGTTTTGCGAGTGGAAGTAGTGAAGGAAGAGAATGAGGGTTTAAGGACTTCAGTTGGTGATAATGTTGGAGATAACGTTGTGGTAGATTTAGGTGATTCTTTTGGTGAGAATGATTCGTTTGGTGAGAATGATTCTTTTGGTGAGAATGTGGTAGATGTAGGCGATGATGTTGAGCTGCCATATGATGAACCAGATGAACATAATCTAGAAGAATGGGATGATGGTACAGGTTTGGAATTAGGGCAGGAGTTTGTGAGAAAAAAGCAAGTGCAAAACATTGTCTTGAAAGCTTCGCTTAAAGAATGTTATGAATTTGACGTATTAAACACGGATAGTTGGAGATATGTTATTAAATGTCGTGCACAAGCACAAGGTTATAAGTGGTACCTACGCGTGTCGAGGCCCCAACATTCAAAGGAAGCAATGTGGGTGGTTAAAAAACACCAAAAGATGCATTCATGTACGCGGGCAAGTTCGAGTACAAGTACGAAGACGAAAAAAAGGCAAGGTAATCCAGAGTTAGTGGCTGATATTATAATGGAAGATTACTCGGGTGTATTGGAAACACCAACTCCTAAAGCTTTGATTGATATTGTTCAAGCAAAAGTTGGAGTCAAATTGTCGTACCCGACCGCTTTAAGAGGAAAACACTTAGCAGCTGCAATTGTTCGTGGTACTCCAGAAGAGAGCTATCAAATGTTGCCTTCCTATTTATACGTGTTAAGAGAGAATAATCTTGGTACAGCAACTAGTGTGTTGTTGGATAATCAAACTAAGAGATTCAAATACTTGTTCATTGCTTTGGGGGCGTGCATTGAAGGGTTTCAATTAATGAGAAAGGTTTTCAAGTGGATGCTACATTTCTGAAGCTTGGTGATGTGCTTGTATTTGCGGTAGCTCAGGATCCCAATAGTCACCATTACCCGGTTGCATTTGGTGTACTAGACAGTGAGAATGATCTTAGTTGGAACTGGTTTTTCACGATATTGTCGAGTGTTGTACCAGATAGTAAAGAACTGGTTTTTATGAGCGACAGAAATTCTAGCCTCATCAAGGCAGTAGGTGCAGTGTACCCGGAAGCTCAACATGGCTATTGTGTGTTTCATTTGTCTCAAAATGTGAGACAAAGAGCTCCTAACGGAAGTAAGGAATATGTTGGAGCAAAATTCAGGGAATTAGCGGGAATTTATACGGCGGTTGAGTTTGAGACAGATTATGCGGATTTAGGAAAAGGTATCCTAAAGTGGCTCGGTATTTGGACGATAGTGTAGATGTTTCTAAATGGGCTAGGTGTTATTTTAAAGGAGCGAGATACAATATTGAAACAACAAACAGTGTTGAGTCTATGAATAATGTTTTCAAGAAAGCAAGAGGCTACGCTTTAATCCCTATGGTTGATGTCATTGTTGGAAAAATATCTGAGTGGTTTAACAAGCATAGGAAGAAAGCTGCTGCTGCGCCGAGGTCTCACAAAATGGTGGCACTGGTGGAGAATGAATTGCACACAAACTGTCAAATAGGGAGCAAATTAAAGGTATCTGAGCTTAACTCGAAGGAACTAGAGTTTAGTGTGATTGGCATGGATGGAAAAATGTACACGGTGGACTTGAAGTATGTGAAAGAGGACTTACGGAAGATAAATTGTACTTGCAAACGTTGGAATGTACACATGTATCCGTGTGTACATGCCGTAGCCGCTGCCATTGATTACGCAAAGAGTCCGGACAAAACTGTAGACATTAATGTTTATGATTTGTGTGCAGAGTATTATTCACTAAAGACGTGGGTGAAGGCATACGAGAGGACGATCTATAAAGTCCCGCATCAGTCTCAATGGTTAATTCCTTCTAATGTACTTGCTGAATGTGTGTTTCCTCCGGATTACCCGAAAAAGAAAGGAAGAAAGCAAGAAACCCGTCATCTGTCGGCTGGAGAAGCAAGACCTGGCTCCAAGAAGAGAAAGACGTGTAACAAAGTAATTCCCGGAATAACATTGGAACAATGGTTCACTCCCATGTCGAGATAGAAGTTGTCTTTTCTTATTACTATATTGGACTGAAATTCTATGTCGTGCATTGTCATTGTGTTTAAGGCTTTGTTGTGATTTTGAAGACATTGTTTGTGTTTTGTTATTGTTGTGGTTTAAGACTTTGTTTGTGTAAAATGGTTCTGAAGACTTTGTGTTTTTTTATAACTGTTTAAATTTGGGAAATGGTTTTAATAGCAATGAAATGGTAAAAGTTTGAGAAAATTAGGAAAAAATGGATTTAGGGTCAGAAAAATGGGGGAAAAAATGGATTTAGGGAAGAATTTTACAAAAATGGGATGACTAGCAATAAAATGGTAAAATTTTTACAAATTTGAAAAATGGAAAAAATGGGAAAAATGGAAAATTTATTTTGCTCCACATTCGGTAGTTTTTATAATATATTGTAGCTACATCTTACAAATCTCACATAATACACCTTACACTTCTATTGTCATTTCATCTACAAATACCACTTTAGGTGTGATATAGGCATACAATAGGTTTAAACACAAACTAGTGTATGAAAAACTTGGGAATGTATATTTTTAGACCAAATATTATGTGTGCAACTAATTAAATATTAAATTTAGTTGGTACAACTAATATCTTGGTAAATGGTTAGAATGTACAACTATGAAGAAAATTGGTAAAACCAAAAAAAACGTATAACTGTTTGGAATTTATGAGGTAAAACTATATGCCAAAAACATATAAACACGTTTTGTTTGTGTCACTTTCCCACATGTTTTTTTTTTAAAACCTCTCTCTCTCTCTCTCTCTCTCTCTCTGATCCCAAACTTCTCTTCCATTTATTCCATCATCTTTGTTATCAAAATTCTCTTCCATTGTTTTAGTTTTCAACAAAAGAAATACAAAGGTATGGCCACCGAACTTTGAATTTGGGGATTTAGGGTTTTAGAGTTTTGGGGATTTTGGTGAAATTGGATTTAGGGTTCTTGGGATTTTGGTGAAATTGGAACTTCATATGTTTGTAACATCTTTGCAGATCTATGGGCAAAACAGATCGAATTGGTTTGTTCGGAGAATTCGATACCGGCTCCAACAACAGCAACTCCTCATCCTCCGATGATGATTTCAATGATGATTGGAACATCAATAATTCCAACTACTCCGGCCGTCCAGTCACAGAACTTCCGGACAATTGGGACCCAGTTGAAAAAGGAATTCCGACCAAATGCTACTGTGTAGACGGAGCGGTTGTGGTGAAAACCCAGACAATTGGTTTGGAAAGTGGAAGAAGATTCTACACATGTAACGGAGACTTGAATGTAAGGATAAATCACAATTCAATATTTTTCTCTTTCGCAATTACATATATAATAGGATTGGCTTGTAATAGGATGAAAATTGCCACATTTACAAATTGTGGGACGACGCTATTATGGAGGAGATTGAGATGCTTAAGGAGAAGGGCGCAACTCTAGAGACCTCTTACAAGGAAGAGAATGAGAGGCTTAAGGAGAAGGTTGCAACTCTAGAGACCTCTTACAAGGAAGAGAATGAGATGCTTATGGAGAAGGTTGCAACTCTAGAGACCTCTCACAAGGAAGAGAATGAGATGCTTAAGGAGACGGTTCTCAAACTCTGGACCAAAGTGTTTGGTGAGGTGTAGGATATGTCTTGAATTTGCTGTTACATTTGATGTTGTTTTATGCTTTCGTGTGAACTTTGATGTTTGATTTGGGTTTGTGCTTTAGTGTTAAACGATTGTATTTTGTACTTTGCTGTTACATTAGACCAACTTTTCCCAAACTCTAGAGACCTCTTAATAAGACCAACTTTTCCCAAACTTTTACAACATATTACTAACACAATTGCACAAATATAGAAAATAACATTCCTCACAATGCTTAATAACTACCATACCATGATCTCCATAACGATTTCAAAGCTCAAACACAAATTATACCTCACTTCGATTTTTCACCAGAGAAAGAAGAAATAACCCTAATTTTTCCCCGTCTCCTCTATCGGTTCTGCCCCCTCAGCCTCTTCTTTATCTTCTTCCTCCATTGATTCCGTTTCTGTTTCTAACACTTCTTCATCCTTTCAACCTGATTCTTCAACCACCACCTTCCTCTGACCAGTGTTAAAATCCATCGGAGGTACAAATTTTAAAACATAATTCACTTTGACATTCAAGTCACCGAGCTTCTCCGTCACCTTTGAATTCATGCTTATCATCTGCTCACCAAGCTTCTTCAATCCAGCTTCTAAGACCTTTACCACACTGCTACCACATTCATACTCCTTCTCTTTCTCTTTACCTTTCTCCTTTCCCTTCCCCTTTCTCTTCCTCTTCCCCAAAGCAACAGCCACAACCTTATTTTCCTCTTTTCGGCCATCTACATCTTCATGATAGCACCGTTCAAACCAAACTTTCTTATTGTTTATTAGAATGCTCAACCACCCATCAACAATAGGATCACACACATCATCATCCAAAGGACCATCCATTATCCTCCACAAAAGTGACCTCTCCTCTGAGTTTGGAATCGCAATACTTTGAATATCCTGTAATAAACATACAATAAACTCTGTAAAGTTTAACACCACATGAACTACAACAACATAAACTAAACTAATTTACTCATACAATGCTTTCTAACCTTGGTGGTGCCAAGAGCTTCATTAATTTCAGAAAATGAAAAACCCCTCATGTATGTCTCCTTGAACTTGCTCTTACACATCCTAGGACAGGAAGTATACGGGCTTACAACCTCTTCTCTAAATCGCTCCTTCAACTGAGGGATTGCCTCAAACGCAAGAATCTACAAGTACTACCAATTCCAGTTACACATTCACAAGTACCCACAATATCAAAACAATAACAAAAATTTACTTTTTATTACCTCTAGAGGAGTGATGAAATTGGGAAGACACCAACTTCTTCTTGGAACTCCATTGAATTCTTTCACCATATACACTATCTTTTCCAAACTGTGATCAAAGGACAAGCGACCCCATGGAAAACATTTGCACCAATCAAGGTCACCAACAGCTCTTCTAAATATTTCTTCTACCGGAGGTGTTCTTTCTCCGGTCTTCGCTTGTCCAACGATGATGCTTGATAAGAAGTAAAGTACAGCAATCCTCAGTCTATCATCATTATCATCATCACGTTTCATCGACAAAAACTTCTTCTTAACCACTTCATAAGTTGGTGTTTCCCCCTCGAAAATCTTCTCAACAAAATCCAAATTTCCAAATGATTTATATTCTGTTGGATATGTGAAACAATTCAGCCCAGAAAACAATCCATGTTCTCTCAAAGAATATCTTATTGGAACTCCATTCACAATAAACCAAGCTTCTTTCTTCTTTCCTGTCTGAGCCATCCGAAGAATTAGAAACCACGCTCCCATCGACATGTGATTTTTATCCAAGGGCATGTGAAAAAAAATGATGGAACTGATTATCCCTTGTAAACCATTCCAACTCGTCATTATCAAGCTTACCTATCAAATTGGTAACCGCCTCTCTAATATAGCACTTTGTTGCTATTTTTATTGCATTCCCGTACTCACAGTTACGAAACCACATGTTCTCAGGTCCCATAGGTTCAGTTTCATCATCCTGCAATGTTACAATTCCCCAATGTCACGATTCTTACAAATCTAATTACCAAGATAATCGGATTTTTTGGTATACAAACGACCAAAATGAATTAGACTTACCGATTGATAGGATTGTGGATCGATTACTTCCATTGCCCTAGATGTTTGCTGGAAATCATCTTCTCTCTCTTTCGGGTCTTCTCCATTACCAGAACCACCGTCTTCATCGGCTACCTCTTCTACAACTGCTGGATTTTATTCCGGTAAGGTTAGCGTCGGCTCAGCCCCTGAAGTATCGTCATCAACGGCCTTCTCTTCTACCACTGCTCGATTTGATTCCACTGAGGTTAGCATCGTCTCTGCCCGTGAAGTACCTTCTCCATCCTTCACTTTCTTCTTCTTCGACCACCTTATCTTCACCATTACAAAAACTTTGAATATCCTGATTTTGATTTGGTAACTCAATTTCAATTTCTATCGAAAGGGAAAGATAACTGATTTTGAATTTTAGGGTTTTTCTTCAATTTGGGGATTGAGGAGATAAAAAGCTTTCCGCTTGTTTTATTTTTTTGGTTTTACACGGGTTGGATCCGATTCGTCGTGGATCTCTGAATGGAGGAAGAAGGTTTTTTGGTAATCAACCACATAAACACATTAAAAAAAATTGGGAAAGAAATTGTTTTTACAAAGAGAGTGTTTCAGTATTTGACTGGTCAAAGAGGAGTGTCTCAGACGTTCTTTCCAATTTTGTGTGTGCTTTTCAGAAAAACACAAATTACGTTTTTTTTTTGGCTTTTACGATCACAGCCTTCAAAAACTTTTTATTTTTCGGTTATCATTCTCTTAAGTTTTAGATGAAATTTGGAAAAATATATTTTTTATGTTTCTAAATTTAAAAAATATACTTTATTTTAAATTTTTGAAACCTACACTTTAAGAATATCAAGTTTACACAAATAACTTCAATAAAAATGTATAATAATTTAGGGACAATTGCAAAAATGTTATTTCTGACGTCCACATTTGCAAAAATGTCATTTAAGGGTGTCCATTTGCAAAAATACTACTAATTACAGATTTTTAAAGCCTAAATCTTCAAATTATAAATCCTGAAAAATGTTATGACCCCTAAAACCCCTTAATCCCTCAAAACTAAACTTTAATATAACATAGTTTACACAAACATAAATAATATAATAATTTAAAAAAAAATAGTATTTTTGCAAAGATTTTGAAAAGTGGTACTTGAAATTTCTCAATAATATATATATCTTACATAGTTATAAAAACAAAAATGATTTTTTGTTTTGATAATACTAAATATTATAGTAGTCTCCATTTATCTTCTATCAATATTTATTTATCCTAGATTTTGATGCTGAAGAATATTTTGTATCTTTATTTTGATAAACCAAAAGAGTTAGAAGACTAAACCAAATTTATGGTTAAGACCACGGAATTGCGATAAAAAAAAATATTTGAATAGTTAATTTAAACCAATCAAATTGACAAACTGATTGATTTATAAATATAAATTAAATTAAATTTTATTGAAAGTTCTTTTTTCTTTTCCTTAGCAAAAGCGTGAATGTTTTCTTTTGTTTCTTAAATCGCCGATCAATTTCGTCAATCCAGTTCTTTGTCATCATATTTACTATCATTTATATTTATAATCGTATTTCTCATTAATGTATGCTCGTCATCGTCATATATATTTATTTATTATACATTTTTCAGTATTGTTTATGACGTTTTATGATTGCTTATTCATTCTTCATTCATTTCACATTCATATTTATAATTTGTGATTTTTTTGTTTTTAAAAAAAATTTACCTTATTGGCAATTTCAAAAAGATTTGTTAAATAGTAATGTGCAAAAGATGGAACAAAGTCAATGTTTCTCTTTAACTATATAAGCAACGTAATTTTTTGTTTTTAAGATAATTTTGACAGATTTTCATAGGTTTATCTAATAGTATATTTTAATTTTTAAATCAATAAACATATTTACCTTAAATAAAAATAAAATAAAATACATAATAATAATATTTACGAATTTTAATTATTAATTTTCAGAATATGTAATTTGTTTTAATTCAAATTATAGGATAAGAGAGTATTTTTGCATATAGAAAGAGTTAGTTTTCAAAAAAAAAAATAGTGTATTTTTCAAAATTTTAAACATAAATAGGGTCTTTTTTAAAATGCCCCTAAATTTTATGTAATCGCCTTATTCCGCTCAACCCGCAAAACAAACAGTGCTTCAATCCACAATCTAATTTTGAAAAAAATAAAACTATTCTTTTTTTTGTATATATCGGTTTTTATTTATTATTATTTGTTTATTTCTTATCGTTTTATATCATTATCTTTTTTTTTTCTTTTCTTTTTATAAAGTTCTTTATCATTATCTATATATTTCCTATTATAAAAATCTACAATATAATTAAGCTTACACGTCTTAATAAGGCGAAAAGTAGAAACTCTAATCCCAAAAGAAAAAGAAGTGGAGAAGATTCTCTAATCTCTATTTTGTATATATAAAACTAAATTCATACGATGAAAATTCCTAAACAAACAGAATCTTCCATTGATTTCTCTGCCAATGTCTCTCACAATAAAATTCTTGATCCTCCTTTTTGATTGAATCTTCCATTGCAAAACATATTCCAGATCAGGACTCCAACGAAGACCAAGATGATGATGAAGATCAATCACACATTGACTATTCCAAGTTTTTCAAACAGATGATTAAAGGATGGCTACGTGAAGCAGACGAGAGATACTACTTTTGGAAACATAGCAACGACAAAGATTATTCGCAAAAAAATTTTGGATATTTAGCTCAAATCCCATGGAAATTAGGAAATATTACTAGAACCATATAAAACTTTTTTTTATTACTGACATTTTTTAAATACCCAGCGTGCGCTTTTGTTACGTTGTGACAAAAAATGTAATTACAAGAATGCCATAGCCACGTAAGCAACCACGTAGGAAATCGCTGACGTGTATTAATGAACTCAGCCGTAAAGCGCTACGGCTGAGTTATGGTTACGTTGCGGCTGAATTATGATTAGTTGTGGCTGAGTTATAAAACGCGGCAGACTTATGAGAGATCGGCTGACTTACGAACATAAATCAGCCGTTAGTGACGGCTGACTTACAGAAATCTGGCTGACTTATGAGAGATCGGCTGACTTACAAACATAAATCAGCCGTTAGTGAAGGCTGATTTACAGAAATCTGGCTGACTTATGAGATAACGGCTGACTTACGAACACAAGTTACCACTGAGTTATACGACGGCGGGCTGATTTATGAGGTAACGGCTGACTTACGAACATAAATCAGCCGTTAGTGACGGCTGATTTACAGAAATCTGGCTGACTTATGAGAGATCAGCTGACTTACGAACACAAGTTACGGCTGAGTTATGTTCTCCGGTTGGGAAGCAGTTACGGCTGTTACGTAAATCAGCCGTAATTGGCTGGGTTAACAATAACCCAGCCTTATTACGGCTGACTTATCAGCGGAAGATTAATTACTAGAATAACATTCATTTGACGGCTGATTTATTTGACGATACGGCTGACTTAATATTTTATAGCCTTATTACGGCTGATTTATTAGCGAAAGATTAATTACTGAAATTCTATTCACGTGGCGGCGGACTTATACTATACTTGATGGCTGATTTATTAATGGCTGAGTTATGTGTTCGTTTGGCGGCTGACTTACCGATATTCCATGTCATCTGCTTCGATTTTCCATGTCATCAGCTCTTATTTGCCATGTCATTATTAATGTTACGACAGTCAAATTAGGGTTCTTCATCTACGACCTTCGCCTTCTTCTTACTCTTCTTCATCTAGCTTTTTCATTCATCAGAGATCTTATGGATCCGGTAATTATTGTTTCCGGTAACTGGGTTAAGAAACACAGATATTTATTCAACACCGACGGTAGAGGATGTAGAGTTGTGCATATAAATGAGAAAACAACACTAGACGAACTTGCGAAGATAGTACTCGATGATTACGGATTGAAGGAGTCGAGCCATCAGATTCAGCTGAGCTACATGTTCTCGAATAAAACTTTGAAAACAATGGCGCACGATACTCCACCAATTTACCTCTCAAATACTCGACAGTTGCAAGTTTTTTTAAACCTTAGAAAAACTGAACACTTACGTATTTGTGTGGAGATTACGGAGAATGAAATTAGTCGGAATGACGGAGCGAGAGAGAAGAATAAAAGGTTATTCAGTTATAATTTCAATTAATAAACCGGGCCAAAATAGAAACACGAAACGTCGCGACACGGCTGAGTTATGGTATAGAAAGACGAAACGTCGCGAGACGGCTGAGTTATTATACTTGACGGCTGAGTTATGTTTAATGAGGCTGAGTTATTAAACTTGACGGCTGAGTTATTATACTTGACGGCTGAGTTATTATACTTGACGGCTGAGTTATTGTACTTGACGGCTGAGTTATGTTTAATGAGGCTGGGTTATTATACTTGACGGCTGAGTTATGTTTAATGAGGCTGAGTTATTATACTTGACGGCTGAGTTATGGTATATAACTCAGCCGTCAAGTATAATAACTCAGCCTCATTAAACATAACTCAGCCGTCAAGTACAATAACTCAGCCGTCAAGTATAATAACTCAGCCGTCAAGTATAATAACTCAGCCTCATTAAACATAACTCATCCGTCAAGTATAATAACTCAGCCGTCTCGCGACGTTTCATCTTTCTATACCATAACTCAGCCGTGTCGCGACGTTTCGTGTTTTTATACCATAACTCAGCCACAACATAAGTTATAACTCAGCCACGATTATAGGCGACTGCGGAGAAGACGATTACGAGGGAAATCGATTTCGATTGTGGAGAAGACGATCACGAGGAAAGAAACAATGTCGATTTCGAAAGAACAGTTGAGAAAGTTTGTGGTTTTTCTTTTGCGTTCTTTTTTTCCTTTGAGAGGAGAACTTAAACTTTTTTGCTTTTGAAACTTGACTTTTTTTTTTTTTGCACTAAAACTTAACTCTTTTCTGATCACGATTATTTCTTAACGATGTGGATTTGTTTTTGATTTTTTAATTAAAAATAATCTCAATTAAGAAAAATTAATCAAGGGTGTTTATCGTAATTAACCAAGGGTGTGAAAATATTTGAGTCATTTTTGAAAGATATATGATATTTTAGTCATATTCGCATAGTTTCATGGGATTTGAGTAATTTTTTCAGATCTTTTTTCCTACAAGGCAAAGCTCGAGATTATGTTGAGCAGTGGAACAAGTGGAAGCATCATTCGGGATACCCATACCGCAACCTACCTGATTTGAAATCCTTAAATTGTTTTCTAAATATTTTGTCTAGGTTTTTGGGCTAATTTGTGTATTTTTTCGCTTCTTGATTTTAGATTTTGGAATATTAATTAAACATACACTTTTGCATGGGATGCTGATCCTGAGAGAGTGATATTTAGAGTTTGTCTACTCGTGCTTTAATACCCAAATCATTCAAGAAAAGTGATCATTAGAGCACCTCCATGAAAGATTTTTAGGAGTCTCTAATAAGTATAATAATGAAAAAAAAAAGAGTAAAAGAGGAGAGAATGTGAAATGTATGTTATTTGAGAGATTTTAGAAACGGTTTTAGGGATGATCTCTCCATTTATCCATTTATGAGAGGTTTAATTTAGTGTGTTTAAATTATATGATTTAAATTTATTAAAAATATTATTATTATAATTTAAAAATACTTTGGAGGTTATCTCTCCGATGGAGAAGCTCTTAGTTATGTTTTTGTCACTACTTTCTCCTCTGTTTCTTACTCACTCTGCTTTTCTCTGCTTTTGTGGTTCTCTTTTGCCTTTTGGTCAATGTTATCAACAACAACAAACCGGAAGTCCAAAACAAGGACTTGGAAGCCTTTATCACATATTCACGTTCATGTAAACTATTGCTGATCAATCTACAGAGAGAAAATAATATTATTCAACATTGGCCAATGTTATACTTGAGAACATTTCAAATATTTGTTACTTGGTTTAGTTAGTTGTTATACATTATGCATATAAAATCAATCCAATGTATAAATACTGTAAATGAACATTAAAGATGAATAACAGAAAATCATTTCTTCAATCTTATCTTTGTCTTCTTCCTTAAACTACTCTGAGCTCTAACATGGTATCAGAGTGATGAGATCTGAAATCTCATTCGGTCCTTCCGATTTCGTTGTTTCTTTTTCATTTTGACCTAGATTAATTGATCGAATCTCACGATTAATCGATTTCTGCGAAAGATTCTGGTTATTCCGCCATGAATCACGAATTTCGGGTTTTATCTTCAATTCGAGCTTCGGATCTTCCTTTAATGGCGATCGGAAAACACGTCGTGGTGCTAGGTCGAGCTCATCGGCAAAGCGTTCTTCTGTTCCTGAAGATTCACCCCCAAATTCGCTAGTCTCAGCTTCTGAAAACCACGACAGCATTCATTCTCCGTTTTACCTCACCAATGGTGACAATCTCGGTACTGCGATCATATCTGAAGTCCATGATGGTACAAATTATGATAACTGGCGCATAGCCATGACTATTGCTCTGGATGCTAAAAACAAAATAGCTTTCATTGATGGATCAATAGTTAGACCTAGTGAATCTGATCGTCTCTTCAGGATTTGGTCTAGATGTAATTCGGTGGTTAAGTCTTGGATTCTTAATTCAGTTTCTAAGCAAATTTACAAAAGTATCTTGCGATTCAATGATGCGTCTGAGGTTTGGAAAGACTTGATGGCTAAGTTTCACATCACAAATTTGCCTAGATCCTATCAGCTTTCTCAACAGATCCTAGGTCATTGCAGCAAGGTTCTATGGATCTTTCTACTTATTACACTAAGCTGAAGACACTTTGGGATGAGCATGATGGTGCAAATTGCGTTGAGATTTATCACATATGTGATTATCGTAAAGCTACTGAGACAAAGTCAGATCATGCTAAGGTGATTAAGTTTTTGGCCTGCTTAAATGATTCTTATGCCACCATTAGAAGCCAAATCATTATGAAGAAGCATGTGCCTGATTTGTCTGAGATTTACAATTTACTGGAACAAGATCACAGCCAATGCAGCATTAATCCGGTTCACAATGCAAGTGTCTTCCATGTGAATGTGTCAGATTCTCCTCAGGTTAATGCTACTGCTTCATACCCTTCTCAGAAAGCTAGACCTATTTGTGCACATTGTGGTTATACTGGTCACACTATCGATACATGCTACAAGATCCATGGTTATGCAGTGGGATTCAAGCATAAGTACAAGACTCAATCTGAAAAGTCGTCTTACACTGCTAAACCACAATCTGTTGCTAAGCCTGTGGTTGCACAAGTTGCATTAGCTTCTTCTTCTGATGATAAACTTGCTGGAATGGTTAATGTTTTGTCTAAATATCAGATTCAGGGCGTCATTGACTACTTCAATAATCAGCTTTAACTCCCAAACCAGTCTCTTATGGCTTCTTCTTCAGGCGTGGTATCACTGCTCTTCCTGGTATGGCTTTCTCTTCTTCATCACTTTGTTTTGTTGGAGTATTAAGAGCCACAAACAATGCTTTATCCTCACAATCTTGGATAATAGATAGTGGTGCTACACACCATGTATCTCATGACAAGAGCCTATTTAGTTGCTTATATGATTCATTGAATAGATCAGTCAGCTTACCTACTAGTTTAGGAGTGAGTATTGTTGGTATTGGCACTACCAAGCTCAATGATTCTGTAATTATGAATAATGTCCTATATATACCGGATTTTAGACAGAATTTGCTCAGTGTCAGCCAGCTGACTAAAGACTTAGGTTTTTGAGTTATATTTGATCATGATACTTGTTTGATACAGGATCCTACAAAGGGGTTGATGATTGGTCAGGGTGATGCTATCTCAAATCTCTATATTCTTGATGCTTCTTCACTCTTAGTCCCCTCTACAATTTTAATTACATACCTATGTTCTCATGTTGTTGCTGATTCTACTATATGGCACAATAAACTAGGTCATCCATCTGCTTGTAAAACTGCTGTTATCACAGATGTACTTGGTGTTAAACAAAGAAATAAAGATTTTCATTGTGCTATTTGTCCCTTAGCTAAACAAAAGCACTTATCTTTTCCTTCCAAGAACAATATGACTGAGCATATCTTTGATCTCTTACACATAGATATTTGGGGTCCCTTCTCTGTGTCTACTTTTGAAGGTTTTAGATATTTCATCACCATTGTTGATGACCATAGCAGAGTTACATGGGTGTATTTGCTGCAAAGAAAGGATGAAGTTCTTCAAGTATTTCCTGATTTTCTGAAAATGGTGGAAACTCAGTATTCTACAGTGGTTAAGGGTGTTAGATCGGATAATGCACCAGAGTTGAAGTTTACTGAGTTGTTTAAGAAGAAGGGCATCGTTGCTTACCACTCTTATCTTGAGACACCTGAGCAGAATTCAGTGGTTGAAAGGAAGCATCAACACATCCTCAACGTTGCCAGAGCTCTCATGTTTCAGGCACATGTTCCTCTATCTTATTGGGGTGATTGTGTGTTGAGTGCTGTCTTTTTTATTAACAGGCTTCCAACTCCACTCTTGCAGGATAAGTCCCCATTACAAGTATTGACTAACAAGCCTCCTGACTACTCTGGTCTTCGAGTGTTTGGTTGCCTTGTTTATCGTTCTACCTCCTCTAAACATCGTAACAAGTTTCAGCCTCGGTCTAAACCTTATGTCTTCTTGGGTTATCCTACAGGCTACAAAGGTTACAAATTACTGGATTTGGAGTCTAACACAGTTCATCTTTCCAGAAACGTGGTTTTCCATGAAGATATATTCCCATTTTCTTCAGGTCAGCCTCCTTCTGATATGGATCCTTTTACTTTCCCAATAGATTCACTAGACTTGAGTTCTTCTGCTTCTATTCATGTGGTTGAGAATCCTCATAGCTCTAGTGATCTTGAACTTGATAGAAGTAAAAGAGTGTCTAAACCTCCGGCTTATCTGCATGATTACTATTGTAACATGACAGATACTCATATTCCTTATCCTTTGGCTCCATACTTGTCTTATGACAATTTGTCTGAAGAATATAGAGCCTATGTCAGTGCTCTTACTCAACTTTCGGAACCCATTGACTTCAAGCATGCCAAATCTTTTCCAGAATGGCTTCAAGCTATGAATGAAGAACTCATGGCTCTTGAAAGCACACATACTTGGGACATCTGTTCCTCACCTCCTGATAAGCATGCCATAGGCTGCAAATGGGTTTACAAATTGAAACTGTTTGCAGATGGCAGTTTAGAAATGCACAAGGCTCGCCTTGTTGCTAAAGGGTTTACCCAACAGGAGGGTGTAGACTTTGTGGATACTTTTTCTCCAGTGGCTAATATGACTACTGTCAAAACATTGATTGTTGTAGCAGCTGCGAAGAATTAGAGTCTCACTCAGCTAGACATTTCTAATGCCTTCCTCAATGGAGACTTAGATGAAGAAATTTACATGGCATTGCCTCCTGGTTACACTCCTCCTCCTGGCGTTGAGTTACCTCCTTATGCAGTGTGTAAGCTTCGCAAATCTCTCTATGGTTTAAAGCAAGCTTCCAGGCAATGGTTCCTTAAATTTAGCTCTACTCTGATGAACCTTGGATTTCAGAAGTCTCACTGTGATCACACTTTGTTTATTCGCAATGTTGATGGTCATTATGTTGCTGTCTTGGTATATGTTGATGATATCATCATTGCCAGCAACAATGATGAGGTTGTTCTGAAGCTAAAGTTTGACTTGCAGAAGGTTTTTAAACTCAGGGACTTGGGAGCTTTAAAATACTTCCTTGGTCTTGAGATTGCTCGATCAAGTAAGGGTATCTCTGTGTGTCAGAGGAAATACACTTTGGGGATCCTTGAAGAAACTGGTCTTCTTGCTTGTAAGCCCTCTACAATTCCAATGGAACCAAGTGTGAAGCTTTGTCAGGATTCTGATGAACATGTCCTTCAAGACATTTCCAGTTATAGAAGATTGGTTGGGCGTCTCATGTACTTGACTATAACCAGGCCTGATATCACCTATGCCGTCAACAAGTTGTGCCAGTTCACCAATGCACCTAAACAGTCTCAACTTCAGGCTGCTTTCAAGGTGGTTCATTACTTGAAAGGTACTCTTGGCCTAGGTCTCTTTTATTCTGTTGAATCTGATCTATTACTCAAAGCTTTCACAGATGCGGATTGGGCATCTTGTCCTGATACTCGAAGATCTACTTCTGGTTACTACATGTTTCTGGGTTCCTCTCTCATTTCATGGAAGTCTAAGAAGCAACAAACCGCTTCTCATTCATCGGTTGAGTCCGAATACAGAGCCATGGAGATGGTTGTTAGAGAAGTTGTGAATTTGGTTAATCTGCTTAAGGAATTTCAAGTTCATCAACCTCAGGTTATAACCTACTTTTGTGACTCTACTGCGGCTATTCATATTGCTAATAATGTCGTGTTCCATGAGAGGACTAAGCATGTGGAACTTGATTGCCATATTGTTCATGATAAGGTGGTCAGTGGCTTGATCAAGACACTTCATGTGCATACATGTGCATACTGATGCTCAGCTCGCAGACGTCTTCGCCAAGCCTCTGTTTCCTGGTCACTTTCATGAGCTCATTGGCAAGATGGCTCTTAAGTCTATCTACTTGCCATCTTGAGGGAGGGTGTTAGACTTGAGAACATTTCATACCGGTTTACTTGGTTCAAGTATTTGTTACTTGGTTTAGTTGGTTGTTATACATTATGCGTATAAAATCAATCCAATGTATAAATACTGTAAATGAACATTAAAGATGAATTACAGAAAATCATTTCTTCAATCTTATCTTCGTCTTCTTCCTTGAGCTACTCTGAGCTCTAACATATTAGAAGTATGGGTCTAACTCACTCCCAAAAGCTAGCTCAAAGGAGGAGGACTGCCACACTTATATATTGCCCAAGAATTAGAATCCTAGTCGATGTGGGACATTTAACACCTCCCTCACGTTCAGGACTGGACATATGAAACGTGGAGTTTGTGGGACTGGACATCCACGGGTGGTCCACAATCAAACTTAGGCCCGCTCTAATACCATATTAGAAGTATGGGTCTAACTCACTCCCAAAAGCTAGATCAAAGGAGGAGGATTGTCACATACTTATATATTGCCCAATAATTGAAATCCTAGTCGATGTGGGACATTTAACACCAACTAAACAAATAAAGCACACCTGTTAATTAAAGACGAAGAAGAAAAATGGTGCATAATTTAAAGGACTCGACCCTTCAATAACTATAGTTCTAGCTAACCCTAGTTTTAACCACAAGAGCTTCCAAGATTTTTTGTAGATCCTGTTACTACACAGCTACACTTGAGAAATTTTCACTTTAATTGATAAAAATTGAATATAAAAGGCCAAAACAATCGAGTGTTTTCTTTCCTAGAGTCCGATCAACGCGCCTAGAGTAGAGTCCGGAGATGATGAACATACGAAATTGATGGACGAAAGGAAAAAAATGGTTTCTGTATGATACATGAGAGTAGCTTTTTCCAGGAACATATATATTTACAAAACCTTACTGTGAACAATACAAAAGCAAACGCTAAAAGTAGTTCGAAGGATCAAAACGTGTTCTAGGAAATCCAATATTTATTCTTTAATTAATAAATTTGAACATATGTTTAACAAAATATATTTATACTGAACTTGTATTACGAACATATTTGACTATAAAACTGTTTGAATGTTTATTAGAATAACCGGAACATAATACATCCACTGAATCTTTTACATGCTAAAGTTTTGTTTATTAAAATAGCAGAATAATAATACATCCACTGCATCTTTTACACGTTGCAGTTTTGTTTATTAAAATAAACAGTCTTTGATTTGAGGTCGTAGCCCAAGTTGTAGCCTTGCATAGCTACGGCTCCGATGATGTTGATATATTTTTCTTGCTCTGAGTCAGAGTTTTTGTTTACGGTCAAACAAAGGGTTCCAGGAGAGCCATTAGGCAAGAACAAACTTGTCATACTCACGAATAATTCGGCTTGTCCGGCAAATATGAAGCCAACATCAATCTGATCTGGTATTTGTAGAATTTCCGCTTTGTAGCATAGAAATGGTCCATATGGCACTGTTGTAAATCTAATATCCTACTAGCTTTTTAACTTCACCCACGATAAAATCGTATAAATCTCCTGACAAGTGAGATACCATTGAGCCGGTGTCAAGATATAAGTGTAAACATATAATGGCCTCCCGTGATATTAATTTCGGTCGGATTACCCTGTAGATTTGCACCATCACCAAGGATTAAGTTGTGAGTGGGTTTACTTTCCCTTATCCAACCGAAACAAAGCGAAAATTTTGACCCGAGCTTCTCTACGAGGGAGAAGTTTCCAGCCGCGAGGCCTAGTATGCCCGTTCCTATATAGTCTTCACCCACGGCTTGATCGTTACACCCAAAATGAACGTACCATTCGGCAGCTGTAATGTAATCATTTCTTCAGCAAGTCTGCCTCGAATTAGATTTCCATCTACATATGTTTGCTCGTAGCTGCATACTCCAGTCGAATCAGAAAAGCTAAACTTTGGATTCGAATTGTTCGCCGTTGATTCACACTCCGCATCACGGTAGGTATTTGAGTCTTCGGGCCAATACTTTGGATAAATGTGATCAACAAATGAATGGGATGACGAGAAACATTGTGTCCATGTAAGACTGCTTCCGGTATCGACGTGAAGATACTGCCGTATGGAAGGGGAGCCAAAGTATACTTCGGCTATAAAAGCTAGCCCTCCGTACTTGTGTGGTGCCATGGTGGGAGGGGCAATAACTTTGCCATCTTCAATATTAAATTTCTCAAAAGTAGTTTTCACGAGAAACGTGAAAAAGAGGAATTTGCATTGAGTTTTGTTTTTCTTTAGCTTTTACTGAGAGGGAGAGAAATAGAAAAACAAGAAAATTTATTGGGATTTTCATTTGGACTGAGAGTGAAAATCCCAATTAAAGGATAACCGGAGTTTTGATATAGAAGTGAAAAGAGAAAGCATCACGATGATTTCATTTTGAGAAAGGATGGCCGGAGTTTAATTGCATGTATTACCAAACGTCACGCCAACCTATAATTTGAACTTTTGAAGTGTCGAGTCACGATTTTCAGTTTATATTATTTACCTTTTTTTTTTTTTTGGATTTTCGGTTTAATTAGTATCAAAAGTAAAGGACAAAACCGGCTATAATAATTATAATAACAGTTTTGGTTTTAATTCAAATTCGGGTTTAATCAACTATACAATGTGAAAGCCCTTTTAGCCTAATGGTTTGGTTAATGATTCATTAATGCTTCTACACCACGAGATCTAGGGTTCGAACTCTACAAAATGCGATTTATTAATATTGATGCAGATGAATGGAGACAAGCTTACAGAAAATCTTCAGTGTGGGGCAGAAATAATCGTTTGGCGTGGATCAAAGAGAAGACTTATCCGTTGTAGAATCGTCAATGTAATAATTCTCATAATTTGTAATAGAATAATAATAAATCCAGACGATTAAAAAAAAATCAACTATAAGATTATTTTAAAAGTAATTTTGATTTTAGATCAATTTTTTAATTCAAATTTGGGCTCAATTCAATTATATAAAAATTGTATTAATTTAAATTATATTAAAATATAGTTCGGTTCAAGGCTTCTGAACATTTGCATATGCACTTGTTATTGGTCCAATTGGTATATGCAATGCATCCTTTTGGTTGGCCTTGTGTATTCACATCTTATAAAAAGAAGAAATTAAATGAATGAATGAATTTGAAAAACAATAATATAAATTTTAATGAAATCTATCAAAGTAATAAGAAGCTTGTATTTAGTTTGAATACTATATTTGCTTTACTAAGAAGGAGTAATGTAGCCGTCGGGAGGAAACAAGTCTTTTTTCATTGGTCAACTCAGCTCTAAGGTTCAATGGGCAAAGACACGTTTCCAAGCAGAAGGTTTCATTATGAAAGAGTAAAGTAAAGACTATGGTTGTATCAGAGGGTTCTATTGATAAGGTTGAACTCTTCAGGACCACTTTTCTCTCTCTCTCCGCAAATTGCTGTAGGATTGTACAAGAATCTTGAGAGCTTGGGAGGAGACACAATTTCGCAGGCCTGCATTGCCGTCTCTTGCCTAGTTTTCAGCGTAATCTAGGAGACATAGAAGCTTCAATCATGGTAAGTTTTATTTTGGCAACCAAGTCAGTTTACTTGTCTATAAGTAGAGCCAAGTTGTCTTCTTGATCTGTATGAGTGTGAAAAGAACTAAGAGAGAGTGTAAAGGATTAAGGGTTCGGTTTGAACCAAAGTGCTTATTAGATTTTCCGTAGTAGATACTCCTTCCAGACATAGGTTCCCTATTTCCGAAAGGGTCCGAACTGGTTAAATTTGCCTGTGTCATTTACATTCTTGCTTTTCTGGTTCTTATTTACAAACACACGAGTGAAACCACAAACAGAGAGAGAGTGAGAGGAAGAACTTACTTAAAGCAAGTGAAAGGCTTAAGATTACTTTAAAACTTTTATGCAAGTCCTTTTGGATACAAAGTTGTGTTCTTTGTGTTTCTAAGTGTCACTAATCTCTACAAATTGGTATCAGAGCTCCAGGTTTGGAGGGTTTCCATCTCAAGGTTTGAAGAAGATGTCTTCAACAAGGGTAGACATGGAGAAGTTCGATAGAAAGGGAGATTATATGCTGTAGAAAGAGAAGCTCATGGCACATCTCGAGATACTAAATCTACTGGAAAGTTTAGAGGGAGAAGAACAAGAAGATGATATGGTTTCTGAGTTAGGCTATTCAACTGCAGATACTGATATAGAAGCTGTCGAAGTTCCTAAAGTTGAAACAGAAGCAGAGAAGGCTCAGAGTGAAAAGAGGAGGAAAGCGAGGTCTACCATCATTCTGAGTGTTGGTGACAATGTCCTGAGAAAGATCATAAAAAAAAAAAGACAGCTTCAGGTATGCTCAAACTCTTAGATAAACTATGCATGTCCAAGTTACTTCCCAACCGAATTTATTTGAAGCAAAGACTGTATAGTTATAAGATGAGTGATATTCTGACTAGAGGAGAATATCAATTACTTTAGTAGACTTATTACGGATCTGTAGCATGTTAAGGTTCAAGTGTCTGATGAAGATCAAGCTATCATTATGCTTATATCTTTATCAAAGCCATATGATCAGCTTAAAGACACTTTCAAGTATGGTAAAAAGTCTCTGTCTTTAGACTCTACTGTGGGAGCTATTAGATCTAAAGAACTGGAACTAGGGGCTAATGGAAAGCTCTCCAGGAATAGCTCAGAAGCTTTGTTTGCTCAAGACAGAGGAAGGTCTGAAAAAAAAAGACAAGGGTAACAGTAAAGGAAAGGGAAAGAGCCGGTCAAAGTCTAGGGATAAGAAGACTTGTTGGATCTGTGGGAAAGAGGGTCACTACAAGAAGCAGTGTTTTGTTTGGAAAGAAAAGAACACGCAAGGCTACAACAGTGGTGGAGAGTCCTCAAATGTCACAGGTCAGAGAACAGATGATGCTGCTCTGATGGTGTCTGAGGCATTACTGACACAGGGAGATGATCTGAGAGACAAGTGGATTCCAGACACAGGGTGTTCTTTTCATATGACACCTAGGCGAGACTGGTTTCTGGAGTTAAATGAGAAGAGTACTGGGAAGAAGAGGATGGCTAATGATACATATTCAGACGTGAGAGGGATTGGGAATATAAGGATCAGAAATGAAGATAATACTACAGTTCTTCTGACTAATGTGAGATATGTACCAGAAATGTCAAAGAATCTCATTTCTTTGGGTACTCTTGAAGATAATAGATGCTGGTTTCAGTCTAGAGATGGTAAGATGAGGATCATCAAGGGATGTAGAACACTAGTCAAAGGCAAGAAGCAAAATACTCTTTATATTCTTGAAGGAACTCTCTTGACTGGGGAGGTTAGTATATCAGTTGGGGTTAAGGATGAGCCAAGGCTATGGCACAGCGGGTTGGGTCATATGAGTCAGAATGGTATGAAGACATTGGTTAAAAAGGGTTATCTGGACAGAGCAAGGGTTTCAGAGATGGATTTCTGTGAAGATTATGTGTATGGGAAAGCACACAGAGTTAGCTTTGGGACTGGAAAACATGTTACAAAAGAAAGGCTTGACTACATACATTCAGACTTGTGGGGATCACCAAATATTCCTTTGTCACTTGGTAAGTATCAATACTTTATTTCTTTCATTGATGACTATTCAAAGAAGACATGGATATATTTTCTGAAGAAGAAAGATGAAGTTTATGAGAAGTTTGTGGAATGGAAGAGAATGATTGAGAATCAGCTTGAAAGGAAGATGAAGACACTGAGAACAGATAATGGACATAAGTTTTGCAACAAGGAGTTTGATGATCTGTGTAAGTCAGAAGGAATTTTGAGGCACAAGAGAGAATGAATCGGACAATCCTCAACAAGGTGAGGAGTATCTTGAGTGAGTTTGGTCTACCACTACAAGAAAACACAGTTTTAGCATCGAAATTTAGCGTCGATTTAGTGCCTTTTTGCATCGCCATTGAATTTCGACGCTAAATCGTCAGTAAATAGGGACGAAATGATTCGACGCTAAATCGACGCTAAAATTGCATCGAAATAGCGTCGAACGTATAGCATCGAATATAGCATCGGATATTGCGTCGAATTTGGTAGGTAGGTGACACATTTTTAATGGGTTCACCTACTTATTTAGCAGCGCTTATAAACGACGCAAAAACGATGCTAATTCGAAGCAAAATCGATGCAAATGTTTTCGATGCTAATTCGATGCTAATCCGATTCAAATATTTGATGCAAAATCGATGCAAAATCGCTGCTAATAACTTCTATATATCCTCAACTATCACATACCAAGAAATCGGAAAAAAAAAATGAAAAAAAAAATTTATACTAATTTTTTTTAAAAAAGATGAGCGATATATTCAAACTAAGAAGCTGAATGTATGGACGTAGAGATGAAAGTGGAGGTCTTTCACAAGAGTTTCTCAGCGGGCTTGAAATTTTCATGGCTCAAGCGAGTAGTGTGCCTACAATTCAACGGATTGGAGTGATGGTGTGCCCGAGTCGGAAGTACAAAAATTCGAGACCGCAGACAATTGATACAGTTGGTACGCATTTATTTAATAGAGGATTCACATCTGAGTATTATGTTTGGTTTTATCATGGAAAGGGATATGAAGATGAAACTTCGGGTAGTACTAGTTACCAACCTTTGGATCAGGGTTATTCGAATGAGCAATATCATCAGCATCAATTTGTTATAGAAAATGATGATAATGATGTCGGGCTAGAGCATAATAGGTTCGAAGAAATGGTAACCGATGCATTTTCTGATGTTGTTGAGGAACCCAATGTAGATGCTAAAAAAATTTATGATATGCATGATTCTGCAAAACAACAAATCTATGAAGGTTATAGGGAAGGTATGTCTAAATTATCATTGGCATCTAGGATGATGACAATAAAGTCTGATCATAATCAATCTGAGAGTTACATGGATGATTGGGCAGCTCTTCTAAAAGAATATTTGCCAGAGGGTTATCAAGCTGCTGAGTCATATTACGACATACATAAACTAGTCTCTAGTTTAGGTTTTCCCTCGCAGATGATAGATGATGAAGATCTGTAGGAATGTCGATTTTACCACAAACCTAGATTTAAGCCCCAAGGAGTTGGTAGAAGTAAAGTGTCGTACCAAAGAATGTGGTACATGCCCATAACAGATAGGCTACAAAGGTTGTCGAACGAACAGCTGCATCAATGAGGTGGCATGCGGAACATTCAACTATTGAAGGAGAAGTTCATCATCTTTCTGATGCAAAAGCTTGAAAACACTTCAAATCGGTACACTCTAATTTTGCTAAAGAGAAGCGCAATGTTTATCTTGGCCTATGTACAGATGGTTTTAGTCCGTTCGGTATGTCTGGCAAGCAATATTCTTTGTGGCCGATTATATTGACACCTTATAACCTTCCGTCTGATATGTGCATGCAGAGGGAATTTCTGTTTTTGAGTATTTTAGTCCGTGGTCCGAAACATCCAAGAAGATCTATTGATGTGTTTTTACAGCCGCTGATTCACGAGTTGAACATGTTGTGGTCTCATGGGGTTCATACTTTTGATTACTCTAGGAAAAAAGAATTTTACCAAGCGAGTTGTGCTTATGTGGACGATAAGCGATTTTTCAGCCTACGGAATGTTATCTGGTTGGACAACACATGGTAGGTTATCATGTCCGTATTGCCAAAATGAAACAGATGCCTTCCAACTAAAAAAATGGTAGAAAATCTTGTTGGTTTGATTGTCACCGGAGGTTTCTCCCTATGAACCATCCGTACCAGGGGAACAGGAGGTTGTTCACAAAAGGCAAACGTGTACGTATCCCCCCCCCACCTCCATATCTTTCAGGAGAGCAAATTGAAGGTCAACTTTATTATTATGGAGCTCAGGACATCGCAAAACGTAGTGGTAACTGGCTTAATATTCCGACCAATCTCCCAGATGGATATCTTGAAGAACATAATTGGCATAAGAAGAGCATTTTCTGGGATCTACCATACTGGAAGGATCATCTATTGCGCCACAATCTTGATGTCATGCACATTGAGAAAAAACTGTTTCAATAACATCATGCACACCATCTTAAACGTTCCAGGCAGGTCTAAAGACAACTTGAAGTCTAGATTGGATTTGCCTCTTATATGCTCTAGAGTTGAGTTACATCTCACGGGAGATGGGAGAGCTCCAGTGCCTATCTTAAGATTGTCAAGTGAAGGCAAATCAACATTATTCAACTAGGTTTCCACCGAAGTTAAGTTCCTAGATGGTTACGAGTCAAAACTCTCTAAGTCGGTGGAGCAAGGGAAAAAAATTTCTGGTCTGAAGAGTCATGATTGTCATGTGTTTATGCAGAGATTATTGCCTTTCGCCTTTGCAGAGCTTTTGCCAATGAACGTGCATGAATCACTTGCAGGTATATTTTCTATTACGATATATAATATCTAAACAAATGAAGTGTGGAAAATTACATTTCTTTTTTGGTTGATATTGGACTTTGATTTTAGGTGTTGGAGAATTTTTTCGAGATCTATATGTGCGAACTCTGACTCAGGATTGAATTCAACAACTAAACAATAACATCGCAATATTGCTGTGCAACTTAGAGAAGATATTCCCTCCGTCTTTCTTTGATGTGATGGAGCATCTTCCTGTCCATCTCTCTTACAAAGCCGATTTAGGAGGGCTTGTTCAATTTCGTTGGATGTATCCTTTCGAGAGATTCATAAAACACTTAAAAGGAAAGGTAAAAAACCTGGCTAGGGTTGAGGGATCAATTGTTGCGGGAAGTTTAACCGAAGAAACCTCTTATTTCAGCTCATATTACTTCCCTCCAACTGTCCGGACACGAAAAAGAGCTCCTCGTAGGTACGACGATGGTGGCATGCACAAACGTCTCCAGTTTCTGATGTCCCAGATATATTCTGTGCAGTTGGTAGGCATGCCGGAATCACAAGAGAAGAAGACTGGTTCTCGTACGAAGACTACAATTGTGCACACACATATATTCTCTTACAATGCGATGAAGTTAGCCCATTTCTGAGGTACATATTATTACCAACTATGGATTGAGGTCAAAAGGGTTATTTTTACCATATGTATGCTTTGAAAATATTTGTTATAATTATATTTTCTATTAGTGAATTCATTCGCCAGGTTAACGAGGCTTTTCCAAATGCATCAGCGAGTGAGATTGAAAAACGTAAAGACCTACACTTTGCTAAATGGTTGAGGACTCAGGTAAGTTAAAAAAAATTATTTATATCTAGCTTTCAGAAAAACCTATATATATAATTTATGTATACTATATTTACAATGTGTATACTATCTTTGCCAGGTTGATTATGGAGACACGTCATACCCTGTATGGTTTAAAGAGTTGATCCAAGGTCCATTGGGGAAAGTTACATCATCTCCAATGTATTTTACACGAGGTTATATATTACACGAGGTGTGGTAGTTCGAGCCGGAGACACCGATCTTTATGGTATTATACAAGACATTTTTGAAGTGAAATACCCTCGTTTGGTTAACTTAAAGTGCACACTTTTCAAATGCGAGTGGTTTGATCCAGTTGTCGGGCGAGGGGTTCGAGTAGGAAACTTTGGTGTCATCAATGTCAATGAATAGCGTTCTTATGCAAAGTATGATCCATTTGTCCTTGCATCACAAGCGGATCAAATTTGTTTCATTCCATATCCACGGGTCAGAAAAACAGGGATTTCATGGTTATCTGTGCTTAAAATAGCTCCCAGAGGAATGATCGTTGAATCCGACGACGCTACTTTGCAATATGAGACTGCCATGGATCTAACAACTCCAGAACAAGATATAGACAACATCATTCTTATAGATCCGCAAAATCGAGAAGCTGAAATACTTCCGGATGCTACCGACGCAGAAAGTACCGATGAAGATGAAGATGACGATAACTCAAATGAGAGTGGAGAAAGTACCGATGAAGATGACGATAACTCAAATGATAATTCAGAGTGAAGCATAAATGTTATCTATATTGTATCTTAATTACGAACGAATAAGTATGTATTCATAATTTAAAACAAATGCATGTACTGAATAAAGATCTCAAAAAACTATATAGTTTTACATATAACATCATTAACGTTATGAACAAATTATATATGTACAAAAAATTTCAAATTTTTAGTTTATTCGGTTATAACAAAGATTTAAATGGCTAAGATAGTTTTCGTACTGGCGGCGGTTTCTTTACCGTATATTCCAAACAAAGATTGGCGGTTTTAGTATCAGTTAGCGTCGAATTAGCATCGAAATCACATGAATTCGACGCTAATTCGACGCTAATAGCAACGAATTAGCGTCGAATACATGTGATTTCGATGCTAATTCGACGCTAACTGAAACAAATTTTATGTTTGGGGTTTAGGGTAAAGAATAGAAGATTTAGCGTTGACGATTCAGAGTGAAGCATAAATGTTATCTATCTTGTATCTTAATTGCGAATAAATAAGCATGAATTCATAATTTAAAACAAATGAATGTAAGGACTTTGATTCAAAAGAATATATAGTTTTACATATATCGTCATAACCTTTTATGAACCAAATATGTATGTACAAAAAATTTCAAATTTTTTATTTATTTGGTTATAACAAAGATTTAAATGGCTAAGATAGTTTTCTAATCGGTGGCGGTTTCGTTACCGTATATCCCAAACGAAGATTGACGGTTTTAGTGTCTCATAGCGTTGAATTAGCATCGAAATCACATGAATTCGACGCTAATTCGTTGCTATTTGCATCGAATTAGCGTTGAATCCATGTGATTTCGATGCTAATTCGACGCTATCTGAAACAAATTTTATGTTTGGGTTTAGGGAAAAGAATGGTAAACGCATCGATTTTTTGGGATTTGACGCTAAACTGACGCTATATTAAATTATTTTGATTAAACCAATAGCGGTAAACCAAAAAATTTCATATTTGTTTTGGTTAAACCGTTGGCGGTTTTTTGATTTACGTCGAATATAACCAATTCGACGCTAAATCAAAAAAACACCAACGGTTTAACCAAAACAAACATGAAATTTTTCGGTTTACAGCCATTTGTTTAATCAAAATAATTCAATATAGCGTCGGATTAGCGTCGGATCACGGATCTTATAAGACAAATCCAAGCCTTCTTCCTCCTTTCCGATTTCTGCAACCGAAGCACACACACGTTCTCTCTCTTCCTCTCTCGCCGGTGGCTGCCGCCGATTCTCCCTTCTCTTTCTCTTTTCCTTCATGTCGTCGTGGTCCCTTCTCTCTCTCCCTCTCTCGCTCCGCCGCCGCCGATTCTCTCTCTCTCCCTCCATCGCCGCCTCTCTCTCTCTGCTGCTCTCCCTTCTCTCTCTCCGCCGCCACTGACCATTCTCTCTCTCCGCCGACCAAATGGTAATTTTTAAAAAAACAATTTGTTATATATATTAGTAATTTGTTATAAATTTGTTATATATATTAGTAATGGAATTTGATATGAAATAGATTTTAGGAAATGGAGTTAGGAATTACGTAGGAAATAGATTTTAGGAAATTTGATATGAACAAATTAGATATGAAATAGATTTTAGGAAATATGTAGGAAATAGATTTTAGGAAATGGAATTGAATTTAGATTTGATATGGATTTATGTGTTTGTATTGATAAGTTATATATAAAATTTATAAATAAAAAAGAATTTATGAATTTATATTTTATGAAATTTATTAATGTAAACTAAAATAAAACGTATTTATGAATTTTTTGAATTTAAAATAAATAATTATTTAAAATAAAAAACGAATTTACAAAATTATGGAAAATATAAAATTATTTTTGAAATTAAATTTATGGATTTATGTGTTTGTATTCATATATTATATATAAAATTTAAGAATTTATGAATTGTTCTACCAAATTATTTTACAAGTTTTTAATTTATTTATGAATTTATATTTTACATATTTTAATTTAATAAATTTGTTTTAGTTTTTAGGCGGATAGACCACCTTTATACAGACAGTTATTTGGCGAGGATGCTACGATTCCCGGATCTGATGGTCGTCGCGGATCAGGATCAGGATCAGGATCGGGTTCGCACGCTGCGAACTATCATCCACCGGCTCCACCACGAGGTGCACCACGAGCTCCGCCACGAGCTCCGCCAGCGCCACTGCCTCAGACTGAGCCAGTGTTAAAAAAAGACGAAGTAGATCATCCCGATGATCACATTGAGGCCCCTCCACCGGCAAAACCCGCCTCTTTATAATGAGGATTAGTGAGCTTCTCCGCCAACCGGGACGTGAGACACATGTTAGGGTTTTCCATCCGTTTAGGCCTCATGGTACTTTACGGTATGATGAAATTTTTTACAATATTAATAATTAATTTTTTTGGGTAATTAATTTTTATTTACAAATTATAATTAAATTATTAACATTTTAATATTTTTTTTTACAAGTTTAGCGATAACCGTGTTTCTCGTTTGGTCACCAAAGCTATCATGGCCCGTTTCACTATGCCGCATGCTAATTGGAGCCAGACGCCTCAGTCAGTTCGAGATATTTGGTCGAGTCATGGACGGTAAGTCATTGTACATTCTTTATTTTTATTTATTAAATTATTTGATTTTAAATATATTTATAACATTATTCGTATTTTGTAGCAAGGGTGGCACTGGGATGAATTTCGTACTTTCGAAGTGCGAGCAGCGTTCGAGCAGAAGGCGCTAAAGCGTCTCAACGGTTACGTCGGTAATTTGAAGAAAGCATGGCGCGCGAAAGGCGATGAGGCGAAGCCGATAGGGATGGATCCCAATGTTTGGTCGGGTCTAGTGCAATTTTGGGAGGATCCCCGTTCGGTGGTTAAATCGGAGAAGTGTTCTGCATCCCGTTTCACGCCGTGGCCGAAGGAGATGGACCTTCAAAGCATTGTGCGGGTCAATCATCATACGCCACAGTATGACTGAATATGGTATTATTTTAATTAAATTAATTTATTTGATTATTTGTATTTTATATATTTATTTACTCTATATTTCATTTTTATCTATATTTATTTTTGTTTAACAGGCTGATGGCGGTGATCTTCCTCCGATGGTTAAGGTGATCGAGAAAACTCATCGGAAGAAGAATGGGACATTTGTTACCGCTCAAGCGGAACAAACGTTCAACGCGTACAACGCACGACTGGCAGAGCTTGATGAGTCTGTCCAGTCTACGATGGGTCTCGAAGATTTGGATAGACTTTACGAGGAGGTAATTTTTTAAGTGTCTATAATATATTATAACTTATTTTTTATTACAATTTTATTGTATAACACTTTTATTTTATAGGTTGCACCGAAGAAGAAAGGACGAACGATGGGTGTTGGATCCATCAGGATGTCCCAGCAGCTTCTTCGTCTGCTCGATGTTCTTACACTCCGGGTTCGTCTGAGCCGCGTTTGACCGCTCAGTTGGATGCTGCTAATGCTGAGATTGTGCATCTAAGGACGGAACAAGCGGAGCTAAGGAGCACCAACAGCTACGTTGTGTCTCAATTAGGGACATTAACCAGTCTCTTTCACATCATTGCGTTGGATAACCCTGCATTAGCAACTGCCTTGCAAAGGATACTGAGTCCTCCACCGCCTCCTCCACCTACCGGTCCAACGCAGTTCGAGGAGGAATCCGAAGAGATGATTCGAGAAGATACCATCAACTTAAGGACCCAACATCAGTAGATTAGCGTTTTTATTTCATTTGTATCGGTTAATTTAAATTTGCGTTTGTATTTCTTTTAAAATATTTTTAATTTTTATAATACTTTAGAATATTTTTTTAATAATATTTATTTTTTTAAATAAATTCATTAATACCGACGCTAAATCGATGCAATAGGGATGCTAATTAGCGTCGAATTAGCGTCGACTTACGATGCTTTCCGCCGCTAATTTAGCGTCGAATTAGCGGTGAAATGTTGCATCGGAACTCTGTCGACGCTAATTCGATGCTAAAGTAGCGTCGAATTAGCGTCGAATTTTTGCATCGGATATGCGTAGACGCTAATTCGATGCTAATATTGCATCAGATTAGCGTCGAATATTCGATTCTAATTTAGCATCGAATTAGCGTCGAAATTCAGTACGATGCAAAATCAGCGTCGAATTAGCGTCGAAAAAGATTTAGCATCGACGATTTAGCGTCGAATTTTGCCGACACTAAAACCGTGTTTTCTTGTAGTGTACCTAAAAGTTTTTGGGCAGAAACTGCAGCTATTGTTGTCTACCAGATTAACAAGTCACCATCATCTGCAATCGGTTTTGAGATTCCTGAGGAGCTTTGGACAGGATCAAGACCAAGATATGAAGAGCTGAGAGTATTCGGATCTCTTACCTACATTCACAGTGATCAAGGGAAGTTAAATCCAAGAGCCAAGAAAGCAATTTTTGTTGGGTATCCTAATGGAGTTAAAGGGTACAAGTTTTGGCTTCTTGAAGAAAGGAACTGTGTGATCACAAGAGATGCAACATTTCAAGAATATAAGATGTACAAGCATCTTAACAAGACTGAGATAAGTTCTAATTCTCAATCTACTTCTATATCTCTAACCTATGAAACGAATAATGGTGAATTTCATGATCTAGGTGGAGATGATGGAGAGTTAGAACAAGATCAAGATGATGGCCAAAACTCTGGGGAACAAAAGCAGAATGACAATGAGCCACAGTCAGAAGGTGGAGCTGAAATAGAGAGTCCTCATGTTACTGAAGGTGTGCAGAATTATCAGTTGGTTAGGGACAGAGATAAAAGGATTCATAAGTCTAATCTGAAGTACAACAATCTGGTGGAGCTTGAGGAGAATGACTGTGGTTTTGCACTTGGTGGCTTTCCCGAGCCGTGATGTTTTGATGAAGCAATGAGAGACAAGGACTGTGAGTTATGGAAAGAAGCTGCAGATGATGAGATACAGTCACAGTTGAAGAATCAGACGTGGGTCCTTGTTAAGAGACCTAAGGAAGGTAAAGTGATTGGATGTAGATGGATATTTACTAGGAAATTAGGGATTCTAGGGGTTAAGAAGCCAAGATTGAAAGCAAGACTGGTGGCTAAGGGTTATTTGGAGAAGGAATGTATAGATTATCAGGAAATCTTTTCACCTATTGTCAAACATGTCTCCATCAGGCTCATTTTGTCATATGTGGTGAACTTGGACTTAGAGTAGGAACAGTTGGATGTCAAGACGGCGTTTCTACATGGGACTCTTGATGAATACATACTGATGAAATAACAAGATGGGTATAAGAATGGCTTAGATGAGGTTTGTCTTCTAAAGAAGTCCTTGTATGGGCTTAAGCAAGCTCAAAGGCAGTGGAATCAGAGATTCAACACTTTCATGGTGAATTCAGGTTATCAGAGAAGCAACTATGATAGTTGCATCTACTATCAGAAGCTTGAAGATGGTTCTTGTATCTATTTGGTGCTTGATGATACGCTGATTTGCAGCTAAAGACACGAAGAAGATATAAGAACTTAACGAGCTTCTGAAAAAGGAATTTGAAATGAAAGAACTGGGAGAAGCTAAGAAGATTCTTGGTATGGAAATCAAGAGGGATAGGGTAAGAGGAACACTGGAAGTATCACAAGAAGAGTACTTATGGAGAGTGTTAAAGACCTATGGTATGGAGGATTCAAAGGCAGTTACTACATAGTTGGGTGTACATTTTAGACTTAGAGCTGCAACTGATAAGGAATTGCTAGCTCAAGAAGAATTCATGAAGTCTATTCCGTATTCCAATGTTGTGGGAAGCATCATGTATTCCATGATAGGCACAAGGCCTGACTTGGCTTATCCACTTTGTGTAATCCTTTGAGTAATCCTTTGAAGCAACACTGGGAAGCTGTTAAGTGGGTGATGAGATACATCAAGGGAACACAAGACCTGAGGTTATTCTACAAGAAGCAAGACAATGTTGAGATTAAAGAGTTTTGTGACTCTGACTACGCAGCTAACTTGGACAAGAGAAAATCTGTTACTGGGTATGTCTTCACTGCAGGTGGAAATGTTATCAGTTGGAAATCTAGTCTTCAAAAGGTTGTTGCTCTTTCTATAACAGAGGCTGAGTATATGGCATTGACAGAAGCAGCTAAAGAAGCGTTGTGGTTAAAGGGGTTATCAGAGGAGTTGGGATTTAAACAAGATCATGTTGAGGTTCTATGTGATTCACAGAGTGCAATTGCACCTTCTAAAAACTATCTGCATCACGAGAGAACCAAGCACATAGATTTGCGTCTGTATTTCATCAGAGATAAAATTACAGAATGGGAAATCATGGTGACTAAAGTGTCTACACTATGGAATCCAGCAGACATTTTCACCAAGACTGTTCCAGTGAGCAAGCTTCAACAAGCTTTGGAGTTGCTCATAATTTCAAGCCACTAAGTTGAAAAAAAATCCGGAGAATGGAAAACCCAAGGAATCAAGTTGGGAAACAAGTATTCAAACCAAGGTGGAGTTTTGTGAAGGTTAGTTTGAATACTATCTTTGCTCTACTAAGATGGAGTAATGTAGCTGTTGGGAGGAAACAAGTCTTTTTTCATTGGTCAACTCAGCTCTAAGGTTCATTGGGCAAAGACACGTTTCCAAGTAGAAGGTTTCATTATGAAAGAGTAAAGTAAAGACTGTAGTTGTATTAGAGGGTTCTATTGATAAGGTTGAACTCTGCAGGACCACTTCTCGCTCTCTCTCTCTCTGCAAATTGCTGCAGGATCGTACAAGAATCTTGAGAGCTTGGGAGGAGACATAATTTTGCAGGCCTGCATTGCCGTCTCTTGCCTAGTTTTCAGCGTAATTTAGGAGACATAGAAGCTTCAATCATGGTAAGCTTTATTTTGGCAACCAAGTCGGTTTACTTGTCTATAAGTAGAGCCAAGTTGTCTTCTTGATTTGTACGAGTGTGAAAAGAACTAAGAGAGAGTGTAAAGGATTAAGGGTTCGGTTTGAACCAAAGTGCTTATTGGATTTTCCGGAGTAGATTCTCCTTCCAGACGTAGGTTCCCTATTTCTCAAAGGGTCCGAACTGGTTAAATTCGTCTGTATCATTTACATTCTTGCTTTTCTGGTTCTTGTTTACAAACACACGAGTGAAACCACAAACAGAGAAAGAGTGAGAGGAAGAACTTCCTGAGAGTGAGAGGAAGAATTTACTTAGAGCAAGTGAAAGGCTTAAGATTACTTTAAAACTTTTGTGCAAGTCCTTTTGGATACAAAGTTGTGTTCTTTGTGTTTTTAAGTGTCACTAATCTCTACAGTTACCCTTTGATTACTTGTCAACCAAAAGAACAGACCTCATTTTGTTGTGTGCTTCTCGGATTGTTTGGATTCTTCTATGGGCCTCACGATCCATTAAGATCTATTGGCTATGAATGTAATGTTCAATCATAAACACCTAAATCGATGTAGTTTTCCATGTTGACACTTTCCTTTTTCACTTGTTTTTAAATTGACAATTGTTTTCTTATTTTACAAACTTGGTATTATACCATATACAACAACTAGGATCAACATTAAAAAAAAATGGATATTATGAGTCCAAGTAAGTTTCCAACTTGTTATACCATGAATAGAAATGTACATATAATATATCTTTTAACCAAAATCATGGGATAGAGAAGAAAAAGGAGGAGAAGAAGAAGAAAGCTGGTCCATTGAATGTTGGGAAAATGGACAAAGGCATGTTAGTATTATTCCTCCTAGAAACCTTTTAAAGTATTATGATTTCAGAGAATCTTTATCAGAAACAAGAAGATGCAAACATTGAAAGAAAAAAAACAGAAAAAAAAAAACTCAACCAATAAATTAAACAAGTTGTTTGGCAAAAAGTAGGATCCGGACACAAAATGACCATGTCTGATTATAATCAAAGAGCCCAACCTGAAACCATTTTTCTCAGCATGCTCCATATTCCACTATTCTTAAATTTAGTGCCAATTAATTTCTATATATTAGTTTTGTTAATAAAATTTGTATGTAAGTGTTCTTTCTTTCTTTTTTCCTTTTGGGGACCATTTTATAATTTTCTCCTTTGAAGGTCCAACCTACGATAAGAGCAAGGTTTAAAAGTGAGAAACATTCTTATCTTCGGCCAATGCCAATGAGCTTTGGTTATGTAGTCAAGATTTTAATTTATTCATTTGAACCACATATTACAAAATTATGTTCAATTTATCTTTTAGGGCTCAATTTATTTTATAACCAAAAAATATATATATCTTAAAACTAACCGAAAACCTTATAATTAGTGCCAAATGTAGAGTTTTTGTTAGTTTTGAAGATATATAATATTTTTTGTTGGTTATTCAACCAACTGTTTCATCTTTTAATTTGGACTTTTTATTTTACCTGCTCTTTATTAAATTTTTATACATAAATTGATATTATAGAAAGAAAAAAAAAATACTTCCAATATACAAGGAAAAAACAATCTGCCAAGTGCCAACTATTCTACAAGTACCCATTTAAAATCTTCGGCTCTAGGAAACAGTTTGTTTGTTTTCACATTTCAGTGTAGAGATAATTATTTCTATGCTATATAACTAAATAGTTTTGGGGATTTACTTGAGGAAAATATTTAGATAACCAAATTATGAAGACTAATTTGGTATTTTTTTTTTATAAACCGTGGGAGTTCCGAACCTTTGGCTCATAATATTCTCGGTACTGAAAATCAGTCTTTAGATATTCAAGTTAGATATTCCGATTTAATTTGGTTATTTTGTCAAATGACTTAAACGGTTATGCGAAAATGCATATATATCCTCATGTGCCATAAATAGAAAACACATACAATTTGTCTTTAAGAAAAAACATGTGTCATAATAATTTTCAAAAAAGCATCACAAAAAATTATTGAAATAACTTATATTTCTTACCAAATAACTCACAGTCAAATCACCGTTCGTAGAAATCTTAGTTATTGTTTTTACAATTAATTTGTTAGATTTCAATCATTTGATGTTATTATCCTTTTTTGTTTCTGTTTTGCTTGTTTCATCTAAACTTTTCATAATTTTAGTCATTTTCATGAGATTTTTAAATTCAAGAGACGAAAGCAAAGAAAGAAAAAAAGAGAGAGTTACTTTTATTATTAAAATGGAAAAGATGATTATGCTTGATTCTTAAATAAAGTGTTATCCATCTCACTTAACATTATAATTAAATACTGATTATTTCCGTGATTGTACGGTTTAAGCTTTATTCCTTTGGTACATAAATATACTTCTTTTATTAAAATGTGTCCCAAAGAATCCATACAAAGTTTTTTTTTTGTTAAAGTACAAAGTTTTTTTTTATCTTGTCTAAGATAACTTTTATTAATATTCGTCCAACTAATCGATTTCCTTTAGTGAAGCTTTATATATACTTTATAGCAATTTGGCAATTAACTGTTGAATGATTGACGATTAGTCCTCTTACATTTTCCACTAAATAACTGAACTTTATAAGTAAATATAAATTTCCAAAATGGAATGTACACGCAGAGTATTGATATAAGTATAACGAAGTCTCCCGCAAGTTCTTTTTCTTTCTTTTATTTAAAAAAAAAAAAAAAATCTCGCGCAAAAAGGTAGTTAGTTAATCTAACAATTACATAATTGATAACTAAACAAAAGCAATGATTTGACTATGAATTTAGATAGTACGATGCGCATTACCGTATTGCAACGTACAAACTCGAGATTTGTGTTGTCATTTAGTCTTTCGTTTTGTTAGTAATTAGCTTATCATAAACTAATAAATGTGTGCCAAATGAACAAAAAAAAAATATATATATATATATATATATATATACTGATCTGTACTATGATACTAAACGAGACAATCTAATCAACGTGAATAACACGAAATGATTAGATGCATCAAATTTCTCTGACAAAATTCATCGTCATATATTTTTAACTCACCACATTATTTTTTATGCCGATATAAGGAGATAGAAAAAAAAAATGTTAGGGGAAAAGGAAAACTTTGTAATCAATAAAAAAAAAATTTTAATATTTGATGGAAATTGTGAATAGAGAAAGTGGGGTGTAGATAAGCAGATGCACAAGCATGGCCACCTAATAAATTCAAAAAGAAAACACATGCATGATACCACACTTATCACTAAATATTAAATAACTAAAACCTAACACTGAAATTTTTTTAAAATATATATATATTATATTAAATTAAAAGCATTAAATAAATTATTGCAAGATCAAGAATCAAATTAGGTCTAGTGGTAGTGCCAAACTGTATTCTAAATAGAGTTGTCCCTTTGTGTCTAGTGCCCTTGTGGATATATATGATATGTGTATGTATAAATGTTAGGTCCTTCGCTGTTTTTTTAATTGTTTAAAAGAAAATCTTCCCAAAATCTCTCTATTTCTTTATCCGTACATTCCACATGTTCACATGTCGATCTTTGGGAAAAACTCCCTTCATAAAATCACTTTAACATGTCGTTTTCAAACATGAAAATATGTCTTATTTTATCTGAATATGTCCTTTTTTTAGCTAAAGTATATGTCCTTATTTATATATATACTTGACTATCGTTATATATATGAATCATTTTGTGCTTATATGTATACTGTATACCATTTCTATAATCAAAGCTATTTCGACAGATTGGATTAGGGGGCAAGATGACCAAATTTACCAACTTCTGTAAAAATGCAAAAGATTAGATCCAAGTGTGTTTCTAAATTTAAGAAGGAATTTGAAACATAAAAAACAAAAACAAAATTATTAACCAAATCGGATTTCTCGGTTTTTCACTCTTAAAATTGTATCATGGAGCATCGATCGAACCTCAACATTTTATTTTTTTAAACCCATCGATTTGACAAAAAGTATATATAGGAAACACATATAAAAGAAAAACATATCTATAATAATTTACAAGGTTTTGTGATCACATTATGATAGCTAGTGGTTGACACATTAGAGTGAAACTGGCTTTTAAAAAAAAAAAAAAACTTCTAAAAAATCTATCATTTAGAGAAAATTTGCTTTCATCCAAATTTTACTAAACCTATCAAATAAGTTGAAAATAAGTCTAATTTCTCTAGAAATTATTAATAGAAAAATGGTAGCTCCACTCCTATTTTTCAATTTACAATTTTTCTCCCATTTAATACCCATTTGCAATTTGCACTCATAGATTCATACGTCTCAGTGGAATTGTATTCCAGCATCATTCATTATGAATCAAAAAAGAGAATTTAGTCTAAAGAGATGAAACCTCGTAAAACAAAAATTATCCTGCAGAAACGTACGCAATTTTCTCTCTTATTAATGATAATCTTTATGATGATGCATACAACGTTAAAAATGTATTGTTATTTTTGTTACGTATGCAATCAAGGAAACATATTTATTTTCAAGAGTTCTTCTAGAAGAACTTCATGTTACATTAACCCAATGTAACTCTTCCTTTGCGTTACTGATGAAAGTGCATCTTTGGGCTTTTATTTAAGAAAATGCATCTTGGGTTTAAAATTGGTATATCTGGTCTAAAAATAAAGAGTAATCAATATCTATAGAAAAATGGTTTAGTATTTTACTCCGATTCAGAGACTGTAGACTGGTTCGATTAAAAATTATAATGTTGAAGAGGAATTGCAACTTGCTGCGTGAGACACGGCATGAGGAAACTCGTTATCCATACTCTTTTATAATGGAATTATCAATAATCCAAAATGATGCAACTTGAAAGCTGTTGAATTTTTTTTTTTTTTTGTTAATGGAATTTTTTTTTATTTCACTATCAATAATTTAATCAACCGGTGAGTTTTTTAGTTTTAGAAAAACCATTACGAACAATTATATTTCCAACAAAAACTTGGAATCATTGTCGAATGATCAGAGCAATCACCGCAAGTAACTTCCACAGTTTGGTCTCTATGTTAGGAGAGATATTTTTAATGATTTTTTGTCCATATGCAATGCACATGTGGATACTGTATATACGTGTATATGTGAGTATATATGTGGATCCACATGTATTTAATCTATGTGTGTAGATTGGCTGACCAAAAGACAGAAAACGGTCCAATATCACCAACCCCTTCCTGGAAATTAAAATTCCAAATGTCATTAGTATTAATGGAATTAAACTTTACTTTTTAGAAACTAAGAGACTTTTAGTAGTACGATTCGTACAACAAAGGTTAATTTCGGCTCAACTAATATTATGAGTAATTTTCATAGCTCAGGCTATTTTTCACGTTTAATTAGTTTGTTTAATAAATTCTCCTACTTTTACATCACCTTCGTCGCATTTAGTTATAATTTCAACATCCGAGTCTCTTTGGTTGACCGCCCACTAGCGTGTGGGGTTTTTACTTTTGGAAACTTTTACGCAATTGTGCAACTTTGAATATCATTAGAATTAAGGTAATGATTTTCCGTGGGTTCATGTTTTGTTCTAACAACATAAAATTTGTTTTTTAAAAAAGAATTACACAAAACATTTTATTTTAGAACAGCAAAGATTTTTGAATTTTTGTTTTCTTCAATTTAGTAAAAAAATAAATAAATCAAAACTAAACCAATTTCATAACTAAATCAACGAAATCAAAATCACATGATATTGGTGGAAAAGGTAAGTTCAAAATAAATTGACTTCATTGAGTACTAATAGGATAGTCAGTTCAGTTTGATTTTAAATCGTATTATTACTAAATTATACTTTAAAAACATTAAATTTTAAATGCAGGTGATTTTAGATTGATTTTCAGAAATGATGTAATTTTTGAATGATTTTTAAACTTTATATGGTTTTGTATTGAAATTTTGTTTGTTTTTGTAATTTTCTTTCAAAATGTTAAAACTATGTGTGGTTGGAAAAAGACATAAAATATCTTTTGAAATTGTGGATCGATCACCTTTCGAATTAGAACAATTTATGGTGGGAAAAAAATCATATGGGTTGACCGCAAGATATAAGGTAGAACGTGAAAACAATTAGAGATCACGTGTTTCACAAAAATTAATTACATGTAATCGTCAGTAGAAATGTTCACTATTTCACCTAATTATTTTCTTAATTACATGTAGACACTCGTTTTTTTTTTTTTTTTCGCTTACAACTTGTAAACACTCGTTTCCAGTACTTCTATAAAACTAGTCGTAACTTATCAATTACTGTGTTTTAAATCTCTCTATTTTGTTTTCTATAATATTTTCAACTCTTTGTCAGAATTAGTAAAATATAAGTTATTATAGCCGTTAAACTTGGACTCTCACAAGTTCGTTTATTATTTGTAATATTTACTCATTATGCCGTCGTAAAAGGAACGGATTGGACAAAATTCTTTACATATTAGTATGCTATGCACATTATTAAATACTTAGAATTTGGGTTATAAAATAAAGCTATATGACGTCAAACAAACAAAAAAAGGTATATATGAGAAGATGTCACCATAATAATGGACTCCTATTCAACGATTTAAATATTTTAGAAGAAAAAGACAAGTATAAATTAGGGTATAGATACATACGTGTAGAAGATATGACGACATACACATTCATGTAGAGGAGAAAGCTAAGGTTATTCATATCTGATTTATATGCCGTGGCCTTTTTCATAAAGCCAAAAGATGGGACAAAAGGGATTATATTTTCTAATATTTCGGTGTAATTATGTCTTTTATCAGCTCAATGAGCCATGTTCTCTGAACTTTGCCTTCGTTTCTCCTTATCTATCCTTGGCCAGCCTTTACACACATATATTGCACTGATATATATATATATATATACACGCAAAAACAAAAAATATTTGTCGTTGTTAGAGAATTCAAGTTTTAGTAATTGCCATGGGAAATGAAAAGTAAAAATGAATACATCTTTAAAACGTTATTGGATAGAAATCAATAAACCAAATCAATAAACGTTCTTGAATTTGAATACGCTATTAGAGTATCTTCATTGAGAATATTTCATTGAGATATCCACATTAAAAAAAAATAATAAAACTATGAAAAATGAGGAGAAAGAACAAGAGATTCATGGCAAGACTATCTCAAATAAGATATCCATAAGAGTCTCATTGTACACTTGTCTTCATTTTATTGGTTGATTTTATTTTCTACCATTAATTTAATTGACATAAATAAATTATATTAAAAATGTTAATATTAAATTAGTAAGAAAATTTTATGGGTATCTCAACTTGAGACTATGGATGGAAATGCTCTTATGACTAAGAATCTTGGTGAGGTCCATACACAATCTCTAGTTCTATTGGATTGAAAAGTATCCTCGAGTTTGAAAATATTTTATCATCAATCTACATGCGTATATAGGCTTCGAAAGTTCTTATGCAAAACGATAACACTTTGTTCTCTGTAAAATTGGTTGTCGAACAACTTGACTTTATTGATTGACCATATATATATAAGAATGTCGACTTAGACCAACCCCTAATGCTTTGTTTTGGATAGTCTCTTAAGATTAAAAATAATGAAAAAATTAAGAAAGGAAGAGAGAGACTGATAAAAGTTTCTCAAACGAGAAACTCAAAGATGGGTATCACAAACTTTTCTGACATGTGTAATGTTATGATTAGTCCAGTTTTTTAAATTTAATTATATAATTTAGTTATATTAAAATATTAATATTAAATTAGTAAGATACTGTTGTAAAAGACTCTAGCAATGAAGTTGCTCTAAGGGATATACAGACACAAACCCCTTTAGTTATTCTTATCTAAACTATAAACCATATTATATTAGGATTTGTAATCTTTATTTCCAATATTTTCTAAATGTAATTTATAGATGTAATTACCAATAATTTAAACATAAATGCAGAAAAATATACCCAATTCAAAAACAGTATTTCACAAAAAAAATTCTTGTCATATTTTTGTTTTAATTTCAAGTCTTCAATAACTTAAAAAATAAAAGTTTTCCACAAATTCAGTTCTTGATACTTTCAATTTACCTCGTTACCACTTCATTTTTTACCTAACCGTTTTCATAAATATGAACCATCGATATAGGATAAAAGTCAATTGAAGTTCTTACCTTCTTGTCGACATATTTCATTTATCTCCAATATTTAGAAAAGTCAAAATATTAATATTTATTTTGTGCCCAAACTTTTAATTAATAAGTATTTAAACTCGTTACCGTACCCAATTATAATTGACCTCTAAATTGATATATATTTATTAAAAACACCAATTTTATAGTTTTTAACATGTTTACATATATTTAGTGCATGTCACCATGTGTTACATAATAGTATGTGTAGTTTAGAAAACAAATCTATACTTGAAATATTTTACAACATATTAGCCAATACTTGGTGTAGTTAAAAATTATTTTTCCTATAATTAAAAGGGTAATAACCAGCAAATTGGTTTTTAAAAATGTCTTTTATTTTTTTTTGACGAAAAATAGAGTAGATGATTTAGATACTTGTTTTGTCCAAGAAAAAAAAGAGAAAAAAGGATTGGTTCAAGTGGATTCACACATTACGAGATTCAATTGATTTAGATTTTATCCGAAACAAAGAAGCACAAGCAGTGGCAATTATTTTAGTAAGTAGACATTGACACGTGGCTTACAATGATTGGAAGCTAATGTCTGTCATATAGGTTAAAATGAGAGATCCTTTTAAAGCCATTAGATTCTTCTTCGTAAACAGGTAACGGTCCCGTTAGGTTAGGTGAAGTCCCCTCACCACCACTTGTTTGTTTCTTCTTGAGACTCGCCTCTCGTTAATAGTAGGCACATGTTACGATGCGGTTACAATTTTGCCTACGTGTCAAGTTCTCATCGTGTGTATCCTCCTTTATATAATAAGATTTTATTTCTTATTTTAGTTTATTTTTAAATAAATGGTAAAAATTATGTTTTAGTGAAAACAAATTTTTATGGTAAACTCTAACTACAAAAAACGAAAAGGGAAAGCTATTTTTCTTTGCTGAAAAGACCGTTGAAAAGGAAGCCTTTAAGATATCAAATTGTTGAAGTTTACTACGTTATTCAAAATGGACAAAATAGCCTGCTAATTTTGACACAAGATATATTTTCCATAAACGTCAAATAATTGTTTTGCGCTGCACCAACCATCACCAAAATCCTTTAGGGCAAAAGTGTAGAAGTGGAAACAAAGAGTAAGATCCGACATTTTTTATGGTAGTCTCTTTTGGGAGGAGTAGCGGTCAACGAACGTCTTGCTCATCAACACCTACAACAAGATCGACAGTGCCAGATGTGGCAGAGATGAGGAAACTATTAAACACGGATTCTTTACGTGCCCCGGCAAGACAATGTTGGGTTGTGTCACAAATTCCTCATACCTTCTCAGTCTTCCCGTCGGACAATCTATGGAACAATATCGATTTCCTACTATCCAGGATAGCCAATCGGAGGGAGTTCGAGGAATTTGTAAGATGTTGTCCTTGGATAATCTAGTACCTTTAGAAAGCTAATAATTAGAATTTCACTTCGTTGTTAAAATAGTAATATCTCAGTGCTTCCAAAATTAAAGATAATAATTGAAATTTCACTTCGTTGTTAAAATCTAATTTAAAATATCTTATAGATGAAAATTGAAACGGAAATGTATCTTGTAAGATAGTAGAAAATTACGTCAAATATCTCAAAAACATGTCCTTTGTATAAGTAGTAAATAGATGAAATATTTCAAGCATATAAATAATTTCAAATGATCATACAACTTTTATTGTTTTTATTTGTGAAATCGGATCGTTATTATATAATGGCTAATATCAACTATATAATGAACGTTTATTTTGTCACAACGTATTTCATTTATTGATCAATTACATACATATAGAAATAATGAACGATTATTTTATGCATACATTCATTTAATTTATATTTCCAGGCAAGTAGAGTTTTATTGGCATAAATGTAAATATCTATGTTTAGCAAAAAAACAATAACGTTAGTATGTATTCCCCCTCGCCAAAATTTCAGAGCAAGATATATTGTTTGTACTGATCCGAAACATATACTATATACATATAGTAAATTATTTACTTTGTTGCAATTGCATGTAACGGCTACAAATGTTGGGTCCAACTTTTTTTTTTTTGTCACAGATTTTTTTTTCAAAATCTCAAAATACGGACTAAAATTATAATCTTTGTGAGCCTGAAATCAGTCTTTAGTATATTTTCTTTGGAAATATTCCCCCTTCCAAGTGGATTTGAACTTAGAATTTATTCTCTATTTTATAAGAAAAAAACCACTACACCAATAACCACGTAAGTTGTTTTTTTTTTTTTGGTCAGAGTTGGGTCCAAGTTTAGTTTAACATGCCTTATTTTGCCACTAGTTATCCAAAAGAGTTATACATTGGTATTTTATTCCATACGAATAATGACATTTAATAGAGATAAGTACTGAAGTCAAGCTATCGACACAGACGGAACTCCTCCAAAAAAGCGACGTAACTACAGTCCTCCGTTTCAGATCTGGCGTTTCAGTCCGGTGGCCGGTGGCTCTCTTAGCACCGCCGCCGGACCTTGGGTTTTCCGGCTTGTTTATCGGCTTTTGTTTCTAGGTTCTTTTCGTTCTAGGCCCGGATTCGCAGGCTCGAGCTCGTGGGTCGGAGTGGCGTTGATTCTGTACGGGTATGTGGTTGTGGGGTTGGGCTCCTCAGCCCCTGTCGATGGTGTCGAGCAGTCCCGAGAGGATGCTCCGTTCTGGCCTCCTCGCTGGTTTCTCTTCTTGTTTTGACCGATGGGTTGCGATTGAGTTCATTGTCTGTGATGTCCTTCAATCGGAATTTTCTGTTGACAAGGTTAGACCCGGTGAGTTTTGAGCTCTCGCTTTCGATTTTGTGGCCCTGGATCTGGTTCTCGTGTCGGCTTATTTTGAACATTGTGTCCTCCGGAATCGGCCTGTCCATTTAGCTCTTACCCTCTGATATGGTTTGTGGATTTGTCGGTGAAGATGGCTTGAAGTTGATTTGGTATCTGGATGTCTTCTTAGTGGTGAGGTTGATGGTGTTCTTAGGGTTCGGTATACCCGCCCTTTAGCGATGTGTCCCTTCTCCGTGTTTCTGAATAAGTCTTCTTGCTGGGTTGCGATTCAACAGCTTTCCCTCGACGATATTGGGTTGAAGATCGTTCCGCAATGAAGACTCGGAGTTGTTGGATTCTCGCCTTCCTCTCCATGGTCATCCTTCTTTGTGTTTAGTCCTTCTTTGTGGCAATCCAAGTGGTTCTTTGTTTCTCATCAGTTTGGTCTCGGGGCTGGAGTGGACTATCCGACTTTTGAGGTTTTACTTTGTTCAAAATGTGCCTTTTGTGTTTTAGTGTTTTGGTTTTGATACCGATGTCGTTTCTGTTGACATCAGCTTTCTGCGCCCCGGTACACAATGGGCCTTTTGATCACCGTAAAACATTCGGTTTTCTTTTTGTTTTACCGGTTGTAAGTTTGGCTTGTTTTCTAATATATTATCGTTTAGTGAAAAAAAAAAAAAATAGAGATAAGTACTCTGACCACGCAAAAAAAAAAAGCAAAAGAGAAAAGTACTAACAATACAGAAATTAAGGGCAAAGGAAAATGTATTTTTAATTCAGTGACTTTGAATTTAAGGAATGTCTTTATGAGTAAATGTTCATGGACTTGACCAATGCAGTTTCAGAGAAATAAATGTTCAACTTTTTAAAAAAATGTACGTAAACAGTTAAACTGTTTTAGAATTTCTTGATCCAAGAGACTGGCTTTATTGAAAAATTAACGTTCTTTTTTTGAAAAATATAAATAGAGAAATTGGATTAAATAACCAAAAAAAATTATAATCCAAAATTTAACCAATTAACCTAAATCTAATGGATATAAACATGCCACACAGGTTAATTTTTGTTAGTTTCTTAATTATTAATTTTTTTTATTATTGAGTAATTTAACCCATATATATAAGAAAAGAAAATTAAATTAAAAAAGAAGGGAACAAGTAACTAACCTTTTGATTATCTCAAGTCGCCGGATGGCATGTGAGGCCGTACATGGTGCAGGATTTTCTGGGTACGTCTAAATATGTTTTAGTTTTACCAAAATTAAAGTAAACGGATATATATATATATCTGAATTTGTTGCCAGATGCTTGAAAATTGCTATAAAATTACTAAAAATATCATTACCGTTACAAACGTTAACAACTACAGATGATATTCGATTCATTTTTAAATGGGACAGTTGGGTAGAAAACGTAAAATGAAAACGTATTTAGAAAAATAACTAGTTTGACAAAAATGAAGGGAAGTTAACTTGTCAGGAGAAGGAAAAAGACGAAGCTGTCCCGAATAAATCTCGGGTATGTATATTTGTAGGCGGAAAAACTGATCTACTTAATACTGTCGTAATAATTAATTAAAAAATTTAGTGTAAAATTTAGGCCACGTTTCTAATTGAAGACCACAAAAACACAATGACATTTTTAATGTTGTTTTTCAGTTCAACACACTTTACAAACATTATACTCCATACTTTTACATGTTCTTGTCTTTTTGGTCTGGGAATTTTTATCACTTTACAGATACACGTGGTCTAAACATGTATTATTTTCCGTATTTAAGAAGGTCCCAAGTTTCCTGTTTTGGGTTAAAAAACATGATCGTCGTAATACAGTTTTGATCTACTTTTATCAGTCCATCTAACTATAAATGAGTTATTGACAGTAGATATGGTTTTGAAATGTTATTCATTGTAAATCTGTGATTTTAATCAGTTCTATTTTTAAAAACCAAACGCTTTTTAATACCAAATCTGAGTGTTACCCTAGATCTAACCTAAAAGTGTATAAAGAAAGACTTGCAAAAGTAGACATATTAATTAGATTTGTTGTGTTTTAATCTCATGGATCTCATGTTATCAAATTTTAACAAGTTCCATAAATTTCAGATCTGTTAAATCAAGATTTAGGCAGGATTTAAACGAGATAAATTAGATTTACAAAGCAGTTGTAAGTGTCTTATATGTGCAAAGATGTAAGTTTATCTGACAGTAAATAATATTTTTATTTTTAATTTAAAGGTGATGGGGCTGTTAGTGACCTTAGTCTAAGGATCGTGGAGGAAGAACGCAGCTGGTGAGTGGAACTTGGAGTTGATAGAGACCGAACCAAGCTATGGAGTGATGGTCCAGGAAAATGCATCATTTGACGAGTTGGTTTTGTTTGTGAAAAACCGATACGAACTTTAACTTGAAACAGCAGTGGCGTTGACCTTTCAGTTCCCAGATTGGATGCTTATACCAGAAGGGAAAGAACCCCACCCATTGACATAGGTACCAACAGCGATGTGGGAATGTTCATGGCTATTAGGTCAGAATGTCCTGAGGTTGCTATCGTTGTTACTGTTGGAGCTTACCACATAGGCATGTATCGGTTCCAAAGGCAATCACCTACTGTGGTTGGATGCAGCTCACACTCTTTTGGGGCCGTATCAAATGCCTTGCCACAAGAAGAAATACGCTACAGAGGTAATACTTATGTTGGTAGTCATGATAATGCACTGTTTGTAAGTATCAAATGTGGAATTGATGACGCCATGGTTTTTTTGGGAAGGTCTCCTAGGACAAGGATTCATCCCAGTTAGCGAGCGTGTACTGAATGAAATCTTCAGTAATGAGGAGGTGGCAAGATTGAAGGCAGCGGCGCCTAACATTGGGGTTCTCCAAAGAGTGACGATGAGGACAACTCATCAACCGGATCTTCGGATGATGTCGGTACTCTGGATGCCGGAGAGCTGATGCCTAAAAACAAGATAATGATGCTTGATGAGGATATCGAAGAGTTAGAGGCTACTATGGACCTCAGCAATGCCAGACCTCTAACCGGGCGTAAGAATTTTGAACTGATAAATTTATAGTGTACCGGTAAAGATTTAAAGTAAAATGTATTAATTGCAGTGCGGGACCCACCTCGCGTTGACAAGGGAAATGAAATACTGGTTGAAGCCGGAGAGGAAAGAGAATGGAAAAGAGCATGTTGCTGGACATGGACTTTGATCTCTTTGAAGACGTTTTGAGCCAAAGAAAAGCGTTCCCGTTAGTGGAGGTATGAAAAGATTAGAACTGATTATAAAACAGTAAAACGTATTAAAAATGATTTTTATATATATATTCTTGGATAAATAAATAGTTAACGGGTAATAAATTACAGGTGTAGGACCTGTGTGAGTAAGGAAAGGAAAAGGGCTCATATGACGGATGCTAAACAGCAGCGTGAGCCTTTTCTAGGGCAAATGATGGGCACAATGGGAATGGCCGGCGGAGTTAAATTTCCTCCCCATGTGGGTGCTGACCCATCAGATGATAGCTCATCGGATGAGAGTATTTTTTTTGGTGCGTGTGTGAAGTAAAACAAATTATCATAGCTATGTATGTAATATATTAGTAAAATGTATGTCGCTGTGAACGTTATTTTGTAGTTTGTGGGTGACCTGTGGCCTAAACATCCAGTTTGTATGGTCAACTTAAATGAGGGTTTAGGTTTCTACAGTAGATGGTTAAGACCTGATATGTTAATTAAGTTTTTAGGACTAGGTTAAGGTATGTAAAATATAAAATTAATATCCGAACAACTTGTGGAATGTATGGAATCATTTTTTGTTATAATGTAATATAATATAAAATTATGTGTTAAAGTTTCTAATGCAAAATTAACGTATTGAAGGTGATGGGTCAACAACTTCAAATGAGTTATTTGTGGGAATGATATTCAAGGATCGCGATGCATTCAAACTACATATGGCTTTGTATGCGCTGAATTACAAGTTCAATTTCCAGAATCAAAGATCAACCCCATACCTAATGGTGTTGAGGTGCAACGGTGCACAATGCAAATGGCTCGTATACGCGGTGAAAATGCCGGAGTCAGAAATGTTTGAAAAAAGGAAGGCAAATCTCACCTACGGCTGCACAATTGACGACCGCGTAAGTTTCCACAAGCGAACATCAACAGCCCTCATCGGGGATATGATGCGGAGCAAATACACCGGCAAGGATCTGGACCAAGACCAGGGGAACTTCAAGATATCGTGCGCATGGACCACGGTGTTCAAATTTCGTATTGGAAGGCTTGGCGGTAGCGTGAGGTTGCAATGGATTATACGAAAGGTTCAGCATTGAGTTCCTACACTCTGCTACCATCGTACCTGCAAAAAATGGTTACCACAAACCCCAATTCACTCATTGATGTGGAAACTGTATTTGATGCATCCGTTGGTGTGAGTCCTTATCGACAAATAAGCGTTATTCTATATGTTTCCAAAATTCCATAGCAATGTCTCTTATGCAAAACAATATCAAGTAACCCGTACACAAACTTTAATATCCAGATTATAAAATTGAAACCCAGATACAAGAAAAATTAACCAGATATGTAAATTTCCTCCGGCTCAGTCGTTTAAAAAGAACAATAGTTATTTCAGTACGAGTTAAAATTGTTGAACTACATTAATGTGCATAGCGAAGGAAGAAATTTGTAAAGAAAAACATATCTCTAAAATATAACCGGTTAAAAAATGTTCACACATAAACAAAATGCGTTACGCTAAAACAACGTCAGAGCAATATTACAAAATCTACGGTGGTTTCAATGTTGACACCGAAGTGTTCAAAACACAATATGAAAAAGAGACAACAAGGAAGATAGAACACAAATATTAATATAAGTAAAGAGTAGACCTTATATTGGTTGAGGTGGGACTAAAGGACAACAAGGCTTCCCATGCGTTTCGAAAAAACAACAGCCAATTTATGCACTTCAGAGGACAACAAGTCAGGCTTGAGCAATTTGCAAGCATCAATTCCACCAGTTGCGTGGTATTAGAGTAGCAGAATAGTTGTCACTGCAGAATCAGCGTAATGGCCATTCTGATGAATACCTTTCACCCTATCATATATTAGGCAGCTAACAGATGACTTGTTGATTTGGCTGACAACATAAGGGATCATCTGCGCTAATGGAGTGAGTTCTTTTCTAACAAACGAGTCAAACCTGTAAGCTTGGTTGCAATCAAGAACTTGAAAAAGAGACGTTCTTAATATCGACAAAAACGCCTACCCAATGGTTCTTGTCAATGTTGAAAGGGAAGTACATCCGGTTGGGAGTCGCACCTAGAAAATTTGGAGAGTGAAAGTAGTGGAGCATATTCTTAGAAAAAATAAATTTCTCCTTAGCGGGAGCAGCATAGAAGCGAGTCTAACACTTAAAGAGAGCAGCAACAAACTTGCAATCAAAGAATAAAGTCTTCCCTCCCTCAGATCCACAAACACTTTGCTCATAAATGATTCTAGTGTGATGCATCAAGGTATCTATCATTTGGAAAAATGATTAAAATTCAGATATAACGTTGCCATGAAAAATGATGTTACCCTTTTGATATTGGAAGGTTCCAAACCTTAATAGTCAGCGGTTTCATCCTAGCCCCAACTTCTGCTATCTCTTTGTTCGTAACTGCTGGGATATTATTAATCTTGATTGTGCTACAAGATAATTACATATGGTTAAACAAATAATGTTAACTGTATAAATAATTGATAACTTTATGTTAACTGTATAAAAAAATAAGAACCCAGTTCAAATAATTTCTAACATGAAGCAGAAGATAACAACAGTAATTTTAAAATCTAACCATCAATCCGTTCCAATTTTTGGTTCTCACCACATATTACTTGTCTAAAATAATAAACACCCAACCTAACTACAGAATCTTACTACACAAATAAGGAAATTACTAATGACTTATCAAGCAGTGTTATAATTTGAAAATATGAAATATAAACAAAACAATCACTTACTATGGTTTTTTTAACAGCTCACAGAGATAAGCATACTTCTCAAGGTAGTTAATAGACGGATCATAACCAAAAACCGAAAATGGAGAATGTTTGGCAAGCTTAATTATCCTCTGGTCACACTGGTAGTTGTCAAGGAGGTTGGCAGGGACTATCCTCTGCCTCTTGCTAACACGTCGACACTGTTCAATTTCACTCTCCTCCTGAATAAATAAGAAGAAGGTAATTAAAATAGTAGGATAAAGGAGTGTGTATAGCCAAGCATATACTACTTTAATACAATTACCTCTACATTTCTACTATCAACCCTTATCCCATCAGTGTTGCCATCTAAATCAGGTGGAGAAGGAAGATCCTCATTGCGCTGGGAACCGTCTACATCATGTACCAGTGTCACCATTTGGATCTGGTTGAGTGGTTAATCTGTTAATTGACGCAATAACATGTGTTATTGTACCAGTAGCAGCATCCCGAGCTCTTCTGGCCTCTTCAGAACAAATGCCAACATTGCTGTTCGTACCAACAGGGAGCGTTGGCGTCGTATCAACCTGTGTGGGTAAGGTACTGCAAACTGGAGGTGGTACAGTGTAACCACCATTATTCCCTCCAGAATTTCCAGGCCATGTGTTGTGAGAAGAATACTCATCACCATTGGTGAAGCTTTCATCAAGAGAATTGTGCGGCTTCGCAAGTACGGCATCCTCAATTGCCTTAAGCTTAGACTCGACAGAAGAAACAAGTTTGGTTTCCAAAGCCCTGACCTCCGAACATAAGCCAGCTAATATATGCCTGTTAGTGTTTAGCTTGCTTGTAATATCCTCAAATGTTGAATTAAACTTGCTAAACACAAGGGCCGCAATATGATCATAGTCAACTTCCATGTGATGGCAAACACCATCCCCATTCTGATCTTCATTCAAACCATCCTCTATATTCTCCGCAGCTTTTTGTTTTAACTTTTGCTCTTCCTTTTCTTTCTTAAGGCCGACTACGTCAAGGCGGGTTAGACCACCAATAAACATGTTCTTCTTAAACTCGAAATCCTCATTAATCAGTTCAACAAGCCTATCAACCTTCTCATCAGACACATCATCAGCCCATGAGTCATCATATGGAACATCCACCTCTTCTACAATGATACTCTGAACTTCAACCTGTCCAAATCAGTAACATAGCCGGTTAATGGATACAATCGCATGGTTATGTTAAAAGTTAACCATGGAAGCAATTCAATATTTGGTTAAACAAATATGTTAACTGTATGAAAAATTGAGAACCAACTAAAAACAATTCTACCTAGAAACAGAAAAACTAAAACAGTTATGTTAAAATCTAACCATGAATGCGTTTCAAAAATAGGTTTTAAACCAAGTTAGCTGCCTAAATGAATAAACATGCGGTCCAAAACATAGCTAAGCACAACTAAGAAGTAAACAATCTCACTCAACACATACGTTTTTAGATTCATTAAGTAACCGCGCATGGACTAGAGTAACTCTTAGCTTTGGCTGGTACGGGTCTCTGACCAAATTATTTTCAACCTCATTATCCCCTTCTTTATCAGCCTCCGGTTCTGAGTCAGAACATGAGGCACCACCAGGCTGAACAAGAACAACCAAGGCAGGAACAGCCTCAACCGGAGAACTTCCTCAGAACGTCAAGCTCCTCTTGCTCCAACGAATTGAGAATCGACTTTAGCCTCCAATTTTGTTTTTAGCCTTTTAAGAATACTATTTCATACAAACTTTATTCAGTTTAGTTTTTTTTCTGTCACGATCATTCGACTATTATGCTATTATACTATTCAAATGATATACCAATTTAGTCTATAGACTAGTTCATACTTACATATCATTGTTTGTAAAACTATTATTTCAAAGATGAAAAGACAAAAACGATATGGCAAGTCAACGATGAAACCGATATATATCTTCTTCTTTATGACCGTACGTACTAATAAGATCCTTTACTCCTTATTCCTCAAATAAATTCGTCAAAAGTTGTGTGCTATATGTTACTACCTTTTTTTATATAGAAGACTATTATTATGAAATTGCGACGCATATATATTACATAACACTATAAAACTGTTTTAACATCGCCTTCACGATTGTGATATTACTGGAAATTCACGAATTATATATATAATTACTGAAAATGGTCAACTGTATAGAGAGATACCTATATAGTATTATGTACATGTACGTTTTGTATTTTCTACAAATCAATTATAAATAAATTGTAGAATGGGAAGTATGAATCATTCTAGTAGTTAAAAAATTGACTTATAGAGAATTTATTTTTAAACCAATAAAATTGTAAAATCATGAACCAGAAACATTAATAATTATTACAGATTTACGGTACTAATTACATTCTAAAATACATAAGTTTTTGTTAATCTTAAAACTATCTCTAAAATCATAGGTATTAGGCAATGATCTAATAACAAGCGTGTCTGCAAGCTCATAGTCCACGCCATCTTCTGATAATCATTTGAATCAATTAATATTCACAGTAATTATTAGTTTTGTTTTGGAATTATCACCATCCTATAATCTGGGCTCCATGATTTAAAGTGAGGTTAATCAGGATTTCAAGAATTATACAGAGAGAGGTTCTGGAGTTGGACAAAAAATCGGCTATACACGTTGTTTACATAATAGAGATCCATATATATTATTTTTCTGATAAATATCTATATATAGTATTGTATACATTTGCATATATCATTCTAAGTCAAGCTCTATCATATACAACCAAATTAAATTGTTTTTTTTTTTTCCAATGTAGGTTATAATTTATATATAGTCGAAGACAAAATGAAGAGGAGAATATACCAAGTCAAAATGGAGACTTTAACATAAATGAAAGGGCAATTTTTGGAAAAAATGAATGGTTACAAATTTGTATTAAAGAGGTCAACAAAATGGAGTTTTCAAAATGCGACTGTAACCTTCTGGCTATTCAAAATTTCTTAAGAAATAATAAGAAATACATATACAAGAATAAGAACCTGCTTGTGCATTAGTGTATTAGAAAACGCACAGCAGCTCCTAATTTTGCCCCCAACCTTTCTGAATTAATTATGATTTAATACTACTATTTACGTAGCTGAATATATATACCTTTTTTTTTCTTTTTCTAAACACATCACAAAAATTTTCTTTAGGCAAATAATACATGTTTCTTATGTATTTCTATGTAAACAACTACTCTATCCGCTTTTAAAAACAGTGTCATTCTATTACTTTATTTTTATTTCATAAAAAATGTCGTTTTGTATTTTCAATGTAATTATTTTATTAAAAATTCAATTTTGACCCTACTATTTACTGTATTTATTAGAAACAGAAATTTATTTAGTGTATTAATAAAAAAGAAAAAAAAATTTTAATTATTTTCTTAATATATGTAAAAATGCGTGAGTTGACAAAAAAAACGTAAAAACATGTAGAATGATATTCTTTATTAAATAGAGATTTTACTTTTTTTCATAACAAAAAAACATTTGAGTACATATAATTTAAATTTAACATTTTTTTAGCACTACATTTTTATTATTATTTTATTACAAATTATGAAAAATATTACATCGACGATTCTACAACGAACAAGTGTACCGCCTTGATCTACGCCAAACGATTCTACCTTATCCCACGCTGAATATCTCCTGCAAACTTGTCTCCATTAATCTGCATGTATAATAATAAATCGCATCTTCTGGGATTCGAATCCAGACCTCCTGGTGTAAAAGCCGTAATGAACTTTTGGGTTAATAATCACCATTTATATATATTTTTCATCATTTTTAAAATTGATAAAAAACTGAAGGATATTTTTATAAATAAAATAGTTCAACACCAAAATGTTTTAAACTCATTTTTACACCAAATATGGGGTAGAAATGAGTTTACTGCATTTTGGTGTTGAAAATAGTGTTGGATTGGAGATAATTTTATACCATTATAAGATTTAGTGTTGGGTTGAAGATGCTTTTAATATTATTTTTACAATATCTTTTTAAAAGTTCATGTTCCAAAACAGAAGGTTAATTTATATAACATCAACAAATTTTTTTTAATGAAATGATCAATTGTTTATATTGTATGGATCATTTCTAAATCATATATATTATAATATATTATCACTCATTTATATTTTTAAAAATAGCGAAAATAGGTTAGTCAGACTTCAGTACAGCAAGAAGTAGTCTCCATATAACTTCTTTAGAGAAAAGAGAACCATGACCATGGACCATGGACCATGAACCATGAACCATGAACCATGAAGAAGTTAAAACGTAGAGGAGTTGCAAATGACGAACTTCTATTATTGTGGGCCCCATCATGATCAAAAGTCAATTTCTCAGTTTATCTTCACAGGGAACAAATTTAATTAATACTATAAGTATTTATTCAATTATTTTTCGAAATTATAAATAAAATACTATCCACAACATGTGACACAGTTCCCATTTGCTGACCTTGCCATGAGGCACCTTGGAAGGGCCAATTTTTTTTCACTACCGCCCGTTAGGGCCACAATAACTATTAATACACAAATTTATTTATAAAATTAAATTATTCCACAAATCTAAATAATTTAATCTATAAAACCCATCCAACTTGATTCCAAGTCAATGCAGAATCCGACATATTGAGTAGCATGTTCTATTGGCCGGACTAGTTACCTTCCACCGAAATTGATACATGTAGTATTAATTAGATTACAACCAATCCGTGTTAGCCTAGTTGGTAAAGGAATGTCTATGTGTTGAAGTTTTTCCGTTGATTCCACTTCTTTCTCCCCTTGAATTCGAGTCGGGTTAGCTACCAGAGCACTTACATGGTCTCTCCGGACCCCATGATTAGTCGATGAAAGTGGGATGTACGTTAACCTTCACCGTCGGTGTTTCCGGTCATTTGCAGAGGATGAAGCGGAGATCCCATAGGTCAGAGTCAGCGATCCTTCGGGATCCAGATCACCTAAATTATATAAAAAAAGTAATTAGATTACTGTCTAATTGTCTATGATAAATTTGATATATGAACAAGTGAATTCTAGTTTTTGTATGGTTGTGAAGATAAAGAAAACTATATCGATGTAACCCGTAATTTCTTAGAAATAGAAATCCGGAAAAGCAATTTAGAACACACCTAAATCATTTTTAAACAATAATTATTTGACAAATATAGTTTTAACTGAAGTTTTCAGAATGAAATAAACCTAATAAGTGGCCAAAAAAACAGTAAAGAACAGGATAGGCTAAGCAGCAAGAAGTATGGTGCTTTGTCAAATTTAATTTTAAATCCAAGCAGTTTACACCTCCACCAAATATTTCTTTCCTGATATAATGATTAAAGAGGAGAGAACAAAAAACCATAGTCTATGATTTATTATTAATTACAAAGAGATATTGCAAATTAATCTTATCTTTTTTTTGTTTTGTTTTTTAACACCAAATTAATTTCTCTTATAAACTACTTACTCATTTGGTACTTTTTCAAAGATTATACTAAAATGATTTTTTTTGGACAACATATTAAAATGATTATACCTCTATTTGACCAGTTAAAATGGTATTAAAAATCTTGTAATTGAGCTAATCCGACGAGTACACTTGGATGGTAAAATTCTGGATTATGCCTCGGTTTATTATTTTTTAAAAAATCAAAATAACAAACAAAATAAGTTGGAAAAAACAAAAACCCACAACTCTTGATTTGTGTGTGGGTGTAAAAAATTGAAGATCATTCAAATGAATTAGGATCTAAATGGTAACTGCTGAATTTCTGCGGAATTGCAGAATTTGCTGAATAATGTCAAACTTAAATGGTACCTGTGAAATTTGTTGAATCTGCTGAATTTTTGAAAAGATAATTAATTAAATAAAGAAGAATTTCAAAAAATGTCATTTTTCAAAAATGCTACATTTTCAAAAAATTTGTAAAAAATGCCACTTTTCAACAAAAAAAAATTTATTATATCATTTATGTTTAGGTTAACTATGTTTTATTAAGGTTTAGTTTTGAGGGTTTAAGGGTTTTAGGGGTCAAAATATTTTTGTAAGGATTATAATTTTAAGATCTAACCTTTAAAAATCCATAATTAGTGGCATTTTTATAAATGAATACCCCTAAGTATTACAATATTATTTTAGAATTACCAAGCAAATTTTAGAATTATTACAATATTATTTTAGAATTACCAAGCAAATTTAGTAAGATTTAATCACACTACATATATATTTAGGGGACAATCGCAAAATACCACTTTACTGTGTATATTTACAAAAATACCACTATGAATTGTCCATTTGCAAAAATGCCACCAATTATAATTTTTTAGAGTCTAAATTTTAAAATTCTAAACCCTACGGGTGTAAATGATAACGCATACCTTCTGTTGAATTGTAGAATTTACTGAATTTCTACTGAATTGCAGAAGTTGCTGAATTTTTACTGAATTGTAGAATTTCTGCTGAATTTGCTGAATAATATGTCAAACTTAAATGGTAACTGCGGAATTTGCGGAATTGTGTTACCGTTTAGACCCTAAATAAGTTTCTCCAAAATTTTAGCGAAATTGGGACCCACAGATATTATGCCATTGATTCGGGTTAATGATGAATTTGAACAATATGAAAAGGCAATTAATAATCAACGGTCAAAGGGTTAATAAGAGGCAAAATATACAAACAACAAAAATTAAAAAAGGGAGGTAAACAAATGGAGACTACTTGTAATGGGACCCACAATGAACCTAAACGGCGGAGAAATTCGTCGTTTTTAGTGGTTATAAAAAGAGGAGCACTCGTATCGACTCTGCAACAGAAACATCGCTTCTCCTTCTCTTTCTCTCTCTTTCTCTCACCGGAGAAAGAAATACGTATGATCGAGTGAAACGGCGTAGAAAGCTGTCGTTTTTAGTACTCTTTTCGCCGTCGTTTGAAGTTTTATCTTTTCGGTGAAGGAAGAGAGAGATGTCGAGTCTCGAGGATATCAAGAACGAGACTGTTGATCTGGTAATTTTTTTTTTCATTTTGTTCTCTAAATCTCAGTGTTTATTATCATGCACACAAGCTGTACGATGATATGCTTGAATGAGAATAGATTTGTTATTCTACTAGTTTGATTTTGGTTTCTCTCATTTTGGATTAGATACTCTGTCTCTGTTTCATTTGCTGTGAAATATAACTCATTTCGTGTATAGTCTTACTCGATTTAGACTGAAATCTGTGAGATTAGTTAGAAAGAATCAGGACTTAATTACACTTTTTGATTAAAATTGAGATCTTTGTATTTGTTTCTGGGTTTATTAGAAACGTTACGTTTACATGTAGAAAGTTTGTTCATGGAAGAGAAAAAAGTAGATCTGCGCATGTGATCAAACATACAAAAAGATAAGAAATAGTTTCTTTTTAGTGGTGGAGCTAAAAGTCCAATCTACTTGTTCTAATAATTTTGTCTTTTTTTTTTGTTTTCTTAAAATAATATATATATAAATATTTTTGTTATTTTGTAAGGATGATAACGATATTGAATGTAATAATTCGGTAAAGAGTTATGATTTTTTTTTTCTTTTAATCTATCAGTAAACTAGAAGTTTTAAGATTTTTTTTCTTTTTTCTTTTTGATATATGTACCTTTCCGTGGTACGTTCAAACTTCTCTGTCTTTAGCAACCAATAACGAAGAAAAAAAACGCATCTTTTGTGCAGACGTAACATAGTGAATTTTCTTGGGACAATAAAAAACGAAAAAATAAATAAAAAGTTTTCAACTTTAAACATTTTCTCGGACTGTTGTAATGAAACCCCAAAAACCAAAGACTCGATTTTTACGCCGGAAAGTGAGGGGGAATCTCACGGCGCGTGTGTTACACGTCCCAATCACCTTTGTAGGTGGTGGCGGTCCCCACTTCTCCACCGCAACTTCCCCCGCCCCCGCGCCAAATCTTTCGCTTTCACCTAACGAGTCAACGACTCAGTCAACCTTGGTTTTGCGATTTCTTCCGAGTCACGAGTCCGAGTCACGAGTCCGAGTCACGAGTTAACTCGTAGTCGACTCAGTCTACATTCATATGAACTGTTTTCTTTGATTCTTTAAACAAAGGTTTCTCTTTTTTGGAGATCTAGAATCAATCTTGTGTGTATGTGAATGTTTGAATTACTTGGAATGTTTTTAGTTTTTTCTGATTGAATTTGGTTTTGATTTTCAGGAAAAAATTCCGATTGAGGAAGTTTTCCAGCAGCTAAAATGTTCAAGGGAAGGATTAACGACTCAAGAAGGAGAAGAGAGGATTCAGATCTTTGGACCAAACAAGCTCGAAGAGAAAAAGGTTTGGTTTTTTTTTTGATATTTGCATTTGTTTGCTTAGTTTGGTCTCTTTTTGTTTGTTTACTTACTGAGTGTGTATTGTGGATTTTTTAACAGGAAAGCAAAATTCTCAAGTTTTTGGGGTTTATGTGGAATCCACTTTCATGGGTCATGGAAGCTGCTGCAATCATGGCTATTGCTTTGGCTAATGGTGATGGTAGGCCTCCGGATTGGCAGGACTTTGTCGGTATTATCTGTTTGCTAGTTATCAACTCTACCATCAGTTTCATCGAAGAAAACAATGCCGGTAACGCTGCTGCTGCTCTTATGGCTGGTCTTGCTCCTAAAACCAAGGTAAAACATGATCAGACAAATGCTGTCAAGTAGTTGTTACAGAACTTACCGACATTTCGCTAGAGTTAATGATTTGGTTCTTGTTGTTCTGATGGGTTTCTCTTATTCAGGTGCTTAGGGATGGAAAATGGAGTGAACAGGAAGCTGCTATTCTTGTCCCAGGAGATATCGTTAGCATTAAATTGGGAGACATTATCCCTGCTGATGCGCGTCTTCTTGAAGGTGATCCTTTAAAGGTGGATCAGTCTGCTCTAACCGGAGAGTCTCTTCCTGTGACCAAGCACCCTGGTCAAGAAGTTTTCTCTGGTTCAACCTGCAAACAAGGAGAAATCGAGGCGGTTGTTATTGCCACTGGGGTTCACACCTTCTTTGGTAAAGCTGCTCATCTTGTGGACAGTACTAACCAAGTTGGACATTTCCAGAAGGTCCTTACAGCTATTGGGAACTTCTGTATCTGTTCCATTGCCATCGGTATGGTGATTGAGATAATCGTCATGTACCCTATCCAGCGCCGAAAGTACAGAGATGGAATTGATAACCTCTTGGTTCTCTTGATCGGTGGTATCCCCATTGCTATGCCCACGGTCTTGTCTGTGACCATGGCTATTGGGTCCCATAGGTTGTCTCAGCAAGGTGCTATCACCAAGCGTATGACTGCCATCGAAGAAATGGCGGGAATGGATGTTCTGTGCAGTGACAAAACCGGGACACTAACCCTCAATAAATTGAGTGTGGATAAAAACTTGGTTGAGGTTTTCTGCAAGGGTGTTGAGAAAGACCAAGTCCTATTATTTGCGGCTATGGCTTCCAGGACTGAGAACCAGGATGCTATTGATGCAGCCATGGTTGGGATGCTTGCCGATCCAAAAGAGGTATAATCCTTTCCGGTTTGAATTACCATTTGTAGTTTAAATGAACGTCCAAGAAACAAGTTCTTATCTTTGATTGGGATTTCTGCAGGCTCGAGCTGGAATCAGGGAAGTTCACTTCCTTCCATTCAACCCTGTGGACAAGAGAACTGCTTTGACTTACATCGACTCCAGTGGTAACTGGCACAGAGTCAGTAAAGGTGCTCCTGAGCAGGTGATGAATCTTCAACCTTACTAGTATACTGTATGTTAGTTGTTTTCCTTTCTTCTTTTTATACTAATTTGATTCTCCTGAACAGATCCTCGAACTTGCCAAGGCTAGCAATGACCTTAGCAAGAAGGTGCTCGCTATTATCGACAAGTACGCCGAGCGTGGTCTTAGGTCGTTGGCTGTTGCTCGCCAGGTACTTGTTTACCAGTGATACTCATAGTTTCCATCTTCTTTTGTGCGTGGAACGAAACAAATGCTCAATTGTCTATGTTCTTATTTCCTTTTTTAGGTGGTGCCAGAGAAAACAAAGGAAAGCCCAGGTGGACCATGGGAATTTGTTGGCTTGTTGCCACTTTTTGATCCCCCAAGACATGACAGTGCTGAAACTATTCGAAGGGCTTTAAATCTCGGTGTTAATGTCAAGATGATCACTGGTAATTATGCTTATTCATCGATCAAGTCGTGTGAGAACTATATACCTTTACATTTGCCCCCCTAACATTCTCTTGGATGACTTATGTGGCCAGGTGACCAACTTGCTATTGGTAAGGAAACTGGTCGCAGACTTGGAATGGGAACAAACATGTATCCATCTTCGGCTCTTCTTGGTACCCACAAGGACGCAAACCTTGCATCCATTCCTGTTGAAGAGTTGATCGAAAAGGCTGATGGGTTTGCCGGAGTCTTCCCAGGTCATAATTTATTTATTGTTTTGGATTTTAAACCTCACTATATTGTTGTTCATTGCAAAAGTGTTTATGTTGGATCTAAGTTTTTTACTTTTTCTTATTGCAGAGCACAAATACGAGATCGTGAAAAAGTTGCAGGAGAGGAAGCATATTGTTGGAATGACTGGTGATGGTGTCAATGATGCTCCTGCTTTGAAGAAAGCTGATATTGGTATTGCTGTGGCTGATGCTACAGATGCTGCTCGGGGTGCTTCAGATATCGTTCTCACTGAGCCTGGACTCAGCGTTATTATCAGTGCAGTTCTCACCAGCAGAGCTATTTTCCAGAGAATGAAGAACTATACTATTTACGCAGTTTCAATCACAATCCGTATTGTGTTTGGTTTCATGCTTATTGCTCTGATATGGGAATTTGACTTCTCAGCATTCATGGTTCTGATAATTGCCATTCTTAACGATGGTGAGCAATGACTACCCCTTTGTATAACCCTCACACTCCGTTACTTATCGTAACAGTTTACTCACATCTTATGGTATCATGTGTTTCTATAGGTACCATCATGACAATCTCAAAGGACAGAGTGAAGCCATCTCCCACACCTGATAGCTGGAAACTCAAAGAAATTTTCGCTACTGGAGTCGTGCTTGGAGGCTACCAAGCCATCATGACTGTCATTTTCTTCTGGGCGGCACACAAGACCGACTTTTTCTCGGTATATATAATTGAGCCTGATTAATTCACTTTTCATCAGTTCATTCTTTGGTCTATATGTCCTCTTGGCTAATGTACTAACTTTCACTTCGGATTAACAGGACACATTTGGTGTGAGGTCCATTAGGGACAATGACCACGAGTTAATGGGTGCGGTGTATCTACAAGTTAGTATCATTAGTCAAGCTCTGATCTTTGTCACGAGATCAAGGAGTTGGTCATTTGTTGAACGTCCTGGGGCATTACTGATGGTTGCTTTCCTCATTGCACAACTGGTAAGATCATCAAAACTCCACACTTCGAGGGATTCTTATTAGATAAAAGAGGTCCTCAACGAAACCGGTTAATTGATTCGTTTCTCCAAAATGCAGATTGCTACTTTGATTGCGGTTTACGCCAACTGGCAATTCGCAAAGATTAGGGGTATTGGATGGGGATGGGCTGGAGTGATCTGGCTATACAGTATTGTCACATACTTCCCACAGGACGTTTTCAAGTTTGCCATTCGATACATCTTGAGTGGAAAGGCTTGGCTCAACCTGTTTGAGAACAAGACGGCTTTCACGATGAAGAAAGATTACGGAAAAGAAGAGAGAGAGGCTCAATGGGCACTTGCTCAAAGAACACTTCACGGTTTGCAGCCAAAAGAAGCTGTTAACATCTTCCCTGAGAAAGGAAGTTACAGAGAATTGTCTGAGATCGCAGAGCAAGCCAAGAGAAGAGCTGAGATCGCTAGGTAAATAAACTCGATCTCAACCTGAAGTTTCACTGATTTATCTTATTGGGAATTAAACACTAATTGAATGTTTTTATACATGTTAACAACAGGCTTAGGGAGCTACACACACTCAAGGGACATGTTGAATCAGTAGTGAAGCTAAAGGGTTTGGACATTGAAACTCCAGGACACTACACTGTCTAGTCACACCAAAAAACCAAACATATGATTGATCTTCTTCTTCTTCTTGTTTTTGTCTTCACCACCTCTTAAGGTTATTGTTTACATAGGGAGAGATCTTTGTTTATTGCCATAACTCTTCCAAATCTTATTTTTAGTGTTCTTGTTTCTCCTCATGTTATTCTCCGATATGTACCTCTCTTGAAGAAACAAAGCATGGCTTTGTGTTTGGCAAACACACACACACTCTCTTCTTTGCTCTTATTCTATGAGCCTATGTAATCTTAATCTTTCTTCTTTTACTTAATCCAAATTTTAGCTTTCTATTTGCTTACTTTTATAAAACAGCACCAACTGAACCAGAACAAACAAAAGTTATTGTGGACCTTATTGGTATAAATACATAGGGACGACAAAACCAACAAGTTGCAATTTAAAAATAGAAACAATTTGACAGAAAAAGGGAAATGATCCACAATAAGTTTTTTTTTTCCACTGAATCCAAAAATCTATAAAAATTCCATTTAAAAAACATGACATGAGGACAAGTTGTGTATAGTACGGCTAGATTCTTAAAGAGAAATAGAGATTTGGATGAGTGCGAGTGAATTTGAGACACGTGCAAAGATATGGATGATGACTTCAAAACAAATTTTATGATTTGCATAGTTTACATTATGTCATCTGACTTTCTTCCTTTTTAGATATTTACTATTTAGATATTTTTCAATTTTTTTTTCTACTTCATATTTCTCAAACGTTTTTAAAATAATATTAGTCATAATTTAATTGAAGACTTGTAAAATCCCGTGAATAAATATGATTATTAAAAATGGTTTGACTATAAAAATACATGAATAAATTAAATATAACACAAATTTTGTCAGCTTAAAATGATTAGTTAAAGTTTGGAGATTTGCACACAGCATTAAAATAGTAAACTAATGAAAAAGAGAAAAAAATATAAGGATTTGATATGAGCAACACATCGTGCATTTGGCTTCACAACCAACCATAATTTTTTTTATCAGATTTTTGAGATCGATTTCTATAAGATGTAGTATTATTAATTAACGTTCACAGATGTATTTTAATTATATCCTTAACCATAATTAATTAAGAGAAGAAAAAGAGAATCACTAAAATACATAACTCTATTGTTCTTAAAGAACGAGAGAAAAAACCACACAGATAATTTTAGTTAAGGACAAAACAAACTATAAATTACATACTTAAGCTAAAACTCAAGTAGTTTCTTGAACAATCGACTTGAGAGCAATCGTCTGCAACTCAAGACACTTAATGTAATTGCCAATCTCACTCAACATTTCTTCCACATTCATCTCTTCCCCACCTGGTAAAAGCTTTTGCAATTCCTTCAATCTCTTCTCTATCTCTCCTTCTTTGTCTTCGCCTTCTTCTTTATGTCGATTGGGAGAAGAAGAACTAGTAGTAGTGGTTGGATTCTTCGAGGACGATGATAGCTTCTGTAGCAAGAAACGGCTCCATGCAAATTCTTGAGCAGACAAGGCCAAAGCCATGTCTACTTCATGCTTGACGTTTTGTTGGTTGGTTTGTGAAGAAGAGGCCTTGTTCATGTTGAGTTTCTTGAGTGCAGGAACTAAGAGGCTTGTGTATTTCTTCGTGAAAATTGCGCTAGGGTTCTTGTTTGGTTCAAGAGAAAATACTCGTTTCTTCTTGTTTATGATTTGCCTCTCCATATGAGAATATCGTTTTTGATGCAAAGGAAAGTCTACAAGGGAGAAAGTTACATATATAGCAAACTTAGAATATGAAAGAGATAGAGAAAGAGAAGAGTGGGTCCAACGTTTGTTTGTATATAACATAACAAGGGATGATATAATGATATTAGAGTAATGTTGTAGAACAACTTATTCTAAAATTAATTTTCTTTGTATACATAAATGAGGTAATATGTTTGAGAGTGCTATTACGGTTTCTGTTTAAGCAGAAAACACAAGAGGAGTTGAAAGTAGTAAGCTTTTTATAATTACGAATATTCCCAACTGATATCCATAATGTTTATGTATAATATATATATTTAGCGAGAAGAATATAGAGTATATAAGAATAAAGTATATTACATGAAGGTAAATTATATAAAAGAGAGAGTGTATGTATAAATATATAAAGGAAGAAAAATAAAAAGGAATAAGAAGAAGCGAATAATAATGGGTGAGGGAAGAAAAAACACATGGAGTCACATGCAAGAGCTCTAATTTGGCTGCATCACAACTACCCCTAAAAGAGGTGCTTTGAGAGTCCATCTTACCATGTGGCTCCATTCCAAGAACAAGACATCAATACAAAACCCCACCTTCTCTTAATGCTTTCACATGTTCCTCTCCTCCTCATAACCTCTCTCTCTCTCTCTCTCTCTCTCTCTCACACACACACACACACACACACACACACACACACTTCACTTTGTGTATATTATACATATGCATGTGTATGTGTCGTTCGATTTACTTGTCTAAATTAAACTGATCAATCTATGTCATTTCTTCCAATATTAATTATCATAAGCTAGATCTCCCTCATATATAACATTTGACCATTTTCTTTTATGCAGGTGTGGTGAATTTTGTTTCACTAACGACTTCTTTTGTAATCTTTGAATACAGATGGTAACTTACTAAAATATATTGACGATCAATAGTGGTAGTTCCTTCAGTTATCTAAAGTTGCAAAACATCAAAAATATATGAATTCGAATTTTGACTGGCTATTCCAATGGTGTATTATAGACTTTATAAAGACTTTATAAGATTAAAATACAATGGATCAAATTTTTAAGATACAATATATGTTATATAATTAAGTAAGATACAATTGTGGTAATTAATTGGGTTATAAATGCTTTTGTATCGTCGATGGTCTATTGATTTTAGATTCTAATTAAGCATCATTAGCATTCCAGCAGGTTTGAATATGAATTTCTTGGTATAGGATTTAAATTAAGAAATACTGTAGACTATAGTTTTGTTAGACAAAAAGTTAACTTTTGATTTGATGCGACATGAAAGTCTGCATATTATTCATTTCTGTTGTTGTTGGATTATTTTTTATTATTTTTTATTTTTTTGTTGTTGTTGTTGTTGGATTATTGAATTGCATACTATTCATTTTTATTGATATACAGAACAATCTTAAAAAAAAAAGTTTTAAATAAAATGTCCAAAAAGTTATCTATAACTACTAAACATGGGCGGTTGAGACATTACAAGTTGTCTCTTAATCATAGTGCTTAATACACATAACTAGCATTTGATGTTAATAGCAAAAGCTGAAATGGTTTCTTATTGGTTTTGTTGTGTTCTTCATCTTACCACACAAAAAGTCAAGGGTTAGTAGATTATTAATTAATGCAGTAAGGAAATTGCTTCTCTTTTGTATATTATTTTGTTAGAATCTGATGTTTTCTCTCTTTAATTTATTTAATGCAAGGCCATAATCTTTGATTAAACGTGCAAAACATGTCTTTATGGTAACCATCTAGATGCAAGGGTATTCGAAAGTTAAAAAAAAAAACATTGTATTCGACTATATCGGAATCATAATAAATATTAGTTTTTTTAATATTATTAAATACAATGGTGGATGAATTTTTTAGTATATGAAAATAAAAGAAATGAAATCAATCAAGAGGAGACACAATGGAATCGAAATGTGAAAGAAAAAAACTAAGAAACTTGAGCAAAGTCCTTGATGAATATTAGTTTAGCATACTAATTCGTATATAATTAGGTTTGGTTTGATAATCCAAAAAAATTATATAATTTGAAAACTAACCCCATGGTTTCAAGCTTTTGAAAACTAACATTTTTAAAGTGAAAAACAATAATATCTCCATAAATTTTGATAATTTATAATTACAAAAGATATATTTTAAAACAAAATTGGATAAATTATATACATTTGCTATTTGCTACTCTAAATGTATCCAAACTATACCAACTAAATCGCCATTGTTTGTTATTCCTTTAATTAACTGCAAAATGTTAAAATATAAGATAATCGGAAAATCGAACTTCAATCAAACGTGTAATATAAAATTTTACAACAAACTATAACAATGTACAACTTAAGATAGTAATGTATAACTCCATCTCGACACATATAAATAATATAAGACAATATCTTATAATAGATCGTTAAAATAACTCTTTCAATCAATTATTATAGTACAAAATATAAGAACTTCGGTAGGCAAAAAAAATTGCCAACTTAATTTTCCTATAATCAACTATTTATAAGAAACTAATTCAAATGAACTAAACATTATATAACTTGAACGCGAACCATAAATTTTATGTAATTCACCATTCTTAACTTTGTCAGATTTATAATTTTGTATGATTGTATATTTTATGTATAGTCTACATTTTTTATGTTTTGATTGATCTCGTGAAATGATATTTTTGATTTTGTAAATTATTTTATAATAGAAGTAATTACCCAATGATAACACAACTTGGTTTTTAAAAACACTTTATATATTTGATTTAATTATAATATTTGATAATCTTAATTGCCAATAAAGTTAGTTTTCAAATTTTAGAAACATGGGTTAGTTTTCAAAATACACAATCTTTTTATAATAATTAAAAAAATTTCCTCTTAATTCAATTCCTTTAATATAATTTCTTTCTTTTTGAAAAACTTGAAATGAAAATTATAAAAAAGACAATTTTTTATAAACAATTATAGCACTTGTATTTTGTCAATTTGTTTTTTGAAATATGCCACTTTCCACATGTCATTTTCCAGAAATATCATATTTTTAAAACTGCAAGCGTACCATTCTTCTTTTTTAATATTCCCAGATTATTTTTTGCCTCATTTAACTTAACTTTTTCATATTTAACTTTTCAGATTATCTTTTTCATCTCATCTCTCTCTTTTTCTAAACCAAATCTCATCTCTCTCTCTCTAAACCAAATCTCATATCTCTATTTGAAGATTCTAGAAGTAATTGTTGTTGAAGAAGAACATGGATCTGAGATTGCATCTAATAAATTTGGAAGAAGAAGAAGAATATTCTCAAACAAAACGCAAACGCAAATGCAAAAGAAGAAGAATCGAAAACGCCTTTGATAAAATATACAAACGCTTTTAAAATTTTGAGTTTGAATTAGCTGTTTTACAGTTTAGGATATAGTTTTTTTTTGGGTAGGGTTTAGGGTTTTTATTTACGTTATAAAACTGTCTTACAAAATTTTTTATAAAAATTTTAAAAATTATCTAAATATTGTAAACTGTCTTAAGAAACTTTTTAAAAATACTTTAAACATATTTTTAAGCGTTTAAAAATATTTAAAAATATTTTAAACAGTCATACAAAACCTTTTTAAAATTCTTATAAACCTTATAAATTGTTTAAAAAATTTATAAAAAAGTCAAAACTCTAGATATGTAAGAAGAACATCAAAAAAAAATTAAGCCAGAAATAATCAGAAACTCAAATCTGTAAGCCAAATCAAATAAAAAACCTTAGATTTGAAACAAAAATCGAATCATAAACTCAGATATGCAACACAAATCAAATAATGGGGTGTATTGGATATGAAGTTTTAATGGATTTGGTGGGATTTATGTGGATTTTGAAAAAATTTGGTGATTTTGGGTTTTAAATAAGTAAAAATATAAAATCATGTTGTGTAATTTAGTGTGATTTGTTAAATTTAAGAGGATTTGTGGTGGTTTGATATTTTTTTTTCATTGTAGTATTGGAGATAGATAGTCATCAACCATTAATAGTCAATCAATCCTAAGAATTAACTAATTAATCAATCTACACTCTTGTTAGAAACCATGATATGTCATCTTTCTTGCTTAATCATCATCACCGTTTCAGAATCTTTAGAATTTGTTTCCCACATATTAAACCATCAATTAATTGAGATCACATATTAAACAGAACAATAATTAGAAACAATTAACCGAAGAAGAAGAAAAAAAAAGGAGAGAAGAAATAATTTAGAAGAAGAAGAAAGAAGAAAAAGAAGAAGAAGAAGAAAAAAAAAGAAGAATAGAAGACTAAAATATTATAGAAATGGAAATATTATAAAAAATATATATTCTTAAAATGTTTTGTTGAAATCACATCTTTAGAGGTGTGGTTTGTTCAGCCAAATTTATAACTAAAACTGAATCTCAACTCTCATAAAAATCCTTGTTTCTAAAAAAATTGCAAACTTTTGAATAACAGAAGATTTGATATGAATTTAACAAATCATAAGTTGAATGATAAGGGATTCTATATTATTTTGATGTATTTTACATAAACTCCACGCATGTTCAATAATATCGAATTTTGAAAGAGATTTTAAAATCATTAGTTGAATAACAGAGGATTTTATAAAATCCATTAAAATTCTAGATCCATTAAAATTCTAGATCCAATACAACCCCCTAAGACCATATTTGTAACAAAAAATGATGAAATCCTGCGTCCTAGCGGATCTAAATCTGAATCTATATGAGAGAGAGATTCAGATCTAGATCTTTTTTTTTTCTTCAACGCCATCACCACTTGAGAAAAACTTCAGAGAAAGAGATAGATTCAGATCTAAACATGTTTTTTTCTTCTTCAACGCCATCCCCACCAGAGAAAAGCTTCAGAGAGAGAGAGAGGTTTTCTGGTTTTTTGCGGAGAAAGAGAGAGAGAAGAAACAAATTCTATGTTTTTGTTTTTTGCAGAAAAAGAGAAAAAGACAACATTTTTGTCTTTTTGTTATTATAAATTGGCATAAATGCAAATAAACACATGGGAGTGACACGATTGTCGAGGCTCTCACCTGCAAGAACTCCTTCGACAGATACGGGAAACTCCTCCACCCAATGTGGAGGCTGGAGATGATCGTCCCTTTTGGAAACAAATGCACAATGATTACAAAGGTAGTTTCTCTTCCAAAAACACATGGAACTTGATTTGCTCGACTCGTAATCAGATTGTCTGGTATCTGATATGTTGCGTTTTTAACGCATTCTAACCATTGATTTCTGAGTTTTATCGAGTCTTTTCTATATTTTTAGAGTCTTTTCAGGTTAAAACACGTTTAAATGAAGGTTAATGCAAAGGATCAGGTCCATTTGGCGAGCAAAAGAAGCAAATAAAGGTTTTTAGCAACTGGATCGATCGATCCACCCTCGGATCGATCGATCCGTTTGCTAAAATTCTTCAAAATGATCGCGGGATCTGCAGCTCGATCCAGCACGAAGAGGATCGATCGATCGGTATCTTTAGTAACTTGATCGATCGATCCACCATCGGATCGATCGATCCACCATCGGATCGATCGATCCATGTTTTCTTCAAAAACTCCGCGGGATCTGCAGCTCGACCCAGCACAAGGAAATTGGATCGATAGATATCTTTAGTAACTAGATCGATCGATCCACATATGGATCGATCGATCCACTTACTAAAACTGCCCAAAGACAAAAAAATCAGTCACCTAATCTTGCATTATTTTAACCAAAACGTGTTTTCTTTGGCTAAAAACGTGTTTTGGCCATATTTATATGATTTTAGACTCAATTATTGAGAACACTTTACTTCACTTTGGATCATTTTTCTTTGGTTTTCCTCTTCTTGATTTTCTCTCTTTTCTTGCTTTCTTGTTCTTGATCATCTTTTCTTGTTTTTGGATTTTTGTAAGAAGATTTGGGAGATTGTTCTTCATCCTTGTACTCTAATAAGATTTCTCAACTCTATCATCTTTTTACCTTGATTTAATCATGTCTACTTTATCATTTTCTTGTGATTTCTCTTTAATTATGGTTGAGTAGATCATTAGTTAGGTTTTAGGGATTTAAGGGATTTCATGGATCATTGAATTAGACATAGAAAGGGATTTGTATTTATCTTCATCTATTGTTGTTCTTATTGCTTGAATTAGGATTGATCACCTAGTTCTTGATGTTAGGATGTTTAATTCACCAAAAGTGTAATTAAATACCCAAAAGAACATAGATGAGCAAATTGTCCTTAACCAACGAAAGCTGATGTTAAGGCAATTTGTGAACTTATCAAACCAGTTCGTTAATGCTTGTGTACAATTCTAGGTTCAAACGACAGTTTAGAATTCTAGATTGTTAGATAAAGTCTCTGATGCCACGACAGTGGATTGGTTATACAATTATGTTTGAGTTTAAGATCGCGCTGAATTGTTCCCTGAATAAATGTCTGATTCATAATCTATGATTTCCCGAGAATATCCCTTAAGCCTAACGCTTTCAATTCCATAAGTTTACACGTTTATAATTGCTATTTTCGTTTCAATATTGCAACCAATCACATTTTACCATCTTAGCTTAATTTCAATCTCATACTTTCGTAGTGTAACACTTGGTCTCTGTGGATTCGATCCCTAAAATACTACTTCGTTGCTGTGCACTTGCAGTAGTTTGATAGGGTTAAAACCTGAGCATATCATGTTTTTGGCGCCGTTGCCGGGGACCAATAGCGTTACCTTCGAAATTCAGTTTGAAATTTAGTCTAAGAAGTTACTAACGAATTTTGTTTTGTTCTTTTGTGTGTTTCAGGTTTTATGCAAAGAAGAAGTCAAGGCTCTGACAACCTTCTCTTTTTCGAAAACCAGGCACTTTGAAGAATAGAACGAATTAACAGAGCAAGAACGACATCGAACCAAGTCAACATGGAAGAAGGAAACAATGCTCCTGTGACTGATACTGCAGGGGTTACAAGGGCTGAATTTGAAAGGATACAAGAACAACTGCAGCGGTTGCAACAGGTTCAGCCTGGTATTGGTGATGCAAACACGCCACACACATTCTATCAGAACCGATCTGCGATTAGTCTGCCTGCTCTCAACAGGCAGGACTATCAACTATATCCCCAACTGATATGATTGGTGAAGAATTACACTTTCCATGGGTTACCTGCTGAGAACCCAATGGAACACATAGAGAACTTTGAGGAGATTTGCAGCACTACCAGAGTAAATGGAGTCCCTGAGGACTGGATCAAGTGCAAGTTGTTCCCTTTTTCTCTAGCAGACAAAGCTTCAAGATGGCTTAAGTCTCTACCGTATGGATCACTCACAACATGGGATCAATGCAGAGCTGCATTCTTGGATCATTTCTACACCAAATCCAAGACAAATTCTCTGAGGAACAAGATTGCTTCTTTCCAGCAGTTTTTAGGAGAGTCATTCGGTGAGGCTTATGAGAGGTTCAAGGATTATCGGAGAGAGTGTCCTCACCATGGATACTCAGAGGGACAACTTATTAGCATCTTCTATGATGGAGTTGACAGAGAGTCCAAGAACCAACTGAATGCTGCAAGCAATGGAAACTTCATGACCAGAAGTGAGCAAGGAGCATCTGAGCTGATTGAGAATATGGCTGCAAGTTCTATCGCTAGCTCTTCTGAGTATGACAGGTCTAAGAGAGTCAGTGGCGTTGAATCTCAGAAGTACGATGAGTTGAATGAGAAATACAATCAGCTGCTGAAGCAAAATCAGAGGAATGTACAGTTTTGTGAAGATGGAACAGAGGCAATTGTCTACCAAGATTACACTGAGGGAGAGACTAATGAGCAGCAGGAGGTTAATTATGTGAATGGGTAAGGTTTCATGCAAAACAGGGGTTTCAACCAGAACTACAGAAATCATCCGAATTTGTCCTACAGGAGCACAAATGTTGAGAATCCTCAGGACCAGGTTTATCCACAACAGGTGGTCAATCAGGGGAAGGAGAAAATGTATGTGCCAAACGCAGGAATATCTGGCTCTCAAGGGTTTGCAGGACAAAACAGTGGGCATAATGTGGGATTTCAGAAGAACTTTTCACAAGGTTTTCAGAAACCGTTTGTGCAAAAGCCAGGTCAGAGCGGATTTCAGGGTGTATTTCAGCCGAAACAACCATTCAACAACTTCAGGCCAGCAGCTCAAGTTCCTTTCCAAACCCCAGTGAATTCTGTTCCAGCGCCACAGGAAAGCAAGCTCGAGCAACTTATGCAGCAACTTCTAATGAATCAACAAAAGGCTTCTAACGAGATCAATGTCAAGGTGGATAGTATGTACAGTGATCTCAATGGTAAATTTGAAGCTCTCTCATCTCATGTGAAGAAGTTAGACATTCAGTTAGCTCAGACTGCTGAGGCAATCAAGAGACCACAGGGAGTTCTACCTGGAAAAGGAGAGCAAAATCCTAGGCTTGAAAATGTCAGTGCCATCACAACCAGGAGTGGGAAAGTGTTGAATCCTACTGCATTGCAAGGTAAAAATTCTGAGGTAGCCACTGATGAGAAAGAGACTGATGGTGCAAAACCTGAGAAGGTGAACCCGACTGCAAATGAGGATCCTGCAAGGGAATCATTGCCTCCTCGTATTTATGCTCCAAAGGTTCCATACCCTACTCGCCCTAAAAAGTCAAGAAAGGATTTAGAAGATGCGAAATGCAAGGAGATGATGGATGACCTCACAGTGAAGCTCAGTCTCGTTGATGCAATCCAGATGATTCCCTCGATGAAGAGATATATGAAAGGCTTGGTGACAAGTAAAGTCTCTGCAGAAGAAGATTTCGTTAAAGTCTCAAAGGATTGCAGCGCAGTCCTACATAACAAGATGCCCAGGAAATTGGGAGATCCATGGAGGTTTGTTTTATCTGTGCAGATTGGGTCAATGACGTTTGCTTGTTCTTTGTGTGATTTAGGTTCAAGCGTCAATTTGATGCCATACTCAGTAGCCAAGCGCCTTGGATTCACTAAGTTCAAACCCACTAGAATCTCCTTGGTTTTTGCTGATCGCTCTGTGAAGTTACCGGTTGGAGTTCTTGAGGATCTACATGTGCAGATTGGAAATGTGTTGGTTCCGGCAGATTTTGTAGTCCTCGAGCTCGATGAAGAACCAAAGGATCCTCTCATTTTGGGTAGGCCTTTCTTACGTACTGCTGGAGCTGTGATAGATGTGAAAAATGGGCGAATAGATCTCCAGCTGGGAGATATTATCATGAAGTTCGAGATGGAAAAGTTGCTGAAGAAGCCTATGCTGGATGGGCAGACATTTGTGGTTGACGATTCACTAGAAATCTCGGACAATGATGCAGAAGAGATTCTAGTTGATGATCCTTTAGAGATTGCTTTGACAAGGTCTGTGAGTGAGGATGGTTTTCTGAGTGAGGATGCAACAGGGTATGTTAAGATGATGGATTCGAGCCAGTCAATGGGAAAGATGGTTGCTTACACGAGTTTGGATGAAGCTGTAGAGCGATCTCCAGCAACACCCCTTCCTATGCCATCTACAAATCCATGGAGCGAGCTGAAAGCTCCTAAGGTTGAGCTCAAACCACTTCCATCTGGGCTAAGGTATGCGTTTCTAGGCCCTAAGTCTACTTACCCTGTCATCATCAATTCTGAACTAAACAATGCTGAGACTGCTTTGCTTTTGTGTGAGCTTAGGAAGTATCGCAGGGCCTTAGGCTATTCTCTAGATGATATCACAGGAATTTCACCTGACCTTTGCATGCACAGGATCTTTCTAGAAGATGAGGCAACCACTTCTATAGAACATCAGAGACGGTTAAACCCGAATCTGAAAGATGTTGTTAAGAAAGAAATTATGAAACTGCTAGAGGCTGGTATTATATACGCCATCTCTGATAGCAAGTGGGTTAGCCCTGTCCATGTTGTACCAAAGAAAGGTGGAGTAACTGTGGTTAGGACTGATAAGGATGAATTACTTCCGACAAGAGCTGTCACTGGCCATAGGATGTGCATAGATTATAGAAAGTTGAATTCTGCTACTCGTAAAGATCATTTTCCTTTACCATTTATTGATTAGATGCTTGAGAGATTGGCTAGCCATGCTTACTACTGTTTTCTAGATGGTTATTCTGGTTTCTTTCAGATTCCCATTTATCCAGAAGATCAGGAGAAGACAACATTCACCTGTCCTTATGGCACCTATGCTTATCGCAGAATGCCATTTGGCTTGTGTAATGCACCGGCCACATTCCAAAGATGCATGATGTCAATTTTTACTGACATGATTGGGGACATAATGGAAGTTTTTATGGATGATTTTTTTGTCCATGGATCTTCCTTTTCTGTTTGTCTTTCTCATTTGTGCAGGGTTTTAAAACGCTGTGAGGAGAAACATCTAGTGCTGAATTGGGAGAAGTGTCATTTTATGGTCAGGGATGGGATTGTCTTGGGACACAGAATTTCAGAAAGCGGTATTGAGGTAGACAAGGCGAAGATTGATGTGATGATAAACCTCCAGCCACCTAATTCTGTCAAAGAGTTCGGAGTTTTCTGGGACATGCTGGGTTCTACAGAAGATTCATCAAGGATTTTTCCAAGATTGTTAGACCAATGACACAGCTTTTGTGTAAAGATGTGAAGTTTGACTTCGACAGTAATTATCTAGAGGCCTTTCATACGATCAAGGGAGCACTTGTCAGCGCACCAATTGTCCAACCGCCAGACTGGGAGTTGCCTTTCGAAGTTATGACAGATGCTAGTGACTATGCAGTTGGAGCAGTATTGGGACAGCGAAAGGAAAAGAAGCTCCATGTCATTTATTATGCTAGCAGGACTCTTGATGAGGCGCAGTGTAAGTATGCTACCACCGAGAAAGAACTTCTGGCTATTGTGTTTGCTTTTGAGAAGTTCAGGTCTTATCTGGTGGGTTCTAAAGTTATTGTTCACACTGATCATGCTGCTTTGAGGTATCTTCTGAAAAAGAAGGATGCAAAACCTAGACTGTTGCGATGGATACTTATGCTGCAGGAGTTCGACTTGGAAATCAAGGATAAGAAAGGAATTGAGAACGGTGTTGCAGACCATCTCTCTAGAATGCGTATAAATGAAGATGTCCCTTTGGATGATAGCCTACCTGAGGAGCACGTATATGCCATTAGCATTGGCAATATTGTGCATTCCACTCCACCGCCAGAAACCAAGTTTCCTGAGATGCCTTGGTTTGGTGAATTTGCGAACTACTTGGCTGCAGAAAGGGAACCTGATAATTTTGTTGGGTACAGGAAGAAGAAGTTCTTGAGAGACATCAGACACTACTTCTGGGATGAACCTTATTTGTACAAGCAGTGTTCTGATGGAATTTTCAGAAGATGCGTATCAGAAGAAGAGGTTCCAGGTATCTTGTTTCACTGTCATGGTTCATCATATGCAGGACACTTTGCTACCTTTAAGACAGTGTCTAAGGCTTTACAAGCTGGTTTCTGGTGGCCAACTATGTTTAGAGATGCTCATGCTTTCGTCTCCAAGTGTGATCCATGTCAGCGGCAAGGCAACATAAGCAAGAGAAACGAGATGCCTCAGAATTTCATCTTGGAGGTAGAGCTGTTTGATGTCTGGGGTATTGACTTCATGGGTCCTTTCCCATCTTCATATGGAAATCAATACATTCTCGTTGCAGTAGACTATGTGTCTAAATGGGTTGAAGCGCTGGCTAGCCCGACTAATGATGCTCGAGTGGTTGTGAACATGTTCAAATCGGTGATCTTCCCAAGGTTTGGTGTACCTCGAGTGGTAATCAGTGATGGTGGTTCTCACTTCATCAATAAGGTCTTTGATGGTCTTTTGAAGAAGCATGGTCTCAAGCACAAGGTCGCAACTCCTTACCATCCTCAGACGAGTGGACAGGTTGAGATTTCCAACAGGGAGATCAAGAGCATTCTGCAGAAAGTTGTAGGCACTACGAGGAAAGATTGGGCTATCAAGCTTGATGACGCTCTTTGGGCATATAGGACTGCCTACAAGACACTTCTAGGCACGACACCATTTCATCTTGTCTATGGAAAGTCATGTCATCTTCCAGTGGAGTTAGAGTATAAAGCAGCCTGGGCGGTTAAGTTGCTCAACTTTGACATCAAGTCTGCTTCTGAAAGGAGATTAGTACAATTGAATGAGCTGGATGAGATTCGTCATATGGCCTATGAGAATTCGAGAATCTACAAGGAAAGGACAAAGGCTTACCATGATAAGAAGATCATCTCGAGGAACTTTGCTGCAAATGATCAGGTTTTGCTCTTTAATTCTCGCTTGAAACTCTTTCCTGGTAAGTTGAGATCGAGATGGTCTGGTCCTTTCACCATCAAAGAAGTGAGACCATATGGAGCTGTAGTGTTGCTGGACGCTGCAGGAGGTAGATTTGTGGTTAATGGTCAGCGCCTAAAGCCATATCTCGCTGACATTGACATCGCTAGGGGAGATACCGTTCCTCTCGGTGATCCACCTCAAGCCTAAACGGCATCCGAGTCAAGCTCGTGACTTAAAACAAGCGCTTAGTGGGAGGCAACCCACTGGTATGTGTACATAACTCAATTTTTAATTTTCGTTAATTTGGTTTGATTTTTGGTGTGTTTTTGAATTAAAAAAAAAAAAAAAAATGGGGAGAATGGATCGATCGGTCCACCATCGGATCGATCGATCCGATCAGCAACCAAAATGCCGCGGGATCTGTGGATCGACCGGACGCAAAACGGATCGATCGATCCGATCAGCAACCAAAATGCAGCGGGATCTGTGGATCGACCGGACGCAAAACGGATCGACCAGGACGAAAACCGGATCGCGATTTTAACAAGTGGATCGATCGATCCACTGTTGGATCGATCGATCCACTCTCCAGGTCAGTTTTCTGATTCGATTTTTTTGGGTTCAAACCGGTTTAATTCACTTAAACCAGACCGAAAACACACATTTATTAACACAGAAACTGATTTATCGATCCAAACTCACCTTCTCTTCTCCTCTCCATCGCGATTTTTCTTTGTTCTTGAGCAAAAATTTCACCAAACCCTAACTCTCTCAATCCTCAACGGATTTAAGTGATTCTTGGGTGCTTTCCACTCGGATTTTCCTCCTCTTTCTGTTTCTAGCACTCACTTGGTCGATCTACAAAGGTATGTGTCTCTAAACACAAAATTCGAGTTCGATGTTCTTGAGGAAAAAGGCCATTTTCGTGTTTGATTTGCTCCAATTGGTTAATTCCGTGAGTTTATATGTACTTCTAGAGTGATTTCCGACAAACCCCATGCCTTAATTTTGTCCATTTCAATGGTTGAAATTTTAGGTTGAGAATTTGACACATTTTGGGGGTTTTAGTAAAAACAAACGGAGTTAGCTTGCATTGGTGTTAGAATTGGTGTTAAAACGGATTAGAAGAGATGTCTATTCTTTGGGTTTTGCAAATTCAACAATTTGTTATGTTTCGAAAAATTTGATAAATATGGATTTTTGTTTGAATTTGTAGGAAATGACAAGACGAGGTGTACCAAAGATTAGACCACCGCAAGCTAACACGTACAACAGCGAGACAAGCGGTGATGAAGAAATTTCGCAACCCGCTCGCCAACCTCCACCTGCTAGGACATCTCAACCCGCTCGGTTTTCGCGCACCGCAAAAGGAAAATCTGTAGCTTCCGCTTCTGCCGCTGCTGATGAGACACAGGAAGAACACACATCTCATCCATGGCCTCGCGCTGAAAAGACACCATTCTTTGATGATTCGTTGGTTGAGGAGATTCCACGAATATCAATAGCCGCTATTCAGACCATGACAGGATTTGATTCGCGTCAGCCTGGACATGTTTGGGACCGTTTCAACCGCATTTTCTACAATGGTTTGCTTCAAGTAACGATGGCACCTACCAAATTTGTGTGCGAAGCAACATTGGCGAGAATGGGAATTAGAGAAGATGTCCGAGCAATGCTGACCAAGATGGGGCTTGGCACGATCGCTTACAAGTCCTATCCTCTGTATCCTGAGCTGGTCCGCTAATTCCTTGCATCGGTTGAAATCCGGTACAAGGATATCGCTATCCATACAGCTTCGGAGGGGACTCTTTCATATTTATGCAGGGGTGTTCACTACGAGTTACCCATACAAACCCTGTGTGAGATATATGGATTTGAGTGGTCATGGGAGCTATGCAGGTTCCCTTATTTTGGAGAGGCTGATGTTCTGTGGAATTTGATTGCAACAGGACCATTTACTACGGCTCAATCTCGTGACGCTAAGCTTAGCCTGATTCGGAATCCTGTGATTCGGGTTGTCGCGAAGATCACTGGTCAGTCATTTTCTGGGAAGGAAGAGACAGGTGCTCTAAGGGTCGACGAGTTGTCTTTGATAGACAATGGGCTTCCAGATTCCGTCAGAGCGACTTACCACCAAGAAGCTCCCTTGCGATTGCGCACTAACTTAGGAGCAATGTTTGCTGAGATGCTTGTGAAAAAGAAGCAACGAGGTTTGAACACAAGCGGTAACCAGAAGATTGAGATTATTGGAAGTCTGTTAACACCGATCTTCCGATACCATAACATTGATTTGCGTGAGACAGAGTGCATCAGGGAGATTGACACGTTCAATGCGAGGTACTTCACTAATGCTCACATCCTTAAGGGAGATTATGAGTACAGGTTCTATGACCGAGCAGGAGTTCCTCAGCGATGCAGACTACCTCTTCCGGCTTTCACACCTCCCGTGACAAGGGAAAACTTGGAGTTCGAATTGGAGCCTCAGTTCATACTTACCGGTCAACCTCGAACTTCAAGATCACGGAGAGCTGCACGGGAGCAGGTAGATCCCCCACAGCAACCATCTCACGCACATTCTGTAGATGAGCCCGTAATACCGGAGTACAGTGCGGACTACGATCTTCTACCGCTTGCTGAAGGCGCTTCAGACACCGAACGAATCGCATGGTTGGTAGATTCACATAGGAAGCAGCACACGATGTTACAGAAGATATTTGGAGTGCTCGAACGACTCACATGTATGCAGCCATCTTCTTCTTCTTCTCGACATCGTACTCGTGCAGCAGCGGTTGACGCGAGAGCTGGTCCCAGTGTTGCTGGACATGGGACTTCAGACCAGGGAGGTCAGGCTGGAGAGACACGCCTACCTAGGCGTCGGAGGGCACCAGGGGATAGCCGGAGCGCAAGCTCCGGAGAGCATTGATTCTGTTATTTCTCCCCCTCTACTTTATCTACATCTATTTAATATATTTAGAACTTTCGCGTATGTCGTACCTTTCTTCTGATTTATTTTCCACCGAGACGGTGTGAAGTAAGTCTGGGGGAGGGTATTTGCCGGGACTAACGCCATTTTCTTTACTTTGTTTTATGTGAACCTTTTTGGTATTTATATTTGTTTGTGTGTTTTATGTTTTATTGAGTCAAGAGCTTCATGGTTAGGAAACTATGATGATATATATCTCTTTGTTTACTGACCATTTCATTTAAGTGACATTGATGCAGAATGAATTCCAATCCGACCAATGAAAAATTCAAAGACTTACCAGTTAACTAGAGACGTCTCTCGTTTCCAACAAATTCCACCAAGTCTGAGCTAATTGCACCCTTAATGGAATGACTGGTGTCCATAGAGCTTGATTCCTCGTTCATACTTGATATATTCACCCCGTGTTAAAAAAAAAATTAATTTTGGCTCAAAGATTTAGAATAGCACAAAAGAGTTCACGACGCTGTCTCCTCACAAGGAACAACACTAGTGAGTGCTATTCTAAAACTGTAACGGAACAAAAGAGTTCACGACGCTGTCTCCTCACAAGGAACAACACTAGTGAGTTCCGTTACGAGACCAAAGCAATTATGGGGAGAGGAAGAATAATAAATGTTGTATTGGTGATATATCATGATATAGTACGAGAATGAATCTATAAAGTTCTTCGCACTGGGATTGACAATGAGGTTAGCAAGGATGACTTGTGGAAAGTGTTGCGAAATTTGAGATGGATTGGGGATATTGGATAAGTTTGAGGAGAAGTACATAGCGACTCGGTTGGGTTCATCCTTGCAGAATGTGGATTGCAATTTTAGTGGTCATTGGACGTTTTAAAAGAGAAGTTGAGTTTCCGTATTTTCAAACCTCTTTCACTGGCTTAGTTTTCTGTTTTGCTTGAGGTCAAGCAAAAGACTAAGTCCGGGGGAGTTGATATGTTGCGTTTTTAACGCATTCTAACCATTGATTTCTGAGTTTTATCGAGTCTTTTCTATATTTTTAGAGTCTTTTCAGGTTAAAACACGTTTAAATGAAGGTTAATGCAAAGGATCAAAAGTTATGGAAGGTTTAGTGAAGACAGGTCCGTTTGGCGAGCAAAAGAAGCAAATAAAGGTTTTTAGCAACTGGATCGATCGATCCGTTTGCTAAAATTCTTCAAAATGATCGCGGGATCTGCAGCTCGATCCAGCACGAAGAGGATCGATCGATCGGTATCTTTAGTAACTGGATCGATCGATCCACCATCGGATCGATCGATCCATGTTTTCTTCAAAAACTCCGCGGGATCTGCAGCTCGACCCAGCACAAGGAAATTGGATCGATCGATATCTTTAGTAACTGGATCGATCGATCCACTTACTAAAACTGCCCAAAGACAAAAAAATCAGTCACCTAATCTTGCATTATTTTAACCAAAACGTGTTTTCCTTGGCTAAAAACGTGTTTTGGCCATATTTATATGATTTTAGACTCAATTATTGAGAACACTTCACTTCACTTTGGATCATTTTTCTTTGGTTTTTCTCTTCTTGATTTTCTCTCTTTTCTTGCTTTCTTGTTCTTGATCATCTTTTCTTGTTTTTGGATTTTTGTAAGAAGATTTGGGAGATTGTTCTTCATCCTTGTACTCTAATAAGATTTCTCAACTCTATCATCTTTTTACCTTGATTTAATCATGTCTACTTTATCATTTTCTTGTGATTTCTCTTTAATTATGGTTGAGTAAATCATTAGTTAGGTTTTAGGGATTTAAGGGATTTCATGTATCATTGAATTAGACATAGAAAGGGATTTGTATTTATCTTCATCTATTGTTGTTCTTATTGCTTGAATTAGGATTGATCACCTAGTTCTTGATGTTAGGATGTTTAATTCACCAAAAGTGTAATTAAATATCCGAAAGAACATAGATGAGCAAATTGTCCTTAACCAACGAAAGCTGATGTTAAGGCAATTTGTGAACTTATCAAACCAGTTCGTTAATGCTTGTGTACAATTCTAGGTTCAAACGACAGTTTAGAATTCTAGATTGTTAGATAAAGTCTCTGATGCCACGACAGTGGATTGGTTATACAATTATGTTTGAGTTTAAGATCGCGCTGAATTGTTCCCTGAATAAATGTCTGATTCATAATCTATGATTTCCCGAGAATATCCCTTAAGCTTAACGCTTTTAATTCCATAAGTTTACACGTTTATAATTGCTATTTTCGTTTCAATATTGCAACCAATCACATTTTACCATCTTAGCTTAATTTCAATCTCATACTTTCGTAGTGTAACACTTGGTCTCTGTGGATTCGATCCCTAAAATACTACTTCGTTGCTGTGCACTTGCAGTAGTTTGATAGGGTTAAAACCTGAGCATATCAGTATCGTCTTACGTTTATTACATGGTTAGAACTCCGGGATCGTCTCTCTACGGGTGCTCGCTGTAGAGCCAGTGGTATTAACCAACAACGCACACTATGTGGTGAGTTTAATGAAGCTAGAGAGCATCTCTTTTTTGCATGTCCGCATTCGTTTACTGTCTGGTCGATGTTAACCGCTAATCTTCTTCCATCAAGGCTCAATCCGGACTAGCAGATCACGGTAACTCTCTCCTTCGAAATAAGCTAAGCAACATTGATTCTTTTCTAATTCGTATTGTCTTTCAAGCATCGATCTATGAGCTATGGAAAGAGAGAAACGGTTGGCGTCATCATCGCCAACACACCTCTCCCTTAATCCTTGCTCGCATGCTTCACAAGGGCATCACAAACCTTATCATCTCCCTTTGCCACGATCCAGAAGTTTCAACCGATGACGACGCTCTAGTTCGCTGGAATAATGTCGTCTCCTTCTAATCCCCATTTAAATTTCTAAGATATTGTCTTGATTCTTGCATGCTTTGCTTTTTAATTGCGTGTATTATTGTTTCACGAACACAACTCTTGTAACTATTCTTTTTTTGTTTAATCAATATCACATTTTAAAAAAAAATATGTGACACGATTGACTAAATTAATTTTGAATGTGACATTTTTACAACTGTCTCTTTTATCAATATTACGTTTTCCAAAATCAGAATTCGACTATTAAACTAGGAATTAGTTATTTTATGCTAAGTTTCATGGATCGATTTCGATTCAGCTAAATTGGTATATGTTCGGACTATGATACCATGTTAAATTTCATAGGTTTTCAACTCTAATCCAGTTAATAATAAATAGATTAGTTGATGTTTCTTATATATGATTAAGTCTCATCTTATTTCGAGTGCGGAATATTCTTTATAATTTATGTACCTCACATTTTTAGCTTCATTTTTCTAAACTCGATTTACAATGGATGTGATTGTTTGGTATTAATAGAGTAATAAAACTGGAGTAATATGGAGTAAATCTTTCCATCCCATTTATGTAGAGGGAGATTTATCGCTGAAAAGAAAACATTTGTTTGATAACAATAAAACTTTTACTCCAATATAGTGGGACCAGTTTTTCACCATTTTACTCTAAAAATTCACTGATCACAGCCAATGAGTTTCCGTTTGTTTGTGAGTTTTTTTTGTTTAAATTATAATTTTATAATAGATGAATACCAAATTACCAATAAATGTTAGATAGTCATATCTACTGTAGACATTGAACAATAATGCATATAATGACAGTTTAATGGAATTTTGCTTAATGGTTTTTCCACCTTTGACTATTTTGGTAATCCACGTTGAAAAAATTGATAGATATAAATGTAATTCTTTCCAATTACATTATCAAGCTAGCTAGCTAGGTAAAAACAGAGTCATAACTATCTAATACTATCTTTATGTAAAAATGTATAAGAAACATTAATGAATACAACCAATGCCAACAATATTTTAATACAGAACAATTTTGTCAGAACAACAATGAGCCACAAAAAGAAATCGTACAAAACTGTCAGAAATTTGTACAAACTCTGGGGAGATTGGTATCGAATTTTGTTATGGCTTGTTTGTGCTATTTTTTAATTTTGTTTTCATTTAAACCGATGAAATAAAAATGTAAGCAGTAATAATAGATAAAAAAAGTGGACCCAAATAGATGAGAAAAAGATATGGCTTGGATTGGGATTTGGGAGGGACACATCTCATGTGGGTTTGAATTCGAGTGTTTTGTTTGTATGCATAATTTGGAGCTATTTTCACAAATGTCCCCACGTGCACTCACTTTAACACTTTCTACATATACCTTCGTGTATTGAGCAATTATTAAAAAGAACTTCGTCTCAATACATATATAAATCGCTATATAAATTTTAATTCGTGAATTTGTGGGATAACCAAAAAAAATATTATAATTTAAAAAGTAACAACTTGGATAGTGAAAGATAAATAGAAATAGAGAGAGAAAAAGATGGATTTTTGTTAATTTTGATATTAATTTGTTTTGTGTGTTATTGGTGCTAATTTTCCAATCTCAATTGTAAGATCAAAATTTTAGCATTAGGTAAATTCTTGACGTTAAATATAAAAGTTAACTTTGAAAAGGAGGTTGCTTAAAGGAGATATATAATACAGCAGAAGATAATTGTATAGTAAAACAATGCGGAATCCATACTAATTTTGATCGGTGATATACTTCAAAAAAAGATAAGAGATGATTAAAAAAAACAAGATTACCATTTTTACTACTGTTTATCAACCATCTTACCACATGTATTTATCACCTATCCAAATCTCGACATAACAGATCGATACATTTTCGATTGATCATGGTTCGGTCAGTGGATTAGGGTGGTGTCCAAGAGACTATACGGGTCTCTTTACTTTCGGCATGAGAGGATGTAGACGAAATACGGCACTTCATGTTGAGGTAGATGGGTTGCTTTGGGCGATAGAGTGTCTAAGTGAGAAGAGACTATACTCAGTGAGGATTGAGACGGACTGTGCAAGCCTGATTTCTATGACCACACATCCACTTGATTGGCCATCTTTCAGTGCGAAACTTGACTGGTTCACTATGCTTAGACAATCTTTTGTATATTTTAGTTTAGTTCATATCTCACGTATTAGTTATGTCCAGGCCGACTCTCTTGCAAAGGGAGATCGAGCACGAGGTTATGTGTTTTTCCATGTAAGTCAGACATTTCCGTTTGGAGTGATCCGTCCTGAAAATTTTCCAATCGGTAACAATTTGATTTAATATAAGGAAAATATGCTAAATTGACTCAGTTTGAAATTGGGAATGTTCCACTAACCTTTATACACATATCATTTTGTCTCAATAACCCAATTTTAACCTTCAATATTAATAAAAATAATTTTTTAAAAATATTTTCGGAATTTAAAAAAAAACATAATATTCATTTGTTTGCGGTTTCCTTTTTAACATAAAAAAATTAAAATGTCAGACTAAATACCAAATATCAAATTTAAAAAAACTAGCCTCTCTCTTTCGGTGACATCGTCTTCTCCGCTTCTCTCTCTCTCTCGGTCGACTTCGTGTTCATACTTTTCCGGCGAAGAAGACTAGCCGTCGTGGTCGACTTCGTGTTCATACTTTTCCGTTATTAATAAAAAAATTGTAGGATTCGAAAAAATGCAAAATGTGTCACCATGTGTCATCGCATTCGTGATCTCGAGGTATGGGTATTCGTGATCTCGAGGTATGGGTATGTGCGTTTTCGAACCAAGTGAGCTGTGGGTGTTTAATCAAACAATGAAGCAAACGAAAACATTATATTCATATATGTTTTTCGTTTTTAATCAAAAAATTATAGGATTCGAACAAATGCAAAATGTGTTTTTTCCAAAAATACTTCAAAAAACGTTTGACAAAAAAAACGTCAAAAATGTTTTTCACGAAAAAAAGAAAATCAGGAAGGAGAATAACAGGTTTAGAAAATATTTTACCGAATATTACGTTTTTGGAAAGAAAATAATCTACAATTTAATGGACCTAGATTTAGGGGATTAAAACTAACTTTGGTAGAATATCTTTTCTACCATTTCGTAGAAGATAGAGAAAATAGTAGATAAAAGGGGTAGAATATGTATTATGCGTATCGTAAAAGACAGAGTCATTGGTAGAAATAGTATTCTGCAGTTGGTAGTACCGAAGCAAAATGGTAGAATGTGTAATCTGCGATATGTTTCCTTCTACCACTCGTAGATTTATACAAATTCGTAGAACACCTAATCTACTAGTAGATTCGACCATGGTAGAAAAAAAAATAATTTCTATCATAGTTGTTTTTTTTTGAAAAAAAAAAAAACATGAATCTATATGCCTTGTACATTACTCTTTTGTATTTTCCTAATTTTATAAAATTATAAAAACCATTTATTTGTAATTAATCAAAAGGTAATGTAGAAAAAAATTGACAAAAAAAGGCAAAAGTTATTGGGACAAAACTAATTTCAATGTGAGTCAATTTAGCAAAATCCTCTATATTTTTGTTTTGTCACTTTTTTTTTTTGGTCATCTGAAATATATATTAAACGAGGAATGAAACGGAAAGAATTACACGGCCGGAATCCCAGGTTAAGCCGGCGGAGAAACTTGAATTCCCCAGATACAAAGCCCATAGAAGGGCCATCAAAGGAATCTAAAAACTCAAAACAAAAGACTAAGGCTAGCACTTCACTGCTAAGACTATTAAAGGTGAGAAATAACACGACCACAGCCACAAACCTTACCAAAAGGCAAAGAAATAGTGGATGGACGGAGACCAAGCCAGACTACAAGAAAGACCAGCCAAAAGGTGCGAGTCCGAGAAGCCAAAAGTCCAAACTACACACCACAGAAGCTGAGCAGAGAAGACACCATCTCAAGCAGACAAGCTAGAGCAAAATAAAAGGAACCACAACAAAGGGTATCAAGAAGAAACTCCATCCAAGCGACGAAAGCAACAGAGATTGAAGGCGCGATAACATCCCAATTGTTCTAAGCTGAGCCTCGAGATCGTTCCCCTCTTCAAAACCGTGCACAACAAGGCTTGAAGTGAAGATTCTTCACCAAAGAAAGAACCCAATGATACCGGATAACACGAGCACAAAAGATCAAAAGTTGAAGGACGCTAAGAGGAAGCGAGTTCATGAACGGAGAAGCCGCACGGAGGACAAACCACGCCTATCATCCACCAAAGCCCAACTCGAAGAAAATTAAACCAAATTGCACATGAAACCGGAACAAAGAACCACTTTCTATCTAATCGAAGCACCAGCACCAATGCTACAATCCCAATAAATCACCGGAAGAACTAAAACCACCTCGAGGACAAGCTTTGAATCTAGAGATCGAACAACAGAGAGAACGAAGGCAAGATTATGAACACATAGAATCATCCCGTACACTACCGACCAACCGAAGGCGAACTCCGAGAAAGGCAGATGGCGATGAAGGAAGAAACAAGCTAGAAAGCCTAGAACGGAGCACGAGAACCTCGAGACTGACCCAACCGACAGCCCTGCATATGACAAACTAGCACCACCTCATCTACAAGCTCCGATCAAGACCCACACAATCCGAAACTCCGGTCATCTACAAGCCCAAATCTGAGATCCGAAACCAAAACGGAAACTAAAAACGACGAGATCGGAAAGCAAAGAGACTATAAACAGGGGATCCGACTCCGGCGCTGAGTTAGTCGCCGAACGCCGGTCCCAAACTGGCAAAAAACGGTGAAGTGTACGGCTAGGTCTTTATCGCTGCAAGAGGGGCTGTCTCCGCTAAATTTTTAGTTTTTAAGTGCCAACATCACACGTAAAGTCGCAAAATTCTCTATATATAATAGTGATTGCTGATAAAAAAAAAAAAACTTTTTTTATTTGTTCGTCTTTCATATTGCTAAACACCTATTTATACATATGTGGTAATTAACTTGTTTTGAAGATCTGAGTTTTGATGTTCTAGTGTTCATCTTTGAGAAAATACCCACGTTTCTATTTTGGTTCGAATTATTTTGGAGATGAAAATGGTCATCTTTTACATGGGTCTACCATTAATGTCGTTTGGGTCAAAACGACAAATCCAAACTTCTTTCGTTAAAAAAAAAAAATTGTTTTGGAGTTTTTTCTAGCTACTTTTAGTGTTTGATATTTATATATTCCCTCCGTTTTATAATAATTGTCGTTCTAAACTTATTATTTTTTTTTTTTTTTAAATTAGTTGTCATTTTCTTTTTTCAAAATAAATTTTGTCAGATAATTCCAAATATAACCTCATTAAACTAACACAATATATAAAAACCAATATTCTAAAATACGCTATATGCTAGCCGGGCGGTGGACCACCGTATAGCGTATAGACGTATACGCGGACGTTTATGCGGGGTATATACGTTAGATATGTTTGCATATTTATGCATATATATACAAAAATATTTTGTTTTAGTAGGTAATAGAAAAAGTATTATTGAATTCTATAAAAAAAAACTTAAATAATTAACATTAACATGGTAGTTTTTATTCAAATAGTAAAATAACATAGTTGAAAATTGTTTTAAATAACAAAAAATAGGATTATATCAATTATACTTTTGAAAAAAATGTCAAAAACATAGTTTGATTTGAAATTTTTGGAAAATATACTTGTTAAAACTGTATATTTGATAATTTAGTTATCGTATATAAAAAGATAATTTTTTTTCATTTAAAAATACATATAGCATAAATACGGTACGGCCATCCACTGTATAGCGCCTGGACGCCGTATATGCGGCCGCCTAGACTGTATTTTAGAACAGTATTAAAAACTGAAATCACTAAATATTTTTTTTAAATTCCAAAACTCACGTCTAAGAATATTTCAAAAGTCACTTTTCACAATTTGGAGTAGATTATATTTATCTTTCCAACATAGTCAACAAACATATAAAGAACAAAACTTAAACTATTTAAAGTCTTACGAGTATTCTCATTGTTTGTAGGTGAAAAACTAACCATGGAAGATGATCAACTGTTAACATTCCATGGTAATATATAGAAATGTTGAAAGTTTTGAATTTGAGTATTTGCCTCCATAAGTTTTGCCTCAATTGTTGCATTCACGTGAAAATTTTCTAATTCCCTCCAATTATATTTTTATAGTTAACAATCAAAATAAGTATACTTAATTTATTGAAAGCTGTTAATTATACATTGAATGGAGAAGAATACTAAGAGGCTACGATTACGATGATTAAAAGAGAAATGAAAACAAATGCAGTATAACTGAATTGTAATTTGATGATATTTGTGAGGTTAAATTAGTGAAATTACAATGATCTTAATCTACGTAAAACAACCTAAACTTACATGTATTTTCAAACGGAGGGAGTAGTTTTGAATGTTTGAAACTGGTCATTGAATCATATAACACAAGATAAAATATCTAAATGAAACAAGGAAAATCTATTTTGCAACATTTGACAATATATTATACCAAAAGTGTGGTGACCTAGTGGTAACACAAGAGAGTGGTTCTCTTGTACCCCGGGTTCAAATTCCCCTTAGTACGGAGGGTTATTCTTTAAATCGAAATATCCAAAAATTGACTCCGAGTACCGAAAATATTATGAATCAAAAGTTCGAAATTACACGTTCTATATATAAAAAAAGACATTATATTACGAAATAATATAAAAGCTAGGGATAAATCAATTATGATTTCAAACTATTTGGCAGAATTCTTCATATATGTAAAAGAAAACTATTTGGCAGTGCAAATAATAATGTAATAACAAATTAAGAAGAGGACAGGGAAAATGCAGTAAAGATTTCCGTTGTATTTGGTAGGAATTGCAACAACGAGTCTCATCATCCTCCACATCTTTTTTTTTGGTTCTTTCTCTTTTCTCTCATTTTTTTTGGTTTTAGGTAACTTTTTTTTTTTAACATTTAGTAAAGGAACAAGGATTTTTGTTTATTTTGCCAAAATAGGAACACAAAAGTGTACGAAAAAACAAATGTGAGATTGGATTCTCTGAGTGAAAAATAAAATAAAAGATTTTTCTCTTTTGTTGGTCGGTCTATGGAAAGATCAAAATATCAACATGCAAGTGGGATTTGACAACATTACCGTTGAAACAAATTCTCAAATATTATTTACTATATTATAGAAACATAATAATTGATATATAAGAAAGAACAAGTCATACATGTTTTAACTACCAATTTTGTGGAAATATTAATCCATAATATATAAATAACAACATTCAATTTCAAATAAACAAAAAGTATTGAATGTAACAATAACATCAAACCAAATTGAAAATGTAAATTTATCAAAGAAAGAAAAAAACTCGAAAATGTATGACAAAACTGAACAGTGAACAAAAAAGGAAAAACTGATCCACTCGTGGGTTCTTGCCGGATTGTAAGTTTCGAGCATATTTAAGTGAATCATTTCTCAATTATGGGGTTTAAGGTATATTTGGATCGAGTAACTGACTAAATTACAGATTTATCAGTCCAACTAGCTGAATTGGTACCAGGTTAAAAAGACTGGTCTTTGAAGAAGAAGAAACAAGCAAAGACATAGTTAGTACTTTTATACTGGGCCATGATAATGGGCCTCTCCATTACAAAGGCAACAAGTCAAGAAGTCCGATGTAGTCAAAGGTACACATTACAATACGATGATGAAGACTTTTGATTAGTTAATCAAATAATTGACTTGGTAATTTATCCTTTCAAATCTTGTATCAATGTTGAATTATGGAATAAAAAATTGTTCTGTACGCCTCTAACATGCTAGCCCAAAAACTAAAAAAGTAAAAATTAGTTAAGTTGTTAAGTGGAGATTGATCCACTAGAGCCTATTTAAGTCCAAATCAAAGTTTATGTAGTAAATTCTAATTCTAATTCTAGCAATGTCACATGCAAAATATTAAGAAACCCTGTTGGAATGTCGCAGGAGTCACTATTCTACATGAGAAGGGATTTGTATCAATATATAAGGAATATATACCAATTCATTAATTGTTAATTGGTTTTGAGTTAGATTTCTATGAAAATTAACCAGGTATCAAAGCCGGAATACACGCTACTCACCCGGACCGAAATTGATCCGCTTCATAGAAAGAGACCCGATTGATCTAAGCTGAAATTAATCATATACTGGGATTCTGTTGAAATTAATGGCTAGATGGACCATTATCTCGAGGGAGCATGTGACGATCAGATGTCCAACATCGAAAGTGAGAAGGAATTTATACCAATATATAAGGGACATGAGCCAATTCTTTCATTACCAATTGGTTTTTGAGCTAGAAACCCATGAAACTTAACATGGTATCAAAGCCAAACACACATCGACCCATTAATCCGTCCAAGAAAGAGGCCCGATCATGACCCACTAATTGATGGCCCAAAGAGATGCTCAATTCCTCGAGATAGTTAGAAGAGCATTATCTCAAGAGGACGTGATGGATTCTGCCAAGATTATGGCTATAAGAGCCATTATTTCGAGGGGACGTGTGGAGAAAAGATCTCACATCAAAAAAATGAGAAGAGACTGACTAATATATAAGAGGATTGGACCTCTCCATTCATTGCCAATTAGTTTTGAGTTGAAAATCCATTAAACTTAATAAGAGCCATTATTTCGAGGGGGCGTGTGGAGAAAATATCTCACATCAAAAAAATGAGAAGAGACTGACTAATATATAAGAGGATTGGATCTCTCCACTCATTGCTAATTAGTTTTGAGTTGGAAACCCATTAAACTTAATAGAAAACTGGCGTTGCCTAAAGTGAAGGAAAAGAGAAATCTGACCTGTTTGAGAGGAGGAGAGAAACATACAGAAAAAAAAACAGATAAAACCAAAGTGAAAATTTTATGGTAAGTTCTCGAATTTCATATCTATTTATACGCGAAAACGATTGCCTATTTCAAGTTGTAGTTTGAAACGAGTCATAGTTGCCTCTTCCACGACATCGACTTTGAGAAGATTCCGGTAGGGTTTCACTATCGTCTCCATCTCTGCCTCTTCTCTATCTCGAGGTACCTCTATATATAGAGATAAAGAGACACTTCTAGAGTTAGGGTTTACTGTTTAAGGTTTGGGATTAGACCTATTTCCTTTGAAAAACTTAACTAGGCTTTAATTCCATTATTCATCGGGAGTTTCTATTGGATTTTTTAGGCTACTACTGGATAAGGGATGTTATATGCTTGTTCTCAGAAAATCAAATCATAAATGCAAACAGAAGTTCTTATCCGAAAAAAACTATCAATTTTTCGACTTTGATTTTTTTTGCGATCCTACTATTTTGCTTTGATAATTTAGTTAAAAATATTTGATAAACAAGAGGACAAAAGAAACAAAGTATATCCATTTTTGATACTTTTGAACTTCTCTTATAAAACTGATTTCATTTTTAAGAAAAAGCCCCCAAATTCTCTTATGGAATAAACTAAAAAACCTCAAATCACTAATTGATACGTGAACAATCTCTTCGGATCTCACCAGCATTACCAGTCAGAACTCCAAACCGACCCAATTTCGTGATCGCTGAGACAAAAGCTTCTCTAAAAGCTCCTTCATTGTTGGCAAACAAGTTAACAGTAGATCTAGACCGTTGATCCGTGAACAAAACTTGATCAGATGTAAAGAAACCCTTTCCTTGTTGGAGATTCTTGAAGTAAGCGTTGTCAAAAGTACTCGGCGTGGTTGGATCCATGTTGATCGCGATCTGTGGGTCGACCCCTATCGGACACATTTGTCTAAGCTGAAGTGCGTATTGACCATTTAGACTCGGGTCGATACGAGTTCTAGGGCTAAAATTGTAAATTCTCTTTGAAAATTTTCCACAATGCGCGGATCCGAGAGTGTGTGCTCCTGAATTACAATAAAATTTATAGATCATAAAATTTTGGTTACGTCTTAGTACGTTGATTAATAAAGATTGGGTTAAAAGTACAAAAATGAATACGGTTGGATTTGGTTTTGTACGTACCTGAGAGGGCTATCATGTCAATTTGAGAGAGATCGTGACGGTTGAACATGGTATTGAGCTGGTCTAGGTTAAAACCAGGCTGAGGCAGATTGTGTTGAACACTAGCCATTGTAGATAATCTGCCGTCTTTCCTCCCTAGCTCCACCGGGTATAGTTAGGTCCTCCGGTCTGCAAAGTTTGATTTAATATCAATTATCCAATATAAATATTATAATCTATCAAGAATTCGTCTATATGACCTGTTGTTACTTACTACTGTACTTGCATAATATAACTACTTTTTTTTTGTCATCCGATCAAATATATATAGAAGCCGAAAGGCACAAAGAGAAAGGATTACATTGTTCACGGTTTACCACACCGGAGAAATAGCTAAAACACATCTAATACCATAACAAGCAAGACTAAACCAACACCATCACCAAGAACCATAGAAAACCTCTTATTGCGAGTTAATTATACCTCAACATCTAAAACATAAGGGAATACACTTCGGTACACAAACCAAAGACAGCGGAAATAACCGAGAACCACGCTAATGAAAACCCTTTAGAAAAGGCAGACCCCGAACAAGCCTAGTAAGTAGAAACAAGGAGTGTAACACTTCATAACCGGATGAGCCACGATCGTGAAGATAGAATCTGATGGACGGATCTGGAAACAAAAACCAGTGATGACGAAGGGAAGAGACCTGCATTGTATAATATAACTACAAACCGCCAATAAAAGGTACCATGCATGCTTTTTATATTATTATATGAGTAGCTTTAATTTGCTGACGAAAACTGAAATCAGTTTCATGTTGAAACAAAAAAACGAATTTTCAATACCTTGGACATTATATAATATTATTAAGGGAAAGAAGGAGAGGAATATTAATTTTATGTAACCAAAAAAAAAAAGAGTGCTATTAATGAATACCAAAACGACCACTTCAGGAGTGGCTAGAGCCAAAATGTCAGCACATGAGACTTTGTTGCGGCAGTTAGGATTGCTATCAACGGCTTGCTTCGCCTTCACCACGTGTCGAATCCGTCTCCGGCCAAGGACACGTCATCTGGATGATCTTTTTCCGACGGAGATGCTATCAATATCGATGCATCACATCCCTATGCATAATAAAAATAAGAACGTATACGTAAAGATATATAACGTCTTGTTTGGAAAAGGAATGATACATTTTTTTTTGCTAAAATGAATGATACATAGAGAGAAACATCTAGTCTCTCAAGCTAGAGATTAATTAAACATTAAAAATTTACATTGTAAGAACATAGTATCACGATTCTTCAAATTTTTCCTAAAAATGATGAATAAATTTGAACCATTATATATAGAAAGTCATATATATATCATATGGGTATATATAAATATTGTTTCTTACGCGAACAAAGCAATCGTGAAAGAAGAGGCGGAGAGTGGCTGGAGCGGTGACGAAAGTCTGCTGGAATTTTAGACGGACAGCGTCGCGGACAATAGTTTCAACGTTCGGACATGAGTTCCCGTAGAAATCTGTCCTGAGCTGAGCAGAGACACATGAAGAAGAGAGAAGAAGAACAGAAAATATTGAGAAGATAGTTTGTTTATTAGTCATCTTCTCCATGGTTAATTCAATCTTATTTTGAGTTTTGAGTTTTAGGGAGTCACTTTTTATAGGAGACTAGAAAGAATTTTTTTAATGAAGGGTATAGACTACAAAATATTTGGTGTACTACATTCCTTAAATAGTATTAATAACTTAAATGATACTAATTTAAATTACTATAATAAATGATATAAATCAAAGTTTTCGTTGACTGAGCCAAATTAGACACGACGTTAGTTAAACTTTCAACTTTTCATGACCAAAAAAATTCCAAACATTCGTTTACTGAACCACATTAGCCACAACGTTAGTCAACTATAATTGTTGACTAACACCATTTATAGTTGACTACCGGCATGCCTTGGTTCAATCAACAAAAGTTTGAGATTTTTTTTTTGTCATGAAAAGTTTGATGTTTTTTTTCTTTAAAATTTGGTTTTTTTTTTACAAACTTTTGGATAAAAATATTAAAATAATTATAAAATTAAGTAATATGTAAACATTTGGATTAAAGTTCATAAAATTATTATAGCATTAAGTACTATTGTTGGGTAGGAAATTGTTTTGGAGTTTTTTGATTCAAAGAGAACTTCATAAAATTTGGGAATATTTAAAAATATTAAATCAATTTCTACGTTAGATAAACAAATATGATTATTATTTATAATTGTTTTGTGAATATTTACTAAAGTTACAAGCATTGTTTCAGAGTTTTTTGATCTTTTAAAACAACTAATAGGAATAGTGGAGAACAAAATAATTAGGAGAATTTTAGTCAACGAACAAATACAGAAAAAGATAACTATATAAAGTTTGCTCTATAAATACTGAAAATGTAACAGCACATAACTAAAATGTTGGTAATTCTTGAGAAATTTTTAAAAAATGCCATTTTTCAAGTGCCAATTTCAAAAAATGCTACATTTTCAAAATCTTTGAAAAAATGTCACTTTTTAAAAAAAAAATTATTATATCATTTATATTTGGGTTAAATATGTTGTATTATGGTTTAGTTTTAAGGGTTTAAGGGGTTTTAGGGGTCAAAATATTTTTTTGGAGTTTATAATTTTAAGATTTAGGTTTAAAATCCATAATTAGTGGCATTTTTGCAAATAGATAACTAAATGAAATTGTTGCAAATGTACACACTAAAAGTGGTATTTTTGCAATTGCCCCGTAAATTTTATATAGTTAATTTAATTGCAATTTTTTGCAATTGTTGATTTTACTGTCGATTATTTAAAAATTTTATGAATCTTTTTAATTTTAAAAAATCTTTCAAAATAAACTTTTATGACCATTTTTCATATAATTTTTCTTAAATTTTAATAATGTATAATTAATCATATTCGAGATATCATTAGCAATATTGATTTTTAGTTTCGAAAATTTACAAATCTATAAATCTCTATTTTAGTTTTTTTTTATAGAAATTTAAAATAGACTTACTACGATTTCAATTTTTCAATTTTTTATATTTTCTCATTTATAATTGTTTTTATTCAGTTTTACATCTTACTTAATTTTAAAATGATTTAAAATATTTTTATCAAAATTTTAAAGAAACAAAACTTCTAACTTTTCATGACCAAAAAGATTGTAAATTTTCGTTGACTAAGCCAAATTAGGAAGCTATAGTTGACTAATGGCGTGTCTAATTTGGCTTAGTCAATGAAAGTTTGGGATTTAAAAGAAAAATCAACTAAAGTTGATGATTTAAATTGTCCACGCGATAGTTGGTGCTTTTTATGATCAAAATTTGAAAGTTGACGATTGAAATGACATTTTTCCCAATGTAATTTGCATAATTTTGTTAGGAAACGACACAAAATATGAATTTATATGAGTTAAATAATTGATATATGATAACTTTTATAAGCATCATTTAGAAAAATTATATAAAATTTCCATCAATTAAAAAGTGATGGTTATATTATTTAATTTTCGTTTTTTAATTTGACACGAAAAAGTTATGTTAGCTTTTATCCCACATCGATAATTGAGATCGGGAGTGGAAATAAAATATTTTATAAATAGTGAAGACTTAATTGCCGATTCTTAAAATTAGTGAGCCAAAAAAAAATTGAAGTCTATAATTAAATTTGACTTCAAATATTTGGTTGATTAATATAATAAGTTAGATTGTTGACTTAAATTTTGATTGATAAATGATAATATTGTTACAATTATTTATAAAAAAAATAATTAATTTTCATAAATTGATTGCCATAAACAACAAATATTTAACATCATATATACAAGGGTTTTCTGCAAAAAAATCATTGACACTTTTTTTTGCAAATTTAACCCTCAACTACAAAAAATGCAAGTTAATGCACCGAACTTCTAAGTCACCTGCAATACAGCCATTGTCTGTAACGGACGTTATATTGTTAACGGAGCAGTAAAACGATGCTTTGTCATAAACTGGACCTGGAGAAGGTGCTTCTACTGAACTTGACACTGTTTCTATCGGATTCTTGCGTGGTCTTACCTGATAGAGTAGGAAGATCTTCACATTGTTGAGAAGCTGACCATGTTTCAATTTGGCTGAAAAAAGAGTTTTCTTGGTATTCGATTGATTGGCTTAAAGATACACCAGTAGGAGGTGGACCTATTGGCTTGACCCGTGGTCTTCCACGTGGATTCGTTTGTTTAGGTGCATTTGTTCTTCCTATGCCCTTCTTGTGTACATATGCTACAACGCTATGTAGTGATAGAAAGAAAAAGTTAGACTGTATTATCAACACATAAATGGGTTATATGGTCTAAAAGCATAGAATCTAACCATTTTGACTCCTCTCTTAGGAAGTTTTCCAGGCCTAGCTTCACCTTTCTATCTCTTTCTCTTCTTCCCTGAAGGTCTACCAGAAAGCTTCTTGTAAGGAGGTGGATTTACCCTCACATCTGTTGTTATCTCCCAAAGATTCATCCCATTAACAGGTTTTAATCCATTAAGATAGCATCTCCTAAGCTGCCCAATTCCAAACCAGCTATTGATCAAAGTCTTTGGGTCTTGAGCAGCTCCCCTTTCTAGTCTTAGTGCAGATGCAATATGGCAGCAAGGAATTCCACTAATGAGGTACATCCTACAACTACAACTTACTTGATTTCTCAGATGAACTACAAACCTGTCATTGAAATATCCTACTTCATACTTGCTGATTCCTTGCTAGAGCAATCTGCTCATCAAGTAAAGACACAGATCTTGGTGTCCATTCCCCTCTTGCTGATTCAGCCCTTTTTCCCTCATTGCCAACCATTACTCTTCTTCTGATCTCCTCTAGCATTTCAACAACTGGTTTGGTTCTTGCAATTCTAATTGCTGCGTTGAAAGACTCTCCCAAATTGTTTTCCACAACATCAGACTTGGAAAATTCAGTGAAAAAAGCTCTGCAATTGAAGAAAACAACTAAGTAATATGATATGTTTAAGCTATATAATATGTTAAAAGATAAAGTATCGATACTTACCTAGACCAGGGATGTGATACATGTATCTTCAAGTCCGCATATGCAGCAGGGTCAAACTCCTTTAGCTCTTTCATCTTCCTTTCAAATCGTTGTGGATAGTACGAATTCGTAGCTGCCCAGAACAAGTCTTCTAGTGCACCTCCAGAATGAAGCTTCTTCCAATTTGCATGAACATGTCTTGCACACATCCTATGTTCAGCAAATGGCAACACGTCTTTCACTGCTATAATTAGTCCCTTTTGTTGGTCATTAGCCAAAGTAAGTCCATTACCTGTACCTAACTCCAAGTCTTCAATGAGATGTTCCATAAACCATTGCCAGTTTGATTTATTCTCCACTTCCACAATAGCCCACGCTATAGGAAACATCTGGTCATTAGGATCCCTCCCACATGCTACTAACAACATCCCTGTCATTCTCCACTTCAGAAATGTGCCATCAACATGGATGATTTTTCTGCATGCTGCTTTCCATCCATCTTTTAGAGCTTCAAAACAGACATAAAATCTGTGAAAAACATTGTTTCTCTCACCTCACATTCCACTGTGGATCCAGGACTAGACCTCTTTAACTCAGCAACATAGTCAAACAACCTTGCAAATGACTCTGCTTGTTCATTATCAAAGGTTTGCAAGCATCTTAGCCGTATCCTCTCACATATAGTCCAGGAGACATTTATGTTACGGCTAAGGAGTTTCTCTTGCAACTGAGTTGCTGAAAAATCATGATTCAGTCTGAATTCTTCAATGTACATCTCAGCTATACGTGCATTAGTAAGCAGTGAAACTTTTCCTTGCCATGTGCAGTCGTGCTCATCCATTAGAGATCTAACCACAACCCTAGTACTACTGCTATTAATAGAAGCAAATATCCTCCAAGGACACGTCTTATCTGAAACGCTGTCAGACTTCTCATATTTGATGTCCCTTCTCTTCTTCACTGCATACCTATTAACAGCATCTTTAAAGCTCTGAATTGATCTACACTCTTGCCCTAACATGAATTTCTTATACTTCCTCTCATCCACCAAATTAACTTCACTCTCTGTCCCGCTACTACTATCACTCTCGCCATCAGAACCATCATCATCATCACTGTCACTCCCATCAGACTTAGAAGCAATACTATTATCATCAGATCCATCATCATCGCCATCATCGTCATCATCATCAGAGAAAAACCCAAGAAGACAACCTCTACGCCTAGATATAAACGAATCATCTTCACGGACAATGAAAAGACTTAACGCACCTGAACCAAGTGCGTACTGAATAGCTTTCCCTAGCTCTGCATCTTCTTCAATATCCACTTTCTTCTCGGCGTTTCTGGTGGAAACCATGACACCTTCCGCATGTTTTCTTGGTATCCGTGATAAACCGTAGTTCTCATACGAACCGTATCCAGTGAAATGTAAGATATTGAACTGAAGTGATATATAGCCTTACAAGAGAAACACAGAAATAGAGAACATGCAGAAAACAAGGAAAGCTGAAAACAGGGAACCAAACAACGTAACAAACATCCACTACAAGCTAGCAAACAAGAACGTGTATTGACTAGCAACAGCAAATGACTTTATTTAACTAAGGCAAAGTCAAACTTCAACAAACCCTCCCATAAGCTAATTCTCCTGAATTCAGCTTACCTCAGACAAGCTAACCATTCCAAGCAATGCACGCAGCTTTTCGAACTGCTCCATCGTCAATGGCTTAGTAAAGATTTCTGCAACTTGATTCTCTGTTTGACAATACTCCAGCCTGACAATGTCTCCATTCACTAGTTCTCTAAGATAATGAAACCTCACTTCAATGTGCTTACTCTTTCCATGAAGAACTGGATGTTTTGACAGCTGAATCGTCGAACTGTTGTCTCATTGAATCACGGTTGCTGATTTTTCTGCAGCTCCAATCGTCTCTAACACTCTTCTAAGCCACACACACTGAGTTGCACAGAACGATGCAGCTATATATTCTGCCTCGGTGGTAGAAAGTGCAACAATAGGTTGCTTCTTCGATGCCCAAGAGATTGCACCCGAAGCCATCAAGAACACACAGCCTGTCATGCTTCTCCGATCATCCAAATCACCGGCGTAGTCACTGTCCGTGAAAGCCATAAGATTCAGACTACTGTTTTCTTCTTTTTTGTAGAGAATTCCAAGCTCCATGGTTCCTTTTAAGTACCTTAGAATTCTTTTTGCTGCAACCCAATGAGAGACTCTCGGACTAGCCATGTATCTACTTAACAAGCAAACTCCAAACATCAAATCTGGTCTTGTTACCATAAGGTACATAAGACTTCCGACCAATTGTTTGAACATGGTTTCATCCACCTTTTCACCATTCTCGTCCTTCGTGAGTTTCATTCCTGGTACGATCGGATTTTTAACAGCATTGCTCTCCTCCATTCCGAACCTTTCCAACACTTCACGAGCATATCGCCTTTGACAAACAAAAATCCCTGCAGCACTCTGTTTTACTTCCACCCCAAGAAAATACCTCATTTTACCCAAGTCAGACATTTCAAATTCAAGCATCATCGACTCCTTGAATTCATCACGCATTGCTCTATGATTCCCAGTAAATATTAAATCATCAACATACAAGCTGACAATGAGAATATTACCTTCTTTTGCCTTGGTAAACAGAGTATGTTCACTTGGACATCTTTCAAACCCTTCATTCAGAAAGTATCTTTCAATCCGGCTGTACCAAGCCCTTGGCGCTTGTTTGAGCCCATACAAAGCCTTCCTCAACTTGTATACTTTCTCTTCTTCTCCCTTCGTAACGAAACCTTCTGGTTGTCTTACATATATATCCTCCTTCAAATCTCCATGTAGAAAAGCGCTCTTAACATCCAATTGAAATATTTCCCAATTTGATTGCGCTGCCACCGAAAGAATGGCTCGGATTGTGTCAAGCCGCGCGACTGGAGCGAAGACTTCAGTATAGTCTATGCCATAACATTGAGCGTACCCTTTCGCTACTAACCTTGCCTTGTGTTTATCGACTTCTCCGTCTTCATTCAGCTTTGTTTTAAACACCCATTTCACTCCAATTGGTGAAAAACCTTCAAGTAAGGTAGTTAGCTCCCATGTGTTGTTCTTTTCGATTGATTCGATCTCCTGCTTCATTGCTTCTTTCCACACAGCAACATTTACCGCTTCACCAAATCTAATAGGATCACTCTCTATCATCATCATCAACAGCATGACAGATAAGTTTCCTTCCACCTCTTCTTCTTCTCCCGTGACATAATCAGCCAAGTATCCTGGCTTTCTTCTTGTGCGCGTTTCTGCAACCGCAACTACTCTTCTCTCGGCTGATGATGATGATGATGATGAGAGTGGACTTGACGGAGCTGGACTAGTTGATGGCGTCGTCGGTGTCGATCCGCCACTCAACGCAGGTGATTGAGACAGAGGCAAATTTCCATTTGCAGGAGTGGAACTTATCTCTTCTTCTTCTTCTTCTACATTCTGATCTTCTTCCTCTCCACAAAGCTCCAATTTTTCTTCTACACCAGATTGATCCCAATCCCAGTTTTTACCCTCATCAAACACAACATCTTTGCTTATCACAATCGTTTTTGTAACCGGATCATACATCCTCCATGCTTTTGATTCCTCACTGACTCCTAGAAGGACACACTTCTTGCTTTTGTCATCTAGTTTTCTTCTCTTCTGATCCGGTATGTGCACATATCCTATGCACCCAAAAACACGAAAGTACTCCACCACCGGTTTTGAACCACTCCAAGCTTCTTCAGGTGTCATGTTTTCTACGGCTGCTGTTGGAGATCGATTCTGGATATGCACAATCTATTTTGTAGCTTCAGGCCAAAAAACTTTTGGAACTTGTCTTTCACTCAGCATCGATCGAACTGCATTCATGATTGTTCTGTTCTTCCTCTCGGCCACTCCGTTCTGCTGCGGTGTAAATGCTCCAGTCAATTGACGACTGATGCCATGAGATTTACAGAATTCCCCAAATTCATTTGATGTAAATTCTCCTCCTCGATCTGTCCTTAGACAAGCAATGAACCCATTAATCTCCTTCTCCACACTTGCTTTGAATATCTTAAAAGTGGCGAATGCTTCAGACTTTTCATGAAGGAGATACACCCATGTTTTCTGAGTGAAATCATCAATAAAGCTCAATATGTACCTCTTCCCACTGTGCGAAATTGGAGTGATAGGACCACAAATATCCGAGTGAACGAGTTGGAGCTGTCTCGATGCTCTCCAGGAACTCTTCTTCGCCATCGCCTCTCTGTGTTGTTTTCCCGTCAAACAAATAGAACATATCTCCTTAGTGGGCTTTAGGTTAGGCAGCCCAATAACCATCTTCTTGTTTGTAAGTAATTTCAGCCCATCTTGATTTAAATGCCCAAACCTACAATGCCACAAATTTGTCTCTTTGTCGATTACTTCCTCCGTTTGCAGACACATCGAATTCTTCTCTGGTTTAGAGGCAATAAGAAAGAACATCCTGTTCTCACTCATGGTGGTCTCCATGATCACGCCTTTGCTCGGATGATAAACCTTGCAGATTCCATCGCGAATCAGAATAGCTAATCCCCTCTCTTGTAGCTGTCCAATACTTAGCAAGTTGTTCTTGAGCTCCGGAACATAATACACTTCAGGTATAACTTGAATGACACCATTGACTTTCACTTTCACACTTCCTTTTCCCACCACTGACATTCTCATATCATTTCCAAGTTTCACCGATTGATTGATTCCTTCTTCCAGTTCAGAAAACCACTCCTTACAACCAGTCATATGATTGCTGCATCCTGAGTCAAGGAACCAAATTTCTTCTCTCTTTGCCTGATGTTCCTCCACATATGCCATCAGAAGCAATTCTTCTTCCTCTTCTATCTCAGCGTAATTTGCTTTCTTTTCCCATTCAGGACACTCATATTGAAAGTGTCCTAATTTGTGACACTTGTAGCACTCAACAATGGCACGATCAACAGCACTTCTTCTTCTTCCTCTACCGCGAACTCCTCGGAACGCTCCACGACCTCTTCCTCTACTGGGTCTTTCTTCTTGAGACACTTTCAATGCTTGCTCTTCTTTCACATGTCCATTTAATCGATGTTCATGGACAAGTAAACTCCCGTGCAACTCATCGATACTCATTGTGCTTAGATCGTTTGATTCCTCAATCGAACACACCACATAGTTAAATTTTGGAGTCAAGGATCTGAGAATTTTGCTCACAATCGTACTCTGCTCCATTGATTCACCATTCACCTTCATCTTGTTTACTACCGTCAAGGTTCTCCCCAGGAAGATGTCGACCTTCTCTCCCTCTTTCATGGCCAGCAATTCAAACTCTCTTCTCAAAGCTTGTAATTATGGCTTTTTCACCTTTGTAGAACCTTGATATTTCTTTCTCATAGATTCCCAAATCACTTTAGAACTGCTTTTGTCAAGAATAGTTTCCAGTATCTCTCTATCAATGGACTGGAACAAGAAATTCTTGACCTTCAAATCCTTAAGCTTCGCCTCTTCTACAGATTTCCTTTGCGTCTCACTTGCTGGTGATGTTCCAACCGTCATCGTCGGAATTCCCTCCTCCACCAGACTCCACAACTCTCTGCTTCTGAGAAAGTTCTCCATTGTCATTGACCAGAAATCGTAATAGCCATCGAATTTTGGAATGGCTGGATGCACAAACTTCTCAGACATTGTTTCTCTCTTGATCACTTTCTCTCACAGGTTTTGTTCTCTTCTCTCTCTTTAAAGTAGCTCTGATACCAAATGTAAGATATTGAACTGAAGTGATATCTTATTAAACCAAAGACGATGGCTATATATAGCCTTACAAGAGAAACACAGAAATAGAGAACATGCAGAAAACAAGGAACATGCAGAAAACAAGGAAAGCTGAAAACAGGGAACCAAACAACGTAACAAACATCCACTACAAGCTAGCAAACAAGAACGTGTATTGACTAGCAATAGCAAATGACTTTGACTTTATTTAACTAAGGCAAAGTCAAACTTCAACATGAAAATCGTTCTCCAATGTGTCTACCAGATTCATGTGCCTCTCCACCAAGGTAAATATCATCGCTTGACCAGTAGCCTCCAATACTCAGAAACAGATCGAAACTACAATGAAGAACAAATCTGAGTTAGTATGCAAGTCAATTTCTCACAAAAACAAATCTGGGTTTCAAATTTTTTTACCTTATTTCGCGACAATCTCTCATTCGAAACTCTCTCTCCTTGCAACGAATACGAAATAGATTGATTTGTCTCTCAACTCTACATCATCTCATTGTCTCTCGTCTGCTCAAATCTCTCTGTTTTGATAAACAGCTTAAGAACCCATAACCTAATTTATTTATTTCCCCCTTTCGATTTTTAGGTTAAAGACAAAGAGAAGTGTTGTTTTTTTTGTTTGAAACGACAAACCAAGACAAACTGCTTGCCATTTTTTTAAATTAAACGATACGTTTCATTGTTTTTAACATTGTTAATAGTTGCCATGTCATCATACAGACAACATTGTTAATAGTTGCCACGTCATCATACAGACAATGGCTTTATTGCAGGTGACTTAGAAGTTCAGTGCATTGACTTGCATTTTTTGTAGTTGAGGGTTAAATTTGCAAAAAAAAAGTTTGTCAATGGTTTTTTTACAGAAAACCCTATATACAAACTGATGTAAGAATTAACTTCATCTACCCTTTTACTCCTTTCTTTTTTGAGTGTTTCTATTAGTCTTTTGGCAAGCGGGTTAGAGATGTTAGACGTTTGTTCTCACAAAATCAAATCATAAATGCACACAGAAATTCTTATAATCCAAACTATTTTTATTTGGCCATCCTACGTTTTTTTTTTATGATTTAATTAAAAGAAACTGATTAACAAGAAGACAAAAATAACGAAATAAATCCATCTTATAAATTCAAGTTTCCATTTCAATACTTTTGAACTTCTTATTAAAAAATAAGAAATTTATTTCATTTTTAAGAGAAAAAACCAGAAATTCTCTTATAGAATAAAATAAAAAACCTCAAATCACTAATTGATACGTGAACAATCCCTTCGTATCTCACCAGCATTACCAGTCAGAACTCCAACACGACCCAATTTCGTGATAGCTGAGATAAAAGCTTGTCTAAAAGCTCCTTCATTGTTGGCAAACAAGTTAACAGTAGATCTAGACCGTTGATCTGTGAACAAGACTTGATCAGACGTAAATAAACCCTTTCCTTGTTGGAGATTCTTGAAGTAAGCATTGTCGAAAGTACGTGGCGTGGTTGGATCCATGTTGATCGCGATCCGTGGATCGACCCCGATCGGACACATTTGTCTAAGCTGAAGTGCGTATTGACCGTTTAGACTTGGGTCGATACGGGTTCTTGGACTAAAACTGTAAATTCTCTTTGAGAATTTTCCACAATGTGCGAATCCAAGAGTGTGGGCTCCTGAATAACAATAACATTTATAAATCATAAAGATTCGGTTATTTTTTTAGTGCGTTAATTTTTTGATATAATATAACAAGTTTGGCCGATATTGTTTTTATTATAAAGATTGGATTATGTACAAAAATAAAATCGGTTTGAGATGGTTTGCTTCGTACCTGAGAGGGCAATCATGTCAGTTTGAGAGAGACTATGACGGTTAAACATGGTATTGAGCTGGTCTAGGTTAAAACCGGGCTGTGGCAGATTATTTTGAACATTGGCCTGTGTAGATATTCTACCGTCTTTCCTCCCTAGCTCCACCGGGTAGCTAGGTCCTCCGGTCTGCAAATTTTGATTTAATTTTAATATTATCCGATTATAATAATTATAATCTATCAATAATACGTCTATATGACATGTTGTTACTTATCGTACTTCTATAAAATAATTTACTAACCACCAATAAGAGGTACCATGCATGCTTTTTATATTAATTATTGTATGAGTAGCTTTTGCTGACGAAAACTGAAAACGATATATATTGTTGAAACAAAAAAAAAACGAATTTTCAGTACCACGGACATTCTATAATAATATTAAGGGGGAAAAACCGAAAAAGAGAGGAATATTAATTTTATGTAACAAAAAAAAAAAATGTTATTAATGAATACCAAAACGACAACTTCACGAGTGGCGAGAGCCAAAATGTCAGCACATGAGACTTTGTTGCGGCAGTTAGGATTGCTATCAACGGCTTGCTTCGCCTTCACCACCGTGTCAAATCCATCTCCGGCCAGTGATATGTCATCAGGATGATCTTTCTCCGATGGAGAAGCTATCAATATCGAAGCATCACATCCCTATAGATAATTCATATAAAAATAAGAACGCAAGTAAAAATTTATAACGTTTTGTTTGAAAATGTAGAGCTGTTGCGCAGATTTTCAGTTCAAAGTAAAGTTTATATTGTAACAAAATCTTATCAAAACTCTTATATACATACAAATTTTTTTTTTTTTAAGAATGAATTTTAACTCTATATTAAAGAAGGTCCTATATGGTATATAAATATTGTAGCTTACGCGAACGAAGCAATCGTGGAAGAAGAGGCGGAGAGTGGCTGGAGCAGTGACGAAAGTCTGCTGGAATTTCAGACGGACTGCGTTACGGACAATGGTTTCGACGTTTGGACATGAGTTCCCGTAGAAACCTGTCCTGAGCTGAGCAGAAACACATGAAGAAACGAGAAGAAGAAGAGAAAATATTGAGAAGATAGTTTGTTTATTAGTCATCTTCTCCATGGCTAATTCAATCTTAAATGTTTTGATTTTTGAGTTGTTAGGGAGTCTCTTTTTATAGGAGACTAGAAAGCAATTTTCTAATGAAGGGTATGGTACAATTTGGGGTGGTAATTTACATATAATAATGATGTGATGATTATTCTGATGAGGATGTGTTGTATGATATATTAAAATAAGTAGGATAAATTGTTAGGAATGTGGATGTAACACTCCATCTAGATATTGACAATTTGAGAGGAGGCTAAGGTGAGGCTTCGAGTCAGTATTTTTTAATCTTTCTATATTTGTATTAATTGATTTTCACTTAAATCAAGAAATTAGCTGTAAACTAGTGGTCTAATGACTTACAACTAGTCTAATAACAGTGACTGAAGATGTACAAAATTGATCACTGTATAGAATTTGTATGGGCTATGGACTCGTCTGGATTTGAATCGAAATACATGCATTAAAAAGAATAACGAAACAACAAATTAATTAGTTACATTTATAAAATATGTGTATGTGGACAATCCAATCCTTATATATGAGTCATGAGTGTGTGTGTGTGTATATATGTGTGTGTGTGTGTGTATGCAGGCTTATCTTTGACAACTCAATGGCATGTTACCACTTCTCACCAACTACTTAAACAAGATCGAGAGGGGACAAGAAGAAGAACTCATCTTATTTGATTTTACTATATGGGAACTGTATCTACCTTAATTTTTTTTTGTGTGTGTTTCAAATGAAGATGATCGAAAGTTGACTTGTCTTAATTAACTAATTCAATTATTTATACGCACTTGTCATTGTGAAATTATTGAAGGTATTATAGGATACACTAAGAAAATTAGTCTAGTGGTACTCCAGTTAACACCTTAGTCATACACAGAGTTGTATTCAAAATATATCAACCTATTCATGAGTCTATCCATTTTTATTTTTGAATGTTAACCGGCTCTGATCTAAATTTCAAATTTTTTTACGATTGCAACATTACATTTTGGTTTGTTAAAAAAAAACAGTACATTTTGGTTTCATGCATGCAAAAGCTTACATGACACTACGAGGATAAATCTGGAATCCATAATATTAAACAGTAAGAAACGTTGTTGTGACAACGATAGCTAATGGAGAATGTCCTTCTTGCAAAAAAGATGGTTAAAGATTATCATAAGGATCAATTCTCTTCGAGATGTGCGATGCAAATTGACATATGGAAGGTTTTTGACTCGGTGCAATAGGACTTTGTCTTGAATACACTTTCGGCTCTAAACTTTCCAGAAAAATTCATTCACTGGATACGGTTATGTATAACCACTGCTTTCTTTTCTGCTCAAGTAAATGGTGAGCTTACGGGTTTTTTTAAGAAGCAAGAGAGGCCTTCGGCAAAGATGTGCATTGTCTCCATACTTGTTTGTTACTTGTATGAATGTGCTATCCTGTTTGATTGATAAGGCAACGGTGGAAAGGAAAATTGGCTATCATCCGCAGTGTAAGAATATCCAAATGACGCACTTGTGCTTTGCGGACGACCTGATGGTATTTATAGACGGCCAAAGAAGATCTGTGGAAGGTGTGTTGAGCATATTTGATGATCTTCCACGGGTTTCAGGACTGAAAATCAGTTTGGAAAAGTCTACTATATACCTTGGTGGAATAACAAATGAGATGCGAGAAAACATTGTCTCGAGCTTTCCATTTGCGGTGGGACAATTCCCGGTTAAATATTTGGGTGTTCCTCTTCTCACGAAGCAGATGACAGTGGCTGATAATAATACCCTTCTTGAAAAGATTCGACAACAAATCTCTTCATGGACTGCTCGCCATCTTTCTTATGGAGGGAGAATGCAGTTGTTGAATTCGGTGTTTCGTAGTCTCATAAATTTTTAGCTTTCTGCGTTTAGGCTTCCAAATGCATGAATCAAAGAGATTGATAAGTTGTGTCCGTCATTTCTCTGGTCTAGTCCAGAATTGAATCCTCGAAAATCAAAATCGCTAGGAAAGATGTATGTGGACCGAGATCTGAGGGAGGATTGGGTTTTCAGCCGTTGAAAGAAGCCAATCAAGTGAGTTGTTTGAAATTAATTTGGAGAATTGTTTCTAATCAACCGTCTTTGTGGGTGAAATGGGTCAAAACAAATTTGGTTGGGAAGGATTCGTTCTGGTCTATAAAGGAAACCACAATAAAGGCTCATGGATGTGGAAAAAGATACTCAAGTATCGACAGATTGCAAAATCCTTTCATAAAATTGAGCTTGGTGATGGGAGAAGTACATTATTCTGGTTTGATAATTGGTCTTCTCAAGGGCGAATATATGATATTACGGGTCGAAGAGGAGTGATCGATATGGGTATTCCTATTTATGCAACTATGGCTGAGATTTTCGAAAATCATCGTCGATGGGGTCATCGAGTAGAATCGTTGATGAAGATAGAGGAATCGATTGATAAAGCAAAGGCAGAGCGAAAAGAGAGGGTTGATTCATCATGTTAGAAATACTCTGAAACCACTTACAAGTCGCGATTTGTAACTCAAAACACTTGGAAAATTCTGCGAAATGCTCAGTCTACGGTACCATGGTATAAGGGCATTTGGTTTAAGTATGACACTCCTAAATACTATTTCTAACTTGGATTGTTATTCAAAATAGATTGAGTACCGATGATCGTATGAAAAGTTGGGGTTCGGGACATGTCGTGGAATGTTGTTTATGCAGCAATATTGAGGAAACAAGAGACCACCTCTTCTTTGAGTGTAGTTACTCTGCAGAAGTGTGGAGGAAGACTACGCAATCACTGCTCGGGACAGATTACACATCAAACTGGGCACAAATTGTGCCTCTCCTCACCAGCCCTCGGCAAAAATTTCATCAGTTCTTGGTCCGGTATGCAGATGACTGTATATTACGTATGGCAGGAGAAAAATCAGCGAAGACATGGGAAACCAGCTCAACTGCCAGCAACTCTAATCAAGATGATCGACAAAAATGTCATGAATCGCATCAACTCTATCCGAGTCACAAGTGATATCACATATGGCGAGGCGGTGGAGATTTGGCTAGAAACACGATAATAATCTTGATTTTTTATCTCCTCTTAATTCAAGCATAACGACACATTCATTGTAAATTTTTTTTTTCATTTGAATACAAATTTTACATTCAATTCAAAAAAAGAAAAAAATGTTGTTGTGATTTTATCACAGTATATATAGCTACTATAATTTACAAATTTGATTACTCTTAAGAATGCATTAAGGTTCTAATTTATATGTTCTTCCATTTAATCTTATCCAGATGAATTATTTACCGTTGATGTATTGACGTAACCCTAATTGTCGTTGAAAAATAGATTTAATCATAATTGTCTTATTGGAAACAAAATTCTAAGTCTGGAATTAATTAAAGTGATTCACAACAAAAAAAAAAAAGAAAAGAGGAAGAAAAAAAATATAATAACTAATTTAATTAAGCGTCACAGTCACGAACATGTTCCTTGATGCTGTAATATTGTCAATAATTGAGATGTTCATGTTTTGTTTTATTGGTTTTTTCAATGATAAATTTTCCAAGATGGCGATTAAAAAGGCTAAAAAAGAAAGGATAGAATATGTCATTCTAATACCAACTGTGAGTAAATTAGCGTTATAAATACTAAAATTTACTTATTTTCCTAACAGTTTGTATATCCGTGTAGACCGGCCTTCAAATTTAATCGTAAATAAGCAGTTTTTTATGTAAGCTTAACTAAAATAAGTTACTAATAAAAAAATTTTGAACTTTTAACCCGAACTAGACGATAGAATTATTGTATTTATATAAGCTAATAATTAAACCCATGTGAAAATAAAATGATTGTATCAGGAAAACAATCAACTTCAACAACAAAAAAATAAAAAAATAATCATTGTCTCTCTAGAAGTCAACAAAGCACTCGTTCTCTTCAAATCAGATCTGATATAGTTTCCGGCCGGCAATTGCCGGTCCGGACTGTAAATATTCTTTTTCTTCTGTTGTAGATCTAGGTTTCCGTTTTAACGGATCTTTTGTTGTATAATATTTCCGTTTAGCGGATCAAGATTTCCGAATTTGGTCGGATTTTGGGTTTCCGATTATAATCGGAAAGTGTTTTAGCTCCGATTTGGATTTCTATGTTAGATCTGAGTTTGTTGGTGTCGAAAATTCTTATTTTACTTCCTATTTTTAGATTCATCTTCTCTATGGCAGGGAGAGATATCTTCCCTTGGTTTCTCTTTAGGCGATCACGGTTGGTCGTTGAGGTGTAGTCATGGTGGTTAGATGGATCAGAGGAGTTCAATCGTGAAGTTTGGTGAGATTTCTACCCTCTACTCATACATCAGATGAAATCGGAGTTTCTACAAGAGATTTGGGAGAAGCTGGCTATCTTCTACGCATTAAGTCGCATGCACTGGATCTGGAATTCTGGCCATCGGAAAAGTGTGTCGGTGGTTAACCGCATTGGCTTGTGTTTTGGGCTTTACTTTATAATCATTTTCCAAATTTCTTTGTTTCTAGTCCAATGGACTTATATAATAAAAAAAAGAGTGGACGGAAAAAAAAAAAATTATCAAACTTTTTTAATGTTATTTCGGCTGTATTATCCGGTCTTCAGCTGTTATATATTGTCGAAATATATAGTATTGATACTTGGATTAGTAGTAGAAAAATGTAGGAAGATAGAGTTTGTTAAGAGATTTACATCAATGACTAGTGACTTTATAAGTTGTATGATGACAAAATGTTAATTATTGCTAATTTAGTTGTGTACTCTTGGTTGAATCTTAAATTTAGTTAAGTAACTAGTTTTGTATTGATGATCCAATATTAAGTCCAAACTATAAACTTTGGTATGGTATTATATTTAATCATCGGCTAATATACGACAGGCTAAAATCATATAGGGTTCGTTAAGACGTCCAACTAGAGAGATGTGGCAGTATGTGTGACTCATATTACTTAAATTGCACATTTTGCGTACCGTTTATATTATCTCATATGCTTATCTAAAGATTAATATTCTTCTTTCTTCTTATTTTTTTTAAAACGTCTGAATCTTATTGAAATAACCAAACAAAGGTCCAATAACAAGAGCAAAACACCAAAAACATAAGGAAAACAGAGTGGGACAAAGATGAAAACCCATCAGCACTGCAAACAGAGCATGACGAGGTTAAAACATGACGTCCCGAGCAAAAAGATTAATATTCTTCTTTCTTCTTATTATGATTTTTTTTTTTTTTTTGGTCGAATTCTTCTTATTATGATAATATGGTTTTCTTCATCTTGAGTAATTTCTAGACTTCAGGACTTAGGTAGGTATCTAACTAAAATCATTTATATGTAGCGGGTCTTCTCAATTATCCCCAGTGGCGGAACTAGTATGGTGAGAGGGTGGTCAATTGACCCACATGATTTTTTTTTTTAACAATGTAATTTATATCAAGTGTTTTAAATTGACCCTTACCCAAAATGATTATTGACCCCTATTAAACTTGTGTTTAAATATAGCCCAATTAAAATATTTAAAAATGTTAAGCCCAATAAAATTTATTCAAACAATCTTAAAATGAGATTAAGTTCATTAAAATACACTTAACCTATTATTTCTAGAAGTTACTTTACCTTTTTATCTTCTTCTTTTTTTTTTTCGGGTCACACAACCTTTTCATCTTTCTTTCTCTTTTTGTTTTGGTGAATTGTGAATATAATACATCACATGTGTCGATTTGTTCCTCTTTCAAAGTCAAAATTGTGAAAACAACTAGATTTGGTAATAATTCTCAATTCATATATATCTCTTGAGTCTGGACTCTTGTTGTGTTTGTTACAATAATAGAATTTATAACTATGAATTCTCACTAGATAATCAATTCGGTTTGAACAGATTAGTACTAGATTACGTAATTTCACACTATTTTGTCGATTTGTTTTTAGTACTATTTTTGGCTTTGTTAAATTATGCTTTTTGATCAATACATAATTATGCTCTGTTTTGATTCCAATAATTCAATTATGTACGGATTAATAGTTGAATGCTTTTCTCTTTTGTTAAATTATGTTTTCTGATACGTATTTTTATTTTGTTATTATGCAGGTAACGTCAAAAGCAATGGAACGATTTTTGAAAAGAAAAACTCCTCCATCTAATATCAATTTAAGTGATTTGCCACATGATCCAGCTAAGCGAAAAAGCATTCAAGATTATCATCCTAATCAAAGAGATGAGGTACGTCGCACATATTTGACTAGAGGACCTTGTCAACCTCATGCTCATCCTTTCAAACAAAGAAAAATAGGAAATGTATCACGACGCTTTAATCCACAATGGTTTGATCAGTATGATTGGTTAGACTATAGTGTGGAAACAGAGAAAGCATTTTGCTTGTGTTGTTACTTGTTCAGAGCTCAAGTTGCAAACCAAGGTGGGAGTGATGCTTTTGTATCGACTGGTTTTTCTCGTTGGAATAAGGCTGATAGCTTCTCGAAACATGCTGGTGATCATACAAGTTTTCACAGCATTGCCAAAAGTAAATGTGACGATTTGATAAGACAAGGCCAGTCTATCAAACATGCTTTTCAAAAGCAAACTGATGTTGTGAAAAATGAGTATCGAACCCGATTGAGTGTTTCGAGACGTTTCTAGACACTTGTTACACCAAGGCTTATCTTTTCGTGCTCATGATGAGAAAGAAGAGTCAACAAACAAAGGTAATTTCTTAGAGCTTCTCAAATATACGGCTGATCAGAATGAAATTGTAAGAAAAGTTGTGTTGGACAAGGCTCCTAAAAATAATCAGATGACATCTCCTCCAATTCAAAAAGACATAGTGCATTGGTTTGAAGAAGAAGTTACTAAATCAGTTATCCAAGAAATTGATAATGACATCTTTGGCTTGTTGGTAGACGAATCTACAGATGCTTCAGATAAAGAGCAAATGGCTGTGGTTTTGCGATTTGTTGATAAATGTGGGATGGTAAAGGAAAGATTTGTTGGCATCAGTCATGTGAAAGAGACGTCTTCTTTATCTTTGAAGTATGCTATTGATTCTTTGTTCGCAAAACATGGATTGAGTTTGAAAAATGTGAGAGGACAAGGTTATGATGGAGCTAGCAATATGAAGGGAGAATTCATTGGATTGAGATCATTGGTTTTAAAAGAAAGTAGATCTGCATATTACGTTCACTGCTTTGCTCATCAACTTCAGCTTGTTGTCGTGGCGGTTGCAAAAAAACATTTTGAAGTTGGAGAATTTTTTGATATGGTTTATGTTTTGTTGAATGTGGTTGGAGCTTCTTGCAAGAGAAAAGATATGCTCATTGACATTTATCGGAAAAAAATGGAAGATGGAATCAAGAATGGTGAAATTAAGACTGGAATTGGCTTGAATCAAGAGCTGTCACTTAAAAGACCTGGAAATACTCGTTGGGGTTCACATTATAAGACTTTATTGCGTCTTGTTGAGATGTTTTCGTGTATTATTAAGGTTCTTGAACATATCCAGAATGAAGGCATCGACAACACCAAAAGACAACAAGCATATGGTCTACTCAAATATTTTCACACATTTGATTTTGCTTTCTATTTGCGATTGATGCTTGTTGTTCTGGGTTTGACTGAGAACTTATCAAAAGCGCTACAAAAGAGAGACCAAGAGATCTTGAATGCTATTTCATTAGTGGAATCTACTAAAAGGCAGTTGCAAAAGCTTCGAGATGATGGATGGGATGATTTTGTGGCTAAAGTTTGTTCTTTTGGTGAGAAAAATAAAACTGAGGTGCTCAATATGGATGAAGAATTTGTTGATTCAAGAAGGCCAAGGAAAAAAACCGGAATAACCAACTTGCATCATTACAAGGTGGAGTGTTTCTACACTGTCTTAGATATGCAACTTCAAGAGTTTAATGATCGTTTTGATGAGGTAAATTCTGAACTACTTGTTTGTATGGCATCCTTAAGTCCGATGATTCTTTTCGTCAGTTTGACAAGGCGACATTGATGAGATTGGCTGAGCTTTATCCAGATGACTTTAGTTTAGTGGAACGTAGATCTCTTGATCACACTCTTGATATATACATTGATAATGTACAGAGAGATGAAAGGTTTGCTAATCTAGAAAGTCTTAGTGATCTTTCTCGTGTGATGGTGGAGACTAGGAAACATCTTTCTCATCCGTTGGTTTATCGACTTTTGAAGCTATGTTTGATTCTTCCTGTTGCGACCGCGACCGTTGAAAGGTGCTTCTCTGCCATGAATATTGTGAAGACGGCCTCACGTAATCGTATTGGTGATACATTTTTAAGTGATTCTTTAGTTTGTTTTATTGAAAAACAGGTGCTTGACACAGTGACAACCGAAACTGTGATAAAACGATTTCAAGCTATGAGTGAGCGTAGAATACATCTTTAAGATGTATATGTATGATGATAATTTTCTTTTAATGAAGTTTTTGTAACTTTTTTTAGATTGAAAATTTATTATGACCCCGATAGATTGTTTTCCTGGTTCCGCCACTGATTATCCCCATGTTCAAATTATTAACAAAACTTTGTTTGTTCATCCTATAAATAAACCGAAATTTGTAACTAGCTATTTTTGTTATTAATTTTACACATGTTGAGTTTCTTATAAAAGTATTATCTTATTTAAAAATTTTGTTCTTTTTATATCGTCCTAACCTGGATTAGTAGTGGGTCACCCTTTAATTATCAGAATAAAAAGAAAAATTATTTGATAAAAATAATCATACACTAGTTAATATTTTAAACCAACATCAGAGTTTTAAGTCTTGACGGCTCTAATCAGTCACATGGCCATCTAATCATATGATGGAAAACGACGCCGTCTTTAGGGTAGACAATTCGGACAACTCAATCCAATCTAGTCCAATCCAATCCAAACAACCCAGATTAATATAGATTTGGATTTACATAAAACTATTTATATTGAATAAAATATATGAATTTGGATCTGAATTATTTGGATTGGTCTTTAGATAACTAAAAACTCAAATAAACTCCAAATTTTTTCGTACATATATTATATTAATAAATATCTTAATATAGATGTAAAATTATTTATATCAAAAATAGTAATATACTATTAACATTTTCATTATATGTAAATTTACCTAATTTTACTAGCAACCCTAATGATAAGTTGACAAAACTTTTAATATAAAAGAAATCATCGATAGGAATTTGAAGAACACTTTCAAATTTCTCCAAATAACTCATAATGAAAAATAGATTTAAGTTTACTTTGGTCAAATTATTTGAGTTCCAAAGAATTTAAACCCAATCCAAAACCTAAGAAATCCAATCCAAATTTAAATTAGATTGAATTTGGTATAATAATTTTTAATCCAAATAACTCAAATCCAATCCACACCCTACGAAATCTAATCCAAATTTTAATTGGATTGAATTTGGTACAATAATTCTTAATCTAAATAACCCAAATCCAATCCAAATTTAAGAAATCCAATCCAAAACCCAGTTTAGTCATCCCTAGCCGTCTTCTCTTGTACTTGGTTTTACTGCATTGACCAAGAATTTACAGAGAAAAATAAAATCTCTACCTATACGAATTTTATCGAGTATATATGTGATTCTAAATAGGCAAACTTAATAGGACTAATTAGCAGATTAGCCAAATTTGAACTATTAAATAATAAACTAACCATGTAACAAACATAATATAGTAGATAATAAATGGAGATTGCAAAATAACAAAATTATCCTTTACATATTTGACAATTCATTTTATGGTTTCTATATAAACCATTTGTCAGTATATTCTTTGTAAACTAACACAAATATTAGTTATTTTTATTTTGCTATTACTTTTGTATAACTAAACGCGAAATTCAAACGATTCTATTTTAAACCTAAAGCATTAAATTCTAGTCTAAAAAATTAAACATAAACTTTATGAATAAATTTAAACTTAAAAAATGAGTATTAATGTTAGAAGAGTTAATATAGTATATATTATGTAAAAGATTAAATAGTATATATTTTATCTTATTAAAAAGGGCATTTTCGTCCATATATACATTTATAAACTCTGAACAGTAATTTTTGTTAGACAATCAATTATAAATGTATTTTATTATGAACTTTTTTTTATATACTTAAAACCAGAATGAGAGTAAAGAGTTATTCATCGAGTTGCCAACCATATTCCTCCATCCCTTTTCCAAATCTTGTATCACCGGCGCTTCGAATCGAATAAGAGATGGTTTTAAAAGGCTCATCACAAAACACACAAGATACCAAAACACTTGTGCTCCAGTTTAGAATCCGATATCCCGCTGAGTATGCTAGCCATGACATGAATGAGTACATAGGCGTGGCGTAGGAGAACCATATGCCCTTATACCATTCCTTTTATAGGTTGTGTAACACGAGTGAGCTGCCAAGTTTCTTTGTGTCTTCATATCCTTTGTGTCACCTTTGTGTTTTCATATCTCCTTAGGCTGTGTCTTTACTCATCGTCCTCTAATCACCCTTTTTGCCATTGAAGTTCAATCTCTCTACTTTCATGCGATTCAGTGGTTCCTTCTTCTGTGTGTTACAAGAACATGTTCAACTGTTGAATGAAATTGTATCCCCAAGTCTATAAAGCCGTGAATACCTATCATATCAATCAATCTCCCTAATGGCGTCCACGCATCAAACCAGAATGACGTTGAGGAACCATTGTAGACTTTTGACTTTACTTAACGATGCTGCGAGGTCTCCATATTTTAGCAAATTTTTTCCATGTCCATGAGCGTAAATTCGTGTTTTTTTTAGTTTAACTAAAAGAAACTTGAATGGAGGAAAAGTGTAAACTTCTTGCTCCCCCTCAGTAATAAACTAAAAAACGAAAGGAGTAAACTCGCTCCTTAACTTATCTTATTTCCTTGTGCATATAAGTTGCCTTTCTCATACAACTCGTGGATCCACATTACTTATCATTTGAATTAAACTCGCATAACCATTCACATATCAGAGTGTAGATAATTGACAAAAAGTCTTATATAACAATATCAGTACATGCATAAGCTGAATGCCAAGTACATCACTAATTGTAATATTATTTGAAAGCCCCAGATTTGTGCTAGATCTATATGTTTGCGTGATGCAGTTGCAGAGATGAGCATAAAGTAAATGAGACAAAAAAAAATTGTTGACGGGGTTCGATTTCTCTACATCCCCGGGACCTCGTCCAGAATTCATTCACTAGAAAAGACCGCAACTACAATTGTTATATGGCTTCTACCATTCTTTTCTAGATTTACAATGATCAGACACTACCACTTTCTCTAGTGTAATTCTCCTACAAGAACCACCACACTCAGAACCTTCAGTCTACTCTGGTGGAGCAACACCGCACAAAAATTATGTGCAACCACAAACAGACACTACCACTTTGAGCCCTTCTTGCAAGTGTAGTATGCAATGAACACACCACTAGATCTCACTATATGGCTGGCGGGACAACATCACACACACAACCTGTGTGTATCTCCCAATAAAGCTCTGGATGTGTCAACCTGTTTCCATCAACACATCCTCTCTTTTATATTAGCAGCTTCACCCCAAAACCCTAATTTTATTAACCTTTGGGTAAAGCTCTTCTCCCCTGATGTCAACTTGAGCCATACCTACTCTGACACAGGAAGTTTCTAAGTCTGAACCAGACATCCTATGACACCTGTCCTTGTCATACAGTTCATCCTGTTCCACTCAGCATACTTGGGCCTGAAGCAGCCCATGTGACTTTCCTTAATCACTCAAGCCCACATACCTCTTCATGCCTCTTCTTTTAATAGAATCCCACATGTATTCCTTTCTATTTGATATTCTCAATAAGACTCAAATCCCTTTGCATCATCACTTCAAGACTCGTGACTTCAAATCTTCTTGAATACATATGTTGCTCTTTCTTGTGTCACGAGACAACCCTTGTATCACACATGCAATGTTTGTTCTTTCATTATCGAGGTCTTGACACCTATTGATGAAACTAGCAAAAGAAGGACACAAGGCTGCGACTTTGCTCTGGTCATCATTCACCCGCGACTTATAGTATTGGTATATTGATTTAGTGATATAACAGTATTTTCTTAGAGTCTCACTCTCACCCAACCCCTGTGTCCTCAGCACATCAAATTCCTCCAGAATCTCCGTTGTGAAATAACTAAATCATATAGATGAAACACAAACGTGGTCCTCAATCTCAAAGGAAAAAAGCACAACCAATCAATATCTTCTGAAAGAAATAGAAATTCTTACGCCGTTTTTATGTTTTCTAGTGCATCAGATTGGTTTGGATCCCCTTCAAGAATTTATATCAGCTTCTTGAATCCCGATATCTATTTAGAATTGCAATATAAGAAGAAAATGATTAAATGAGAAACAACCTCAGCAAAAGATATGGTAAGTAGAGAATTCACACACATCAAGTCTAAGTTTCTCGACTTATATATATATATATATATAATATTCACAATTTCACTTTTAATGCTTATAATCTCTAATTATTTTTCTTGTATTGTATTTTTAATTTTCGTTTTATTTTTTCAAAACTTTTTTGTTGTGTGGTAATTAATATATATAAGACAATATATAGAAGAATACGACATAGTTTATTGAATCATTAAATTTAGTTTTAATGTAATTATTCTTTTTTATTAAGAATGTTGAATCTTTAATAAAATGATGATGTGGTGGCAGTTTAAGAGGAAAGAAGACTCTCCTATAGATTTTAATCATTAATCGACACCAAACGATTGTTTAGAGGAGGCATTTTCAAAATTCAAAATTTCACAATCAATATATATTTTTTATTTGTAGGTAATATCATCTGTTATCGATTGTGTATGTTTGATTTCACTTTTCTAATTCCGATCTTGTTGATTTGTGCAGAAATTGAAGAACACTCAACCGCTCTGGTACATCTTGTTGATTTATAACGATTACATTTGTCCACAAACTTTGATCTCTCAATCAATAACGCGGAGACATTACGATGTTTAAACTGATTTCCATCCTTATTTGGATTTTCGACATATTCGTATCCGAACTCTGGATAAGTGCGAAAATTTATACATAATCTTTGTGATTGTGCTTTTAGATACCCGAACTCATTAAAATTCAAATTTTGCTACCCAAACTTCCAAAATTAGGCGTACACATACCTAACAGATAACGGTGTTAGATTTTCCGTTAAATATGCTGACTATGATGCTGAATCATATGAGTTTTCGGCTTATTCGTGCACCAACTCTAGACATGTATGCAAATACATTCCCAAAATCTAAATATTTTTTTTCTTGATTATTTTGTATTTGTTATGGTAAAAATCTCTTAATATTATTTATAAAGTGATTTTAAAGAAAATGTTTATGTGCCAACCACTTTCACCATTTTATTTATTAAATGACAATTTAATTGCGATAAATATAGGGGCAATTACAAAAATGCCACTTTTTGTGTGCACATTTGCAAGAATGTCACTTAGGGGTGCCCATTTACAAAAATGCCACTAATTATAGATTTATAAAGCCTATATCTTAAAATTCTAAACTCTAAAAAATGTTTTGACACCTAAAACCCCCTAAACACTCAAAACTAAACCCTAATATAACATAGTTAACCCAAACATAAATTATATAATGAAAAAATAATTTTGAAAAAGTGGTATTTTTGTAAAGATTTCAAAAGTGTCGCATTTTTGTAAAGTGGCACTTGGAAAATGGCATTTTTTGAAATTTCTCATAAATATATGTCTATATTAATAATTTAAAATTACGTCTATAAAAACTAAAAAATTATGTAAAAAATATATGTTAATTATGTTTTTAGAATAAAAATATATATTAAAAAAATTATGTTAGAAATATACTATAATGTGTATATATTATTATGGTATGTTATGTATGGTTTTAAATTACTCATTCAATATATTATAGTAACTATCAACTATGATACAACTCATAAACATAAATTATTATAATATTTAATTATACTTGTAAGTATCATTTATTTGAATAATTCATCTTTAATATATTATATTTGAAATGATAAAATATCAATACAACATTGTGTATTTTTATCTAATATTAAAAACTGATATTCAGTAAAAAAAATTCAATGTTAAATTTAACATATTAAATTGATCAAAATTAAATAGGAACCAAAACAATATTAATATTTTTGATATATTTTTTATTTAAAATATTATTCTTTATAAAAAAAAAATTGAAATTAAAAAAATATTCAAAATATCATCATGGGAATGTATATGCATACATGTCTAGAGTTGGGGTACGAATAAGCCAAAAACTCATATGATTCAGCATCCTAATCATCACATTTAACGGAAAAACTAACACTGTTATCTGTTAGGTATGTGTATGCCTAATTTTGGAAGTTTGGATAGCAAAATTTGAATTTTAATGAGTTCGGGTATCAAAAGCACAATCTCAAAGATTAGATATAAATTTTTGCACTTGCCCAGAGTTCGGATAAAAATAAGCCGAAAACCCATCCTTATTTCACTCAGATAGGTTATATCGGGTTAAATGGACCATAGCGATCTTTCCGAAACTCGTATCACGAAGTGGGCTTCACCTTTTCGGATTGCAATATGGCCCTTAATAGATTTCTTCCCGAAATCATTCGAAATCGATATATGGGTTTCGCTGTATTGTGAAACCGAAGGCCAACACAAAACAACAATTTTCGAACTTCGTTTTCTCCGAATTGGGAACTCAAAATTGTAAATCAACAATGACATATTATAACTCAAGCTCAAATTCAAAAAAATTAAAATAATTCATGATTGGATGAAAATTTTTACCAATAACTCAAGCTTAAAAAGATCGTCATGACGTCGGATTATACCAATAACTCAAATCTTAACACAAGAGTAGTTGATGTTACCAATCAATCGGAATTTTTTGTTCGTCTTTAAATTTATTGGACATTTTCTTTTGGGCCGGATTTACATCCGACGTCAGCACGATGTTCTCTATCTTGATTCAATTGTGAATTTGTTGTGTTGCTTCTCTTTGCTGCTTCCTCTGTTCTCGTTATCTTTTTAACTAGCTGCAAACAGTTGAGAACATATAAGATTTCTTTTTTGGGCTTTTAAATAATCTTTAATCTTCATTGTTACAAACTGTTACGAGTCCGGGCCAACATAAAAGGCACATTCGATCCACATAGATTATATTGGGTGAACTTTTGTGAATGCATGATCATAAATATACTATCTGAAATCATTTAACAAAATAAAGGTCACTGACCCACCACAACTGCAGAACAAACCTTCCGGGGTATGTTAATAAGGGAAAAGAGACCATCTCTGAACCAAATGAAAAAAAAAAAAAAATGTGTAGACGCAACATGTTCTAATGATACGTTACACCTTCACCAGTCATAACATGTTCTAATGATACGTTACACCTTTACCAGTCACAACTTCTCCTAGGCGATATGCAACATAGTCGCCATTCTCAGCGTCTCCTAATATTCTCAAAGCCGCCTCTGGACTGACCACCATTACCATCCCAATTCCCATATTAAACGTCCTTCTCATCTCACCGTCTTCTACATTCCCATGCTATATGATAATTACCACACACAAAATGAGACATTAATTCTAGATGTAGTAAAAAACATGGCATTTTTTTGTTCATTATTCTATCTATGATTCTCCTCTCACTAATTACCTTTTGGATAAAAGAACAAAGGTGGAAGTTCCCAAGCATTGGTGTGAATAACAACACCCAAACCATGTGGTAAGATTCGGGGAATGTTGTCTGTCATACCTCCCCCTGTTATATGAGCTAGCCCCTTCACTCCTCCTTTCTCGACCATGCCAAGTACCTGTGAATATTAATAGAGAGAAATTTTGGTTGATGACAGAAATAACAAAAAAAAAAACGTGAATATATACAAATTGGATGATGACAAACAAAAATAATAACCTACCTGTTTCGCATAAATGATAGTAGGAACCATTAAAGCATCACCAAGGGTAGTACTTGATCCACCTGGAAATTCATCGTTCAGCGAAAAACCGCTCTGAGCCACTAGCCTGCAAACAATTTCATAAAAAAGGTATCTATCAGTAACTTACCTTCTTGCTAAGGAGTAACCATTGGAATGAATGGAGACCAATAAGGACATCTCCAGCTACTATGTTTTTCCCATCTATAATAGAATCTTTCTTCACTTTGCCTACTGCACAGCCAACGAGCTCGTAGTGACCCTTGGCATAAAAGTCACCCATCTCTGCAGTCTAAAAACAGCCAAAAATCGAAACAGAATTAACAATTGTCAAGGGCTGGGATTGGATCTAACTGTAAATAATACCTACCTCTCCTCCTAAGAGGTTGCATGGATCCATGGGGTCATAGCTGGATTGCTGACAACCATAAAAAATCCCTATAATGACCTAGAAACAAAGCATAATAAAGTTAGCTCCTAAAGCAGCAAACAAGATCAAAGATGAAGCAAAAGCAATGATACAGGCACTGCATGGTCTACATTGAGACGATTACAACCATAGTAATCTACGAAACCAATAGGGGTTGCACCACAAGTAATAACATCATTCACACACATGGCGACCTGAAACAAAAGTAAAACAATGAGTGGCGTGTAAAGTAAGGAAGACAACAACAAACAAACAAATAAGAAACAGTTTTGTTTTTGGTGTTACCTAGTCGATTCCAACGGTATCATGCTTTCCAGTCTCAAATGCCAATTTAAGTTTAGTCCCTACACCATCCATACCAAATACAATTTCATAACCACCACTGAATCCGCCAATCCCAGGAACCATCTTCCTGATTCGTCTAGTGAGCTCAGTCCCAGCATCAATATCCACACCAGAATCCTTGTAAGTGAAACCCTCATCATTCTCCGATGCCTTTAAGCTCATTGTTCTCGTCTTCTGAGGAAAGCAGATGGAGAAAAGTTTCGCTCCGGAGGAGAAACGGTACCTATTGATCGAACCGGAGGATACACTAGAGCAAAATGAAGACTCCATAATCCGGGATTCCATGGCTTGAATGGAACGTTATAACATTAGGGTAAAATTTTCAAACCAACAAGAAAAATAAAGCGAGGTACTTGAAAAAAACGCAAAGATGAAGTAGTGGGCCTTACCTGATGTCACAGAGCAGGTCGCTGTCGAGAGAGAGAATGAGGGAGAAGAGGCTGATACGAAGGGGTTTTAAAACCCTAGTGGCCGTGACTTACTAAAATTTTCTTTTGCTTTTTACATTAAAACTAGATTTTGACCCGCACATACGTTTTTTTATGTTGTAAGCTAAAATTTCGGATTGTGTCTTATATAATATGTTCAAAATGTGATATGTATTGTTTTAGTTTGTAAGTAGGATCGATTATATTGAAAAAGTATGATTAATTTTTTTAGTTTGAAGGTAGAGAATAAGTATGTTAAGTATTGAATTTTATGATGAATAATCATTGTAATTGGTATACATAAATTATAATATTTAGTTTTGTGCATGTACGAATGTCTGTCGTATCAATTATTTAGTTTTGTGCATATACGTATGTCTGTTGTATTTACTTATGGAATAAGAATGGATTATAATATGGCAAACGTACTGAATCTTTATGTAATAAAACAAATCTAAAATAACTAAAAAAAAACCAAAACATAAATTGTAGGTGTAACTCCAAAGATTTGATCGAAAACGCAAAATAATAATACTTGAGAGTCTCCATCGCCGAAGATTGATCAAACTCTTTAATCAAGTTCAGAAACTAATCTGTAAAAAAAAAAACAAAAATATTTAAAAAATGAAGCACTTGTAAGAGACGAATTTGAAAGAAGTTGAATAGATGAATATCCATACCTTCATCACACAACAATTGCGAGTCAATATTTTGGAAAACCTCTTTGAAAACAACGTTCATAGTCTTCTTCTGAGTTTTACCATCGCTATCTACAATAAAAATTTTCAAACATTTCTTGGAAGTCACTCTAGAAATAGCCACATATAGCTGACCATGCGAAAACACTGGCTGAGGCAAATACAACCCAACTTCTCTAAGAGACTGTCCTTGACTTTTGTTGATGGTTATCGCAAAGGCAACAGATAAAGGTAGCTGTCTACGACGTATTTTGAAAGGTAATCTTGTGTCTGAAGGAGTAATCAATAACCTAGGAATCACCCGCCTATAGTGCGGGAACATTTGTTGTTTATATTGTAATTTTGAGTGGTTTGTTGAGTGAATGATTAAAATGCATAAGCAAGGAAAAAAATGAATGGTTTGTTGAGTGGATGGTAGCTAGCTAAGAGAGTCGATTTAGAGTTTCTAAAAATTATATTTTTAATGAAATAAATCATTTGAAAAGCTTATTTCACAATTTTCGAAACGAATCTTAACATAACGTCGAAGTAGAGGAATTATTTTATTTTGGTACAATTGACAGATCATGTGTTTTCTTCTATATTAATTAAGTTAAAAATTAATAATTATTTAATTAAGAAAATTATCCACTTAAAAGTTTAAATCTTAGCGATTGTACCAAAATACTTTTCTTTAGTTTCGTAATTTTTGTTTGGAATTTGTTTAGAATATCTCATTTAGTTGATCAAGAGATGGTTTTTTTAACTTTTTTTGTTTGTTTTCTAATAATAAAGAATAAGGAAAGCAAATTAAATTGAATAGTCGGTATTTCTAGCGATTTGGTTACTGGGCGGCCTGATTTGTGCTCGTGGTATTACGAAATGTTTAGATTTTAAAAATTAAAACCAGATTTGTTTTTGGTTGGTTATTATTTATTTAATTAGTCTAAAATTAATATCCATGTCATTTTTTTCTAAAACTATATCAGAGTTTACAGCCAACCAAATTAAAACACGTAATTAAACTATTAAAAACATTTTCTTTTAATCAGATTATCAACCAAATTATCAACCAAAATTATTTTATTACTTTGAATTCAACTTTTATAAAAAATCTTTGAGTAAACCAAATTATAGATTCTAAATGAATAATAAAAATCATGGACCGAAACGTGAGGACATATCTTGTATGTGTAATTGAGATTGGGATTGGAATTGTTGTTTCTGTTGCAATTGTTGTTTCTTTTCTTTCACTTTCTCAAACAATTTAGAAGATAAATATAACCTTTGTCGGAAAAGGATACATGTCAAATTACATTTAATTTGCCTGATTTAATTAAAAAAGCACAAGTTATTTGAACGGGAGTATAACTACATAAACGAAATTCGACATAGATATACATCAAAACAAATAGATTAAAAACCATGAAAAACAATGAAAAGAAATAAATTACGTCAATTTAGGAACTCTAAAGAAAAAAACATTCTTTTAATGAAATATATTATTAACAAAAATCAAAATTAACTCCGCATCATTAACCAATTGATTTTTATGGCAGCAATTATTTTTAAAAATTGAAAGAATTTGTGATGATAAAAATATACCTACAATATATGATATATATCCTTTAAAACTAAGAATATACCAAAATTAACTAAAATTTTTTGGAATATATAATATTGTTATAGAACATTTAGTCTCGGAAATTATATTTATGGGATATAAAATTTATAGAAATATCTTTGCCATTTTTAATTGGTATTATGTTAAGTGTCTATAATTAATGATAATGCAATAATTTTTATAATATATAAGAAAATTATGATTAATATAATGGCAGATCATTTTTAAAATCAAAAGCAATTGAAGGTCAAGATCGTGTGTTATAAGAATATTATGAAACATTGTCATTAATTACTTTCCAAATCTTTTTAATTTTTCTAAAAATATTAAATAATTTCCAAAAATTAATATTATCAAAGATTGTCATTTAACTACCTTCCAAACATTGGGTTTTGTTACCTTTTTGGCTAATTATATATATGAAACATTAAAATGTCAAATTGATTAAATTTTGAAACAATTTGGAAAGTACGTAATATGAGGAAATTTTTCAAATTTAAAAATTTAAGATATATGTAATATGAGAATTTAAAATATACCAAATAATTTTCTATGAATGTACTATAATAAAAATTTGAAATTTGGAATTAATCAACAAAAATGTTTTCTAATAAAGAGTCGAATATCTTATTATAGTTTAATCGTCTAACTATATATCATCACATGTATAATTATAACTTAACGACATTTTAAATTGGTGTAAAAGAGCCGAATATGAAAACCAAATATGGTGATGATGAGTGAAGAAAAGTTGATGGTGATTTTGCTCAACAATCTTCATCTTCCCTTAAAACTGAAAAAACCAAATAAAGTCATCTATGTTTTTTTATCATATAAATTATCCGATTATTTAATTTGTATATTAGAAATATCATCAAACAAAGATGAATGGGAGATAGAATTTTTAAAAATTTATTATATATTTTTATAATTTGTTTTTATGCAGTTATAAAACTTTCCTAAAATAACGAAAATGCTATTAATGTGTCATAAAAAAAAAACGAAAATGCCTTTCAAAATGTCTGAAATTGATCCCAAAATTACTGAAATTGCCACTACATATGTACAAAATTACCCTTTTCAATTGAATTTCTTTAATTTAAAACCAATGGTAATTTTAGTAATATTAGATAGGATTTTGGACATTTACTCTAAATGATTTCTCTTTTAATAGTATAGAGATTGTGTGAATATACTTTATACATTATGTATACCGTTTTTTTTAGAATACTTTATATGTAATTATGATCATGTTTATGATATACTAGAATAGATTATACTTTATAATTTTATATTTTTAAATCCATGGGAAAAAGAAAACAAATCATCCGAGAAACTATATTGGTTTTGTATATTTAAAAAAGTTTTGATGATTCTACCAATTAAATAGTTTACTGAATATAAAAAGAATTTCAGATTTCCTTAAAATTGGTTTAAAGATTTTCTCGTTGACCAAAAAAAAGGTCTAAGGATTTTCTAAGATTATAAGATTCTTTGACTAGAGGATAATTATATTAGAATTTTTTTTAAAGTTTCTCTACAAGTATTGCATAATATTTTTTGTTTTTTATTTGTTGTTATCTACTAATTAACTTTTTGTTAACTTTTCATTTTCTATAAATTGTCTCAGAGTTTATAAGTTATTATTATGAACATTTCCCAAAGTATCCTAAATTCTCAACTTTTTTTTCCTTTCTAATTTATATATTGGTGTGTTCATACAGTTTTTTCTAATATATGTTTGTGTATTTGCACAGTTTTTCTTTTGATTTTGTATGTGTGTTCATATAGTTTAGTTGTGCGCTTTTGCTCTTTATTTGAGTTATACCTTACGTTCCATTTTCTTTTTTAATTTGTTTATCGATTGATTGAATTTTAGTGATAGAGTATGTGTTCATGTTAACTCAAGCGTATGTGTTCATGTTTGCATTCATCAATAGTGAGGTTTTGTGTTTTTTATATCATTTGCACTCGTAACCATCCATGATCATCCATCAAAATAGCTAAAACGCCACATGAGTTATGGAAACAGGGGATATATACCACTTCAATGTGTCATGAAGTGATTTTGAAAATAGGAAGGGAAGATTAATCAACGTTGTTTGGGTTTAAGAAAAACCACATAAACACACTTTCTCCTCCAAAGCTTGCAAATAAAGAATCAGAAACTTTTGGGAACGTTCGGAAGCGCAGTGGAAACGCGATTCCAGACAAATCAAATTGGGAAGCATTTTGGAAATTTTGATTTTGGTTTGGAAGTTATTTTTTTTTAATTTTGGAAGTGGAAAAAGTAAACAATTACAAAAATTTAAAGATAAAATTTAAGAGTAAATAAACAAAGCATATTTGTGCACATTAACCTTCGTCTTTTATCTAGAATAAGTTTTTCTTATAAAGAAGCTCTTAATCAAATATGGGATGTTGGAGGAGACCAATTTGATTCACTGGATGATATTAACCTTTAAAGCCCTGAGTTCGACGATATTTCTCTTGATGAACTAGAGTTCGAAGTGGTTTCGTTTGATGGAGCTGATGAAAATGAGGCTGAAAACGATGCTCTGAATGTGATTTTGAATGTTATGATTTTATTTTTCATTGTTATTTTATCTGATTTGGTGTTGTTTAAAACAATTTCTTTTAATATAATTTGGTATTTAAAGTTTTCTTATATATATACATAAGGTGCTTTAATGATCAACTTTTAAGTTGGGACATATTTCAAAACGGCTATGATCCAGTCTATATGTCTATTCTATGTCACACTGCATATGAGTGTAGCTTATTCTATGTTAATATAGTAAATATGTTTTATACGTTTCATTCTATATGGTAAATGGTAAATATGTATCCATTCTATAGATTTATATTTTATCAGATTGCTCTACAAGAAGAATTCCATCATAAGTGCAATAATGTTCAAAAGATAAAGGATCGTGTTAGAAGGCTTTAACGAAAATGAGATATACACAGATCCTCAATATTCGTCACTTGAATTATCTCAAAAAAAAAAACGAACAACTATATCATTTTTGTATTGTTCTCAGTGTCTTGGCCTAACGATCAAGATATTGTGAAGGTATATATTTATGTACAGATATATATATATATATATATATATATATATATATATGTGCATATTTCTCATAGGTTGATAGTGATTCTATAGTTTTCATCTCTTTGGCCTTCTTCTATAGTCTTCTCTCTCGTCTTCAAACATATGTTAAATATCTAATATTTGATACGTTAGATTGAAAGAGGAAGAGAACTGCTTATTGGAACACATCGAGGCTATGGTACAAGTTTACTTATATTTATTACTTATCCATGAATCTAACATCTTAGAATTTTATCAGTTTCATATGCTGGTTGTTTAAAGTTGTAATTAACATCTTGTTCATTTCTTTGGCCTTTTTGGCTTCTAGTTTAAAAAAACCATCAAAAGAGGCAAATAATCATAGACTCTAACATTAATGATCTGAAGAAACATCAAACAAACAAGGTGCATCCTAAATTTCATCACAATTTTTAGTGTTTCAACTGGATATTGTCAAACCTCTTGCGGTAATATCTAATAGACATACAAATACATGCAATGCTTACTAGGTTACTGTTGTAATCATTTACAAGATTAAGTGATTCACATCTCTCTCCCTCTCTACAAGACCACATCGCTATATATGCAATTGAGCAGTATCACATCTCTCTCCCTCTCTCTCTAGTCTCTAGACAACAACAAAAAAAGATCAAAAGGACAAACACACACAAGAGTACAAGTCATTCACCCCAAACTAACTTCAATATATTCTTACTAGCTGATGCACATATTACATTGTTACTTCCATTCCTCAACATCTCTTCTTGCGCCGACACATTCCCTTCCTTCAAAAACAATGGAGAGAGATTGTTGTAGTTCAAAGACTATAATTTGTGTTTTAAAAGGTTCTGAGTTCTCAGGCAATAAGGCTTACTAGATCAGAATAGGCAGACGCAAGGGACATAAGTGTTGGGTACTTATCAAGAACCGCTACGGCAATTTCCTCTGTTACCTGCGGGACCTGCGCACCAAAAAGTTTCAGTAAGTCGCAGAGAAAAATCCTCATTTCTTGTCATTCGAATTAAACTCATATCAGAGTATAGATAAACCGAGAAAAAAGGCTAAACAAGTAACAAAATCAGTACCTGCATAAGCTGAATGGCAAATACATCACTGATTGTCGGTTTATCGAGGTCTTGACACCTTTTGATAAAACTATCAAAAGAAGGACACAAGGTTGCGGTTTTGCTCTGGTCATCATTCATCCGTGACTTGTAGTATTGGTATATTGATTTAGTGAGATAACCGTATTTTCTTAGAGTCTCACCCAACCCCTGTGTCCTTAGAACATCAAATCCCTCCAGAATCTCCGTTGTGAAACAACTAAAGCATATAGATTAAGAACAAATTTGGTTCTCAATCTCAAAGGGAACAAGCGCAACCAATCAAAATCTTCTGAAAGAAACAGAAATTCTTACGCCGTTTTTATGAGAAACAGCCTCAGCAAAAGATATGGCAAAGTAAAGAATTCACACACCTGAAGTCTAAGTTTTTGGTCCCTGTAGCGATATCATCAACATTCTTCCTCTCAACAATAAAGTCCAGAACAAATTCATTCCCAGAGTACTTATGACGAGCAATCCAGATACAATCCCCCACTAATAGTCGTCTAACCTACAGATTCAATAACACCCTCCAGTTAAATTGTGTAATTTTGGAATCTGAATGATATCTATCCAAGAAAGCAAATGCAAACCTCAATCTTGATCTTGAATTCAGAGCGTATGTTATCAACTTTGTTCCTAGATCACGTGAATAAGAAGATATGGGTTAGTGTTACCAACAACAACGTAGAGAGGCTATTATCACACCTTCATAGCTAAACCATAAGAAAACTTGAAGAGCAGAGGAAGATTAAATGTTCCACGAACCCCTTAGTGGCAAACTGTTCTCGATCATCCAGTATCAAGATCACCTCATATGCTTCCTCAAACATTTCCCCAAATGCAAGAGGAGGAAGGCGTGGAACATCTGTAATTCGTTCGGTTCCACCTGAAGCTAACTTTGTAACCATGAAACAATAAAGAAGAGATAATGCTGATTAGCAATCTAGTTGATGCTGATCGTAAAAGATATAGCTAAAAATCTACTGAGCGCAAATGGTACATACAGAAGATGAGGAGGCTTTCATTGCATGACTCGAACTGGATGGACACGGATTTAATTTGAATCCATCATGGCGAAACTTCTTAGCACGAGATTCCTCTAAATCAACTTGACCTGTATATATGTAACTAAGACTTAGTAAAATGGAATATCAAACTTTTAGCAGACACAACACTAAGGATATTAGATCATATGCTTGCTAAAGACCATACAAGTTCGTGCTCTAGAAGGTCCTGCTGAATCCGCCTTAGATTTTGGACTGGCATGTGGATGTACAAGATCTATTTCATCATCGGATAAGATTTCAACTGGACCTGTAAATTTGTAGCTAAGACTTTGTAAGATGGAACATCCAACTTTTAACAGACACGACACTAAGAATATTAGATCATATGCTTGCTAAAGACCATACATGTTTGTGCTCTAGACGGTCCAGCTGAATCTGCCTTAGATTTTGGATCGGCAAATGGCTGTGCAAAGTCCATTTCATCATCAGATACATCGTCGTGTGAATTCGATAATCCAGATCGCATAATACATTCTTTTGCTACTTTCCGGCCTTCCATTGTCAGCATGTACCTAAGAAAATAAACAATACTCATCCAATGTCTTAAGGTATAATGATTACTTCTCTATACATAATACAAGTAAAAAATGCACAAAATACACGAGTTTTATACTTTGCTGGGTTGCTAGATTTCACCACTAATCCCTTTTGTATAAATGTCGTCATGCAGCTCCATCCGCTATACCACTCCCTCCTGCTTTCCCTTTTCCTTTCTCTGGCCTAATCAAAATCAGACAGCAATGATTGGGTACAAAATTAACAGATTAGATATTGGAAACGCCATTGATTCATACGCAACAGGAGCGTGTGAGAGCCCACTCGCGTCAGCAGCATCAATAAGTTGTTGTTTACGCATGAAATCTTTCTCATTCGGAGTCCCTCTGGTAAACAAAAACATATAAGTCCTGAAGAAGCGTTTACTGAGGGGAAGGCAAAGAGTACATTATGAGCAAAGATAAACTCTAAATCACCTGTGCAGCGTTATTAGTAATGCATAAGCCACAGAATTTCTTTGCGGAATGTAGCGTTTTCTTTCCTTAGTTTTTTCCCTGAACATAAAAACATTACACTGATTATTCATGTGAGTAACAAATGTGACATTAGATACAAGCAGACACCATTACCAGCAGGATGTTCAGGTAAATCTTCTTGCTCAGAATTTGCAGTCTCAGTATCAAAATATCCTTTCATTTGCTTAAGCATCCACTTGCCAAACCCCCTATGAAACAAATCCAACCAAAATCAGGAGACAAACACTTGGGTGGATACAAGCAAAGCCACCCAAAAACTAAAACCACTCACTATCAGATCCGCTTTGTATTTCAGTAAAGCTTTAGAGACTAAAATGGACATAGACATTCAAAGAAACACTTTCACTATCTCACGCCATAAGAACACTAACAGATGCTAAAACAAACACAAACCCTTAGCTAAATCCTAAATTAACAGTAAAAAACAATGTATGTGAAGTGAATAAAAAGATACATTCACAGAGAAAACAGAGAACTTCGAACCAAAACACACAAAAAGATCATATCTTTTCCACAAAAATTGAGAAAAAAAGGAACCTCAAACAAAGAATCGACAAACCCAAAACCCAGCAAGAAGAGTAGAGAAACTAGGAAACGACATTCCCCACTAAACCCAAAACACACAATAGAGAAAAGACAAGAAACAAGAAGAAGCAAGAAACATACTTTATTAGCGACAAGTCTTTGAGTGTGTTAATGGGATCTTTGGGGTCGCAGACATTTCTATAACCCTTGAGAAACGCCTTCTCCTGAAATTCCGACAAACCCTTGGGCTTATCTGAGTGTTCTCGCTTCTTCTGCAACACAAAATCGGCCAAACCTTGGTTCTCTCGACACAGTACCCTTCTCTCGTCATCCATCACCAAAGAGAGTTTCAATCTATCAAAACCCTACATGTATAGCAGATTGTCGATGTCAAAAAAAGGTTTGATCTTTCGTTTGCCGGAGAAGTGGAAAATACCGCTGCTATTAGGCGTTTTCTTGAGAATTTAAAAAATTGGGGATTGAGACTAAAATACGCCGGGTGACGAGCCTATAGAGAGTATAGAGCCTCCATTTGATGCAGAGACTTATGCGTTGTGTAGTATAGAGTAGCGGACTATGGGCTTCCAATAAGATGCGACCCATACCTTCTTTTGATTACTTTATAATTATTAGAAACACACTCTGGTTAATTAATATAGTTCGTTATTTTTTTGTAGTAAGTCTTGTTCTTTAAAAAAAAAAAAATATCTCTGATTGGTTTTCACGTTTAGATAAAGTAACTAAATAGATTTTGAACGTATTAACAACATGCATTGTCTCCCACCTACATGAATCTCAGCGGGTTCGTTTTTGGATTTGTTGAAATTTTTGGAATGCTTGTAACTATCTTATTTTCTCAAATATGATCTTGACGGTAGAAGAAATGCAACTTAAATCTACCATTGATGCCTGGAGAATGGCAGGAAGCTCAAAGCAACACCATCAAACTCTATGCATCTTCGGTTCTTCAAAGTAGAATATACTCGGATAGTGTTGCTCTTTGCCGAACATATGCAGGCCCGGTCCAAAATTTGGGAAGGCCCTGAAAAAAAAAAGAAATTTTGGGCCCTTTTTGAAAACAAATTTCACCTAAATTTCACCTAAAAACAAAAAAAAAATCATATGCAAATGCACACTAGAAAAGCCCTAGGGCTGGCCTGCGTGGAGGGTAGATCTTAAAACCGCAGGTCTCGGCTGGACGTTATACCACCAACTCATGCCCTCCTCCCAACATTCACAGATTATACATTTTGTCAACTTCTCGTTCGTAGTTGCGGGACTAGGTACTAGAGAACTTTGCTTTAATGCAATTGATCTCAAACTACGAAAAATAACAGTGGAATCGGATTCCAAGCAACTTGTCCAAATGTTATCCTCTGGATCAACTTTTAGTGAGCTCAATGGCATTTTATCGGATATCAGCTTTTATCTTCTTATTTGGTGTTCTTTCTTTTAAATTTACATCTCAAAATGCCGACGGTGTGGCTGATGCTCTGGCTAAGCAAGCCTTGCGTATGTTTGCATTTGAACTCTATCCAAGATTAATATAAATCTTAACTCGTTACCCAATCAAGAAAAACGATTAGAAATGACGGAATAGAGAATGCGGTTGAGTTGAAACGAACGCCTAAAGATAGTTATGATTGATTACAAGCGGTTTGAACGGTAAATATTTTTTGTATAAAAAAATATCAATTTAAAATATAAATAGTGATATATAATTCTAGTTTGATTTTTAAATATTTTATAAAAAGTAATATATATAGATATATTTTTGAAAATGAAAAATAAATATTCTCAAATGTCCATATGATAAACAAGACTTTGTAAACTCATCTCGTCCTATTGGTAACAAACGAGCGGTTAAACCACACCATTTTTTCAAACTTGGGAACTTATCGGAGCTGACAGAAAACTTGAAATATTTAAACCAATTTTAATTTTGTTTGGTATATAATACATAGTTTTCATTTGTTTTTCTAAACAAAAAATATCTAATTTAGCGAAAATTCTATTCATTTTCGAAGCACATTTACTTGGTTCAATAAAGAGTTTTGAAGAAAAAACTGTGATCAAGTTTTTCACATGATCAAAATCCCAAGACTTTAAAATAAAGTCGAGTAACCCACAGTTTAATTTGGATCAGTTTTGGGATAAATCTATGAAAAATCGAACCAAATTAGGAAGTAGGAACCCATAATTTTTCACTTCGGTTCTTTTCTTCCTTTTCATTTTTGGATTTAATATGGCACTAATATCATTACATTTAATTTCATCATATATATAAGTTCATGCATGTCGACCCCAAAAAACAAATATAAGTTCATGCACTGGCTGCCATGAAGTTGTAGTTACGAGGAAAATCATCAGAATCTCACAGAAAAAATTAAGTCTTTTGTCACATGAAAACAATAGGAAAAAGAAAAACTTAAAAAACAAAATACTCACATGCAACACTAACCCTAAAACCTCGCTAAGCCACTATATATAGCCCTTAAACAACTTCTCTTGAACCAAAAACTCAAAGCCACACTCACTACATTCGAACTAAAAAATGGTGATAGATTCTCGTGTTTTCATTGGTATAACAATAATCCTTATAATCTCAGGATCACTACTAGTTTCAGGGCAAGGAACGTGCCAAGGAGACATCCAAGGTCTAATGAAAGAATGCGCGGTCTATGTGCAGCGTCCAGGCCCAAAGATAAACCCATCCGCAGCGTGTTGCGGAGTTGTTAAAAGATCAGACATAGGTTGCGCATGTAGCCGTATCACAGCCTCAGTCCAGAAAATGATAGACATGGATAAGGTTGTTCATGTCACTGCCTTTTGTGGGAAGCCTCTTGCTCATGGTTCCAAGTGTGGAAGTAAGTCTTTTATTAATAATGAAGCTTTATTCTCTTATGGCTTTAATCTTGTAAAAATGGAACGTCTTACTAAAGATCCTAATGTGTTGATATTCTTGATGTGGCAGGTTACGTTGTGCCATAGAGATTGTGGACCAGAAATTAAGAGCTAAGGGTTTGTGGAATATGAATTGTTTGTGATTGGAGCTTTACTATTCCTAAATAAATGCTACTCTTGTAATCTCTGATGTATTGAATGAAATAAATATATTTTCCTTGTGAAGAGCCTCCAAGATAAAAAAAAAACTATCGATGGTGCCGAGAATCAATGTTTAAATGAATAACCGGATCACTAAACCTTGATATGGACTAATTAACCGGATCTCCAAACCACTTTATCATCTCATCGGCACAGCTTAAGCAGTTATGTGAGCCTAATCGGATCTTCGGTTAGAAGCAAAAATGATTTTATACCACTGTCCAGTTACAAGCACATGGCTTATACATGCACTTGACCAGTTTCTGATCTCTCACTGTCTGGAAAACAAACAATATATCTGAAACTATGAGAGAACTGAGTAAATATAACAGAAGACAGTTTAGTTTGTACACTTTGCTGTACACACAAAGAAAAGAAAAACACCCAAAGAATTTGTTTTTATGAAATCACAGTAAATAATATATATTCCTTTTCGCAACCAAATTTCCTCAATTTGATAGCAAAACATAACCCCCAAGAATAAATAAATCAAAGACTCAAGGCCAAAACCTGTGACCTGAAGAAGAAACAATCCAAAAAAATAAATACAGAAACAAAAGAAATCTAACCTCAGCCCATCAAACTAAGCAAAACAAGATGATGAAAACAAAGCAGAAAGATTTGAAGGAAAAATGAGAAGAGAAGAAAAGAAAAAATGCTCTTGTGGGTTGTTTTTTTTTAAACAAGCCATGAAAAATGTTATTAAGCTTCTCATGGGGACCAGAAGCAGCTTAAAATGCACTGACAATGTCCCTTGAATCTTCTCCTCTTATAGCTGAAACAAAGGAAGAAAACTTCAATATTACTTCTTTGTCGAATGAGGGATTTATATGTTCGATTTGCGACTGTGTTATCGAGTGTTACCGGGCTTTTGACGGAGAATGAAGGATATTCTTAGAAGAGTTGAACAGCCATTTTGAATTTGTTCTGTTTCCATTTAGCAAGCTTGTAGAAATCTTCTTTCGGCATACCGAATTTCTCCTTGAACTCCTCTGGTGAAAGGTAAGCCTACAACAGAGACCAACCGTAAAGATCCTTCTTTCTCACTTACAAATGAAATTTGTTTGTTGGTTTGAAATTTACCTCTCTCCTTGTTATATCAATGTCTGAGACAGGGTCAGTGGAAGTTGTCTTGAGACGATCGTATGGGTAAGCTGGTAAATCTTCTTCGTCTTCGACTCCTTCTTTAGCATCTTCTTGAATTGTCAGAGATTCTATCCGGCTGCTCATCGATTTCTCCTCCTCGCCATTTCCATTTTTATCTTCTTTTTCTTTTGAGTTCGATTCCGACGCTGGAGGTGTCTTTGGGCTCGCTTCATGCCAAATAAAAATCGAAAGGTTAATACTCAAAGTGAAAAACAAGAGAGGCGAGTATCTAAACCAAGATGCGAAAAGAAGATTGAAACTTGATGATAAATATTGACACTCGAAGATCATTTGCTCAGTGAAAATGTTTTGTAGAGTATACCTTTGAGTGGTTTTGGAATTGAAGGTTCTTGGGGAGGTGTTTTTAATTGTTCGAAAAGGGCACTACGAGAAGAAATGGCTGAAGACTTGGGAGCAAGCTTTGAAGAATCAGGAGTTACAGATCTTGGGTAGAGTTTTCTAACTACCGGGGGAGGAGTTGAGAGATTTCTTGCATTTTGGCTCTCAAATGTTGCTGCAAGCGCATTAAACGCTGGAGATCTGCCCCTCACACGAACCCTGTCTGGACTAAACGACATGCTTCTTGACCTCTGTTGTGACTTGTCAGGAACGCTGGCACGACCACCATATGAAGCTGGAGTTCTTCGTTTCGGTTTCTACTCATCAAAAGGCACAATAAAAGAGATGAATGAACAAACAAAATTTCAAAGCACACTGAATCATCAACCAAAAGGAAAAGCAAGAAGAATCTTTACATCTGCAACTGGAGTTCCACCATTTTTGACAATTCTGAGTTTTCTTTGGAATGAGTTTCCATGCATCTGGAAACAAAAAAAAAAGTGTTTGACCTTGAAGGTTTCCTTCCATGAATATTTCTCAGGGTGACCAATAGAAGGTGTTCGATACTTACAGCGGATTTTGAGGAATCCCAAGGAGTGAAAAACCGGGTGAAGAAACTTGGCTCACCACCTTCCATGATCACATATATAGGAGCTTCAGGGGATAACTTTTCCAGGAGAGAATCTTTCTCAATGAATTTCTAAGAAAACAAAAGGTATAAATGAGCAACTTGCCAAAACATTCAGGATCTTATGCGACTAATTCTCTCTATAGTTAAGGTAGGGTTTTGTTTGCAATGTATTAAATGAATCTGACCTCTCCAATAGTTAAAGCTAGCAACTTGTTCTTGGGGACTACTTCTTGGCCAACCCAGACAAAGATCTCTGCGTGACAGTCTACGATAAATATATCTTCGGTCATCAGGTCATCCTGTGTGAAGTTATATATCTCTGTCACCTGCCAAAAAATAACAAAAAGAAAGAAAATACTACGGATTGAGCCGCATGCCACATGCATTTTCCAATTATGATTGCATAAGTCTTTAGAGATAAAACAAGATTTCGAAAATTTACCTTCAGGATTTCTGGATTAATTTGCATTTCAGCAATAAAACAAAAAAACAAAATAGAGTCATTGTGTGCATATATCAGCTTCAGCTTGAACTTTTATGAAAAAATATAAGATCTTCTGTACCTTTGGTGAATGTGCAGGAGAACAAGTGAGGGTCACTCTCCGGTTCTTTTGTGAGCTTTTGGCTCGGATATTCGGTTTTGCCTCCTAATAACTCCCAGAACTGTTCTGATTCTGAACCCTCCTTTTGTGCTCTAGTCTGTAGGTTTGGCTGAACAAAAAGAAAAAAACATAACAGATGGTGCTTCAGCTAAAACATAATTATGAGTCTTATATTCGATCTTTAATAATTATGATTGAAACATAATTGACTTATCCTTATATCAATTAAGGAGAAACTTATCTTACCTTAATAAGATCGAGCTGCCTCTCGACGAGTTCCTGGTCAGTTGTGGTTGCTAGATTCCCAGTCCAAGTAAAGACAGAAGAATCATTATGTAGTATGTAACAGTATGAGGAGTTCAGTGATGAAGCAATCTGTTGAAGTAAATCGACAAAATATCATAAATAGCCAAATGCATATGTGACCTCGAAATGGTCCTCACTTCAGAATCATTTCTAGAGATTTAAAACAACGAAGGGTGAGAAAATGTTAAATACCGGGTCAACTTGTATAGCTTGCATATTTTCGGGACCAGACCCTTGAATGCGGAATAGAGCAAGACTATTCTCAGTGTATGTATCATCATCAACTTCTTTCTCTGCTACATATTTCTTGTAGCCACTGCTAATACCACCCTGTAAAGATTCAACAGTTCGATTTCATCAGAAAACAAAATCAGCAGATACTGTATATTCATAAACAAAACATGGATGATAAAAGCACAGTTGCAGAATGAAGATATTTTTTTGCCAAACCTTGAATACGATAAAGCTTTGCATAATCACGAAGAACTGAATGGGTTCCTTTCCTTCATAAATGCGAGCCTAAAGACAAGAGAACAAATTTTTTCAGGTAAAACAGATAAAATCCAATAACATAGACTTTTGGAATGAGTACAAAACACCAATGAGTGCAGAAGAAGATTTACTTGGGCCGGTACAAATTTCATTGACTCAACCATTTTGCTAGCCATGGAGACTGCAGAAGCTCTTTCTTTCTACATATAATCACAAATTGACAATTTAAAAACTATTCGTAACTTGTAAGATTTTAAAGCAACAGAAACAATGTAGCATGAACATAGTCAACAATATCCTGTCTGAAGAGCTCACCTCCACGCTTTGCTTGCCAAACCACGTTCCTATAAGAACTTCTTCTTTTTCTTCTCCAGGATAAGAATACTGGAAAACATAGCAATCTCCACTGTAGAATTTTGAATGATCAGCAGCTTGAAGGAGAGTCTTTTCCTGATCATTCACCCGCCAAACCTGCAGATTTCCTGTGCAATCGATGAAAGCTTGGGTCTCTTCTTTCGGTGGAGCAGCTTTCATCAGTCCTCTCACATTGACTCCTTGCCGTTGCAAAAGAGCTGCAAATGATTGGAAAAAATGACAAAGGTAAGAAACCGATAACATTTCAGTTACGTATAAGTATCTAAAATCATTATCTAATTTTGAATTTCGGATTAACGGACCAGCAACTCTGCCTCTACCGTCCTCTGACACGGTTGTATTAGTTTCTTGAGTCCAAGTATCAAACTTTGATCGGAATGGCACGGTTTCAAACCCTTCTATTATACGGATCATTTGCGATTTGGGTCTTTCAGATGAACGGATCATTTCCTGTATGACTCTTCTAACATCAGCAAACATTACGGTACACAACAAAAAACATTTTAAAAACTTTCAATTTGATAACAAACTTACTTCGGCGGCTGCACTTGCAATTTTTCTATCATCAAGAGAAGTAGTTCTTCCCATCCAAACAAACACTTCTAATCCACAGTCAAGAATAAAACACTTATTTGTATCCAGCATCTCTCTTTTCAAAGAATCGCCTTCAACAGGATTTGCCTGTCCCTTCTCCACACTTGAAATTCAAGAAATAAAATGTGTTTGGTTAAGGCATTATGAGATCAAAATGTACAAATAAGACAAGGTTAAGTTACCAAAATAGTTTGGTGATATCTGAACTGTAAGCTTTTTCTTCATCATTAGCTGTTTTTCTTGGAAGCGGAGCGAATCCACCAAAGAAACCCCAAAATTCTCCACTTTCAGCATCAGCCATAAGTTTCCCATCCTCTGCAAATGAATCATATGCATTTAGAGACCAAAGCAAAGAGATATTAAAGATACTAATCCCTAATTAAACTGCTCGGCTCACTTACCAACTGTAGCAACTTCACACGTGCCACCATGGTAAGTATCTTTGATGTACTGAACCACTTCCAATGCTTTTGCTCTCTCTTGGATACTTGAATTGGATCCATTGAACTGAAAAATCTTTGACTTTGTGTCAAGAATATAAATGTCGTCATGGTTTAAAGAACTCCGAGCAAACGGAACCTGTAATCAATTTAGACCATTAGTCTGTGTCCATAAAGTGAGCTACAAGATAACGAATAAAGGAACAAAAACGTAATGTGACTTGCCTCTTTCACATGGACAACATGTTTTCCTCTACAAACAAACAAGCGGGTAATATGTTCTTCAGCTTCCACATGTTTAAATCCTGAAGCTATTCCACCTTCTTGAGGTATGATACATGGTTTAAAATATGACAGGAATTTCTCAGTTTCGTGGCCTTGAACTTCCCGGTACTGAACTGCACGACCTCCAAGAGCAGCATCTAATTCAACCGTCTTAACTGCAGCAGTCCCGGCTTCATCCTAGTTTTTTACAAAAATATTATAATCTCTCAAACTTTTCCGTCAGTCTAATAAACGAAAATACGATAAAAGGAAACCTTAACAGGGGACTTACTTGAGATGTATCTTTACCAAGCCAGTAATGGATATCATGGCGCAATGCACCAGTTTTTAACGCCGTTGTCTGGTCATAAAAGATCGAGAAACAGAAATTGAATAATTTGACCAACACTCAGATCAACAAAACCCGTGTAAAATGGCAATAAGGAAAAGGAAAAAGTACTTGGCCTTTATTACCTTCAATACTATGTAAGAATCTCCGGTGAAAAACTTCCCAATAGAAGCCTTTGGAACGGGGGTAGGGCGGAAATTCTCTATACGCCATATCTCAATACCACTAAATTATCGTCAAGGAGAATATCATGTAGATATAAAAACAACCCGAAATGTGAAACATAGCATCTTAATACAAGAGTAATTTTGACATAATAAGAGGATCAAAAATTGAAGGATACGCTTTCTGTCCAGCTCCTTGGAAAGCTGGATCCAAATCTCTCATGGAAACAGACATACTTTAGCAGTCTTTAACACTTTCTCCAACTTACAAACGCCGCAACGATACAGAAGACTAATAACAACAACCTATGAGGCAACACCACCTAAGAATCAACAAATGCAAACCAATTCCATCAAAAGCCATCGAAGAACACATTTAATCGCAGATAATTCACAACAAGCAATTGAATAAAGCTCTTGAAACAAGCATAGTTCCAAACTAAAGCCGAAGAAACAATGTTCTCATAGAATTGAAATGTCTGATATGACTATACAAATTCAGAATCCAAAATCAACTCAAAGTCAATTTCTGTCAAAATACAAGGCGATATTATCAACAACCACTCATGAACACAAGGGTTTTAGGTAAACCCAAAAAAAAAAAAACAACTCAGAAATCTATGTTACATTGGAAGTAGGGTTTATGTAATATCAATTCCCCAGACAACAACAATAAAAAAGGAAGAACATTTCCATTCAACATCATCATATCTCATCAAACCCAAAATCTCTATCTGAAATCATCAATAACATCAACATCATAAAACCCATGATAAAGCTCAAACTATTGATGCTCTACAAATCTATTCCAGTAATCAAAACTAAACCTTTGGCTTCACAAATCAATAACTACATGGAGATTACAGAAACCCAATCAGATCAAGTGAACTCTTACAAATAAGATAAATCCACAACAAAAACCCAGAAAATTCGAAACTATTTCATAGCAAAAACGTTTCATTATTCATTCACCTATATAAATCCGCAATTCAGCTCCAAACCCAGATCCAATCTGATGAGAACACTTGCAACAACAAAAAATACAAAATTTTAGTCAAATTTGAAGACGATGAACAGAAGCCGGCGAAAAAAGTGAGAGAGAGAGAGAGAGAAAAAGAAGAAATGGAGAATTGAATTGAAAGCTTTATTTAGAGAGAGAAGTTGAAGTCTTTAGAGAGAGAGAGAAAAGGAAAAAGGCAAAGAAGAAGAATTGTTTAAGAGAGAGAAAGGTTGGAGGGAATGATGGAGAAGCCAGGCGAGGCGTGCTTATCACTAACCCACAAAGACAAAGCATGAACTGTAAAAATAAAATCTTTTGATTCTTCAATATCATTAACAAAAAAAAAAAAAAGAACATACAAGTCAACAAAACAAAAATTAGACCTTTGGAGAAATTTGTATGTTTTTCCCCCAGAAAAATCGAAACTTTTTACGGTTTTGTTTTTGCTTTGGTGATTTTATGTCATTACCACTTCTGGGTTTTTTTTTTGTTCTGACAGTGAATGGAGATTTTGCTTGATTATAAAATCTAATTTTATTTATTTAGTTTTAATCCATCATTGTTTGACTACTTATATGCTTTCAGGTTTAGAACAACAATGCCAGATAAATTGAATAATCTTTTTATAGTGAAAATAATTCTTTTATTATATGTAATTAATTCACAATTAATTTGGTCACATCTCTTTGTTGTTTCCATAAAGTCAAAACTCTTTCATAAGTTATTTATGTTCCTAAAGCCATTACTATCAGGGGACAATTACAAAAAATAAAGTCATTACTAACTAGGAATAATTATAAAAATATCATTTTTGATGTGTAAATATTATTTATGAGTGTTTATTTGTAAAAATATCATTAATTATGGATTTTTAAAATTTAAATTTTAAAATTATAAACCTTAAAATATGTTTTGACCTCTAAAATCTTTTAAACCTTCGAAACTAAACTCTAATACAACATAATTAATCCAAATATAAATGATATAATATAATTTTTTTTAAAAATAGTATTTTTGTAAAAATTTTGAAATGTATTTTTGAAAAATGATATTTTTTAAAATTTCTCTACTAACTGTGGAGCTGGTTATCAAAAAAAAAAAACTATGAAGTCCCAAAAAATTATTTAAGGAATCTGAAATTTTAAACGTAATTATTAGTCTAATCTAAGAATTAAAGTGAAAATAAAAAATATCTTGGCACAAAAAAAGAAGAACAAACAAAAGGTACTGTTACCTTTAACTTTAAGGCTGTTTGTCATACTTTCTTTCTCTTATTCTCTCTCCATTTTTCGTTAACAAAATAATTTTAAGCTTTTTTGATGATTGGTTAGAGCATCATCAATGGTGTGATTAAAAAGTTTTTAAAATATAAAATTATTAAAATTTGAGTAAAAAGAAGAAAGAGAGTATTTTTGTGGGGTGTATTGAAATATAAAATTTGAGTAAAGAGAAAATAGTGGGTGTGTTTAAATATAAAATTAATAAAAGTTGAGTAAAAAGAAGAGAGAGTTGCTTAAATAAGAACTTTTGAAGAGTGTTTTTAAAATGATGAGAGAGTGTTTAAATATAAAATTAATAAAAATTGAGTAAAATGATGAAAGAGAAAATAAAAAATTTAGTAAAAAAAAGAGAAAATGTGTGTTTTAATAATTTTATATTTAAGAATCGGGTTTAAAAACCTCCCATTGATGATGCTCTTAGAAATGGGTTAGTTTCATGAATTTGGGAGAAACAAAGTCTCATCAGTTATGATAACCAAAGAAAAAGTCTCATGAATTACATAGCTAAAATAGGTGATTAAATTTAGAGTAATCTTTGTTGTCAGAAGATTTGACCAAATTCTATCAAGCCATCCACATTGGAGACAAAATGTGGATATCTCTCAATAAAAAGATATTAAAAACACACTCTATCTTCCTTTTACTCAAATTTTATACCTTCTCTTTCATCTTTTTACTCAATTTTTATTAATTTTATATTTAAACACACTCTAACTTTCATCCATTCTCTCTCCAACTTTGTCTTCCCCGAGACATCCTCTCTCCAATAATACTCACTATTTCATCTCTTTACTCAAATTTTATTAATTTTATATTTCAATACACCCTATTATTTCAACCAAAAACACTCTCTTTCTTCCTTTTACTCAACTTTTAATAATTTTATATTTAAAGACACAACAAAATGTCTCCAATGCGGATGCTCTCATGAACTAAATTAAAAATCTTCGACAAGTAGTTGTGTTTTTTTTTGCTTAAAAGGGTGTTCAATATCTTTCTTTTTTTTAGTTTTTCTTTATCTTAGAAAAATATTTCCTTTGTTTCATAAATAATTTTTTTTAGAGTTTTAACAAATGTTACAAAACTAAATCATTGACTTTTTAAAAATAATTTTTATTTAGAAGTTTTTCTTTGAATTCAATTTTGCTGAAATTAGTTTTAATTTATTTAGTTTCTTAAAACTAATTTAAATATCTTTCCTTAGATGTCTTAATTTTAATTAATATGGAGTACATACAAAATATATAACAACAATTTCAAAACAAAAAAAAACAATCTTCTAAGTTAATATATTCTCAATTTTGTTTCGTAATTTTAGATTTTTTCGGATTGTTTTGTAAAAATTTTGAAACTTTTTGGTTGCTCGATTATCTGTTTTATTTCTTAAATTTCGATATCAAAATTGATCTAGATACGTAGGCTTAGCTAAAATTACTAGTATCCATTTTTTGTGATGACTGGTGTCATTAGGTTTCATCTTAGTCATTCACACCGTCCAGTTGATTCTTATTCTTTCAGTTCCTTAACGAGCTTACCTTTCTTATCCGTTGCACAGTTTCGGCGCAGAGGTTGCCTCTAGGGTAGGGTTTGACGTACCAAAGCCCCCTCCCTCTTCAATTTGCGATCGAAGAAGCCATAACCAGGTGCATATTGTTTTCGATTAGTTTTATAAATAAATTTTCGTAGGCTTTCATGTTTTTTTTGTAATGTTTCTCGGGTTTGTTGGATATTCAACAAACATTCGGATCTACTATGCGTTTTTCTTTGCTAGTGAGTTTTGTGGCTCATTCTGTCTCTGAATCGTTCTTGGAATCTTCCCAAATACTATATTCTCGATTTCATTTTGTAATTTTGGGTTTTTTTAGGATTGCTTTGTGGAAAAGTTGATATGCTCTATTATGCTTGATTGGATCTTAACTAGCTATCTTTATCTTTTGGGTCTCCAAGTCTCCCAACTAACCTCATTTCCAGAAAATGCTAAGTGGCCACAGAAGCAAATGCTTGAAAGTTTGAGAAGTTGCTTTGATACTGTCTTTTTAGGGTAGATTAACCTGGCCTCAATCTTCCTATCTCGAAGAGCCATGACAACATTCGTGTAGAAGTGGTCACGAGCGATAAGAAGAACAGAACCGGGACATTCTTTTCTTGCGATTGAATCGTCGTAGATTTTCCATAATCTCTTGTCGATGTACTCATCAACAACATCTTTTTCAATAAAATCCGGTGGGTTTGGTTGATCCTGATAAACAAAGTTCAGATTTATAATGTCTTTTGAAGCACTGAAAGCTTCTGCTGAACTCTCAGCTCTTGTTTCTCAACTTGTTTCCCCTAGCCAAATCCGTGGTAAAGGTTAGTATCATTTTAGTGTTTGCTTATGCAAACAATTTCCTAAAAGAACATAACATAGTTTTTTGGTACATGTTTCTATCATTTTAGGATTCACTTATGCAGACAGTTACCTAAAAGCACATAACAACCTATGGAGTTTTTTTTAATGGGCTTGTTCCTCTTCGTGCATCTCATGTTCATTATGGTGTCTTTGCAATTGGGAAAAGACTACGACATAACCACTAAATGTTTTTGGGCTTAACTTCCTTTTGGGTTTGATGATAGGATCAATCATCTCCATGTGGATGAAGAATCTGTGTGCAAGAGCTTCTCACATAATTATAAGTATATGCACTAAAGCACGTAAATGTTGATGATGATTTTGCTGAGTTGGGTTGGCCACTGTTACATTCTCATCTTTTTCCCCTTCTTGATTCGCTTTCTCATCACACGACTGCGTCCTTACCACAACAATTTTTTTATATTAGAAACTTCATCTTCTTTTCTTTAGAATATATATATTGTAATGAGTTCGACGAGAACAGAAATGAAAAAATGTTTTACATAGATTCATCTTCACTAATATGGTATCGGAGTAATCTATGCTCATATCTTTGATTATTCGTCTATTTTTTTTTTTTTTTTCGTCAATTATTCGCGAGATTGAGTTCTGATTAAAATCGAAAACTTCAGTTGTTTCATCTTTGGTTCAATCTAACTTTTGTTAAAACAAAAAGTCAGTTGCTACTAATTAGATTGAGGTTTGTGATACTTTCCTTCATAGATTTGTCGTTTAATATTTCTAAGTAAATGATTAATTTTACACAGCAAAAGTCTTTTAGTTTCGTGGTGTGATGAACTTCTTTGACTACAATCTACACGGTCAACTAATATACACGTCCATAACTAAAACATTTAAATGATGATCAGAGAAAACCTATTGATTAAGGGACAAATAAATTAATAACATTAGCTTAAACTTTCGTTGCATACAGACAAATAAAAAATATAACCATTAACATAACCTTAATATTTTCTTGCCAGCGTTTATATGGGACCGAATGAACATACTCCGATTAAAATATTTTCCACCTTATTCATGTACGTCCATGTAATAAAATCACTCTTAACTTTATTCATCAATATCAAGTGACTTTTTTATTATACATACAATTGAATATTACTCTCTCTGTTTCATATATCATGCATATTTTACAAATGAATTTGGTTAGTAAATAAATCACGCGAAAATCGACTATTTGTTTTAAAGTAGGATAATAAATGTTCTTTAGTGTCTTTCAGGAAATGTATTATGTATACATCAAACTAATTTTTATTCAACTTGATGTTTCTCAACTTGTTTAAGCAAGAAAGTGGCTATAAAAGTACACTTTCGGCTCTAATTAGATATGATTCGACTAAAAAAGAAAAGGGCAATGACTTTTGTCTTATTAATTCACAAGGACCATCATAGCCGCCGGCATCGCCGAAACTGGTGGTTAGAGCCGCCCTTGAATGGCAGAGATACGGTGGTCTATTTTGTTTGACAATCATTAGACAATTTTCTATTTTAAAAATATAAACTATATACCAATTTAGTAGCAGGGAATGTGGTTGATTAGTGGCAGACAAGAATCAACTCTTTTTTTTTTTATAGTTTGCGTAAATAATTTCTTAATTACCGATTGTTATTCCTTATTCGAGATATCATTTACCATTTCCTATATAATTTATACAAATTCTATTGCACAAAATAACGTTTTTGGATCAAGAAAATAAAATCATATTCATATTAGGAATACAATAAGAACATTGGGATTGCAGAAAATTGACCATTGTCTGGTCTAGAGAATGCCCAACTTTACAAAAACTTCAACAAATGATTAAATCCCATTAAAATGAAGAAAACTCCTATGCCAAAAATAAGAGTTTCCATTTCCAAGGATCTTACCACAACATGAGAAGTATAAAACACTAATTGTAAAATTTCTAGACTTTTCCTTCGTACACGAAATTCGAATTCTTCTTGTCCTGTTGCAGAGTTGCTAGATAGTTTCTACAAGGACCTTCTGCAGAAGAACAAAGAAAGACAGGAGGGAGACAACCAAATTACGTTGAAAATCGGTTCTAGACTTTAAAATTTTTTTATAAAAGTGAAAAAAAGAAAGGGGTATTTTACCACCAAATACTGTGCGGAGATATTGAAGATCTAAAAGGTAAACAAGGGTCTATAAGAGTAGGGATGTCTTGTGGGTTAAAAAACTCAACCCATGAATCCAAAATAAATCTGTACAGAAAAATCCATAAAATAAAAAACCCAAACAAAACCCATGTATTAATAGATAACCCAAACGAAACCCGGTATATTTTGGATTACCCATGGGTACCCAATTTATTTTTGTCTTTAAGAATTTTTTCTTATATCAATTTTTCTCTCTATAAATCTGTAAAAATATATTAATGTTCAAATTAAATGTTTATATCATTCTTTTTATATCATTCTTTTATATCCAAATTATTTATATTTTCTCTATTTTTATGTTCAAATTAAAAATATATCATAATATGAAGAAAATAGTTTAATATTTTTAACTTAAGAAAGATCGATTCTTATCATTAACTTAAGCAAATTCGAACCTTTCATTAACTCTTTGTCCAGACTTTTGCTATCTTAAACAAAATTCTCCAACACATAATACCATAAATTGTTTACGTAACAACCAAATCCAACAAAATTCAACCAAATCCAACAAAATTCAACAAAATCAAACTCTCATACACTCCAAATTCTCCAAAACAACAAGATCATAAATCTCATACTCCAGAACTACTGGCTGTCGTTGTAGCATCCTTGTTTTCATCATCAAAGTTATCTTCAACATCACCTGAAATTTTTTAATTTCAACATAATGAAATTGTAAATACATGGAAAAAGCTATCTATGGAAAGAGAAATACAAATCAAAGTTGATCATATACCTTCAAATTCTGCGAATCCTCTTAACCAATTCTGTGTGCAAAGCAGAGCTTGGACATTCTTTGGAAGAAGACGGTTTCTGTAAGGAGTTATCACTCGACCTCCAATGCTAAACGCTGATTCTGATGCCACTGTAGTGATTGGAATACTAAGCAAATCACATGCGAGAGAAGCCAAATCTCCAAAGCGTTGTCCATTGCCTTTCCAATAACTCAAAACCTCTGTGTCTGTAAAAGACCTTGAATCTAGCCTGGATTCTTCTAAATAAAGTTCTAAATTCGTCTTTGCATTGTCTAAACTAGGCTGGATGCTCCTCTCAAGCTCAAAAAGATCCTATATTATAAACAAATACCAAATTAGATAAACATCAAATATAAAGATGATGATACGAATTATAAAAATTAAAAAACAAATACTTATATAGTTCAAATCATCCTCCAATGGTGATTCAGTAAGAAGCTCTTGTGGAGTTGGTGTGGCTGAAAAGGATGAAGAAGTTCGAGACTTGGTTCTATAATCTTCATAAAGCAACTTCAAATTCTTCTCAACAACTTCAACTTTCTTTTCAGCAGTTCTCGAATCCACTTTGTCATAAGCTGTTCTAAGTATCTGCAGCTTCAACCTTGGATCTAAAACAGCTCCCATAGCTAGAATGAGACTGTATTCATCCCAATACTTAGCAAACTTCGATTGCATTCTCTTAGCCATCTCTGCAAGTACGATATCACCACAATTGGCATACTTCCTCAATATACACTCAATTTTCCACACTTGTAGAAAATATGCATTAGCTGTGGGATATCTAACACCTGAAAGATATGTGGTAATTGCGCTAAAGGGCTTCAAGAAGTCACAAATCCTCTCTCCCCGATCCCATTCATCATCCGAAGGCAATAATTTGTAACTTCTCTCACATTCCTTAAAGCTAGCAAACGCCTTACGAAACTTCAGAGCTCTAGCAAGCATATCATAAGTCAAATTCCACCTGGTAGGTATATCTAAAGATAATCCGGATCCACCTTTAATCCCTAAACTTTAAACACATCATGCAAATGATTCCATTCTTGATCCAGATGCTTTGACAAACTTAACACTATCTCGAATATTTTCCAAAAGAACAGTGGCTAGTTACAATCCTTCTTTGACAATGAGATTCAAAATATGTGCGCAGCATCTAACATGAAAGAACTTTCCATCGCACAACAAGTCATTAACACTAATCATCTGAAGACGATGCTTGAGAATCTTTTGCATACTGTCATTATAAGTAGCATTGTCCAAAGTAATAGAGAAAAAAATTTTCTCTAAACCCCACTCTATCAAGCAACCAAGAATTTTGTTAGCTACTTCTTCACCGGTGTGTGGATGTTTCAAGTCACAAAAAGCTAATATCTTGTTGTTGAGTCTGAAGCTATCATCAACATAGTGTGCAGTCAAACACAAATAGCCCATCATAGTGGTAGGGGCTGACCACATATCTGATGTAAACGATACTCGACCTTTGAATTCTGCAAGTACCTTCTTCAACTTTAATTTTTCTTCCTCAAATCTCTTAAATACATCACTTCCAGTAGTTTGCCTACATATATGCTGACAGTTTGGATTCAAGTACTTATCCCTAGCCCTAACCTTTTCATATTCAACATATCGAAAAGGCTGATCATGGTAAATAATAATCTCACTAATCATAGCTCGATCTACTTTGTGATCATATGGATGTTCATCACTCATCCCTTCAGGTCTTTTTGGGCATACCTCTAAATGGCGATTCATAGCTGATGTTCCTTATCCTGAAACTAACTTCCTATTACAGTGAATGCAACGACTCCTTATTTTTCCATCATCCTCTACTCCTAGTGGGACAAACTCTTTCCAAGCCTTAGATTTTTTGCGTTTAGAACGACTTACTTCTTGAGTCGCTTGAACAGGCTGTGTTTCACTATGTGTTGCTCCTTGAGTTTCAGTTTCATCCTCCATATCCATCGCCATATACTCGTTCTCAGCATTAAGAGCTTCCATCGTTCGAATGGTTTGTGGATCCATTCTGCAAAATAACAACAGAATTTGAGTCTAAGAAACTATTTCAAACTGTGTAACTCTTCCATTTATATAATTATATACTAAACACAAATGATTTCAAACTGTGTAGCTCTTCGATACCAAATGTAAATTTTCCCAGACGTAAAAGTTGACCAAACGTGGAAGTATATAATCTTGTCAACCTTTTAACACATGCAATGAAGCCACATATATACCCCACGAGAGTAAAATCTGAAACTCATAATAACCCCATCATAATAGAATTCATACCTAAACGAAACAGGATATTCTCAGATCAAAGATTCGTGTTTGGTACCCAGATCGATTGATCAACCTTCGCCATAACTGGTAAACAAAAAAACGAGAATACAAAATCTTCGAATCACAAAACATTGAAAATTTGTCAATAATCGATAAGAATCAGAGAAATTTCTCACCTCTTTAGAACTGTCCTCTCCCTCTTCTGATCGGAAAACTCACCTCTTTAGAGATATTGTCAATACCCTAAAATAAAATGATGTCATTTTAGGTAAAGTAGAAATTAAAAAAAAACTCATTTGGTACCCAAAACCCAATAGAGTAAACCCAGTTGGGTAATTTTTAAAACGGGACTCACCCATTTAAAACCTGCGAAATTTGTAAAGGAAACAAGCAGATTATGGATTTAAAATCTCAGTTGGGTTTCGGGTACCCATTGGGTTTTTACCCAACATTAACATCCCTATATAAGAGCAAGCACACCAGGCCTTAAAGCTTCATCTACCTCCCTGTAAAAGTTGCAAAATCAATAAATCTTGTTTATAAAACTTCAGACAAAACATCATCAAGCCATGTTTATGGAGCCTGTATGATGAAGATTCTTACGAGTTTCATAGAAAGGGAGAAGATTGTTACCTTTTGACAATAACTAAAGCACGTAAATGTTGTTGATGATTTTGCTGAGTTGGATTGGCCAGTGTTACATTCTCATCTTATAACCTTCTTGATCCGCTTCCTCATCACAAGACTGCGTACATACCACAACAATTTTTGCATATTAGAAACTTCGTCGTATCTTCTTTAGAATGAATATATATAAGGCATTCCTCACATGTATGATTGTATATGTAATATTATGAAGAGTAAGCATTTTAAGCAAGAAAATGGCTTCTGCGGATCTTAGAATCAAATGCCTACAACACTCCATAGAGTCGGCCTGCAAGACAACAAGACAAATTCATAAACCAACGGAATTAGACCAGAACCAAAAAAAAAAAAAAAAAAAAAGGTTAGAAATCTTACATCCTCTTTGGACAACCTCTGTCTTGGCTCACCTCCAGCGGAATCTTCAGCATCACTTCCCCTTGTTAAGAATTTCCTCAGTGAGCGAATCTTGCTTTCAAGCTCATGCATAGCATCAGTAGAAAGCCGACAAATCACAGAAACCAGGGAGTCAAATTCATTTACTCCAAAGATTATCCTGGAAGCCAACATTAAGCACATGGCAGCTGTTTCATCTGCTCCAAAATGGCCGACAAACGCATCCAGAGAAACCTCGCCTTTTTATAGCAAGTTGTTCAACATATCGACAGGCCTACTGAGCTAAACACGATAATCTTCATCTTTGGCAAAATGTGTTGGGTCAGATGATCATCTCTGCCCTGAGTATTCCACGTGTCTTTTCAAAAGACTCTCCAAAAAATGACAGCATGGTAGAGGAAGTATCCGGAGTGGGAGGCACATCTGCTACAAAAGGCACATGGCCTTACGGCGAATGCCAAAGAAAACTTCCCGTAGAGTAGGGTTGTGGCCAACCTGAGCATCCAAGCATGAATCTTTGCCAACATAAGAAGAGGAATCACATAATAAGAGATTTTACGTGAAAGGTAAAGAGTTCCTCCGACAGGACAGTAAGTGACACAAAGAATATACAGTGAAGGAGGAGCATCAGCATCCTTGATACAAGGAGAATATCAGTTGAATAAACAAATATTAAAAACACACTCTCTCTTCCTTTTATTTAACTTTATACATTCTCTTTCATCCTTTTACTCAACTTTTATTAATTTTATACTTTCTTTAAATATAAAATTATTAAAAATATTTGATACACTCTATCTTTCTCTCTTCAAAAATATCAAAAGTATCAATTATTTGATACACTCTCTCCAAAAATATCAACTATCTCTTCTCTTTACTCAAATTTTATTAATTTTATATTTCAATACACCCCACTATTTCAACCAAAAACACTCTCTTTCTTACTTTAACTCAAATTTTAATAATTTTATATTTAATGATACCCACATTGTATCACCAATACTCATGCTCTTAGTTGTAACTAATCTCAAACGATCCGGACCCAAATTCCCACTTGATGAGGTGGAAAAATACATCCTACAACCATTTGATAATACAGCGACAAACTATTGATGCCTCGGAAGCTTTCACCATTCATCCCAAGAAAATATGCGTCAAGTACCATCCGGTAGGTATGGGTACAAGCATATAAAATATTCCTTAATTCATATTAGGCAAGAAGAGCCAGTGATATACTATAATTTATAAAAATTCTAAATCATCTATGTTTTGGGATCAAGAAAAGAAAAAAAAAAATGTCATTCATATTAGGAGTACAATAAGAACATTGGGATTGCACAAAATTGACCATTGTCTGGTCTAGAGAATGCCCAACTTTACAAAAAACTTCAACAAATGAGCAAATTCCCATTAAAATAAAAACTCCTATAAGAGTTTCCATTTCCAATGGACTTACCACAACATGAGAAGTATAAAACACTAATTGTAAATTTTCTAGACCTTTCCTTCGTACACGAAATTCGAATTCTTCTTGTCTCGTTGCAGAGTTGCTAGATAGTTTCTACAAGGACCTTCTGCAGAAGAACAAATAAAGACAGGAGGGAGACAACCACATTAAGTCGAAAATCGGTTCTAGAATTTAAAAAAATATATGACAAGTGAAAAAAAAAAAGGGGTATTTTTACCACCAAATACTGTGTGGAGATATTGAAGATCTTGAGGTGAGCAAGTGTCTATAAGAGCAAGCACACCAGGCCTTAAAGCTTCATCTATCTCCCTGTAAAAGTTGCAAAATCAATAAATTTTGTTTATAAAACTTCAGAAAAAACATCATCAAGCCATGTTTATGGAGTCTGTCTGATGAAGATTCTTACGAGTTTCACAGAAAGGGAAATGTATATGAAGAGAGAGATACAAAAGAGAGAAGATTGTTACCTTTTGATACCCGTTTTAAGAGGACCATATCCGGAAGAAACCCATATGTAAGTCAACAAAAACTTGAAACAATGCTCTCCATAGACATCCTTCTGCTGTCTTAGCTGCAATTAAGTTGGTTTAAAAAGGTCAAAAATATTAGATGCACATAGTTGTATAATCATTAAGACATCGGATCTTAATCGCATCTCCAGTTAAAAACGAAAATCTAAAATTCGTTGATAGCTACTAGTCCACGAGATTGGTAAAACTGAAACATGTGTACATCCTCAAACCCAAAAGAACGGAATGGGTAAATGCAGTAAAAGTACCTCTTCGTAGATCCTCCGGAGAAAACAAGCACATCTAATTCCCTCTTCCACTTCCCACGAAGCACAATTACCCAATTTGTTTCCTGCTGCCTCCAAACAATAAAGAAGCGCAGAAACAGATTCTTGCAGTGTAGCCATGCACCCCACTGTTTCTCTAGATGTTGAAATGTCACAGCAAGGACGAAATTAGATGCACTTATAAGATAGTAAAATGTAACAGGACTTCTGTGTGTAAGCAAAATAAGATTCTACTAACCTCTGATGATGCTTAACAGCTGTATATAATAGTCGGCAGCAAGCAGCATACAGGCTCACTGAGAATTTCTGGTCTACTTGACGATCATTTGAGCTTCCGAACAGATCTTGTTGCTCATCATCCTTACAAAACAAATTTCCATCCAGAACCGAGAATCCCACCCTTGTTGTCCGGAGGTAATCATTGAAAACTGATCCAGGTATATGTATGGATTGGCCTATGTGCGATGAATCCATTTTAAAGTCGTGTTTCCCTGCAATTCTTATCAAGACTTCGACACACATGAGAATGACCGACCCAGCATCCGGAAAATTGGAACCCGTGTTGCTGACTGAACTTGTGAAGAAAATAAATGGACTCTGCATGTGAGCCACGATACCAAACACTGCAGACATTATGCCCTGAATGTGCCTCTTAACCACATTCAAACGATTGTGACCTACAAAACAATTTAAAAATTCAGTCCAATAGACAGAACGGAAACTAGATTGGTTTCTTCATTGTAAGTTCACTACTACAGCAATCAAAATCAAGTATACAAAGATTTGCCAAATTTTTACCTGTGGCATGTTCCAGAATAAGGTCCAGACAGTCAATACCAGCAGCAGCGGTTCCAGAGATTCTACCCCCATCTCTATTTCCAGTCTGTATACTATAGATAGCCGGGCACACTTCCCCTACTCCAACCAGTGCTCTTTCTATAGCCTGTACTCCTGACAATAAGTGTAACTCTTTGGAATTTTGTATAAACACTTTAAAGGACATCCTAAGCCTCCCTTTTAATTCATCCAACCAATGCAATCTGTGAAACCGACTTTTTTCTGCTAGCAATTGCTTAGCATGGATGACATTAGTACCAAATCCTGTCTTGTGAGATTCCAAGGTAGCCTCTTTTCCTTGTAGTGATATGCATTTTTGAATCACCTTCAGGTGCAACTCAATGAACTTTGAGTACAGTTCTCTGTTTAACGTAGGGTCAGATAAGTAGAAGTGCCTCCCTAATTCTTCTTGAACTTTCACTGCACCGTCCAACCAAATAAATGAGAATTCAAGCGGTACATCGCTCATGTCTGCTAATACAGACAGTAGATCACTTGAAATGCCCGTGAGAACAGAGACAAATGTAGGTGAGAGGGTAATGCCATCGATCTGCAGATTTAAGCTTAAAATAGCAGCAGAAGCAAGTAACAGATGCCGGAGTGCCAATACTACTTCCAAAGAATCACCCTTTAACAAGCTCTCAATAATTTTATTTTTCACATCGCTAGTCTCTGCTATGTCACCACACACAAGACCATTTGAACCCTCGGTTCCATCAAGCAATCTGGTCCAGTTGATATTGGTTTGGATTTCCTGCTGCACATCAGCACTAAGAAACAGACACTGTGCAAAAACCTCAAAAAAATTGCTAAGCACATGGACAAGGTGGGAAAGCTTCAGGAATTGTTCTGATTTTGTATCCTGCTGTTTCTTCTTCCGTTTCTTCTGCATATATCTGTGACTCACTGCAGATGCTAATCCCCACAACAACCCACTAAAACAAGAAAATATGGGTGCTAGCTTGCTCAGTATCAGAGTATCACAATCAAAGACAGTTTTCTCATCTCTGAAAGTATCCCTCAAAGCATTTAGTAGAGTTTCTGCCTGTTCTGTCAAGCTTATGAATATAAGGTTGGCTTGTCCACTTCCGTCAGTAAGTTCTGATGGAATGAGTTGTTTATCAAACAATGGTAGCACCTTGCTGAATTGATATTTACTTACAGTTAGAAATATATATGATGTGTGATCCATCAAAGAAAAGAGGGCGTCCCTTGATTTTCTTGCAAAATCATTCCTATATCTCTCTTGACAAGTAACCACAGCTTGTGCTGATTTGAAAAGCCACGAAGCCAACAACGAACTATCAGATAAAGGCAACTTGGTAGCTCTTAGCACCTTGTCGCAAGAAACCATAGCAATAATTTTCAAAGTTTTTCTGCAAGTGATGAACAGGCTGAAAAGGTTTTGCATATCACCCGGAGACAGCTTGTCCAAACATCTCAACATGCTAAAAGCTATAAACCTACAAGAGATATTGACAAAAGTTAGGCTTGTTAAAATGTTTGGTAATGAAATAATAGATAACTGACACGCCTTACTACAGCAAGCATACAGAAAATGCATATGATATATACTATTAATTACCTCTCGAGGTCGAGAACATAACTTGCATAAAGTTGGAATGATTTCATATTCATATACTCCTTGGGCATCCCACATAAGAGATTTAGCAAATTTTGACAAGCTGCGAATTTCTGATTGTCCAACTGTGGTACATGTCCCTCTACAAAGGCTTCTGATTGAAGCTTTCCAGACAAGTTGGCAAGTGAACTTTCGAGCAAGACTAACACCTCTGACCAATCTGGTGGTGAATCAAAGTTTACTTCTTCAGTAAAATCCTTGAAAAAAGTTTCTGCTGTCGTTTTCAGGACGTGGGCAAAACTCGGCGCCAAATATCTGCGAACAAACTAGTCGAAAAACTCAAATAAATATCTGGTATAAGCGCTTAGATGAAACAAAGTAAAAAAAGGATTTGGACCATTTTGCACAACAAAAAATGACTTACTTCATGCTCATAGAGTACTGAATCACAAAGAAGTCCTAACGAGAACTGTTCCAAACCTATTTTCTTCTTTTGAGTGCCCTTGTCTACATTATTCTCCCAGCTAAGAGTAGACATACCCGCTTCGTTCAAAATACGAGGAATGGAACTACCTATTAGCAGAGACAGGAAATTCTTCAATTTCTGTTTGCCTGCATGGGGGCACCAAATATCAATATGCTGGCTAAGAACCCAGAAACGCACAGCAGGCAAACACTTTCCGTTAATGCCGGAAACCCTGAGAACCCACTGATCAGTGTTAGCTATCGTTTCAAAAGTTCCAACATCAGCAAATCCTGGTATGATGTTGTTACCCAAAAGAAAATCAGTAAGCTCTTCTCCTTCACACTTAAGAACTGATACATGCTTGAGCATTGTCCTATGTATCTGATCATCACTTATCTGTGAAACATAATCAAGTGACTTTATGTGCCTGTTTAAATCAACAAGTCTCTGAAGAGTGACTCCATACAATACATATACCAGCAAGGAGCAATCTGCACTGTCATCCTTGAGGTAAATAGCTGAGATGTGTTTAATAATGTCAACAACGGAAGCTGAAGGTTGGCAGATCCACGCAAAATACCCTTCATCATTCCAACTTTTCTCTTCTATCCAATCACATCCGCAACGAGCTGCAATAGAGTCGCCCATAATACCAGCCATCTCTTTTGATTTTTTCGGAGGCATAAAACTAATCACCTGCCTATATAAGCTTCTGGAAGACATGTAAATACGCAAGAAGAAGACAATAAACAAGCGGACAGACTTTCTGTAGGTCAAACTATTCTGTTCAACCATCATAATGTCCAAACCCTTTCCAGTGACAGCAGAAAGGAAATTTTCAATGCAATCTGTGTCTGAAGAAACCAGGTGGGTTAAGCAAGGACGGATGAGATCCACCAGAAAATTCATGGACAGGCCAACAAGGTTACTATTCCCGGTTGTAATAGTTAGCGAGTCGAGAATAAGTGAATAAATATCAGACAAAGCTCCGGCCAGGAATGCTGCTACCTGTCCATCTTGTTCTCTAGCACTTGTTGAGCAACTAACTCTTACCCAATCCATGGTCTCTGATACATCTGTAGCCAAACTCTTGATACAACCACTTGCTTGGCCTTCTGGTATACCTTTAATAGCTCTATGTATATCAAGTCTTAAATCTTGAGATGACAAGAGCTCTTCCACTGATTTTGTGCTTACAGTAGGCTTTGGAAGCTCTCTGGTGGCGATCATCTCCCCATTATCACCATCAGCAGGTATCACAAGCCTTACAGCTTTGCACAGAGCAAAGACAGCAACACTTACCTACATCATCCGGTCAAAAATTAGCCCTCCCCCGAAGGACAATAACAACACGAGATTTAACAACTATTGTGATAATAATCAGATTTTACAACTATTACAACCAATGCAGATCATTTACAATAGTAAACATCCAAAACGTTAGCAAAGGAGATTTTGTTGACAAACCTGGCGGAGGTCACTATATAAACTTATTAGCTGGCATCCAAGACCAAATAACAATGAAGTCAACGGCGAGTCATCTTCTGAACTCTCTGGTGACAAACTACTAAACCCCAGGAAAGAGAGAATGATAAGCCACAAAGTAACTAAATCACTCTCAATGACTTCGTATTCAATTTGTAACAGGTAGCCTATTGCAGTTACTAGCTCCTTGGCCAACAAGACATGCATCTCTGACCCTTCGTCATATGTATTATAATTCTGTAGTTGAGAAGCAACTGAAACTATTGTTATGAAGATCTTCCTGAAAAAACAGAAGCAAGCTCCTCCAGATGCATCCTCTGTCTTCACGTATATTCGCTCATGAGCAAAGTGGAACAGTAAACTATTTGCGGACTTAATAACACAATAGAAATCAGCTAATAGAGGTGCCATTTCAGAGCCAGATTTAGTGTATCCATCGATCTGAAGCAATATAGGTTCCATAAGATGCAGGAAGAAGTCAAAAAGTGATTTCTGTGCCTCTGGGCCGAGAGAACTTGAGCAATGACTCTTTGCAGAAGACTCATTATTATTTGTAGCTGTGTCTTGCAGCTTCCATGGCCTTTCTTCTGCTTGCCCAGAAGTTGAGGTGTTTGAATCTCTTTGTTGTTTCATCACTCTGTTAATAAATAACTTAAACAATGACCCTATACAGCTCAGCTCTATCTCCTTCTTCATTGATAACATGTTCTCAAACTTGGTAAAGAAATGCCGATGATAGCTTTGCAGAATAGTTTTGTTCTCTTTCGATTCTGGTAAATACCTTTCCACTCCACCTAGGCCTAAGAACCCATCAATATGAGCTGAATGAAATAAAGCCAGAGATAATATTTCTTGAATCAACTTCAGCAAGGTTATTTCCAAATCCTTATTTTTGTCCTCGCTGAGATTCAATAAACCCAACACATCCAAGAAAGGCTCAAAAAGCTTGTCTAGAAAATCACGAAACCCATTCTTCTTAGTTGGATGAGTCATCAAAAACTTAGAAAATGGCTCAAGAACCAAGCAAGAGAATCGCAGGACAAATGCATCGGCAAAGCTACCTTTGACATTCTCTGCAAGAACTCTACGTGTGAGCTTCAGAACTGGTTCGACAGTTGAAAACCATAAATCTATATTGTCATTGGACATGCCACTCTTCGATGAAAACAACAAGCCTACACAGTCAACCACAGAACTGTAAACTTCAAAATCTTGACCATTATATAAATCGACCTCCGAAGACAAGGACCTGTTCAGTGCAGATAAAAGATCTTCCGTGATAAAACCAATAGCATTTAGAAGTTTCCTTGACAAATTTAAAGAGACGTGCAAGACTGACGACTGCTTCAAGCAGAACCTGAAGATCTCCCAACACCTAACGTCCAAACATAGCTCAGAATCTACATCGCCCTTAACTTGACGATTCTTTTCTGTCGGAATTAAGAGTTTCTGAATCCAATCGCTGAGATAAATAACAACCCGCGACATCTTAACCGCTTGACATTCTTCATCCTCGTCAGTTCCCTTTTCTCCTACATGTGCTTTCACAAAACTGAAAGCCAACTCCACCTTCCTGCAAATCATATTCACTCAATTGTTCAAAATTGCTGTATTTTCCAATTCAGTCAGAGAACACAGAAACACCACCAAAGACCAGGAAACTGAAATCACATAGAATTTTGAGCAAATCAGCTAAAATTTCACAAAACTTTGCAGTCTATTATTGGCATATGTTCTCCAAATTCACAAACTTTTGAACAAATCAGATAAAAATTCACAGAATTCGGCAGTCTACTACATCACTTTGGTACTCTCTTTACATATGTTCTCCAAATTCACAAACTTTTGAAGGAAACAAAAACAGTAGCATCGTCAAAGTAAAAAAGCAAAGAAGGAAGAAGATGAAAACTCACTCTTTGTCGCCCAAATCATTGCTCTGCAACGAAAGTATAAGCTGAAGATTCTCCCATGTACGTTCTTCAGCAACGATCCCCGTAACGCTTTGGGTTTGATCACTTGTAGGTTTGGTTTCTACCGGAAAATCAACAGATTGGGTTTTAGGGTTCTTCTTCGCCTTCTTTCTCTTCTTCGACGGATTAGGTTTGGTCGGACTAGTACGCTGCTTCCTTTTCGTCATCTGAGGTTGTCTTGTGAATTCTCGGAAAGATTGATTTTATTCAGGCGGAGAGAAAACGGAGACTGACTATGAAAACCTCTCGGCGACCCTAAAACCCTCAGAAGCTCTAATTTGTTTTATTTTTTTATTCGCCCTACTTATTATTATTACCAACACATTTTTCCTTATGTTGTTATTTTTCCCAATTTCTCTAAAATTTATATTTTAAATTTTGATGTAAGAATTTGTATGTGTCCCAATTTGTATTTGATCAACTCATATTTAAGTGTTTGGGATCGGATTTTGGGCTCTCCGTACAAGGCTAGTGATCGTCATATAGGAATTTTGTCCGGTTAAGAATGAGCTAGGCTATGCGAGGAGATAATCATCACAATCCTCTAGAGGGATAACAAAATTTGCATAAAATATTGTCATGATGGTCTACGGGAAAACGTGAAAATGTTTTCCAACCGAAAACTAGATGACACCCAAATTATGCTTCAACTAGGAAACATGATTATTCGTCAAGTAAGTGTGGATTAAATTTGGGACCATGTTTGAAGATGGTGATTGATATATTATGGTTTTTACCGGATTTTGATCATGATATAAGTCCGTTTTATCGAGTTTTTTCGGTGTTTTTCTACTTGTTTTAGAGTCTTTGTAGGTCAATGGTCGTTTGGAGCTTAATTGGTGATTATGGAGCATTATGGAGCATCAAAGAAAGTGTAGCCGAAGTTACAAGCTCGGAGAATAATTTCTGCCTGGTGTCGATCGACACCCCCAAACACGTCGTGAAAAGTCAAGTTTCAAGATTTTTTTTCGCCCCGGAAGTTCTAGAAGTTTACAATAGAGGCCCAATCCAATGTTGACACTTTATATATTGAGTTTTTTTTTAGATTTTAGAATTATCTTAGATTTTGAGACTTGGATTGAGAGAGATTTTTGGAGAGACAAATCATACTTGTTCCTGACAGATTTCGAACTCCCATTGTATCTTTCTTACTTCTTATGCAATTTTATTCATACATGATGTTTTCTCATATCACCATGTCTGAGTAATCTCATAAAGAATGATGAAAATTCATTAGGGTAAATTGTTGTTGGGATCATTCACACATGATATTCATCTAGATTGGTTTAACTCTGATTTTGGATTGATCACCTTGAATTAGATATCATAGGTTAATTGATAGATGCAAAAGTATTATCGTTATCCTGATCATGGTCTTAGATGAACAAAGAATCTATTCGCAAAGAAATTTGGCTTAGAAACTTTGTGAACAAATCGAAGTTGAATTTAATGTTTGTTTATGCTTTTAGAATTTGCAAAGAAATTTGGTCTTCTAGGGTTTAGACATAGATAATCTATGCGGCGAAAGTTAATTGGTTTTACAATTGTGTTTGAGTTCTAGAACTGCACTTCATACATATCCCAACATCATTTAATTCTCTGAATTTCAATTCATTCCTGCGAATTTCCCAGTGCCTTGCACTTTTCCTCATATAGTCTAAGAACACAAATCAGCTGCTTGCTTTAATCGTTTTTTTGCATTCATACATATTTTATCCACTTGGCTTAATTCTAATTCAGAATTCCATTGAGTGATAGAGATTCTCTGTGTTCGATCCCTACTGCAAACGATCTCTTAATTTGAGAGAGTAGCTCAGGGTAAATTTGAGCATATCAAATTTTGGCGCCGTTGCCGGAGAATCAAAATCACCTTTAGAATTTTGATTTTAGAGTTTTGTCTAAGTTTTAATTTTCTGTTTACTTACTTCCGTTTTCTTTTGTTTTTGTGTGTTTCAGGTGCATGCCTAATCGCAAAACCAGAAGCAACAAGAATCAAGAGTTAGTGGATTTTGTTTCAGAGTTAGGAGCTTTAGAGCGAGCCAACAGAAAAGCTACACAGCAATGGAGCGTATTCCGTTGGTTCTGATTCGAGATGCAACTGGGTTGTTGGTTGATACTGAAGGGAACAGGCGCAATGAGGGCGGTCAGAAGCGGGATGCTGAGGGAAACGTGATCCCTAAACCAGCTGCTGCAATCGTACAGCGTGAGGTTGCTAATGATGGATGTGTGGCTCAGGAAGCAGTAGCTCGCCAGCGTACTCTGGGTGACTACAACAGACCAGATAAGTTCTACGCGAACAGGGCTGCAATTCGCCCTCCTGCGTTCCAGAGGAACGACTTCGAGTTGAAGCCTGCTTACTTCTCACTGGTGGCTCAGCATCCATTCCATGGACTCCCCTTTGAGCATCCGATGGATCACATAGAGATATTTGAGAATTTGGCATCTAGCATCAAGGCTAATGGGGTGTCAAGCGATTATCTAATCTGCAAGCTTTTCCCCTAGTCTCTGGGTAGAGAAGCTGCTTACTGGTTGAAGCAGTTGGAGCCAGGATCGCTTACCACTTGGGAGGACACCAAGAACCAATTCCTCAACAATTTCTATGATGAGGCACGTTCAGAGGACTTGAGAGCTAAGATCTCCATGTTTGTTCATGGACCTACTAAAGCTTTCAAGGCTGCATGGGACAGATTTAAGACTAGATATCCTGCAAATGCTCTTGCGCTAATCAAGAACTTGGCCTCTAATAACAGCACCAAGAAGATCGATTTGGAGAGAAGAATGGCCGGTGGTAATGCAGATGATGTTGAGTTCGCTGAGGTCAAGGCTAAGCTTGATGTTGTGCATAGTCTTCTAGTGGGAAAGAAATCAATTCAGTTTGCTACAGAAGTGGAGACTTTCGAGCTAGAAGTAAGGGATGTCAACTACCTCAATGGAGCTGGTTATCAAGGTCAGAAGTTTGGTAATCAGCAAGGGTATCAAAAGAATGATTTCCAGAAGCCGTTTCAAAGTAGCAACTACACAAGGAATTATGGTTCCTCCTCTTACCAAGCACCACCAGCTAGGTCTTCAGACAATGAAACAAAGGCTTTGCTTAAGCAGCTTTTGGAAGGACAGCAGAAGATGACAGTCAGCTTCAATGGCAAGATTGATGACCTATATACTGATTTGAATGAAAAAATTGAGGCCCTTAATATCCATGTGAAGAAGTTGGATAATCAAGTTGCTCAAACAGTTGAATCGGTAAGGAGACAAGAAGGTTTTCTTCCAGGCAAAACTGAAACGAATCTGAAACTTTATGCCAATTCGATCACTTTGAGGTGTGAAAAAAGGTTAATCAAGCTTTGAAGAAGGGTCTTACTGCAAAGCAACTCATGGAGCTTCAAGAGGTTGAAGAAGAGGATGACTTCGCTGTTCTAGAGCCAGTGTCGATCGACACCATTGGTGAGTGTCGATCGACACATATAGCAATCCTCGACACAGTTTCACGACAAAAAGAGGAGTGTCGATCGACACCACCTCAGAGTGTCGATCGACACCACCTGCAAAGTTCACCAAATTCGCCTAAGACTTCCGATATTGCAGAGGAGAGAGTGTACAAGCCTAAGATACCATATCCTAGGAACACAGAGAGGTCTAAACAAGAGCTAGAGGACGCTAGATGCAAAGTTATCATGGATAAGCTTGTTGTAGAGATCCCACTGATTAATGTTGTAGGAATTACTCCTGTGATCAGAAGGTGTGTGAAGAAGATGGCTAACCAGAACTTGAGTCTTGAGTTAGGAACTGCTATGCTTTCTGAACAAGTCAGTGCAGTGATTCAAAGCATGACTCCGGAGAAACAAGCTCCAACATCATTGAGGATGTTGCCTAAGTTATTGAATCCAAGAAAGTTTGTTGTTCCATGCTCATTCAAAGGTATGGAATTAAAAGACTCTCTGTGTGACACATGTGCTAACGTGAACGTTATGTCTGAGGCTGTTGCAAGGAAGTTAGGAATTCTGCACTTACAACCTTCAAAGACATCTATCAAGCTTGCGGATTCCTCTTCTACAACTTCAAAAGGCTTCATTCCTGACTTGATGATGTAAGAGATTGTCTTGTTCCTATAGACTTTCACATTATGGAGATGAATAATGACAGCTATAAACCATTGATTCTTGGTGCATCATTCCTTGCAACTGTTGGGGCGATTGTGGATTATCCTAATCATCGAATCTCTTTCTCCAAGATCAACAAGAATGTCTTCTATCCTGCAAGTCATGTCACAGAGATTTCTTGTATGACTGTCAATGATGGAAAGAAGTCAAGTTTAAACCATGTAGATGAGATGAAGATGGTCCAAAACGTCCTAAAGATGAATCCTCTAATTGCACATCAAGAAGTCAACAATCCAGCAAGTTCCAAGTGCAAAAAGATTCCACATCCGACCCTAAAATTGTTGGGAGGTGATGGAGACCTCATTGCCCGTCGAGTGAAGCGCAAAGGGAACTCAATTTTTTCTCAAAGTTCAGAGTTATCATTCCTTTAGAGTTAAGAGAGAAAGGAGAGCTCGTTGTTAAAGAGATGTTGCAGACTACTGAAACTCTTTTCAGGCATTGTTCCTTTCACCGATCCACCGTAAGCGTGAAGCCTAACACAGTCAAGCTAGTGACTGAAAACAAGCACTTAGTGGGAGGCAACCCACTGGTAAGTATACTTATTTTTTCTAATTTACTTTGATTTTTCGTTTTGATCATCTGTTTTTCATTTTCAGTAATAAAAAAAAAATTCATTCGACACCTCTGCTGAGAGATACGTTTTCCTTGTCCTTTCTTTTCAATTCGGTTTTTCTTGTTGTTTATTTACTACCTTCAAGCTTAATAACACTGGGGACAGTGTTGTTCAAGTCTGGGGGAGGTAGTTGCTTACATCAATTTTTTATTTTTGAGTGTTAAAATTAGTCGTTTTATTGGGTCAAAATCAGTTTGAAACTGTCAGTTTTCCCGGGAACTAACCACAAAGCGCTAACACTTGAAGGACCATTACCATAGTAGGTTGATTGCGGGTTTTATTAGGTGGGTAGCTGTAAGTGGATCGGTCTAACAAAGAGGGTTTAAGCTTCTGGAGAGTTTGGAAAGGAAGTTGTTAACCCCGCCCTTAATGAACCTTAACTTCTCATCTTAGGGCTTGGTATGCATTGGATTTGATTCCCATTTAGCACTACAAGTTAGGATAATCTCCCTTTGATCTTCCTTACAAACAGAAAATAAAAAATTTTGGTCTAAGGTTGAGAATAGTGCAAAGATCCTCACGACCCTGTCTCCTCACAAGGAACAACAGTAATGAGTCTTCATAACCCTGTCTCCTCACAAGGAACAACAGTAGTGAACGCTATTCGAAAGCTGTAACGGAAAGTTCTTCACGACCTTGTCTCCTCACAAGGAACAACTATAGTGAGTCCCGTTACAAGATCAAAGCAGAGTAGTTGATTAATCGACTAAAGGAAGAGAAAAAGGGAGAAGTGCATATATTTCATAAGGAAGAGAAAGAATCTAAAAATACTTTGATCGATACTCCCTCGATGAGACTTCACCTAATTGAATGAAAAGGGGTTTGCGACAGAGAGACTGAATTTCTCTAAGGGGTTTGGATTTGCAGTAAGTACACCAAAGTGCTACCTAACGTTGGCTCTATAGTATGTGGATTCACGGGTGTTGGTTCAATGTGGCGTTCCTAAGGTTATATGAAGGTTTCTATGTTTTCAAACCTCGACTTCGTTCTTAGTCTCTAGTTTGTTTGAGGGCAAGCAAAAGTTAAGTCTGGGGGAGTTGATATATCATAGTTTTTACCGGATTTAGACCATGATATAAGTCTGTTTTATCGAGTCTTTTCGGTGTTTTTCTACTTGTTTTAGAGTCTTTGTAGGTCAACGGTCGTTTGGAGCTTAATTGGTGATTATGGAGCATTATGGAGCATCAAGGAAAGTGTACCCGAGTTACAAGCTCGGAGAAGAATTTTCTGCCTGGTGTCGATCGACACCCCCAACACGTCGTGAAAAGTCGAGTTTCAAGATTTATTTTTCGCCCCGGAAGTTCCAGAAGTTTACAATAGATGCCCAATCCGATGTTGGCACTTTATATATTGAGTTTTCTTTTAGGTTTTAGAATTATCTTAGATTTTGAGACTTGTATTGAGAGAGATTTTTTAGAGACAAATCATACTTGTTTATGAGAGATTTCGAACTCCTGTTGTATCTTTCTTACTTCTTATGCAATTTTATTCATACATGATGTTTTCTCATATCACCATGTCTGAGTAATCTTCCAGTTAGGTTTAAGGTTATTCAAAGGAGGATGAGAATTCATTAGGGTAAATAGTTGTTGGGATCATTCACACCTCTTCTTCATCTAGATTGTTTTAACTCTGATTTTGGATTTGATCACCTTGAATTAGATATCATAAGTTAATTGATAGATGCGAAAGTATTATCGTTATCTTCATCATCATCTTAGATGAGCAAATAATCTATTCGCAAAGAAATTTGGCTTAGAGACTTTGTGAACAAATCAAACTTGAATTTAATGCTTGTTTATGCTTTTAGAATTCGCAAAGAAATTTGGTCTTCTAGGGTTTAGACATAGATAATCTCTACAGCGAAAGTTGATTGGTTTTATAATTATGTTTGAGTTATAGAATTGCACTTCGTACATATTCCAACAGCATTTAATTCTCTGAATTTTGATTCATTCCTGCGAATTTTTCGATACCTAGCACTTTTCCTCATATAGTCTAAGAACACAAATCAGCTGCTTGCTTTAATCGTTTTCTTTGCATTTATACATATTTTATTCACTTGGCTTAATTCGAATTCAGAATTCCATTGAGCGATAGAGATTCCCTGTGTTCGATCCCTATTGCAAACGATCTCTTAATTTGAGAGAGTAGCTCAGGGTAAATTTGAGCATATCAATGATCTCCGTCTATCATATCTAAGAGGGATAATAGTAAAAAAGAGAGTATTTTTAAGAGCATCTACAATCTATTATTCTATTTTTACTCCAAAATAGAATAACTCTAAAATGAAATTGGGTTTAACAATCATTCCATTTGTTTCATTTCATTTATAATACGTCAGACCTCGCAATCATCCCAACACCGTTGCAAAAAAACAAAAAACCGTAATTCAATCCGATCTTCGAGCTTTCTCTCGATTCATGGAGAAAAAGCTCGTCTAATTTCTACCATTGTTTTAATTATGTTAAAAAAGACTCAGATTCATCTCTTATGTAACCAACGCATGAATGTCATGAAAAGTTTGGGAAGGATCACTCAAGCTCAAGGAGGAGAAAAAGGTCACTAGAATACTCAACCAATTTCTCGATTTTGTCTTCATTATCCACCCACGTCCTTCACATTTGACGAGGTCTACAATTATATTTCTCGCTATTCTTTGCTTTGTGCTTACACTAAATAACTTTTTGTATTTTTATCATTTTCTCAAAAATAATTTGCTTGTTTTTTTGTTTCCACACAAATTGTTCTTTTCGATAAGCTTCGTACAACTTCCATTTTAGACCCATGATGTCCTTAGTGGAGTAATAATATTCGTAATCATGGGTTGCATCTATCTGAGATTATAATTTTGCAACGAGCTTTATCGAATTATATTTGTGTCCTTTTCCCAGATGAAATCGCTTGTTTGCAGTTTTGAATTATTCGTTAGGTTAGGGGGCTTTCCATCCTGGAGAAATTGCGTTCTTAAGCTTAGGTTTTCCCTATCCATCGCTCCCCATTCTATTACGGGTTAGTCTCTCTTATACACATTCTCGATTCTCTAACGATCGAATCACCGTAATCAAAGATTATATAAACTCATGGGGATTTTGAGAACTATCCTAAATTTAATGAAAATTTGCAAAGTACACTTAATTTTGTAAAGTTAATAAATTATACTTTTTTGTTACTTAAACGTATGTAAATATCCTTATACATATTTAACTTACTATATAACTTAATAATAATTTCAAGTTATTAAATTTAAATTCGAAATTTAGTTTTGTTTTGTTTTTTTAATATTTTGTTAGTAAACTAATATCTAAAAGCTAAATTATTTATTTAATTAAAAAATAAGATTGACTTATTTTACACAGTCGACTTATATTTTGTTGGTTGATTTTTTACTTTGGTGATTTATATATACAGTTGATTTATTTTTTTATGTTCGTCGACTTAATATTCAGCTTCGTCGACTTATTTTAAACTGTTTACTTATATTTTGTTTGATTGATTTTTTACTTTGTTGATTTGTTTAACCATTGACTTATTTTTTTATTTTTGTCGACTTAATATTCAGCTTCGTCGACTTATTTTAAACTGTTGACATATATTATCGTTTGCTTGATTTTTTACTTTCTCGACTTATTTAACCATTGAGTTAATTTTATATTTTGTCGACTTAATTTTCAATTTCGTCGACTTATTTTAAACTGTTAACTTATATTTTGTTTGATTGACATTTTAAGTTATCGACTTATTTAAACCACTGACTTTTTTTTTAATTCGTTGACTTAAATTTTTTTTCATCGATTTATCGTAAACTATCGATTTATATTTTGGTTGATTAACTTTTTACTTTGTTGACTTATTTAAACAATTGATTTAATTTTTATGTTCATCGACTTGACATATTATTATATTAATTAATGAAATAATAAATTATAAATTATAAAATTAATTTGTAATTTTATTTTATTAAAAAGTATGAATTGGTAATTTTGTTTAAATTAATATATTGTAATTAACTAAATTCTTATCTAGAATATTTACAAAATATTATAAATCAATTTTAAAATAAAATTTAGAAAAATCAAATCATTTGTTTTTCTAACTTAATCTTGTTAAGTAAAGATAGAATTGTGATTTCAACTCTTAAAATATTGTACTTTTCAAAGTGTAATAAATTTGGTATAGATTTCAAAAATTTCTAATAAGATTTAGGGTATACAAGCCAATATTCCCTAAACTCAATTACCATCAAATATAGTCTCGGCATCAATCAAACTATCGTACGAAAATAAAAACTTAAAAAAAAGTTGTGGGATTTCCATTTTTATTTTTTTCGTTTAGCAATGTAGAGATTATCAAGCAAACCCCAAAAAACAGTTGCATATCTTGTAGACATGATAAAAACATGAAACTTGAAGAGTACTTTTTGGACACATCGTAAATTTAAAACCCACCTAATAAACCTTACTCTGTATATAATTCTCTGTCTCTCGATACTTGTCTTTGCAATCGAATCGCTCTATTTAGGATATGATGATGATTCGCACAGAATTTGTGGAGAAGATTTGCAAAGATGAATCTCAAATCAGAAAGCTTTTAAGGTAATTTTGATTACATTTCCATTTTCGCCTAAGTTTTCTTGTTTTGCAATGAATTGGATGTTCCGATGAAATTGATTGATGAATTAGATGTTTCTTTAAAGAAATTGGTCTAAAAAAGGCTTCATAGTTGTGTTCTTGTACAGATCTAACCAAGTGATTTAGATTTTGATGCATTATACAAAGATTCAAGCAAATTTTATCTTAATTTTGTTTGTTTGTTTCGTTATAGGTTTTGAAACATTTACAAAAGGCAATTCAGAGGGTAAAAACAACACACAACGAGAATGAAGAACAAAATTAGCTTTTTCAAGTTGATTTTACTGCTGCTCTTACTCTCGGTGTTAGCTACCTCCAAACTTCATGGTAATACACTATTCCCTCTGATTTCTCTCAGATTCATACCCTTTAAGAACACACAGGTCTAAGCAGGACTATGTGTTGCAGGAAACCCGGGTAGTGAAATGGCGAAGATCTTGAACCGAACAGCTCGGAAACTCGGTCCTGGTCTTGGCTGCATTGCCCTCCAGTATGTTGAGCTCTTATGCAAGGGGAACTGCAATGTCACCAATACTCTGAGCTGTGATAACGAATTGGGTCAGTCTTACATATCTTTATAATAATCACTCACTCTATGGCCTTGATTGGTATGGCTTCGAGCAGAGCAGTAGCATGAAGCAGCATTAACATTAGCAGTATCTTGCAGGAGCAGTATGTTCTGATTAATATGTATAAATGATTGGCAGAACTATGAATAACTAGATATAAAATTAAATAAATGATGTCATTATATTTATTTATATGTATTTTAATACATTATATATATACTACTCATAAGTTATAACAACATTTTTATTCAATTATTTTTTTATTAAATTATTATTTTATTATAATACTATTTAACAAATAGAAAAATAAAATAATGTTAAATATTAGGATTTAGTTTTAATATAAATATATTTATAAAATTATAACATAATTTTTTTAATAATATTTTCAATGATATTTAACTAAATTTTATTGTTTTATTTTGATATTATTTTAAAATAATAAAACTAATAAAATAATTATAAATATTAAATAAAATAAATGAAAGTTAATATAATTTATTTTTGATCTTATTTATATAAAGTTATTTAATATTTTTTTTTAATATTTTTTAATAATAGCATAGGTCAAAACTCAGGAAAACCTCTATTTAGAAAGCATTTAAAAAGCATTAGTATTTACTAAACAGAATTTAAATATCATCATGCTGATAATTGGAAAAATAGGTAAAATTGAGTTTAAAGCAAGTGTCCAATTTCATTGCCTTGAGTGTTAACTAAAAATGGACAGTTGTGAAAACCATATCCATCTTTTTGGGCATTCACTTATAATCTGTTTGATAATTTAATGTTTCCATCAAATCTAATATCATTTCTAAATAAAAAGAACTATGTGCACGGCAATGATATTTCGTCTATCTAAGTTTATGGTTACAGCCTACTTGCAAGTTGACCAGAAAAAAGGGTTTATGGTTACAAATTATTTTGTATATAGTTAACGCATCAACCTGATTTTACTGAAAAAATGAAAGTCAGTGACCTTATTGATTTGGAATATACACGGGATTCCATATTAAATTTGCATATAGTCAAATAAAAATATGTGGAGTATACCTTCTGAATACGGCATTTGTAACCAATTTTGTTAATTAAACAATCAACTTACCCAATTTTCATTATATTTGTATTATACACGACTACAATAAATATTTTTTGTTCAACGATCAATTTCATTGACTTTTCGCAAAATAAACTTCTATATATATATATACACTAAGATTAGGATGTCGAGAGATAAATTATATATTGAGTTATCCAAAAAGAATTTTTTTTTTTTTTGTGTTTGTTAATAATATGTATTATACGGATTTATCATGGTCAAAATTTTAGGAAATTATATTTAAATTTGTATGAATTTACTATAATTTCAAAAGAAGATGTGAGAAAGATTACATATTTGATTTTTGGCCCTAGTATTATACTAATTAGTTACTCGCTAAAATATCTTTTTGGGAAAGAGTAATAAATTATTCGTGGATAATTGTGAAGACATAACGTATGGTTACGTTTCATTTGCATTTGGTAGAATCTGGCATATCTTAACAAACTTTTTGCATGGGCTCGTCGTGGACTTGTTTGGTTTGGGAAATTTTGTCTAAGCACTTTTTAGTAAAGACAATAATTTTTGTTTATTTGACTTTTCATAACAATTTGCTTATTTTTACAAAGAATTTAGTTTAAACTTTCTTTTTGAATTTTTTCGTATAAACTTATTAATTAAAAAATACGAAAATAACGACAAAGTATTCGGCTGGAGTTGGTTTGTATTAATAACAATGTTGTATCCTTTAATTTTTCAAAAAAAAAAATGTTGTATAATAACAAGAACTTAAATATGGTAGCGTCCGTGTGTGAATTGCATACGAAATGAAATTAAACACTATAAATAATATTCTTAGGCCATAGTGAAAAAGATATTGTGCAATTAAGAATATTATAATAAACGAAAATTAGTTTATAAAACGTCCACTTCAAGGACACAAATATTTAAAAGAAAACCTCTCTTAATACATGCAAAACAATAAATATAGTTTTCGATGTCTCCCTTAATTCGCTCATGGCCTCGTCCTTTATATAGTCTTACACTTTCCTAATAATCGAAACACCTTACATCTTACCAATCAAGAACTTGCCAATCTCATATTCATATAAAAATACAAAGTAAGCCAACCTTCTCTTTCTCCTTATCTCTCTATCCAACATTTTCTCTCAACATTTTTTCGTATAAATAGATTTGCGAAAAATGGTCGAGAGAGAGTCCAAGGCATTGTGGACTGTTGTTGCCACAGTGTTTGCAGCAGCAGCCACCGCGGTTTTACCAGCGGCAGGTGGACAACAAGTACCGTGTTACTTCGTGTTCGGAGACTCTGTCTTCGACAACGGTAACAACAATGCCTTGAACACCGTTGCAAAGGTCAACTATTCACCTTATGGTATAGATTACCCACAAGGTCCGACCGGTCGGTTTAGCAACGGACGTAATATTCCGGACGTTATCGGTTAGTTTTCAAACCGCTTTGCTTCTTGATTTACGTTAATGAACAAAGTTTTTTTTTGTAGTATTCGATTATCAATAAGTAACAAGCATATGTGTGATGCTACAAGTAACAAACATACACGATCACACTACAAGAAAAATTTTAACCACCAATTTGGGCCCAATCTAAAACTTAAATTTGTGATACTTTGGAATCTTAAGATTTTGTAAGTAATTGAGGGAAAAAAATAGTATTTTTGATAATTTTCATTTAAATAATATATGTTGCAAAATAATTTATGAATTTACTATATATGAGTTTTAAAAGTCAACATGTGGTTCTTTTGTCATTAAATCAAAACAGTATATTACAAATTTAACATCTTTATTTTTAAGAAAATTTTTGAAATTTTTGAAATTTATTCGAAAAGACAAATGTAAACTTTAAATTATCATGTGTAAGAAAATTAAAAACATGATTGGATCATTTGTTCACAGTAATCACATCAATTTTTCTAAGTATATAAAACAAAAGTTGGAATATTTTTGTTTTAGCTCAACGAGTGGGTTTCAATGATTCTATTCCACCATTCGCCGGAGCATCACACGCACAAGCTAACATCGGACTCAACTATGCGTCCGGTGCCGGCGGTATCCGAGAAGAAACTAGCGAAAGCATGGTAAAAATTAACATTAATAATAAAATCTCATAATTGATCTGGTCGGAAAATAAACAAATTAAATTAAACTAAATTGATATATATATATATATATATATATATATATATATATATATATATATAGGGTGAAAGAATCAGTTTGAGAGAGCAAGTACACAACCACCGTTCGGCGATTGTCAACGCGGCGGTGCCACGGAGTCAGCTACGCCGATGTCTATACACAATCAGCATCGGAAGCAACGATTACCTCAACAATTACTTTTTGCAACCTCGTTCTCGAACTAATCGTCTATATACTCCTAACCAATATGCTCAATCTCTCATTCGACGCTACCGTCTTTATTTGACGGTAAGTATATCTAAAGTTGTTGGATTTGATAATTTGTTTTTCTTTATGGTACAACCGTTAGAATTTGTTGCCTTGTTGGACTCACTTGGGGAGGAGTTTATAGGTTGGTCTAAGCCATGGATCAATATTATCCTCGTAACGTAGAATTATCTAACCATTTCTATTTGGTATGGTGTAATGTTTTAGAGGCATTAGAAAATCCGGTGAATGAGTTACTACTGTGGTTTATTTTTGGCAAAAAAAAGAGATAAATTTGTTTGGATAATTGTATATATATGTAGGAATTGTACGTACTAGGAGCGAGGAACGTAGCTTTGTTTGGAATCGGTAAGATTGGGTGTACACCACGGGTTGTTGCTAGCCTCGGTGGTGGTGTTGGTTGCGCTGAACAAGTGAATCAAGCCGCGGAGATCTTCAACAATAACCTCAAAACCCTAATCACGGATTTAAACAACCAACTTTCTGGGGTTAAATTCACTTACGTTGACCTCTTTTCTGGAAATCTAGATTTTGCCGCTCTTGGTACGTCATTTCATTTTCTTATAAGTTCTTAATCAGGCAAACTAGCATACAAAGAACGAACATATTATTTTACCAAGAATTAATGGACATATGTTAGCTTTTGTATATTGTATATATGTATAAGATCTTTTTGAATTTTGTAGGGATTACAGTTGCTGATAGGAGTTGTTGTACGGTTGAACCGGGTGAAGAACTTTGTTTGTTGAATGGACTGGTTTGTCCTGACCGAACCAAATACATATTCTGGGATAACGTGCACACCACGGACTTGATTAATGCAGCTATTGCTAACTCTGCGTTTGACGGTGTTAATACTTCTCCGTTTAGCATATCTCAGCTTGTGAATTAAAGAGCTCTATATCCATAGATTAAAAAAAATGGATAGGTCTTTAGTTTACTATAGATTTCGTCTACGTCATGAAACCATATATTATGTAAACATTATCGACTGAATAATGAATAAAAGGATTGCAAAAGTTGACAATAAAAAATAAGGATTGCAATTGAAAAGAAATAAAAGGATGCCTCATTATTAATCATACATGCCTCGCAGTTTGAAAAATTTATAGAATGATGCAAGTCTCTAAAGAGATCAATTTAAAGTTAACTATATGCTTTGGAATAAAACGTGCAAAATTCAAATCATTATGTGCCACAAATTAGTTTATAACAATTACATTGAATGTTTCTCACAAAAAATAAAAACAATTACACTGAATGAAGAATTATATTTGGTCAATTACACTAGATCTGGAGCTTAAACCTAAGATTGTGTGAGGTTTCATTGGCTTGCTTGATTTGCTCTAATTGTCCATTTATAAAAAGGTTGCATCCATTTGATGTATAGAATAGATTTTCGTTTGTAATGTCGTTGTATCTTTTAATGAATGCAGATGATATGATATGACCATAATGTTAAGTTTGATAGCTTTTTTTACTTCAAAATCATTTAGCACTGGATATTTAAACCGAACTGAGGTTGAGTAAATCTGGTTTACATTCGATGGAAGGATTTAAATTAATTTTAAACCGAAGAAGAATATGTATTTAAGAGATCTAACTTCATTTTCTCTGCTCGCCGTCACACTTCTTCACCCGAACTTCTTCTTGTTCTTCTACACTCTATAACTTCTTCTTCGTTCTTCTTCACTTGATCCTTTTTTTTTTTTTTTTTGTTTCCATCGTCGAGATATTACACATCGCCGCCAGGTTTAGGTATGCAAATCTAACTTGTATTAGATTGATGCACCCAATCTCACCGTCGCTCATGTTAAGAAAGTGTTTCCGTAATCTACATACACATACGCAAAATAAAGTGCCCTCCAAAAATAGTTTTTTTTTTTTTCTTCTGGATTTTGTTCAAAACTGATTTAGGGCTTGTGAAGGCCCAAATACTATTTAGTTACTCGCTAAAATATCTTTTTGGGAAAGAGTAATAAATTATTAAAAATTATTAAAATTTGAATAAAAAAAGAAAGAGAGTATTTTTTGTTGAAATAATATGGTATATTGAAATATAAAATTTGAGTGAAGAGAAGAGATAGTGGATATTTTTGAAGAGAGAATATCAAATAGTTGATATTTTTGAAGAGAAAAAGAATGTGTTTTTAATAATTTTATATTTAAATAGAGTATAAAATTAATAAAAATTGAATAAAAAGATGAAAGAGAATGCATAAAGTTAAATAAAAAAAGAGAGAGTGTTTTTAATAATTTTATATTTAATGATATGCATATTGTATCATGGATAATGATTGGATAATGATGGTCTAAGTATGATTACGTTTCATTTGCATTTGGTAGAATCTGGCATATCTTAAGAAACTTTTTGCATGGGCTCGTCGTGGTCTTGTTTGGTTTGGGAAATTTTGTCTAAGCACTTTTTAGTAAAGACAATAATTTTTGTTTATTTGACTTTTCATAACAATTTGCTTATTTTTACAAAGAATTTAGTTTAAACTTTCTTTTTGGATTTTTTCGTATAAACTTATTAATTAAAAAATACGAAAATAACGACAAAGTATTCGACTGGAGTTGGTTTGTATTAATAACAATGTTGTATCCTTTAATTTTTCAAAAAAAAAAAATATTGTATAACCGCAATCTCTCAGAGAAGCTTTCCAGATTCATAGCAATCGGCGATTGGAAGTGCCAGCCTATTCCACTCTTGCCGGAGCTTGACTCCCAGGCCGCATCAACAAATACTCTCTAGTTCCTGGAGTTATAGCATGTTGGATCCGTTACTCTACCTTGAGAGGAAACGACATGTTGGAGCTGTTTTTGTGCTTCTTGCCACGCCTTAGCTTCAATCACTGCCTTGGAAATAGTTTCCGAGATCGAGAAGCATCTGTTATTGAAAATGAATTGGTTCCTTGCGATCCAAATGTTCCAACAAAGCGACGGGTAGAGCTCTCCATTGTTTAGCCCCGTCGGTGGTAAGTTAGGCTTTCTTTTTGCATATTGACGCAGTTCACCTAAAGAGGTGCAATTTTGATATAAACAAGGGCTGATCGGGGCTAATTGCCAAACCGCAGCTGCAAATTGACAAGTTAGAAGTAGATGATCAATTGTCTCCCGTTCACCACATCGTTTACAATACTCTGCATCTGTTAGTCCTCGCGTGGCAAGTTGGGCTCCAATTGATAAAGCACCAGACTTAGCTTTCCAGAGGAAGGCTTTGACCTTTGGTGACGTTTTAACTCCCCAAATCAGAGTCTGCCAGTTGAAACCATCATATGGTTCTGGTGAATCAGTCGTAGCGAGGAGACCGTAGCCAGATTTGGTTGTGTATTGGCATGTCTTGACCAGTAGCCAAACTCTCTTATCTTCATGTCTTAGCTTTTTAATTCGTAGCAGCCGTATAGCTTCCTCATACTGAGGTAAAATCTCTCTTATAACTTCCCAATTTCAAGTGTTAGAGCCCGGATTGATGAGGTCTAAAACTAATAGCTCTTGGTGTTCCTTCTTTAGGGGTCCAATAAGGCAGGTTGGGTGAAGAGTGGATATCCATGGGTCTCTCCATACATTAATATTATGTTCATTTCCGATGATCCAGCCCATACCCTTCTCAATTACCTTACGGCCTGCCATTAGTCCTCTCCATCCATGTGATGGATTAGAAATAAATGAACATTCCATGAAAGGAACCTTATGGCAGTATTTACCTAAAAGCACTCTAGAAAAGAGAGAGTTTGGTTGGGTTAGTAACCTCCAACTAAGTTTTGCAAGGAGAGCATCATTGAAATCTTCCACCTCTCTAAAGCCCAATCCCCCAACCTTTTTAGGAAGGGTAAGTTTAGACCATGCCACCCAACACATCTTCTTTTTGTTTGGTTTGCTATCCCACCAAAAACGATTTAGAATCGATTTTATTATTCGGTATAAAGAGACCGGAAGTTAGAAGCAAGACATAGCATATGATGGAATAGCCGCTAATACCGACCTGAGCATCACTTGCTTCCCCGCGGAAGACCAACTGAGATTTTTGGAGAACCCGGTCTATGATGGATGCAAATATATCTTTCTTCTTTCTACCGAAATTTTTGGGTAAGCCAAGATATTTTCCCGTGTGATATGCTCAAATTTCCCTGAGCTACTCTCTCAAATTAAGAGATCGTTGTAGTACTTAGGGGTCGAATCCACAGGGAATCGAATCACACAAACAAATAATGAATTCAAATTATGCTAGGTAAATATGTGTTAAAATAAAGAAAATTGTAAAACAAAGCAAGCATATTATGATTTAGGTTCTCGTAATCAATGAGACAAAAGAGTTAGGCATTGGGTAATTCTCATGAATGAATCGAAATCAAGGATAAAAGACTGTCAGGATTTGATTAAGCACAGTTCTAGAACTCAAACACAAGTGTAAAACCAATCAACTTTCGTTGCAGAGATTTTCTATGACTAAATCCCTAAATTCCAAATGTCTTTGCAAATTCAGTGAATGAAGACAAGCATTAAGTTCAAGTTCGATTGTTCACAAAATTACTAAGCCAAATTTCTTTGCGAATAGATAATTTTGCTTATCTAAGATTAGGTTAGGTTGTTAATAATACTTTCGCATCTATTAATTCAACCTAGGATTTCCAATTTCAGTTGGCCAGTCCTAAAATAAGAGTTATAGCAATCTAGATGAAGAACGTATCGATAAATCCTAACAGAGTTTCAATCCTAACAACTTCTCATCAATCTCTTGAAATTTTCAAAACCTAACAAGCAAACTACTCAAACATAGATGAAGAAAACATCATGAATGAAATAAATTGCATTAAAAAGATAGAGTTAGAGATACGGAGGGTTCGAAATCTGAAAGTCTGAAGTCTAGAAATCTCTCCCAAAATCTCTCCAAATTCAATCTCTCTCCAAGTCTCAATAGAAAACAAGATATCCCCATGAAAACCTAAAGAAAAACTATATATAAAGTCTTATAATCGGATTGAGCTTTTTCTGCAAACTTCTGGGCCTTTTGGGCAAAAGAGAAAATTCTTCAATCTGCACGTGCGTCGATCGACACCAAAAGGCTACGTCGATCGACGCAATCTCATAGCTCGACTTCATTCACGTAGGATATGTTTGCGTCGATCGACACAGCTCTTGTGTGTCGATCGACGCAGGCTCCAAATCTTGACTCCGACTTGATCACTTTGGCACTTCTTTCCTTGATGCTCCAAAATGCTCCAAAAACTCCCATTAAGGTCCAATCGTCCATCAACCTATAAAGACTCTAAAAGACTCGAAAAATACCAAAAAAACTCTATGAAAAGGACTTATATCATGGTAAAAAATAGGTAAAAACCATGATATATCACCGTGCCACCTTCTTTTGTGATTCCAATGGCTCTCTTGACCTTTTCCTTCAAACCCATTGGCGTTTTGGAGGAGAATGTGATAGATGACTTCTCAAAGTTGGTACTTTGCCCTCTCGCCGCTTCATACTTTTTCAAGATATTCGGTAGAACTTTACAACTCTTCTCATCCATATTGCAAAAGAACATGGTGTTGTTGGGGTCGAAAACTCCTCTCGACTGAAATTACAGCTAAAAGGACTAAGTCATTGAATTAGTGGCGAGCCGACCATTTCAGCGATTTAGTGGCGAGCTGACCAAGTCAACGATTTAGTGGCGAGCCGAACGGTGATAAGGCCCAAAACACAAGACGGAGAGGCCAAGCCCAAGAGTTGTATGCGACGGGTCTAGAGCCCACGCGGACGAAGCCCTAAGACGAGACCGACTTCGATAATAGAAAATCCCGAGAAAATAGGGATCTTTCCTTATCTCTGTAGGTTTTGGCCTAGCCGACTTAAACTTGTATAAATACTCTTGTAATTCCTCTGAAAAGGGGATCGGCAACTTTTGATAACAACTCTCTACAAGAATCAATAAAGCTTTCTCTTAACAGCAATCTCATCTGGTTCCAGTGGTTCTAACGCAGAGATCTCAGCTTTCCTTTAAAAACCCTTACAAATTCAATTGTGTTGGTTTGACCCTCCACAATTTGGCGCCGTCTAAGGGGATAACTGAGATTGTCTTACACAAAAAGAACCGCGCGACAAGCATGATTACCGGCGACGACATCGTTAATCCCAGAGGCGAGGAGAACGCCACCGACAACACCAACCCGCAGGATCGAAGCAACGACAGCGACTCTCGTCCCCAAAACCAGAGCACCGACAACAACCCTAGTCACGACGAGAACGCTGCAGATAACACCGGTCCGAGCCAAACTACCAGAGCGACGGCCACGATGCCAGAATTCCTGAACGAGATAAAAGCAACGATGAAATTGCTCCTCAAAAAATTGGCAGAGCAAGACGCGCGCATCGCGGCGATGGACGATGAGCGCAGGGCCTCGGCAGCGGCCAGCCAAGCTCGAGGAGGAAGAGTAGGCCAGATCCCACGATACGCGTCGCGCATCGATCCCACGATGCTGAACTTCTCCACGCCAGGGGGTGCGCAGAGAATCCCCGAGCAACAACCGACGGGTCCAGTATCCGGTACTGGCGAGCCGAGCACAACGGCAAGCAGAATTCCACCGGCGATCAACTTGGAGGATTACCCGAACGGCGAGCGCAATCCGCGAGAGCAAGCCATCCCTAGAGAAGGGCGAGCTCAACCGCAGGATAGTTTCAATCCAGAGTTCGCTGACGAAGAAGAAAACGTCCGCTGGATGTACAGAGCTCAGCTCGACGAAGAAAGAAGGGTTTTGGTCCAAGCCCAGAAAAACGAGATGGCTGCTATAAGGGCTGAAATGGACCGAGCCACTGCTAATCTAAAGGATGTCCAGTCAAAAATGCATCGGGCGATCAGCAAAGCACCCGAAATTGACAAAGTACTCGAACAGACACGAACTACTCCTTTTACAGCTCGCATTTCAACGGCGACTGTCACTGATCCAGGAAGAATTAAGATCACCCCTTACGAAGGGAACACCGATCCTAAGGACCATCTCTTAACGTTTGCAATAGCGACGGGGCGAGCTAACTTCAAAGAGCACGAGAAGGATATCGGCAAGTGTCTTCTCTTCGTCGAAAGCCTCAAAGGACCAGCCCTCCAGTGGTTCTCCAAGCTAGAAAGAAACTCAATCGACAACTTTGACCAGCTATCCTCTGCATTCCTGAAGCATTATGGAATCTTCATGGAACGAAGGACATCTGATGCCGACCTCTGGACCATGGTGCAAGGGCAACACGAATCCCTTCGGAGTTTTATCGATCGATACAAAACCATTCTGTCTAAAATAGAAGGACTTAGTGATAAGTCGGCAATAGAGGCTTTGAAGAAAGCCCTATGGTTTGAATCAGACTTTCGAAAGGAGATTTCCGTAAACGAGCCATCTACAATCCAGGATGCACTGCATCGCGCTACCGGATTCGCGAAGAACGAAGAAGAAGTCCGCATCCTAGCACAGAAATACGGAAAGTCAAAGGGAAACAACAATCCCACCCAAACGGCGATCGCTTGATCGAAGCGACCGCCGGCAACAAACTCTTATCATTCATGGACGCCTTTTCTGGGTATAATCATATCTCCATGAATCCCGAAGACCGCGACAAGACAGCTTTCATCACAAACCGTGGCATATACTGCTACAAAGTCATGCCATTCGGCCTAAAGAATGCTGGCGCGACTTATCAACGACTGGTCAACAAGATGTTTGCCAATCAACTAGGAAAGACAATGGAGGTCTATATCGATGATATGCTCGTGAAATCACTTCACGAGGGCGATCACATCAATCATTTAGAAGAGTGCTTCACGCAGCTGAATAAGCACAACATGAAGCTCAACCGCGAAAAATGCCGGTTCGCAGTTACCTCAGGCGAGTTCCTCGGTTATCTAGTCACTCATCGCGGCATTGAAGCGAATCCGAAACAGATCAGTGCACTTATTCAGATGGCCTCGCCAAAAAACACAAGAGAGGTTCAGAGGTTAACAGGAAGAGTCGCCGCGCTGAACAGGTTCATCTCTCGTTCTACCGATAAGTGTCTGCCCTTCTACAATATTTTAAGAGGAAACAAGAGGTTCGAGTGGACAGAGCTTTGTGAAGAGGCTTTCCAACAACTAAAGACGTACATGGCCAGTCCTCCTGTTCTCTCTAAGCCAGTCAATGGCGAACCGCTATTTCTCTACACCGCAGTCTCTGCAACGGCAGTAAGCGGAGTACTTATACGAGAAGAACGGGGCGAGCAGAAACCAGTCTTCTATGTCAGTAAGAGTCTTACTGACGCCAAAACAAGATATCCCTTAATGGAGAAGTTGGCGTTGTCAGTCATCATGTCCGCCCGGAAGCTCCGACCGTACTTCCAGTCCCATTCTATCGTCATACTTAGCACATTTCCATTGCGCTCGATCTTACATAGTCCCAGCCAGTCCGGCAGATTGGCAAAATGGGCTATCGAGTTAAGCGAATATGACATCGAATATCGAGGCAGAACAAGCGCAAAATCTCAAGTGCTAGCTGATTTTCTAATCGAACTTCCCGCTGAAGACTACGTGGTTGCATGTCCAAACCCTACCTGGCAGCTACACGTGGACGGATCCTCGTCTAAAAGCGGCTCGGGCGTCGGCATACGTTTAACATCTCCAACAGGAGAGATTCTTGAGCAGTATTTCCGCTTAGGCTTTCGGGCCTCCAACAATGAGGCCGAGTATGAAGCCCTAGTCGCCGGCATGAAACTCGCTCGAGGGTTGAAGATCACGCATGTTAACGCTTTTTGTGATTCTCAATTGGTCGTTAATCAATTCAACGGCGAATATGCAACTAAAGATGACCGGATGGAAGCCTATCTCAACCTTGTCAAAACATTAGCTTCGTACTTCGATGCATTCGCATTGACAAGGATTCCCAGGGGCGAGAACGCTAACGCTGACGCATTGGCGGCTCTCGCCTCAACATCTGATCCCGCATTGAAAAGAATAATCCCGGTTGAACTCATCGTTCATCCCAGCATAGCATCGCCAGACAAGGTGAATATTCTCACTCGATCGCAGGCTGCAAAACAGAGAAGGGAACAGGAAGACGCAGCTCGCCAAACCGATAGAATGGAGGTGCACCAACCATTCCTCACACCTTTCCCTCCTCCTGAAGCAGCAATTAGTTCGGAGGGACAACATGATAGCGCCCCTCTCCTCTCTCCGGACACACAAACTCCTCACGCCAAGGGACGACCTGTTCCCACGCCTCTCCCAGATCATAAAGTGCAAGATCCGCCTCCGGAAACAAGACCGCCTGCCGACACACTTAGTTCGATGGCAAATTCTGAAGGCATGGAGATCGATCCTACGAGCGACCTTAACGGCACATTCTCATCCATGCGAGAACAAATCCATGTCGACGACAACGTCCAAGCAGAGCCTTCTCACGTAGGAGATGACCTCGTTGTCACAGACAACGAATCCGAAGACATTGAGTATGGCTGCGATAAACGTTGGCTTTACAAAATTAAGAGTTACATTGCCAACGGCATCCTCCCTTCTGAAAAATGGGCAGCTCGGAAGCTTCGAATGTAGGCTGCTCGCTACGTACTTATGGACAGAAACGTGTTTAAGTGGCGATTCTCTGGGCCTTTGCTGTCTTGCGTCGAAGGCGATGACGCGCGAGAAATAATGAAAGAGGTCCACAGCGGCTCCTGCGGTAACCACTCCGGCGGAAGAGCTCTCGCCATCAAAATCAAGAGGCATGGACATTACTGGCCTACCATGATCACAGACTGCGAAAAGTTTGCAGCTAAATGCGAGAAGTGTCAGCGTCATGCTCCTAAAATTCACCAGCCAATGGAGCAACTATCATCAGTCACGTCACCTTACCCATTCATGAGATGGGCTATGGACATCGTCGGGCCAATGCATCAATCGCGACAGAAACGTTACTTATTGGTGTTAACGGACTACTTCTCTAAATGGGTCGAGGCTGAGGCATTTGCTCGAATCTGAGATATCCAGGTCGAGCGTTTCGTCTGGCGCAACATTATTTGCCGTCACGGGGTACCGTACGAGATTGTCACAGACAATGGATCCCAATTCATCTCAGCACGGTTCGAGGCTTTCTGTGAGAAGTGGAAAATACATCTAAGCAAGTCAACTCCACGATACCCTCAAGGAAACGGTCAGGCCGAAGCAATCAACAAAGAGCTCATCAAGGGACTCAAGAGGCGGCTTGACATGAAGAAAGGCTTATGGGCAGACGAGTTAGACGGAGTTCTTTGGTCACATCGCACGACTCCACGAAGGGCCACTGGCGAAACCCCGTTCGCTCTCGTGTATGGTACGGAATGCGTCATTCCGTCTGAAGTACGATTCCCTGGTGTTCGGCGAAGGCTCCTCACCGGCCAAGAAGCACTTAATCACCTCCTGATGCTCGATGATCTTGATCTTGTCAACGAACGGCGCGACCAAGCATTGGTCCGCATTACTAATTATCAACAAGCTGCAGCTCGGTACTACAACTCCAGTGTTCGACCTCGCCGGTTTCAGGAAGGCGACCTTGTTCTCCGAGAAGTCTTTCAGAATACCGCCGAGCACAACGCCGGCAAGCTTGGCGCTAATTGGGAAGGTCCTTATCGAATCACCAAGGTCGTTAAACCCGGTGTATACGAGCTCGCTAACATGGCTGACAAACCTTTACCGCGTTCTTGGAACGCGCGCCATCTGAAGCGATACTTTCTCTAACACTCCCACATATTTGACATGAACTACGGACGAGTTGATCCCTGCAAAGGGTACGTAGGCAGCTCGTCTTCGGATGGGTTCAGTTGTCCTCCCTCCCAAAAAGGGGGAGGGAGTGGGTGCGTATACTTTTATACTCCCACCTTATGTACATAATTTCTTTGCAATAATATGCTATAATAGCAAACGCTCATTCAAACTTCATCCTTATGTCTTTTTCCAAATCATTCGAATCTTACCAAAATCAGACGTTTCATAACCAATTTTGTTGCTACTGGCCACAGCAACACGTTTTCCACGAGTATTTTTCAGATCTGACTAACACTACCACATCCTTCGCAGGATTAAAACAGCGCGCTATATAAATACAGGTGTTCATTATCGAGCGGATATGTTCATGGAGAAATATATGCGTAACCCGAAATGATCACACTCTAAACCCAACTAGCTTTCCGTTGGTCCAAATCGCTACATGTTCGTTATCGAGCGGATATGTTCAACAAGAACATTTACGTAATCCGAAACGTTCATTCTAAAACCCAACAATCGAATCGTTGGTCGCAACGCGATAGCATGTTCTCTATTGGAGCAGGCTTGTAAAGTAACTCGCCCGTAAAACCATGTTGAACATCAGCATACTGACATACTTAAACAATAGTCTGAAACAAATATCAAATGACGAATATCATTCAACACAACAAAAAACAAACGAAGTCATTACAAACCCTTGTTGGGTAGGGTAAAACGCAACAAGTTTATCCCGATTCATCTTTGCATCATAGAATTTGGATGCAAGGTAAAACGCAACAAAAAAAAAAAAACAAAAACAAAAACACAAGTACAACTAAGGGACGTTCGTCTTCGCCTTGGTTCCATCAGCCACCTCTCCAACTCCAGCTTCCTCTGGTCCCTTCTCTTCATCCCCGAGATTCACATCGCAACTCACCATCACTTGAAGCCCAGCGGCAGCATCCTTTTGCACCGACTCCACGAATTCATCCATGGACTCGCCAGAAAAATCCAAAGCCACATGACCGGTCTTCGCCACCGACGGATCGGCCAAGTCTTCAATCGGCGTAGACTTTCCTGATCGTTCCTTGGCGGCAAACTCGGTGATTCCAGGGTTACCACGACTCGAACCAGCAGGCTCGCCAACCCCAATGCTTGCTGCTAGACCATCGGTAGTAGACTCAAGAGTGAGGGCTTTGTCCATCTCCGACCATAGCTGATTAAAACGTTCACCCGCATCCTTAACATTTTCCATGACGCTGAGAACGTTCTTCACTTCGTCGTCAAGAGAGGGAGCGTCGGGCTTATGAAGCATGGTCAAAAGAGCGAGGTTGCTCTTCATCTCGTACATATCCCTCATGCCGATGAGAGCTCACTATCTATCTCTTCGAAGCATTTACGGGCTTTCGCAGCCCTCGCGTAAAACCTACTTGTTATCTCACGCTTCGCCCCCACAACGGCTGCGGCAATCTCCGCCTCTTTAAGTCTGACAGCTTCTTCCAGCTTTTGCTCGGCCTCTTCCCAGTTCCTTGTGGCGTTTGCGATCGCCTTGTCTTTTCTCACCGAACGATTTTCCAACACCTTGATCTGATCATCGGCGAGTTTCAGCTTGGCCTGGAGATCGACGCACTCTTTCTCGGCCACCTCGCGTTTCCGGTTCGCCTCGTTAGATTCTACGCGGGCGTCCTCGCATCGCTGCTTGTTCAGATGAAATTCGCCCTGATAATCTTTAGCCAGTTGGTTAACATGGGCGGCGAGCTGCGACAAAATCCACACATAAGTTACCAAACGAGGGGCAAGCGCGGCAAATCCAATGAGACTAGCAAACAAAAAAAACCTTACCTTAACTGCCCGGAGCGCTACCTCGCCATAGACATCCGCGAATTCCAGAGAGGCGTGGTCCACCGGATTCATTCCAGGTCGGCAAAACTGGGAAATTGCGCGAGCTGCGGCAACCGGAGTGGTGTAAGGATCGTTGGGGTCCGGCGACGGAGCGTTAACACCCTGCGAAAACCACCAAAGGCAAACATATTCATACAAATAAATAAAAAGAACAAGACTCGGCTAAGTGACGAGACGCTGCTGATGCCAACCTCAAAAATGGGCTCGGTAGAGCGAGACGTGGAGGAAGGCGCGATTTTCTTAGCGGCTCGGTCCTCGGTAGGGAAGTCAGCCGGATGTTTGGAGCCCTGAGCATGCTCCCTAGACTTTGCAGTACCTTTGGTTGGAACTGCGGCTCCAGTTTTCCCCTTGCCAGCAACCTCGGCGCAACCCTTCGCCTTCGTATCCGGCTTGCCTACAGGTCCTAAGGCCAGCACAGCCGACTTGTTTTTGGTTTTAGTCAAGCAGCGGCGATGGGCTCGTCATCGGTACTCTGAGCGGCCGATCCCGCTTGAGCCTGGTCCCCGACTCTCGGCTCGTCTTTCTTCTTCTTCTTCTTCTTCTCTTCCCTTTTGGCCTGGAGCTCGGCTTGTTTTTTGGCCTCCGCTTCTTGTTGCTTCAAGAACTCGGCCCTTTCCCTCCAACTCATATCCTTCATCTTCTTCATCCTGGAATGAACGTCTTCTTCTGATGAGCTTGAAGCAGATAAATTTGAAACTGACAAGCCCGCGTGGAGAGCTCTGGCTTTCTCAACTCGCCGAAGAGAGAAGTGCTTCGACCAATCACACCTTTGTGCTGCAAGGGTTTCGCTTAGGGAGAAGACACCTTCTGGATACTTCGAAAACGGACGAGGAACTGCAAAACAGATAAAAACAAGAGTTAGGTTCAATTCGAATAAATACACATACGCCCCGAAAAACTCGACGAGCCGGGCCAAAAACGGGCAACGGGTCGGCTACCCATTCGTTGCCAGCTCGTCTTAATCAGCTCGACACCATTTCCTAACGTCGCCTCGCAAATCGGTACATAGAAATAAAAGTCGACCCATTGCCGATCTTTGCTTGGAAATCCCTTAATGATGCGACGATCCTTCTTGTTCGACGCATAATAAACAAATTTGTTTTTCGGAGAGGATTGTCTGAATTCCAGAAGGTTCAACAAATGGTAGGCATTAATGTCCTCATCGCACTCATAACCGCGAACGAGAATTCCAACAATATGACGGATTCCTCGAGGAGTAATCTGGGATATAGATAGCTCAAGCTCCTTCAAAAACTCCAACATAACATACGGGATTGGAAACCATAGAAAGCAGTCGCGGAAGTAGCTCTCGTACACTATAAAAAATCCTTCTGGAGGCTCATCAGCTTGGCAGTCAGAAGAGGGTACCAATATTTCAATATCTTCAGAAAAGTGGCAGCTCTCCTTCAAATCGCGAAGAGAATCCTCAGTCGAAAGGGACAAACCAGGCGGATCGGGAACACTCCTTTTGACTCGGCGTTTCTTCTTATATGGCTGAGACGGTCCGGCTAGGCCAAAGACCTGTTTGTAAGCCTCGGTGTGTACAGTTGTTTCGAATTCATTCGGCTCGCTCTTCACTTCAAGAAGCTCGAGCTGATCCGGTTCGGCAGCATCCATTCTCGATTTAAATAGACCGGCTACAGAGTTGCCAGAATCTCCAGAACTTTCATTTCTTTCTCCTTCATCCGGTATAGCTTTGGCATGAGGACGAAGCCAAGAGGACACGGATCTGGATTGGGCCTCGGCATCCCGCTTCGAACCTTCGGAAGACATTACGATCGCCAAGATGATCTCGAATCTCTGCACCTTGCCTCGGTCGAATCACGAATCGGTCACCTCAACAAAAAAAGACGAATTGCCTCAACCAAGACTCAGATTCGACGAGAAGAGTGAGCTCGGCATAAAATAACTTTCGCCTCGACGAAACGTGGTTCGGTTCGGTCGAAATTGCAAATTTTCGCCTCGGCGAACGGAGACGAATCGCCTCGGCCAAGACTCGGAATTGATGAAAAAGGCGAGCTCGGTGTGATTCTCGCCTTACTTCAGAGCGATTCCACTTCACCTTAAGGCGATTTCAAACAGATCGGACGACAAAAGCGATTGGTGAACTCCGACAAGAGAGATGACGAGACGATCACGACGTCGACGACGAACGACGAGACAAAAGAGGCGGCGACGCGGCGTGTATTGGGTGTAACCCTAGAAAACCTAGACAAATAATAAATAAAAAGGAGAGAGAAAGAGAGAGTTTTCTACCTTTGGAAATTGGAGGAAATGAAGTTATGAGAGAAATGAGGGAGAACCGAGTATGAATAGGCAGTTGAAGCAATGAATGAGGGCATCGTATCTCGGGAACTGGTGACAGATAATTTTGATCTTTGCCGAGAGTGAAATTCTAGCCGACCCGACACGATTTGACGAGATATTACATTAAGACGAGCCGAATAGAAACACTTGTCAACCACTTCGGCATAGTGTAATTTTAACAAAATAAGTTGGGCTCGTCCTGCTTATTCAAGTCAAGATGAGCTCGTCGGCTCGTCCTGTCCAACCAAATCAAGATGACCCATGGCGAGCTCTCCCGTCTTTAACAAAAGGGCGACATGACGAGCCCGCCAACATCGCCAACAAGTTGGGCTCGCCACCACCCAAAAAAAAAAAAAAAAAAAATTGTGGGCTCGCCCAAAGCAGAGCACAAAACCGGGCTCGCCAACAAATTGGGCTCGCCCAAAGCAAAGCATAAAACTGGGCTCGCCAACAGATTGGGCTCGCCCAAAGCAAAGCACAAAACTGGGCTCGCCAACAGATTGGGCTCGCCCAAAGCAGAGCACAAAACCGGGCTCGCCAACAGATTGGGCTCGTCCAAAGCAAAGCACAAAACTGGGCTCGCCAACAGATTGGGCTCGCCCAAAGCAGAGCACAAAACCGGGCTCGCCAGCAGATTGGGCTCGCCCAAAGTAGAGCACAAAACTGGGCTCGCCAACAGATTGGGCTCGCCAACAACAAAAAAAAAACAAAAAAAAAAACAAAGAGAGAATGGTTAGGCTCGCCCAAAACAAGTTGGGCTCGCCCAAAGGAAAGGAAATCAGAACTTACGCCAAATGTAAATTATCAAAAGATCACGACAAGCTGAACGGAAACGCTTGCTAGAAAGATGGCGAGCCGAAAGCTTTAACATTACAAGGTGAGCTCGCCATCCTCGAACAAAACGAGTGAACATGTCCCAATAAGCTTGCCTCACCAATCTTAAACCAAAACAGATTAGGCTCGCCAAGTCCAAAGGAAACGGAACCATATCATGGTTTCGTCAGCTTCCCAATAACCAAGTAGTCTTCAGAAGAAGAGCTCGGCACAAATTTCAGCTCGGCGTCGCATTTGCCTGTTCAGCAGTCTTTAACTCGACATTATCCTGACTGGTAATGCCAAGCTGGGGGGCTAATTGTTGGGGTCGAAAACTCCTCTCGACTGAAATTACAGCTAAAAGGACTAAGTCATTGAATTAGTGGCGAGCCGACCATTTCAACGATTTAGTGGCGAGCTGACCAAGTCAACGATTTAGTGGCGAGCCGAACGGTGATAAGGCCCAAAACACAAGACGGAGAGGCCAAGCCCAAGAGTTGTATGCGACGGGTCTAGAGCCCACGCGGACGAAGCCCTAAGACGAGACCGACTTCGATAATAGGAAATCCCGAGAAAATAGGGATCTTTCCTTATCTCTGTAGGTTTTGGCCTAGCCGACTTAAACTTGTATAAATACTCTTGTAATTCCTCTGAAAAGGGGATCGGCAACTTTTGATAACAACTCTCTACAAGAATCAATAAAGCTTTCTCTTAACAGCAATCTCATCTGGTTCCAGTGGTTCTAACGCAGAGATCTCAGCTTTCCTTTAAAAACCCTTACAAATTCAATTGTGTTGGTTTGACCCTCCACAGGTGTCATCCGCAAAGAGAAGGTGATTAACTCTAGGAGTTTTAAGTGCAACCCGCACTCCCGGAAGTGTCTGTCTTCTTGGGCTCTTGTACACAATCCCAATAAGATCTCCGTACATAGAATGAACAAATAGGGAGACAAAGGATCTCCTTGGCGTAGTCCTCGAGATGGTGTTATTTGCCCTTGGGGTGATCCATTCACGAGGAAGGAATATGTGACTATAGTCATACATTCAAGGACCCATCCAATCTATTTTGGTGCAAAGCCAAGTCTTCGAAGGACCGCTTCTAAGAAACCCTATTCTATGCGGTCATATGCTTTGCTCATATCAGTCTTTATAGCCATGGCTCCCCTTTTGTGTGCCTTTGAAAGTCGTAGATAATGGAGGATCTCGTGAGTAATCAAGACATTGTCTGAAATCGCTCTACCCGAAATAAAGGCGGATTGATTTTCGTATATAATATTAGGGAGTATAGGTTGTAACCGCTTGGTAAGAATCTTCGCTACAATTTTGTAGTAAACATTGCAAAGCGTAATGGGGCGGTAATCAGAAACTCTCTTAGGCTCTAATATCTTAGGGATAAGGTGTATGTGAGTAGCGTTGCTGCCATTCGGGAATGATCCCTGCCTAAAACAGTTTTGAACCTCCTTAACAACATCGTTCCCAATCGATTCCCAATATGATCTAAAGAAGCCTCCGGAAAAACCATCGGGACCCGGGCTTTTGAAGGATGAATGGAAAACAGGGCCATCTTTATCTCTTCTACCTCTGGGATTTTTGTAAGTCTAGAATTCATAGCCTCTGTTATCATTGGATTGAGCGCTTCATCTACTAACGTGGACTCCACGTTTTGACCCATTGTAAAGATACTTGAGAAATAATTCTCGATGGTGCTCACAAACTGATTTTCCTCATGCTGAGGTACTCCCGAAGATGATTCAATGACTGTAAATATGTTCATAGCTCGTATATTTCTCGTAACGGCATGAAAATATCCCGTGTTTCGATCTCCACTTTGTAGCCATAGCACCTTGCTTCTTTGTTTCCAAAATTTCTTTTCCTCTTTATATGCTTTTTCTAGTGTGGTAGAAAGATTAGCTATAAGAGCAATGTCAGTAGATAAAGCCAATTCCAGGTCCGCTCTTGTAGTTTCTATCATAACCGCACTGTTCTGATTTTTCTCTTTTGTCCATGCAATAATTGCTCTGCGGCACAAATTCAGTTTAGTAGCCACTGTAGCGTCCCCTTCTTATTTCCATAGCTTTTGAATCAGACTCCAGATTTCCTTACTTTCTCTCAATTTGTTATCAAACCAGAACCAGCCACGTTTCTTGGACCGAGCTCCATCAAGGTAGGTTATAAGAGGGTGGTGATCCGAGCCTTCAAACCGTAAATAATGAGCTCGTCCGGACGGGAACATTTCAAACCAACTGTTGTTGGCTAAAGATCGGTCTAATCTTGCTCTAACGAAATGAGAGAATCTCATCCCTCGCCAAGACAAGGTGTTGCCCGAGTGACGAATATCAAACAGCCCATTGCGGAATAGAAAACTTCAGAAAACAGAGAAAGAATCTTCATTTCGAGGAGGGCCTCCTTTCTTCTCCTCGTTATCAACAATATCATTGAAATCCGAGTGTATACTTAGACGTATTTCCCGGAGTCGCCGAATTGTCAAGGTGTTCCTAAGTCCTTGACAATTCCAACTACATGCGACTAAGGAAGCAGGTTGGGTGGAGACCAAAAATCCACCCTTCCAATAGTCGATGTCGGGATTAGGTCCATTGCCGGAGAATTGTTTGTGGTACTGACTACACCAGAGGTTGTAATCTCCTCATTATGAGGTAAGTGTCTAATAGGTCTTGCTGCATCCATAATTAGTTTCGTCTTTGATGCAGCATGAGTCTTGGTAAAGTTTCTCTTCTTTGTATTTGCCCCTACAATTAGGTTGTTAGCTCCCTGCTTTCTCCCTGTCTTCTTTTGTGAGTCTCCTTTTTTCTGCTTTTGTGATTTCTTTTTTTCTAGGCGACTTTGCATTTGTGGTAATTTTGGGACTGGTTTCCTTGTTGATTTCCTGGTAGAAGTGGTTATGGCAGGCCCCAATCGTAGGGAAGTGGGAATACGTTCCTCTGAAGGTGGTGTATGAAAATATCGGTGGGATGCTCCCCTCTCTGTAGTAATAGCATTACTCCCAGGTCTTGGAATGCTGCATTCGAACAACTGTTGCTCCCCTTCATCTACATATTGTACCTGAACATCCAGTAATCTTCCTGAGTAAGAGTTATAAACTCTGATTTGACGAGAGCCTGCTGGAGGATCGCCAGTAGATAACCGTTCTAAAGCCGGTCTTCGATCTTTTGGAGTACTTGATGCATAGCCAGTCTCACTCGCTGCTGGGAGTGTTGGTCCTTCTCTAATTGGGGTGAGAAGTGGAGACTTAGCCGGTTGAGATTGCAAGGACCCAGTTTGCTCATCTCGACGTAGGTATCGTAGGTTCCTATGCCGCGGTAGATATAATCCTTAAGCTTTATATCCTGGAATTGCAGCATGGTGAAAGGATGATCTCTGAGAACAAGTCAAGGAGACTCTGAGATCCTCTCTATCATGGAGGTTTGATCTTCTCCGGTGGTCTGCAGTTTCTGTGTGAAAGGGTCTGTATCCGATTTTCACCGAGGCAGATGGAGAGGTTCTGTTTCTGTAGTTGTTATGTCTAGAGACAACTTGAGATGGGAGTTTGGATCTTTTGTCTCTCTTGCAACTGTAGTCCTTCCTTACCTTGTAGGCTGAAGACGATTTTCTCTCATCTATTTTCCTGTTAGCCTTTCTCCTCTCTGATTCCAATCTCTCCAACTCAATTTGTTGTGAAGGGCCAAGGTTTCTCTCTGAGGAACGAGAAGACAACTGTTTTCTCGGGCAGTCTTTCTCCTCATGACCTAATGAGAAACAAACAAAGCAGTGGTTATCAAGTCTCTCATATATTAAGTCAACTGATGGGAGTCTTATTGGTAGTTTCATTTCGAGAGGCTTTAGACCATTAACTTCGACTCTCACACGGCACTTGTCAGTATCCCATTCTTCCAGCTTTCCCCAATCTTTGCCAATAGTTGAGAGTGCTTCGTTTGTCCAATGGTGGACTGGAACTCCGTCAAGCTTGATCCAGAATGAGATGTTAGATGGGAAGTTGTCTGACTCATCCGGTTCCCAACGTTGAAGTATTAGCATCCACTTCTTGTAGTGGTACGGTCCGTTCTTCAAGATGTGTTGTAAATCCTCCTATGTGTTGAAGCGAAATTGGAAGCAGTCATGTCCAAGTGACCGTCCGGTTACCCTGTTCGAATCTCCAGTACTGTGGCATGAAATCAACAACGGCTCTAGGGCGTTGAATGGAGGGGTTTTTGACACATCCCATTAACGTCAGTCTATTTTCTTTGAGAAGGATTTGGTTGTCACGAGATTCTAAGAGGAGACCGACGAGTTGAGGTGTTCTCAGAAACTATCCACTTTTCCTTCTCTGCTCTCGAGAAACGTTGGTTTCACATTGTAGAAGATAAAGATTCAAATACCCTAGTACATGGGAAGGAGTAAGAAGTTTTTGAAGACTTGCAGCTAGAACAAGACTGAACCTTTAGTAAAAAATCCTCAGCGGCGAGGTAAAGAAAGCCAAAGCTTATTTCTGCAATCCGCAGTAAGCTCTCTGTTCACTCACAACCGTATTCATGGCGTTAGGTCAGCTCTAGAAGGAGAGCATGGAGCCATGTTGGTCGGAGCATACGTGGAGAGGCTAGAAGAAGCTTGTTTGATAAACTCCGACAAAAAAATCCGGTGTAAAGGTAGTGTTTTCTTGTCAAAAGGTGGGAAAATTGCTTTAAAAAGAAAGTAAAAGTAGGTGAGATCTACTTTGGTTTGAAAACTTTACTCAGAAAATCTTCTTCGAAAGACGTGCCTGAAAGAAAGAAACTCGGCTCTCTTTGATATTAACAATATTTAGTAACCCAATCTAAAACTTAAATTTGTGATAGTTTGGATTTTTAAAGTTTTTGTAAGTAATTGTAGGAAAAAAATGTAGTGTTTTTGATAATTTTCATTTAAATAATATATGGTATAAAATTTTTTTTATGAATTTACCATATATGAGTTTTTAAATTCAATATGTGGTTCCTTCTCATTAAATTAAAACAGTATATTACAAAATTTAACATTTTCATTTAAAAAAAAATATTTGAAAATTATCAAATTTATTAGATCCTCAATAGATTAAAAAAAAGTGTAAAACTTAAAATCCATTGCTCTTTGTTGTTGAAATAGAGGATCTGTTTTAAGTTAACAAAGGTAAAACTTAAAATTATCATGTGTAAAAGTATGATTGGATCATTTGTTTCGCATTCTAATCAAATCAATTTCTATAAGTATCATATAAAAAAAAAAGTTAGAATATTTTTTTTTTAGCTCAACGAGTGGGTTTCATTGATTCCATTCCACCGTTCGCCGGAGCATCACATGCACAAGCTAACATCGGATTCAATTATGCTTCCGGTGCCGGCGGTATCCGAGAAGAAACCAGCGAAAGCGTGGTAAAAACCTTAATAATAATATAAATATCATTATGGATCTCATCGAAAAATAAACAAATTAAATTGATATATACATATATAGGGTGAAAGAATCTGTTTGAGAGAGCAAATTACTTCTTGCAACCTCGTTCTCGAACTAATCGTCTATTTGCTCCTAACCAATATGCTCAATCTCTCATTCGACACTACCGTCATTATTTGACGGTAAGTATATGTAAAGTTGTTAGATTTGATAATTTGTTTTTCTTTATGGTGCAACCATTAGAATTTGTTGCCTTGTTGGACTCACTTGGGGAGGAGTTCATATGTTGGTCTAAGCCATGGATCAATATTCACCTCTTAACATAAAATTATCTAATCACTTCTATTTGGTATGATTTTATGTTTTAGAGCCATTAAAAAACCTGATGAATGAGTTACTATTGTTGTTTCTTTTTGGCAAAAAAAAAGAAGAGATAAATTTGCTAGGATAATTGGATATATGTAGGAATTGTAAGAGATTGGTAAGATTGGGTGTACGCCACGGGTTGTGGCTAGCCTCGGTGGTGGTGTTGGCTAGCCTCGGTGGTGGTGTTGGCTGCGCGTAAGAAGTGAATCAAGCCGTGGAGATCTTCAACAATAACCTCAAAACCCTAATCGCGGATTTAAACAACCAACTTTCTGGTGCTAAATTCACTTACGTTGATCTCTTTTTTGGAGATGCTAGAGATTTCGCCCCTCTTGATACGTAATTTCATTTTCTCAATATTTTTAACCTCTTTTCCTGATTCTATCAGAAGTTCTTAGTGCTCAATGAACTAACATTTTATTTCACCTAGAATTAATGGACATATGTATAAGCGTTTGTAGACTAAGAGCATGATCAATGGTGGATGTTAAAGGGTTTTTAAATGGGTTGCTAATGGATTAAAAACAATTAAATAATCTTAGAACCTCAAAAATGAAGTTCTAATTTTAGCATTTATAAAACCTAAAAAAATGGGGTTCTAATTTTACACAATATAAATAATAAAAAATACTTAATACTCAAACACCTACCTTTGATAATGCTCTAATAATATATATAACATCTTTTTGAATTTTGTAGGGATTACGGTTGCTGATAGGAGTTGTTGTACGGTTGAACCGGGTAAAGAACTTTGTTTGTTGAACGGACCGGTTTGTCCTGACTGAACCAAATACATATTCTGGGATAACGTGCACACTACGGATGTGATTAATGCAGTTATCGCTAACTCTGCGTTTGACGGTGTTAATACTTCTCCGTTTAGCATATCTTAGCTTGTGAATTAAAGAGCTTTATATACATTGATTAAAAAAAATGGATAGGTCTTTAGTTTACTATAGGTTTCGTCTACGTACATGGAAACCATATATTATATAAACATTATCGACTGAATAATGAATAAAAGGATTGCAAAAAGGGATAATTTGTTAAAAATACAACAAAAAAATCTCTATAATATTAAAAGAGAAGTTCATTTAGGAGAATGTCCAAAATTGATTTTAATATTACTCAAATTGCCATTGTTTTATAACTAAATTGATTAAATTGAAAAGGGTAATTTTGAACTAATGCAATGGCAATTTCAGTAATTTTGAGTACAATTTCGGCTATTTTTATGTTATGAATTAGTTGCATTTTTGTTTTTATTTTTGTGGTACATGAATGGCATTTTTGTTATTTTAAGAAAGTTTTGTAAAATCAGCATTAATTCACAAATATTTAATTACTAATCAAAATTTTTTAAAAATATTTAATATCCGTTTATATCAACATTTAATCAATTTTAAGAATTAGATCCCCATTCATCTTTGCTTGATGATATTTTTTATATACAAATTAAATAATAAAATAATTTATATGATAAAAAAACATAAATTTTTTTATGCATATGTTATGATTTGAATTTTTCAAAAACAAGAAAAAATAATGTTTGTCAAAGTCTCACATCGGATACGAAAATGAATTGGAATAAAAAGAAATACTATAAAAAGAAACAAAATAATCAAGAGCGGTAAAAGTATGAAGCCTAATCTAATAGGCATCTAAAACAAAATATTTAATTCGTTTTAATTCAGTTATTAAGTTAAACCGCATAATTAAATTGAATAATAGAAATAATTTTTTCAAAAATTTAATTTGATTAAAAAGTTATTTTTTTTTTCGTTAAAAGATGTGGCTTTCATTAAATGAAATATGAATGTTTTACAATCAATCTAAACCAAAAGTAGAGTAACCTTATGCAAACAAAACTGGACAAGCTTAACAATTAGCCAATAACATAGAGAGATAACAAGGCTGAAGCAACAGTGCCTCCTACACACCAGTATTAGCACTTTCATCTTCAAAGAAACCACTCTGCCATCTTGTGGATCTTTTAATCGTATTTATTTTTACTTTTTTGTATTTTTAATTTAATTCAACAGAGATTTCCTAAATTATTCTTAATAATAAATCTAAACAATAAATAGATATATTCAAAGTAAATATAATCTCATAAAATGTTTAGAATCTGATTTATTATTATTCTTCGAAAAGATGCCTAAAAACCAAATTTAATTCTAAGACATAAACTATTTAACATATGAAAAAACAATGTTTTTTAAAGTCCCACATCGCATATGCAAATGAATTTGGATCCAAAAAAATACTATAAAAGAATAACAATTTTATGAAGAACGGTAAGAACAGGAAGCCTAATATACTAAGCATCCAAAACTAATAATTTAATTTGTTTTAATTCGGTTATTAAGTTAAACTTTCAATATTAAATCGAATAATAAAAATAAATCTAGCAAAACTTTAATCTGATAAAATAGGTTATTTAAAATATTTAAAGGAACGAAATAATCCTATTAGTTATATAAAAAGATCTCTTAATTTTGTTTATATATTTTCTACATGAGTTTCTTATTATTTTTAATTTATTTAAATATTTCAATATCATTAATAGTGATTTCCTAAACTAATCTTAACAAGATATGTAAACATTAATGAATAGTCAAAAACTTTATTTGATAAAAAAATATTATTTAAATGTTTTTATGGAACGAAATAATCCTATTAATTATATTAAAAAGTAGTTTAATTTTTTAAGATTTTCGTTTTTCTTTTTATAATTTTTAAATTATTAAAATATTTCAATAGCATTAGTAGTGATTTCCTAAATTAATCTTAACAAAATATGTAAACAATAAATGGATATTTAAAGTAAAGATACTCTCATAAAGTCTTCAGGATCCAATTTATTATAATTTTCTTAAAAAATGCCAAGACAACTTAATTTGTACTTAAGATCATAAATTACTTAACATAATAAAAACTAATATTTGTCAAAGTCTCACATCGCATATAAAAATAAATTTAGATCCAAATAAATACTATAAAAGAATAACAATTTGATGAAGAGCGGTAAGAGTAGGAAGCCTATTATAATAGGCATTCAAAATTAATAATTTAATTCGTTTTTCATTTGGTTACTTGGCTAAACTGCACAATTAAATCGAATAATAGAAATAATTTTAGTGAAATTTTTAATTTGATAAAAAATGTTATTTAAAATTTTTGATGGAACGAAATAATCTTATTAATTATATAAAAAAAATAGTTTAATTTTGTTCATATATTTTCAACATAATTTTTTTTTAAGATTTTCATTTTTCTTTCTTACTATTTTTTGTTTATTTAAATATTTCAATAGTATCTATAAAATATTAGAACATATATTTGAGTTATTTCCTTGGAATCGCGGCTTACGTGAGGAAGAAGTTGTGATTAATGAGTAAGTGTCTTTCTTTTATTGTAAAGTATGAGTGAACATTTACAATTCTAATGATTCTACAAGTCGTATATACATGTAGATGTATGTACTCTCTATATATGCTGGTAGACAAAATGCATAAATTTAAGTAGGTTGTTCGCTACAAGTGTTACAAATCGTACTATCAATTATAATTATTTGTGGCGGTCGAATCTCACAATTAGAATCTAAGTGATTCTTTAGGGTTTGTAAAGTTCTGTTGAAAGCAAGCAAACACAAAGATCTCAAGAGAGTTTTTATTAAGCTGTGAAGAAAGCTGTTACAAGAGTTTTTGCTAATGAATTCTCCTCCCCTTTTTGGTGAGAATGAAGAGCTATATATAGTGAAAACACCTAAAATGGGCCAGCTAATAAAATGGACCTGGCCCATTAAACAATAAATCTAATTTAGGCCCATTATTCTATTAAGCCCATTTTGCTCATGGGTTTAATGTCATTTTGGGCCCAGATTCATGCTGAACCCAAATAGATTCGTCGTGATTTCGTCAGGATATTGCGGAGTTGATCTCGTCACTATATCGATCTCACAGGGGTGAAATATGACCCCTACATTATTCATATGGAACTAACAATTTAAGTATCTTTCCTCTAACTTTTTTTATTATCTATTCAATAAAGTTATAGCTAATATATTAATTATTAATAGGATTTTCCGGATTTACAGTGAAAAAATCTATTTTTCATATTTACAATTAGCTAACTAAAATCGATTAAATGATATTTAATGAGAATTTTAAGAAATCTTCATATGCTTTCAAGATTTTGTTGAGATTTGTTTATTAAAATTGTGCAGCAAGTTTCTCATACTTTTAAGGAATGTTCTGATACTAAGTGTTGCAGTAACACTCAATAGTGATCCCAAGTTGATTTCTTAAAATGACACGGTATGTAAATTGTGCGAATCCACAGGAAATCGTAATCACACAATAGACTTTTGAATTCGAATCAATCTAAGCAGCAATATAATAATGTAAATTTACGACAAACCAAACAAGCAAACGATCATTATTGTTCTTTAAAATCAATGAGACAAAAAATAGGCTTTCAGAAAATTCGCAAGAATGATTTGAAATCAAGGATAAAAGACTGTTAGGATTTTATTAAGCACAGTTCTAGAACTCAAACACGAATATAAAACCAATCAACTTTCGTTGCAGAGATTATCTATGACTAAATCCCTAAATTCCAAATTTATTTGCAAACTTAGTGAATAAAGACAAGCATTAAGTTCAAGTTCGATTGTTTACAAAAATTACTAAGCTAAATTTTTTGCGAATAGATAATTTTGCTCATCTAAGATTAGGTCAGGTTGTTAATAATATTTTCGCATCTATTAAAGCAACCTAGGGTTTCTAATTTCAGTTGATCAATCCTAAAATCAGAGTTATAGCAATCTAGATGAAGAACAAGAAGATAAATCCCAACAATAATCAATCATAGCAATTTCTCATCAATCCTTTGAATCCCCAAAATCTAACAAGGAATCTACTCAGACATAGATGATGAAAACATTATCAATAGAAAAGAGTAAAACAATTGCCTCAATAGAAAACAAGATGTAAACTTGAAAACCTAAAAGAAAACTATATATAATGTGTCAAAAACGGATTGGGTCTTGTGTGTAAACTTTTGGTCTTTTCGGGCAAAAAGAGAAATTTCTTCAAAAATCCTTCTTCTCGTCAGATACATGTGCATCGATCGACACATAGGTGATGCGTTGATCGATGCCAGTTCCAAAGCTCGACTTCTCTTCGCGAAGGACATATGTACGTCGGTCGACACACCTAGCTTGTGTCGATCGACGCAAGCTCCAAATCTTGACTCCGACTTCATCACTTCGACTCTTCTTTCCTTGATGCTCCAAAATGCTCCAAAAGCTCCCATTAGGCTCCAAACGTTCATTGACCTACAAAGACGCTAAAACAATAGAAAAACACCAAAAAGACTCTATAGAAAGGACTTATATCATGGTCAAAAATAGGTAAAAACCATGATATATCAACTCCCCCAGACTTAGCCTTTGCTTGCCCTCAAGCAAAACATTGATCAAGAATGTGAAAGAGGTTTGGAAACGCAGAAACTTACATTCCCTTGGAGCACTGAACCGACCCCTTCAGCTAGTATCCACTTAATGCAAAACCAACCCCAAAATCAGACCACCATGTACTTCTCCATAGATATTTGCAGCCTCCCAAATTCACCCACAACTTCACAGCATAATTCGCAAGTCATCATTGCTGGGCTTCGATGATCTCAATGCCAAGAACCTTCTAGACTCATTCCCATACTACACCATGACAAGTGAACTACACAACCTTTGATACTCTTTCTCTCCCCCAGACTTATTTGATTCTCCACTTTTTTTTTAGAGACTCAAAAGCAGTGCTTTCACTAATGTTGTTCCTTGTGAGGAGACAGGGTCATGAAGATTGCTCATCCTCCACATCCGTTATAAGGGACTCAGACTGCTTTTTTTAGCTCTGGGTGATCATCTCTTTAGTAATTCCAAATTTCTTTGGTTTTCTACTCAAAGAAAATCATATCACCACTTTTCTTCTTTCTCTTTATTATTTTTTTTTTTTCATAAACCAGGGAGAGGAGTACCATCACTTTCCACATAGGTTGCACTTGTCAGGTATGAATGAGGAGTCAAGCCCTATGAACACCAATCACAAAGAAGACCGTTGAGTAGCTCGAACTTGGCGGATTATACTGGAAGTAACAGACGTTTTTAGTTAACCGGTCAGCCTTAGGGTTTTTCATTAGTCTATCTCTGAAATCGATCCTGGAAAAATGGTCACTCATCTGAAAAGAACAATTCAATAAACCAAAAGAAGAGTCGTTTCCAACTATTTTGACTCAATAAAACAAAAGTTTGACTCTAAAGAAACAAAACAAAAAATTTGTTAGAAAATCACAAAACCCTCCCCCAGACTTATTTTACACCGTCTCCGGTGAAAAAATAAATCAAGAAGAAGGCAAAACAGACTCAAAAGAATGAAAAATAAAAAGAGAAAAGAAAACTTACCGGTGGGTTGCCTCTCACCAAGCGCTTGTTTTCAGTCTTTAGCTTGACTGTGTCAGGACTCAGGCCTTTAATGGATCTTTGAGGAGTCTTATGTTTCCCTCATCCTTTGGTAACCTCGCAATTGATCGCTCTCTTTCTCCAGACTTCCAAGGAACAACACTAGGAAGGAGTTTCATAGTGTTTTCCACCATCTCTTGGACAACTTCCTCTATTTTCTCCCTTAACTCCAAGGAAATGATAATTCTGAACTTGGAGAAAGGTTTGGAAGTTTTTTTGCGATTGGACTTCGCTGTTTGGTGACTCCATCAGATCGCGGAGAGATAGGAGTTGAAGGGGAAACACATGGGATCTTTTTTGTATCACCTCTAGGGTCTAAACTCAGTTTCTCTCAATTGGTAACGGTCATACAAGAACTCTCTATGATAAGAACTGAAGGATAGAAGAAATTCTTGTTGATCTTTGTAAAGGAGATTCGTTAATTGGGAAAATCCACAAACGCTCCCACAGTTGCAAGGAAAGATGCACCTAGAACCAGTGGTTTATTGCTACATTTTTTTTACTCCATAACGTGGAAATCTGCAGGAACAAGACAATCTCCTACTTGACGCAACAAGTCGGGAATGAACCCTTTCGAAGTGGTAAGGGAACCGTCAGCAAGCAAGATGGACAACCTTGAAGGTTGTAGATCTAGAATCCGTTGCCTCTTTGCCATAGTCTCAAACATAACATTCACATTAGCTCCAGTGTCACAGAGAGAATTATTTAATTTCACACCGTTGATTGAGCAAGGAACAACGAACATCCCTGGATCATCAATCTTTTTCAACTTCCTCTGCGGTGGTTGAGCATATCTCCCTTTCTCCTCCAGTGCTTTAACTCGCATAGCCGATGGGTAAGGTACTCTAGGCTTGTAGATCCTTTCCTCTACATTAACTGAAGTCTGCAACGAAATTGGCCTCTCCTGGGTCTTGCGTCGATTAACACCAGTAGGTTGCGTCAATCGACGCAGCTGTGTCGACCCTGTGTCGAGCTGTGTATCGAGCTTGGTCGACGAAAGTCCAATTGCGTAAACTCCCATATCGAGATTTTTGACCTGCGTCGATCGACACAGGTCATTTGCGTCGATCGACGCAGCTCCAGCAGATTCCGAAGGTACGTTGTCTTTAAGGTGTGTCGATCGACACACTACATCTGTGTCGATTGACACAGATCCTGTAATCTCCAAATTCGAGATTTTTTCAAACTCCACGAATTCTTGCTCCTCTAGACCCTTCTCATAAGCTTGCCGTACCCCTTTCTCACTCCCCCAAAGTGATTGCATTAACGTGTAGTCTTGGGTTCATGTCGGTTTTGTTTGGAAGAAAACCCTCTTGTCTCTTTACTGACTCCACCGTTTGAGCTACTTGAATATCCAACTTCTTGACATGGGAGTTCAAAGCTTCGAATTTCCCATTCAGTTCCTCATACATGGCATCTATCTTCCCATTGAAGCTCACGGTCATCTTCTGTTGACCCTCTAGAATCTGCTCCAGCATAGACTTTATCTCACTATCCGTAGATTTAGCAGGAGACGTCTGGTAAGAAGAAGAACCATAGTTTCTTTGGTAGTTGTTGCTCTGAAACGGCTTCTGATACCCTTGCTGATTACCAAACCTCTGACCCTAATAACCAGCTCCATTGATGTAGTTGCAATTCCTTTCTTCTTGCTCGAAAGTCTCTACTTCCTGAGCAAACTGCACTGTCTTCTTCCCCACTATAAGGCTATGCACAAAATCCAACTTAGCCTTTACCTCAGCAATTTGACCTCCATCCATGTTCCCACCAAGCTTCTTCTTTTCGAAGTCTGCATTCTTGGTACTATTGCTAGAAGTCAAGTTCTCTATGAGCACAAGTGCATCTTCTGGATACCTAGTGTTGAAGTTCCCGTTACTTACAGAGTCTAGAGCTATCTGGTACCTCCAATCAATCCCTCTGAAGAAAATACCCAACAACTGCACATCACTGAACCCATGATGAGGATAATCTCTTTGATAAGCCTTGAAACGTAACTATGAAGCCTTGAATGCTTCAGTAGGTCCCTACTTGAAAGTAGAGATCTTAGTCCTCAAGTCCTCAGATCTCGCCTCATCAAAGAAATTGTTGAGGAAGGCATTCTTGGTATCCTCCCAAGTAGTCAGAGATCCTGTTCTAGCTGTTTCAGTCAGTAGGCTACTTCTCCACCAAGAGATTAAGGGAAAAGCTTGTAGTAGAGGTAGTCGCTCGAGACTCCATTAGCCTTGATGCTAGATACTAATTCCTCGAACCGCTCGATGTGGTCCATTGGGTGCTCAGAAGAGAGACCATGAAAAGGGTGCTGAGCCACGAGTGAGAAGTAGGTAGGCTTCAGCTCAAAGTCGTTCCGCTGGAACGCAGGTGGGCGAATTACAGTCCTGTTTGCGTAAAACTCATCAGGTCTGCTGTAGTCACCCAGAGTACGCCCACGTCTCTTGTTGCGCCACTAAGGCATTGTCCTGCTGTTCCACAACCACAGCTCCTTCAGCATCAAGTCTCTACCCTTGAGCATTGCGCCTGTTTCCTTGTGCATCTTGCAGAGAACCATCTTCTCCTCGAATAAGCACTAGTGGATTAACCATCTCGACTAGCCTGAAACACACAAGAAAAACAAATAGAATACATAAGTATCAAAACAGAAAATTAAAAACTTAGACAAAACTCTAAAATCAAAAATCGAATGGTGATTTCAATTCCCCAGCCGCGGCGCCAAAATTTGATATGCTCAAATTTCCCTGAGCTACTCTCTCAAATTAAGAGATCGTGGTAGTACTTAGGGATCGAATCCACATGGAATCGTAATCACACAATAGATTTTTGAATTCGAATCAAGTTAAGCAACAATATAATAATTATAAATTAACGCCAAACCAAACAAGCAAATGATGATTATTGTTCTTTAAAATCAATGAGACAAAAAATTAGGCTTTCAGGAAATTCGCAAGAATGATTCGAAATCAAGGATAAAAGACTCTTAGGATTTTATTAAGCACAGTTCTAGAACTCAAACACGAATATAAAACCAATCAACTTTCGTTGCAGAGATTATCTATGATTAAATCCCTAAATTCCAAATTTCTTTGCAAACTTAGTGAATAAAAACAAGCATTAAGTTCAAGTTCGATTGTTCACAAAAATTACTAAGCTAAATTTCTTTGCGAATAGATAATTTTTCTCATCTAAGATTAGGTCGGGTTGTTAATAATACTTTCGCATATATTAAAGCAACCTAGGGTTTCTAATTTCAGTTGATCAATCCTAAAATCAGAGTTATAGCAATTTAAATGAAGAACAAGAAGATAAATCCCAACAATAATCAATCCTAGCAATTTTTCATCAATCCCTTGAATCTCCAAAATCTAACAAGGAATCTACTCAGACATAGATGATGAAAACATTATCAATAGAAAAGAGTAAAACAATTGTCTCAATAGAAAACAAGATGTAAACTTGAAAACCTAAAAGAAAACTATATATAATGTGTCAAAAACGGATTGGGCCTTGTGTGTAAACTTCTGGGCTTTTCGGACAAAAGAGAAAATTTCTTCAAAAATCCTTCTTCTCGTCAGATACATGTGCGTCGATCGACACATAGGTGATGCGTCGATCGATGGAAGTTCCAAAGTTCGACTTCTCTTCGCGAAGGACATATGTGCGTCGGTCGATACACATAGCTTGTGTCGATCAACGCAAGCTCCAAATCTTGACTCCAACTTCATCACTTCGGCTCTTCTTTCCTTGATGTTCCAAAATGCTCCAAAAGCTACCATGAGGCTCCAAACGTTCATTGACCTACAAAGACTCTAAAACAATAGGAAAATACCAAAAAGACTTTATAGAAAGGACTTATATCATGGTCAAAAATGGGTAAAACCATGATATATCATATATGCCGGTTAGATCCTCCGAAATTAACTCTGAAAAACTCGATTGTGTATCCTTGCCGCTCCGACGGGAACTCATTGTCGACCACAAAGTTAAGACTACAAAGCGCTGTAGACTCGCCTGAATCTATCCACAAAGTATCCTAATTCAATGCCCACTATAGACTACTTAGCTGGAGAGTTCCTTGGAGTTCTGTATATAATTGTAGCTCCTATGTGCTACAAACCGCTATAATCTACATGGTCACCTCAAGGGAGTGGTGACATCGAAAATGGATTAATTCCTTGGAGTTCTTCATATGCTTCGGATTGTTACGTCATTGTAGTTTCTCACAACGACACTACATATTTTATCGTTTTATTCCCTCTTGTGATACATTACACGATTCATTTATGTGAAAGCATTTTCGTAGCATTTTTTGGTATGTAATTTTTCAGCGGGATAATAAGACAAAATAATATGTTTTCACTAAAAGGAATAAGCTCCCTTTTTCTCAAATGGGTGCACATCCAAGACTGACCAAGTTGCAGGTGGAGGATGAATAGAAAACCATAAATACAAAGTAAGTATATATCAATGTAGGTGGATACTTTATTTGACTCTACCTTGATTTATGAATAATCTTCTCAATTATATGGATACTATTTCTACGTTTTTTTTCATGAGTTTTATACAATAGTCCTTCTTATATACAATAGAGAATTTGCAATCAAATTGGGCTGTTTTTCCATGTGTATGTAGGCATCCACTAACCACGGATGACACACCGGATCTCTCCATATATGATCTCCCATTAATGATTTTTCTTTTCCAAGGTAGAATTAGAAGTAGGCGAGTTTCACTAATCGGAAAGTTTGGTGTTTAAACTTCGTTTGTGTACTTGATAGTGGATTTAGTTCATATTGTTCGCATGCAGATCAAGATCCGGAATATAAAATATGCATAAATTAGAGGTAGGCGAGTTTCATTAATCGGAAGTTTGGTGTTAAAACTTTTTGATGCTAAAGTAAGTTCACAAGGCAATGGGATGACTCTATCATATTATCATGCCATACTTTGAGAAGACTAGTTTTGACAGATGAAAATTTGGTATGCATGCAATGCTCTTGAATCTACTTGTCTTATGCCATATCTAAGTTTTATAGGTCATTGTCTAACATTGCTTGTTGCATTTGTTGTTGCTGTGACTGGAGTTCTGAACGCTCTTCTTGGTGTAATCAACAAAAAAGAAACTTCAAACATGATTTGTATATACCTTCTAAACTTAGAAAACATGTAATATATATATATATATATTGATTCGATGATTTGTATATAGCTTTAAAATAAAAATACATTCGCATAAAAGTTCTCGGGATATCAAATTTACCAAAGAGCAACTATAATCACACAATGTGTAGTTGGTTCTTCAGATAAAAACTTCTTTAAGCAATCACGAAAAAGAGCAACACATTTGGAATTGAGATCACAGAGAAGCTCAATGACATCAGGATTCAAGACTTCAGATTTAGACAAGCTATCGAAGATGGAAACAAAAGTGAAGTGAGGAAAACTGGAAGAGTTTTGCGAGTTAAACTCAGTGTGGATCACAGTGATGGAGAAGCCTCTATTACAGAAGGCGGTGTGGAGTTAAAGCATAGAGTTTAAAGGGTTGATTGGTTGTTGCTGTAGAAGCTGTGGACAGCCATAATTTTGTCTACACCCATCTAGTTAAACCAATCAAACTTTCATTTTCTTTAAAACCTCACAGCTCAAAAATAAAAATAAAAATAAAAAAAAACTGGCTGTAGAGAGCACAGCCCAAAAAATAGTGCTTTCAATAAAAAAATAAGCTCTAAATATACTTCTTTCTCCATATATCATGTGTAGAAAATTATATATTTATATGTAAGAAATTATTTTACCTAATGAAAAATATGAAGCATCTTTTTGAAAAAATGTTGTATAACATTCTACCCACATTTATGTTCTACCACACATTACACATATTATACATATTATTTATAATTTGTTTTTTATCATAGTTACGTGTATATATTATGTCATGTATAAGAATTTATATATATATATATATATATTACCAGTGGTTTGACTGAAAAAAAAAATATATATATATATACTATTAGTTATGCATATCTTTATTGTAATGTGTAAATTTTCCCTATATATAATACTAAAATTTTGATAAATTTATTAATATAATATACTTTTTTGGTCAAAATATTTTATTTATTTAATTGTTAAAATTTTAAAAATAAACGTCCTACAGCAATATAATTGATATCTAGCAATCATTCTTTAATTCTAATAAAACCACAGCAAAAATTCTACAATTACAGCAAAAAAACTTTCAGCCTAAATTCTACAGCTAAAAACATATAGCTACAGCAGTAACCAATCGGGCCCTAAATGACATTGAAAAAGGAAAGTAAAGAGAAAGACCAATGATCCTGCTAATCAAAACGGCAAGTTGATTTTGGTTTGTACATGTATATTGAAACACAACCCGCGCATATGCGCGGATATTGGTCTAGTGCGGATATTGGTCTAGTATGTAATTAAAGAGGTCTATGTTTATTGTAATATCATTTTCAGGTTCTGTCACATTTTTTATGTAAGATATTATTTACCCGTCTCTTCGATATATAATAATCTAGACCTCAACATTTAAACTAAACCAGGTTGAGTAAATTCGGTTTGCATTCGATTGAGGGATGTAAACTAAGTTTGGTTCAGTTTTAAACCGAAAACCGATTACAAACCAAAGAAGAATATGTATTTAAGAGATATAACTTCATCTCCTCTGCTCGCCGTCACGTCTTCTTTACCCGAACTTCTTCTTTCACTTGATCCTTTTTTTCGTCGCCGAGATATCACACATCACCATCATTTTCAAGTACGCAAATCTAACTTTTATTAAACTGATGCACCCAATCTCACAGTCACTAATTAATGTTAAGACTTTTTATTTCTATAATTTATATACACATATTCGAAATAAACTCCTCTAAAGTTGGTTACTAACTAGTGTCTGATTGAACTCGATTATAGGTATATCGAAGTGTGAAGATAAATGTCTCACATCTGAAGTGGGAAACAATTTGATATGATATATAAGAAACATGGGTCAATCCACTCATTGCCAATTAGTTTTGAGTTGGAAGTCCATGAAACTTAACACGAATAATAGAAAAGGCGATGATAAATTAGAAGAAATACAGGTGAGAATAAGAAGAAATGAAGTCGAGATGAGAAGAGAATTAGTAGAAGAAGATGAAGAACATCAATGAAGATGATTTTAGATTAATTCTTTGATGATCCTTCTACAATGCAAAACCATCGACTAAATACAAGGAATCTTAAAAGATTAATGGGGTATAAAGAATAAACAATAATAAAGCCCAATCTGACCTGTCAAGCCCAATAGAGATCTTATCAATACTCCCGCAGTAAAGAACCACCTTTGTCCTCAAGGTGTAAATCCATCACTAAATCCAGTTCGTTATCTCGTCCTTTTGTTCCATAGGTGGCATATTACTCCACCTAATGTCCAAAGTGACTTTAGAAGATCGATGAACTCTCCTTTCTTTGTTGTGCTAAATTCGGATGGCCTTGGGAAAGGGAACACTTCGTAAGTGAGAAGGACATCCAAACAATTCTCAAAACGACATGTGATTGGTTCGGATGATTTGATTCTTCTAGTGGCATCTTCAGTGATAGGGATGTGAGTCATCTTGTTGAAAGCATATTGTTCGAACAACAATTCTGATGGTCTTGGAGAATATAGCATAACATAAGTGAAGATTGAAACTAGAAGATTTTCAAAGTGCTCCACTGTGGACATGAATCCCTCCCCATTAGTTCCTTTGAAAGAGCAATTTTTGCTTCTTTTCCTTTTAAAAACTTCAAAAGAGAACCACCATAAAAATTCGTCAAACTCCAGTTTCAAGACAAATTACCATTATGTCTAAAACACATTCCCATCTTGTAAGCTTAACCTAACCCATTTTCCATTCCTAACATTCACCATCTATCATAGAATTCTATTGTGACTCTATTTCTCATGCAATTCAACAACTAACCACTCTATCCACCTCAACCAATCCACACACAAATTGAAATGTAACTTCAACCACTTAATACATTTTTCATAACCATGATTTATTTCTTGTAAGTCCAATAGCATTACCTATTGTAAATCCATCTTTTGCAGTCTTTGCGATAACTCCAACACTTTGTCACGTTTGTAAACATTCTCTAGCAAATCCCAGTGAACATGTTTAGATCTAAACCAACATGCTCTCAAACAAAGTTAGCTTGACCAAGATCTAAAAGTCGTTTTCCATATATGTTTAATAACACGGTGAGCCACATCATCTCTTGCAAATCAACATCTACCCTTATATCTTATCTATTCCACTTTATTCCATCAAAAACCTAGAAAAACAGTATAGATCACGAATTTTCTATCCCACCAGAAGCATATTTAACCAAAAGTTGGATCATACGCCTTACTTCTTATGAGATCAATCCCATTAACCTACAATCTGTTTTCAACCTTTTGGTTTGAGCACAAAAGTCTACTAAGAATCTCAAAACATCAGATGTTATAACCACTTGAAACTCCCAAACCAAAGAAAATATTTCTTGTAAATCCATTTCAACACTAAGTTCATGTTGACAAATCAACCCTTGCATTTTGATACTATGATAGTAGAGCAGAAACTTCTGAATCTTGTATTTCCAAGACCATAATTGTAACCCATGTATCCAAATTTTCATACTTACACAAGAGCACAATGTTAAGTTACCCATGATCATATTTGTCCCATTAAACTCTTGTGCTAACTTTGGAATTATACCACCACTATAAACTCTCTTTAATCAATCTATGTGAGCTTTAACACACAATAATCCTCGCAGAACAATATGTCGTTTGTTGCTAGCATGAACCCCAAACGTTAAAAGCATAATATTACCAACCATTCCATGAATATTAGATAACTCTTGTACCCCTAAGCATTGACCAACGACCACAAACAGCTCTTGTTTAAGTCCTTGAAGACTGATTTTGCGGTTCATTTATGTTAGCTTAAAAACTTTACTATTGTTGTAACACTCAGCTAACACGTTCATAACTTTTATCATACTGTGTCCCGCCAGGATTTCAACCATAACCAATTAAAGCAATATGAGATAAACTACTGGTTTGTTTCTCATTTGTATGAAATCCGATCGAGATTTGACAAACATCACCAACTTCTAAATTCAACAGAATGTAATCCTCAGCTATAGGAACATCTTGAATGAACACCTTGACCATCTCCTTTGATTTTACTGATTTTTCTAGGGTCCATGAAGATCTTAACTTTGCCTGGATCCCACACATATAACTCATTGTCAAGAGCGAATTCCTCATAATAGTTTACCTAATTTCTCAATATCTGACCTTCGTGAAAACACATAACATCCCAATTGTGGAGAAACCCATTTGTACCTATCAACACCGTGAGTTATTCCTTGGAACCCATTCTCTACTACTCTCCTGAAATCACCATTACATTCCCGAATCTCCACATGTCATGTTCAACATCTAACACATCTTGTTCCACTTCTCTAGGAGTCTTAGATTCCTTAGCAAATTCGTTCACATTCATCGAATCTCTCTCAACTTCCACCATCATCAGTTTATCAATACTAAGTTGGTTTATAGGATCAGGCGATTGAAAATTATAACTAAAGAGATCAGTCTCACGCTTCACGCCTTGATCAATAATTGATCTTTTACCTAGTCGATAATGTCTATCATCTTTACGAACTCTGAAACTTGGAGAATTAAGGAGCATACCATATTTCTTACAAGCTTGTGCAAGCTCACTATATGTTGCTTTCTTTTCACAGTAGTAATGTCTCTTCATTCTCATGTGGTTTACGTTCAAAAACTTCTTCGCAGAATTCGTAGAAAGCTTGAAATATTTTTTCTAAGACCTTTGTTTCAATTTCTTCTTCCAAATCTTGTAGTATATGTGTTAACATTGAATCCAATGTATCTGTGGACATCTCTCATGTTTTTATCCTTGAAGGACTCGGATTAAGAAGAAGCCTCATATGAAGAATCACACACCACGTGTTCGATGAAATTTTCTAGAGATGGTTTCGAAATTTTTGTTGAGATTTGATTTTCTGTTATGGTCTCTTGTATTCGTGGAAGCTCTGGTGTTCGACAACCCGCGGTTGGGGTCGATAGTCTCTCCAAATAAGATCTATATATTCTTTCCAGAGGACGTCGTTTTATCTCTCAGCGTACTCCAACGTCGCCTTCCTTAGGCAGTTAGGCTCTCTGAGGATTTTTGACATGCTTCGAGTTTTGAAAAACCTATTTTAAACTCTCAATGAAAGCACCAATTGATAGAATCCGATTATGGATATATTGAATAACAGAACATGAGACAAGAAATTAGAAAGATATATATTCGAGATGAGAAGATAATTAATAGAAGAAGATGAAGAACATTGATGAAGATGATTTTAGATTAATTCTTTGATGATTCTTCTACAATGCAAAATCATCGACTAAATACAAAACAAAACATAAACCATCTTCTCTTTGCCGATGACACTATGTTCTTTTGTAGGTCGAATCCGGCCTCTTGTAAAACACGAGTCTCTATCCTCTCGCAATATGAAAAGATATCGGGACAATGCATCAACCTTACCAGTCTTCTATCACCTTTTCAGTCAAGACTCCTCAACTTACCCGAGCCCATCAGATCCTTAAAATCCGAAATGAAGGTGGGACGGGTAAGTACCTTGGAATCCCCGAAAACTTTGGGCGTAAAAAGAAAGACATTTTTGCATCTTTGGTGGACCGAATTCGTCAACGTTCCCACGGTTATACCTCCCGGTTTCTCTCTCCCACCGGAAAGTAATTACTCCTCAAGGCGGTCTTCTCCTCAATGCCATCATATTCTATGACTTGCTTCAAACTTCCACTTTATCTTTGTATCGCAATGCCTCCTCCTTCGTGGAGGTTTCTCTTTCGTCTAGGCCTTCTCATGGCTGGCGTAGTATAGTGGCAGGACATCATGTTATTAAGAGAGGTCTAGGCTAGGTCATAGGTACTGGTGAAGCTATACATGTCTGGTCCCAACCATGGTTGTCTTTAGAAACTCTTTTGTGTCCGATCGGACCACCTCCTCTGGTTTTGAAAGACTTGATTGTCTCTTAGCTTATTGATATAGCAACTGGCAATTGGAATTTAGCTCGTGTTCGGGAATACCTCCCGGCCTATGAAAATCATATTATTCAAATCTCGTTGGGTTCAAACCGGAGACTGGATAAGCAAGTATGGCTCCCTCTCAAACTGGGTGAGTATACGACTAGATCGGGTTATGGGATTTCAGTGGTACAATAGATCCCACAAGCTCAAATCCTCTTCAATTGGCAAAAGAACATATGGAAGGTACCGACTCTCCCTATGATCAAAAATTTTCTCTGGAAATCCCTTGTTGGAGCCCTTCTAGTTGGACTACTTCTTGCTCAAAGAGCAATGGAAGCTAGTGCTACATGTCGACGTTGTGGAGCTCTCAAATCAACGCTCCACGTCTTTAGAGATTGCTCCTTTTCCACCAAAATGTGGAGTCTTACCCTTTTGTCAGGTCAATTTCCGAGACACGGTGATGGATTTATGTTTCTCTCTGGCCTCAAAACGTTAAAAGTTCAAATTCAGGCAGAAACTCCCTCGGTTTCTCTATATGCATGGGTCTTATGGAACTTGTGGACGGCTCACAATCATTTAATCTTTAGTGATAAATATTATTTTGAAGAGGATGTTGTTTCAAAGTCGATCCACGAAGCTCAGTCATGGCAGGCGGCTCAGAGTACTCAGTCTCCGACTCGAAAGCTTTCTCAATACCCAGTTCTTAGTCACTCCCATAAAAACTCTGTGGGTTTGATTTGTTATGTGGATGCAGCATGGTGTGTTGCCTCTTTGGTTTGTGGTATTGGTTGGGTTATCACTTCATGTGAAAATTCCTCTGTTATTACCTCCTCAGACACAGCTTCTTCGGTTCCGTCAGCACTAGTTGCTGAAACCAGAGCATTGAACTCTGCCTTACTCTACCTGTTGGAGAAGGAATGTTATGAAGTCACTATCCGATCAGACTCTCAAACACTATTCAAGCTTCTGAACTCTAAGGAAAGACATATCGATGTGGACACTTTCTTGGAGGACATTAGAGATGAGGCAAACAATTTCAAGTTTATTGAATTTTAGTGTATAAGTTGATCTGCTAATTCAATTGGAGATAGTCTAGCTAAGAAAACTCTTTTAGAGTTTGCACACAATGTTCCAAACATTTAAATTTTAATGAAAATTTATTGTGACAAAAAAAAAGATAATAACAAAGCGCAATATGAGTATATGACCCGTTAGGCCCAATAGAAATCTTATAAGTGCCTCCATTTTTTTTTTTTTGATTTTTTATAGATTTGATTTAGGCATTGGGAAAAAGGCCAATGAAAAGCCTTCATTCATTATTAATACTCCCTCATATTCTTGTTATAAAATGTTTTAGAGATTTTTTTTGTTTCACATCATAAGATGTTTTTAGATTTCTATATACCTTTTACTTTATTGAAAACTGTGTAACAAATAATATTATGCAGTCTTTTTCTTAATTGGTTGAATTATTTATAGAAAATTGTACCTGGAATAACGTACTTTTTTTAAAAAAATAGCTAGAATAACTTTACTATTTTTTTATTGATGAAATAATCTATTTTGGATTTTTTTTTTTATTTTAAATACCAAAATTGTCCTTCGCAGATTCTGCCGAAGTATTGGCAGCCTCTGCCGAAACATTGGTAGACTCTGTCGAAATTGGTAGACTCTGCCAATGTTTTGGCAGAGTCTGCGTATTTCTAGATATTGGCAAAATCTGCCAATATATCGGTAGAGTCTACCAATATTTTCGCAGAATCTGTTAATGATTCGACAGAGTCTGTCAATACCTCGGTAGAGTCTGCCAATATCTCGGCGGAGTCTGCTAATGTTTCGGCATAATCTACGTATTTTTATATATTGATAGCGTCTGCCAATGTTCGGCAGAATCTGCGTATTATAAAAAAAAAAATTTAGAATAGATTATTTCAATAATAAAAAAAATAATAAAATTATTCTAGCTATTTAAAAAAAAAAATTATTCTATCTAATCTCTTTTATTTATATTTAATAATTTTTTGATAGAAAAGTTTTTCTTAAACTTTGTGATTTTCATTTTCAAATGATTAGGGTTAGTCAAACAACCCTGATCCAAGAGACGTTTTTTCTCTTCTTCTCCAAGTCCCAGAATCTATTATCGAAAAATCGAAGAATCTTACAGTGACCGAATATGGAAGACGATCAACAGATTCACTTTCGTTACTAGAACCCTTGATCTCAGTTTAACAACATGTACCTCAACTTTCCATTTCAATTGGCGATCAATTTCACTTTCTCCGATTCAGGTTTGCTCTCTCTCCATTGATCTTGATGAAGCTTCAGTTCTGGGTTGCATTTCGCATAGTTACGTTAAGCTTATATTGGCATCTGGGCTAGAGTAATTGACGAAAGTAATTCAAATCTCGTTTTCTGGATTTTTGTAAATATTTTTGATCTTTCATTATTAGGAAATGATTGTGGCATTGTCTATGTTGGTATTATTGTACTAATTTCTATCGCTCAACAATTTGTAATGAATCTCTGACGGCTTCTTAATAGATGTTATATAAGAATTTTGAAGTGAGAACAAAGTTGTCTTTGAAACTGGATTCTTGATGTTTGATTCTTTTTCTCGGACTTAGTTAAAGATTTTGACAATCCTCATATGCTATGTTTAAGGCCATCAAGCTTGGATGCTTTCGCAGTTGCGCGTGTCTGTTTCACAACCCAAGCATTTCACTTTTCGGTTTATTGGGCATAATCTACGCTTTGTAAGAGAAAGTAGATAGCTTTTTTCTGTGTGTATGGTGTCTAAGCTGATGTAAATTGGATGTTATATGCTGTTCAGGATCAAAGCCAACAAAAAAAGACAGGTGGAGCAAAAGTTGAAGAAAAGAGCAAGATTCTTTCTAGTTGCTCAGTTTATCGCGGTTGTTCTTTACTTATCTCCGTGATGGGAAGAGTTAGTAAAGAACAATGGCGATAAACTGAGAAGCTAGAAAGAATCTGGAGTGTGTGAAAATGAGGATGACTAATACATGGAAAGCTTCTATCCGTGAATGGACCGGTAATTTTCTTGCCCAAACCATGTATATTCTTTTTCCTTGACTTATTAGGAAGAAGAGAACAAACGACTCATCATAATGTGTTTGTGCTTGAACTCTGATTAGTTTAGAGGAGACAGATTTTGATATAAAGATTCAGACTATAAGACACATTATAACGAATTTCTTCCTGAAATGGTTACATCAAGACTAGTGGATCAGAATCTCTGGCATGTCCATAAAACCAGTTAACTGTTAACCCATTTCTGTACCGATATCCAGGTTACCAGATCCCAAACTGGAACTGTAACTGAACTAACTCTATGTGTCTTAATAATACACATGTCTCCATCCATCTAAACTAACCTAAAATCCTAAACTTCTAACCAAAAGGAAGAATAGATAAATACATGAGAAAGCTGAGAATAGAAAATTTTACATCCCGGTTTGCTCCGGATGCTGCATTGGCTTGGCGTCATCTGGATGGCTAACGAGCTTTGAGTGTTCATCAGCCGAGCTGATGGAAAATTCAGCGAGTGAGCTCACTGCAACCGACATTCCATGGCAGAGTACTTTAATTGCAACCTCAGCCAATTTCTCAGCGTTCATCATCTTCTCCTCTTCCATCTTGTCAGCTTCAACAATCTCCATGCTCTCCGTCCTCGAACCATTTCTTCCCTGATAGGGATTTTCTTCCCTAAGCTGACGAGCATAGATTGAACCCATTCCAGAGGCAAAGAAATCAAGTTTGTCTAGCACTGGCTTCTCATTCAACCCATTAAGCAACCTTGACCACTGGATGCAGACTTCGTATATCGGGTGAGGACAAGAAGATAAGGTGACTTTCTCTGGGTCAGGGTCACATCTGAAACATCTGAGTAACCAGCCGGTTAAAGACAGCATGTAGGATCTCTGGGACGTGATCCATGCTTGGAAACAGGCTCTCCAGTTTCGAAGCTGAGCCACGAGATTCAAAGCTGATCGAGCTAATCTCTGAGAGTTGATCTCATGTAGTGAAGTCTGTTGTCTCTTCTTGTCACGTTTAGAAGGCATGGTTGCAAGTAATAGCTTGGCTTCGTCCAATGTTCGCTTCTGTATTTGGTGACACTCTGCCATCACTTTCCACATCCGAGTTAATCTGTAAAATATCATTATCAGTGTTTTTTACGAGTCAAAGAGAAACCTGTGCTTTGAAAACCAGAAGAAACATGTTTTGGCATACCCTTGAAGAAGCTCAAGAAGCTGTGGAAGCAGTTCTTGGTCGCGAAGAGTCTCAATCCTTTCGGAGATAGACTCGATGGAGTGTATGAAAACCTTTATCTGAGTGTGTAGATCTCTTATTGTAGCTCTTGTTTTATCAACCGCGGAAGAGTCGGCTCCTTTCACATCATGATTCCTCAGCAACAAACATTTCTTCTCATAGGCAATCCGTACCCGTTCTCCGGACTGTCATCACAGCATCCAAGTTGGTTAACCATGGAGGAGTAAACTGAAATTTATGTTAAAACTTAAAAGTCTCAGATATTACCTTAACTTCATCATAGAGTTTTTTCTCCCACGCGTATAGTCGGTCCAATGTTGATTGATGGCTACCTGAAAGCATACAAGAGTCTTCAGAAAAATCACTGCAGCTCTCAAATCTGCTCTCCCTAGAACCTCCAGAAGAGCTGCTCAAGAATTTTGATGAGGAAGAAGATCTTGATGAGCCGCCTGAGCGGAACAAAGCTACTGGGTTCACCATTTTCATGGCTGCAATAGGAAGTTTCACAGATTCACAACCACATCCATTTTATATGAAGTCAGAAACAAAGAAGATTTTATTATCGTACCACTGAGCTCATTAGAGGCTGTGTATTGAGCTCGACTAGCTTCCAATAAACCCGATACTTCTTTAGCAGCGGTACATATTATCCCAAACTGATCTTCAAGATCTTTAATAACTTCTCCCATGCTCGTTGGCCTTCGATTCAAGTACACAGTGAAGCCATGTGTCTCTCCTTTTGCATCATCATCTGTTGTAACTACATGCCCTGAAGTACCTCCTCTGGACACCTCAACGCTTTGCCGTTCTTGAGTTCCAATGCAGTTCATGTACCTCTCATTCTCAGTCTCGTATCTACTGTCTGTGAAGTCCTCATTTACATCTTCTACTTTATCTTCTTGATTTATTTTACCTTCATTACAATCTTCTGTTGCTTTCATGTTATGATCCTCAAACCTTGGAGATTCATCTTCTTCCAGATCAGGAATTCCTTCTTCCTCACGAACGCGCATGAACCGTCTCATCTCATCGTCCATACCATTCTTATTATCATAACTGTATCCGTAATTATCCAGTGAAGAGAATGGATTCCAAAAGAAATCCCAATGAGAGTTCTGTGGCGAAGGAGGCGGTATATTGTGACACACAGGCGAGTTCACCGGGTTCATGTTCATCCCGAAGAAACTATCTGCTCCATAAGTCTCAACCTGGAAAGTCTCAGGTGATCTAGGAGGCTTTTCTTCAACCCGAACGGGTCTGGTTCCACTAGCCATCAAGTAATTAACTTCCATTTTCGACTCTGACTTGTTCTCAATCATTCTGGAAGAAGGAGATGTCTCGATCAAGCCACCTGAGCTGTTAATTCTCTTCACTGGAGTGACAAATGTATCCAACGAGAACTCGTGTGGCTCGTCTCCTTCGATGTATTCACGAAGAGCATCTGAAACTCTCCTCAGAGACTGGATATAAGCAATGTGACAATAAGCAAACTGAGTCCTATGTTCCACTGCTTGTTTGATGAAACGTTTCCTGTCTTTACAGATCTGAACAGCTTCATCATCATCTAATTTCGAATGAGAACATCCCATTTCTCTCTCAAAATTTATTATTTTAGCTTCAATTTCAAAGCTCAAGACTGGTACAAAGTGTAGGAGAAACTGCAGAACTAAGAACAAGATACATCAGTGTTAAATTAAACGCTTGAAACAGTTGAAAAAAACAAAACATAGCATTGATTAATAGAGAGACAAAAAAAAAACGTTTCTCTATGTCTCACTCAGATTCTTTATTTATTTTGGCTTAGATTTGAAAGAAACAAAGAATTTTTGTTGTCTTAAATTAGTGAGTTCTTGAGAGTTAAACAAGATATAGAAATGCTAAAGCCAACAAATTTCTTAAATAGTCTTCAAAGTCATGAGCTTTGAAAGTAAAAGTATGAAGAAAAATGAGTAGAAAAATCAAAAACCCTTTTACACATTTGTTTAGAAAAAGGAAATCTATGAACTGAGGGACCCAAATCCAAAAATTAAAAAACGTTTTGATTTTTTGGAAGAGAGAGAGAGAGAGAGAGAGAGAGAGAGAGAAGACAAAACCTTTCAGGTGTGTGGAGCGTGAAGGAGGAGAGAGAGAGACGTTGAAGAAGAAAAAACAACGGTCAAATATTGTAAGAGTGAGAGATGAGAGTGTGAAGAAGAAGGTGAAGAAGAAGAAGAAGACACAGAAACAATAATAAATGAAATGAAAAAGAGTGAAACACGGAAATATGGAATATTAACCTCGGTTTTCACGTTTATTTTCGGTTTTGCCACTGTCCTTACATTGGTTGAAACTCCATTTTCAATGTTAATTTTTTGACAGCAGTCTCAATGAGTCAATGTGGTGTATCGTTTTGTCTTTTATTACTACTACTAGTATAGTACTTTATTTATTTTCATGTTCCCTTTATTTATTATGGCCCTTTTTTAATTAAAAAAAAAAAGATAATTTAGATTACCTCAATGTTTTTCAGACGACAACAACAACATCCTTTGAAAGGAGTTAGTAATAGAGAGAGAGAGAGAGATGGGTACCAACAATGGTACCAACAATGGGTACCAACAACAGTGGATCCCAAGTGACCGGAGAGCCTTAGGTTCAAGACTCAAACCACTTGGACCAGAGTCAACTTTGGTACAGGTAAGATGCGTTACTACATAATAAACAAGATACTTTATTTATTATGGCGTTAGAACATGCAGTTTTGTTTTGCTACACAACTTTTTTTTGCTTTTTGTATTGTATTGTTTAGTTACTTTCATAAACCTTTTTTTTGGCTAGTTATGACAATTGACATGCAACCTTTGTTGTTTTATTAATTTAGAAACATTATTTGTTTTCAGCGGTTAATCAAATCATGAATTTTTTTTCCTAGTAGTTTTAAATTTTCAAATGCTTAGCCTTTCATTTAAAATTACTTTTTATCCAAAATTTTTAGGGTTTGTATCCAATATAGACACTTTTTTGAAACTATTATACATAATAGACACTTTTGTACATTTGGACACTTTCTGTGTGTGTGCTGAAAGTCATAATTGCCCCTAAATTAACAGGTCAGTGTTTGAAAGAGTAACTCAAGTAAAAACCATAGTTAGAGACTTTACACTTACCGATAAAGGTATTTTCCAATTTCTTCCTCCTTACTTTTTTCTTCAATCTCGGAACCCTAGATCTGTCTTTCTTCACCGTTTTAGTTCACAGTCTGAATCGCTTCTAGTCGAAAACTACTTTATATTTTTTAGATTAGCCCTTTTCTTTGCTTGTTATTTGTTATCACTCGCGCTTGTTCTTCCATTCCGTTCGTGCTTTCTAGTCAGAACTTACTTCCATTCCGTTGTAAATCGTCTGTTGACTGAGTTATGGAAGGTATGTATAATATAAATGTTCCATAACTGTGATTTTGTTCTATCGCTATACCAAAATTTCGATTTTTTAGCGATTTAGATGTTTATTTGAATTTGCGTTTTCAAGGTCTTTCTGAATCTACGGATTGTGGTGGTTTCGACTATCAACTTCCTCGCATATTGTTTGCTACTGACAGATATCTGGACTCTATGCTTAATATTTACTCGAGGAACAATTCTTAGGTGGGGGTGAACCTGTCTTATTCACCCCGTATTAATTAACTAATCAAAATTTTATCCTGTAATATAATTAAACAAATTAAAACAATTAATATTATCTAAATAAAATAATTAGATTAAATCATTAAATCCTAAAAAACTAAACCCTAAACCCAAACAACTAAACCCCAAATACTAAACCCAACATACTAAACCCTAAACTCTAAACCCAAATACTAAACCCTAAACCTCAAATACTAAACTCATATTGGATTTAAGGTTTAAATATTTGGGGTTTAGGGTATAATATTTTGGATTTAGGGTTTAGGATTTAGTATGTTGGGTTTAGGGTTTAGTATTTTGGGTTTAGGGTTTAGGATTTAGGGTTTAGTATGGTTGGTTTAGGGTTTAGTATATGGGGTTTAGTGTTTAGTATTTAAGTTTAGGGTTTGGTATTTTGGGTTTCGGATTTCAGATTTAGGGTTTAGTATGTTGGATTTACGGTTTAGTTATTTTAAGATTTAATGATTTAATTTAATTTTTTTATTTAGATAATATTAATTATTTTAATTTTATTAATTATACTACATGGTATATTCTGATTGTTTAATTAAGAGGGGGTGCATAAGATAGGTTCACCCCTAGGGGTGAACCCATGAATTGTTCTTACTCGAGACATGATATTTTGTCGTTTGTCCGGATGCAACTCGAAGGAACTGATGAGTTTGATATTATAAGGGACTCAACATTTGGAAAGCTTTTTAAAATTCCAATAAGCCATTGTCCACCCTCATGCAAGCTTGTCCATAGCCTCATGTGCAGGCAAGTGTTCAGCTGCAAAAAAATATGAGATGTGGTCGATATTTGGTGGTCAGCCTTTGAGATTTTCGTTAAAAGAGTTTGGAGCAATAACTGGACTTAGTTGTGTAATGCACCCAGAAGATTATAACCCTTAAAGCAAAACCCTAATATAACAAACTGACAATATGCTTGAAAAGGTTTTAACCCATTAAAACTGAAATAATATTTGTTACCAACTTTGAATATTTCTTTTTACAACAAACACATTTTTCATTGATTAAATAAAAATATGGTTTATAATTGCTGAAATTTGGGGATTTGGGTTCTTAGACACGATTTGGGGGAAAATAAGAAGAAGGGAAAAATCGAGTTTCTTCACTATAGCAAACATGTGTTAGTTAAATTTAACAGCGTTTAGTAACTTCTGTTAGTCGGATTAATTCTGTTAATGTCGATGTAGTAAAACCAACATATTTTGAAAGTTCAAGTATTTAAAACACAATCTTAAATAGTTCAGGTATTTATTGGATAGCCAAAAAAATTTGGGTATTTTTTCAACAAATGAAATTAAGTTCGGATGTTTTTTGGGAATTTTTCCGTTAACCAATATGGGACGTAAGTCAACAAACAAACGTGACGAGCCCAAAAGTCAACTTTAACATGATCATATCATGTTCACAAAAAAACTAAAACCAATCATAAACTTTCAAAACGTTTACATAAGATAATTTACTCGCCAAAACATGTCATTCATTATGTCGCATAAACTAACAAAAATTTAATATTCTAAAAATGCTTTTAAAAATCGTATTTTAGCATCTAATTTACCTTCTTTTTTTTAATCATTACAATTATACAAATTATGTTAGATGTTCACTCTATATAAACGTCACTTTTTGTTTATATACATTTTTTATAATTATTTTCTATTAATAATATAAGATTCCTTATTATCTTATCCTAGATGTGTCATGCATGATGTGACGAAAATCATTCTTGTTTCTACTCAATTAAAAAAAAAATATTTGTATTTAACATAAATAGATGATATTCATATTTTTGTTGGCTTGTAAGAGATAGTGAGATAAGTAATTTTTTTAAATTTGGATTTGAAGTATATATTTTTAAATGCCTAATTAGAAGTTGACAAAACAAAAAAGGGTTAATATGCTAACTAACCAAAAAAAAAAGATTAGGGAACTAACCAAAAATAACATATGTGGCATAATCTTATCTATTGAATTTAGGTTAATTGGTTAGAATTTTGATTATAATTTGTTTTTTTTTGTGGTTATTCCACCTAATTTGCCTTAAAAAAAAAAGGTCTAACTAGAGAAATAGATAATTTAGATTCAATTAATATTTTAATGCACGGTTATATCTTTAATAGAAGGAAAATATAGTGGCACAATATTTGGTTTAGTTATAATGTTTCTTTCATTCTTATTGTTTTAAAAAGTTTTAATATTAAATCATTTCATTTACTATATTTACGGAAACAGCCAAAAATCAAAATTTAAAAATTATCTAATAAAATTTTATAATCGGATATACATAGTAAATTAAATTAAAATATATCTATTTTTTAATTTTACAACAAATTTAAATGTTATAAAAAAGAAGATAGTGTATTTATTTATTTCGAAAGAAAAACTACTAGTACGTACAAACGGCTACGTATACACACACATTTGTACATGGAGTAATTGCATGCCACTTTGGTATGTGTATTTTTAAAAAATGCCACCCTAAATTATTCATTTGTAAAAGTGTTATTAATTAATGATTTTTAAACCCTAAATTTTAAAATTTTAAATCTTAAAAAAGGTTTTGACCCTAAGAAAGTTCTAAACCTTCAAAACAAAACCCTAATATAACATATTTAACTCAAATATAAATAATATATTGAATAAATGCTTTGGAAAAAGTGGCATTCAAAAATTCTCTAAATCTAAATGTTATGAAAAAGAGAGTAATATGTTTTATTATTTTTATAAAGAGAAAACTAAAAGTACATGCAAACGACAGTGAAGATCTAGGGTTTCTCTATCATCTCTAACCTTTGAGAAAATCGTCGATCAGGTATAGACCGGTGGGCGGTAGCTCCTCTAGCGCCGGTTGCTAGTTTTTCTCATGTGTTTGTTCTCGTTTCTCTTAGTTTTATATGTTATTTTCGGTTAAAACCCATCGTTTTGGATTGTTGCTAGTCGATTTCGAAAGAGAAAGATTTTTCTCTTTAGCTTTGGGGTGGTATAAGTGGAAACGCCAGTACCTAGGGGTCGATGGTGTTGCATAAGCGACAAACAACGCTTTTCTGTTTGTCTGCCAGATCTAGTTTCGTAGATGTTGGTGGATCTCTGCCAGTTCTCTCTCCTGACGATGGTTGCGGTTACGTCTCTGGTCGGTTATGGTTGCCTTTTAGTTATCTTGTTGGTTTTGATCTCTTGTCGTTTTTTCTAATGTCGACGGTATCTAGGTCGGAGTGATTCGACTCTTGTTTCTGGGTATCAATTCTGATTTAAGTTTTGCAGTTCAATGGTGATTTCACCGAAACTAATTCGAAACAAAACTGACAATGGCAATTAAAGGAGGAGATTTATCTAAGTTAAGAGAATTGTTTTCGTGTTATAGTAAAATGTATTAGAATTCCGGCTACTATTATGGATACGTAAACACCTAATTTTTTATTTTAGATACGAATCAAGAATGTGTTGGTATAGCTAATGTGTCTTCAAATATATTTGTCTTCGTTTCATTTGTGATGGCCGTGTACATGCATGTGTTAATAACCACACACATGATATTAATGATAAAAATATTTTAATTGCCTATGGAATCCGTTGACATTTGGAGAAAGCATTCGGCTACCGAAAAATAAAATAACTTAATTTGAGACAAAAAAAAATACTCCATCTGTCCTTGTTATAGAGAAAAATTCAAATGTTATAAATGATTATAAAGGTTGCCAAAAAAATATATATATATATATATAAATGATTATAATTAATAAAAAAATAAAGTAGTACATAATAAATTTCCCTCCGAGTATCATCCCTCAAAATCATTTCCTCGAAATTATCTGTTCCGCAACGATGGCGGACGTTGAAGAGACGAAGAAGATGAATTTACAGACAAGCTACTTCGATGTTGTCGGAATCTGCTGTTCGTCCGAGGTTTCTATTGTCGGAGACGTTCTCCGTCCACTTGACGGCGTCAACGAATTCTCCGTTATCGTCCCTTCTAGAACCGTCATCGTTGTCCACGACAACCTCTTGATCTCTCCCCTTCAAATCGGTAAATTAATCCCAAACAAAAAAAAAAAAATCGAATTTTCATTTTCTCACCCAAAAGAAAATTGAATTTTTTTGTCTAAAATCTGAATGGGTTTCTGTGATTTTTAAGCTTAGGTTTCAAAAAATTGAAACTTTTTGTTTTCTTTTGGGTCAAATTGATTTCTTTTGACAGTGAAGGCTTTAAATCAAGCAAGATTAGAGGCAAGCGTGAGACCATACGGAGAAACAAGCTTGAAGAGTCAAAGGCCAAGTCCTTTTGCAGTTGTTTCTGGTGTTTTTCTTGTTCTATCTTTCCTCAAATACTTTTATAGTCTGCTTGAGTTTCTCGCTATTGTCGCTGTGGTTGCTGGAGTTTTCCCCATACTTGCTAAAGCTGTTGCTTCGATCACAAGGTTTAGGCTTGACATCAACGCTCTTACTCTAATTGCTGGTAAAAAGATCAATCATTTATAAGTTGTTGTTTGATGATTGAATGATCTCAAGGAGAGGTTTTAATTATGCATCTAATTTGGTTTAATTTGTGTTCTTGACAGTGATCGCAACGGTATGCATGCAGGATTACACAGAAGCTGCTACAATTGTGTTTCTATTCTCCGTTGCAGATTGGTTAGAGTCAAGTGCTGCTCATAAGGTTAGTTTTCTATATGATCCTGTAACAAGAGGGAAAGGAGCAAGCTTTGGTTCCACTGGATCGATATGTAGGGAGCATTAGATTTACTTCTTTGGTTCTGTTTGTTCATCGTCGTTGTTCTGAAATACAAACGGTTTTCAGGCAAGCACAGTGATGTCGTCGTTGATGAGCTTAGCACCGCGAAAGGTAGTGATAGCGGAAACTGGACTAGAAGTTGACGTAGATGAGGTTGGGATAAGCACGGTTGTTATAGTTAAAGCTGGAGAAAGTATACCGATCGATGGAGTTGTGGTGGATGGAAGCTGTGATGTGGATGAGAAAACATTGACAGGAGAGTCATTCCCTGTCTCCAAACAAAGAGACTCAACTGTTTTAGCTGCAACCATAAATCTTAATGGTACAAAACAAAAATTCTTATCTTGGTCTTCATATGATCCTAGATTTTCAGCTCACTGCCACAATTTGTGTATCTTTAGGTTATATAAAAGTGAAAACTACAGCTCTAGCCCGTGACTGTGTGGTTGCGAAAATGACTAAGCTCGTAGAAGAAGCACAGAAAAGCCAAACCAAAACTCAAAGGTTTATAGACAAATGTTCTCGCTACTACACTCCAGGTCAGGACTCATATACAATCTGATGTGATTTAGGAGAGGAGAATGAGATTTGATCCCTTTTTTTTTTGTTGTTTGTTCAGCTGTTGTCGTGTTAGCAGCATGTTTTGCTGTCATCCCGGTCTTGTTAAAGGTTCACAACCTTAGCCATTGGTTTCACTTAGCACTTGTGGTGTTAGTAAGCGGTTGTCCATGTGGTCTTATCCTATCCACACCTGTTGCTACCTTTTGTGCTCTCACTAAAGCAGCTACGTCGGGGTTTCTGATCAAGACCGGTGATTGTCTAGAAACCCTGGCAAAGATCAAGATTGCTGCTTTTGACAAAACTGGAACTATTACAAAGGCTGAGTTCATGGTCTCCGATTTTAAGTCTCTTTCTCGCAATATCAATCTGCAAAAATTGGTTTATTGGTAAGTATGTATATAGTTTTCTCAGCGGAATTAAGCTTGTTTTGGCCTGTGTGATGAAATGGATGCTTACAGACTTTTGAGATGTTTTCATAGGGTCTCGAGCATCGAGAGCAAGTCAAGCCATCCGATGGCAGCAGCGCTTATTGACTACGCAAGAGTATCCTCTGTTGAGCCGAAGCCTGATATGGTTGAGAACTTTCAGAATTGTCCAGGAGAAGGAGTTTATGGGAGAATAGACGGTCAAGATGTCTATATTGGAAACAAAAGAATTGCGCGAAGAGCTGGATGCTTAACAGGTCTCATAGCTTTTAAATTGAAGTTACATTTTTTTTTTAGCTGTCTCGTGTCTTGTTTTGTTCTTCATCTATCTAACCTTTGCAAGATCTCTTCTCTGTGGATGCTACATAAAGTTCCGGATATCGAAGCAAATATGAAGCGGGGTAAGACCATTGGTTACATATACGTTGGAGAAAAACTAACCGGAAGTTTCAACCTTTTGGACGGTTGTCGATATGGGGTTGTTCAAGCTCTCCAGGAGCTCAAGTCCTTAGGCATTAAAACTGCAATGCTCACAGGAGATAACCGAGGCGCAGCCATGTTTACTCAAGAGCAGGTGAAGCAGAGTCATTCTCTTATCATTCCGTTGTCTAATTTTTCAGAGTCATGTACATCAAAAACGTTAAAACTTTCACAGCTAGGGAATGCTTTGGATATCGTTCACACTGAACTTCTTCCACAAGACAAAGCAAGAATCATAGATGAGTTCAAGAGTCAAGGGCCTACAATGATGGTAGGAGACGGGCTTAACGATGCACCAGCCTTAGCTAAAGCAGACATTGGCATTTCAATGGGGATCTCAGGGTCAGCACTTGCAACAGAGACAGGAGATATCATTCTTATGTCGAACGACATAAGGAAGATCCCGAAAGGGATGAGACTAGCGAGGAGAAGTCATAGGAAAGTGATTGAGAATGTGGTTTTGTCTGTGAGCATAAAAGGAGCAATCATGGTGCTTGGTTTTGCAGGTTACCCTCTGGTTTGGGCAGCTGTTCTTGCAGATGCAGGAACATGTTTGCTTGTGATACTCAATAGTATGATGCTTCTACGCGACGAGCATGAAGCCGCGTCTACTTGTTACCGTGCTTCTCCTTCTTCACCTCCTTCGCCGGTGAAGCTTGAAGAGGACGAAGAAGAGGATCTAGAAGTGGGATTGTTGCAGAAGAGTGAGGAGACTAATAAAAAGAGTTGTTGCTCTGGCTGTTGTAGTGGCCCTAAGGATAATCAACAAAAGTGAAAACCTTGTTCTGATTTTCGAACCGGAGATCCTTGTTCTGGTCTCATAATCCTCGTTTCAATCGCCAATAAGTCTCTAGTTCCAGTTATTTCGAGGTGAATTCTGTAGAAAAACAAAAGGAACAATATATCTATCTGAATATAATTCTTCTTTTCTTAATTTTGCGAAATATGTTTTATAATTATTCACATTATTTTGCAATTAAATATGCTTCTCAAATCATATATGTACTCATTAATACATGCCCATAAACATGTGAGAGTAATGAAGATGTATGCTCTTAATTTTATGCATTATTATAAACTCCAAGAATTCAGTGATGATAACTTGAAAGAGTCAAAAAGCTAGTGAATGTGAAACACAGAGATCAATCTATACGATGTTAAAAATCTAATTAACTCTTTTTCAAAAAAAAAAAAAAAAAATCTAATAAAGTGACAACTTTTTATGGTATGTTTTTCAAATTTTGTAGCGAGATATAGAATACAATGCAACTAGGTGATCGTCTCGCACCGTGTGCGGGTATAAAATATTTTAGAAAATAAGTCAATTTTAGTATTTAAAATACATAATTTTATCATTTATAAAATTTAAATATGAAGAATTGTTAGTTTCAAAATTATATGCATGTAAAAAATTAACATGGATATATATAATAATTTTAAGTATTATCATGAATTATAGACCTTTTCGTTTATAATTTTTGTATTTGTGTTAAATTAAAATGTAAACTATGAATAACATTATGTAAAAATTTATAATTAGTGAAAAAATGATTTAATGAAGAATTTTTAAACTTCATTTTTTTCCTTTATATAAACTCATTTAATTGTAATAGTTATTTACGTTTGTTTTGTTTCTTCTTTTCAGCAATTCATTCTTTTTCATTTTCTTCTCGATCTTTTTTTTTTAATCGGTCTTTCTTTTTTTCGTCTTTTATTTCTTTATTTTCTCTAACTTTGGTTTTGTACTGTCTTCATTTTCTCTTTCTTTTTTTTTCCAATGCTTTTTTTGTTCTTTTTCGCTATTTCTTTTCATCGTTTTTCTCTTCTTCGAATTTTTTCTTCTTCTTTTAGTTTCTTAGATAAAAGAATCTTCAAGTCTTTTACAAATGTAATTACCGACTCTTTGGATGCACAAAAATATATATTATTATATATAATTGTCTTTTGCATAGACCAAAAAAACAAAGAAAATTTTAAAAACTCACTTGAGAACTTCAGTTTTTTAATTAGAAAAAAATATGCCTCTATATGAACCACCATTTGTCCATTTCAATAGATGTGGAGGGGTTATTTGAATCTTTGAAGCAAAATGGAGTTTTGCGGTTTCTAGAAATTCAAGTTTTAGATATTCTAAAGTTTAATCGAGTATAAAATTGAAAAATTTGGAGACTATTATTGGATTTATGGTATTTTAGTATTCCATCCGTTTCAATTCAGTCGTCATTCTGGAGATTTTCACACAGATTAAGAAATAATTAATTTTTCTGTTTTCCCCTAATTAATGCATTGTTTTATTTGATATGTGTAGTAAATAAATTTAAAAAGAGGGATAAAGATAGAAAAATTAGTCATAAATGTGCATTGAAATTGCATAATCCCCTTCCTATTAAAAGATAAGTAGATTTATTAAGTTTGCTTATTTGTTTTAATTTCATTGGTTCAAAAATATGACATGGTTTGTCAAAAAAGATGACATGGCTTAAATTTGAACTAATTAATTTAAAAAAAATTATTTTGGAAACAAACATTAATAAGATAAAATCAAGTATTTTAAAT